>RCWM02000022.1:1348750-2697500 GCA_003667255.2 Euschistus heros | reverse complement strand
TGATGAGAAAGAAACGTGATTGGTAACTGGGAAGAGGACATAAGGCTTTTAGGAGAATCAACTATTAGGAGATCAAGCCATGTATTAGATGTAAATGTGTGGTGGGTAGGATAGAATGGTACCACATGTAGGTTGAGGGAAAAAAAAAGGTTTTCATGATAAGACTTGTCTGAGGAATCGGAGAGGAGATTGGTATTGAAATCTCCTGCAATAATAACATGTGAGAAGAGAGGAACAATGTTGAAAAGAGTGGTTTCGAAGTGGGAGTCAAAAGGAACATTGGGAGGGCGGTAAACTACTACAACTAGGATAGTTTGAGAATCCATGGTTATTTCGGCAAACAGGAATTCAATGTGGGGATGTTCAGAAGAAGGGGATAGGCTTAGGACTTTGGTTCGGAAATTATTATGTACAAATATACAAACACCTCCGCCAGTGCGGTTAGTACGATCATGACGCAGCAGATAGTGGTTAGAAAGGGAGACACTGAGGGAAGGAATAAGCCAGGTTTCGGATATTGCAATGATATGATAAAAATTATCAGAGAAGTATTGATGGAATTTGGTAAAGTGAGGAGGGAGGGATTAGGCGTTAACGTGACAGACAGTTAGGACGCTAGTCATGACAAGGATGCTGGAAAAGAGAAAAGAAGAAAGAAATGGTGGATTCAGAAGACACCAAGCAATGACATGGTATGTAAAGTAGAAAGTTAGAAATAATGGCAGTCAAGAGAGAATAACTAAAAATAATTTAAGTAATGAATGTGAAAAAAGAAACGAACAAGCAATACAGAAGAGTAAACAAGAAATAAACGAGAAAAGCAAACATGATGTAATAAGTTCTACACACATTAAAATGAGTAATAAAGAAAAGAAAATAGTCAATGAACGAAGTGTTTTTCTATTGAGGAATTTGACTGATGCGGCAGACCGAGAGGAGAGCCAGATGTCAGAGCCAGGTATGAGGTAACAGGAGTGGATGCTTCAGGTGAAGACCTCAAGATTCTTAGCTGCGTTAATAAAAATGACAGGATGGCCATCCTCCCGCCTGCAGCGTACTCTGCCGCCAGAAAACCAAACATACTTTAATTTTCCTGCAGCTTTCTTTTGTTGTGCCATCCAATAGAGATGCCTATTGGTGGTAGTCATCTCCTCGCTGAGATAGATATGGTGGCAGTCATTCTCCTGCCAACCAATATCACGCGTCGAGAAGTCCCTTCTCACTTTTCTGAGTCGAATCAGCTCGTCCCATACTGATTTCCTAACAAATTTAGCAATGATGACCGGCGGACGTGGGTCATCTTTTCTAGGTCTTCTCCGTTCCACGGTATCAATATCTTCGGGAGTGATCTTTAGACCCAGGCCAGCACCTATGTTCGTAATTAGAGCTGCCGTGGTTTCTCCTGGGCGAACCGGGATCCCCCGGATCTCGGCCGATCTACAAAGTTGTCCTTGCTCTACCTTATTTAGCCGGACTTCGAGCTCAGACACTCTTTCCTTGAGAAGAGTATTTTCTCTTAACAGGTCTTCAAAGTATTTTATTTGAGACTCCAAAGAGGTTTCAATTTTCGATAAACGTTCCATGTTTTCAAAACTAATTTGGTCCTGTTTATCGAGGGATGATTTTACTTCTTTCATTTCATCTTTTACCTCAGCAATGAAAGTAGATTTCATCCCTTCGATGTCTAGTTTTAGATTAACGAGGGCGCCTAAAATCGTGTTCGTAGAGTCTTGATCAGTTGATGTGGGTTGGTAGGCCTGTCACCTGTCGGGACACTTTAATAATTTTCGATGGGGACACATACTCTTCAATAATTTTCAAATGGCACTAACAATTTAACTTGCTAATGAATGGTTTCTTCCTAACGATTTGACCGAATAAACCACTTATTTACCATAGACGCGAGACAAGTTTGTAGCCATTTTCGGAGCACTAGTGCACGGTATGTAAGGGACAATTTTTTTAAATTCCCGCTTGAACAATTCGTTTATTTTTGGTGGACGCCCATTCCGTGGTCTGCTGGATGCACAGCCTAAGTATTTATATAATTTTAGATACTGTACCCACGGTTTTACTAACAGTCTCCCAATTTCCCTCACAGGATTGCCTTGGTTTCGTAAGGAAACAATTAACTCGTGAATGGCTTTCGGTAGTTCCATCATGAATACTAATCAGACTAAGAGGATTTCTAAACATAAGACTTTGTTTCTGACCTTTGTCCTTAAAGCCAATAGCGAGTATAATCTGATGTTATTGTTGAAATGTTTTAGTTTCTTTCATTACATAAGTGTTTCCAGACTTTTTTTGCTATAAGGGTATATTTTTTTTTTACTTCGACATTTTCTGTTGACTGCTGTTGATATGAAATGATACATTACGTTAAAATTAAAGATTAATGTTTGTTTTTAAAGGTTGATGGGAAATTGCCTATTTTAGACAGGAGGGGCATAAGCGTAAGAGTTTGGCTAGTGTTTCCAAACTTTTTTTTGCCTAATGTGTGTTACATCATAGGATCTTTCTCATGGTTCTAAAAGATCCTTGTAAAGAGACGAATTTTTTCTAATATATTATGGATTTAAACATGATACTTGGAATCAGTCGTCATTTTTATAAGCCGTATTAGGTTAATAGCGATGTCAAGATCCGGAGGCCTTTGCATGTGATTCTACCATACAGCTACTTGAGATCTGAGAATAGACTGAGGGGATCAATTCATACTCAAGTTGTTTTGGTGGGTAACAACTTGCATTCCACCGTTGTCCTATTCCTTCATTATCTATTTCGGTAAATCCTTCAGATAAATTTCCTATTCAAGATAAGTAATAACGTTGAGGAATAAGTGAGGAGAAGATTTTGTATGAAGGACTAAAGAGCGATATGCCTCTATGATTATTTCATTCAACCTTATAATAATTTTTTGGAATTAGACAAGAATAATTGATTCAGAATTTCGTCATATTGTCATATTAGATGGGGAAAAGCATGCTTTTGTAGGGGGCTATTCATAGAACACAGTTATTTCAGCATTGGTTTTAGAAGTTTCTGATTTGCAGGTATACCGTAATGAATCAGTATCATCTATATAAAGATGACAACTTCAAATGTGCATATCCTTCCATTCTGTTCTCAGGCATCTCTAGAGCTTCAGGATGATTTTGAAAGCATCAACTATTGTTTATTGAAGAGGTTCGGCTCTATCTATAGATAACCCAGGATATCATTATCAGTCCTAAACATACCCTTCCAAGCTCTTAATTGCTTTACATCAATATATTTCTAAAACTCTATTAAAAACCGTATCAATTACTATTCTGGAACAATCATATTTCTGAAATCACCAGAAAAACGTCTTTCATCCTCGAGCAGCTCTTAAGACTTTGTGATTAGTTTTGCTGAAATAATTGCCAACTTTTAGCATACTTTCTCATTTTCAACTGCTTCGACTATGGATGCTTGATGTGGTTAAGATAAGATTGAAGAGGTTAATGAATTGTTTGACATATAAGGTGGTTCATAGGTATATTGATGTATTCTGAGGTAGGGTGGCTTTTTTTAATTTCCAACTGCAACTCTTCTTCTATACTTTTCTAATTCAATCACTAAAAACTAAAAACTTTCCTATATTCTTGAACTGCTTGCTCTGGGCTCCTACATCCATCTGTATAGGTCCTAATCTTCCAACCAGTACACAATCTCCCAAAGAAATAATTCCTTTGAAAAATCCTTTATTTTTCGTGATGACTCCTTTTGGTATTCTCAATCCATCCCTATTCCTAAAGTTTTCTTGATTTACTTTCTTAAAACACCATTTATTTCTGAAAAATGTCAAACATTATGATGTTCCAGTAGTTCAAATTCTTTTTGAACTTCAGAAATAGCTATCCAATGTAATACTTTAATCTACATTTCACAAGTTGCATTTCATATTCCATTTATTAGGTTTAAAACTTTTTATTTTTAATATAAAAATTATTTTGTATGCTGTTTTTTGGGAGGGCCATTAGCCACCTTGGGTCATCTTAATTTGATATAATTAATTTGGTAGCCTTTTATGAAACGTTGGTCAAAACTAGAATAAATTATTTCAAGAGTTGGCTTGAAATTTAAATATTTAAAAAGTAATCCAAATACGAAATACTTGCAGTTATTGTTTAATAGCATAAATTCAAAGTTTCACATTTTGTTTCTTTGAAATACAAATAAATACATGGTTACAGTGAAAGTGTGACTTTGGGGACTTATAACTTAGAAAACGTTATAGAATTAAGGAACTTGGGATCTGCAGTCACCCAGAACAATAACTCTGATGTGGAGATAAAAGAAGGATTACCACAGCCTATAGAATAGCCAATGCTGTTTTGGGTTGAGCAGGCAATTACCATCAAGAAAGACCAAATTTCATCTCTATAAAACCCTTGTGAGTCCCGTACTCCTGTATGTATCGAAATGCTGGACATTATATAAAGCTCTTGAAATAAAGCCATTGATTTCTGAAAGAAAAGTTCTCCTAATTTTCGGAGAGGTTGAGGTAGAATAAAAATGGAGGCAATGAATTAACCAGGAGCTATACCTCACCTTTGGAGAGACTGATATGGTCAAAGAAATTAAGTTAAGGCGTCTAAGGGTTGCAAGGCATATTCCAATGATGACAGATGTAGAGATACCTAAGATGCTGTTGATGCATCGAATTGATGAAACAAGGAGGAAAGGAAGACCAAAGCTAAGGAGGCAAAGACCTGTAACTGGGCTGTAGCGCCATAAATAAAATAAAAAAATGCAGAATACATTTTTTAATTTATAAAATACAAAATATTTTTGTATTTTGTTTAATAAATTATCTTTCGAGTATAGTTAATTAAAACATAAAATGAAAAAAAAAGTATTTTATTTTGTATTTTGAAATACTGCTCACTCTGTAATAAACAACACAAGGATCTTCAAAATAATAAAAGATATAGATTTGTTACTGTTATTTATTTTAATAAAATTATCCATGTCCTTAAATAAAATAGATAGATTACAATAAATAAAGGTTATTGAATAATTAAAGTAATAAAAAAAGAAATAAAAATTAGTATAAAATAAAAACAATTTAACTCACAACTAGTAACATAATGAAGTTATTATTTCTCTTAAATTATATAACATTAATTGAACAACTTTTGATTTTTAAGTTTCCACAATAAATTCCAATTTAAAATCTAATGGTATATCACTCAACGTGAAAGGCTAATAATAATAACTACAATAAATCTATCATATTTATCAATAAATGTTAGGCAGGTTCACATCAATTCTAGCCACCTTCAACATCTCTAAGACATTAGAGGTAAGATTAAGTTCATCACTTCAACTGAACTGAACATTTTATTTCAAATTAACAATAAGAATGCCTTTATTGAGTCCAAAAACAAACCTAAACTACAATATCATACTAACAGAAATAAGACTAGTGATTAAAGTGTATACAAACAAATAATACACATTGATTATTTATCCTTCCTTAAATATTCCTAGAAAAAAAAGAAAAAAAGTAGTCTATATGAGTAATAGTTCCTTCACATGTCTTAATTTTGATTTCACAAAATATAAGCAATTCAACCAATTAATTAAAAATGTATGTTTGGACATAAATGTTGGTTAATTTATTTACATAACTTCATATTGGTTAGTAAAATTAACAGATTATCTCAAAACCATGTCATGTATTATTCAAAACAAAACATCCTCATCCACACCACACACTTTTATGTGATCAGAATTTTTTTTTTTGCTAAACTGGTAATTTATAGATAGCATAAAAGTATTTTATTGTTTTTTGATGGAGAATCTGAAAATTTTTACTATATCATATTTTCAATTCATCCCTTAGGGAAAAAAAATTGGCAAACACCCCTTAAATTGCAATTTCTCATTGAAGTTAAATCCTAACTTAATGCAAAAACAAGCTAACTTTTATGTGACACAGAGAATAGGTCACTTCTAGGTCCTAAACCAAAACAAAATAATTTAATGTTCATATGCTTTGAAATAACCTGTAATTTCAGCTAAACATTAAAAATGGATGAAATATTTTTTTTATAATAATTATTTCCAATAAAAAACTACATATATTAAGTTGTGTAGTCTTAAGGTTAGAATATAGACTCGATAATTAAAATAAAAAAAATTCTAAAATCAGAAAAAAAAAATTAACCAAACAATTATTTAAAACTACATTTTATAAGATTACATTGGCAGAAAACATTTAAAAGTAATTGCTAACTTGATAAACTAAACAAAACAAAAAATCTAAAGGAAATATTTACCCTGTGAATAAATAAAACTGAAGATTGTAATTATTAATGTTTATTTTTAATTTACTTTTATATCGATAAAAGAATAGGAATTTGATTCAACTTTTTATATTAAAGAGAGAGAGAGTTACTGTTGATTAATCTTTTATAATAACCACACAGGGCTCAGTTAAATGACATTAAGCAGCAAAGAATCAAATTACAGGAATTTGCTAGAAACTTTTGTAATTAATTTTTATAACATTATGAAGAAAAAAAAAAAAGGAAGGCCTAGAAAATATTCTTGTTTATTAAAATCAGCATTTTGAATAAATTTTCAAAACCAAACTGATGCTTCTTCTGCCAACATTGTCTTATGATTCAATGTGATGGGGAAATTTGAAAGTGAGTACATCAAACCACGTATTAAAATATTGGTAAACAGCTAAAAAACCTAAATCAAAAATGGGGCTTTCAGTTTCCTGAAAAATATATTTAGGAAAGAGATTTAGTCAATAGTTATTTTTTTTTACACATTCTAATGAAGATTATTAATGCTTTATAGATTCTGATCGTTTTTAATGGTTATTAAATTCTGTCAAATTTAATTTTACTACAATAATAAATGCAAGTGGCCACAATTAGTTAAAAATATAAACGATAAAGGCCACAAAAAAAATAAATAAAATAAAAATAAATTAGAAGGTGGCTATATGAATATTTTTTTTTGGATTTTATATATTTTTTCAAAATTTAAATACCTGCATAAATGAAATACTAAACAATTAAAGAAAAAATCTGCAGCTTATAAAATTTTACAAATGCTTTCTATAAAAAAATCTATGCACTTTGGTATCATTCATTCTATTTGTGAATTCTTATTTATATAGCAGCTTTTACCTTCAAACTTAGCATTCCAAAATCATCTAGAAAATGTAAAATTACACATTTTATTTATTAATTCAATAAAAAAACCAGCGATATTACTAGGCATGTAAATATATAATAGTCCCAACTGAACAATAAAAATAAGTAAAGCAATAGAAAAGTAAAAAAGATAAGAAAAATATTAACAATAACAGATAAAATAAATAAATTTTATTGTGATTTTATGCACTTTTAAATAAAATTATGTGATGCAAAGCAAATTAACTAAAATTAAAAAATAGTTAATACCCTTTACTTCATTCTTGCTAAATTGCTTAATTTTTTTTTTCAATAATCGTAAGTTAGTAAAATACATCTATAATAGATAAAAAACAAGCGATTCACTAAGAACTATTTTAGAGCCATTACATTTCATATTAGGACAGATGTTTTCCAACAGGCACTAAATAGGAAAAATAGTCGTATAAAATAATTCCAATTTAGCTGTGAGACAACTTATTCTCTCTACAGTCATAAAATAAAAATTATTATTTTCTTGTATTTACAGAAGTAATACTACATTCCAGAATTGAAGTTCAATTCCCACAGCCCTCTTCAATATAAAAATAATTACTATATGCGTACTTACTTTAGCTAATAAAAAATTTGTAATAAAAGCCCTAAAATCCTAACAATAAACAACTTATTAAAAAAAAAAAAAAAAATTCATAGCCAGAATAGTTATATAAATCAAATAACAGTAAACTCTCCCTTATATGCCATTCTGTTATCAAAAGCACTCTATTTTCTATCTCTTAAAATGAGATTGAAAAGATCAAAATCTTTATAAATTTTTAATATTTTAAATTTACCAGCTTATTATGCAACCTAATTTTTAATAATGAATTTTGATCACATTACTAATGTTTAAACATATTGACTTTCAACAATCAAACTAAATTAAACTTAAACTAGTTTTATAACAGTGATAAAAATGAGTACTACTATTTACTAACTTTAATATAAAATATATAAATAATAATGTTATTTAATTATGAATGTATGAATATATTATATACTTATAACAAATTAATAATTTTATTTAGAAATTATGTAAGTACATTAATACGTATATTGGTCATACCATTTAAAACAAATATACTTGCCACTAAGTCCAGTAATATAAACTGCTCTGCCAATTCCACACCGGTTATTATTTTTATTTATTTATAATAAATTATGGATTTTATTCCTATAATCATATGTTACAGTACCTTTAAAGTTGATTGATTAGAGAAAATATTCATCGATTGTAAGCGATTTTTTTTTCAATATTTAGATAAGTATTAAATAAAAAAAAGCTTGATTTTCAATTTTATAATAAATTATTAAAAAACAAAAACTTAAGTAAAACTGTTTTTAACAAAATAAGGGAGAGCCTACAGAATTAAAAAAAATATGTATCATTAATAATTCTGTACCAAAGCAAATTATTGAAATATTTAATAGCTATTAATTTATATTCAAAAAGCAACAGTAAATCTTTATTATAAAACAATAATTTACTAATAGCATTAGTTAAACTTCATGCTGATTCACATATAAAATGCATTACATGCCACTAAACAATACGAATATTAATAAATTATGACTTGTTAAGAAAAGAACATGCTCTAGCTAGGCTAGCTCTCTTAACAGCCTTTGGCAGAAATCAAATAAGTTGGAAAAAAAAGTTGATGAAACAGCAGACTTTAAAATTACAGAACTAAGATAACAGTGATAAAATACTAATGCCTTAAAATACTGGTCATTAAAGATCTATCATAATGCATGAAAGAATGTTTGTGTTAAGTATTGTACATTAGAAACAAAAGTGATAACTATACATCTACCAACAAATCTAATCTATAACTAATAAATAACAATTTTTGGAGCTATGCTTAAGGTGATAATAGAATAAAATCATTCTTACTTCGTAACAATTAAAAAAATAATAATGTAACTTCATAATTATTCGTACTTTAAAAGAAAACAACAGCACAAAACATGAGTATATTTACTCCTTTTTGAACATGCTTGAGTTAAAATATAATTTTATTTCTTAAAATAAACATTCTAATATATGGATAGCGCTCAAAACATTCCATTCAAAAAAGTACCCGGAATAAATGTAGTATTCAATCCCTTTATACTAGGGATAAGAAAATCATCAATACATAAAAAACAAAATCATAACAAAAAATTGTTAACATTTCTAAAGTCACCACTTGAGTACTAATTCAAGAAATAACTCAGAAGTTTTGTTTCTTTGTGGAGAGTGAATAAAATAAAATAAAAAATAATGGAACAATAAGTAAAATAGTTTATTTGGAAATTCCTAGTCCACTAAAAAACCAAACAAAATTAGGGCAAAATTCATGTTTGATAGATTTTTGTTTTATCAAAATAAAAAATCTTTCAGTTAATATTTCCAAGCTAGCCAAAGTAATGCTTAAATCAGTAAATTTTATTCAGATTAATTTTCATGAATTAGAAACCACATTATAGGCTAGCTTACATTATAGGGACAGATCACTATACCGAAATTGAGGGATAATACCCCTTCTTTTACTGATGGTAGTAATACAATTTTTATCATTGATCAACATCTATTAAGACTATTATTATAAAAGTACATACAAAAATCCAAGAGTCTCATTCTAGTTGTTGCTAGAATTTTTCTATGATGTCTGAAATTAAAACTATGCCAAAAATGTGGTTGTTCGTGCACATAAAAAGTGGTATGGTCTATGTCCTAATTTTTTGTTATGATAAAATCAGTAAATGTGATCAAAGCTATTGGACTCACATACAATAGAATTCTTATTTGAAATGATAGGCTGACAGTCCAAAGATAAACAATTAAAATTCAAGGCTTGTGTAACCATAGCCTTAGGATTCTATTTTTAGAACTAAAATAATAATTTTGTGACATACAGTTTCAAATTATACAAAGATGGCATTATATTTTAAAAAATAAATGAGAGGCAAAACACAATAGGATAAACAAGGCATAAATTATATATATAAAACTAACAAAAAAAAAAATAATAACAGAAACCAAAAAGTTATTGAAACTAAAAACAAATTAAAATTAGTTTCATTGTCACTGAGCAATATGAGACTAGTTAAGAGAGCTAAAATTATTACATACTTTTTTTTCTGAAAGATCAAAAACTATTGATACCTTCTACAAGATTCCTCTGGCTATCACTTATTAAATTTCAATCTACAGAATGACTGGATAAACTTGAGCTAAAAGTTACACTGATCAATAAAATTAACCTCAATGTCTTTGGCAGTGGTATGTACAATATTAATAAAATAAAAAAACAACAAAAAACAAACTAAAACCATAATTACATACAAACATCAGTTGGAGTAAATAAACAATATTAGATATAATAATGTCTTGTTCTACTTCTTAATTCTTAGTAGCTTGAAACATCTCCAACGACGTATGCAACAATTGTTGCATGGTCAAGCTTTCCCGGTACAGCAGCTAGTTTCCCACAAATCTGCCTTCTTTTAGCTTGCTGCATGGGGCCCTTATCAGTGTACAGTTCTTTATCTTCAAGAAGCCTCCTCTTAGCTGATGTTAACCTAGTAACAAAATCCATTATTAGATCAACAAGTTCGCGGGCAGATCTACAAGGAGGACCTTTCCCAGAAACACCATTCTTCAGAAGATCTTCTGTTCTCAAAAGTCCAAGCCGGTGCCTTTCCTCTGCTTCTACTCCACTCAAACCTAAAAATTGATTAAGGTATTACTAATATCACAAAAATATAATCTACTATGTGATATTATCAGAAATCTGTTAAAGGGTGACATAATAAACTATGAGTGAACAGAATAGAAATTAAAGAAATGCTAAAACATTTATATATTAGAACTTCGCTAAGTACACATGAGTCAATTCTCATTGAACATTATCGATTTTGAGATGGACCAAGCCTTCATGCACTGACTTAAAGAACAATACGTAAAATAACAGACTCCGAGCTTTTATTATTTGGAAATTAAAAGACTGGTAACAGAAATATATAGAAATCAAGAATATTTTGAATAATTAATAAAATTTAATTGCATCAATTGTTGGAATAACATTGCATTTGATATATGACTAGGTAATTTAATACTTCATTACTGTATTTATTTAATAATGACTCCTAAAATAACCAAATAAACAAGTAAAAAAAAAAAATCCGGTGTTAAATATAGCTAGAAATTGATAATAAAGTTACCTAATTCAATTAAATTGTTATCCAAAAAGCTATAAATAAAGCGACAATAGCGTCTAATACCACTACAACCCATGAAGGTCTTGGGTTAAGTACTGATAGTAGGCCAACGGTTGTTCAGGGAAAAGGATCTGGCCAGAAGCCCTCTCAACCACTAGATATTTCCCCATTTAAGGGTGCTCAGGGTTGATCCTCAGCTGATATAACACAATAAATAATTATTTCCTTCAGCTGGATTTGAAAATGGTTCTGAGAGCAATTAGACTTGTGCCTTACCAACTGGCGTGGTAGCTCAACTTATTAAATATTAGTCTGCAGTACAAACGCTTTTTTAGATAAGTACATTTCTAATTCTATAAATTAAAGACTGGTATCAAAGGTAAAGCAAGTTGTTAAACATTTTCAAATCCAAGAGAGCAGAACAGCAAACCCAAATTCTTATCTGAAATTATCCAGAAAATATATGCTTTCTCTATTGTTTCCGATACAATCATGATTGAATGTTCATAAATAAATCATAAATATTCAAAGATAAATTTTAAGTTACCAGCAAATTTTCCGACCACTGGGTCTAGATTATCAGATACCCCATCAGAAGTAACAAAAACTATATCTCCAGGATCAACTTCTGTCATGGCACAAGTGAGATTCGCAAGTTCGGGATTGGTTCCATCCACTGGTCCCAATGCTCCAAGAGCATCTCTCATATCTCGCATTCGATGTACATCATGAGAACCTGTAAGTAATTAAATATAAAATAAATGAATAAAAATTATAATTAAGGTAAATATTATAAATTGGTTTAGTGAGATAAAATTTTAGTTCTGTTTTCATGATTTAAAATTCCAAGGTTGTAGCATATTTTATGTATTTATTAGTGTTAAAAATAAAAACCTACTTAAATTATTCATGAACCAAATTTATAATTATGATGATTATTTTTTCAGAATAATTATAATTATAAATTTTTTTTTTTTAAATATTAGAAATTTTCACATATACTCAATTTACTTACCCTGAGTGATTTCACGAACTCCATGTTTGGGGCTGTATACGTATGCTAAACTATCACCAACATTGCATGCACATGCAATGTATCTTTGAGGAGCTACAAGAGGTAATACCAGGACAGTTGTAAGAGTAGTCAACATGCCATCCTCTTCAAGAATAAGGTTATGTGCTGCATGAAAAGATCGAAGGAGGGAGATAAATGCATCCTAAAAAAAAAATATTATGATACTTCGAAAACCACAACTAATAATAGATAATACAGTTCAGAAACATATTTATTAATTTAAGGCAATAATAAGAAAATGTAAGTTATTTTAATGACTCGTTTTTTGAAAAAAGGGGACCGTATTTTCAATAGATTTCATCTATGATACCTGCTTGGTTTTTTCATTAAATTCTGTCAGCTGGAACGTGCTCATGCACACATGTTTACAACAGGAATTAAAACATAGAAGCTAGGTTAGAAACTATGAGGACCACAAGTAACTATACTTGTAATGAGGAAATTCTATCCTCAGTTCAAACACTGTTAATTTAGTATCAGTAGCTTACTTCTTTGAATCAGTAATATAATATAATAGCAGGATTTTAACACTGGTCAATAGTATTATTGTTAAATGGATAAATGTGGCTGTCTCATATGTATTTTGCTATGGTAATTCCGAATTTGACCATCGAAGTTGTCCATGGGGCACAGATTTTTTGTAATTTTAAATTTTGTAAAAAAATAAAAAGAAGGTGATATTTCATAGCTATGAACATGTCTTGATTAATATATTCTATTTATTTGCTCTAAATAAGGCTCATCACTAATGCATGATAATATTGGATGAAATAGAGATAGAAAATAAGTCGTCTGAACTCTTAAAGCATGCTTAGCCAGGAAGTTTCAACAAGCACAGTCAAAACACTGGCCCCCGGACACACCTGACATGAGTCCCCTCTGAACTCCTCTATATCTGTGAGCCGTTCTAGTTAGGTGCCTCTATTAATTTAGTCCGAACAGATCCTCTTAGCATATTCAAAATGCCGCGAAATTGTGAAAACCATCCAAACAATTTTTGTTACCTATGTGTATGGTAAACTAACTTTAAAGAGTCAAAGAAGAAGCATTACTCCCATAGTGAAAAAGGCATATACTCTTTATTTTGGGTGCCAAGTTGGTGACCAGGACAAATCTTGGGCACCTCATATACGCTGTGCCTCCTGTGTTACATTGCTTTGTGGCTGGATTAATGGGCAGTCACGACATATGCCCTTTGCTGTTCCAAGAGTGTGGAAGGAACCTTGGGAACATTTAACTGTCTGTTAGCTCTGTATCACAAAAATCACTGGAATAACAAGTAAATCTAAAAAGAATGTTAAATATCCCAACCTCCCCTCAGCTATTAGGCCTGTTCCTCACAATGAAGATCTGCCGATCCCAGTGCCACCTGAAAATTGGAGTTTACATTCAGAAAACATTAGTGAGGAAGGTAGACCATTAAGATCAGAAACAGATAATACTGATGACCTAGATTTTGACAGACCAGACCACCAAGACAGGTTTTTTTTTGGTTTTTTTTGGCTACAAAAAAAAAGCCATCCCTGCAAAACCCATGTAGCCGAGAGGCAAGGAAGGGAAATAAATAAATTTAAAAAAAAGACCCAGATTTTTCTGTGGAGTCTTCAGAACCTCACAGAATCAATCGGGCTGAACTCAATGATCTAGTTTGAGATCTTAACTTATCAAGAAATCAGGCCGATTTGTTGGCATCTAGATTAAAAGGTTGGAACTTACTTGAGAAGGGAACAAAAATATCTATACATCGCCTATACCAGAAGCATTCTTGGAATGTGTGTGGAGACCTTAAAGTGTTAGGACTTTTGTTAAGTCTTCACTAGGTTATACAAAATTTTGTTGTTTTCTGTGTGAGTGGGACAGCAGAGAAAAAAAAAATCATTATATAAAGGGATGGCCCAAAAAAAATCTCGTACCTGGAGAAAAAAAATGTACTTTTTGAACCACTAGTAAGTCCAGAAAACGTTTATCTTCCTCCACAATTGCACATCAAACTCAGTTTGATGAAAATTTTTGTTAAGGCACTGGATAAAAGTGGCCCTGGATTTCTATATTTAAAAGCCACATTTCCTCAGATCAGTGATGCAAAAATAAAAGAAGGTGTATTTGTTGGTCCACAAATGAGGGAGCTTATGAAGCATCAAGACTTCGAGGAATGTTTGAATGGAGCCAAAAACTCAGCTTGGATTTCTTTTAAATATGTTGTGAAAGAAATTCTTGGAAATAAAAGAGCAGAAAACTACAGAGAGCTAGTTTCTAATCTACAAAATTATAAGGCTTTAGGATGTAATATATTTCTAAAAATACATTTTCTTGACTTGCATTTGGATTTCTTTCCTGAAAATGTTGGGACTGTGAGTGATGAACACGGTGAGTGATTCCATCAAGAAATATCCACTGATAACAGGGAAAGTGGAATCCAAATATGTTGGCAGACTATTGTTGGTCTTTGAAAAGAGATGTACTAGCCACAAAATACAACAGGAAATCATCAAAGGCCACATTTTAATTTAAATTACGGTATGAAAGCTTGAGCAAAATCCTTGATCCTAAGACAAAAATGCTTTTCAAATTTGTAATCAGAGCACCAAATTCTAAAAGAAACAGCCATTGTAATTCATTTAACAGACGAAAAGTTAAATATTGGTGTCCAGTGTAATCAATAACAATACATCCTTACATAACATTCTCTAAGAATCATTCATGACAAGAGCTTGATTATTTGAAACAATATTTAGTCCAATGTTCTATTAGAGAGACAAATTAAAATCTGATGTATAAAACTTAAAATACTCTAAACAAACTTAAATTCTTTGGACATAATTTTAATTATTTTTTGTAAATAAAATTATTCTTCAATACAGGCCAACACAGCCATTTATATATATATATATATATATATATATATATATATATATATATATATATATATATATATATATATATATATATATATATAATAAAATATTATGAATATTATAGAATTTATAAATTACAGATTATTATAAATATTGTGAATTATAGTGTTATCTTTAATTAGATAGATAGGTAGGTTGTGTGTGTAGCAACCCAATAAAGTTGGGCAGCAGTATGTTTTTTTTTATATCAATAAAGCATATATCTCTCAGTAGTGCCCCTCTTAAGACGACAAATGAAAATTTTTTCTATTGATGAAATTTATAAAAAAGGGTTGAAAGGCAGGTCAGTTGATATACAGAATTAAATAAAAGATCTATTAAAGCAAACAACAATATCCAAAATAATTACATCAGTGGTTTACAAAATATTATCAAAAATTCTTCTGAGCAGGGTTGAAGAAACTCAGTGGCTTCAGAAAGGGAAGATCCTGCACTGTACAAATTTTTAACTTATAATGTATAATCTGCCACAGAATGTTAGCCAACAAATCTATAGTTGTATCATTATTGATTTCAAGAAAACATTTGACTCAGTAGACAGAGAAACAATTAACTAAATTATTAGAGAATTTGGTGCTGGAGAAAAATTAGCAAATGTAATCTAAAGTGAAATTTATGGGAGAGATATCTCGGCCATTTGGAATAAAAACTGGTGTAAGGCAGGGAGGCGGGCTGTCACCTTTATGGTTTAACTGTGTTATAAAAAATTTTTTAAGGATTTGTAATTTGGAGCTTCAAAAAATGCAAAAGTGAACCGATCATTCTAAGGAGGAAGTCAAATGGAATTAAAGTAAACTGCTTAGCCTTTCCAGAAGATTTTGCAATACTTTCAGAAAATGTAACAGACACAATTAGTCAAATAAATCTTTTAGAGAAAATAGCTAAAAAAAACAGTCTCAGAATTTCAGTAGAATAAAACAAAATTCAAAAGTGCACCAAAATAAATAGAAACAAAAATAACCTAAATAGAAAAACTTTTCAATTTATAATACCTCATAGAAACCATACAATAGAGTAGATTATAAGGATCAGCAATAGACCAAATGAGTAGTAAAATTGAAAGAGCATAAAGGTTTAAGTAAGAAACCTATACAACAAGAAGTGTATCTATACAACAAGAAAATAAAGCACTATTCTACAGTAATAAGGCCAGAACGTTTATACATGCGAGTACTTGACAACAAACTACAAGCATGATAAATTAAAGGTTACCAAGGCAGAATAAGCCAGAAAACAGGAATGAAATAAATTTAAAAAAAAAAAAAAAAAAAAAAAAAAAAAAAAAAAAAAAAAAAAAGGCAACTAACAGGAATACTGGAGAAAGAGAAAACAACAAAAAAGTAGAGGAACTGAATTTGTTAAATGATCCTAGTTGGTCAATATGAGAATAAGAAAAAAATAATAATAACAATTACATCAGCATCTAATGATTCTAACAGACAATCAAATAATTAGTTGATCTGTCAATAAAAGAAAAGTTAATAATCAAATAATGTCAATATCCATAATTGAATACTGAAATGAATAGTTTAAGAATTGAAATCAATGGATTATTAAAAAAGAACTCTGAAATCTTCAATAATGATTAAATCAGAACTGTAAACTTCACAGTGACGCCACCTTACCATCATGCCATCCCTTTAAGTGATGAGCTATGGTTTTTAACTATTTTTATACAACTGTGCATCCATCTTAGCTGAAGCATGCTAATACACATTGGTACACAATGGTTAGGGATGGTCCCACACCCTGCATTCCCATGTACATTTCCACTCACCTCCTAACTGTTCAAAATTACCCACCCACCCCAATTACTATTAGTTTAAGACTCATGCCCACATGGGTATACATCTACATCGTTACACACACTGACACTCGTACCTGTATCTGCACACATTCATATAATTTAAATGGATGGCATATTTACCAGGTATAAATCCTATAAAATATATATATATATATATATATATATATATATATATATATATACTAGCATTCCCGTCGCGGCTTCGCCCGCCCTCATAACTAAAGATAATTTCAACTAATAATTTGATAATTTCTTATTATAGTAAATTTTCTAATTGTAAATCTTTCAAGAACTATGAAGATGATGTAGTTAAAATTTGGTTCATATAGGTTCATTAGTTTTACTAAAATGCTATTGTCGCTTGCCACATATTCGATTTTTAAATTTCACTGGAATCCACACGTCACACCACATATTTATAGCTTTTTGGATAACAAATTAATTTAATTTAGTAATTTTATTAGCTATATTTAACACTGGATCATTGTAACCTCTCTTGAATGGCGCTCGCTTTACTACCCACTACATTTTTATCGCTTTATAAACAGTAATTTAAGAGAAAATATGTAAATTTTATTATTGCTAAACCTTCCTTGAACTGTGAAGATGATGTAGTTATATTTGGTACAGAATAGTTCTATAGTTTTCGCGGTTAGTGATCACGAACGGAAATGGCTTGTCCTTTTATATATAACTTCATCATCCCCCGTCGAGGAATTTTAACTAATAATTGATTTTTTGTTTATCGATAAAAATCTTGTATTAAAGTGAACAATTGAAAATTATATTTTTGATAATATTTTCACGCATAGCAGCCATTATTAACTTGGTTAAATTTAGATTGATTACGTATTTGAAGATAACATAAAGCATAATTAGACATCCAATTTTCAATTTTAATATATGAGTTGGTAATCCAGATGGACAGAGACTATTAAGAAACTGCATTATCAGTGCTTACAACTAAAGGTTCAAAATTCATATTTTTACACACAATATTAAACAGCTGAGGATCGGCATTTTGATTTTTAATAATTTTCATTCGACAGAAATAATTTTATTTGATTTGATCTGGTTGGATTTTAATTTCTAACCATAAAAGTATGTGGTAGTGTGGCAAAACCCGTTTCTAACACTCAACATTGTACATTTAAATTTTCATTGTTGCTAAACCTAGAACTATGAACATGATGTAGTTAAAATTTGGTATATTTCACTGCATATAGCTGTTTTTATAACAATTTAATTGAAAATAAGTAAATTTGATTATCAATGTTCACCTCTATGTAACACTATACCTTTTAACCTTTCATGTAGATGGCAATTGCCGCCATTTTTGAACTTCACTGTTATCCACTTATTATTCATTTTTCAATAAAGAATTAGTTGAAAATCATTAGATTTTACTATTTCTAAACCATTCTATAAAGATGATGTAGTCAAAATTTGGTAGAGATTGGTTCAGTAGTTTTTGGCGGTTAGTGAACACAAACGAAAAATTGCTTGTCCTATTATATAATAGTATAACCTTATACCGCCATATGTTAGAATCGTATAGAGCTAACAGATAATTGTGACTTACAAATAATATACAAATAATATTGCAACTATAAATTAAGATATAAGGTATCCTATCTTTTTTGTTGGATCAAACTGCACAGGGTATGCAAATTTGATTAAAATCGGTTTAGTAGTTTAGGTGTTAGCCGGCCCCTAGGCGGCGACACGTAATTTATATATATTAAGATATATATATATATATATATATATATATATATATATATATATATATATATATATATATATATATATATATATAACCAAGGTCCTTAGAAAATAATAAAGCAAATGGTTATGTTTAACGTTTAAAATTATAATTAGGATATTGCAGTGCAGCAAATTTTATATTACTGAATGACATTTTGCACGGTATTACTTGAATTAAAACTAAGTTGAAAAAAAATATTCAAAACTTACAGATGTAGTAGACAGTGTATGAATTGTTTGATTCAGATAATCTACACATCCATGAACAGCAGCTTTAGCAGCTAAGCTAGCCTTGTGACCCCAATTAACTCCATCTGCTAGGCAGAGGATTGCGGAATTCTGTCGAGCAACAAGTGCAAAACAATCAGCAATAGGTTCCCCAGCAGGAATACCAGTAACAGGATGTCGCTCGTATAAAGTTAATGACCTTCCATAGGCTCTAACAAAGATTGAGAAACAGATTTTATACATTTTAATAAAATATATGAATTCAAAACAGTATAAATGTATTAGTAAGGTAGGGAAACAAAAACTACATATTGATTACCTCGGAGTAGGGCAGTCCCAATTGAGAACTCCAGCAACTGGTTCATTGCGCAAAGGGCTACAAGCATTTGGAGTGCTTTCACATTTTTGCAAAGGTACTGGACTTCCGAATTCTGAAGGTGGTTCAATCAAATTACAATTTACAGTTGAAGTATTACAATTGGCATCTTTTCCACCTAAAATCAAAACAGAACAATCATTATGGAATTTTCATCAAATTATAGCAATGCTTCATTTAAATTAAATTTCAGGTTCATTAAAGCATATAACTTGAAGTTTAGACAAATTTCTGAGATTGGAATGTATATTGATCAGATATCAGATGTGTTTCCTCAGCTATATTCAATAACCATTCATTTTACTATAAATATTTTTATTTATAGTCCCCACAATAAATATATTCCATTTTTCCCACACTTATTATGAATATAGTAGTTTTGGAGAAAAAACAATGTTTATTGTTACAATACAAGATATCCAACAAATAATTTATATCACTTAAGTGAGATCCCAAAGGAATAGTTCAGAGTAATAACTAATTCTTTAACATTACGTAGTAGAGAAAGTAAATTAAAAACAGACCACAGAAACTATAAAGCAGAGTTATAAATAGTTGCTTCAATATTCCAATGATGAAAAACGACAGGATTAAACTAAAGAATGAGTGGTTTAAAATCTTTCATCCAATTGAATGCTATGTAAATCGCCAATAACCAAACAAGTAGATGTAGATCTTTTAATAGACTTGGCTCCAAAAAACCATGCCAGCAATCCTTAAAAAGCAATCCAATAAAATTATATTTCTTGGTAAAAAATCATGGAGCTATCTTGGACCACTTTCGAAAATTTCCTATCACATCGTCTATAATCCTACAGCACTTAAATTATCCAGACTTCCTTCTTACTTACAAAACTAACAGTATAATAGTTACTTCTCCACTATGTCCCTCACTTCGATTATTGTTGAGCAGGGTATGAGGAAATCTGAGGATTTCAAGATCAGGCTAAAAGCCTAATTATTACTTCATACCATTTAAATTTGTTATCCTGAGGAATACTACCAGTTTACGGCCAAGTTGAAATCACTCTTTTTCTATAATCAAGGTCGCTTGACTTTTTTTATGGTGGTCCAGTATTCTTCTTTATCTACCTCCAGGTTGCAGCAAGGCATAGGTTTGACCTAAATCTATTTTCTCCAAATTTCACGATACTGCACCTATTCTTTCATTCTGTGGAGAGAGCAGCCTCTTTTTAATCCAATTTTTGTGTTGTAATCCATGTACATCTCCCTTGGTTCTCTAACTTCTAACAACCATTATGTTTTTCCAACATGGCCCATTCTGGTTAAATGACCAACCACTTCAGTAAACACTGCTCAATCGATTCTCCAACTGGCACCACTCTGAGGTTTGTAAAATTGTGTATTTGGTCCTTTGAGTTTTTCATTGTATCCTTCCAAGAAACCTCATTTCTTCATTTATTTTTTATTTTCCAGTTATACCATTAGTATCTAACAAAAAAGAAATATATGCGAGCTCCAGTCTCCTATCATAGCCACATCAAAAAGGAAGATAACTACTTTTAATTTAAAATGAGGTTTAAACTTCTTTCCTAAAAATGATAGATCTCTCAACAGGTTGTCACTTTGAGATATATTAATATAAATATCAACCATACTCAAATTATTCATGGAGTTCAGAATTTTCTGTAATAACAAACGCGGGATCTTGATTTTGAGTTTATACAACTTACTCATATTTTGTTAATATTTATGTGGTTCCAAAGTTAGTTCAATAGAGTGTATACAGTTAAATTATTACTGCTTCAATCAGACCTGAACTTTTACTCACAACACTCATACAGGAAATGGGAAGACCTCATAGAATCCCTTTCAGTGAGAATGGGTTCTTGTCAACAACTATAATAAATTAAAGAGGCAATCTTAATAATGGCAAAATAACAATATTAATTAATAATGGCAGATCAAAACCCAATAAAGCTCAAGTAAAGTATTTAGGACAGAAGAGGCTGAATCAATGGTAATTTATTTATCAATAAGGCTTAAAAATAGAAGAAAAAAAAACAGAACAGCAAGGACATCTTTAGAGTATATCTGTGAAATAATGGAAGCATTGAATTAGGCCCAATTAAATTGTTTATTTAAGATTAATTAATTAAATTGGTTTTTGAACCTGAAAAATACCAATAGTTTTACAACAGATATGTATATGCAACATTAAAAATTAAAATAAACAGTTAATACAGTAACTGTTAATTTACTTTAAAAATTACATAGTACTTATTAAACTTAACTAGGAACAATGATTCCCCTTTCTCTATAATACATTAAAGAAACTAACCATTATAAAATATTAAACCAGTTTCTACCTGAAGAAGTATCTTCATCAGCAAATCGAACATCAGGGTCACTAATCGATAAATGTCTTCTTTTCTTATTAACAGTTGTTAGCCCACCATTTGGACCTGTTATTGCTGAAATAACATTGTCTGATACAGAACCAATAGCTCTAGGGGGTAACTGTTGAGGAGTTCTTCCATGGATGATTTTAGGTTCAACACGATCGTTAGGTTGCCTATTGAACACAGTAACGTCATTATAACACTGTTTTAATAGAATTATCAAACATCACTTAGCAAATTGTTACCCATTTAAATATTTCTGCATAAAGCAACCAGAGGATGGTGATGGTTCCTTTTGTTCACAATTCCTGGTTTCAGCAGGATTGGAGAACTGCCTGATAAAGCCCACAAACTTTTGGCGAAAGCCGGGCATCATAATAAAACTACAGTTATAAATTAACGGAAATACATTTAAATTTCGTTTTGAAATTCATCGTTTACATCTTTACGTGTTTTTAACACTAATCAGCTGCAGTCACCTCGTCCTGCTTACTGCAGACAGCAGCACTGTCTATTTATTGAAAATAAATTTAAAAAATAAGATATATTGAACAATGTTCTCATGTTTCAATAAAGGATTATGTTCTTAATTTACATTTATATTTTAAAATATCTTTTGTAGATTAACTTAACTGAGCGTACTCAAGTAGTTCCCATTAAAATAATTATCAAGTTTTTAACAACTGTCATCTTTGGTTACTTGTCATAGGTTCAAATTTTCTCTTTGTTTTGAGGAATTCATTAGTTTGTTCCATGGGTTTTTTTAACTTTTGAAGGACGTTATACTACTCTGCTCGTATTTTCATAGGTTTCGCTATCTGTGTTATATTGATATAGGAGCAAAATATATTTTTTTATCGGGAACTAAAACTTACTATTTTGGTACTTATACTATTGAAAATGAAGCCATCAGTAATATTTGCTTCGTGTACTCAAGAGTCACCCACTAATTTAATCAAATTAATGCTTGGCGATCTTCCTGAAGCTGATGAATCAGAAAAAGGAATCTTTAGCTATCCGTGGCATATAGATAGCAAATATTATAAAGCAGATATTCAGCTTTGTTCTATGCCATCTAAGATAATAAGTTCTCCTAACTTTGCCGATTCGGTCCAAGGTGTAGTCCTTTACTTTGATAGTGAGCAACCTAATTGCTTAAAAGTAGTTGATGAGTGGTTAAGTCTATTAAATGAGTACCAAGCTGAAATAAAAATTTTGGTTTGTTCTCAATGTAAAGATAAGTCTGATCAAGGAGTAAGTAAGCTTCAGGTTCAAGAATGGTGTCTGAAGGAAGAGTTTGAGTTAGTTGAACTTGATCCTATAAAGGATGAAGATTATGATTCTGATGATTTCCCTGAAGTAACTGGTATTAAAAGAGTTTGTCAAGCCTTAGAAGCACATATTTGGCCTAATTTGATCCTAAAAGACCGTAAAGAACCAACATGCATGGCCAACCTTTTGCATGGGGGCCTTTGTAAAAGTACGGAGTCAGACTTTGAATCTGCATCATATACACCTGGAGAAGATAACATTGAACCTAGTTTAGAGGATTTATGTGACAGAGAAAATGTGGCTTTCAGTGAACTTTTTAGCCAACTTGCATCAATGAAGGAAAGGGCTTCCAATATGCCCAGTGATGAAAGAAAAGCATTTGCTGAACAATTAGTTCTAGCTTATTGGAATGCATTAGGTGGAGACGAGGACCAAATTCTAGACTGCTAATTAATTTTGTTATATTAGCAGTATTATCAGCCAAATTTAGATGTTTAACTAATGTTTTGTCAATATCCATTCATGTTAGTCTTTTTTATTTTTTATTTATATATTAGATCATCCAATTGTCAAAAGTTAAATAATCTCAGAGGTATTATTAAAGATAATAATATAAGATATTTAGTAACTATTTAAATGGAAAAAATGCTTAATTTAGGATTTGTACTAAACAAATACTTGTCTAGTAACACTATAAAGGTATTCTTAAAAGTTATATATAATTGTAAATAACCTTAGTTTTTTGGAAGTTACAAAATGTATTTAGACTCATTTAGCTTATCAATATTGATGTATTTTTTAAGACCATAGTTTTTGTAACATTCCCATGAAAAATATTATGGAAAAACAATTTTTACTTTATTTAAATGTTAAATGAATTGTGATTTATTTGTAGTTTTCTTAGATCTTTCTTCCCGAAATCCTATGGTATGTTAAATTATTTTTAAAATATATTGGATTAGATATTAGTAATGTTTAATTGGAAGTTGTTTAATTTTGGTTTTTGGTTCAAATTATTTAATCGCGGTTTTTATTATTTTATCGAATGAGGACTTATGATAAAAAAACCTAAGGCAACATATAGTTAATGAGAACTTATAAATTTTTCTTTTGCCACTCGCTCACTCATTGACAATCTCTATTGTTCCGAAAGAACCTTAGTCTCCTCTGCAAATTATATTGTAGATGTCTTTCTGTTCTAACGAATTTCTGATGATAAAAGATCCTCCTCTTTAAACTGCATCCACGTCATTCTGACCTCCCTCCTGCTCCCTGATGTCCAAGCTTGTCATATAACATTGATCAATACACAGTATGAAGTAAATTCTTTTTCAATAAATCAGTTCTTACTTATCTTTTTTTCTTTCTCTCCTTGTAATTTTTAGCATGTCTACTGAAAATATCTATCATTACCCTATTGTACATTTATTATTTAAGTGATGATTATGGGTGTTTATTTCTTGGATTGAACACCTCCATTATATATTCTAAATTAAATGGATGAGATATACTAATTTTTTTCAGCTATTACGGTAGTGTTTATTCTGTGGATTTATCTGTACCTATCACTTAAAATTTCAAGAAATTGAACAGTCACCACTTTACATTTATAATGCCTTAGAGTTGCCCTATTGCTGCCCAAACCTTATCCCAGACTGGAATATACAAGTATTTTTACTGAGGTGAGATTCTATGTATTTATTTGTTCAGTCAACTGAGACAGCATACTAAAGGATTTAATAATGAATGACATATGAAATTGAAATTTGAATTATAAGTGCTCTGTTTTATACATAACTGATAAAATCAAACATTATCATTGTAAGATGTTCGATTTGTGGAAACTTTGGTCGATTAAAATTACAAATGTGATTTTTGTAGTTGTCACCCTTTTGTACAGTCTTTCTTTTTGTATTAGGACAGCAACACAAATGAGTTCACTAAAGTGAGATTTTTTAGAAACTATATTATGTAAATTTTATTTTTACTAGACAAATGTCTGAGAATGTGATATGAAGGATCTCTTACAGCAGTGATAACAGAGATTAAATAATGTTATCCTCATGGCTTCGAAATTTGGACCAGATGTATTATATAAAGATGAATTCGTCTTTAAAGATTTAAAATATAGGAGTACATATGTAGTAAATAACTATTAGGATGATAACGTTATTTTTATTTATAAATGCATGCTTGGCCAGCATTTAGCAACCTAAGGAATATGGGAAAACTTTAAGATCAATCAAAAATCTTAAACTAGGACATTTTCACTTTATCAATGCAAATTAATCACTTACTTCCAAGAATGGAAGTATTGATCCGATATATATCTGTTGAGGAATTGTAGTTGGATGAATATTGGGAAAAAAAATCTTGCCAAGTGAATGTTTCTAAGAAACTGATTGAGCAAGTGCCATGCAAACTTTTGCTTGATTTTTGAAAATTGTGTTAACATATTTGTGGGTAAAGACTTAGACCTAACAATTTTCTGATTACCTTATAGTAGAAAAATATTATTTAATGTGAAAAAAAACCCTATTTATCAGATCAAATGTCATCAAAGGAAGGGAAGTATTAGATTCTATAATGATAATGTAATAGATTTAGAAACCATAAATGTTTCTGGCCAAAAAAAGCCTTTTTCATGCCTTTACAAATATTATTAGTCAATATGCTGTAAAAACATTGGTTATTAATGAAAAGAAGGAAAAGAGTTTTTATCCTTGTAAATAGGCTTCTGGATATGATGAGACTATAAAAATGTCATCATGTCACAGGTATTGAATAAAGAGATTGAATTCCAAAAGAGGAAACAATATTTTATGCCATAGAAAAAAGAAGATTAAAATAATTCAATATTTTGAAATGATGTCTAAAATTACTTTTTATTTTTAACTTAAAAAAAGTTAGATTACTAATATAGTGATGATTGGATGTTTTGTAAGAGAAAATGGCCCGAAGGAAGCTCCTGTCAATAAAAGGAGGTTGGCTTTTCCAGCAGAAAGGTTTGCCAAAGTTGGTTTTAGGTTTCTGAGACTTTAAGGTTTTTTCTTCAAAGAACTGTTATTAAAAAATATTTACATTTAGAATCCTTTTTATAACTTGCTAGTCAATATTTGTTTTAAAAATGTCTTCACCAATATATATAATTAATGATAATAATATTACTCGTTTGGGAGAAAACTGAAATTACTCCTAAAATAATGTTTTAAAAACATTATTCAGTTTTTATTATTATTTTTTATTGATAATTGTTAATTTCCTTACAATTTTATTTTTAAAATCTTACAACTATTGGTAATTTAATTTATTGTTTTATTACAAATTTTGAGTTATCAGTTTTCTCCCATATTAGGGTTCCAGAAATAAAAAAAAATTGTCCATTGGAATAGATAGATGTTTATTAATTTGTTGTTGCATGTAGTTCATGATTAAAATTTCTTAATTTGTTCAGTTTTTGTGTTACAATGTCCAAAAAGTAGTTATAACAATTTTAACTATCAATAAAACTAAAGATCATTGAAAATAAATCAATTGCCTTATAGAGGAATTAAGTTTTAGGTTGAAATATTTAACTCTATAAATTTGGTTTTAAGGACAGTAATATTTCATCCTTTGGTTATAGATACATTATAAAATATCATAAAAACCGCTGCCAGCTATTGTTAATTTACAGGTGTATTTAATTACTACTTAAACACAAGAAATATACATATTTTCAATTAAATTAAATTAAACTCAAGACCCAAACATTCTTAATTTCTTTAACTTTAATTTGTATTTTATTAATTTAGTAACCAAGCACACTATTGAACAATTACATTAATTATAATCAAACTAATGGTTCACAATTAGTCCAATCATTAATAAAATTAAGACTATAAATTATTAAACGAAATAATAAGAAATTCTGATTCAACCATTCAATAAAATTAAATATATATTTTTAATTTAATAGTTTAATATCAATATAAATCAATTAATTATGTTGAAAATACTATACTAGAAAATTACATATGAAAAAGCTACTCATTAATTAATTACATCTCAAAGAAAATTATTGTTGTTTCATTTCTTTACCTTAAAATATAAGTAATTCCTTTAATACTATAAATGGTTTTTATAAATAATTTTCATTAGGTACTATTTTAGATACAAGTCCCTATTGCTTTGCATAGCTTAACTAGTTCCCTATTATTTATTCTAATCTCTAGAAGCTTTTATTAATTATTTAGTAATTACATTTCAAAGTTTAATATGATTATTTTTTGCAATAATGTCCAAATATTAAAATTTAGCTTGTCTTAATTAAACCTGTCATATTTTCTAATTCCAAGGTAATTTTTATAAAAATTACTATTTATCTTTTTTGACATACCTTATGTTGTTTCTTGTTCACATTTCAATAGTTCATTTTGTAAAAAAATGGAAAAATAATTTAAGATGGTAAGAAGAATAATTATTATAGTTTCCTTTAAAATTACAAACTTTGTACAGGTTTCACCTATTCTGATTTTTCTTCTTTTTTTTTTTAAACCCTTTTTGAATAAAAACAATCTGAATTTTATAGCCGCAAAAAAATAAATAAATAAAAATAAAACATCAAATACCATAATTAGAATTCAGAGTGGTGATGTTTTACTTTAGATTTAAATGATGCATATGTAAATATTTGGTGGGAATAATTTTATTATTTGAAAGAGAGAGAGAGAAAAAAAAAGAAGAAAGAAATAAGTAAATATAAGAAAATATGAGGTAAGTAGAGGACTGAGGGAAATATTATGAATGACTGTTAATTGGAATCTTGTATTTTATAAGATTGATTAGTATGCTGTGTATGTAGCAATGTGCTGAAGTTGGGCAGCAATATGTTTTTATTATATTAATAAAGCATATATCTCTCTTGATTGGAGAGGAATCAGTCAATATGTTTTTTTAAACAAAACAAATGTTTTTTTAACATGATTTTATTTATATACAAATATTTTGGCCATAATATGAGCAGAGAAAATTTAAAAAGACATATACAAAAATACTAGTTGTTCCAAGAAAGGCTGTGGTTTTTGTGTTTTTCTAATGACATTCATCAATATTATTGAAACATTGACATCTAAATGAAGTTGTGTTTTATAAGCATTTCTTTTATTTAAACAAATATTGGATGATTCCTTTCCAATCAAGCCACTTTCTAATTAATCTATCTTTTATGTTTTGAATTTTTTTTTTCAACAATTGTACAACTTGTTTTTTATTCAATTCAACGGGTATGAAAAAAAAAAAAAAATCTCCAGCCTGCAAAAAATAACATTCTATATTTAATGTTTTATAAAAAATCCACTAATGATTTAAATAAATATCACTAGTACCAATGAAATTAAAGAGGGAATTAAGTCAAGATTAAAATCTGGGAATGCTTGTTATTTCTCTGTCACAAAATTCCATGCTGTTTGCACCTACTTTCTAGAAATTTCAAAATTAGGATTTACAAGACTATCATTTTACATACATACAGTTCTTTATGAATGTGAAACATGGCCGCTTAAGATAAGGGGAGTACAACGCCTTAAAGCTTTAAAAAATAAAGTACTTCATAGAATATTTGGCCCAAAAAAGAAGGAACATACAATAGAATTTAGAAAGTTCCACAATATGGTATTGTGGAATATTTAACCAGTGGGTATAGCAGCGCTGAGGTTAAAATGTTTATGAAAAGTTGTTGGATTAAATAATAACCAAATGCCCAAAAAGTTAATCAGTTTTGAGCTGTTGGGTTAATGTCAGATGGGTAGGCTGGAAGATTGGGTCAGGGCTGATCTAATTCGGGGATCTGAGTTTTGATTGGTTGGGTTAGAGAGAGGGAGGTGTTTGCTCAGAGGTTGATGGTACTAGTATTGAGCCTTATAGTTTGCTAACCCTTTTTATTTATTTATATATCACTGGTATTGAAGACTAAGAAAAGGAATTATTGTTGGAGTTGATGGATAAAAGTATGTAATATTTTTATTCACTTATAAAAAGAAAAAAGTAATTATTTAATTCTAGACAAATTTAAATAATTATTCTCCTTACCATACCTAACTCATTAGTAGGTATATTGAATATTGAACTGCAGTTTCCACTGTCTATTGAATTGTGATACGTTACCACAACTGATTGGGGGAAAAAGAACCATAGGTCCACTTGCTGGACTTATTTCCACCAGTATTGTCAGTATCAGTATCAAAACTAAATACTAGTTCAAGACAAAACAACCAGAGCATCTAGAAATTTTTTTTTGGCAAAGAATGAATAACAAACAAAGTGGAGTAGGTAAAAAAAGAAAAAGAATTTTATTAAAAGTGACTTGCAAAAATATTTCCCTTGCTTAACTGCAAGATGTTTTCTTGGTATCTTTTTTTATAAAATTGAATATTTTCTCTTGGTTAATGAGATAGTCTTTTATGGCTACTTCCTACTTTAGATGAGCTTCTCTAAATCATTCTAGAAAATACTTGATTTATATTAAGGACAAGTCAGTGATTTGGCTTGTCTAGGATGGAAATAATGACCTTGCAGAGTTATTTCATGTCTATTGAAATGTATGATCAAAGGCATTTCACAAAGTTAAAATTATTGTTTAAAAAATTTGCAAGTGCACATATGCTATGGCTAAGTATTTGATTATATGTACATTCTATCAATGGATAAACTTAAGAAATCCTTCAACAAATACTCCTAATCTACTCTGGACTAGACACCGCAGGTATCATATCCCTACTTCCAATTCGTAACACATTGTACTTTATTATTCTCAATATTTAAAATAATTCTTCTTGCTTATTTGTACATTAAGGTGAAAAAGTTCTCAAACAAAACAAAAACATGTTTTGTTTAGTCTTTTATAATTTTAATCAAAAGTATTATTATTTATTTACCCTTAAAAATATAAATTACCATATCTTATATAAAAAAAAAACCCATACCAAGTAGATAGATGAATTCAATAAGGGTAAAAAGAAATTGAAAATAACAAAAAGATCCATCAGTTTAAACAATATATGTAAGAAAACCATTTTTTCAAAACAGCTATGATTTACATAACTAAAAAAAAAAAAAAAATAGCTATGTGAACATATTTATATAAAAAACAAAGTCTATTTGAAATATTTTGTTTCAATCAGGGCTGTGGATTGATTCAAACAGTTAATTATATTTAGGAAAATTTATACTAAGGACAGATCTGTATGGTTTTTTTTTCTTTTTCTTTCCATCTTTACTTCCTAGCTGTTTAGACAACATGGAGTTTTTTAGGTCAGTTAATTACTGCAAATGAATTTCACCCTACCACTGACCAGATTTGAAACTACGATCTTTTTTATATAAGGTAGCTTGGGGAACTCACTTTGTTACAAGTGCGTTACCTCTGAGCTATACCGACCCCAAATTGATATAGTTTATATATATATATATATATATATATATATATATATATATATATATATATATATATAAATAAGGGACAGGTATTAAACAGGTATAGTTAAAATAGGCTATCAAATCATTAGTTTTTAATTTTTCTTCGCCCATCTCTGCGGATCATTATACTTTACAATTAAAACAATCAAGAGTATAGCTCTTGCCTCATGTCATGCCTATACGATCAAGATGGGTTCCCACCAGCTTGTTTTGGTTATACCTTGTGGCTTGTAAAGGGAAAAAGAAAACTTCATCAATTTTTGTCATGACCATAGTGTTATAGCTCCCTTTTAAAGTTAACACTTAAAAGTAGGGATTGTTTTTTAAAGAATGTAATAAATAATATCCTGATTCAGAAATGTAACTAATATAATCATAATCATTTATCAAATAATTACTGCTGCTGACTATGACCCATTTGGGTTTTTACTAATAAAAGGAGCTGATTTATTACATGTAAGGCTTGTTGGTAACGATTGGCTAAAATATAACAGGACATATGAAAGAAAAAGAATCGGAATGTCAATTTTGTTCATAAAGATGTGCAACTCTTAGAAAACTCAAGTTAAACGTTTTTGACTGGATTTTGAAAAATATAAATTAAATTTTCCTTTGGCTGATAATAACCCCCTAAAAATCTGCTAAAATGAAGAGACAAATTATGCAATACATTGCAGTATCATAAAAATGAATGAAAAAAAGAATATTCATAACGAACAATGAACTGAATAATGGTTTTTATAAATAAAAGGCTATATTCAATATGAACAATCAGAGGCAAAACAGAACCAAAGATATTAGATAGAAATTATGTAATAAATACACGAAATGTTTTGGATAAGAGTCTACAAGTCTCTTCAATTACTAAAGAGTTTTGTGGTCAACATATGCACAAAAGATATATTTTGCACCTTATAATCATAATCATGGGTAGTTTCCATGAAATGATTCATTGACAGAGCTCATATTCTTCGAATAAAATGCACAATCAGGAATATAATTTATAATTAAATATTCAAATGAATAAATTAATGATTTTTGCAGATTGCAGATATACTTGTCATTGCAGTTACTTTCTGATTAAATATTAGGCTATAATAATCTAAAAATTAATCTTAGTTTTCAGAAATAAAAATAGCTATTATAGTGAAATAAACAAGGAAACATAACGGATCAGGTAAAATAATATAATCCTGAAACATTAAAAAAATATCGAGAGGTGAATAATCCATTAATGGTCTATGAAAGCCAAGGTCTACTGAATGTTTTTATGATGGCAGTTACCTTATATCTACACTACAAGTTAGATATCTACACTGTGAAAGCAATTTTTATCCATAAGACTCTCAAATTTAACTAGACTATGACTCTTTAATTGAAAAATAAACAAAATTATTAATTAAGGTACTATTTATTTATTTTGTAGAAAATTCATAAACACTATAATATCATAAATGAGAAGGTACTCAAATGAATACTGAGTAACAAATATTGCAATTATTAATAAATAGTCCTGAATTTTTTGACATGTCTATTGATTACAATGATTAATAAGTCATGTAACTTGAATGAACTGCAAAAATAAATGTGTTCATAATTTAGTTTGAGGAACTTTTATAAAATTATTTTCATTCAATTAATGGATAGCTTTATTGCTATCTTAGTTCAAAAATTTTAATTTGGTACAGAATTGATCAAACCAAATTGATTAGTTTGGCAAATCAAACTTGTATGTACGTCACGTCAATACATGTCTGAAATCCTGGACTACAAGATGCTCAGAAAGTTACATACTTTAAATGAATATTTTTTAACAACTTATGCATATATTTACATTTTCACAGAAAGAAAATTGTTATATACAATTTACACATATCCAGAATGGTTCCCATTAAATAATTAAACTGTCTCTTGATATGTAATTAACAGAAATATCTATAAATAAGACAACAACTTTGGGAACTATAGCCACAAATGTATTTTAGAGCAGACATTGCTTAACAATCAAGGTCACCAATTAAAAACAATTTAATAAATAATTTTATCTCTTGTAAATAGCAAACAATAATTATAGCTGAGAAAGTTATACAATTATATTTCTTGTTAGTATAGACTTTCAAATTTTAATCCTGAAATGATTTTGTTTAATTATTTCATGGTGGCTAAATGGTTAATCATATCCTCTGCATAAAAACTAATCAAAAATTTTAAACAATAATATCAAAGTTAATTGAAGAATTAAAAAAAATAAAAAAATAAATCCAAGCATACATTTTTAAATACAAGAAATATATATATACTTCTTCTAAATTGTTATGTTTAAATGAATTTATTTTTTAATTCTTCAAGAACACAGTATGTTCAGACTAATTTAAAATGAAAACAATCGAAATTAAAAAAAAAATTTGGATTGCTTTCATGAGCAATGTTCAGGTGATTGCTTTTCTTTGGCGGTGTCTTGAAGTAGTATAACCTATCAATCTTAATAAACATGGAGTACATATAATGTATCTACATACATAAATAAAAAAAAAAAAAAAAGTGTAACACTACCACTTAACCACTTCCATAAACTAAATGTTCAATATCTATTAATTAAATAATATCTAAAACTAATGCTTTTATTATAATATAAACAGGAATGTTTAGATCACAGTCTTATGGAACATGATGCATCCAGTATTATATTACAAAATATAATTAACAACTGATACAATTCTAACATTAATATATATATATATATAAAAAAAAAAAAAAAAAAAAAAAAAAAAGAGTTCTAGAAAATAATATCTAAATAAGGTACAAATAAGATCTTTAATCCTAGATTAAAAATAACAGTCGATTTTCCTGGTTGGGATGGCAATTAGGCTACAACCTGATGTTGTGATGCGACAGTAATCTCACTTAAGTCATCAGATTCTGATTCTGAGCTCCTATCGCTTCCTGTCCTCTGCAAAGAAAATTATAAAATTTATTGCAATGTTTTCTTAATAATAAAAGATACTGTACAATAATAATTAGATGTTTTTATAAAAGATTATGGGTCTAAAAATTTTATGATTGGATCGTTTAGATATAAAAATTAGGGCTCAATTTGGCTAAAATGGTGAAATATAAAATTTTAAAAACAAAATTATATGTATTATAAACAAAAATGTACATAGTTTTTCTTCAGATAATGAAGTAAAAATCATAATTGGTATAAAGGACATGAAATTGGTTGTATAAAAAATGGGGTCAGAAAAAATAAACAAAGTTTTCAAGGAATCAAGGTCTGTTTCACTAATCATTTTTTTTTTTCTTAGAATATCTTTTAATTATGGTAAAATGCTAAAACATTCTAATAGGATTAAAGTAATTAATCCTTTAAGATTTTTTTATTTAACTTCTTGTTAGTATATATTCCTGAATCAAGTATATTGAACTAGAAGGTTCTTTGAAACTAATTAAATACCTAGAAAAATTGCAATTTTTCATCATTGACATTCTTATATGAGTGGTTTAGATGCAAAGGGGTACAAGTAACAAAACCTCATTGTAGAGTAAAAGCTAATCAAAGAATCCGTTTGCCACAAACACTTTCAGAATTTTCGGTTAGTATTTAGATTTCTTCTCTATAGATGGCATCACCTAACGGGATATTCACTTGTATCTCTTTGCCACAGAATTATTTGTAATTTTATGTGTCACAATATACACTTACTCCATTTTTTCAAAATTTGCCACTTGTACCCCTTTGCATATAAACCACTCATATATATAAAAGATATAATTACAGTCGAGTTATTTTTTTTATAGCTAAAAAAATAAACAATAAAAGATATGTATGCTTAATAGTAATAGAAATCATACAAATTATCTGTTGTTTAAATGAATATTTTCACAAATATAAAAATAAAGACATATATTAACTATATGTACAAATAATGTATACAAATTTAAAACATTTTTCTTATTCTACAATCATGATAACTGAGATGTATACTTCTGCACCTTTTCTCTTTATTTCTTGCTACTTAGGACAGTTGATACATATTATATTGCATAAATGGAAACTTTTATAAATTTAAAATAAAAAATGCTTTAACTAATGAAAATGTTCGATAAATTTGAAATATAGTAATTAAAATATTTGAAATTTATTTAGAGATTCAACCGTAAATCAAGACATACCTTGATTGGAGGAGGATTGCTTTCAAGCGTTGAACTTCTACTGTGACTCCTTTCTGATGTGTTGTCTTCGTCAGATTGCAGAACTTGAGGTAGCTTAAACCTCCTCATGCGGCATCCTGGACCAATAGGTCTTCGACTTATACTGAACAGAAATATATTAATCATATTAGGATATTAAATAGTTATAATCCATTATCTGGATTATACAAACTTTACAATAATATTATAAACATACTATGTTAAACATATTATGTTTAAACTATGATGTAAAACAAAAATTTACTTTTTTTCTAGCATTGAAGAAAATTTGAATTATAATTCTTTTATAATATGTTTTAATAATAATTTGTTAAATAAGATATTCATTGCTAAACTTGGTGTAATTATCAATTGAAAAGTTGAACAGAATGAGGTTCGGCCAATAGATTCTGGCATTTCTACTTTTTTTCTCAATAGTTGCTATTCATTACCCGTACAATGTTTTATTTATCCATTATATCATAATTTTTGTATAAAAACACAAAACATAATTATTTTTTCAATTCACATTTCTTATTTTATAATTTAAAAAATATTTCTTTATATTTATTATTATAATTAATATTATATAATTTATATCTTTTTTTTTAATACTGGAATCATCAACACAAATTGAATTAAACTGATTACATAATGAAAATAGAAAACTAATGAATAAAGTTATCCCTAAATAATTTTGGGTTTGACATTTGAGAGTTTTAATCATCCATCAACAAAAGGATTCCACACACATGAATGAAGTTTTTGACAATTCATGAAAAAAATTAATTTTGCCTTCGTTTATTGGTTACAAAAATAGACATTTTCCTTAAGTTTTTTTTAATCTTTAATTTTAAACAGTTATGCCTAAATTTGAAATGACTAAATTGAAAAGGCACAAACACAATTAACAAAATAATCACAGATTACAAGTATTTTTATTCAATCCAAAAGCAAAACTATTAGAGCTACAAATACATAGGATATTTACATGTTAATGTAATTAAAAATAACAAAAGTCAAAAACGAACTGGGAAAACCACAGTATTCCGAGCTAGTCCATTCTCCATGCCCAGATAATTGTTATTAATCTAGAAAATTTACAACCAAATAGAAATACTTAGTGCCACAGAAACAGCAAAATACCATCAAACTGCTCATTGTTGGAAAACCCACTGTGATCCGGTGTTTATATTTCTTTGTGACCAATAAATGATTATTTTTTGGGGTTGAAAACCAAAAAATCCAAAACAAAATTATAAATTAATTTTCATTAGTTAATATTTGAATTTCAGAATAAAAATATATAATTATAAGAAAAGGAGTGCAATAGATCAGTGTGAATGGAAACAAACCCTGAAATTCCCAGACCTAGTTTAAATCCTTCTCATGTAGATAATTATTTTTCTATTACATCAGTCTAGGATTGACCCTGGATTCATTATATCCTCCTTTAGCACACTCTAACTCTAAAGAGTTCAAGAAATTTCCTAAAATTCAGGACTAAAGCTTTCACCTATAATTTAAAAAATTTTAATTTTGATTTTAATTTTTTCCCAATTTGAATATATACGACAGAGAGAAACAAAGAGAGCAATAAACAAAAAGTGAAAAACTGTGGTTTTCCCCCTGGTGCTCATTTAAAATTCAGTGACCAAATTATTTTAATATTTTAAATTTACCTTTTTCTCCTTAGGTTGAAATTGCTACATGAATGAGGCAAATCATCGTCTTCTCTATCAGAGCTGTCTTCAATTCTATTTCCATTAATTAAGATTTCACTAACTTTACGCTTTAGAGATTCCAGATGATCATCTTCCAGATCCATTTTCAATTTATTGACCTGTGAGTAAAAGACATGAAAATTATCATGAAATAAAAAATAAAAAAATGTTTGAATAAATTAGATAAAAATATTTTACACTATTTATAAATAAAATAGATAGTAAAAATATTCACATGTTATCAAATAAAGAACATAAAGCACATTTTCAATATAAACCAAAATGTATTCAAACAAATATGCAGACTTGAAATAAGAAAAAAAAAAGCTGCCCCTCATTAAATGCTTTGTAACTCATCACACTTTGTTCATCAATTATAGATAAAACTTTATAATTATTGTTAATTTTACACCAAATACTTCTTAGAAATTTTTATGATAATAATAAGTTGATTTATTAATTATAAGTTGATAAGGCATTGAATTATTTGCCATTTCTATAAATTTTTAGAAATTAGTTTAAACAATTGGACGACAGCTTCAAACTATTCATAAGTAAAATTATTTCATAACATATTTTTTTTTCTCCTTTTCCACGAGAAATCCTCATAGAGTAGCAAAAATAACTTCAGGAGAAATTTAACATTTTTTATATAAATACGAGGGTAAATCAAAAATAAACGGCAATTTTGCTATTCTTCTTGGAATGCAGTTTCTAGCTAGATGATGTGTCAAGTGGATGTTTGGAAGTAGTGGCCTGGTTCGTATGTAAGCTTGGCTTTGTCGTCAGTAAAGCCATGACAGAGCAAGAAGTATATTTGTGGTGCAATGGATTATTATAAAGTTTTTAACCAATGAATTAGTTAAACCACCAGAAATTTGAACTCATTTGAAGGCAAAGTTTAGAACTGTTGTCTCAGAACTGTGTTATATGGTAAGAGAATTTAAGGGCAGATAAGAATGAGTTTGAAATGAAAGTCATGATCAACATCCAAGGACAAGCCTTACAGAGGACAATATTCGTGCTGTTCAAGAGCTTATTGAACGTGATTAACAGTTAACTGTGGAAGGAATTTCATCAGAAGTGAGTATTAGCTATGGAATCACTGATCAACTCATAAAAATTAGTGCTCGATGGGTTCTGAGGTTGTCGACGGGAAACCAAAAATAGGTCAGGTTAGAGATCGCTGGAAGGCTTCTGGATCAATTTCAGCAAGGAGAGGATTTTTTAAACACATCCTGACAGGCACTGAGACGTGGGTACATCACTACACCCCTGAGTCGAAAATGGCAAGGAAGGAGTGGCAGAGAAAGTATGAAGGTTGCCCAGTAAAGACCAAAACTTATCTCTCAGCTGTAAAAGTCCTTGCAATGATATCTTTTTAATCTAAGGGAATTTCACTACTGATTTTCTACACAATCAACATATAGTGTATGCAGCTTACTACTGGCAGTTGTTATCGTCGGCAAAAGCCACCTATCAAAACAATAGGTAAGACCTGCTCATTTGAGGTGTCATTTTCCACCATAACAACACTATGCCTCACACCGTGGCTTCGACAAAGGATACACGGGAAGAAATGGGGTGGAAAACCCTTGAGTAACCTCCTTAGAACCTTGAATAGTCCTCATGTGACTATTTTTTGTTTGTGCCTATAAAGGAATTACTCTGAGGAAAATGATTTGGAAGCAATGAAGAAGTCGAGGAGCACATGTGAAATTGGCTTATAACTCACCCTCGAACTTTCTAGGACCAGGGGATACCGAAACTTCCAAATCAGTGGTATAAGTCTGTAGATCCCGCAGGAAACTTAATTGAAAAATGTTTAAATTTTATAAGTTATTCAATAAACATGTTAAAAAAAAAAATTATAGTTTATATTCGATTTACTATTTTCAAAAAAATTTTAAAAGAATTTAAATAGCCAACAGTTATTTGAAATTCCAGGCTCAATCTCCATAAATTAAAGATAATAAATAGATCAGAAATGTGCATCTTATGTTTATATGGACGTAGTGAGATTTTTTTAAAAATTATTATTTTGTTTTAGTAAAATATTTGCTGTATAATATTTTTTTATTTTTTTTAATTACTCTTAAATTTAAACATTTTTTATTAATATGTTATAAAGAAGTGTACACATTTCTTTAAAATTGCTATAGAAATTAAGGCTTTATAGTATTTCTATAGAAACATACATGACACTAATATGGAAATAAAATTGAAAATTATTAAACAAATTTTGGAAATAGATGGAGGGCTGAAATTTATGTTTTTAATTAAGTCTATGATAAGCACGGTTTGAAGTTAAATGACTTACTACTTCATATTCTTGACTACTTGTCATAACAGGTTGAATATTTCCATTGAGGCTATCCATTGGACTGGTTGCTTCAGGGGTCCCACAATTACTAATATCCATTGCTGTATCATCTGTTTGAGTTTGAGAATTAACATATTCCTTCTTTGAAACTGGCATCTCTTCACAAGTATCAACTTCTTCTCTCTCCGAACTGAGACCCTAAAAATAAAAACAAAAAAGTTAGCTAATTTAAGAACATTAAAAATGGTTCTCACTTGTTTCATGAAACTTACAGAAAATTCATTCTTCACAGTTAATAAACTAGCTTTCCTAGCTTTACTTCTTTTTGGTCTGAAAGGTACAGGAATCGCAACTGATTCGACTTTATTGCCATTCATTTGAGTGAAGAGAGATGATTTTACAGAGAGCTAAAAATGAAAAAAATACTCATAAAATACATGTATTTCATATTTCACAAACAATACTTTATTCTATAACTTTTAGATTATATTTATTACATATACAGTAAAATCTGTCTAAAACGGAATGCTGTTAGGGCAGTCATATTTTTCCAGTTTGACAGGTTTCTGTTTTAGGCAGGTTCCATTTTAGTTTCCGTTTTTTCATTACTAGGGATTTAGTAGGAAACATTCTGTAAAAAAAAAAAAAAATGGTTTCATAGCCATTAAATATATTTTTTCGCTTATAACCTTCTATGATTTTATGAATCATTCTTTCACTGTAAGAGTTTTTGAATTCTCCAGAAATTTGATTCAACATCATATTGTACTGTTTTATGAAGTCATCAAGCCATCCACAGGATGCTTCAAAATCCAATTTACCTATTGTTTGGGCAACCTCCAAAGCTTCTGTTGGAATCATCGGTCCAGAGATGAACATTCCTTTTGCACAGACACTAATGAACCAATCCTAAACAGCTTCATTGATTTCTTCATTTGAACCACATTTCTAGCCCGTTTTGATTGTTCCACTTAACCACTGATATTCAATTATATCCTCATTTTTTATGAAACTGTGTTTCCCCGATTTCATATTTTTCAGCTAAAAGTTTCGGTGATGTTTTGTTCCGCTTGTGCTCTTCAATAAGTTTAATTTATTTCACAAGATAATGTTTTATGTTTACTAATTTACTAACAGACATGACGAACTATAACAATAATTCAGTTTTGATCGAAGAAACTGTTACACCGTTCATGCAGTAGCTTCATATGTATCGCACAAGTTGACTTAATAGAAAAGAAAAGGAAGTTGAAAATCGGTCAGGGATTAACTCTGAAGCCAACCCAAGGCAGCACTTTGAAAATTCATTCCTACGATATTTGTGCTACAGCACTCGTAAGTGCATAGAATTTAAGACAACAGAAATGATTCTACGGACACTGTCCCTTCAGTATTAACATAGCTATTTTCCATTTAAATATTTTTATTTTTATTTTTCATACGGAGAAAAGCTTTCCGTTTCCGGATTAGACAGATTTCCTGCTTACACACTGTGATTTCTAGTATAAATTTGATCCGTTCCGAGATAATTTTAACAATTTACATATTATTCTCGGAAAACCTAACCTAAATACGATTTATTTTTAATAATGATATGTTTTTTATTAAAAATTGATGATTTCTGTTCTGTTCTGACGTTTTCTTTCCCTTATCTGACCTGATCGGTCCCAGTAACACCTGATAGGGGTGTTCTGTAGTAGTGTGATTTTTTTTGAGGGAATAATGGCTATTTTGAAGTAGTAGGAATTGCAAATTATTGTATAGATATTGCACTTTAATTAGTACCAGGTATGCAAGTTTAAAATGTCGTTTATTTCTTAAAATATATACACAGTAATTTAAAAAAAAAAAAGTATAATATATTTTATTCAAAGTACTGACCCTCGCTTTCTACACATTTTGTCCATCTCTCGGGCAATATATGGATACCATTCCAAAAGAATGCTTCATCTTTATTTGAAATCCATTCATCGAGCCATTTTCGTACGTTTTCGAAATTGTTGAAGTGTTGCTCCGCCAATGAGTGTCCCATCGATGAGAAGAGGTGATAATCAGAAGGCGCCAGGTCAGGTGAATACGGCGGGTGGGGTAGGAGTTCCCAACCAAGCGAAGAAATCGTTTCCTTAGTCAATCTGGCTGAATGTGCAGGAGCGTTATCATGCTGAAGAATGACTTTGGCGTGCCTGTGAGCCCATTCTGGGCGTTTTTCGATCAATGCGTGACTCAAATTGATCATTTGTTGTCGGTAGCGCTCGGTATTGACTGTTTCGCCGGGTTTGAGAAGCTCGTAGTAGACTACTCCCTTCTGATCCCACCACACACACACAGCATTGTCTTCTTCCCAAAACGATCCGGTCTTGCACTCGATGTGGATGGTTGTCCTGGCGTTACCCATGATTTTTTTCGTTTGGGATTCTGAAAATAAATCCATTTTTCATCGCCAGTTACAACTCGATGCAAAAAACCCTTTCTTTCGTGGCGTAAAAGCAGCATTTCGCACACAGTTTTTCGTTTTTTTTTCCATCTGTCGTTCGTCCAATTCATGTGGAACCCATTTTCCAACCTTTTGAATCTTTCCCATAGCTCTCAGGCGATCGGAAATGGCTTGCCTAGTGACATTCAACTGTTCTGCCATCATTTGTTGGGTTTGGGTATTGTCTTCGTCTAATATAGATTGCAATTCGAAGTCCTCAAACTTTTTTGGTCGATTTTCTCGTTTTTGATCAGTAACATCAAAATCACCACGTTTGAAACTTTGAAACCAACGTTCACATGTCCTGACGGTTGGAGCAACATCGCCATAAGTCTCAACAAGAATTCGATGACATTCAGATGCCTTTTTCTTTTGATTAAATAAGAAAATCATGACATGCCGCAAATGCTCTTTATTTGGCTTAAAATTAGACATTTTTAACACCAAAGAAAGGTATGATACGTCCACGTAAACGACTTAAAAACAACTGACTTTTGTAAACAAATGACTAACAAACAAAATAGCGTTTAGAGATAAGCAAATCCTTCAATAGGCTAAGAGCGCATTCTATTGGAATTAAAACGACATTTTAAACTTGCATACCTGGTAAACTCTCAAGAATTAATTATAGTTAATATATAACATGTATGTATTTATATATACATACATATATATATACATATATATATATATATTTATTATTTAAATTTATAAACCTTACAGGGGAAGTTGGAGATCTTTGACTTGAAAGCTGAGAACATGTAGTAGGATAGCAGCTGTCATCATCATATTTCTTGTACCTTTCAGGAGTTTTTCCATTAATTCTACTACCACGTTTTTTACCTAATTTATAACTAGTTGATTTCTCCCATCTACAAAAAAATAATATATATATATATTTGTATAAACCAAGTTTTAAAAAATAAACAATAAGCCATTAAAGATAAAAAAAAAAGACATATATAGTAGAACATCTCTGAACTAACTTGCAGCTCTATTGCTATCTAATGTTGAAACTTATAAGATCAAAGATTTTATTGAGATCATATCATGGGGTACAGGTATGCTATTCTATTTTTATTAGAAATATATAAGTATATTAAGTTAAAATAAGCAAAGCATGTTCATCCTTTTCTAATTATTCTCATATTCTATTTCATACACAAGATTCTTTCATTTGCGATTCATCGTATCTTAGCGGTTCTTCTGATAATTCCTATCAATGATTTCTATGAGTTTTTCTACAGCACTTTTCAAAAGCATTTCTTACCACATAAAGTAGACGCAGCTTAATGTAATCCCTGCGGGACTCACACGAGGTGATCACACAAACCGACTGATAACATTAAGCAAAAGACACCAACAGTGAATTAAAAGAAAAAAATGTTATGGACAACAATTTTTATTACATACATAGAAAATACACACAATAAAAAATATGTATTTACAAATTAATTTAGAATATGTACAGAATGTTGTGAGTAAAAGTTCGATATTCTTCTGCTGCTCTAATAGTTCATTCAGCAATGGCTGAGAAATATTCAAAGTTATAGCGGCTTTACGGTGACTTATTCTGGTAGACAGGCGAATGTGTGATTTTAAGATCCCCATCTTTTCAGATAAACTCAGGTCCCATCGTATTGATTGTTCCGTGCACATTTAAAAAAAAACTGAAAAATCACTCGAAAAACAAAAAAGATGGTTCGAACAGTTCAGAGGATGAAATCATACTTAGCCAGGCTAGTAAAGTTATTTTCATAGAAGTAGAGAGAAGGGGATGATTATATTGTACATCCTTAGAAAAAGGAATGTTCTTGGAAAGAATTATGCCAGCTCCATTCGTCCCGCTTCCAACAAAAAAGCTGAAATTCCGAGATTATGAAAATGATCACAATAAATGGAAAAAAAGTAATGTATGGGCCCGTTCCAAGCCATTATGATCACATAAAGTGGTTGATAACATTATCCGTGATCACATTATGTGGCGTCAACTACAGTTCTGTGGATGTAGCTACTCTTGAGTGCAGAAAACCCAGATAGGTAAACGAGTATAAAGCAAGAGCTTAAATTTCTTTTAAATGAGACACTTTAGTATTTAACAAATATGAATAGAATATACCATTATGATACTTTTCAGGTAAAAAAAAAAAAAGGTTAATAAAACTTTTTATAATAAAAAAAAAAAAAAAAAATTACTTTCTAAGCTCCTTTTCTCTTATTTCAACCTGTCTGAGAGCATAAGCTAGTTCATCATAGAGATTACTAGCTCTCTTTAATTTTTCTTCATAGTGTTCTCTGATGTCCAGGGCATGTTTAAGTTCATTTTTTCTCTTTTGAATAAGCTCCCCCTCATTAAATCTTGACTTTTTGCTTTCATTCGTTTCCATATTCATCATTTTCTTTCTAATTTCTTCTTTCCATGTAGCCTAAAAATAACAAAACACAAAAATTAAAAGCCAAATTAATATTTAAATTTTTTTTCCAATAAAAGAAGAACCAATCGTTACGCAATTACAGGTTATTATTTTTTTTTTATCGGCTTTAAAATAAAAATTAGAAAACTTTTTTTTTTTTTTTTTTTTTTAACTTCATTCACAACCATCAAAAAAAGAAAACAAAATTTATAAGATTAGGAGGTGGGAGTGGAGAAGTCAATACTAGACTTAAATTGCTTACAATAATCCAAAATATTAATAGAAATCAAATTACAAAGCTAATTTCATAGTGTGAATAAGCATTTAACCAAATTTATTTCTTAAGCTCAATTTCCTAATACATATAATCTAATTAACAAATAAGACAAGACATCATACTGCTTACCAGTTTCTGTCATTTAGGGGGCAAAAACAACAATTTTTATAAAAACTTATAAACAGTGATATTAAGATCATATATTATAACTGAAAATATTCCATACCTGATTCTTAAAGTATTTTTCGGGTGAATTAATGAGCACATCAGATGCAGCTATCTCTAGATGGGCAAGTATTTGTTTAAAACTTGGCCTGTTTCTTGGCTTAGCAGACCAACATTGTTTTAATAGTAGTTTGAATCCATAAGGACAAGATGATGGAATCGGAAGTTGCAGAGAATCACTACCAACACCCCAGATAATTGCTGAGGAATCTACATCTTTGTATGGAGTTTCACAAGTTAATAATTCCCACAACACCACACCAAATGACCTGTATTAAAATAAATAAATTTTTAAAAAATTCCTAATTGATATAATTATTTATATTATCAAAGATTAAAGAAACATAAAACTAGACTAAAATACACTTATGAAATAATCAGAAATATGAAAAAAAAAGATAAAAAAACTTTAAAATGCATTAGAAAGCAAAATGTTAACTATTGATTAACATACCATATGTCAACCTTTTCAGAACAGGCCTCATTACGTATTATTTCAGGAGCCATCCAAGCAACTGTTCCAGCAAAGCTCATTTTTGTACTTATCTCATTCCATTCCCGGCAGGTACCAAAGTCACTGATTTTAATAGTCTTATCAATTCCAATGAGTATACTAGAAAAATAAATTATTAAATAATGTTTATAAAAACAATGGTTCAAATAGATTATTTTAGTTATTAATTTGTGAAATTATAAATTAAATTTAATATATGTAATTATAAATAAATAAACTTGCAAAATCTACAAAGAGTAAATCATAATATATAATTAGTATGGAAGATAAGCATGATGCAATAAATTCACCTCATTAAATTTACTTACTTGGGACTTTTAAGATCCCTGTGAATAATTTTGTTCGAATGTAAATATTGCATTCCAGATGCGATCTGCTTGGCCCATGCTACAAGTCTAACTGGGGATATTTCCTCTCCTGCCTTCAGAAGATTATACAAAGGCCCATAAGGACAGAATTCCATTATAATACAATAACATGGAGCTTGAGTACAAACACCTCTGTAACAAGAAATTATATAAATTTGTAAATAAATTATATAAATCTGTAAACAAAATTATATAAACTAATAAGTGCCAGTATCAAAATACATTACACTTCGACAATACACAATTAATGCTAATGAATAAAATAAAATGCATTCTGTTAGAAAATTATATAAAATCAAATATACTGACATTAAAATAATTATATATCAATATATTAAACATCAATGAGTAAAATATTTTTTTTTTTTTTTTTATCCTTTTATTAATTGAAATTTACAACTGTATTAATAAAAACACATTTAGTAAATATGCTGTAAACAATGCAAAATAATGGCATGATTAGAACTTGTAGAGGAACTACCCATTGGTAGTACTCTAATGAGTAAAATAAAAATAAAATTTATTGTGTTTCTGGTAATCAATGATAATAATTAATGTTAAAACATAATTAATGTTACTTCATAAATAAATTGATTGGTGAAATGAATCATTAATTACTGAGGTTTCTGATAATAACAGAAATTAGTTTCAATGGATGTTTTTCTACTTTATAACAAAGGAAATTACCCCCTCCCCCCTGAAAAAAAAATAAAAACATAATTTAAAACAAAAACACAAAAAAGTAACTGTGAGTACTAATGAAAACTGAAATGAATGATTATTACAACTGAGGCCTGAATTTATAAGCAATTGCAAACATTTTTTCTCATTTTTTTAACTACATGTGTTGTTATTTTTATAAACTTGTTCTAAATCTTTCCTACCTAAATGGTGCATAGTTGGTCAAAATTTGACAATATGTGGGTAAATTGTGCATATATATATAGTAATGATTTTCTTCTTATATATGTTTTTAATAAAATTATATATCAATAATTAATTGACTTTAACTCATTATTAGGGTTCTGTCAATATTCTTTTGAATTATGACTGGAAATATTTAAACAAGGTTTTGTGCATACTTTTTATATTTATTATTTTATAAAACAGAAAAACATATTTAAATTTACTTTTGTTTAATCTAAATTCTAAAGTCCATTAAGGAGAGAACCACTTCACTTAAACTAATCTTTTGCCCAGTCCATTCTTTGTCTCCTGGTTCCATATTCTTCTATCTCTGCAGACACATAGCTGCTCCAAGGCCCAAAACTAACTGCCTACCTCTTTGCTCCTTGTCTCGTAACCAACTGTCCCTTTGTCCTACCTGCCTCAAGGCTGGTATTACCTCCCCAGGTATTGAAGGTGTCTCTAATTCCTGGGCTCCTACCTGGTTTTGACCCTTACTTCCAATATTGCTCTTTCTGAACTTTTTTTTTTTTTTTATTAATTTTTATTTATTGATATTTACAACTGTACAAAATAATATACAACAAGTAAATGTGTTGACAGTGAATACAATGGCATGTAAATAACTTGTGAAGAACTACTCACTAGTAGCACTTCAATAAAATCTACACTAAAAGGTCTCTAGGCCATCTTCTTTTCAGATGCCTGAGGATTATCAGGGATGGAAGAGGAAGCAAGTTGGGAGACTAGTGGATTGGAGTGGTTATGGAACTTACTATAGAAGGATAGGTATCTGGTTTGGGCTAAATCAGAAACAAATGGAACATTAAGATCTTTATGGATAAGTTTATTGGTCACAAAGTAAGGAGCATTGAGGATTTTTTGAAGGATTTTGGATTGTAAGGATTGGATACGAGATGAATTGGATGGTTTAGTAGAGCCCCAAAGCTCAACTCCGTACGTCCAAATAGGTCTAATCACAGTCATGTAAATGAGTCTTTTGTAATTAATTGGGAGCTTTGAACGTTTGTCTAGTAAGTAAATGTTGCAGTAGTCTGTAACGACGGGCAGTTTCTTGTCGTTTTAGTCTTGTATGTGGATTCCAAGTTAGCCGTTTGTCCAAGTGGAGTCCTAGGTAGCGGATCTGTTCAACAGGAATTAGTGGAATATCATTAAAGGATACTGTAGGGCAAGATGTCATAGGTTTACGACGAAGAGTAAAGGTTATTTGATGGGATTTATTTCGATTTATTTTGATTCTCCATTTTTGACACCAATCTTGAAGGTTTAGGATATGGGATAGGAGTGTTTGAGAGGCAATAAAGGGATCATTGTTTACTGATAACACATGTGTCATCGGCGTTAGTGGTGAGGACAGTGGTAGGATGAGTTGGAATGTCAGCTGTGTACACTGTGTAGAGGATAGGACCTAGAATACTACCTTCAGGCACTCCGGCAGATTGGGTAAAGAGGGGAGAATAGGAAAATTTATGGTTTACTTTGAAGGTTCGGTCACTGAGATAAGATCTAATAATGAGGAAATATGTAGAAGGTAGGAACTGACGGAGTTTATACTGCAGTCCCGGGTGCCAGACTCTGTCAAACGCTTCTTCTACATCAAGAAAGGCTCCCGTGCAGTACATTCCGCGCTCCAATGCAGAGGAGACAACGTCCACCACACGATGACATTGCTGAATTGTTGAGTGTGATGTTCGGAATCCAAACTGGTGATCTGGGATTACATGATGGGAATCTAGGATAGGATACAAACGTTTTAAAATGAGTTTTTCTAGGATTTTACCCATGATCGGCAAGAGAGAAATAGGACGGTGGCTTTTTGGGTTTAGGTATCATTTTAACTATTGATAATTTCCAGGAATCAGGGAAATATGTGGTGCGGAGTACAGTATTATATATGTATGTTAGGAATAGGATGGCTTTACGAGGAAGGAGTTTAAGGATGTGGGATGTAATTAGGTCGTGTCTAGGGGCTTTGTTTGAAGGTAATCTATGAATGATGTTTGATATTTCTGATGGATGGAATGCTTTAGGGGGAGAGGACATTGGAAGTGGGATATTAAGTTCTGATTCAATATATTCTAAATGAGTAGGATATCAGGATGTGGTTTAAAAGTTTGGGTATGAATGCGAGAGAAGTAGAACAGGGCTATGGTCTGATGAAAGGTCATCCAGGGATTTGACAGAGGTGTGAGAGGTGGAAATTTGGGAAGAAATAAATATATCGAGGATGTCTGGACGTTTTTTGAGGGATGTAGGCCAATAAGTTGGATCTAAGGGAGAAAGGACAGAATAACAGTTGGAGGAGGAAACACGAGATAAAATGCTGCCATGGGAGTTGGATGTTCTACAACCCCATCGCTGGTGTTTGGCGTTGTAGTCTCCTCCAGCAATAAAGCGCGGACCGAGGGATCGGAATAAGGAATGGAGATGGTTATAAGAGAGGGAATTACCAGGAGGACAGTATACAGCTGAAAACGTTACATTAAAAGGATGAGTGGAGACGGATACTGAAGTGGATTGAATGGTGTCAGTTGGAGTAGAAGGGATAAGAGAATGAGGTATTGATTTATGAATTAGGATGGAAGAACCGGCATGGGCTGCGTTGTCTGGGTGGTCTGATCTGTAAGTGATGTAGTCACATATTTGAAAATACGATCGTTTTGTAAAGTGTGTTTCCGTCAGTAGGGCTATGTCTATGTGATTGTCATGTAGAAATATGTCAAGTTCGTCTCGTTGGTTATGAAGGCCATTAGCATTCCACAAAATGACAGCTAGGGGCTTTATGCTCATTTTGGGATGTTAAATGGGACTTTAGAAAGGACTCTAGTGAGAAGGGAAATGAGAGGTCTTATTGTTTCTCTCAGTTCTGTTAAGAATGATGAGAGGATAGTGTTTATATCAGGTGGGTTATGGTTGATTTCGTTGAGGATAGAATGTGAAGGATTTGTGTGTCCGGGAGTGTTGGCTGGGGAGAGAGCCCACCTTGGGATGTTAGGAATTACATGGTCTTTTGAGGTTGAAGGGTAGTCTGGAAAAGAAGTTTGGGAAGGGACTGGATGTTGGATCTCAGGAGGTAGTTTTACCCTTAGGGGTAGTTGATGATGGGAATGGTACTGACTTGGAGGCTGACGGGAAGTTTGGGATTTGGAAATCATAGGCTGAGGTTGGGAGATTTGTGGCGTCTGATTACGAGGTTGTTGAGGTCGTTGCTGCTGCGGACGTGTGGTGGTGATTAAGTACGAAGCTCGCTGTTCCCTGCGTGGAGCATCAGTGACTGCTGTAGTAGAGGGTTGATTTTCTAAGATAGGATTTCGGGTCTCTTCAAACTGAATTTTCGTAGAGTCCTTTTGTCGACTTTCATGACTTACTCTCTTTTGAGGTTGATTTTTAAAGGCTGCATTAAGTAATCTTTGCTTATGGGTGTTTTTGTAAACCACGCAGCCTTTGTAATTTGCAGGGTGATCATAATTGCATAAAACACATTTTGCAGGAGTATCGCGAGTCTTTAGACACGTTCCTGTGGCATGTGGACCTGCACATTTCACGCACTTTGGCGGGTGATAACAATAAGCCTTAGTGTGACCAAGATTTTGACATTTAGTACACTGTATGATTGTCGGTCTCTGTCTAGGTTGTTCAAATCGGACGACTGAATAGACTAGCCTGGTGATTTCAAATATTACAATGTTATTCTTGGCTGGCACCAAATCAACAAAAAATAACGGAAGTGGATATTTCTCTATGGGATGGAGAACATTTGAAATATTTCTTACGGTGGGACCGATTTCTTCTATATCCCTCTTTATTGCCTGGGTCGAGGTGCTGCTATGGAGGCCTCTCAATACGACGCGGTATGCCTTTTCTTCCCTCAGTTGATAGAAGTGAAATTTGTAATTATTGGCTGATAAATGATTAATTAGTTTTTTAAAATATTCTTTTGTTGTGGTGTTTATTTTTATATCTTTCACCCTTGAAAAGCATTTAAAATTGGTTTGTCCGATCAAGTTGGCAATTTATTGACCGAACGACATAAAATCTTTGATATTTGAAACAAATATTGGTGGTGGAACAGGGTCCTGAAATGATTGGGTTTGTTGTGGCTCTGAGGTGTTATTGTCCGGGGCGGAAAATCTATTGTTGGTAGGTATGTTGACTATTACTTCTGTTTTATTAGCTGCAGTTGATTTACTGCGAGTTATAGTTGGTAGGTTGTTTTTTTATTTTTTTTTTTTATTTGGTGAGGTTCCAGCGGAACCTGGATTAGCATTTCGCTGACGTTTTTGTAGTTGTCTGCGCTTTAAATATTGTGAGTCAGTCTCACTTATTTCAGACATTGGAGTCTCATCCTCTGATTCAGTTCCTGATGTATTATCTAGATCCATTTTAAAATAAGAAAATCTAAAATACAAATTTTAAACTAAAGGTAATTAAAAAAAAATTAATTTAGAAAAAAATACATATCCGTAATAAACAATTATAAACTAGGCTATTTACAGTACTATATACAGAAGAAAAAAACAGTAACAAAAAAAATACATTACTGAATATATAAATAAATAATAAATAAAATAATAATTAAAAATGAAAAAAAAAACAAAAAAAAACTTTAAATTAAATAAAACTTATGTCCTTTAGGAAAAATAAAAATAATAACAATAACAGTTTATCAACAGAACAGACCTAGACCTTGGGAGATAGGGGAGTATAGGTAGAGCCCCTATCGGCTGACAGTAGAGCTATTCAACTGAGAACTGTCTTTATTATTAATTGTGTTTAATTAATAATAAACGAACTCAACTCACCAATCTGATTGTCTACGTAATCCATTACATATACTGTCACTGTTTACAGAGTCTGGCAACAGGATTTTCACTAATACTATTGTTAATAATGTCACAAGCACTGAGCACACCACAACGTATTGCTAATAGCGGCCATGACACTTGAGACTCTTTTTCTGAACTTAAAATGCAAATATCATTACATTCAGGTTCTCGCCAGTTTTAAAAAAAATTTTAAGCTTTAGCGTAGAAATTTTTTCCACTTGGACTATCTTATGACTTATACAATTTTTCAACTTTATACACATCTAATGAAACATTAATTTAAATTAACTATCATAATGATACCTACTCGCTTGTCATTTTAATTATAATTTAACAAAACAAAAATTAAATTTAAAAATTAATTCTAAATATTAAACATATCCATTAATCTAAATTTTATATACAATGTTTACTTATAAAATACTTCTATATGGACTACAAACAAAAAGATTTTATGATAAACTTAAATACTACTTAACGACAAAGAATTATCAACTAAATACAAATTAATAATGAGTACCTTTTAAAACATTTATATAATACAGTCAAATTATTTTAATACAATAGTAACTATATAACTACAAACCTATTAGATTTTTATGAAAATTATTACCAAAAAAATGTATAGACCATGAAAATAGGTTGATTTACAGATGAATTATCTATGATCTATTGTTTAAAACATTTATATAAAATAAGCAAAATTTTTAATTATAACACTTAATTCTTTGTGAAATTCACACCTTTTTTTATTCTATGATTGGTAGATGCTTAAAATAAAAAATAAATAAATAAATTTAATGAAAAAAGAGGCTGATTGAAATACAAATTAACTTTTATTTATGCTGTTTAAAAACAAAATGGTTCCATACAAAAATTATTTTTATTTTATCTGTTTATTTTTTATTTATTTTTTTATCTTGTCAGCAATAAAATAATTTACCAAGAAAATTTTTAAAAAAATTCTTTTCTTGACGTAAATGAATTTCTTTTTAAATATTTTATGGCTGTTTGAACATTTTAATTTATATAACCACCATAACCATTCTGAAGCATATTTGCTCCAACTAAGTGGAATTTGAAACTCCATCACATGCTTCTTCAAACCTTTATTTGAAGCATATTTTAATTTTTGAGTATATTCAAAGAAACCAGATTTTTCTACTTTTTGAAATTGAATGATATTGCTATATTTATTTCTTCAAACCATTTCACAGTTTAGCACTTCTTCATTTTCATCAAAGTCATGTTTGTTTTCACCAATGTCCTCTTTTATTTCTTCTTCTTTTTCCAGTTCATTCAATTTATCAACAATTTTTACTTTCACACACTTTAATCTCACTTGTAAAATTTTGTTCAGATTCCATTATTTCTTCATATTTTAATTATTTTTCTTTATCCACATTATCAGTTACTTTTTCTTTGTTCATTTTACTTTCTTCATATTCCCTTAATTTTTCATTTTTCAATTCTTTGTCTTCTTCCACAGTATAAGTTACTTTTTCTTCTTCTAATTCCATTTGTTCTTCAGTTCCAGTGTTTTTTTCATCTTCACACACATTTATATCAATGGCCTGAAGGTCTGAATCTTTTTCAGAACGTTTTTGTTCATCTTCTTCAAACTTTTTCATACGTTCTTCATGTTTTTTATTTTATTTTTCAGCAATTTGATCTATTTTTTCAGATATGGTATTAAAAAGCAAATCAACATTCTTATTGATAAGTTCCAACATTTGCTCAAAATTCATTTTGCTTTTTGTTTTAATTTTCTTAATATCACTTAACTTTAGAATTACTATTTATTCACTATTTTCACACAAACATATACCAAATTTCAACCACCAAATTTTCCAGTCATATTTTCAATATTGACAGCCCCAGGCTGGGCGCCAAATGTAATGATTTTCTTCTTATATATGTTTTTAATAAAATTATATATCAATAATTAATTGACTTTAACTCATTATTAGGGTTCTGTCAATATTCTTTTGAATTATGACTGGAAATATTTAAACAAGGTTTTGTGCATACTTTTTATATTTATTATTTTATAAAACAGAAAAACATATTTAAATTTACTTTTGTTTAATCTAAATTCTAAAGTCCATTAAGGAGAGAACCACTTCACTTAAACTAATCTTTTGCCCAGTCCATTCTTTGTCTCCTGGTTCCATATTCTTCTATCTCTGCAGACACATAGCTGCTCCAAGGCCCAAAACTAACTGCCTACCTCTTTACTCCTTGTCTCATAACCAACTGTCCCTTTGTCCTACCTGCCTCAAGGGCTGGTATACCTCCCCAGGTATTGAAGGTGTCTTTAATTCCTGGGCTCCTACCTGGTTTTGACCCTTACTTCCAATATTGGCTCTTTCTGAACTTAAAATGTAAATGTATATATTACAATATATATATATATATATATATATATATATAATATATATATAATATATATATATATATATATATTATGCATATTTTTAATTCTTCCATTATATATATATATATATATATATATATCTATATATATTGCAGGATATATATATATATATATATATATATATATATATATATATATATGTATATATATAAACATATTATGCATATTTTTAATTCTTCCATTTTTCTCCCATATTGCAGGATATGCACTTGCACTTGGATATCATGAGAAATGTGCTTGGGTAGAGAAACACAAATGGAAACAGTCTCTATAGTTTGATTTGCTCATTCACAATAATGATTAAAACAAAGTCTTATTTTACCTTAAATCTAAGTCTAGGGGAAATTTACATTGCTTTGATATTGGATGATCTTTATCTGGTAAACAGGTTGGAATTTATTGTAAGTAATTTCAGTCGAAATCATGTTTTAATTGCTTGATAAAACTATTCAGGAAACAATTTGACATAATTTTACTTTCAGGAACCCATGACTTGAACTTACTTAAAAACCATAATACCAAATGATTAATATGCTTTTAAAATGAAGAAAATCTTGATAGTTAAATTTTTTTAAAAATAACTATTGAATGATAGTTTAAAAATAACTACACTAATAATTATGGGAAGAATGCTTACTTAAATTTGACTATATTAGGATGGTTAAGTTTCCTTAGATGTCTAACATCAGTCTCTTTTTGCTCTCTAACTTTCTTCACAGCAACAATTTCATTATTTAAGCGTCCACTGAAAACTGCTCCTTGGGCTCCAGAACCAAGCCATTGGAGGTCACTAATACTTTCAAAAGGTATATTCCAGTCATCTACATATTCAAAAATAAAATAAATTATAAATAAAACATTGTCGTAACTAAGCATAAATTAAATTCACTGAATCATTATTAATGAAGAAAATAATGAAATTTAAGTATAGGGAAGAAATGGTTCTAATTTTTACATTACAATGAGGTCAGAGATAAACATAACTTATCTTTAAAGAGAAATAAAATAATGATTGTATCTCCTTAATCCAATATGGCAACAATGGATGTGAGTTGAATAAAAGAAAAGTATATATATATATATTTTTTTTTCTTTTAACTACAGCATTTGTTAACAGATAAAAAAATTAATCAGAGCTAGTTGAGAATAAAGAATAATTGTACAGTTATTATGATTATGAAAATACCTTGTTGGGAAGCTTTGATTTCAGCATTGGATGTGGCTTTGTCAATGAAGCCCCGTAAGACAGGGCGTAAGCAGCCGAGGAGACCATCCACCCATCCTCCACTATCAGTGCTCTCCACAGTCACATGGCTTCCAGCATCAAGTTGTCCCAGGCCTTGTTGTATGGATAGCACACTAAATAAAAAAAAAAAAGCAAATGTTAAAATTATTCTATCTATTATTCAATTTAGGAGCATAATAATATAATATCAGTAGCTTAAGCAATAGTTGTTCGATGAATTGAAACATTATTTGAAAATTACTCACATACTACGTACCCTAATTGGAAATTCTAATTTTAGAGTAAACTTAATAGATTTTCGATAAATTTCTTCGAAAAAGCTTTGAACTGTATCATAAATATAGCAGCTTTATGAGAGTGAGGTATTTGCTCTCGTAAATGATTATTAATTCCAAATATGAGTTATTTATAATATTACTGATGTATTTTCTTTTCTTTCTGTATCATTTATATCAGATCAACTGTGTTAAGACAAAGAGTCGACTCATATATAGGGGTAGGGTTGCTTTAGTTGTGTCATAGTAAATTTGGGTTATGTCAGGTTTCTAATAAGTGAGAAGTTATTTCAGTAGACATAGTTGGTGTTATTGAAACCTTTTCACTAGTTAGGTATTTTTGTTATTTAAATGAAGAATATCAATGAATTCTGAACATTTCTACAAAATAATTATTAAACAAAAAGAGTTCAGTAATGAAAACTAACTAAAAAAAAAAAATTATTATGCGTAATTCGTTTTTTGTTTTACACAATTTTTACATATACTTTTTAAACATCAAAATCAGTATTGTTTTTCATATTAATCAAAAGTTAAATCTAACTTTGAGAAACTAAATGAAATAAAACAAATTAAAAGAAAAAACAAACGGAAAAAATGACCGATTTCAGTTTTTCAATAAAGCCCAGTGAAGAGTCAACCTAGAAAAATTTTAAATTAATCAATTCGGGGTATCATCTAATATCAATGTGTTCTAAAATTGTTAAATTAAAAAATTAAACTTAAAATAAAATCACGCTGGACCACAATTATCTATTATACCGGAGGTGGTTGAGGAAGTTCAAGAGTTCCTGCTACTAAATATCAGAGATATTTTCGTAAACTAAGATGTTGGTAGTTCCACTTACATAAAAAGTTACAAGAGCAATATAATTGTAGCATTAAGAATATAATTAATTATAAATAATTGCAACATGTACATTACTTTTAGTTACTCTTAAGTAGGGTAATTAGGAGTCTATATTTATATAAATGTAATAACAGTAATCTTCCACTTCGTTTGCATTCATTATCATATTACATGATAATCACATTGCAGTGTTAGAATAAGTGTAGACTAAAGAAAATATCAGCAAGTTGCTGTAACCTTATCTTACGGTATGTCATGAAAATATTAACAATTGTGAACCACTTCGGTAAGAAAAGTATCGAATGTAATCTTTAAAATACTGAGCACTAAAACTGGAAAGAATGAAGGAAATCTGTTTGAAAAGGAAAAGAACTAGGATCGTGAATGGCTTCCATGAAAATGGCACCCCTCCAGAATCAGAGAATCACTTCATACGTTGGATAAGAAGGTAAACTTTTTTTTTTTTTTTGCAAATTATTATTACATTATTATTATTATTATTATTATTGTAGAGATACATCCATACTTAGTAGAGATAAGAGATTCAAACATTTTTTAACTTTAAAATACAGAGCAATAAAACTTGATGGAATGAAGAAATCTGTTCGAAAATGAAAAGAACTAGGATCGTGAATGGCTTCCATGAAAATTGCACCACTCGAGAATCACTTCATAAAGTATATAACAAGGTCAACTTTTTTCTTTTTTTTTTACAACTTATTATTACATTATTATTATTATTATTATTGTACATACTGTGTAGAGATAAGGAGATTCAAACATTTTTTAAATTTTAAAATACTGAGCAACAAAACTGGAAGGAATGAAGAAATCTGTTCGAAAATGAAAAGAACCCTAATAAGAGTTTCAAACATTTATTTATTTTATGCATATTACCCTAAAGACTAATATACCGGAAGGAATGGTATTCCACTTAATATTTAAATTTCTTCAGTTCTATAGCCTGAGAGATAGGTTAATTTTTAATGAAAAGCAAGATTTCACAAGATCCCACGTACATGAAATGACAGGGAATATATTATTGCAATTAATTAGACGGTAGCAATGACCAACCAAGGCTCCGATTTTAAGCCCTTAAAAATAATCCTAATGAAAAAACAGATGCTAAGAAGTGGAGGGCGATGCACTGTAATGAGGAAGGTAAACTGACACCTGTCCACAACTGACGTAAAGACGGAACTTAACAGCATAACATGTTTTTACGTTTTGATACAACTTCTACGATGGCTGCCACAAATTATCATTGATATAGAGACAAATTCTATAACGTTCTATTAAAAAGCTTTTATTGCAGTGCCTGAAAGATATATTAGTAATTTAATTTGATGTTCATGCAAATTTACTCTTTACTTATTGGTTGGTGCCTAAATCATATAATTACCATTATGCCCTAGTTGGAATACTCCAAGACGTTAAATATATTCAGGAAATGAAACTATATAAAAAGTATTCGTATCACTTTTAAAAAATAAAATGCCATCCTCATAAAAATCAATAAATAAAAAAACTTTTTTGTTTACTATTACGAACTAAAATATAGACACAAAAAATGTTTACAATGGATAATAAAACATTGAAAATAATAAAGCAATACATAAATGCATGAATTTTTTAAATGATAAAAATGTTCTTAACATTTTAATGAATTAAATTTTCAATCTCCGGTATTAATGATGCACTCCTTTTCATCACTGGCCTAATTCTTATCCCTTTCATTTAACAAATCGCCATATTTCTAAGTTGTTCTAGAACTTTCTCCGAGAGGAGAGCTGGCTGTCAGATATTACGCTTTTCTAAAATCACATACGCTCAGTTGATCATCTATTAGCTGAGGAGAATTCAGAATGTTTGAAAAAGAGAGAATACGAAACAAATATTGTATAGTCATAGGTCTTACAGGGTGGTAAAAATCCGACTTTAAACAAACAGAAAAATTTATAAACGATCATACTAAAATGAAGAATAGTAATCATAATAGTTTTGAAATAAATGGGAATACATGAAAGACATAGTAAGTGATAAATTTTGTAGAAATGAACATTGAACATTTATAAATCGAATATAAAAATACTTGCTCAACCTCCTTTAATATCTCAGTCTAAAAACAAAAATCACATTTCTTCCACTGAAGGATATCAAACCATCCTCCGTTACGTATATAGGTCGTCCCTATCAGAACAAATATCACTGCGTTTGCAATTCCTCCTGGCCCACGCTCAAGGACTCTGGACCTATTGTTACAGATAGGCAACTTTAGATGAATATTGTTATTATGAAGCATGTATTGATTTCCCCGTTGGGTGTCGTTTTCGACACTGTAGCGTGTCGTGATTATTGATTGGTAGACATTTCTGATACCAAAGGCACTGTCAACCTAAAGCATTGAACTTGTTTGAATTCTACATCTTCAAAATATGAAAGAAAAATGAATTCCTTGAAATTCAGGCTTAAACAAGAGTTAATGGAGGTTTAGATGTATCCTTGGCAGTATGTAAAACTAACGAATGCGAAAAATCGCTTTTTCTTATTCCGTTCGTTTACTGTTGTTTTATACAACGCCTTACGGTAAAATTTCGAATCTCATCGGCACTTAGAAGACCGAAATCAGTAATGTAATTTTTAAGAATTTCTAGCATTTTACCACAGGCTTTGTAGAATACAAAGGTAAACGAACGAAATAAAAAATGGGTTTTTTCACATTCATTAGTTTTACATAGTGGCGACGATATGTAAGTAGCCTTTAATTTAAGTTTTTCTAAAATGATCAACGGTACATTTTTTCTCGCCATTGAAAATTTTTTTTTGCGAAATGGAATTCCAATGAAACTGCTTCATAGTGTCTCGGCTATGAAATTTGGAGCTCTCACAAAATTCTTTTGTGTGTATATGAGTTCACACATACACGGGAAAATTATAAAATGAACAATTTCTTGCCCTAAAAAATCGGTTTTTATTGTTTACTTATATTTGTATTTCAGTCCTTTACTTAATTGAAATTTTAACATTTAAAAATTGTGCAACAGGCCAACTCCCATTAATATTCTGTGACACCATAACAATAAAATAATCCATGACACCTCCCAAAAACATTAGAGGAACTTTTTTTCAAGTTCTGAGGAAAAACGAAAAACCTTCTCTATTAGTTTTTCATTTATTCAAGTCTTTTTTTTATTTATTTATTTTTTTTTAATTTACACTTACAATTAGTTTTAAGTAAATGTAACAAATTTAATTTTATTATATATACAGAACTTCAATGAATGTTCTCCATCAGAAAATCCAGAGGCCATCTTCTTTTTAGATACCTCGGAGGGTTATTGGGAATCGAGTGAGATTTAAGTGGGGGAACTAGTGGATTCAAGTGGGTATGTATGTAGCTTGTCATGAAGGATAGGTATCTTGTTTGGGCCAAATCAGCAACTCATGGGATATTAAGATCATTATGGGTAAGTTTTTTTTTTATATAGTATGGAGCATTGAGGATTTTACGAAGGATTTTGGATTGTCAGGATTGGATACGAGAAGAATTGGAAGGCTAACTGGAGCACCGAAGCTCAATTGGGTTTAATTACTGCTATGTAAATAAGTCTGTTGTAAGTAATTGAGAACTTTGAACGTTTGTGTAACAAATGTTGGAGTACTCGGAAACTAAGAGCAATCACTTCTATATTGTAATTCTAGTAGGTAATAATCTAGAATTATTATATAAAACAACATGACATTTTTCGTTTGTGATCACTAACCACGAAAACTACCGAACCAATCTGTACCAAATTTTAAACACGTCATCTTTATAGTTCCGCGAAGCTTTAGTAATAATTAAATCGACTGATCTGCAATCAGTTTATCGTTAAAAAAGTGATAATACGTGGATAACAGTTAAGTTTCAAAAATGTGACCGAGGCGAGCACCACTCTACATGAGAGTTTACAAAGGTACAATGTTACATAGAGCTTTGTAAAAAAATTACAATACAATTTACTTATTCAATTAAAATATTAAAAAAATATGAGATGTGGATCCCAGAGATGTTTGAATCGACCGATATATGGTTTTTAAAGAGCACCACTCTGCAATAGAGTTTACGATGGTAAAACTCCTAATCCATCTACACCAAATTTTAACTAAATCATTTTCATAGTTCTAGGAGGGTTTAGCAATAATAAAATGTACAATAATAAAAATTTAAGAGTACAATGTTGTGTGGCAGAAACGAGGTTTGCCAGTCTGTCATGTACTTTTATGGATAGAAATTAAAATCCAACCAGATAAAATCAATAAAATTATTTCTGCCAAATAAAAACTGTTACTGAATCAAAATGTCGATCCTTTGCGTTTTGGTATTGTGTGTAAAAAATATGATTCACGGGCCTATAGTTGTAAGCACGGATAATGCAGTCCATTATCCGCATGAATTTTTTAAGAGTCTCTCCATCTGTATTTTTAGTTTTTTATCGATAAACAAATAAAACTTCAATTGTTATTCAAAATTATCTTAAGTTATTTACTTATGAGAGCGGGCGAAGCCGCGACGGGGGATTCTAGTAATATATAATTAATCGTTGATAATTTTATCAACAATAATCAAAACTATTGATAATTTGTAACTAATGTATTAAGAAGTCGTTGCTCTATCCACTCATATTTTACTAATATAACTTCCAAATCTGACATTTCATTCAACAAATAAAGGTCAGGAAAGGTAGGTCATAAGCTTCTAACTGCCTGGATAGCCTTTGAACGTCCCAACCGAAGAGGCATATCATAGAGCATATTGTCAAAATGTTCACTACACAGCAGATTATTTCTTTAGCTTATTTAAATGGAAAATTTAAAAAAAAAGAAAGAAAGAAAAAGAAATATATACATATACATATATGTCTGCAATTCATAGTGATCTATGCAGTAAGAAAGAATAGTAAGGAGAGTTTGATTTTTAAAAGTTTTTATCGACTTCAAAAAAGGAGGAACTCAATTCCATGCTTATATTTTTTTAAAAATGAAAATATTTACTTCCTATTTTGAAATAACTTGTTATTATACCAGAATATAAATAATATATCTAATATTAAAATAATTACTGAATTTCATTAAAATATATTTTTTTTAAATTAACGTATAACTATAATGTCATTAGCGTCTAACGGTTATTTTAAACAAATAATAATTAACAGTTATGTTAATAAGGTATTAACAATTGGAAAGTAAGAAAAGGAGAAATCACAATAGCACATCTCGCTAGTACAACTCAAGTTCCGATTGCATCAGCCACACCTTAGGAGTTGGCGTGGATTCTCTCGGCTTAACTTGGAAGATTACCTCTGAGCTCAATAATCCTATGAACTAAAGGAAAATAATTATATATTTCGAGGTGTCTATGTATGAGAAATCACTTATTAATATTTAAAAAAAAATTGTCGGTTTTTATCAAAGAATCATTCTAAGGTATTTTTATTTTTTAATTTTTGATACTTCAACGGTTTATTGTTTTGTTTCTCATTTATTTGATACACATGATTTTATTACTGTATCCAACACGGAACATTGAGGCAAATAAAATTTCAGTTTTCGTTTTGAAGAGATTAACATAACTACTTTTATGGACCATAGGGATTACTTATTGTTCAAAGTTCCTTAATTATTACTTAAAATTATACTACCACCATCTAGAAGGCATTGAAGAAGTAAGACTGTTAAAAGAGAGCTTTATATGTGAATTAAAAAAAAGTTAAAAGTTTTCATGAATTAAAAAACATCTCTCAAAAAAATAAAATATCTATACATAGTTGATGATTAAGTAATAAAACGGAGAAGGGAGGGAGGTATTGAAACAATAAAATGATCTGTCAAGGTACTTCAGTTATTAAACCATAATTATTTTTATTGGTAACGTTATGATGCCTGAGAAGTTTAGATCGGTCTCTCCAAGGTTTCAGATCCCATTTCGTTCTTTCAAGGAGTTCTGCGACAATTACTTCTATGAATGCGCAATGCCATGGAAATAGAAAGATAGGTAAGACAGATTAAGTGTGCTAGAGGAATATAAATTTACCCAACCACAGAACTAATTTCTTCAAAGAGAAAAAAATGTTTGGTTAAATTTCAACAAAATCTTTTAAATTTTAGACATTTTAAGTTCAAGGCCTTTTATCTGATATAAGATAAAAAGCTGTTTTATAGCCTGATATAAAAAGTTGAAGTTCCACGGCCTGTTCAGGTGATCTAAAAAGTAAATCTAAAAATGACTACAGCGGCTTTATAGGACATGACTCAGCAAGCCCCAAAATAAGCTTATTGGAGAGCCGTCGGAGTGAATAGTATTGTTTTAAGAGACAGCCGAAAACTATTAAAATTTAGGAATGTAACGGTAAATAAATAAAGGTGAAAACTTAGGAAGTTACCGTTGGACCTCTTATAAAAGAAAAACATCCTCCAAATACAAATAAAACAAGACTGATCCGTAATGAAATGTTTTAGTTTAGAGTTTTTCCTAGAGTTTTATTTTATTTTATTTATTTTTTTTTTTTTTGTACTGTTTTATACAACAATGTTAAGAAGTAAAATGTTCTATAGTTTAAAAATGAAAAAATTATCACGCAAAGAGTATAAATTCACAATGTCTACTTAAGAGATCTTTGAAATCTGTAAATATGTGAATTAAACTTTATTGTTATTAAGTATTTTGTTTAAAGTACAGACCATTATATTTATAAAATTTAAAAATCATTATTTTTAAAAAGTTAATCATAAATGGCATTTGGCAAGCCGATGATTAAAACACAAGTTATTAAAAATAGTCAATTATTAATATCTCAGGATATATTTTCTAAACCTTGAAGAAGATAAAAATGATCTCTGAAAAATATGTCATAAATTGTTTAGAGATAAAGATCATAAATGGATTTTCAACAGGATGTTTGCTTTCTGAAAAATTAAAAAAAAATAAAAATAAAAAAAATAAAAAATAAAAATAAAATAAAATAAAATAAAAAATAAAAATAAAAAATAAAAAAAAAAAAAAAAAAAAAAAAAAAAAAAGTGAAAATTAATGCTATGAATGAACCTTCGTATAGTCAACCTAATACAATAAACTTACACGTACTAACTAGCAATGAAAGATGAAAACAAAATAAATAAAAAAATGAGTTTAATTCAATTTCATCATTATCACAATACCCTTTGATGAAGAAAAAAAATTTGAATGATCATCTTTAATTTCGTTTTCGAAAATCTGAAAGAAACCCACCTTTTAAAGTTTTAATTTAATAATACGATTCTGAAAAATTAAACTCTAAAATTATTGTCTCATAATGAGATTTTGGTTCAAAACCATACAAGGTTCCTAGCCATTGTTCCCAATATGGACGACCACCTGTACAAACACGGAATTAACATAAATTTATAAATAACTATAAAATCAACGAAACCTAAACTGACTAATATTTTTATCAATATATTCACACTCCAAAACTAAAGGAACTACAAAAGTCAGTGGCAATTTTAAAAATCGACTAATAATACAGCACTTAATTGATTCGCACTGATTTTATGGATGGTTAAGGGTTGATTTTTTTAATATCAAAGCAGGACATAAGGGACTTGTTTCAAAAACGGGACCTCTGGTACAAAGGTTGGATTTAGTAAGATTACTAGGGTCACTGCTTAACCCTTTAAATTATATTAACAATGAATGCAAGTAAGGTTTAAAATAAATTTGAATTGGGTTCAAAAGTAATAGTAACAATTCATACATCAATAAGGAAGTACTAAAGAAAAAAAATATATAATTACACAATACTAAATGACTTGGATCAGATCTCTATAGATTACATAAAGAGAGTTTAACAATATTTTATAAATGCTATATATTTGAAGATATTATCAATTTGATCTTTTAAGGAATTGACTTACTAATCTAATCATTGATGACTATTACATCTTTGAATAATCTTTTATTCATGTTTATTAATCCCGTCAAATGATGCAATATCGAACACCTATAGAAGACATCCAACATTTACAAAATTTATTTATTTGAGAGATTTTTGAGCGTAAAACTTAAGGGTCATCAACGCTCGTCTGTTCTTGATCGCGTTAGGATCACTTCTTCTTTGCGATAAGTACGGCAGGAACTGCTCCACGGTTTTATGTCCTTCTGAATAACCTTGAGTTTATTTGGTGGGCTGTGATCCCACAATGCTAGCCACTCTTGGGATATCTTCTCTCTAAGTGGGCGTGCAAGTCCTGATGCCTTTAGCGAGGTTTTGCCAGGTCCTGGGAGGGTTAGAGCTTCTTCTGCTGCTTTATCAACCATATCATTACCTCTTATACCGATATGACTTGGTAACCAGATGAAGTAAACCAATTCGCTATCTCAAAAGAACATTAAGAAGAACAGAGATAAAGAGATGGAGATTATGAATATAGTAGGGTGCCCATAAAATCATATACACATAAAACTTTCAGAGGGTAACAATGGGAGGGAAAAAGAAAAAAAAAAATGTTGACCATATCAAAGTATGAAATAAAAAAATATTCTGTTCAAAACTAATTTTATCATAAATAACTAAAATATCATTATTAGCTAAAAGTCATTTACCTAAATTCTCCAATACTATAATAATATAACCAGATTTTTTAAGTTTTCCAAAACTGAATACATGTACTATGACTCCTAATAACTAATTACGGGGTACTTAGCGTGCTGACATGGGTGTTTACGAGACTTGAACAAAATTTCATAATATAGAGTTTTATGTTAAATATAACTAGCTTTTAGATGAAAAAGAAAATTTGAATCGGACAAATAGTTTTTGAATTATAGCGGTAAATACGCATAAAAAAAAAAAAAAAATTATAACAGTAAGGATTTCTCAGCGTTCTGACATCAGCATTTTATATATAAAGGTCTTATAGTAAATTTAATTGGTTTCTAGATAAAAAAAATTTATTTCGAATCACACAAAGAGTTTTTGAGTTATAGCGATAAATGTTTCGAAAAAAAAACGTGAATTCCAAAACAGTACGGGGTACTTAGCGTGTGGCATGGGTTTTTACGGAACTTATCAAAAATTCATATAAATTCTCTTATAGTAAATGTCACCAGCTTTTAGATGAAAAAATGTAATTTTGAATAGGACAAATAGTTTTGGAGTTATAGCGATAAATATGCCGGAAAAAAAAAAAAAAACGCGAATTCAGACAGTATTGGCTTAAAAAAATAAATTAATTTTTTATGAAGTGGAACGTCTTTGCCATGAAGGTCTATTAACACACGCATAATAAATAGATAAATATCTATCTAGAAAATACACATATTTCTAATATAAAATAAATACTCTCTATATTTACTATAATACTCACAAGTAGATGGAGTACAAACAACAAAAAAATGTATAATTATATAATACAATAAATTAACAAATGAACTGATTGTAACAAGCAATTACGCAATTTCCCTACTCATTGGTAATAATAAATTTGTTTACAGAAAGTAACAGGTCTGATTACGAAACATTTATAAATAGATCCGTGATTTTTAAAGTTCTTTGAAGTTACTCAATAGGTTTCTAAAACAACTGAAAATAATTACAACTGAAAAGTTATAAATATTAAATATATATTTGTTAATAAATTTTTAATCAGCAAAAATTAATTTTTAACGATAGCCATTAAATATTACATATTTCATAAATATTTTGTTTAAGTTTGTTTGTTCAGTGTTAGAACCTAATGTATTCGATCTTAATTTGAAAAGTAATGTCTTGGAATCAATCACCTAAATTAATCATAATTAAATCTTTCAGTCGATTTTTCAGGCCAAATAATCATTAGTTGAATAAAAAATCGATGAAATATTTAATCATGATTTATTAGGTGACTGATCCCAAGAAATTGATTATGATTAATATTTAGCTATGATTAAATTTTGAATAACTCTGAGGTTAATCATAATATTTATTGATTAAATGTTGTGAAAAATATATGAGTATATGTACATACGATAGTAAAGTTTTTCTTGTGATGAATTACATTTGGCTCAAGAACTTATTTGTGGTTACTGTACTGTTATGGCTTGATGAAGATATTTGAAAAGAAAAACATTTTTACAGACAAATAAAGAAGAAGTACCAATTTCATATATCTAAAACGAACTTTTTTTTTTATTTTTCCCGCTGAGAAATTATCAAATAATAATTTATTTATAAAACCCAGTGACCATTATGGAGATATATGACACCATTTGTCGGATTTAATCTTTCAGTAATGGTGTCGAAATTGGAGAATTAAAATCAATCCTACGACTTCATGTCCTACAGTATCCTTCAATAATATTCCCCTGATCCCTGTTAAAGAGATCCGCTATCTAGGAATCCAACTGGACAAACGTTCAACTTGGAATCCACATACAAGACTAAAAGGACAGGAAACTGCTCTTCGTTTTCGACTTCTTCAACATTTACTAGACAAACGTTCAAGCCTTCCGATTTACTACAAAAGACTCATATTCATGACAGTTATCAGACCTATTTGGACATATCGATTAGAGCTTTGGTGCTCAACTAAGCCTTCTAATTCTTCCCGTATCCAATCCTTACAATCAAAAATTCTTCAAAAATCCTTAATGCTCCTCACTTTGTTATAATAAACTTATCCACAAAGATCTTAATGTTGTTGATTTAGCCCAAACCAGATACCTATCCTTTCATAGTAAACTCCATAACCACTCAAATCCGTTAGTCTCTCAAATTGCTTCCCATTCTATTCCTGATAACCCTCCGAGGCGTCTGAAAAGATGGCCTAGAGGCCTTCTAGTGTAGAATAGTTATTAAAGTTTTCACATGTAATTGTAATCATTAAAAACATATTTGCTTGATGTATATATTTGTACAATTGTAAATTTCTATAAATGTGTGAAAAAAAACAAAAAAAAACCTTTCATTGTTGCAAAATAAATCATACTACTATCGTAACTAATTCTAAAAAGTTTCTAAACCTTAAAATGTTTTTAATTAGACATCTTAACTAGGCTGAATGAATGGCATTGATAAGTGAAAGGCACAAAATGAGCTCTATGCAATGCAATGTTCCCACCGGGCCCGCGGTTATCGGTACGGCCTTAAGATAAAGGCGACAAGCTGAGGTAAACATCATAGCTCTGTACATGCGACCATCTCTCTAAATAACACGAAGATAAAACGAATCAACAGACACGTAGCACGGCAAGTCGATCTTAATGCAATAAATAAGTTTCTTGACAAGCAGAGCCGGGACAGGATCTAAAGACGAGGTTTGCCATCGAAAGCAATGGTGAGTGGGGCTGCGATCAGCAAGGCGTGATTCCTATCAACGTATTCCGCTTTAACAGAGCCTTCGGTTTTTGTATCGCAATCATTTAATTATTAACTACCTTCACTGAAATAAAAATTATGTAGTTGTTACATTCTCGAATAAGCTTCCTGAACTTCTAATGAAGTACAATAATCAATATTTTTTTATAGTTGATATACCGTGACACTATGTGTACCATTTCGTTTCCGTACAAAACGAGGGTTGTTTCAAAAATAACGTTTCCACAATTTTTCAAGTGTAATGAATTTTTATTTAAAAAAGGTATACAGCGTTGAAAAACTTAATCTTTAACTATTATTTAACTCAATCACCATTTTTGCAGACGAGTAACCCACTTTTGAAAATCTTCCTTATCCGTCACGAGCCGGTGGAAAAACCTATTCATTTTTTTTTTTTTAATTCTTACCGTTAACTTCTTGCAATTCCTCGTCCATCTCAAATGGTTGGCTGCCTATGCGATCCTTTAATATTGTGGACAGGTGGAAGTCCTCAGGGGCTCAGTCAGAACTGTAAGGGGGGTTGGAATGTGGATTATCAGCTTAAAGATCAAGCTTTCTTACGGTGAATTCCTGTTTTCAAATAAAACAATTTCTTATGCCTGAAAAAGTTGTGGAGGAACTATATACAGAACGGCAGTAAGACCAGTTGAGCTCAAAGAACTCTATGATGAAACAGATATTGTTACTTTTAAAAAAAAAGCTAGGCTGCGATGGTTGGGTTCTTTAGAAAGAATGAAACCTCAAAGGCTGCCGAGGAAAATGCTGACTGGAAAACCAGGAAGAACAAGAAGTGACGGACCCTTCCTGATAGATCCTTGGACGACCGCTTAGCGTTTAGGGAGCGCTAAATATCTTGGTTAGTTTTTAATAATATCAAAATTTAATATTTTTTACTAAAACAATGAATCACACAATAGATTACTGTAGCTCATCTCTCCTGATCCCTGAAAAGAACGGTTTTACCCATCCCAGACCTCGAATGATACCTGACGAACAGTGCAGGTATGCGATAGTAAATTTATATTTATGTTCTGTTTTACCCATTGTGGAACCAACAAATTATTAAAGCATGAAATAATTAAAAGATTTTTACTTCCACTAAATTTATACGATAGAGCAAATCATTGTTTTAATAAAATGAACCTACAAATTTTAATCGAATATTTCTCTAATTTATTTTCGCAAGCATAAAAATAAATATTTTCGAGACGATTATTGGCTTGAAGACTTAATAGTTGTAGAATATATATGTGTGGCAATAACAAAAGTAATAATGTTATACATTTGTACTTTACGCTAAACACCAAATTGGTTAAATCATATAAAATAACTAAAAATGGTGTATTACTTCTCATCTCTATTAATAGGTTAATTTTTCAAAAATGGAGGAAAAGAAATGACATGGCAACAAGATATGTTCTTCGCAGCACCACTTTGTAATGCCACAAAAAATGGCATAATCATTGCTAATAAAACGGCAATAGCCACTTATAACAGGTTTTATTCATTCAAATAACAGTAATTATTCATAGATTGCTTTCCCCACCAGAACATTATTTTTCGAAAATACGTAGAATTTGAGTGGCTCGGAATTAATCCCTACAATTACTTCCCATTGCTTATCTGAAAATGTTTAGCAGCTAAGGAAACAAGGGCAACGACAGAAGAATTTTTTTAAAAACCACTTATTTGTACAGTAGGGACAACTAGATTAAGGAAGATTTCCTAGTTAATAGAAGTCAAAATGAGCTAACAACATTAATAAATAAAAAAATAAACTTTAAAATTGTCTAAAAATATTTTTCATTTTGTTTTATAGCTACAATTTGCAATTACGGAATCCAATTCAGTTCTCACGTTGAGTTGAATCTATAAAAATGATTTAAAGGTAAAAATTATGAATCATCCTAAAATTAAACTATTAATCATCTCGACAAAACAGACAACACTGCAAAAAACTGAGCGGGGTAGGCTCGTTACAAACAATAGATGACAACAGAACCTATAAAGTATAAACAACTTTTTTAAAACTAAATAGACCATAACAGATGCAGTAAAGTGAAAGAGATTGTAAGATGATTTAGATAGTTCGGATGTGCACTCAAGGATACACGATTAAATGGTCACCTGAGGTACGCATGATGGTATTGAAGGATCAATGCAATTAGTGTAGATGAATTGTTTGCCACGAATGAATTAAAACATAACAGCATTTTTTTTTTCTGATACAATTTTCGCAATAAGGGACTACTCCATTTATTTATGATATTACAAAGAGAAATATTTCTGAAAATGGTTTAACATTCATTTACTTATGAAACCCTCCCTCCAATTTTTCCATATTTTTCCTATATTTCCAGAGCTATTAAAAATATTTTCCTCCTAAAATATCGAAAGAAAATAATTTACAAAATATGCATTCCGATTTCTTTTAATACATTAATGTTTTAGTGGGTATGATTACCATATTGTATGCCGTCACTGCTTACGTAGAAAAATCGACGAGAAGTGCGGCTATAAATTATTGTATTACAGCTAAGACTACTCTCATAAATAGTTGTTTAAATACATTTTCAAGTATCATTCCATGACGTTTTTCTAAACTAATAAGTAACTACAAAGTTAGTGAACGAGTGCATCGAGCGATTTTGTTTTTAAATATATATTTAATTGTTTATTAGACCACGTTGTATTATTATTTTGATTATTTTTATAGTTATAGTTGTTCATTAATCAAGTCATTTTTAAATTATTAAAAACATTTGTTTGATAATTATTTTGTCACATAATTAGTCTAGGCTATGACCATTACCTGAATAACATATCCATAAGTGGTATTTTTAGCTCTAGGTAAAAAATTATAAAAATTTATTTGAATGGAAGCATTATTGTATTTTTCAATTTTACATTCAATAGAATATAATTTCGAGAATCTAAATATGTAACCAAAGATGTCATATTACCATACAAACTGTATCAACAAAATTCCCTTTCCAATCTATAACTTCCATTAACTATGACCATAACTAGTCTAATGTCTATATATTTTTTATTTAATTTTACAATCATACCTGTCCTGAGACAATAAGTGGATGGGATTACTACAAAGAATAATTACTATTTGAGGCGTGAGGGATACCAGCAAATCCTAAAAAAATATAAAAAAAGATCGAAACTAACACCTTTTCAGCATCCTTTGGATACTTTCAGTATATTTCTAGAGGTTTTGTTAAATATGAATAAATAAGATCGTGGTTTGTATCAGTATCTTAAAGAGGTCTTGCACCGTACAGAATCATAAATTAGTGTTCTGATTATTTAAAGAATAATCTGTAATGACTTTGGGCGACTGCTCACTAGCTGACTAGTCGCCTGGCACAAAGGCCGACTAGTCGACCATGCCGATCATTGCTTCCGTTAGAATTCGAGTGACATCGGCCATGTTCCAAGTACTTCAATCATGGCTTTATAGCCGTCTGTATATGTAGCTAAAGGCGTTTATATATTTTTTCTTCTGTTTTTGAAAAGGGTCAGGGTGTAAAACATTGTTTTTTTTAGAAAAATAAAGCAAAATTCAACAATCTACCTTACTTAGCCCAGATAGTTAATTGTGAAATTTTCAATTCAACCAATCCGAAAAAGATATCGTGTTTGTGGACTTTGAAAAATATGTAATCTAATATGTTAAGTAACAAAAAAAAGTATAAATTTGAATATAAATAAAAAAAAAATATGTAAATCGCTGAAATAGCAGTTTCCTATTAGTGTTCCTATCTTTATATTCCATTTTAATGAAGAATTAATATTTATTTAATTACGACACAAACTATTATTAAAAATATAGAAGGTTACGTAAGTTATTTATTCAGTATTGTAGAAGTTATTAAATCTATTTTTATAACTATCATAATCTATCATAAAAATATATCATAAAGGCCATGTTTCAATTTCAATCAACCTATTTTTAAGCGTAGAAAAATAAATTAATAAAATGGCCGGCTATTGCGTGCTTTTTGCCCAACACAGAAGTCGCTGATTAGTCGGGCCATCTCTAGACTTTAATAATTCATTGTAAGTGTTTTGCCTTTAAGTTTTAAAATCGATAGTTTAGAAATATAAAATAAACTGAAATATTAAAAAAGAAAAAGACCAAAAGGTAAAAAAAAAAAATGATTAAAAACTTGAAAGAAACACATCTATAGAACTTTAAACTTTCACTAGGTTTAAAAACCCGGATTCGTGGTTCCTTAAATACTCGTCAGCTTAGTATAAGGCTTAGTTATAATTTAAAATGGCTAACAAAAATCTACAGAAATTTGCACATAGGCAACTGAATTATTGTTTTATTAAGTACGATGGGACGAGATTTTCAACAACCCAGCGAGGTTACGTGTGACGCATGATGGCAATGTTTAACATTCTTAACGCAGCGTATATTCACTGCCTTTTTAAAACAACAGTGGAGGAGTCGCCACGTATTATTATTGATAAACGATCTAGAAAGATAGAAGAGCTGAAAAAATGTATAAAATCTAAAAAAAAATGTAGCCGTATAGATTAAATTATTGAGATAATCAAATATAATCAATAAAAACTAAGGAAAGATATTTTTAATTAATGTAATGCCCTGTTACTTACATAATATGTATTAATATTTACAGAAGATAAAAAATTTCGTCATCCACTCTCCTTGTAGTTTTTTTTTTAAATTTTTTTTTGGCAGCTAAAATCTACGTAATGTCCAAGCATCTTTATTTTAGTTAAACAGCATATATATATATATATATATATATATATATATATATATATATATATATATATATATATATATATATATGGATAAATTTCTTGACTGTTACTATTAAATGTTTAATTTAAGAAACTTAATTTTTCTTAGGGATTTCCCCACAACCTTTGTAACTGTCCGTTCAAAATTCTCCTAGTATAGGTTGGTTGTGTACTAGAATTGTTAGTCTATTCCATATCTACTAGTAACATTGTAAGTAGCTTCATACTCCTCTATATTCTGTAATTATATATATCTTTATTATTCTAACACATGTTGTTATATACTTGTATTGTAGCTAACTTTATGTTTTGAAATATTGTATTGTTTGAAATGTATAACTTATATAATTTTATTGTTACCTGTTTTTTCACTGTAGGGCATGATTATGAGAACAATATAGTCTCGAAACGTCGCCAAAATAGTTATTTTTATTTATTGACTGAACCTCAAGAACCTTACTAAACATATATTATAAATTATAGGCAAAACTGTTTAAATATATGGGAGCGGTACAATATGTTATTAAATCAAATTTATTTGTTTGGAGCATTTTACAAGCGAAAATAAATTTGAAGATATCCGGAATCGCTTTGGAAGAAAGGTCATAAAATAATGGATTAGGGTAGGAATGGAGGGACGGAAGAAATTGTATCCAAAGAGCACTAAATATGTGAATATCGGAAAAGTATTCTGTGACAAAATGAGCTGAATTTAGGAATTTAGTTTTTGAGGATTGACTGGGAGGTATTCAATGGTTTACTCGAGTCTCGGATCTCAATTCTCAATGAACAAATAGACCTGTTTATTATATTAGACATTAATATGATCTGATCTGTTATACATTGCAAATTGAGAGAGATAATAAAGTATATTTTAAAGCAGTCAGAAAATCAATCAGTTTTTTGTCGTTTCGTTACAATCTTGTACGAGGTTAATAAATAGTATAGGAGCTTATGTGTGAGTATATATATACACTCTGATCTTGATAGTTATTGTAGAAATTTTTTACATTTTAATTTTGTACTTATTTTTCATGAATGAAATACTAATTTATTTCCGCATTATTGGTCTGAGCTCTTAACACAATGTCGCAGGTACAAAGAATCTGATAAACATATTGAAGAACATTACAGCTAATATTTCTTCGTATGGGACGATTACGGCGAGTATCTATTTTTAAGTATTATTGGAGTCGGTGAGCGCTTAGCTTTTAAAAAAAATGATTGGATAGGATAAATAAAATAAATAACCTCCCAATCACAGATGCCACTTATTAAGTAATTTCAGGAATTATATGTCTTTATATGAAAGAAGAAACATACGATTCAATCAGTAAAACTTATTATTATATGCGAATCAGTTTATATTTAAAAATAGTATTATGAAAATCCTTTAGTAAACATATCGAATATATAGTTCTGAAGAAAATATTCAACGAGTTTCACTCATGAATACTTAAACCACGTATCTTTTGGTTATAAAATTGACTGAGTTTTCTCACAAACAAGTTTACGTAAAACACTCATTGTCAATAAACAGACATACGTTAAATTTAACTGTTATGTGTTTCTAATGCCTCAGTTTTCAAGAGTACAATCACCGCCAATCATGACGTATATAAACAAGACAGCTGTTGACACCTTTAAGCAATTTCCACACTAAAATTATAGAAAGAATAGTTAAATAAAGTTGAAATCTACAGTTATTTTTCCTTTATTACTATGCTTTAAATTAAACTGTTCACATTATTACTGTATTTTACAAGATAGAGACAATAACTTATGTAAATGGACACCTGAGAATATCTTTAGAAATACGGACTGAATTGAAAGTATTTTAATACAGTTGAGTTCTAGGATTCAAAAAGAATTTTATTAAATTTGTTTTTTTGTTAATTTTTAAGGTAGGGTATCAATAACTATCGGAGGTGTCAATAAATGTCTGGTTTACCAAACTGCATAATTAACCAAGTTAGCCTAAAGTTAGCCTAAATTTGGATCCCTTTGCAGATGACAAATTTTTATCTGTAAAACTATTGACCGAACCTCTGCTACTTCTGGCAACGAGAAATAGGCTATGGAAAAATTAAAACAAGAAAACGTGATAGTGTGGAAAAAATAGATCTGGGAATACTTGGGTGAGTTAATTGTTGAGATCACTGGCAAGTAAGAACCCATTCCAGAAACTTTAAATTGGACCAGATACCCCCTCTCCTCATTCATAGATGATAAAAAGCTAAAGATGTTGAGGTAATTGTACAGAATACTTTTTTATAAATCAGTACAGGTTTGAGGGGAATCTAAGAAGAAATGAACAGGCAGTGTTTTCGTTAAATTAAAGACTTTAGAAGTCAATGAGAGCTCTTATTAGCTAATAAATACAAAAGAAAGATAATAAAGACGAAAGAAAGGAACTGCCAAAACAGATCCGGGTTCTCCATGGATTATTGTTCCAATGAAAAAAATGTGCTTTAATATATGCTGAATATTTGCGATACATAAAATAGGTTTACAACGGGAATTGAATACAAAATTAAAGATAGGTTTGGTTACATACCTTTCTCTCGCCTTTGCCACCGCTTGTAATATCCATGGCATGCTTTTAATGAGATATATTTTCCATTGGTCGACCTTAGAGGTCTCATGTCGAATCCGGAAACGCCTACCTAGCTGGCTCAAAAGATGTTCGACACCATTTAGGTCAGGGCTAGAAGCCGGAGACTGAAGGAAGCAAATTCCGACCTCGGCAAGATATTCAGTGACCAAATTTGCAATTGATATCATTCGTAAAAAAGAAATTTTAGCCAGTTAAATTGCGATAGTTGTACAGCCGTATACTGAGATTCTGGTCGAAAACCACAGCCATACCCACACATAGTTCCACTGCAGGCTCACAGGTGATATGCGGTGAAAAACACTCCCGCACCGGCCTTGGTATAAGAAGCAAAAAGAGCGATATTAAGACATTAGGAAACTTTACATAAGATTAATCATCTATTCACTACAGAAGTTGAAAACTCCGGAAGAAAGCTTCAAAAGAGTTGTTAAAACTGAATTAATTGTAGATCTGTAATCCACGCGCTCTCAGTGTACACTACATCAACGATAGATAACCCGGAAGATAGTGTAGGGTCACTTGCCTTATTTGTCGATAATAGTTTTTTCATTTTTTTTATTGGCAATGCGGTACGGCAAATTTTTAATGATAACCATCTTAATCAGAAATAGTATATAAGAGAACATAAAGCAAGTAATGAAGATAGCAAGTTCCATGCTTTCGATTGCAAATGGACTAAGGTTTTGAGAAAATTAAATTTCAAATTTTTACTTTTAAAAAAACTTCATTTTTATAATATATGTATATAAGAGATGTGTTGGTACCAAAATGTTACGACTCTCGATAACAGTACCAATACTAAAAAATCGGTTTTAGATACCGTTTCCTGGGTTTAGAAATAATCGATATTAAAGCTAAAAATGCAAACTAAATCTACTAAAAAAAAGGAGTAGTTATACAAGAAATGAATTAGCAAACAGCAATAAGCAGTTAGAAACAACAATACATAGTACTTAAGTTATTCAGACAATATACAAAAAACAATTTATTTCACAAATTCCTTAATTTAAGAAAATAAACAGCCTAAAGTTTCTGGTTGCCATTTACAACTCCAGGAATGGTAAATGTAAACACTATATATTGGAAGATGCATCTACATTTCTCTGGATGTTCTTTTGTTAGTGTTTAATGGGGCTAGAGTTTTTTTTTTTTTATCAGAGTTTGAAAACTAGAATGAACATATAATTAAACGAAAAATAATCTTTATTCTGAAATAGCGATAATCTTTAAACATAATGAAAAATGGTATAATAAAATGGTGCCTTGTGTGCATTCATTTCTTGAGTGCTTCAACTTGAAAGAGTAATCCTGTTTCTTTATTTTCCAATAACGAATATCTTTAACAATAAGGCTTTTTTTTTCAGTCGCCATATTTACTTTTTGAAACGTCAGCGTTACCGATCAGTTCTTAGAAATCTACTTTTCTAATCGATCTTCGATACTGATACTTTTCTCAAGAATCGGTGAAATAGAGAATCGAAATATGGAGTATCTTTTGACTATAAGGTAATGTTTATATAAGGTATTTTTCTTAAGTCTATTTTTTGCTTTATTGGAAATCGAATGCGATCAGTGAGTATTCTTAATCTTAAAATGCAAAAGGTAAATGTAATCTTATATCTGTACCATTAGGGAAAAACTAGAGTATAAAAGGATACCATTGCTATTACAACTTGCCTACTTAACACATGATGAGTAGGACTCCAATACGGGTTGCTGAAAATATTTATCTTATTGTGGACAAAAATCAACTTATCTAATTTTTCCCAAATGGTAGAGATATAAACTAATAGTTTATCTTAGCAATATAAACATAATAAACTTAAATTAACTCATGATATCGCCTGTCCTCGCATATCATGACGCTCGATCAATAGCAATGTAAACAGATTAAATCATATTCGGATTCTGAATTCAAATCTATATTTGTATATTAAAAAACAGCACAAACTGAAATTTAATTTTTTTTTTTTTTACTAATGTGTAAATAATAAACACATAAGAGGTTTAACCAACAATCTTAACACTAACGAACCTTAGCAGATATTATCTACGCTAGTAGATATTCGAAAATACTAATTAGTAATAATTTCATAACTGACACTCTCATGTAGGCCATGATTTCCACTGCCATTCAAATCATATTTAAGTTAAATATTCATTAATGGCAATATCAATTAAAAATGAATGTATCAACAAATGCATTTGTAAAAGTACATAATTTATATTTTTAGTACCACGACTATCTACAAGCATCCGAATAACATATTTGTTAAAACAAGCATTAATAATTATTAAATTAATCTTTTTTTCAAATAATTAAAATTACCAATTCTACGCTTTCCAGGTAAAAATCAGTATTTTAAAATACTTAAAATAATGGTGAACATTATGTAAATTGTTTTCAGCAAATATTTTAGGAATAATTATTAATACAAATACATTAATAACTATTCCAGATTAACATAATGTCGATAATCTAAAAAATATAAAATTGTTGTTACAGGATGTTGAGGATGTAGAAATATACCTTTCTATTTTATAACTAACGATGTCATTAGCCAGCCAATAGAACCTTAAAACTATCAACAAAGATTATTTTTGAAGATTACAATTTATTGCAAGCAAATACTGAAATCTGAACGATCTGGAATGGCCGAAAAGATAGCAAGAGTTCTTCACGAAAAAAAGATAAAAGATATTTGTTTATCTAGAAATTTGAAAATCAACTAAAATATAGACAATCAGAGATCGAACCCTAGGTAAAAAAAATAAATAAATGATAGGATGCTAAACAATTATTTCAAAATCAATAAAAATCACAAGTAATTATAGCTAATTTGTAAAAAATATCGTTATCGATTCTAGAAAGGGACATAAAAGTAAGGACGCAACCCCCACCTCCATCGACTGGTCCATGAACAAGAAACCAGAGCGCGCTATAAGAGGCATTGAACAGTAACCTTTTTCCTTTGGCGAAACCGGATATTATGTATAAATAAATTTTGTAATAAAATGAATTAATTTATGTTTTCAAGCACAAATGACAACACTAGTGGTTATAGTAAAAAGTAAAAATATTTAGTGGCAAAATGCAAGCTCTTGTTTGTGATTCAAACATAGGTTTTAGATCAGTTCACTTTCACTTATTTATTATGAATTAAGAATCAATATTGTGATTATTGTAATTTATATTATTAATTATAATTAAATACAAAGCCAGTGTTGAACAGCAATATTTGAAGAATAGAGCAGAATTTAACAACTTCTGGATGAATAAACAGACTGAACAAATGATGATTCCAACTTTTAAAAACGACACAATTATCTTTATAAAAAGATATTTTAAACAAAATGTGAACAGTTGTTGAGTGATGCATGATTTTTAATAAACTTCTAGCATCGACATTATATATAAATTTAAAAGTGAATCTACAGCTTCAGTTAAAATATGGAGAGTTGCTCACCTCATTTTTAGTTTCTACAACAACAAATCAACAAATTCAAACACTGTATAAACGAGACAACTTACACTCCACTATCTTTGGTCGTGTCTTGCGTACGTTCGTTACCAGTCATCGTGATGACAGCCATCGCGGCACAACACTGACTGAAGATAGACGGCGGAGGTGGGGGTGGCCTTGTACCCCTTCTACCGGCGGATCCTGGGGAGTAGAGGGAGTCCACATCGACCGGTATGGACATGAAATAGTTGTCGGAAGCGGAATATTGATATTCGTAATACGATTCTTCAACCAGTTGAACGAACTTCTAAAATCAATATATACTGTCGATATTGAAAAGAAACTGGATTTGTTTTTCAGTATGTTCAAAATTTCAAGATTTTCGATCTTCTTTTGGTCCTAAAGATACATTTCAGCTAATGGTATGACGGTGAAATGTCAAATATCGATTCCAGTGATTGAGAAAACAATCGGCATCTAGATTCGACAATCCAAAGTCAATTTCTAGGAACCGATGGTACCGCTTACGTTGACGATCGTTTAGTTGATACCTAATTATGTAATTTCTATACATCGAGTCTTCTCCCTAAAAATAAAAAAAAAAAAGCCTTGTAAAAGATATTTTTTTTCAACTTAATAACAGAGCAATTAATGGATCACAATATATGCTGGAAACATAATTAAAAACAATTCCTTTTTATAATCAAGCATTACTTCAATGCAATACGTCAAATTATTGTATTATGTATCAAATTGTATGTTATGTTGAAGATATGAATGTACATTACTAAAAAATAAAGTCTTTTTTCAATTATTGTGACAGCATTTATTTTATTTAAGAATAAAGATTATTTTTCATTACATTCACATGTTCATAGTGTTTTTTAAGCCTTAGTCCACTATAAAAGAACATCCTCAGAAATATCAGTGCATTCTCTGCTCCTGCGTTTAGTGAAAGATTTTAGTAATACATGCGATTCCTGACGTAATAAATGAAACCCAAAACCTTATGAATAAATAATTTTTGAAATCGAATCCTGTTTTTTAAATTTTCTGAATTGAAGGGTTTGATTGATGAAGGGGTTATATCACATTAAAAAAAAAAAAAAAATACAATCTAGTTCTTTGGATCAAGGATTTATGTGCAGAAGTGTAAGAAAAATCTGAATATTTCAAAACAACTAGAAAAAGAGATATGAAGAAGATAAAGAGGCTATGTAATAAAAGACTATACATAAATTATTCAAAATTATGTTTTGTTACACAACTCCTTCATCCCCCAAACCCTTCAATTGTAATTTACTTATATATCATATGCTTTTGATGATAGGAGAGAGTTGCTATTTGGGCCATTCTATCATTTTGTCGGATTTCCGACATTGTGATTCCATAGAAAAAAATTATGTAAAAAAAACGTTTTTCTTCATAAACATCTTTATAAAAGTCTACTAATGGTACTACCGAAAAATTCCATCATTGAATGTAGTCCATACGCAAATTTATGATCATGATAGAAATCATAAAATTGAGGGAAAAAGAGTGAGAGAGAAGAAAATAGAAAACATTCACAATTCAAATAATAAAATGTTTATAGTATAAACAAATTGTTAATGTGTATGATATCAACTAGTCGATTAAAAGATATTAGTTAACATTAATTGTATATTTAAACATAAAACTTGAAAGAAATAAAAATTAAAATGGTAAGACATAATAATATACGTTTAAACTTTGAAATCGAACATTAGATTAATATAATGAATATTATATTAAATTAATATAAATTAATTTATTTAACAGCCCTAGTGAAAATATATATAAAAATACTTTTTTTTTAAAAAGTACTTTTTTTTCACTTACTTACAGTTTTTCCTATTATAATCTATTTCCCTCATTTTAGGTGTGAGGGAAATACAATTTTCAATTTGAGTTTGATTTAAGATTAACACCACACGCATTCTGAACTAAACGGGAAACATATACTTCAATGCAAAGAAAACAAGAATCGAACTTTGAAAAATCACTATGTGAGGGAAATAGATTTACAAATAGCACGATATGAACACTAGATTCGCTTGGGACAAGTAACAAAGAAAATTTGTTGTAAGTTAGGTTACCTTCAATTTGGTGGTAAGCATTGCGATTTTGCCTGGCTGAAATATGGTGGAATGAATCTTGGTTATGCTTTGGCGGGCTTTATCAAAAAAATGTGAGGGGAATAGATTGACCCTATGGGACACAGGCATTAGAAGCCATTCTTCTTATTGTAAGCAATTAGTCTCAGTTTCAATTATAAAATTCTATATATTGCAACTTATGAGGTACTAGAAAAAAGTAAGTTAATGATTGCAAAATTGGAGAACTTATTCGCATTTAACGTTACCAACTTATCTTATAGGACACGTGAGGGAAATAGATTTTGGGGTTTTGAATTCAAACTTAACCATGAAAACAAATCAATAACCATGGGGAAACTAGTTTACGTTTAGGAGGTAAGTACTTACTTGTTACAGTTGGGTTGCAAGAAATTTCATATAGAAACCACAAATTCGTAAGTGATAGTAGAATGTCCCATTTACTGATTTATTTATGAATAATTATTATATTTTTTTAGATCTGTTTTCAGCATTTTTAAACCAAGATATCCGTAACAAGAATATATTTTTTGGTAACGGTATCGAGAATGGAAAACTTTTGGTACTGCCACATCAATTATTATAGCCATGTCGAATATATAATTATTCAAAACCTCTCAATTCAGAACTAACATCAAAACTAAAATAAACATTATAAAAATTCTATGTAAAAACCATTCTTGCAGACTTGGGATGATGAAAGGAAGGTACGTAAGCGACAGCTGGGAGTGGGATGATGGCGGTCATTAGCAGCTGAACGAAAACAGTGGCGGAGTCATGTGATGAGGAAGTCTCTACTACCGCAGTAATAGGGAATAAAATAGATATAATACAAATAAAATGTAATCCGTTTTTGTTTTTTTTTAGTAGAGACTGTGAGGAAAATATTATGAATTCTTGTTATTTGCTTTAATTTAGCTATCTTATTTAGCTATTCCTTTATTAAGAATATCGCTGTCTTAAATGAGATAGATAAGTTGAAATCGTTGAAATCGTGTTTTAATTATTAAAGTATATCTCTCTCTAATTAATAAAAAAGATATATAGACTATTATAAATTATTGTTCGGATATTATTACGATCATATCTTTTTATGTAATAATATATTGTATTACTGTTTTCTTTCGGTCGACGGTTTGTGGTGTCGGCATCAAACCTTCGGGTTCGCTAAGCCTTTATTTATATTACAACTGTTTTATTTATTGTAGTATGTGTCATAAAAAGATCAATGAAATTAAATTAGTTGTAAGTATATATATGGTACAACAGATTAGGTAATAAATAAATATTATTTTTATGTAATACATTTAATTGTATTTTTTACTTATTAAACTATCAATTTTTCAAAATATATTTTATACATATGGGGTACGAATTTTACTCGTTGCGGGCACCGGCTAATGGAACGCCGGACAAGAAAGAGTTTACTGTACGTAACTGTGAGTTTCACTTAGAAGAATTAAAGAAATCCCTGAAGCAGTCATAGGTATTTATAGTCCTGTTTACTATATATTATATTTTAGATCTTATCTCTATTAAATAGAATACTGAATACGTTGCATAATTACCCTCTCAGTAAAACATATTTTGTACTATCTGAATTCCATGCACTGTCTTATAACAATGCTCAACACAGTCTGTACATAGATAGATACCCGTGAAAATTTCTGTGCTGGCGAATAATATAATACAAAACAAGAACAACCAGAAAGAAAGATTGGAGGAAAAAGAAAACACAGAAATAGGAGAATTATTGCTTGGATGCATAACGAAGACTGAATAATTATTTTTTTTTAAAACAATCATCCTCTATCTATCGTCTGTTGACTCAACAAACGTGAAAGTTTAACTTGACCCATCAGTTAGTACGAAGACATGACATTTATCAAGTGTTTTAATGATTACGTCAGAAACAAAATTGATGGATGATTATACCACTACGCGAAATTCTTAACTTTTCATAAACTAAGAAGAAACCAAAATTAGTATTTTTGCTCTTCTGAAAAATTAACATTCAAAGTGTTGCAAAATATTTACTCTTCTGCTTGCTGAAGTATCGCTAAATATCATAGAAATATTGATCATCGCCATGCTTTATCTTAAGGAGGGTAACCAATATAAATCGCATATATATTAATCACACTTATTTTTATCCACGGTTGGCGTAAAGAGTTTTACGCAGGTGCCATTATAGAACAATCAAGATTCTAGACCACTCAAATTATCAAGATTTTTTTTTTAGTAACGTGATACGTCATGGATTAAAGAGTGCATGAACAAGACCGAAAAATAGCCATATCTTCTTTCAACTGTTGTCATAGTCAATATCAATATTACCTACCCCTTTATTCTAATAATCGGCAGCATTGACGGAATGTCAAATTGATACGTTCTACTACTCAATCCCTATTCTTCTTATCAACCAATAGAATACTCATTATATATATATGAATATTAGAAAAACTGCTTATATAGAATAAATATTACTAGCTGCCTCAATCATTCATAAATATGTATAATAAAAATAAATAAACAACCTCAAACTATACAAGGTATAAAAAAATATTTAAAAAGAAAGAAAAATAAATTAAATTTAAAAAACTCGGATATTATTAAACAATATCTGTGCTTCTTAGTGAATCTGAGGTAGTTTTTCCAAGAGATATTAGAATATTGGTCAGCCTAAATTTTACCAATATAAATTAATGTTAATAAGGAGTAGTAGATGGAAAAAAAATCGGGCAGAATATATAAAAAATATTTTAGAAACTCCTAGTGAGGAAAAAAGCCATTACTTAAATTAATTTGCAAGAAATTTTTTTTATCATTTTTTAGATTTGAAACCATTTTGTTTTATACTTGGTATTTTTATATTTTTATTGCTTATCCTCGATTTATTAACATAAAAATAAACAAATAATAATTAGAATGGAATGATCTTGTTTTGCCTTCCCAGCATTTTAAGATTGGTTACTTAAACCAATCCTGGCGGTTTGGTTGACTTGTTTACAAACAATCATATATTTTGTAGTATTTTAATATATCAGTATCGAGGGGAGGATAGTAATAATCGGTAAAATTTTAAAATAAAGTAATTAACAAATACACAAATATGATACTAATAACGTAAGCAAAATAACTATACATCAAGAAAAAGATAATGGAGTACAAAGTATTTAGTTACAAAAAATTAACAGTTTTTTACTATTAAATATATTATGCCTTTAAATAACAAAATGGAGGAATAATGCGCATATTAAGGAATTGAAGTCTCCTGAGACTTTAAGACTTCCAGCTGGAGATGTTTCAACTCTTTTTGAAATTACCCTAAAGAAATAATATTAATTATTTTTTATAGTAAATTTAAGAATAGGGAATCATAGTAAGCATTTACAAATGGCACACAAAACTTACGAATATACATATCTAGTCATGATAATAAAACAATATATTTTTCTTTACTATTTTGGAATTATAAATACGTAATAAATAGCATTGTATTCATATTCGTAAGGAAGTTCTTATGTTTACGATAAATTCTATGTTTACAAACAGATTTAATAAATCATCTATAGCTATGGTAAACTAAGATCATTTTGTTTCTAAACTTCACTAAGTGTAAAGCGGATTTTATAACCAAATTATTATTTGTTATCGAATATTAAAGCCCCTTCAGATTAAATTAAGGCTTTATTAAAATTGGGGAATTATTTATATGAAAAATATAAATTAAGAAATAATAAATAAAAAAAATAATTAAAGAAAAAATATTCCATACGATTGATAACCATATCAGCACCAAACTGTGGTATATTTTATTTAACTACAGCTATTAAATATTTTCAATGCGGCATTAACGGTGTCTCGTCATGGTTCCGGATTTATTACACTTCGACTCGATCACATCCCAGTTCCCTGGAATCCTAAAGACCAGGCAGTGCGTTACCTAGGACAGCTATTAATAATATAACTATTTATACTCCTGTCCTGTCTGGTATCGTACATAAGCATCGATTGTTGCTTAGTTGAAGTTTTGGATTTCTTTTGCTTGATTTAATGTTCTTAAATAAATAAAAGATTAATGGTTAAAATATTTGTTAGTACATTACACAAAAAATATCCCATACATGAGAAGAAAGTGAACGTTCATTAATACGATTATATCAACAAATAAATATTGAAATTGAAATTAGTTCAATATTGAATGAATAATAATATTTTATGAGAATAATTACCACTAAAACATAGTAATATATAGTGATGAAGATAATAAATATGTTTTCATTACGCTTGTAGTAAAAAAAAAAATTTATATCGTCGACACCATGTAAAACTAACGAATGTGAAACATCGATTTTTTTTCTTTTGTTTGTTCTATTCAATTCGTTTACAGTTGTATTCTACTAGGCCTTGTGGTAAAATGTCGAATCTGATAGGAAATTAGCAGACCGAAATCAGCAATGTCATTTTCACAAATTTATAGTATTTTACCTGAAGTCCTTGTAGAATACAACGGTAAACGAACGAATTAAAAAAATGCTTTTTTTCACATTCGTTAGTTTCACAAAGTGACGACGATATCTAAGATACATTAAGATTTCCCCACAATATAGCTACAATACAAATTTCATTTCCTGATCTAAATGAACATGGATTTAAAAACAGTATATTTCAGCATATTATGATGCAGGTAATATTATAATATGATTTTCTAAAACTATAACTTCTATAGTTTAAAATAAAAAAATATAACTTTTATAATTATTTTTTATTATTTATTTAATATCTGCATCAGTTCCCATTCGAGCAGCTCCTTTTCCTTTTATTTCTCGATTTTATTATATTTTGGACATCCCTCTTGATGGAAATAATGGTTATGATCGAATCGTTAGCACAAAAATAAATATTTGAAAAAAAAAAAACGATTGATTTCAAATTCAAATACTTTTACTTCTATACCCATAATCGTTTGCGTCTCAATCCTATAAATATTCCTGATCGGGTAACAATAATGACAAACATAGGATGAGATGAAACCTGAAATATGTGTGGATTGTAGAACTAATAGTACGTAGTGAAGAAAACTAGGCCAGAGAAATTCTTGAATAGTATCCAAGACATTCGAAAATATAAGAAGATAACCCCGAATTGAGTTAGAAGTCGAAATAAAGAGGTTACGTAGGGTGTACCAACTTGCCTTGTAAGGCTACAAGAAGCTTTGGATATCTACCTAAATCAAACTGAGACCTAACAACAGCGAATTAAGTTCGTACCAAAGATTTACTATTAGATTAACTATATAACAATCTATACCTTATTGTTTCATTATTAAAGTTAACGCGTAAAATCTTTGGATGATCTTTTAATTACACCTAGTGTTAGGCTGCGTTACAATCTGTTATAAGCAGTAAGCAAAATTGCTTGGGACGAAAAATAATCAATCATTAATAAATTTAATTATAGATCTAATAAATTAATAATTAATCAATTAATCAAAAAAAAAAATTGGAGACGTCACGTCGAACCTACATCAAATAATAGCTTTAGAGCAAAAACGAACATATTCAAACAATCAATTAAATTTTTTTTTTCCAGACATCATTAATATCTAGTAAATTATAAGTTATAAAAGGATTACAATGAAGTGGAATCTGGGAAGAAAAGACAGGAAAAGTAATGGATATATGCGAAGCTTGGTAGGATAGAGGGCAACAGAACATTGATGATTACAGGGAAAACCCGACGATAAATAACTTTAATTTAAGGCATGCAAAACATTTAAGGAAGAAACCTTGGATTGGCAGAGCTAAAATGATTTCAGATCATCTCTATGAAAATTAGAGAGCCCAATAAATTGTAATGGCATAATTTGAATAATTATGGATGCATAATAAATAAACATTTTTTTTTTTTTAATTCAGGTCGCTTAACATAGTTGATATTTTGAGTTGATATTGGGTATCGTTAGTAATCATTGCTGATCCTCATGCATAAGTTTAGCATATGTAATTTGAGCTCAACTTACTCTCTGTATAGGATAAGCTAGTTTCGGACGATTTGGATTTATTACTGAAAAATGGAAACACTTTGAATAAACTTTTTTCAAGTTAGTGATTTGTACATTGTAAAACGCAGGTGTTCAACTGATTTAGACTAAGGGATGCATTCTGAGTATAAAATAATGTGTAAATCTAAGGGGGTCCTGCGATATGTGAAAATACCAATATTCTTAGTTTTTTGTTCATAATTAAGCTTAGTTACGTATTACTGTATCAAAATTTATATTAATAATTTATTCAGTCCGACGTTTTGGAACACCATTACCATCCTGAGGTACAATTATTACAATTAACTGCAAATATATAAAATGTTTTATACTGTAAAACGTTAACCTTAATTTTTTAATTATCTTTTTTTTTATACCCTTCCTTATATTTATCGAATTTTTAATTATTTTTTTATATCAATTTATTAAAATTTACACCTTTACAAATATATGCATCAAGTAAATGAGCTGATAACGATTATAATAACATGTCAAAACATGAAAAGAACTACTCATCAGTAGCAATAAAAATTCTAAACTAGAAGATCTCTAGACCATCATCTTTTCAGACGCCTCGGAGGATTATCGGGAATGAAGTGGGAAGTAAGTCAAGAAACTAATGGATTTGAGTGGTTATGGAGCTTACTATGAAAGGATAGGTAACTGGTTTGGCTAACTCCGCAACATATGGAACATTAAGGTCTTTATGGATAAGGTTATTGGTGACAAAGTATTTCAGATTTTTCGGAGGATTTTGTATTGTAAGGATTGGATACGAGATGAATTGGATAGTTTAGTAGAGCCCCAAAGCTTAACTCCGTGCGTCCAAATAGGTCTACAGTCATGTAAATGAGTCTTTTAAAATGAACTGGGAGCTTTGATCGTTTGTCTAGTAAATGTTGAAGTAGTCTGTATCGGCGATTAGTTTCTTGTCGCTTTAGTTTAATTTTAATTTCAATGAAATTTATAATGACCCATTGGCATCACAAATAATTGTGCTTTTGGGTCATATTCAGACTTCATATAATAGAAAATTAGAATATATATGGTGTTGAATATGAGTACAATATATAAGTTCTTGCTGAAAATAGTTTAGCGTTAGGACGATATGCAGCCAGGAGTTACAGTCTCGAAAACCAGCATTTAAGTAGCGAGAAGGGATGTCGATCGAGAATGGGTAACGAGAATCGATGGTCCAAAGTCGATTCCAAGGTGTCAATCGATATCGCAGGTTTATCATAGTTTTAATGACATTTAATTATGTATTTATTGTATACAGTGATTCTTCCCTCTAATGATAACAAAATAATTATAATATTTCTTCATCATTAATAATAAGTTAAATGTACTAGACCAATTTTTAATGTAATCAGATCAACTCTGCATGATATAGAATTTAGCCCGGCATTGGTCGCTAGGTGAGCATTTCCTTCACCCTTCTAAAAAATATTTAATAAGTTTGTCAGAATTCAACTTTCATCGCTGAATCTCAGTATAGCTGAGTTTAGGACATTTACGAATAAGAATATTTAGTTTCTAAGTAAAACGGATGTAGGCGACCTTGATATTGGGAGCTTTGTACTGAAAATTGCCATGCCCACACTCCTCATTATCAGCTTATCTCTAGTGCAGTTATTTGTGACATTTTACGGAGCGAGTTTTCTAATTTCATTCGATTGATTAGTGATTATTTGGGTTCAAAATGAGTCGTGGATCTAACATGCTTGACTTGTTGGATAAAAAGCCAGTTGAGAAAATTGTATGTAATTAGTTGATAAATCGTCGTGAATTGTATTTATATTATTTTCAAATCATTTACTAGGAATCTGAAATTTTTACTTTTACAGATTCTTGTTCGTGGCTGCTCGAGGCAATACAAAATAGATCTGGTAGAGGTGTGGTGAAGAAATAAAAAAAAAAAATAAAAAAATAACGAAAAAAAAAAGTGTAATGTTTCATTTCACTATGAGCTTACTAAATATACTCGTAATAATTGTATAGAAATAGGAGAAAATGATCTATCTGATGAAAAACACATTATTATGTAAATAATAAAATATTTAATTTTTGTTGTTTATTTTACAATAAACCTTTTTAATCCTTATACTCCATACTACAATTATTGATACATTATGATTACAATTATTTACAATTGATAACTACATATTTGGCAACATGAAACTGCATTTTTTATGAATATCAAAGAAGTCAGGAAAATGCTCACCTAGCAACTAACGGTGTACCAGATCGGCTAGCGACCAACGCCGGGTTAAAAGAATTTTCATTGCTATAAACGTCAAAATTAACAAGAGATTTGATATCGATATTAAATGAAGAAATATTATTATAATTCCAAACTGCCAAAGCTGAAGCACTAACGAAACAACAAGCAGCCAGGCAAAAGCATAGTTTTATACCTTTTTACTATTCTTTAGAATAAATAAATTCTTTATTATTATTCCGGCATAAAAATTATTTTTCTTTTCGTTACACTTTAATGCAGGTTTTAGAGCCTAAAAAAATGAAATAACATACGGATAAATATTAGTGCAATTTCCAATCTACAGTATTCAGGGCAAGGTTTCAGGAACATTTGCGATTCCTTGAGTAATAAATGAAACCCAAGAACCTTTGGAATACTTATTTTGTTCAGTGAGAAATTTTAAAATAACTTTTTTTATTGTACACTCTCGGTATAGTAACTATGTAACTTGAATACTGCTGTGGTGATTGAATAGATGCTATTTACAGTTAAACACCTTTCATGAATTGTTACTTTTTACAGAACTCCTGTAAAATCTACCAAGTGGAAAAAAAAAAAAAAAAAAAAAAAAAAAAAAAAAAGGAATTAAGAAATTTAAAAAAAAATATTGCTGTTTACTGCTGTTTAATTCTTTTTAAGAATCATTGATATCTTCCTACCGATAATGCCATTAAGAATGGATAATTTTTGATACCGATACATCTTTGGTAGCGAGTATTTAAGAATGGATTACCTTATAATTCTTTATTTCTTTATGACTGTAGTTGTTTAATTATATTTTATTAAACTTTATAGATAATATTAATATTACTATATTTTCTTAGCTATTATTACGCCTCCCCCGTATGGAGCTACACCCATGGCTCAAACAATTTAAAAGGGTGCAAAAACCGATGCATGAGAATAATAAATGACTACCCCAGATATACAAAAATAACCTACATGATACATGAATTAGATTTTCAAACAATTAAACAATTTATTCATACACAGACCAGGAACTTTTCAACTCTACAAAAAATTCAGGAAATCCAATAATTCAAACAATAGACAGTTATAAAAAGCAAACCTTAAGAAGATACATACACAAACGTACAAACCACATACTACTAGAATAATATTTTGATAATAAGACATCCAAAAGTTATTGTTTCAGCTTGAAATTAAATTTATTGAAACACAAATAATGTACAAGTTAATTATCCGAAAAGTTAATTAACTTAAACGTTCAAAAAGTTAGTAAATTATGCATTTTAGTTTAGTAAATTTAATTATGTATTTGTTTTTACCAATATCTTTTTTTATTTTATAGGTTTTTCAGTATTTTTCCTACTGTTAAAATAAATGCATTCCAAATTATATCCATTTTAGCTAAGCTCACTATGTAGAGTAAATTGTTTTATTACCAAAACACGTAATAATATTTAATATGTGCAATTGTAAACTGTTAAATCATTTGAATAAAACTTTTATTATTATATTGCTATTATTATTATGAAAATAAATATATTCAGAAAGAAGGATTAGATCAAAATGAAAAGAAAAAAAAATCTATTAACAGTAATTGGAATAACTGTAATATGTACTTTAATGTTTGAAAATAAGGAGCTAAAAGATCGAGGGTCTAGTTGGACTAGAAATGAACATATCAAAAGAGAGATATATGCTTTATTAATATAAAAAACATATTGCTGCCTAACTTTATTGGGTTGCTACGTACACAGCATACTAATATGTATAATTAAAGATAGCAATATTCTATAAAATAATAATTCGTGCTATTAATAATTCCGGTATAATTCTAAGATATAATATATAACATATATATACTAGACAAACTAATAAATTTCTTATTTTTTTTTTTTTTTAGAAAAGGATAATGTGGTCCAAGCATATTAAGCTCATACAACTTACGCTCACACAATGGACATCTTTTTAACTTTCGTCGGGGACTAAAAATATGTAAAGTTTCGCGGTTTTGCAACGTAAAATCCTTATCTTCTCTGTATTGTTCAAATTTTAGTCTGCCTCATAAGCGAATAAGAAATAAGTTGTCTGCTTCATAAGCGAATAAGAAATAAATGTAAAACAAACTATTATAAAAAAGGACAAGCCATTTTTCGTTCGTTATCACTAACCGTGAAAACCACTGAACCAATGTGTACCAAATTTTAACCACACCATCTTCTTAGCACAAGGAAGGTTTAGCAATAATAAAATATAAATATTTTCAATCATATTGCCATAAAAAGCGATAAATATGTGGTGCGCAGTGAAGTTTGATAATCGACCGATAGGTGGCGAGCACCATTCAAGAAAAAACAAAATTGTACGGTGTTATATGGAGTTACATATTTCTGATAAAATTTACTTATTTTCAATTCTATTTTTATTAAAGCTATAAATATATGGAGCGACATATGGATCCTAGTGCAGTTTAAAAATCTACCGATATGTGGCCATTATGCAACGAGTTTGCAATGGTAATACTATTAAACCCAACCGTACCAAATTTTGACTACAACAGCTTCATAGTTTTAGGAAGGTTTATAATAATAAATTTTACTATAATATTAATTAAAATGTATAGTTTTGAGTGCCATAAACAATGTTTGCCAAACTGTCATATACTTTTATAGATAGAAATTAAAATCCAAAAACATGGATCCATAAAATTATTTCTGCCGAAATGGATGTCTAATTATGCTTTTACGTACTCCAAATCAATGCAATTTTAACCAAGTTAAAAATTACTGCCATGCGTGAAAATATCATTGAAGAAATAATGCTAAATCCCATACATCAGTACAAGATTTTTATCGATAAACAAATGAAATTCAATTATTAGTTAAAATAATCTATTCAGAAATGTATATCATGAGTAAACAGTGTTTTCAATTTTAGCATCCTTGAAAGATCAGAAAATCTTTCTTGTATGTTGATCAGCTGACAACCATGGAGCTAACGAGAAATCCAGTAGGTTAAATTTATCAGAAATCAAAGTGTTTTCCTCCTTGTTTCATACAGCCAATTCCAGTAAGAAGAACCTGTTACATAACGAAGTAAGAGAACCAGTTCTTATATAACGAATTACAAGTCCACTATTTCTTCAAAGGATGATTATTTGCTTGAACAGAAAAGCTTAAGTAGTTAAGATTTTAGTTATTCAATTCATTGTTAAACTGCATATTAGTACCTATGTATATTTATTATATATCAACCTACATATACACTGCGACTTATGGGATTATTATCGATGGATTACTTCAAGTAAGACCACAGCATTCCCGCTACAACTCATGAAATGGTTTAGTACTACGGTAGGAATGTTACTAAACTAACATTTATACAAGATGAGCTCAAGGTCCTAATTTGATTCAAATCCAGAGAAGGACCAGGTGCCCACTTTCCAGAGACTGGGTGTGCCCCGACTGGGTCATCCGAAACCACAACCGATACATGGCTATTATAACCTAACAGGCTGTACCAAAATAACTACATTTATAAAGATATGAAATTAAGCACAGGCATAAAACAAAATGAATCGACCATAATCCGATTTTTTTTTTAACGTTTATTTCTTATATACATGTACGAGGGTGAATCAAATATAAACGGTAATTTTCAAAATTATATTTATTGAATAATATTATACAGAAACTATACCTTCAACATTTTTCAATGTAGTCTCCTGCATTATCTACACACTTCTGCCACCGATTTGGAAGCTTGAATATTCCCTGTTCATAAAAAGACTGAGGGCGAGTTTTTAACCATTCGCGCACGTGCTTTTCGACGTTCAAATCGTTTTCCTCCAAGTGATTCTTCACATGTGATGAGACGTGGGTCCACCATTACACCCCCGAATCGAAAATGGCAAGTAAGGAGTGGCGAAGGAAGGATGAAGGCTGCCCAGTGAAAGCCAAAACTCGTCTCTCAGTCTCTCAGCCGGAAAAGTTCTTGCAACAATTTTTTTTGACTCAAGGGGAGTTCTACTCATTGATTTTCTTCACGATCAACGAACAGTGAATGCGGCTTACTACTGCCAGGTGCCACAGTCAGCAAAAACCAGTTACCGGAACAAAAGACGAGGTGTGCCCATTAGAGATGTCATCCTTCTCCATGACAACGCAAGGCCTCACACCGCATTGTTGACAAGGGATAAATTGGAAGAAATGGGCTGGGAAACTCTCGAACACCCTCCTTACAGTCCAGACCTGTCCCCTTGTGACTATTTTTTGTTAGCGCCCCTGAAAGAATCACTTGGAGGAAAACGATTTGAAAACAATGAAGACGCCGAAAAGCACGTGCGCGAATGGTTAAAAACTCGCCCTCAGTCTTTTTATGAACAGGGAATATTAAAGCTTCCAAATCGGTGGCAGAAGTGTGTAGATAATGCAGGAGACTACATTGAAAAATGTTGAAGGTATAGTTTCTGTATAATATTATTCAATAAATATAATTTTGAAAATTACCGTTTATATTTGATTCACCACCAAAAAAAAGACCAGTCTCAAACTTTAAGATAATATACCAATGGATATTTCAAATTTATCTATATAGAATTATAATATATAATGAAAGAAAAACAATAAAAAAAAAATAGTAATAAAAATAAACAAATATTGTAAATATAAATTCAATCCAAAAATAAGTTAGTAAACCAAACTACCATATACTAATTTCGTTAGTAGTCATACTCTTGAAGCCATTATATTCAGTAATTATTACCAGTGGTAAACAGCCGGCTAATTAACTGTATTTCTCCTCATGATTTATATATACCTTAAAATATACACAACTTTTTGCTATCAAATTATAAATAATTTATTTTAGATATAATTATAATATAACGAGTGCTATATATACATATAATATTCATAATAATTCATTGATAAATTATTAATTAGCAAATATTAGTAATAATTGAATATATAATATAACTAAAAACATAATTTTAAAATATTTTTAGTAAAATCAAGAATAATTCTTTTTACTGCAAGAATGATAAAGATAAAGTCAGTAACGAAGAATAAAATGTTTCTAAACATAACCGAAAATATCTAATAAATAAGTTATTTATTTACAATAATTTACGTAATCAATGTAAAATGTTTTAGATAACTTTTGGTCAAATAATAATACATGGAATATAACATAGTGCTGACAACACTGACCTATAAACATGGCGACCCCATTTGTCTCTGAACTCTTGGCTAATGCGCCATTGGGGGTGCAGATAAATAAATAAATTTCGCGATGTCGGCCTTCTAAACCTTATTTTCACCAGCTCAAGGATTATAGGGATCTTAATCCGGTGGGGCTAAGATTTCCAGATCTATTAGCACATAAGTGTTAACTTGAAAACAGAATAACAGACACAATAAAATAATTAAAAAGAAAATGGATTAATAAATATAAAACAATAATCGATTTCTGTGGCTTTTAAGATAATAATTTGATTAATAGGATAAATTTAATAGATCACTTGATGTGAAATAATCACATCGAAAAATAGGATAAATTTAATCGATCACTTAATGTGAAATAATCACATTGAAAAATAAAAACAGAGATATAAATCACTACCATCCGAAAATAAATGTATATTATTAAATTAAAAAAATATAAAGAAAAAAAAAAAGAGAACTTTTAGTTACCAAATAGCATCTAATACACAAAGCATTACTTCTCTATTAACCCTCTTATTAGCAAATTTTTCCCTGAAAAGAATTTACAATATTTACTCAACTTGGTCCACATTCCAGGAATGAGCCAAGAAGTAAAAGACATCATTTTTTTACGCAGCTGTTTACGGGTAAAGAATGTATTGTATACACATAGATTAATTTATATGTTTAGAATACAATTCTTTGCGTTAAAAGAAGAAAATATTTTTTACTTTTATTTATTTATTTTTGTAACACACTCTAATTTCTTTGTTTTTATTTTGAATATAACTTAAACAATATAATAAGAAAAGATCTAAATTAGAATTTCGAATTTTCTACATAATTTACAATCGAACGGTTCTTTACATTAAATATATATACTAATAATAACCGTGTAAAAAGATGTAACTACATTTACGTAAAAAAATTAAATTATTTACTATAAAATTTTTATTTATTTTAAAAATTTTATTGAATAAAATTTTTTTTTTTTATTGTGTCTACATAGCATTTCATTCAACTTTTTGTTTTGGACTAATACATTTGTTTTAAACTAATATATTCGTTACTATTTATTTATATACCTAGGTTTGTTAGGCACTATTTTACTTTAGTTATAGACTATTATTTTTATTATTTAAAATTTAGGCATGAAAGCGTCCATGGTCTAAAATTAAATTTTTATTTCAATACATGAATATTGATCCAATAAAAAAAACAAAACAGTAAAATATTTATATAATAATTTCCGAGTAATAACATGTAATAGTATTAACGCAAAAAAAAAAAAAAAAAAAAAAATGCTGAAATTTTTAATTTTTAAAAATAAATATCACTCACTATCTTTCTCACTCACTAAAATAAAGAATCTTTTTTATTGTATCTATACAGCATTTCTCTTTATTTTTGTTTTACATTTAATTTTCTAAAATAAGAAAAGATTTATTTTGACATGTTTTCATTTAATTTAGTTTAAATGAAATTTAAAAAAATAAGGAAAGATCCTTAACAACTAATGACCTCGAGCAGCATGTTTACAAGCGCTAAAAGAAAGAATTCCGAGTTATTTATACATAATTAACTTTGTTTACTTATTTACTTTTTCTTTTTTAAAATTCTTTGTAGTTAAATGTATAGATTTGAAATATAAGCATAAAATCACATCATTCAAACATTTATTCTTTCCCCTCAATTTTAGTCTTTCGAAACAGCTTGTTTCCACTATTTTATTATTAGGACATGTTATGTTCCAAAATTAAGTTTATTTTGTATTCCTTATATACTGATCAAATAAAAAAAAATATCTGAAATCGAAAGGAAAGTGAATTTTAGACTGGCGAGAGATTTAAACTTCTATGGGATTAGTTTCAATTAGCGTGACAAGGTTAGTTACAAACCGTTCTTGGAAATATAATTATCATTTAAACGGATGAAAAGATCCATCCAAAAACAAGTTTTTTTTTGTTTAGGATGGCTATTATTCGTGTTAGTTAATACATTCTACGATATAGTTAATACACTCTAGTCAATAAATTCTACGATTGGTTAAGATATCAATATTTACCAGAAAGAAAGAAGTAAATGAATCCAGTACAAACATTGTAAAAAAAAAAATCTTATTAGATTTAAATTTGAAGTTAGTGAAACAATTAATTGTTTAGTTCATTTGATACAAAAGTGAATCCATAGAGTCTGAAGATGTTGAATTGAAGATAACAGATTAAAATTAATATATATATATATATATATATATATATATATATATATATATATATATATATATATATATATATATATATGGATAAATTTTTTGACATTTACTAGTAAATGTTTAATAAGGTTCTTGAGGTTCAGTTAATAAATAGAAACAACTATTTTGACGACGTTTCGATACTATATTGTTCTAATAATCATGCTCTACAGTGAAAAAACAGGTTACACTAAAATTATATAAGCTATACAAGTTATTTCGAAACATAAAGTTAGCTAGAATATAAGTATATAACAACATGTGTTAGAATAATAAAAATATATATAATTACAGAATATAGAGGAGTATGAAACTACTTACAACGTTAATGGTGGATATGGTATCGACTAACTAAATTCTAACAATTCTAGTACACAACTGACCTGGGGCCACCCCATGAGCACAATATAGTCTCGAAACGTCTCCAAAATTTATTTATTCACTGAACCTCAAGAACCTTACTAAACATATTTATATATATATTATCATTTTATCAATAGAAATTTACAACTGCATTACAAAAACACATCTATTGAATATAATGTACACAATGCAAAAAAAATGCCATGACAAAAACCTATAGAGGAACTACCCATTATTCTAATGAAATATCTACAATAGAAGATGGTCCTGAGGCCTTTTCAGACGCCTCCGAGACAGCAGATGGAGGAATTAAAAAATATCAACTCCAAAACTTTAAATATTTAGTTGGTTATCTCAATGATAGTAGCAATTTAATGAAGTGGTTGGAGAATCGTGGCAATTAAAATAGTGTTCTTATTTGATTCGCAGGTATTAAGGAAGAAAGATGAAAAGTACGAGAAAATTTACAATTCATATTTTCTCTTTTCTCTCCAGCGTACTTCCGAATCGAGGACCCACAGCAACAAGTAAAGGAGTTGGAATAAAATACTTTCTAAAAGGAAGAAATGCCTAGGTAAGGCTGGCATCACCATTCTTGAGGAACATGAGCTAAAATGGCCCGAATTTCCCCCTTCAAAGGATCACGAAAGAAGAGACCGAGAAGTGTTTTCATCTGAATGTGAGGAATATACAGGAGCAAAAGAGAACTAGTGCGGAATGGAGACAAATGTTCCATCAAAATTTACAAAAGGAATTCTTAGCAGTAAAAAAGGAGATGATGATGATAATATTTCTGACATCATCTTTTCTTGCTAATTAGTTCCCATACTTCAGAACCTAGTTGGGCATATCGAAGTACTTCATGCTTTCAGGAGAAGCAGTTATGCCACAGAGAGGGGTACAAAGATTGAAAATAGAATAAAAATAAAACTTGATTCTTGGACAATGTCTCTTCATAATGTTACATAGCAGAAAGTAAAATCATATCTAGCTAAAGATTTTTAAAATATAGCAAGATAAATGAAACTGAATACAGATTTAATTTAAAATTAATAAAAAAAAAGAGAAAATAGCCATTATAATAAATATTATATACAAAACTCTAGAGAGGGGACATAAAAAATGATAATAGAAGAAAAAAATAAATAAAAAATTATCTATACAAAACTAAAAACACCATTTAAAAAATGTACGTTAAGGCTAATGTATTAGGTCTGATATAGTAGAATTACATTTATCATGGCCATCCTAATAATTCGAGAGAGTTTAGATAGAAAGAGGATGCTGGAAGAGGAGTGAGTTGAATGTTCCGAGGGAAGAAGCATAAGGAAGACAGGGAAGGAAATAATTCCAGACAGTTGAATAGTTGGCAAGAAAGGAACGTTGGAATGCAGTAGTTCTGTAAGATGAAGTACAGAAATCCGCAAAACGGGATCTTGTATATAGTGATTGGATGCATGGAGAACTTGAATTGTAAGATATAAAAATAAAGGGAGAGTGAGAGGTTTTGAAAACTTTGGGGACAAATGTGAAAAGGAAGTATTCCCTTTTTTTCGGGGGGGGGGGGGGGGGGGAGTCAAGTTGACTTGAGATAGAAAACATGAGAACGTTTTGAGATTCATTCAAATTTAGAAATCCTTAGTCGGAGGTCGGAGTATGTTCTATCAAAACGAAATAGAAAATGATAATGTAAAACACTAGTACGTCTCTTCCTCTTCCAAAGAACAAGAATAGTGTGAGGGAAACAATAGATCCTTCCATTCATTAATATGCAGGGACAGTCGCATTGAGGAGGGATGTTGAACGGCGGGAGGTAAACACAGCTGAGGGTTCCCTCCTTGCGTCATCTGTAGTAATACACGATGGCTTTTGAGAGAATGCTAATTGCCGCTATAGTCTTTGAAAGAGTTGTAAAGATATTAAAAGATACTTTAAAATAATTAAGAAAATTTAAGAAAAACTCTAACGACATTTTGAATTTGAATAAACTGGCTTGTTCCATCAACATAAATAGTGACTAAATAATCATTCAAAAATAAAAATAAAGTGAATATGACAACTTATGCACATAATGTCAGAGATATAATTTGTGAATTACAAACAGATCCCATGATGCACAATTTTCAATAGATAAAAATCTAGTAAAAAAAAACAACTCAATTTCTCTCTGACAGGAAAAACATAAAACATGGATAGACACGCATATGTCTATCTTTAATCTAATGTTTTTCCTAATTTATATTCTAGAATTAAAAGTAATTAATTACTTCAGTTAATAATTAAATTAACTTAACCATAAATTATTATTAGAAAATATGGGTTTCAAAAGTGACTTTTTATTCAAACCAATATAGCTACAAAACAATAGGTCCTAGCGACCATTATTATTTAACAAAAAATTAGTTAAATTTCTATTAAATATATGACGATGAAGTGTCGTCATATTTTCGATCCAAGAAACACCAACAGATCTAAAGCTTGTCAAAATGTTACACAAAAAAACTACAGTCCCCCAGCCTAAAGAAATCCATGTCGATAATGGAATATAACTGAATAAAAGCGTATATTGCTGAGTTTGCGTGTGGGCTTCAATAAATATGTTTTGTAGTGATTCATGCTGTAGGAAGGTGGGGATATTAAAAAAACCGGTATTATAGATTATATATACTGCGCAAAAATGTTTTTATATATAATAGGTATCCATAGTAATTAAAAAGATTATTATTTATCTACAATAGCTTTCAAATATTAAATATAAAAAATGAAAGTAAAATTCTACATGTACTTAACAGAAAATAAATTTTAACCCTACGACCGGATTTATACCTTGGCTATATATATCCAATAGATATAGATCCTAGTGCAAAATTCAATATAACGATAGAAAATAATTATATTTAGGTTTAGGTAAGATTCGAATACAAGGCCTGGAGTTTTTTTTTTTTTTTTTTTTTTTTTTTTTTTTTTTTTTTTTTTTTTTTTTTTTTTAAAATGATATTTAGTAAATATTACAATTTGGCTGATTAAGTTACTAAGTTAAAATTAAGTTAATATGTTAAAATAAGAAATAAATTAAAAGAAAAAAGACTTTAACTAAAGAAAAGAAGCTCAAACTATTCTTTTATTAATAAGGTTCATTTTCATTCATAAACTGCTATCTCATCATTGTAAAAAATGCCATCTGCCGTATGAGTTAATATTTAGCAATATAAAATAACATTTCGTATTTCAAAATAAAGTAAACAAGGGTTTATTTTATATGTAAAATCAATCAGTTACATTTTTGTGATTTTTTATAGTGTCCAAACCGAAACAACTGATTTAACACTAAACCTACAGACATTTAATGTGTACATATAACAATAATCAGAGAGCAGGGGAAAAAAAGGAAAAAAACACTTAGGATATGTTGTTTAATTAAGTCCGAAAATGGTCATTAGATACGGCTTGGGAAGTTTAGTGTTAACCCTTGGTGTGTATAGCATTCTTGACGTATTTATGATGGGATATCTTGAAAGAAAATTAAATAAAAAAAGTACCAAGAGATAATGATTTCAATTTTTACTAAATTTGTAAGATACCGAATAGCTGAAAACCAGTGCAAATCAAACTAATAAACTGAAATTTATCAACTTGAAATGTTTATGATTATCGTAAAAAAGAACAACTTCTTTCAAAAACTAATATTCATTTTTAAAATGAAATATTATTAGGAAAAGGTGTAAATATGGGCCCCCCTCCCTAGTGGCTATGGGAGGTACTAAAGACTTGGGACTGTCGATATAGCCATTTGCTAATATAAGATAGCAGTGAGCAGTTCGAAACATTTTTTTAAGTAGTGTGGGTGCATTTTTTAATGTTCTTATGTTTAGTTAAAAATAATTTCACAGTGATATCCGGAAAACAGAGATCTTTAGCTACATTTAAAAGCACACCTTTAGTCACGCACGCTTTTAGGTTACATATGAGAGTGGCCATCTTTCTTAGGTGGGGTTGGTGTAAATATGGGCACCCTACCCTTCTCTTGGTGTAAATATGGTCCCCATTTCTTTTCCGGTTCTCAACATTCAGAAGAGAACTCGTGGACCCAAAGCAGCTAGGGCTCATCCTCATCACCAGATCACCATGCAAGGATCAATTGACCAAGTCGCATGACAAAGGTTCTTTAAAAAAGACGTCCTAAAGTTTTTCCGGGATAAGAGGCCGGTCATGGGGCAGGGGTGAGCCTTGGCCCAAAAAAAGAAAATTCGACCCAGGCAACAATACGATTTATCATCGAACTCATCAGACTCCAATGATAGCGATGGTGATACTAACCCAGATGTCAACGGTGGGGATAAACCAGACCCAAGCGATGCAACTTGCATTTCTTGTGATAGAAAGTTCTCTGAAGAGGTGTTGGTGAAATGTGCTATGTACCAAATGTGGATAGACGTTAGATTGGGCAGGGCTAAAATAGCCAGTTATGTTTTCGATTTCTATAAATGTTATAAATAAATTCTCTACCGCTTGGTATTATTTTATCCTGTTATATTTGTACTACATATTTCCTAGTGCTATTTCAAAAGCTTTTTGCAAAACGCTCATTTTAGTTTTTGAAAGGAAATAATTAATATTAATCATTGTCTTGCCTTCTCACATTTATGAAACATGTTACAGTTGTTAATGAACAACAAAAATCTATTATTTTTCAAATTAAAAGTAACTTTAAATCAATAACAAAAGAGGGTAGCCAATATTTACACCTTTTCCTCAACTCTTTATTAAAAATTTTAAATTTAAGGTAAAACATCGATCAATAGATAGTCGATCTAAGTGCAGATGATAGCGCTAAATGTTACATATGACAAAAGTTCCAAATGAGTAAAAACATAAAGTATTTATTTAATCAAACCCTGAGAAAATGTTTACTTTATGGATCTCAATTGCGTTTCAATGAGGCAACATTTCTTTACAGTTGAGCGTCGATTACATAAATAATTTCTTTAAAATTGATGGAAAAAGAGATGTAGAGAAGGATGTGCTTCAAGGTGATATAACACGTGGCACATGTTGGAGCTTGTTGTCTTGGCGATAATCATGAGGGGACTCGATGAAAACATACGGATGCAGGACAATATTTCAAGCATTACTTGAAACCTAAATGCTACTTTAGGTTTAAAAAAAGAGGGAGACTATCAATCTGTAACTACTATAAGGAAGGAAGAAGCAAGATGATAAGAGAAAGTAGTATCAAAAATATTTATCATTATATTATCAAATAAAGGAAGGATTCAACCATACTGTAGGAACATCGCCTATCTATCATTTAGATTTCTCTATGAGGTGGACTAACTACATAATTGGAAGGCCTACATAAAAATAAAAACTATGGTCATCCATCATCCCAATTTATCAGAGTTCCAAAGTCTTTTTAATTCCAATTGGGTTCATAACCTGATAATTTGTAGAAATATAATGGAACGAACCATTTAAAAGTTAAACTTTCCGAGGGGATAGGATTAGACAAAACGAGATATAAACTTTTTAAACAGAGGAATACACTAGCAGCGTTGATTTATACAAAACATAAAATGTTTTCAAAAGACGAGAACTGTTCCAACAATTTACGAACTCAAAAAGCTATTTCTGATATCAATTTAATAACAAATTCATACAGGACATGGCTATGGCTTGTATATCCGGAAATTATCTCACGAGGCTAAATGGGAGCTTTTCTCACATAGTTAATTTATTTCATGTTATCAGGACTATTGTTTTTTTTTTTTTTTTTTTTTACTTTCTAGACTTGACAGCACATCCTTGGGTTATGTTAAATGAAATACTTGAAGTTCAGACTGTAAATCTAACATGGTATATCGCCAGCAACGAGAACAGAATCAGTTATCCCATGGTCGTCAGCACTGTGGTTAGGATGAACGCACGGAAACACCTATCCTTAAAGCTACATTAATAAATAAATTTGTGTAATGAGATGCAAAAGCATTTTTAGGATTTGTGATAGACATTAGACAAACAGTTTAGCATGCAGAATTGAACCAATAAATGGAGAAATTAAAAACAAATTGAAATGTCTTTGCAGCATTGATATTATTCTCTCTTTTCCGGCAATGATCGGAAACAGGACCTGTTGTTAAAGGTTAGGCGATAATTTAATTTTTAATATTGATTAATTTACATGCTATACTAATGGCACTAACAACACTGCCTTCTGCATCTATTTCTTGAGTTTTTATAGGAATATCCGGTTTCATGATAATGCCCGCTGTATTTTCATAAATTAGGCCATTGGATTACAAGTACAAACCCTTAATAGGTTTAGAAAGTTGTCGCTGCAGGCCTCTCAATTTAGGGGGTATGAGTCTATGATTTACCCGGTGACCAATCCAACCGAGAAGAGGGCAATCCACTGGTAGCAACCCATTGTAAAGATTCATAAAAGTTGGTAACCGTTTTTAACGAGGACATCGCTGACATGCGTCAACAAGCATCCCTTATTTCTGTGTACGGGACTCAGGACCGTTGTAGACACTGCACCACCCCTACACTAACCATAATGCAATTTATAAATGTATAAAATTTAAACAATCCTTATTTTATTTTTTTTTTATTAATGAAAACCGAAAGACTTCCTTTTATTAAATATATAGGGAAAACAATAAGGAGATCAATGGTCGAGTGAGATGGGGCGCACGGTAATGAGGTCGTGGGTTCGAATCCCACCTGGGCACCCTGGCAAGAATAGGTTGCTATCTTGTAGGATAATCCGTCCTTCTTGTCCTAGTTGGAGTTCATAAGTACGTTAAGCCCAAAATAAATAAACAATAAAACTGAAAATTATTATTTATTAATTAGCATAAATTGGATTGGGATTCTATTTATTATATACCATAATTTTTTTATATCTATTATTAAGTCATTAAATATATATCTATCTTTAAATTCAATTAAATTAAATTTTTATTATTTTATTCTGTACAATAGCGTATTTGAATAAATATTTAGATTAGAATAAATTATGACAAGTATTATTATTTAAGTAATAAATTATTTATTTAAGTAAGACACGTAATCGAACTCATGGACTAACTTTTACATTACACAAGGAATCACAGGACTTGCGGCAGTAAATAGTTATTTTTATCGATTTAAAATAAGAGAATTTTTTTAGAATAAATTATGACCTATGTACTTTGTGATTTCACGTAATTTTTTCCTAAAGAACAAAATATACACCACCTCATATATAAATGCAGACTACTCACTGACTACAGAACTATACTACAGACAAAAACAGTACAGAAACTAGGACATTGGCCGGTGGATGGTCAATGTTTGATGAACAATTTATTTGAAAATTTCAAAATATTTCTTAAAAATTCAATCATAAAAATAGAGGATATAAATATGAAATATCTTTAAACCACTAAATATTTATACATTTTTCTCTACATAACTTTATTGAATTTTGAATTATTTATGTTATATAACTTCTTGTTCTTTATTTTACTTCATTTTTCTTGTTTATTTTTTATATTAACCTTTCAAAAAATGTAATACCTATATGTATATGTAAAATAATAATCAAATCAAAAATTAATAATTACATGTACATTGTATACTTTGTACAACTACGGTGTGTACAGAAAAAAATAAAATCCCTTCAAACAGGGTTACTGCTGGAAGGAAAACACTAAAAAAAAAGTATTATTGTTTAAATAAATCATAGCTCATTTACAACAAATATAATAAATTACACCACCAAAAATCACACTACCACCTAGTCTGTTATCGCTGCTACACCTAATTTAAATAGGCAATGGCCAAGGTATTTTTTGACTTCCTCACACAATTTTTTACAATGGCTATATAAATCCAAGGTAACTAAAAACGAGTTTTGCAGTTCATTTAGAAAAAAATCAATATTATTGAACAGAAATTTAAACTAATACTAATTTCAAAGTTGCAATTAATTAATATAATATCAAATAATATATTGTGACCAAACTTTAATATGCTGATATGAATCTAACCATCATATACATATATCCTTCAAAAGATTAAAGGCGAAAGATCAGTCATAACAAACACTACATGAAAACAATATATTTACATACAATCATTTATTGAATATGGAAAATAATACACTGGAAAATAGTTTATCAGTAACTCCGTTGACAGTTGTTTACTGATACGGTATATGTAATTCAATATAACTAATGGTTTAATAACTGAAATTATTGACCATAAAAATATGTTATCGTTCTGAAAAGTTAATAATATCCGATACCGCCACCTTATAAAAACTCCGTCCCCATCAAAACACTCCACGTATTTGATAAGACGGCACCTATACGAGATAACGTGAAGTATATTACATTATTTTTTTTAGCAAAAGTTATAAATTAATTGAGTAGATTGGCTGAGAAATTTCATTGTCTAACGCCTCATATTAGCATAGTGATGGTCACTGTATCACTAACCGAAATGAAGAAAGCAAATGTTAATGAAGGACGTATTAAGGTGGTTCAAATTTTTCATTAGATCAAGTTTAAGGTTCATACTAACATTGGAATTAAAATCTTAAGTCACTTATAAAGACTTTTAAACGATAACAAACTCAACGCGGTTAGTTAAAATAAGAATATCAACAACAACATAATACTCGATTAGTTTTCTACCATAAATCGATTTATTTTTAAGTTGTAAACAGTTACCAAACATACCAGTCTTTGTTATCCTTTGTGTTATCCTTCTCCACGTCCTCATCGACGGGTCTTTCCTTCTGAAGAGACTGCAATAATTTCTTCAGCAACCTCCTCATGACTGGCTCATTTAAAGACTGCTCCGCTGATAGCACATTAATATTACTGAGCATGCGCCGTCACTCTTGCATCCTGATAATGTGTTATCTTTGAATACCTTATCCGTTAGAGAGATTTTGTGACGCAACCAAGTTTTGTAATTATTTTTTTTTTAGTAGTACGAAAATTTCAAGTACGTACTTCGTATACAAGGCGCCGTAAAATTTAATAAGCACCTCTTTATTTTAAATCAACATACTTCTCGTTTAATAATTATTCAGTATATAATTATATGGTAAATAAACGAAGGAAGCAATTATTTCTCTCAGAGTATGAATAAATCTCATATTAAGAAATAATTATAATCAAAAACTATAGTGGTTAAAACTCACTTTCTTCCTGACAGGGAAAAACAATAAATCATAAATATATATATATATATATATATATACATATATATATATATATATATATATATATCTACTGATTGTTCCAATTAACATTTTAGAATTAAAAGGATCAAATAGCGTAAATTGATAAATAAAAAAATTAGCGAATAATGATAGTTAAACTAAACAAAGTTTCTATTAAGAGAAAATAAAATTTCAAACGTGTCTTTTTTTCATTTACACGAAAACAGCTCCTAAATGGTAGGTCTTAGTGAAAAACGTTATATAAATTATTCTCTATTAAATTTCTTATAAGAACTGTCATCAAATTTCGATTCCAACAACAACAGAGCTAAAGCATGTCGAATAAGCCACAACACTTAAATAAAGTAAGCAAAATGTGACTTTTTTATTTCAAGCCAATATAGTACCTAAACGGTAGGTCCTAGTGACAAATGTAATATAAAACAGTCTCCATTAAATTTCTGACAAGAGAACTGTCATAAAATGTTCGATCTGAGCAACACAAACAGTGGTTTAAAATTTCTGAGTGAAAAAAAATTACACATCTAAGGGTGAAAAAAGGGTCACATCGCTTTTTTCATTCAAGTACTGCAACACCCATAAATCTCGAAATTTTTCTGTTTTTTACCTGAATTCATACTTGGTTTATATTATTTATTAAACGTGGGACATTAAGGATTAGACACATCAATGTTTTCTCTGTTAATAACGATGGGATTTTAGATTATTTTTTTCAAATTTCCTTCTGTCCATGTTTATCATTCGTTTCGTTATTTACGAGTATGCCAGGACTAGTGGAAGAAGTCATTCAAGCCAGAGGGGGCAATATGTGTTATTAAATATATAAATTAAAAATGTTAACGAACAGCAAAAATGTTAAAGTTAAAACTGTAAACAATGAAAATTTAAAATTTTTTTTTGTTTATTGGAAGAAATATTGTAATTTATTTTAATAAAAATTGTTTATGCTGATGATCTTGCCCTCCTGGCGGAATCTGCGGATGAAGCAATAGGGCAGCTGGACACCCTAAAAGAAATAGCTGAAAGAGTGGGTTTACAAATATCGTTCGAAAAAACAGAGTTCATGACTACGGATCGAAACTTTCGGGAAAAAACAGTTATATGGGGAAATCAGGATCACAAATAGCTTCAAGTATTTGGGAGAGATTATTTGTAGTAGTGGGTCCGAGAAAAGGGGAATGGAGGAGAGGTTGGTCAAGATGGGAAGGCTCAGCTTTGCCACCAGTTGCCTATACTGTAATAAGGGTCTTTCAATAAGAGCAAAGATTAGACACTATAACACGGTTGTCAAGCCAGTTATTCTGTATGGAATGGAGACCGCTTCTCTTCCTAGCTTAAGGAAACTTTTGGGAGTAGAGAGGAAGATCTTGAGGAAAATTTATGGGCCAATAAAATTACCGGAAGGATATAGGCTGAGGCCTAACAGAGAATTATACAGAGAAATGGATGACCTGGAAACGGACATTAGGTTAAGGAGGCTACGTTTCTACGGTCATATGGTCAGGATGAACCAGAGCAGAATAAATAGGAAGATCTTTGGGAAAATGTGAGTATATAAAGGGTTTGGGGGGGAGGGACATTGGACAGATGAAGAAAGAAACGGGGAAATTAGGAATTTCAAGTCAGGAGTGTTTCGATAGGGATATAAAAAGGGAAACACTAAGGGAAATAAATGTCCTTGTGGGTACCACGGAGGTGAGGGGGAGGAGAGTTTGGAGCGAGGAAGAAAGAAGAATGCATTCTGAGAGAATGAAGAAGAGGTGGGAGGAGAGGAAGAGGGAGGGATGTGTGGGGAGAGTTGGGAGGAAATGATATTCACGTGGTCTATAAGGCCAAGCGTGTCCAAAAAAAAGAAGAAAAAAATTATTTATGTCTAGTTTAGGAATGTTATTACAGACTTTACAAACTTTCTTAATAATAAAAAAAAAAAAAATACGTTTTTATAAAATTCAAACATTTCAAAGTGATGGAATTATGGATTAGTCTATCTGTAATCTTCTGTTTTTATGGCTACTGTTTCTAATAAGGAACTTGGCAAAACATTACTATTTTCAATAAAACAAATACAGCTCCTGGTAGGTCCTACCAACATATTAAAAAAAAAAAAAAAAAAAAAATATATATATATATATATATATATATATATATATATATATACCATTAAATGATTAGGGAACTGAAGTCAAATTTTTTGACAGAGAGCTAGAGCGTGTTAAAAAAGCCCCAACACAACAAAGGTAGGCAAAACGTCACTTTTTTTCATTCTGGCCAATATAACTCCTAAACGGTAGGTCCTAGTATCAAATGTTATATGGTTATATAAATATTCTCCATCAAATTTCTGATAGTTCTTTTTAAATTTTTGATCAAATGTTCGATGGGAGCAGCACCAACAGACCCTCAGCCAAAAGACATATCTATGAAAAAATAATTGAGATATGATTTGGACAGGGACAGAATTATAAATTAATTTCAATAATCAGTGTATACTTTATGTTAATAAACAATACATTTTATTTTTTTAAATTGTACATAAAAGGCTTTGCCAATATTTTACTAAAAATTACTATGTGTATTTATATTTTTCAATTTTCGGACTAATTTAGTATAATTACACTTGTTTTGTTTTGGATTTATGGAACGACCCTGAGACATGTGTATTAAAAGGGATCTTGACCTAGTATCACACTTCCTACAGTTGATCAGGAATTTAAGGTAATTTCAGGGAAAAAAAGAAATTATTTATTGAGAGGGAAAATTAGGCAATACATTTTTCAAACAAGATAACGTTTTTATGAACCAATGGCATATTCGTTTCCTGTAATATTAAATTTATTTACCACTTCAATTATGATTTTTTTTTTTTTTTTTTTTTTTTTTTTTTTAATTTTTATTGAGTAGATATTACATTCTGCCTCAATTGAGGGGAAGTAATATGGATGGTTAATGCTACTAATGAATATTTCAACATAACGTTTCCTTTCAATATATTCAAGTGAAAATATTAAAATAAATAAATATATAAAAAATCGTAATAAATAGAATAGGACGTTCAAAGTATGTGGCGTGATAATTTAATTTGAATGCTGTTAACAATTTTTGAAAGATGTATATGTTCTACTTTTATTCTATGTGGCCCTAAATTTCAATCAAATAGCATTACTAATTTTCAGTTAAGGATTGCAATAGTTAAGTATAAAACTAAATAAACAAAAGCGAACTTTTTTTTAAAAACTCAATGAAAAACTGAAGAAAATGGAAAAATCACATGAAAGCGCAGAATCATTGTCCCAACTGGAATGTTTTTATCTATTTATCGTTATGGAAACCACAAAGATATATAAGAAACGGATAATGGCAGACGTTGAAGAGTAAAGAAATCAAAGTAAAATATACCCACTAGTCATTTGAAGTTTTATAATAATGTTATAATTTTAAAGTTAAACATTTAAGCACACCTTTCAATTTATTTTCTTCTAAATACTGTGTCACAGAACTATATTATGACAAATTCACGTAATACGCATCATGAACTATAAGCAATCAGTTTGATTTTATTATTGAATACAAAGAAATCAATTATTATTAACCGAATAAAAAGGACAAATAATGTAATATTTTACCTATCTGATATTCTACATTTTTAAATCAATATACTATTTTTTATTTCGAATCTGATCATCAAATTTATGTACTAAATAGCACATAAGATTACTGAGCATTCCTTAAGGATATGGCGTACTTGGTGTTAGTGATAATGTTTACGCAGAGGTGATAAGCTATGAGGCTAGGTCAAGGCCGTTCCTTGCCTTTGTTCTTCAAACTAATGTATCGTATAGATGTAAATAGGTACGTATGTATGTGTATGAGATATTAATTATGCCTTTATATATATATATTATATTATATATATATATATATATATATATATATATATATATATATATTTTAATTAATTAAATTTATAGCTTAATAATAGATGAAAATTCTTACGCATACATAATATTTACTGTTTTAGAAACGAAAGTTAATTATGAAAGTAAACACTATTTAATGTTGGAATTAAACTAAATGATAAATAACGAACTAAACTAATAGTTTAATATATATATATATATATATATATATATATATATATATATATATATATATATATATATATATATATATATATATATATATATATATATATAGTTTAAGAAAAACACGCTTTTATAGCAAACCTAACTAAAAAGCTAAGTGTGGTGAACAATCTGCAGCAGTCAGGCCTTTTAATTTTTTGAGTTGAAGGTTCGAAGCTAATTTCTCTGTTCTTTTCGTGATTTTTTTTCATTTTTAACACAGTTTATCTAAAATCAACCAATAATTTTTGTTTTTTTTGTATATCTTTTGGACAAATTTTTGCTTTTAAAATTCTATCTTGCACAAAATGTAATGATCTAAAACTTTAAGGATATAACAGTTTTTGATTGAATTAGCTATTTCTGCGTTACAGACTCTTAAAAATGATCTAACACTTCAAAGTTAGGGAAATTCTTCGATGTTTGACAATCGATTGTCGCTAAAAGCCTAAATAAAATTAAGCTTAAGGGATGCCTTTAGACGCACAATTTAATAAACTTTAATTTTGTTAATAAAAAAACATTTTTCTCTATGTTTTGCCCCATGTACCACACATGTGAGGAAAGATGAGCTAAGTTTACAACCACCTGTAGGTTGCGGTAGGAAATGATGGAAACGACGAAATTGTTTGAGTGTACCTACTTATTTTACGGATATTTGGCCGTGGGACATCAAATTCACGGTTTTGTGAATAACAATTTCAAGGTTTGCAACTATACCAATATACACTTGAAATTCATGAGAAAATCTACCAGTAGTACAGAGCGTGGATGCCAAGTATGGTCCATACCGAAACAGTGTCGGTTAGGATACGGCCTGCGCAACTTGACCTCTCATCGACTTTCTTACTCAGTCTAAAATAGGTTTGTGAACAGCAAGGTAGGAGTAAAAGGATGTTAAATTCCAATCGGATAGATTATAAACATAAAAATTTAGGAACTTAATCTAGGAATCAACTGGAAATCTCGATTTTGCAACTACAATTTATTTAACTAAACATATTATTGAATATTAGATATTATCTTAATAATTCGATATGCGAGCTAGCGAAGATGTAAGATGATGCAATGGGTGATGAAATTTTGCTAGGTAAGAAAAACGAAAGGTTAACATGAACTTTGAACAAATATCAGTTACCTTGACTCGGATTAATTGAACCAGCATTGAGAAGCTGCGTTCGGTTATAGGTTAAACAAGGTTGTACTGAAGTCGATACGATATTTTATAAAAAAAAAAAAAAATAAATAAACAGGAAATATGAATTATATTGCAAACCAATATTTCAGTGAAAAGTTACTAAACACACTTATTAGAAGATATAAAAGTGGGCAATATAAATTAAAAATCATATACTATATTATTGGTTATTTTTTTAGGTGCAGCTATAAAAATATGTAATTAAACCTTTACTTTTAAATATATATAGGCGCGTGTTAGAACCGCAGCCCTTGGACACGCGTCAACAAAGGTAGGGAGGGAACTACGTCAAACGACTGCATCACATTTCGTTGATAGGGGGCGGGCAGTTAGGGGATCGATATCTCAACAGCTGGTGGCTCCCCACACTAAAGCCACCTTTTGTACGCTCATTACTGCCTACAGAAAGTTAAAAGTCTGTAGAAGATCTGAAATGTATTCAAAACTAAAATATACCATTAAAAAAATACATTTTTCCAAGACACATCAACACAAAAACGACGAAATTCAGAGCTTTTCTTTGCACATGCAAATATTATTTTTATTATATTAGGATGAACTAGCAACTCAATGCATGTAATATATATAAAGGTATTATAAGCATTTAGAAAAATATGGCCAACAGGGACTAAAACGTAATGACAAGGATCGATGAATTATTTGGATTCTATAGGATTTTTTTTATTTGAAGACTTGTTCCGAGCGTTAAAAATTCAGCTTCAGTTCTAAAACCAACCAAAAATTTAAAACATCAGTACTTTGCTATACAGATTCTAGTAGATATATTCTGTAGGCATCAAAATGTATTTACCTAACTGCTCGGCTTATTAAAAATAATACACCACGTATTAAAAATTAAGCATTTTGATACACACGGTATTATACCTCAATGTATAAATAGAATGTGGATATATTTTCTTGACTATTACTATTAGATGTTTAATGAGGTTCTAGAAGTTAAAAATACAGGTTACCCTATTCGAGTAATAGGGTTGAACCCTTATATCTTACCTTTTTTTCCCCAAATTTAGACAGTTTCAGTTTGTATACTCGCATTATTATAATTTAGAAGTAGATCGAATATCCACCAGTAACATTGTAAGTAGTTGTTTCATACTCCTCCATATTTTGTAATCATATTGTAGTTATATATTCTTACGCATGTTTTTATACACATATTTTTTATTTTATATTCTTATTTTTTTATTTATACACCGTTAAAAAAGTAATTTTATTTCACAACTTTTGTGAGATTGTGCAGATTGCACACTTTTTTTTTGGAAGAGTAGTGATCCTCAAAAGTTTGTCACTAACAAAACGTTTAAAAATTTTTTATTTTTTGATATATTATTACGGTGTAAAAAGATACTTGTGAAGATTGAAAGTGCATAAGACTTAAAGAAAATTTAATGCTGATTTCAAAACTGTGATGGAACGTTGAAAAAAAAATGTATGAAAGCAGAGAAAATTGAGGTTTTTCTACAAAAACCACGGTTTTCTCGAAATAACCTTTGGAACGGCAATTGTCTGGAACGGAATGAGATAGAAAGATGCGGTTTGCGTTGTTTAACTACATTTTTGATCTAGTTTCTCCAACTTGCTTATTGTCATCTACTACCGATACACCCTGAATATTGAGGTATAATAATGTGTGTATCAAAGAGCTTATTTTTGAATATTTGTATGTTTTTAAAACCGAGATGAATGTGTTTTAAGGAATAAATAAATTATCTGAATCAACGTTAATAACCATGCTCCATGTCAACTTAATTCGAAATAAATCGAAAGTTTTTTGTTCTTTTTAATCTTATTCATATTTTTATTTATAATTATTTGAAGTTGCCTAGATATTGTATTCAGTTAATTAAAAACTACAAGTTGGTTAACAACTGCTTTTCTATTCCTGAATACGAATAATAGTGATGATGAATAATTAGGAAATATATGGACAGATTGAAAGACTATTATGATTTGAGATTTGATATAGATCTACTAGTATAATGTTCTTATTATTTTTTCTATTAGGTTATTTCTAGAAACACTGAGAAAATTACTCTAATGGATTCCAATTCCTTTAAGGAAACTGCCGTTCCATGGTCAAGAATGGTTTTAATCATCCATGAAAGGAAAACTGAACGATCAATTGAATAAATAAATATTATAAATCACGACGGTTCACATCTTCCGTATTTATCGGGAAAACCTTGTTATTTACAAGATTTATAAGTCCTCCCTTTTTAAATGTTTAAATAAATTTTGAGTCTCTTGTTATTCGATTTTCTTTTACTCTTCAACACAAAGTTTATTCTTCAAATAAAGTTTCAGCAATAAACTTTGTTAATTACGCAGTTGTTTTTAAAGTGACAATGTTTTTATTTTGAACTATGTTACCTGGTATTGCGAGTTAATTTACAATCCATACCAAGGTAAGCTAGTTTGTTTACAAGTTGAAGTGGTTGTGAATTTATTTGTTTATTTAAATCAGACATGATTTCCTAGTAAAAGTTATGCACATAGATTTAGCAATTTTAAAAGTTGATTTTATAGAGACTGACTGAGCAGCTGTCCCATCTTTTTGGAGGTCATCTATCTCAAGGCTGCTGAAAACAGGTGGAAAGCAAAAATCATCTATGGCTCAACCTGTTCAGAGCAGCAAAATGGTTTTCTAGTAATAAATAAGACTCGATAAATATTAATAAGACTAGCTTTCCCCGTAGCGACTTCGCCCGCTCTCATAATTAAAGAACTTCACTAATAGTTGATTAACTAAGAATAATTTGTTTATCTATAAAAGTCTTGTATTGAAGAATGCAATTGAGCATTGTTTCTTCAATATACTTAGCCCACTATACCCAGGTGCCACAGATATTATAAATATATAAAGGCTGAATCAATAAGAATTTATTGACAAACTCCTATTTGTTTAACATTTGTAGCTACATGTTTCGCAGAAAATACTCCATCATCAGGCTTCTAAATTAAAAAAAAAAATACATTAATCTATAAAATTACACCAATAGTTATTACCAACAGTACACCTCTTAATCTATGATTATTTTCACACTGTCCATTCTCCATGTTATAAGGAATTATATAATATAAGACAGAATCCATGTTGAAAGTTAGGATGTCAATTTCTGCTATATTTTCTGCTATATTATTTTTAAGGGAAGTGAAAATAAAAAAATATGAAACCTATGATATACTTTCTCACATTTATTTTTAGATCTTTATGTTTTATTGAATTAATTATACAATCTGTCTCACTTTAGGGCATTAAGTATTATGGATGACAAAGAATCCATTCAAAAAAATATGTATACTGAAATTTTATCACTTAAATTGATACAACAAATCAAAATATATAAAACACCAAATCCATGTACAAATTAATGTTCTTAAGTTTTGTAACACTTTTGCACATTAGATAAGAGGAAATAAGAAAACATGAATTGATAAAACACTTAATCCTTTATGAAAATCATTTTGTTAACTTCTGTTTCACTTATTTACATTTAAGAAGACTAAATATCAATTTGACACACTAAACAACACAATCCAAGTTGAAACTGTAGAAGTGATTGTTAACATGTGATGTTATAGGAAAGAGCTATCGATAAATTTAAACTCGAAGTGAAGCGTAAGGATCAAACTTGGTGGTGGCTCGTAAGCCGACTATTACCTAAAGAATTATTATAGTAAACTATACTATTTAAAATCTTCCTAGAACTATGAAAATTTTGTAGTTAAAATTTGGCACAGATGGGTTTAATAATTTTACCATTGCAAACTCTGTTGCAGAATGGTGCTAACAACTTATCGTTCGATTATTAAACATCCCTAGTATCCACACGTCACACTAAATATTTATAGCTTTTTTTTATAATCATTTATTTGAATTAAACCAATTTTATTATCAATTTCTAGCTCTATATAACACTGTACCGCTATAACCTCTCTTAAATGGCATTCGCCACATATCGGTCAATTTTCAAAATTTACTGCGTACCCCATTTTTATCTCTTTTTAACAACAATTTAATTGATAATATGTAAATTTTCTTATTGCTAAACCTTCTTTCAACTAAGAAGATGATGTAGTTTAGATTTGGTAAAGATTGGTTCAGTATTTTATGCGGTTAGTTTTGTTTTATAAAAGTAAATTCTATGAGTAAAAATTTAATTATTCAATTTATTCATGGTTAAACTCTTAACAAATATTACTAATTAAATGTTATTTTAATAACATACCTACTTATAAACCTGAAACATCAAAATGAATTTGAAATCGTTTTACGGAATTTTATTCTTCTTAAAACCTTCCTAAAAAACTAAGGAGATATAGATTAATTTAGAACATATGTTTTATTGGTAATTGTTTAATAACACCTGCACTAAAGTAATATTTATAAAAAATAAATATTATTTTGATATTTTTGGGATATTTCTTGAACCCCAACTCTGATTTAAATAAAAATTTACAAAAACCTTTCCGGGGATATACTTAATAACTTCCCAAATTTTCACGGTGATTGGATGTATGGTTTTTGAATCTATCGAGAACAGACAGACACACACACATTCATTTTTATATATATAGACTATATATAATATATATTCTAAGAATAAATAAATAGGATTCTCAGTCATATAATAATTTAAAAATTGATAGTAAACATGAATTAAATGAACCACTGGCAACTGATTCGGACTATTATCTAAGTAATTGAAAGTAATAAATGATAACTATGTGATTGATTAAGCGAATTTATCCTCTGAGTCTAAACACTTACTGATCTATTTTTTTTATTGCTGTTGTTAATCTATCCTGTATAATAAAGGACAAATCATTTTTCGTTTGTGATCACTATCCACAAAAACTACTAAGCCAATCTGTACCAAATTTTAACCACATCGTATTTATAGTTCCAAGAATGTTTAGAAATAATAATTTTTGCTGATTTTTAAGTAATTTGTTATTTACAAAAGTGAAGTTTAAAAATTTACCTATTGGTTGCCGCAAGTGCCATCTACATGAGTTACAAAGGTGCGGCTATAAATTGATGACAATAAAATTTAATTAAAATTTAAACTTTGCTGTTTATGCCTTCCACGATCGTTTCTCGAAAAAAATGTTAAAATCAAAGTTGAAGAGCATTAAATTTATTTTAATTTCATATATAAGTTTCTGGCACTTGAAGCTAATTTTTGACAAAATGTGAGGTAAAAATGATATTTTTTTCTCGATAATTTACGATTTTTAATGACGCATATCTCGAAAACTGTTGGAAGTTCGACAAATATGTATAAAAACATTTTTATAGGGAATTTAATTAACTTTAATTTTTATTCCCTACATATTTTTCTAGAGTCCACCGTTTTCGAGATATAATCGAAAAACCCAAAAATAGGAACTTCTCCCCTCCCCCAACCATTAGCTCACACACCAGGGGCGCACAGTGGTAAAAAACGGCCTATCTAGGAGGAAATTAAGAAAAATTTTCATGTCAACAGAGCTTCAAATGGACTTTGTACTGTTATCAAGAGATGGTTGAGGAGATATCAACAGCAATGAGAATACGATTTGATGGATTAACACTTGTGTAAACAAATATTCTTTTAAAAAAAAAACAGGTTGTTCTCAGATCAGTATCAAGTGGAGGGCACTTCTTTTGTGCCCAACCAGTAATAGTGTGTGGTACATATAATAACATCTTATATAATATATCAAAGGTCCATCTATTAACGTTTCATGGTGAGTAATACATTAATAAAATGTTGTCCTTATTGATGTATTTAGTTGAGTTATGTAAACATATTTAACAAGTTAACAGATTTTCGTTCTTAAAATTATGTAACTTTTTTTCTCCAAGTCGGAGGACGCTTTCTGAGTGGCATGGTTTTAAAGTATAACATTTAAAGAATATATAACAATTGAAATCTGATCCATACAGACCCATAGAGCTAAGCTATTTATTGCTTTTCAGAATAATGCCCCGACTCAAAAGTGATGTATTTGATGTGTGGGGACCACTTATGGCACACTCTGACGAAAAAGAAAAATTCTCTGAGGTCAAAAGGTACGTCGCGGCACAGTTAATTTAAGATGCCATCACTCAGGAATTAGTTATGAAAAAAAGTGGATTCATTTTTAATTCATATTCGTTCTCGATGGCTCCAAAGTCAATAGAGCCTTAAATTTTTTGTAAAAAATTCTGATTGGCTGAATGGAAACTTGGTAGATACTGAGAAAAAATACTGACAAAGCAGTAAATCTCTTACTACCAAAGCATTTGGAGATCTGGGGGAAAATTAATATTCAAGTTATTTATTTATTTTTTGCACTTTATTTCTTTTATCCACACCTGTCACTCAAATCGTGTCAATAAGCGGATGTGATATGAGAAATTATGTAAAATTGGCATGTCAGGCATGAGGGAAATATATTAAAAATTTTCAAGTGATTTCGACTATTTCTTTAAAAGTTATGAGCAATGTCCACCTAGATTGGACGTTTTTACCACTGTGGGGCGGTGACTTTTAGTATGTTTACCGAACCGAACTACGAAGATATGAAGTCAAAATTTGTTTGCATATTCCATGCACTCTACACCCCTCATTTCAGCACTCATTGAATGGACTATAAAGGAGACCTACTTACTCTTGGGAAGAAGTTGAAGTTGGGGTAAGACACTAGTACATAAATTTGATTACAGAAGTAGAAGGATATAGTTTGAGGTTTTCTAAAAGTTTTATTTTAAGAGATAATGCATAATAGGATAAATAACCAAGGCTAAAATGTAACGAAGGCTCAATGTGACCTAGGTGATAAATTGATTAAGGGACAAGGCCATTAAATTACTCCATATTAATATAAATTGATAAGGCAAATTGATATGGCTAGGAACAGGTGTGATGTTGAGAGGAAGACCAGATCCGGGAGAAGGAAGGCTAGCAGGTGCAGCCGCGGTCACGGTCAGATGGTCGCGAGTTCTCATCCCACAGTCCGGGGCCCCACGCCGCTGTACGCTCCTTTCGGCCATCAAAACTATACTTTACTAAGGATTAATTGTTGGACTTAATTAACATTTTACAAAGTTTCAAAAACTAATTGTTGTCTTAATTGATTTAAACCGCGTCGATAACAAAAACTCGAAAAAATCAGAAATTGTTTTAATCAGTGATAGCTAGTAAGAAGTGAGAGAGAGAACCGTACAAACGAAAAAAATAACAGAGTAAGCTGAAATTTTGAAGCAAATGGTTCGATTACCTCTGCCCAGAGTAGGGTTTAAAGAAAGTATTACAATCTGCTTCAATGTGAACAATAAGTAAAATGGATGACTTAATGGATCCATTCACACAATATGTACAATAAGAAATAAATACAAAGAAGAGATTAAAAAAAACTGAATAATAAATAAAATAAAGTAAAGAATCTCATAATATATAATATAATAAAAAATGTGAGAAAAAAAAATTTAATAAATAAACAAAGTATCTCAAACTATACAATACATGAAGTGAAGAAAAAAAATATATAAATAATCAATAAAATAAATAATACAGATATAAAAACCAAACAAAAAGCAATAATAATACTACTAAAAAAAAAAAAAAAAAAAAAAACTCTCAGGTATTTATAAAGATATTATTCTTATTTTCTCATTGAAAATGAGGGGTTTTCCTTTAAACTATATAAACTAAGGAAAAAATGGATTTTAACCGCTTTAAAAGATAGTAAGCAGCTTCTTTTAGTCACTACAGTCCCTTTTAATTGGATTTGTATAATCAATTTTTTCATTAAAAATTAAATCATTTAGTCATTTTTTGTAAACTAATGAGTAGCGCTAGAAAAAGTGGCCTCCACCCCTTCATGCGCCCAGAATACCTGTTATCGATTCTAATCTTCTTCCGATTTATTTCGATGTTTTAGTCACTACTTTTCAAGAGGAAAAGTTATACTCCTTCATTTACGCACAAACTCTAAAAAAAACCCATATTCAAAGTAATATTACTTTCTGTTTTACCTTCTGACATTAAAATGAGAAACAAGATAATAATTAAGTGGATAATAAGAAAATATCAAAATATAAAACACTGGATCAATGTTGAATTAATATTATACTAAATCAGAATTGATATTAATGTTATATAATAATTAATGTTATATAATTAACTAAATCACAATTAATGTTATCTTCTAATAAACTTTCTGATGTTAGGGAAGTGGAAATAAGAAATTATAAATATATAAAACAAAGTCCATGTTGAAATTTATATAGTTGATTTCTGCCATATTTTCTCAAGAGGAGTGGAAATAAGAAATTATGAATCTTCTGATATACTTTCTATCATTCATTTTTAGATCGATGTGTTGCATTAAATTAATAACATAATCTTTCTCACTCCAGGGTAACAAGTAATATGGACGACAAAGAATCCATTCACAAAATATGTAAACTGAAAATTTCTCAAATAAGTTGATATAACAAATATAAATATATAAAACACCAAATTAATCTAGAAACTAATGTTGCTAACTTGTGTCACTCTCTCACACATTAGAAAAGAGGAAATAAGAAAACATAAATATATAAAAAACTAAATTCATTATGAAACCCATCTTGTTACCTTCTGTTTCACATTTTTATATTTAAGAAGATTAAAAATCAATATAACACACTAAACAACATAATCCAAGATGAAACTGTTAAAGTGGATGTTTACATGAGAGGTTATAGGAAAGAGCTATCGATAAATGTAAACTCGAAGTGAAGCGTAAGGATCGAACTGGTCGGTGCATCGCTGGACAGGCCAATCTGGTGGAGCGCCTTTTTTCTAGGGCTACCAGCTAATGATTATTTAACTGAATTTAATCATCAATAAATTAGGTGACTGATTCAAGGAAATCAGTAGTCTAAAAATAGCTATATAAGCGTAAAAAATATTGGTAAAAAAAAAAGGGCAATTTTTTTTATTAACTGTTCATAATTGATGAAATAATAAAGTCATATTAAGCGTAAAAACCGTTGGTAACCTGTAGGTTAACCAGTTCTTCCTGCCCTAGATTGAGTACATAAGGAAGTACTAAATTTTTTTTTTTTTTTTTTTAAAACTAAGGGGGGGGGGGGAGTAAGGAATACCGTTTTTTGATTTCTCGACTTTTTTTTTTTTTTTTTTTGTCTCGGAATATGGAACGCACGGTTATTTAGTTTAATTCCCCTTCTAGAGAATACTCTAGATTAAGATATACATCCTGAATCTGATCTCTTCACAATGGAATAAGCATGGGTATAGTAAGAAAAAAATCGATATTCCATATCGACGATTTTTTTTTATCTGAATATCGATACATCGGTGACCAAAAATATAGATAAATTGTGTTGTTTTTTTTAAATTTTTATGAAATGCTGTTTTAAACATTGCAATCACGTTACAATAATATTCCTGTTTATTTTTTCGTTCCATTTCTATAGTTTTAAGTTGGGTAGTATTGTTAATTGTGTTATATTCATATTTCCTTATCTCGTCTTCTCAAATGTAAGGAAATAACAAAACTTTTATGAAATAGGGAAAACGATATATCGTAAGGTACGTTATTAGTTAATTGTTTAATAATTAATGTCATAGATTCAATAAAAGAAAACATTGAAATATAATCAGGGGTGAATTCAAATAGAAGCATGTCCAACTAAAAATACTATAATTGTGTGGCAACGTGTTTCGATCTGCCTTGTTCTTCAGGGCCACCGAACCACACAGGAGAGGAGACGAACGATGATTGATGTGGCGTTAGCACATAATTATAGTATCTTTTCTTGGATGTGTTGTTTCTTTTTGACTGCACCCCAGATCATCCTCCTCTTAATTCATACTTAACAGTCAACTATACTTTTCTCTTTGTGAAATATTAATTATTTATTTCATAAGGTATTAGTTTCTAGTGAAGTATTTAGAGATGTGGATTGTTGGGGTAGGCAGTCATAGATACACAACAAATCAAAATAATATTTTAATTTATAATTCCGACGTTACGACTTGCATTTCAAGCCTTCATCAGGGCTAGAAGAAAAGAAAACAAGTTTGAAAAGAATAAATGTATAAGGGTAAAGACAGTAACATAAAGGCAATATCTAAAGGCCATGAAGACAATACATAAAGACTATTAAATTAAGGTTAAAATGAAAAGAGGTGCTGATGTGTTAACAATTGTCTGAGGAGATATGGCAGTGCAGGTATTCTGTGGTGAAAGAGCAAGTAGGTGTTGCATGGTGGAAGTTACCTGAGATGAGTGATTGAAGTTTCTGCTAGAACGGTTAAGAATTTCGGTGCTACTTTATGTTACTGTATTTACTCTTATACATTTATTATTTTCATACTTTTGTTTTTTTGTGTGTTTTTTATATATTTTCTACAATTTAGTTATACCTTTTTGCATGTTTTCTTTTCTTCTAGCCCTGATGAAGGCTTGTAATGCCAGTCGAAACGTCGGCATTATAAATTAAAATATTATTTTGATTTGCTGTATGTCTATGACTGCCTACCCCAACTATCGACATCTCTGAATTATTTTATATAAAAAATCGATTCTCCGGCTACAGACGTGGAATAAGAACTGGAAGCATAGATTAACGCTAACCCAAAATTTATAAAAAAAAATAAACGGTTTTGATGATCAGAAAAATTCATAAATGTAATAATTTATATAATATTTAGGGAATGAGGAAATAATCATTAATTCATTGAAACAAAGTTCAATCTTTCTTTTTTTAGTAGTCGAGATATGAATTAAGAAGAATACGCTTATTACATTGACAATGCAAATTCTTTCATGATCATGTAATAGAAAAAAAATTACAATAGGGAGGTCAAGCTATAGATTAATAATCAAATTTGAGCAGTTAACATCATTTTAATTGTCAGACAGAAAAAAGGAGAGAGAGAAATGTTAAAATGAAGGTTACATCCCTGAAACGGTTGGTGTCTGTTTTTCCTTATTTTCGTTTCCTTTCGGTCGGGGAGCACAGAAAGAAAGAGAAATTGAAAGAATCCAAACCATATTCACTTGAAGGACTGAAACCAGCAAATAATATGTAATTAATATATGTATTACATATTAATATATGACTCCGTTAATGATACTAATATAAAGGAAAATTACAAATGTATAATTTGCAAATGACTCAGCTTGTAAAATAAATTAATGAAAAGGAAACGAAGATGGAGATTCGCGTTTTATATATTGATATTTTGTTAAATCCACATCCAACAATGTGAACAATTTTAACTGTAATTATTGTATGAATGGATTTGTTGTCATATATATTATCTACTGCCTTGAGGTAAGGCAGTTTGCCAAATAAATTAAATAAAAACAGTTCTTCTTAAAAAAAAAGTGTGAGAAAGTTTATTAGAAGTTAACAGCATTACTTTTAACATTGATTTATTATTGTCTACTATGGGATATAAAGTACCTATTTTCTATGGATATAAAGTGTCTATTTTGAAATATAAAGTTATTTTGGGCAGGAGCAGAGTGGAGCAGTGGTTGGTTCAATTGTGCTACCTTGATTTATTTTACAACGAAAATAGGAACACAATTATTTCAAATGTATAAAATTTAAAAGAAGTTTATTATGAATTAAATAGTAGGCAATAGGTAAATGTGCTTAGATATCAATATTATGAGGTGAACAATTTGATTTCCAAATATTGTTATTAGAGGATTGTAGGAAAAGTAACTATCCCAAAATTCTTCTTCTTAATTTATTCCTTGTTGGTGATGATTTACCCTGCTCTGGAAATCGCTCGGTTGCCACTGAAGTGGAAATAGAAACATATTTCTTAGACAATTTACATAAAATTGGAAAAGTTGCATTAAAAACATTAAATATTAAAAATTTTTCATTATAAACTCCCCGTCAAAAGTATCGCAACACTTTGAAATATTTGACTTTTATAAAAACGTATTTTTTTTTTTCATAATAAAGAAAGGTTCTGAAGTCTATAATAAACATTCTTAAACTAGACATAAACAATTTTTATTAAAATAAATTACAATATGTCTTCCAATAAACAAAAAAGTTGGAGAACTTACTTATTGAAATTTTCAGTTTTTACAATTTTAACTTTTAACTTTTTAATTTTCATTTAATAAGACATATTGCCCCCTCTGGCTTGAATGGCTGCTTCCACTAGTCTTGGCATACTTGTAAATAACGAAACGAATGATAAACATGGACTGAAGGAAATTTGACTAAAATAATCTAAAATTCCATCGTTTGTTATTAACAGGGAAAACACTGATGTGGGTAATCCTTAATGTCTCACGTTTAATAAATAATATTAACATGAATAGTTTAAGGCGTGGATTAAGGTAAAAACCAGGAAAATCTCGAGAATTGTGGGTGTTGCCATACTTTTGACGGGGCGTTTATAAACCACTTTTTATAAAATTTCGTTACTTTTTTTTTTAATATTGTAGTTGTATGTTGTATTTTTATAATATAGATACAACGATAACCGTAGGGTACGCAACGATATATCGTAAGAAAAAATAACGATATGAAAATATCGGATTACCGGAAGAAAAAATATCAATATAAAAATATCGGATAATCGAAAGAAAAATATCGTGATACCTATCCCTATACATAAGATATAATTTATTTCCACTCTAACCGGTAGTAAAAAATTATTGAAACAATAAATCTCTTGTTTTTAGAATATATACCTCAGAAATTAGCAAATCAAAACTACAAATTAATATGAAATTAAATTAGACACAGTAAAAAACATAACAACTGAATTTGATTAAGACCAGGATTAAGGCATTAAAATATGGTTTTTGGATGGATTGAATACAGGTTGATATGATTCAACAATTTTTTTTTTTTATTACACCTAATCACGAAATATAATAATCAAAGCACTACAATAACGCTTGATCTAAAATATTTACCCATTTTAAAAAGCCCCGATTTTTAATATAACATTAATTTACATTAAAATAATTGTCAGATTTTTTATGTTTGGCCTCAGGACAGACAATCATTGTTCAGGAAAGACAAGATAGTGTGGGGAGAGGTACTTCCTTCTGATATGAATGTTTTCACAAAATGTTGGAGATAAGTACTAAATGACTCTACTAATTATAAAGTAATTGGTATATTTATTTATTAACTAGTTATATATATATCAATACTTTTATATGAGGTAATAAAAAATAAATCTAATACCAAACGTTATACATATATTTGCATATACATAAATGAAACTGTTTCCTTTATTATTTTCTGAAATAAAGGAAACAATTTCCTCACAAATAAGGAAAAACCATACCGAATAACTTTTTTTATTTCTAATTTATATTAAATAATTTCAATAAAATGTTATTTATCGTCCTGGACAGTAACTATCTCTTGCAATCCGAAAAAAACACACTTAATACTTAGTTTTAAGCTAACTCCAAACAGGAAAAGTTCCCATGTCATTCTTTCCATACACGACCATAGGGTGTGGCTGTGTGAGATTCATCTGATCAATATGGTTAGAGTTTACATATATATATATATATATATATATATATATATATATATATATATATATATATATATATATATAGAGAGAGAGAGAGAGAGAGAGAGAGATGTATAAATGTAAACAGCAAATTCTCTCTTATCCGTAATCCTCTTATCTGGCGCTTGCAAACGAGGACAATTTTAACGATATATTTGTATAAAATTTAAAACAAAAATTAATATTTTGCGTATCTGTAAAAATTCAAATTTAATTTTCTTTATTAAAATAATGTTTAATTCGTAGATAATTTGTTTTTCACTTCTATATTTAGGAGTAATTACATAATAACTGATAGTTTTGTGATAGATACTGCAATATTTTATTACATACAAATTCACTTGAGAATATCCAATTAATAATTTATTAACAATAATTTGTTTTAAAAAAAAATTAATAAAAATGTTTGTAACAATTTCGTTTTTTTTCGTTACCGTACACGTAATCGAACAATTTCTTTTTTTTTTTTTCTTTTTTTTTCATCATTATAACTTATTCGTTTTCTCGAACCTCACGCTGCTTAAACGGTAGAAAACTTTTTTACCGTATGAGTATTAAACAGATCGTTAAAGGATGTTTAGCAATATCTTTAATTCATTGCTTTGTTTAATTAATACATGATACGGTCAACAATTAGCCATAATAATATATGAAATAATCGACTATTTCATTTTTCATTTTTCAAATTGAATGCAATTTTCATTGCAAACAATGTCTATATCATGTTTTTAAATCCATAATAGACCATTTTGCCAGGTTTTACAATAGCTACTACTATAAATCATATAGATGATGATTTTTTTTTTCTAATATTATTATTATTTTTCGGTTTTTTCACAATTATTACCAATAAAGAAATTAAAAATAAATAAAAGAATGAATATTTTTGTATTTTACTTTAATGGCCACTTTTAGTAATAAATAAAATTTTAAAAACATAAAATATGGGAAGAACGTATGAATAACAAAGACAAACACTGATACAATATATAATACGTTATGTTTCAACCGCCTGATGCAAACGTACAAACATTTTAGAGCATACTATAGCCAAAAAGCTTCAGTTAAAAGTTTTTACATAATAACGTGCACTGATTTTTAACCAAAAGATCACATAAAGTTTTGACCAGTATTTGTTCTATACGAGGCAGTATTGCACTCTTCTCATTGAACATATAATTGTTAAATTCTATTTTTGTTTTAATTAATTGTAAACATTTAAAACATTTATGTAAGCTAAATACCACAAAGCGGTGTAACCGCTTTTGCTGATGGCTTTACTATCACAAGCAGTAGTCTCAATGCCATAAGGGCCCTCGGTCAAACCGAAGTAGCATGTCAAAAGGTTGTTAATAAAACTGAATGTGAAATATTTTCATTCCAAAAAGGAAAGAAAAAAATTCCAGTCTGTTTTAAATTAAATGGACGTACAAACAAAGTTTCTAATAAATTATTATATCCAGGCATTTACTTTGACAGACATATGACATTTTCGGCCCATTTTAAAAATAAACTAAAAACTGTACGGACAAAATCATATAAACTCTATCACCTATTACTGCCAAAAAGTCTTTCACTAAGGCTCAAGCTAAAAATTTATAAATGCGCTTTAAGGTCGGCATGATTCTATGGAGCACCGATGTTACCTTATCTGACAAAGACTATCACAAAACGTTTGGAATCATTCCAGAATGGAATTGTTAGAAAAATAGTAAAAGGAACGGCATTCAAAAAGAAAAAGACAAAATTAATAAATGAAGAGCTTTAATTACTGACAATAAAAGAAATGATACACCTAAAGAATTTAAATTTAGAATCAAAATTACCACTGTCTGGGAATAACTTGTTCAATAAAATTATAGAAAGTCCAGTTCCCAGCGTTGGTAGAATTATGTTATCTTCTAATAATAAATAAACGAGATAAAATTAATTTCAAATCTAAATTTATCACTCATAAATTCCTTAAAATGTAACTCAGTTACAGTACAAGTAGTAGAAAGTACAATATTAAGCATAACAAAACACGGGGCTAAAAAGAAAAGTTTATTGACCCTCTTCATTATAAAAGAAGAGAAGCTATCTCATTCAAACCACAAATAACTTTATACTAAAATTAGTTTATCTTTTTCATTTTCGGAATAATTGTCTCCTCTTGTACAATACTGATATTATTCACACTAAAGGTAAAAATACATAGCTTGGGTTAACCAGTTTTTTAACAACTCGAATGAGGTAATGTTCTATTTCCAAAGACACGCTGGCTAGACACCACTCAACTGGTAGCAGTGAACAGGATCTTGAAGTGAAATACAAGAATGGAGGTGGTAGTCCTCAACCTACTTAGCATAAGTATTACTTCACCAATATGGTCATGTACGTAATTCAGTTAGAATAAATAATAAGAGTTATTTTTAGACGTGTTTTTAATTATTTAAGTCGGATATAGATTTACAATCGTAAATTTCTAATTTATCTCATTATAAATGAAGCGTAACAATTACGAATTCTGCTATGGTAATAAAATTTAAATTGCCCAACTAAAAACTAAGTAATTAGTATGATAACATACTATACTGACAAGTAATTTATAATGATGCGTAAAATTAATAAAACAAAAAATTCAATATAATGGCTAAACCGAAATATTTTACTCAAACTATATTCGACATCTGTGGCGCAGAATTTTATTTCATCTTTTTATATTAGTACAATTAATTTACCTGTTACTGAGATTCTGTTCTTCATCAGAGTTTGATAGTGGAGGAATCCTGCTTACGTTGTCCATGCTTGAAGCTCAAAGCTGAAAGATAAGTAAATAAAGTAAGTATCATTTTATTATTGAAAATATTAATACGAAAAGTTATTATATAATTATTAACGAATATATAAACAGAATTTTATCCATACTACTATATTAAGGGCCGAGCCATTTTTCGTTTGTGAACACTAACCACCAAAACTATTTAACCAATCTGTACCAAATTTTAACTACATCTTCATAGTTCAAGATAGGTTTAGCAATAATAATATTTATTAATTTTCAATTAAATGTTTATAAAAAAAAAAAACTATGGCGATAAGCACGTGGATTCCTGTGAAGTTTGAAAATCGACCCATAGGTGGTGAGAGCCATTTCGCAAGAGAGGTCTTATCTAGAGCATGAAGTAGAAAATAAAATTTACTTATTTTCAATTAAATTGTTATTAAAAAAAGATAAATAATATAGTAAATATTCTCTGTCCATTTGGATTACCAACTCATACAAATAAATGCATGTTAAGGCTAAATTGTTTCTTGTGTTTAAGAAACTCATGGTCGTAATGGAAATCTATAGCCTCGAGATATATTGTAAAATTTGGCAATCTCCAGCCAGCTTCACTTATATCCGGAATATTTTCGGCTTTAGCGCTCTTAATCTACCTCCAGTGGCTTAAGAACCAGTGACGCGGCGAGAAAGAAATGCTCTGGATGTCTCAGAGTTCTGCTTGACTCGATCGAAAAGTGTAGTATCACAACTTCTGCTTGTACACGTCGTCCGCTACCGCTCCTGATTTTATGGAATCCTTCACCTTCTTTGCCTGTTTTCTGTTAACACTTCTTATACCATTAACGTTTTTAATAACAGAGTCATTAGTGGCGTTCGGCTCAATTTCTTCTAGTTGTCGGTTAATTTTTCGTAAGCGGCTTATCTTTACTCTTTATCTTCACTACACACGTTCGGATAAATCTGAAGGTCAGTCCAACCCTTTAGATTCATCTAATGGTGTATGGGGCTCTTTAAGAATAAAAAGATCTGTTAGATTATATTTCTTATTTAATTATAAACTAATGAGAAGTGTATGAAGATTTTACTACTTACGCGTTTTTAATATTCAATATTTTATTGAAAAATATTTGAAGGCATGAGTGGGTGAAATTTTCGAAAATTCTATTTTGAGGAATGATGTTATCATCGTCGCTTCACAATATTAATTACCCAAGATTCTTGTTTGAAAACATAACCCATGGCCGTACTTCGAAAGAATCTTGACTTCCAAATATTTTAACCCACCAAAACCATGATGCATGAGAACTTTAGCCAATTATACAGAATTTTCACCAAAGACTGGTTTAACATCGGAATCCTTTGTCGCGAGAATCCACTTTCTCCAAGAATATGTAAAGCCCATCTCAATAGGTGGTGAAAAAATTCGTTTTGTCATCAGGTGCTTTTGGAATTGTAAATTTAATTCGAAAAGTTAAACTTCATTTCGTTGTAACCTACAAATAAACATTTTTGTGTACGACACAAAGAAAGTTTTTTGGACACGAAGTTTTCTTTTTTTAAGTGAGAGAAACTGTACGAACATAAGCAAGTTACAAAGAAATTAAGCAAACGTAGTTTGATCAACCATTCCTCAAGTTGGAATACCGATGAAAAAAGTGAAATCGTAGGGGAAAACCCATGCCTAAGTAGGACACATTCGAACGCTTAATGATGCCCCAAGAGCGAAACGCAAATTGAATTGAATTTAAATCAGCATACTATAGAACATTCTAATAAATCTAGTCTATTGAACTACATTAATTTTTATTCACGAATATGAACAATAATAGTCGACAATAATATTCTTCGTGGCTAATACACTGTCACCATTTAGAAGAGTATTTCCCAATACTCTTCTAAATAATATTTACTGATTCTAAATTTTTACTTAGCCACTTGGTTTTGATCAAGACCTTGAATCTTTATGTTCCTTTCCTTGTATTGCCTGTAATTTTATGGGGAAAAGTAGAAGCATTTAGAGAAACTTAATTATAAGGAAAGAATACTGCAAGCGTTAAATAAAAAAAGGATGATAGATGAGGTGAGATATACCGCAAATAAATCTAATCGATTATATTTGACTACATCAACGGAGCAGGTTTATTTAATATTCTATCAATATCGTTTAACCTATTTTCGAATTTCCTCATTGAAATTTAAACGAAAATCCCTGATTGAATTGAACTCCGAAAATATTTCTAAACAATGATTAGATCACAAATGAAGGCATTGGTGAAGGAAGGTGTTAGCCCAGTTTTTTGTGATGATTTTGTTTTGTTTATTCCTGTGTTCTCACCTGCTGTTATCGTTTAAGAACAGAAAAATGTCAATAGAGAGGGGAATCAACATAGATCGCACATTAAAAGATAGGTCAACTCAAGAGAATGAATTTCGGAAATTGCATTAAGTTGAAAACTCAATTATATGCAAAATAAAAACTAGAATAGAAATAAAAGAATAGAACAAAGATAAAATAGAAACTATTTTATAAATAAAAATACTGACGTCCGGAAAAGTTCTAAACAGTTACGCAAAAGTGTTTCTCCTCATCATTTTAATAAAAGTGAGTTAACAACTTCTACAAATGGCTTCAATATTTCGCTTAAATTTGAATTCCTTTAAAATTTTATATCAGGACCATCAGAGTACCCATTAGATTATATACACCCATATGTAATTAAATATGTATATTTATGACTTCCATTTATGAAACAGCACTTGTAAAAATAACAGAAGCTCCGGTAAGCATTACACAATATTCAACTTTTTGAGAAGACCATGGTAGTCTACTATTTTCTTTATCGTTATCAATAATAGTTAAATATTACTGACCATTAATAACACAGTCTATAAAAGCGAATCATAACAATCAATGTATTTATTTATAAATATACGGAACTTATTTATGAACAAGGTTTTTAGAGAATAAGAAATAATGCCGATTTACGAGCAATGAATAAGGATGTGGATGAGACTTTTTTCGTAAAGATATCAAGAGTTTGCTGGGCTGAGTACGTTGCAAGAACGAATCCGAACGATCTAAAATTCTCATAGAACGAGAACATGTATGTTGGGACGACCAAGACTCCGTTATATTGTAAAGCTGTGTGGCTGCTGATGCGAGATCTTGGCTTGGTTTCAGAAACTGGAGTGCAGCAGCACAGAATGTAGATAACTGACGGTCTACGCTTGAGCAGCAGGTTAGAGCGCAAACGGGCAAATAGTGGCGAAATGGGATAAAATTAACTGTATAAAAATTTGGGACTGAAATATGACAGTTTTAAGGTCGCAGAAATCGTTTGAAGGTTTAGGTTTGAAGTAAAATATTAAAATACAGAAATTCCAAGTTTTATTATTAGCAAAAAAATATTTTTCAGTTAGAGGGCTTTTAAAATAATTCTTAAAATTTCCGCTCATTTAGATCATTGTCCTGAGGTTGCGTTCCTTATTCGCGTCACATCAACATGAAGCTGCTTCCTACAGTTTATTCAAGTTCTTATGTCCTACTTCCACGCTTATTTGATTTACAGATATTGGGGTCTCAATTTTAATTTAATTTAATTTTTTTATCCGATTTTGCTACCTTTCCCGTATCAGGGATTCTCAGATTAACATACTTAGGAAGAACAGGGGAAGAACAGCCACAAGTTGACAGTAACAGGGGTATGGAGCGATATCTCTTTGGAATATCAAGAAGAGATCGAAAATCAAATAAGTGGAATAGATCAAGGACTGACCTGGCAGATATTATGGAAAAAGTGCATCTAAGGAAGTGGACCTGGACCAGACATGTCAACAAGAGGAATGCTATAACATGGAACAGGAAGCTTATGGATTGGTATTCAAGAGAGCACGCAAAGAAGAGAGGACGTCCACCGACATGCTGGGACAAGGAGATGAAGAAGAGCTGCGAAGGGGCAACCTGTAAGAGAGTAGCAATGGATAGGAAAGAGTGGAAACAGATGGGACAGGTACATTATTTAGTGTGGTTGCAAGAGTAACAGAAACAATCGAATTTAAATCCTAAACTAAATGTTGATTTTGTTCATACATGAATAAGTATAGAAAAAATAGAAAGTGTTTGTATATTTTATTATATTTAATAAAAGAATAAAGGTTATTATTATTATTTTTATGTTTTTCGTACGAGAGAATTCAAAAATCTAAAAAGAAATGGTAACTGAACAGCTCTGAGTCGGAAAGAAATAAGTGTGACGAAATGTATATTTTGTACAGGTAAGTTATTTTTTATATTTCAACAGTAAACATATTAGTAATAATTGCTGAAGTAAATGAAAGAACAGAAATAAAAAAATTGTTTTTCTGTCATATATTGGATTATAATTTTCCCTAAGTACTATTCACTAACTATACTAAATAACTATATATTTTTTATTAAAAACATACAGCATTAACTACTGTTTTTTTTTTCTTTTTTTCTTCTGTTTTGTTTTCTAAGCAGTGGGATTATTTAGCAGCGTGGTATTCCGCTGAGTGACCGACTTAATAGAAGGGGAACGTGGCAGCGATGCATACCTCCCGGCCAAGGAACTGCTGTGGAGTGATTCACCACAAGAGCCCGCCAACCTGTGCCGTGGCAAATGGGCCACTCCTAATGCGACTTTATACTCTCTCCTACGATCTCATTGACTTCCTGAAGATTATAATCGTAACTAGATCAGTACTACGGTAGTCTACGATATATTGTATACAAGCAATTTGAATGATACAAATATAATAGAACAATATTAAAAAAAATTGGAATAAAAGGTAGCTACAAATGCATGGTTGCTTTTGGCAATATCGATGACCGATCTCCTAAATAATTGTTTGAATAAGTTTTAGTAAGTCGGCTGGCTTCATATATTACATCTAGATAATGAAAAAACGCTCACTAGAATTATCAGCCAATTTTTGTATTATAAAAGTTATTTATTTATTTATTTATTTATAGTCATTATATCTGATTTAAAATTACACAAGATATTACACTATTCCATACATACAAACACTATCAAAAAGACTCTGAAAAACACTCATACATATAACCATAAAACTGATTACACATTTAAATTATTCCCACCATAGATAAATTATTCACCAAAACCAAAGGTACAGATAAATTGGAATTACTGTCTAACACAGTTTTATAGTGTTATTTTGCAATTACAGGCAAACAAACTGTACATTCAATTTTTTTTTTTTTTTTTTTTTAAATCATACATCAGGAACAAAATATATTTAAATGAAATATTAAGGAAATGATAAAAATATAAAAATCGCGCAATAAAAAAAAAAAAAAAAAAAAAATTTAATACAAATAAAAAAAAAAAAAAAAAAAAAATAAAAAAAATATATATATATATATATAGATATATAATATATTATATATATATATACTATATACACATCATATTTAAATATAATAGTACCATTATCATAATATATATATATATATATATATATATATATATATATATATATATATATATATATATATATATACATATACTATCCACACATATAATAATATAAACATTTATCCATTTATATATTTAATATATATATATGTAAACCTCGGGAATAGTAGAAGTTTCGAAAAACCCATATAACCCAATTAACCTCCCAAACTCTCACCAATTCCTGAACATTTTAATCCTTGATTATTGTAAATGATTATCATTATTTAAAATTTATTATGTAATTTAGTTACTGTTGTGTATCAGCTAATAGGACTAAAAGAGAAGAAGAAAGAAAAAGAAAAAAAATTGTTTGAAAAGAGCAAACACGACCACACATTCTACCCACAAGACCTTTTGTAATTTTATTGCATTGTATAGAATCTCAAGAATTGTCATCACTGTTCAGCAATTTATTAGCTGCAAGACAACCAGCTTTTCGCTTTTTAATGCGGAGTCTAATATTGTGTTCATAAACATAATGAATGTTTAACATTATGTGTTAAACTTAATGTGTTCCTTATCAATTAATCTACTTATATTAAAAAAAATTTACGGCAAAAGGTTTTTTGTTGAAATTGGCTAGCGGACTGCGAAAAAAATCGAACCCAGTGGAGCGGCCAGATAGATCGAGTAAGTTTACGAGTTCGAGTTACTCCTGCCCTCTGAGTGAATGACCAGTATTTCTTTGTCAGATAACTGCTGACAACTCTTTGTAGCTAAGCGGTTACTGTGTTAAGTATTTGAATATAACAATACACAGAACCAATGATACAAAGCACTCATTTGATTTCAGATATTTTGATAATGCTGAGGTTTGTTATGTTACTGATCATAAAATAGATATTCTTTATCATTGTCCAGTACGAATGAAACTTCTTATGATAATTTCCTGAACTTCAAGAAGTTAACCATTTAAAAATAGAAATTAAATTTACTACAACAAACTGATACTGATACAATTCTTCACTACTTATTTCATCTCTTATATCCTGATGTGCAAGAAGATACTTTTGCTAGAAATTGAAAAATAAAAGATTTCAGATAAAAAATAGTAAAAATAGTAAAATTAAAAATAGTAAAATGAAGAATCCAATATTTCTTACAAATTTTACAAATGTTTTAAATGACACTTTTATAATTCATGGTCATCAAGGAATGTATTCTAATGCTAGTTCAAAATCTTATTTAATTAGTAGATCAATATAATTTAATTTAAGAACAACTTTTTAAAATCTTGAATTTATTTATCAAACCAAATTAATCAGGAATTATCCCTTATTAGGGCGATAACACAATGCCAATACAGAGTAAAATAAAATACCCTAAGCCTTGACACCCCAAGAACGCCACCAGAAGTTCTCCTAACCGAGCTAAAGGTTACCAACAAGCATTTAATTGAGGAAATGGTGCTCTCTTGGACAGGAAATTGTTCTTGGAGAAGGTTTGGACCCATATCAGCAAGGTCCAGAAAGGATGTCGAACAAACACATACAGTATTATTCCTGATAAAATAAATAATAATAAACAAAACAGTTAAATGCTTTTATATCAATGAATTTGAAATATCGATATAAAGATAATAGTAACAGGTGTACACTATAAGATGGGTGTCTTCTTGCTTGCGAAACTTAAGATACGAGATCGCGATCTCTTCAAACAGGTTCAGTCTGGGAACCCCGTCCCGACTTAGTCATGTACTTTTTATTGAGATAGCTGTTTAAAAAACACATATATTACAAAGATATATATTTTCTTCTGGAAGGAAAAATCTCCAAAAATACATAAAACTTTACAGGTCACCTTCAACGGAAACATCATTAGTCATCATTAGATGCCGTAATATCAACAATCTTCATTCACAACAAGAACTTAAAAATATATTATTTGTCAGCATGTCAACCAATGCAGTTATCCAATGCAGTGATCCAACAGGTTGTTTTAATGTGAATGAGGGTCAGTAAAATACAGTTTGTTATTAAAGAGGGACATTCATCGGCGATGTTACTCTGAAATTAAGGGAGTAACAAAGGAAATCTGAAATAAAGGGGGATAAATAATAAAACAGAAAAAAAATTGATAAAAATAACATTATGAATGTTATGAAATTTTATTGAATTTATAAATAAATAAAAATCTAAAACATCTTAAAATCTATCTGCGAAAATGGATAATATATAAGTAATACGAAATTGGGATCATGAAGGAAATCAAAATAGAGATTGAAAAAAAAAAGATCAGAATACTTAAATAATGGTAGAGTCAAATCATAATTTAATTTATTACCTCTGCAAATTCAGAATCTTAAAGTATGGAGTTTTGATTTTAATTCTGGGACGGTAGAAGAATAGAGGCAGTTAATATTTGATTTGTTGCGTATTATTGATTGCGTAATAAATTGAAATGCTGAGATGTTGCATCAGCAGATTAAAACCATAAAACAGTTTTTTTCTAAAATTTTATGTGGCATAGATGCAAAAATATCCTAAAACATCAATATCATTGCAAACCTTTTCAGATGATTGTTGAACATTTGCATAAATGTTTTATATAACAAGAATATCAATTTGGATATTTAAAAAAAGGAGAAATATTGTACTGGGTAATTTTTTTTTATTTACTAAAATCTTGAGAAAGATCCTTAATATTAATTAACTTCTGAAGAAGGATTAAGACTTCGGTACAAATGCTACTTCACAGAGTTGAGGAAGTGTATAACAAAAAAAAATTAAAATTCATTGATTTTTGTTATAATTAGGTTAATGTAAAAATATAATATTTTGCAACCGCTGCTTCAATTTTGTCTATTGCTTATAATTATTACTTTTTTTTCTTCTTTTTTTTGAAGAATTAACCAATATTATAAGGATTAACTAGATGAAGATAACTCGGATAATTATCCTTTAGATGAAACTGGTAAGGAGAGGGGAGAGTCATTTCAGCACCGTGATCATATTACCAAGGAAACAGCAGGGGAGACATTTTAACCTGATATAGGTGTTCGAACTGATAACGTCTTCGTTTGAAAATGAAATCACATAACATTTTCTTATCTAAAACCTCTTGTTTGTTTTCTTTGTTAAAAAATTAAAACGTCGATAGCAACTGGCAATGTCCCTTCTTCGAGATAACACACTTAGAGTACAATAAACTTTAGTAAACACATATTAAAATGAGAAGATAAGTGATTCAATGATAGAAACAAATTACTTCTTTAAGTGAGAATATGAATATGTATTTTTCAGTTTAACTTAAAAATAAGAGATCAACCAGTATTTCTTTTTTTAATTTTATATACATTTATTGAAATTTACAACTGTACAAAATATGTACATCAAGTAAATGTATTGACAACGATTACAATAACATGTTAAAACTTGAAAAGAACAACTCATCAGTAGCACTTTATCAAAAATTCTACACTACAAGGTCCCTAGGCCATCTAAACCAGACGCCTCGCAGGATTATCAGGAAAGAAGTGGCAGTTGACAAACTTACGGATTTGAGTGGTTATGGAGCTTACTATGAAAGGATAGGTATCTGGTCTAGGCTAAATCAGCAAGATATGGAACATTAAGATCTTTATGGATAAGTTTATTGGTGATAAAGTAAGTAGCAATGAGGATTTTTCAAAGTATTTTGCAGTCATGTATATGAGTCTTTTGTAATTAATTGGGAGCTTTGAACGTTTGTATAGTTAATTTTGAAGTAGTCTGTAACGACGGGCAGTCATTTTAGTCTTGCAACCAGTATTAGATGGAGAAAGTTATGTGTCAGACAGACATGGCGATTCGCCAAAGGAAACTTTGGCGCTTTTTCAACTAAAAGTTCAAAAACTTTCTATGCTCTTGAATGGTTTTACATGCATATGTCACTAATGACAGAATAAAAATAAAACAAGATCACAAGTGAATTTAGTGAACCCCAAAATTGCAACAATTAAAATATGAAGAGACCAGCTCCGTATTTTATTCTTTATAAACAACCTATGTTATTGCAATGTGAGCTGTTGCACGATTGGCTAAAGGGGACCCATGTTTTAATCGAATCGTTTATATTCACAAATCATTTATTTTTCGAGCTTGTTTGTTCTGGAATTGCTGATTCGTCTCCATTCGTCAAGCTTCATCACTATAATATTTCTGACGCTGTTAAGTTAACCATACACTTAGTATGGATACTAATAAAAATATCTATTTATACATTTAATAGTTTCCTATTTTATAATCAACTAAATTTTCAATTCTGAAATTAACGCCATGACTAAAGCGACAAGAAACTGCTCGTCGTTTCAGACTACTTTAACATTAACTTGACAAATGATCAAAGCTCCCAATTCATTACAAAAGACTTATTTACATGACTGTGGAGGACCTATTTGGACTTATGGAGTTGAGCTTTGGGGCTCTACTAAACCATTTAATTCATCTCGCATCTAATCCTTACAATCCAAAATCCTTCGAAAAATCCTAAATGCCCCTTACTTTGTCACCAATAAACCTAACCATAAAGACCTTAATGTTCCGTATGTTGCTGAGCTCGCCCAAACCAGATACCTATAGTAAGCTCCATAGCCACTCAAATCCATTAGTTTCTCAACTTGCTTCCCACTCCATTCCCGATATTCGTCCGAGGTGTCTCAAAAGGAGATATCCAAGAGATCTTCTAGTGTAGAATTATTAGTGTAGTGAAATTAACGCAGTCAGACAGACTTCTGTATACCTAGACATTTTTATAGTTTTTGCGATACAACTAAATTTAAATTAACTAACATTTTTAAATGGATCAGCTCTTATTTCTCAAATTTATGAAGTTCTTTTTTATCGAAGCTGTTGAGTTACAGTTTTCAAACAAAAATCTCAAATAAAAAAATGCATATTTTGCTTAAAAAAATGTTTAACTCAATGTTGACCAGGTCTTTAATTAAAACAGTTTGTAATTGCAATGGCTAAGACTATAATGGGCAAGCACTGAAGAATGCTTCGTTAATTATTAACAATGAAAACTAATATTGCATAATCTACATTACATCAGTATCTTATCAGTTTGACAACTGGCTTTTAAGATTTTTCATTTATTTTTAGCGATTACCGATTACTTAAATATGTTAAAATTTCTGCTGCTGTAAATTTGTTAAATCTATATATCAATAAACAACTAAAAGAAAAAAAAATTGGATTGACAATGAGGAAATGAACGTATATACATGTTTTCGTGGCTAGTTAATTAAAAACTAGTTTAATATTATTAATAATTTGAAGTGACTTGGCTTGTTAGGTTAATATTTATCTTTTTATAATTTCAATTTTTTTTTTTAGTAATAATATTATTTTAAGAATAATATTCTTCTTTTAGGTAGAAAGTTTTTTTTATTTTATTGGCATATCGATCATTGTGGGAAACATCTTTAAATATGGAGGTAAAATAAATGAAACATCTCACTAGCAACTGTTGTGACTGGAAAAACTCAGAGGATTTCTAATATACAAATTTATGAACAAGTACACACTATGTACCTCACAGAGTGTCTCTAGTATTATTATTCGTGAAAAGCAGACATGAGTTGTAAAACATTCATTGTAGTTGTGTATATAAACAGTTTTTTTATATACAATCCTAAATAAATAATATGTATTAGTTTAGAATTTTTATAAACTCAGAATTCAAAAAAATTGAAAAAGTCCAACTTATGATGATGTTTTCCCATTCTAGTCTAAAATTATTATAAAGACAGATTATATCCGACCAATTTATAAAGGCATTTACATTTTTTTTTTCTCAAACACATTTTGATTGATTGAACAACGAAAGATTATAAGACCATATAAACTAACATTAAGCTATTATCAAATAGTATTTTCTCAATATTTATTAATGAAATCTGAGTAACAGTGTAATTTAAATTTTTAAATAAAAAAACAATTGCAAAAACTATTAAAATGAGACAAACATTGAAATTAGTAGTTAAAGCCAAGCGTGTTAAGTGTGTCAAGCAATTTAGTATTCTCATTATCTCAACGGCGTTGGGCGGGCTTACATTTATTTCTTGGCGAATCGAAGGATGATACTTTACTTGCCAGAATAGGTTTGTAACCAATAGGATAACCCATCCTTGCTAACTATTTACTAGTTCGAGTATATAAGGATGCGAAGCCCCAAAAAACATTATCATTAGGTCAAATGGTAATATATAATGAATTGGTGGATGAAGGGGTTATGTAACAAAACACAATTTTTTTATTATTTTATTTTACTTTAGCAGGGTAATGTTACATAGCCCCTTCATCTTCTTCATATCTCGTTTTCTAGCTGTTTTGAAATATTTAGATTTTGCTATCCAACACTACTGCGCATAAATTCTTCATCCAATGAAAGAGATTTTTTTTTTTTTTTTTTAAATGTGACATAACCCCTTCATTCACCAAACCCTTCAATTAACGGGTATTTAGATATCATGAGGACTATGAATCATAAAATCAAACGTATGCAGACTACCCGAATTCTGTATAGTTTTTGTAAATGATAAATATATGAATTCAGAGTTTGGCAGTAGTTTGATTCTGCGTCATTCAGTCTTAATGATAATTCAATTAGCTAAACGTGGACCGCTTATCAACTACCATTTGAGAGATTAAAGGCTTGCAAACTTTCAATAATATCTGAAAAAAAAATGGCCCTATTTTAAACATGTTCCTGATCTAATCTCAGAACTATTCGAGATACATTAATTTCGAAATCTCAGAACGGAATGACCTTTGTCGCTAGTCAATCAGCCATAATGTATTAATGACAGACTACTCAAGTGCCCACTTTAAACAACTCGAAACTCTCGAACCTACCGCCAAAGATATGAAATTGTGAAATTTTGCGAAGAAGGGGGGTTAATAAAGAGCTGGTTATTGATATCATAGGTGATTTAAATAATTGGCAAATAGGCAACCCTAAATTATTCCTGAGACGTTCAAGAGATCACGACTCAAACCTTGGCATACATACTTTTTCGAAATTTCATCAGCAACCATAAAGGATAGAACCAATAGTCGGGAGGAACGTCAAATATTGCAGGGTGTTATATTATAAGCTTGTTCCATAAGACTTTAATTTACGAAAAAGACTTGTATTATTTATGAATTCGTTAAAATAATACAAAATTAAAATCATTAGAAAATTATCAGCCCAATGTCCCGACATTTGACTACAGAAATTGTACAGTGTGGCCACGAAGTCAGTCAAAAGAAATCAAGAGTAATTTCAGGTTTTCCCGGTTACATTTCATAAAATTCAAGGGAAATTAAAAGAAAATTTATTTTATTTTCTTCACTTGTATGATTTTATTCAGTATATTTTTCGTGATTAATCCATTATTAGAAAAATATTTTTTTGTAATACAAATTTTCATAACCTTTATTGTTTCAATTATTCGAATATGTTTTAAATGAAAAATGTTTTCTTTATCAATGATTTCGTTCTGGATTATTAAAAATTTCACAAACTAAGAAAACATTTAAAATAAAATATGGGTAGAAATTAATGTTTCTTCATTTATGCTGCAGGTTACAGCTGTAAGTACATAATAAGTAAATATTTTTTGTTAGTTATACTTTTGGATTAAATCATTTTTAGCCAATTGTTCTTAGTTGATTTTTATTCAATTTTTGTCCATGTCTTTTATTCTTTGTTTAGTAACTCCTCAATCATAAGAAGGTAATATATTAAGTCGCAAACAAAAATGTATTTCATCAAAATCTTGAAACGGGTCAAGATGAAAGCACCAGCAAATCTGTTTTTTTTTTAAACACACAAAATCATGTAATTAAAGTTCAATTAAAAAAAAAAATAGTTGTATACCTTACATTTTTACTTCTGTAGAAATTATATGAAATGTCACACCACCGATGTTAATGATAATATCATTTTGATAATATCGAAAATCGATGTAGAGGCTTAATAATCAATTTCAATCGAGCATACTAAAGTTCTTGAACGTGGCGAAAATCTAGGCTTCTAGGATTTATTTTTTTTTTTATTAGTAATCATTTATGTGGGAAACTACATAATTATAGAACTTTCACAAAGCAACTGAAATCTAATAAATTCTTTTAATTATTCCATATTAAAAAAAATCAATAATAAAAAATGCATACGACACATTCACGATAATATAGAATTTCAGGAGAAAATACTCATCATTTTCTCAACAACACCTTCAATAATTATTTTTATATCCCTTTTGTACTCGACACTGTTACAATCACATTTTTCAAAACTTCATTAAAACCTTTCTAATCATCCAAATCGTCTGGCTCAATCCTAGTCCAATTCTACACATTCCTGAAATCCACCATAAGATAAAAAATACTTGAGGTCTCTGCCTTTTTTGTCTTATGGCGGATTTCAGGAATGTGTAAAATTGGATCTATCATAAATTGTCCTCTGCTTAACAATGTTTCTGCTCTCTTCCTGCCTCCACTGGTTCACGAACCAAAGACGCGGCGGGAATGAAGCACATGAGACCTGAAACTCTGCTTGACCTCCCTCCTAACATGGTTGGAGAGGAAGCTGGCGAGGGTGGGGGTGGTCTTATTCTGAGTGTAAATTTGTAAGAATGTGTTTTTTTTTTAATCTTATTTTATTTTTATTTCTCATGCATTTTTATTTTTATTGTATTCATTCAGTTATTTACCTGTTTGTATCATAATTTTATTTTATTTTACCATTTCTTTGATTTTCTAGTAAATAAGGCACGAATGTGTACACAAAACCCTTTTACTTATTGTATTTAAGTAACTGTTATATATGCAGTTTGCAATATTTGTCAAAATGAAAGTTAAAAAAATAAAATCTATAAAACGTGGTGTGTTTCTAAATATTGATCCCTTACATAGGAGTTGGTATTTCCAGACTTCTCGCCAATTCATTCAACGCACGGACGTCCTCTAAGCTGAGATTTTCGCAGGGTATCGCCACCTATTTGTGCAAGCCGAAGGCCGAGCGGCAACTTTTACAAGGGAATATAAAGCTAGCCTGACCTCAATAACACCTTCTACAACATGCCCTGATTATAAATAAGTACAATATCAATTGGTTTCCAGGTAGGTTATATTGGATTCGAACAAGCTGAGGTCATTAAAGAAAAGAAGAAAATTATAATAAAATTCATTAAACTAGAAATGGAAACCTAATAACATGTTCGAAAAACAATTCGATTTTGATTAATATCATATCTGTTAATACAAATGATATTTGATAAATACGAAGAAATAAGTGGAGGAAAGTTATAATTGTATAACTTAATACATAATTTAGAAGCAAACATTAAAATAGGATAGGAAAATTGAGTAAATATTTATTTTATTTTATATTTATTTTTTCATAATTTAACAGCTTTTAAAAGTTTAGTTCTTTTGCATCTTAAATATTAAAAGAAAATCCACCAAAGAGCGGGTTGTCAATTAAATAATAAGAAAGCCTCAGAAAATGGTTAGTGATCTGAGATTAAATATTGATCGTACAGAAAATAAACCACAATATCCATCCTCCGCCGTTGGTTTATTCATACTTTCTGATTAGAAAATTGGTATGGAATGATCTAACCAATCCCTAGCAGTCGTTTCTTATTTTAATACTCTTGTGTACTCCAAATAGGGCAGGAAGAATGGGTTATTCTACAGGTAATCAATCTATCCTAGTCGAAGCGTGAAGGTAGAGATTCATTCCTAGTATTTAACACAATTTAAAAGAAAAACGGCTGGATAGTGACCGGTTACGTTTCATTCGAGATTGTTAATCAAAGTAAGAATAACAGTTTGTTTTATCATTATTGTGAATAGGGATCTTTTGTAAAGCGATTTAAGTAGATCCACTGTCAATTATCATAAATTTATTTATTTAACTCACTTTCCTTTTATAATGTAGAAAGGAAAAATATTAAATTTATTTGTTCTATCAATATTTCTTTTAAGTCAAGAGTTACTTGATTCATAAGTTAATTTAAACTAATAAACAGTTATCCTTGGCATCTCAGTGCCATGTCTCGACTTTCTTCAGAGTTGGAGTACGGTCGTATTTTTACAAAAATGTTTTAGCATTCAAAATTATTTCTGGCATGTTTGATGTTCCATAGCTCATCTGAAATTATCCGATTTCCTTTAGCAATTAAAATAATTCTCAAATAGAAGAAAGTATCCGAACAGCTCACTCATTCAAAGTATCAGTTGGGATACTTTATGTTATTTTGAAAATATTAAATCACTAAAAAGTGAGTTACGGGGAAAAAAATAAAAACACACTGCATTGTCAACAGAATTTTTAACTATCAATTTATGCAATAGTCAGAGTAATTTAATCCGCGAAAGACAACTCTCTACCAATTGATCGAAACTGAAGAAATACCTTTGAAGATAAATGTTATATTTTAATAAATAACGAATATATAAAATTCAGAGACATGGAAACAACTCAGAACAATTGCTGTATCGAATAACAATAAGTAACTGGTATCGAATAACAAACAATGACAATATTTTAGTCTAATATTTTTTTCTTCTGTGTATATTTCCGCAGACCGAAACAAAACAAATTTGAGACAATGTCATTGTTTTTATCAGTTCCATCAGGGCGACATTGGTTTTGAGACAGGCAGTGCTGCCTCTCTTTAATTCCCCTTCACTTCTCAATTAAAAAAAAAAAAAAAAAAAAAATTAGCCACCCTCCTGTGATTATTTCTCATCACTGTATGCCTGGCCTAAGACTATCACTAATATATTAACCAAAAGTTTAACAAACGTCTGTCCGAGTAACATACATTGTCTTTTGACTACAATGACTAATGAAAAAGAAATTCCTATTTCTTGTATACATTCTTTTTACAACAAACACTTCAAGTTCTGATGAGTACATGTCATATTTTTTATGTCCTACTTATATGTGTTTTTTTTTATAATCTATATTATATGGCAGAAGCGAGGCCGTTCAAAATATTTAAAAACAATGGTCAAACTGAATTTTAATGCTCCATGGTTATCAGTAACGAACTAATTTGGTTGAAACAGCATATTCAGTCAAAATCACTTTCTAATTAAATTTTAAACACAATCCTAGAATGAGAAAATGATTTGCCAAAAAGAGGCAGGCAGCTGTGTAACTTGTGCTGATAACATTTATCTATATTTTGTTTATATATTTCTTAAATTTACTTTTTTTTTATGTTTGCATTAATTCATACGAAGGAATATTAATATTTATGTGCTATGATAAGAACTGTACAAATATAACACCGATAAATGAATAAATTCTGATAATGAGCAAAAATTAAAAAAGTTAATGAAAATAGTAATCATAAGATATAAGTAGTTCTTAATTTAAAATTTAAATAAGATTAACATTTATTTAAAATGGAAATTGTTGAGTTAATATGCCATAGAAAACATTGATGATTGAATGGCAATAGGTTCTTATAAATGGAAACCTTATAGTGACAGATTTTAATAGTTATTTCATACATACAAAATCAAACATACATCTAATGAATAAGTAATTCGTAACATATAAATAAATATGTTGTTCACTGTATCGCTGAGATAGGAAACGTTTGTGGGTTCTCAAACAAGTCCGTGCATGTCTTCTGTGGCCTTGGGATTTCTTTTTACTGTAGACCTTCCACCTTCCAAGAAGCTGGAAGAAAAATAGGGGAATTTTTCTTTTTACTTCATTTTAATATTTTATCTACCCATATTTATTTTTTTAATATAATCAAATAACTATTTTTCTTTAGAAATCTCATTACCATATTAAACAAAAAACGGTCGAAATAGAACAAAAATAACTTTTTAACTGTTATTAAAAAATAGCAGTAACAGTTTAATAATGACCTAAAATTAACAGTAGAGTTAGTTAAGTGTTTTGGTAGTAAAGTTATTTTTTTAAACCAGATTCTAACAATTATTCATTTCCTGCTCTTTACGCAGTAATAAAATATAATTATATTAAGGTACTTAATAGCAAAAGTAAATTGGTAATATAGAAATTAAAATAAATAAAAATAAAAATTAACCAAATCAAACCGTTCATCGAAGGGATAAAAGGTTTAGTCCAGCTTTAAGGTTTTTTATTTTTAATTATTTTATTTATTTATTTTTTGAAAAATTAAAAAAAATAATTTGTCCTTTATTATATTTATTCCTGTTAAAGGAGCCCTGCTGCCAATACTATTTAAATTACAACAATCAAACTACAAATTGATAGTTATTAACTTATCTTGACATCGTCCTCAGAATTAGATTTAGTAACAATATATTGGTGAGCTAGGAGAACTTATAAAAGTATGATAAAAAAAAAAGAAACTTCATCTCTTCAAAATTATCAATTTTAGAATACCGTTGGTTAAAATATGATTCCTCGTAAGAGCACAAAAAAAAAAAATAAATAAAAAAAAATAAATAAATAAATAAATTTTAAAAAAATTTGGAACCATTATTTTTCCAAAAAATAGCCGCATCGAATGAAGCCCCTTATTCGCCAGATCAATAAAACGAGGTTGATAATGTACTCATTAGAGAAACAATAATTCGAAGTGCCTATTTTATTTTATAAACAGTTTTCTGCTTCTCCGGTAAAATCGGTATTTTGCATCTACGAGGTATCAATTATTAGCCAACGATACATTCAATTCCTAACTTTGCATACATATTAAAAATCTTGGCAATTGGTTTTGTTTAACCTTTTTAAGTTTTTAAGATATTTTAGAACATCCTCGTATTCAAACGGATGTAGGAGATGAGTGTGGAGGTTTTCAATAGACTCTTAATTACATGAGAATAAACATTATGCCCATGAAGAAAGAAACATGAAGCACTTCTTGAGTAAGTTGGCAGTGTGGGAATAATCCTGAATGAAATAATTAAATAATCAGATGTGTATGCAACGGTCACTTTACATAGTCGCTATTACCCGCTCAGAGAATCCTTAACCATTTCTTCTGAAACCAAAGATAAGGGAGTTGAACAACCTCAGAGGATTACTGTGGGAAAAGGTCAGGTACCGAAAGTGTTTTATGGCGAGGAGACAGCGTCAAACAGGTACCGACCAACATACCTTACTGAAGTCAGAATGCAGGTGTAAGTTGCTTTTGTAAGAAAGAGGATTCACAATGTAGTACGTGACTAAAACTATCCTTGGAATGGTATGGGACAACTACGTTTCCTGAACAATTTTGAAAACAGGTACACCAAATTATTAAGGCCTCAAAACCGGAAATAACTGTATACAAAATAAAAAAAATGTGCGGGAAATGATTACGACGACATATCAACAACTTGTTAAGAACTACTCATTAGTTGCACTTAAATAAAATTTCTACATGAGAAGGTCTCTTGGTTATCTTCTTTTCAAACTCATCGGATGGTTATCGTGAATTAAGTATGAAGCTATGAGACTAGCGGATTTGAGTGTACGTACATAGAGTTTACTATGAAAAGATATCTGATTTGGGCTAAATCAGCAACGTATGGAACATTAAGATCTTTATGAATATTTTTTTTTTGCGAAATAATAAGAAGCATTGAGAATTTTAAGAAGGATGGATTGCAAGGATTGGACACGAGAAGAATTAAAATGTTGAGTGGAACCCACAAGCTCAACTCCGTATGTCTGAATAAGCCCAATTACTGTCATAAATGAGTCTTCTGAAATTTAATGGAAGCTTTGAACGTTTGTCTAGTAAATGTTGGAGTTATCTACAACGACAAGTTCCTTATCGTTTTATGTGGTTTACAAGTATGACGTCTGTCCGAACGGAGTTCTAGATAGCGGATCTGTTTTACAGAGATTGATGGAACATTGTTAAAGCATACTGTAGGACTGGAAGTTCTAGGTTTATGATGAAGAGACGTTCTGTAAATAAAAAGGTGAGGTCTTCTGCAATGAGTGGAGAGTTTTTTGTTTTATTTTATGAGAGTTTGTAAATAATTATCCCGTCAAAACTTTAAAGGTAAAGTTACTCAGCTCCGTAGATATCATCTATGCCTAGTTTTACTCGTGGTCTGATTCGAAGAAATCTGGCCCATTCAACTGAGTGAATTTACAAAGTGGTAAAGTCAAGTAAGTGGTAAAGAGTGTCCTAAAAACTACCCTTTACTGAATATCGAGTTATTAAGGGACACCTCTTTTATATTAATCAGTATAATCCTTCATCCCAAGACCATCGGCTCTTTCACAGTACAATGAATCACGAAAAGAGATCATGACGTTCTCAGCAAGTAGTTTTTGCCTATACGCTCATGCTTCGACGATACGCTCTGTTACTTTCAGTATCTTAGCCATTCATGCCTCAAACGGTAAGATTGTGTCTAACAAAATTACTAAAAACTTTTTAACAATATTGTAAAAAAAAATAATAATAATAATACTTCGTTAAATAAGAAGTTGTTAGCTGGAATGGAGGTTGTTAACAATGATATAGAACAACACTGTTTTGTTCCAACCGTTTAACAGCAAAGGATACAGCAGTTAGTCGATCCAGAGCGTTGACTTTTATAGCTGCAAGGGGTTCAAAGAGGCTGACATTTACTGTGAGTTTACCACTCCATTATAGAGGAAAGAAAAAAGTTGCAGGTGGGTAACATTGCGGTCAGTTGAATTAATAAAAAATTTAAAATGGCTCTGACAATAATACATGTTATCTGCTACCCGCAATGAATTTTAAACTAATACACCTGTGCGTGCATATTTGCGTAAACCGATTCGGTGAATTTGAGTTTACAACCGAATATAAATCACTTCAAGTAGTCATCAAACAATGAGATAGTAACGATAAGAACAATTTTGTGTTAAACCTATTGTTTGTGTTTTCCAAACATTTCATATTTAAATAATTCATTCACATTTAAAAAGCATTTTATTTCTTGTTTAATGTTATAAAAATAAAAGCAAGAAAACAATCTGAGTCTATAGAAAAATAAAAAAGGATAATTATATGTGTACAATTAATGACAGTACACCATGGTAAAATTGTTTTTTTTCCTACCTTAAATTTTGATTTCAAGACTAAAAAGACAAGAAACTGCCCGTCGTTTCAGACTACTTCAACATTTACTAGACAAACGTTCACAGCTCCCAATTAATTACAAAAAACTCATATACATGATTGTGATGAGACCTATTTGGACGTACGGAGTTGAGCTTTGGGGCTCCACTAAACCATTCAATTCATCTCGTATTCAATCCTTACAATCCAAAATCCTTCATAAAATCCTCAATGCTCCTTACTTTTTCACCAATAAACTTATCCATAATGATCTTAATGTTCCATATGTTGCTGATTTAGCCCACACCAGATACCTATCCTTTCATAGTAAGCTCCATAATCACTCAAATCCGTTAGTTTCTCAACTTGCTTCCCACTCCATTCCTGATAATCCTCCGAGGCGTCTGAAACGAAGATGGACTAGGGACCTTCTAGTGTAGAAGTTTTAATTAAGTGCTACTGATGAGTAGTTCTTTTCAAGTTTTAACATGTTTTTATAGTCGTTTTCAATACATTTACTTGATGTATATATTCTGTACAGTTGTAAATTTCAATAAATGTATATAAAAAAAAAATTTGATCTCGATTTTAGGAAAAACACTGATATTTAAGAAAAAAAAAATAAATCAATAATAATAATTACAAAAAATGAATAAACAATAGTGTTTTTCAATTCATTCGACTAGATTATTTTATGCATGGCATTATTAATTGTTTCGGATCGTCCTTAACTTCGCTCAATACACAATAATCCGTATCTTTTTTTTTTAATCATTTATATATATATATATATATATATATATATATATATATATATATATATATATATATATATATATATAAGTATGTACGAGATACTTGAATAAGAGGTGTAAAAAAATGATTCTAATTAAAAAAAAACAAAACAACTTTATTCAACTATAAATTACTTTATTCAAATATAACTATAAAACTATAAAGCCTTCCGATTCTTGCCTTTTCTTGCTCTGACGTACTGTCTAGATACAGAAATACATGCGAACTAATTTTTATATTTAAATGGCAACTTTATTTAAGTTTTCGGCAATAGGCCATTTCAGGAAGCTGGTTATAATTGGGCCAGCTATCATATGAAATATACAATATTGAAGTTTTATTGAACTATTTTTCAGTAGTGCAATCAGTGTATGAAGTAATTAGCATCTAATTAATATTAAGTAAAATTAAATCATTTATGCTTAAACTTCATCCAAACAATTTTAATTATATATATTTGTATCGTTTTTGGAATTATTTTACTGGCGTTATGTTGCGATGTCACAGAATGATAGGTAAATATCACAGCAGCTGTCATTACGTCAATCACGATCAGGATAGAAAATAAATTGCTCTAACTTCTTTAACTTGTCAATAAATCTCTCCCCCTCCAAAATAAGAATGAAAAGATTCTATATTTAGTTAGCCATCGATTAGTTTACTGTGAATATGTCCTTGACATTCCAACGGTTCTCAGTACGAGGAATCGTCAGTACAATTATTAAATCATTATTTATTAACAATAGCATTTTAATAAGTGAACAACGTTGTGTCCATTTTAAGATTTTAAAAAAATTAATAATATATAAAAATTATTTTTTAATTTTTAACATGTTTATTTTAGAAGTCTAAGTGCCCACAAACAGGCTGTAAGTCCACTTATAATTATTTGAGCTTAATATCATAAAATATCTGCTATTTAATGCTTCAGGTAGCAGACCTTTTTAAGTCTTTTATTAAAAAAAAAAATAAAAAAAGAATAAAAAATATAGTACGAAAACAATTCTAATAGGTCGTATAAAAAAAAAATGACCGTTTTATCAAATTCCAGAGTTCAAAAGTCTGTAAATATCTTAATGCTATTTATTATTTACCAATACTTAATAATCCCTTTAGAGCATTCTCTAAGCTTGTTTCTAACACTGGACTTCTTAAAAAAAAAAAAACCTCAGTTATTTATTTCAAAGAAGAAACATGACAATGTCCTACGAAATTCTCGTAATTTTAATACATTACTGGAAAAAAAAATTCACAGCCGCTGAAGCAACTCGTAAAATTATTAAATATGAAGGGGAAGGTGTCCTTGAAGAGCGCACTGCGCGGCGCACAGTGGGGCAAAGGTGGAAAAAACCCTAAAATCTTATGATTTTTGTTTTTGTTTTTATTATTATTTTTGTATACCTAAATAAATGTAGCATAAGGTTGTGGAACTGATTTTTCGATTATTTCATTACCAGGGTCTGTACACGGCCTTGAAGTTGCCCTTTTCTGGAGTTTAGAAAATAACTCGGTTTTGAAGTTCTCTTAAAATAATTTTTTATGAGACTGAATTTTTAGCAAAAATTTTTGTATAACCCTTTGAACTTCACTATTGATGTTTACTGGTTTATGGACGATTTTTATTTTGTAAATGTAGCCACAACCTTGACTGCCAGGAATTTTCAAAGTTAGCTGCCTCGTAAATCTAACTTATCTTCATTTCACTTGGTCTTTCAAAAAAAGCTACACCGAACTAGGCTCTCTATAGGGGTTCAAATTGAAGTACAGGTATCTGAGGAACCGTGTTATAAATATAAATCCCGGCTTCGGCCATATTTGTTCAGGGGATGAATTTATGTGTTATTTTTCATTATACAGAAACTAATTTTTAGAAAGATTTTTTTTTTTTTTTTTTTATAACTAGGATGTGAAAATTGGCTTACTATATATGTATATTTGTTTTTATTAGTCTGCCTTATTTAATATATATATATATATATATATATATATATATATTTTTTTTTTTTTTTCTTATCTTTATCCATTGTAAAATGATCTGATATGATTTCTGCTTTTCTATACAAAAATAACTAACACATAACTCTTCTTGAGAGAATTAGTTCCGGAATATTACAGAAAGATTAATTTTCAAAAATAGTCCTTCAAATAAAAAAAAAAAAAAAAATTGAAAAATAAAAGTTTTGGACTTTGGATGATAAATTTATGGGGTTATGATTTGTATCACTGAGTTCTAATTATTATATACCTTAGTTATCTTATGAAGATTATCATATTTATTTATATTATTCTTTTATATCAATGGCTAGGATATTCTACGACTGGAATTATTTTCGCTCTATATTTATAACTAAATTCAGAGATTTAAAATCAAATTATAAAAAAAGAAGTAATTCAAGACCGGATTATAAAACAAAAAAGAAGTTCCCATTAAATGATAAAGATTCTCATTTACTGTTGTAGAAAAAAGGAACAATTCGAAATATTTTATTTCTTTACTTTTATAGTTAATATCTTTTATTTTTTATCTAATTGTTTTTGTTTGTATCATTGGTTCATTATGTATTGAATATTAGTTCATTATATTGAAAAATATGACGATCAAACTTCTTTGTTAATATAAGATTGATAATTGTAAATAACTGCCCAGTCCATTCAGTAGAGCTCAACTGAAATTACTTTGTAAAACTTATTACGTAACATTTTTCAAATTATATTAAAATTTTTTTAATTTATTCCCAAATATAACTTAATAATGAGTTTTAACCTAATTCAAGGAATCTTGGGTCTGTAATAGAGCTATATAGTAAATTTCATTCAATTTAGCACCTAAAAAACATATAAAATAATAACAAACTTGATTTTTATTATTATTTTTTTTTTTTTCAAACTAAAAACATGGCTCAATTCTGATGATCTGATTGCTCTGGTTATAGTTTTATTCTATTCAGCAGCTTAGATAGCAAATAAATATACTCCAAACTTGCTTTATTATTATTTTTTTTACATTTTGTTCTTACATTTTGACCCTTTTTGATCATCTGATGAAGCTGATTATGGTTTCATTCAATTCAGCACCTCATGAAATATGTAATTCCAAAATTTCAAGCTTATAGCACGAACCGTTTAGAAAATATGAGGTTTTTACCCATTTTGGGCCGTTTTGCCCCACTGTGCGGCGTTGGTTTGAAAAATGTAGAAGTGGAGATACTATGTTGGAAAGGAAGAAGGGCTCCGGGCGGCCATTATTTTATCTCCGTGGGGAAGGAGAAAAAGACATGGAGACTGGTCCCTCACGAATTTACTCCTCAACAATCAGCAGTCGAACCAAACAAAAGTTTACAGAACTTCATGGGTTTGGACTCCTGCCTCATCCACCATATAGTCCAGACCTCGCACCTTCGGATTACAACTTGATTCGATCCATGGCCCATTTCTTCAAGGGAAAAAATTTGATAATTTTGCGGAAGTTGAAAATGCCGTCCAAGAGTTCTTTGACAGCCATCCCAAGGAATAGTATCAACGTGGCATCGAGCAATTGGCTAGCAGATGGGTAATGATGGTAGATAACAATGGACTGTACTTTGAGTATTAATTGTATTTTATATCAGAGAAATAATAATACAAATAATTGTTTCAAAAATGGTCATTTTTTTTCTTTTTTATATACCCCATTAGTTTTCTTCTTTACAATTGTTACAGCGTTTAATTTATTATAATGATAACATTTTTTTTTGTAAGCATAAATTTGTAATATATTCAGAGCAAATTATTTTTACAGATGTACAGTAACAAATCGAAAATCGAGAAAAGTAAAAGTTTGCGAGAGAGAGACAAGAAACACGCTGATAATCTTATTTTTCTACATTTGCAACACAAATTCAAGACGCTTAAGAGCTCTTTTAAACATTGTTTGGAATTTCGATTTTCCACTCGCTTATTTAAAAATAGTAGGTATTATTATTACATTATACATATTTCTCGTCCTATTTTATCTTCACTAAATTTAGGACCTAAGGAAGACAAACGTTGCAGCATTTTTATCTATCAATATTTTCATATACTTTTCAACTTCAGACTTTCTCTCTTAATATTTATTTTATAAATTTTCTCTCACTATATAATTACTGGTTAAGAAGTTTTTTTTTTTAACACGATTTACCCCTGGCCAAGTAGGTCAAAAGTAGTACGTTTTTGGGGAACCCAAGAGCGTTACTTCGGTTGGTGTAGCTCGGATTGAAAATTTGACGACAGTTTCCTGATAAAACATTTAATGGAGGATATTTTTTGTTTTATAACATTTGTCGCTAGGATCAGTTTAGGAGCTATATTGGTTTAAATGAAAAAAAAAAAAAAAAAAAATACAGATAAAACATTTGAATGGGTTTAGGAAACCGCTAAAACATTTTTTATTCTTTTTCAACATTTGTCGTCATAAATATATATAGCCATATTTTACTGTAAAAAATTAATTATTAATATAAAATAAACTAGCCAACCTTAATAATTTTAGTAATAAAATGGCAATAAATAAAAAAAACAACTTATATTCCTTGAGATAAGCAAGTTGGTTTACGATCACCAATGCCTTCAAGTCCCTATTTTTATTATTCCGAGAATCTGGGTGTTTATATTGGACCCCCTCGTACTAACGACGGGAGAGGGGTGGGGGATGCGGAATATATAAGCGGCCATTGAGGGCGCAAACAATTCTTGGAAAGGAGAATGACAAGAAGTCGGATCGATGGGGCCGAGCCGTTCTAGGCCACCGCCATCGCGGCTCCCAGTCTGTGGGGTCCGCTGCGGAAGATCAGCGCCAAAACATGTGGGAGGAGATGAGAGGGGCGACAGTTTTCCGGGTCATCCTAACACTAACAACCCAATTGGTAATCGAAAATATTAAAGAAAAATTGGATTTACGATTTAATATATCCATGTTGCAGATTTACTACAAGATTTTCTTGCATATAAGATCTCTTCAAGATACACTGTGCGCTAATGATGTAGGTTCCAACAACGAGAGACCTATCATGGATGAAAATGCAGCAATTATTACTTCTTATATTTTATAGACTGCGAGAGGTATATCCGGTAAATGTAGTTCAAGTACCTAATAGCAGAACAGTAAAATGGGCACTTAAAGTCTTAACGTTTAGTAATGACCAAATTCCGAAAAAGGTAATGTTTTGAGCCGTCGGGTAATCGACCGAAGGTAGACCGAGACGTAGATGTGAGAATCGCGTCAGGACCGAAGTTTGTGAATTTGGGTTTTGAAGGTGTGGGTTGAAGGGAGGTTTGCAATGTCGGCATCGAGCTTTCGGTTTCGCTAAGCCTTTTATTTATTTATTATTTATATTTTATTGAGAAAAAAAAGGCAATATTTAAAAATTAGCTTGGTTTATTTTTGTTTATGTTGTTAGGATACACAAGATTTTAACACAAGGTTTCGATCCAGAAATTAGTAATTTTTTTCCTGGTATTTTTTTTAGTTTTTGTCAAAAGCGTCGATTACCCTGAATCGCTTGGAAAGCCTTAGAAGAGAATGTCCTTTTAAAACACGAAAAGATTAAAACAGTTTTTCAAAGGACGAAAATTCGTTTGTCGGGAAGAAGAGGCAGAATATCCTCAGGAAGTCAAAAATAGTCCGATTGTGCAGATCTGAAACTAGTATCCTTCAGTTGCTTTGGCTAAAATACTCATGGTTTGGAACGATTTTTAGAGAACGAACTGTCGTTCGCATTCTGCAATGTGACATTTATGCTAAGGATTTAGGGGAAATAGACAATAAATGGAATGAAACCATTATATGTCACCATCCAATACTTTGATGATATGTCATTTGCAAGAGGCAGGAGTTCAGGAGACTCATCAGTCTATTTTAAATTATGAACGTTATTAGTTTATAATTTAAATTTATCCCATTTTTTTTTTGTTGATCATATAGTTTAAAAATTATGCAGGCTTCATAATTTGTGTTGTGAACATTTTACGCTTGCTGCGGTGGACGGAGGTCAGAAACTCAATCATGTAATACCATGAAACTAAAAACAGCACAACTAAGTTTGTTTACAAATATTTTTTAACAGTGAACCATTCGAACAAACTATGCTGATCATGCTTTTATTTAGATATTATTATATGTAAAATAACATGATCTTATTTATAAAATATAAAATACGTTGATAAATTATTATTATTATTATATAGCGCTAATTTTCAGGTAAGATAGACTTGGCTTACTTTACCAATATTATTTATTCTTTTTAATTTTGATTCATTTAATCTGTTTTTGTTCTCTTCTCTATTTTCTTTTAGTTTTTTAGTGCACTAAAAGACTGAATCAATGAACAGGGTACTTTTAATTAAATGATACTGTAATATAAAATAAAGACAATTATTTTAAATGTTAAACATAATAATTAAATGAATATATTATTAAATGATCAAAGGGTTAATAGAAAAATCGAAAGAAAAAAAAATATATAAAAAAGTTAGAGCATCTATTTTATTTTAATTATTAAATGTTCTAAATTTTTTTAAGCGTTAAAGTATTATTATATTCTGATAATGCTATTAATCTGACGACTATGTGATGGTCTGTTTAAAAAAATAAAATAAAATAAAAGATTTACTTTTACAATTTATTAGGGAAGTTTAATGTTTTCTCCCAATAATTTTTTATAGAAATTTATTATTATGGTATTATGCAGGCATAATATAGGGATGAAGTTTCCTAAAACATGATAAAAAATAAAAAATTTAATGCATAAAAAACTTATCTAATAATAAAACAACAAATTAGCAAAAAATGAAATAGTTCAGACTAATCGCTACTATGCTCACTGCAGTAGAATGTTGCATTTTAGTATAGCCTAGCCCCTTCCTTTAGAATTAGATATAACATCCGAGCCGCGGTTGAGCCTAATAGAAAATTATTTCTAGAAAAGCGTACAGTTGTTTATAAAAAAATTAAAAAATATACAAAATTGCAGTACATTGCAGAGCCATTGCGTTAAAATGAAGAATACATTTTGAGTTGAGGAGTCGCCTGTGGTGTAGTGGTTAGCATATCAACCTACTAAACCCAAGATCGCGGGTTTGCAGCCCAGCTGATGACCTTAGGATTTGTTAAAGGGAGTAAAAATCGCGCGGAAAATCCCCGACATGCCCTGTGCGATATCAGCGTACGTCGTTAAAGAACCCTCGTTTGCTAATTATATCTGGATAGGCAAAATTTAGGACTCCCACCGTAGCATCGTCCGATTAGCCATAGCAGCATAAAGTGACGTTAAACGAAATAAACAAACAACATTTTGAGTTGAACTTTATACTTCGGAGGGTCACGGAAATAATACCAGTCTTTTATTTCAGACAAGGAAAAGTCTAAAAATCTATAATCATTGCTGAGCCTAGATAGTCTTAAGCATACTAGAATCGGTTTTAGGAGGAACACGAAGAAATAATCGAAGTCAGGATCATTACTTTTTTTCAAAGTGGAGGAATCAAGTTGAGGTTGAAACTGCATTATTTGTCAAGAAAAAGTATTTGACTGTGTTTCAAGAAGAGTTTTCGTTGCTATGCATCAAAGTCGACAACCAGACCAAGGAAGTTACGAGGAAGACTGGGCAGGTCAAGGTGGACAACACGACAATCAGGCAGGACATTGAAACCGCCAAGAAAGATTTCGTAAGCAATGATTATTTAACTCCATCCAAAGATAAAAGATAAATAAATATTTTCTCGTTACTGAAGGGATTTAAAGGCGTATCAACTAAACGTAGAACTATTAGAAGGGCTCAAGAGAATGTCGAATGTGTAATTCACCATCGAGCATGAAAATTCGACAACAAATACTGAAAGAAAAATTTCTTTCATTTGCCAACCAACCACTCATTAATATCTCCAGCCTATATTAAAATTTGTAAAGTCATAGAAACAGTATTTAAATTTTTATAGACGCCAATTTAAATTGTTTAAAAATATTACTTTATCTAATACATTCTTTATAATTTCTATGGATTATAATTTTTTATTATATTAATGCTAGCTTCAAGAATGTTCACCAAAATCAATACAGATTAAAAAATTGTAATAAAATCTAAAAAACCATATTTAGATATGTTTAGTGCCTAAAGGTATAGAATCGTTGGTTACGGGTTATTCCAAAAAATCTATTTAATATTATGGATATACTGTCTGCGAAAAGAACCAATTACATAGTAGTCCTAAAAAAAGTTATTGCTGTTTTTTTGTTTTTTTTATAATTTATGGCTTGGGGGGGGGGGTGTAAATAGATTATATTATATTATTAAAAATATTTTAACAGTTATTTTCATATTTTATTGTCATCATATACTAATAATAATAATAATAATTTTCCAGTTTTTATGTAAAAGATTAAGCAACCTCTAAATTGTTTTCGTGCTTGGAAGATTGCAATTTAAAGAAATAACAAGTAGCCTCGTATTCATCTTTTTTTTTATCTCCTTAAGATTAGGAAAATAGTAATTATGATTGATGAATTAATTGCCACTTCTATTGGGATTATTTTATTAGAATACTTGTTTCGAATGCTAGTAAAAATGCTTAGAAAAAATTATTTTTTATAAAAGTATACACTTTCTTTGTTATTTTTAAAGCTTTCATCATTATGAATTAATAAAGTGGATAGTAAAAAAGTTCGAATATTGGATGGTGTGGTTTCATTTTTTATAGTAAAATCTTGATCTATAATATATACATATATTCTGAGTATGTTTCAGATTGCTGAGTAATTTTTAAAAATCCTAGTTATAATTGTTCACAGATATATTTATAACATTTTTTATATTTACATACATTAAAATACGGGATTATGAAGTTAATTAATCGATGTGGATAATATTAATAACGAAATATTTGTTTATATTTTAAGGAGACAGACCTGGTCATAATAATAGTATTGATTTGTGTAAAGGATAAGTAGGTATTGTATTAGGTTACAGCGTATTGCAGTACATAATGTGTTTGAGATAGGCTTTTCGATTTCTAATACTAACTGTTATTACGATGTTTACGCCATAACCTTAAACATAAACATGGGAAGTAATCATATCTTATGATTTTCATATTTTTTAGGAACTATTTATTGATATTTACAACTGTATACATTATATACAAAAATATTCCTCTTCAAAACGTATTTTTTTTATATTTTAAGGAACGAGACCTTTGAGAATAATGATAACCTACCATGTCATGTCAATTTTCATATTTTTTTAGGAACTATTTTTTTTTTTTTAAGAACTACTCACTAGCAGCACTTCAATAAAAGTTCTACATAAGAAGGTCTCTTGGCCATCTTCTTTTCTGACGCCTTGGAGGGTTATCGGTAATTGAGTGTGAAGCAAGTTGGAAGACTAGTGGATTCGAGTGGGTATGGAGTTTACTATGAAAGGATGGTTTGGACCAAATCTGCAACATATAGAACATTAAGATCTTTATGAATGTTTGTCCAAATTTGTCAAATTACTGTCATGTAAATAAGCCTTTTGCTATTAATTGGGAGCTTTGAACGCTTGTCTAGTAAATGTTGGAGCAGTCGGAAACGACGAGCAGTTTCTTGTCATTTAAGTCTTGCATGTGGATTCCAAGACTGTCGTTTATCCAGATGTAGGCCTAGGTAGCCGATCTGTTCAACGGGGATCAGAGGAACATTATTAAAAGACAGGAAGTCGTAGGTTTATAACGAAGACACGAATTTGTGTAAGATTTTATACGAAAAAACGGATGTATCTAATATTTTTAAAATGTTGTTAGGACCCATTAGGGTAGTTTATATCTAAGTTTACAACCCTTAAAACCTGGTGCGATTTTTGTAGTTCTCAAAAAACCGCGAAATGTTAGCACTATTTTCAGTTTTGCGCTTATATTCCGTAAACTATGTGATCATGGCTGATAATTCATAAATATTTTAGAGCGCAAAATATTTGACAATTTAAGTACAATTGCAGCTACACAGGGCAATTCCAAGCGGAGAAACAGCTCTTCAAAAAATTTGAAATTTTTCTGTGATGTCAAGTTCTCGTCCTCCTACTAAAGAAAGTACTGGTTTTCCAAATAATATCTTCATAAAATAATTTAAAGAAAATTTAATAATCTTTAACTAGATACCTAAACTGCAGACTAAATAAGATTTCTCGGAAATGGAAAAAGTATTGGAAAAAAGGTAAATCGTATTTGGAGGAAAAGTTATTTTCATCAGTCACACGACAACATTTTAGGTAAATAACGTTTATGGTCTAAACAATGGTTTAAAATACAGAAGATTTAAAAAAACGAAGGAAATGAAAGTTTAACATATAAAGTTACTAATGTACATACAGTTAGTGAAAAGACTGTTAAACAAGTTTGGTAGGTACAAATCTGAATATAAAATAATGTGAAGGAAATTTAATAAGCTTTAATTTGAGCCCTAATTATTATAAGGTATTAAATTTTCATAGAAGAAATTTAATTCCATTTGAATTTTATGTTTAAAATTAGGTAAAAAAAAAATTCAAGGTTAATCTTCATTAAGTCAAGTCATGTAGCGTGTAGTGAACCGCTACAACAAAAGAAATGATTCCTCTATTGTTCACAAAAATTCCTTCATGGAATACATTTTGCCTTCCGGTAAGTATCTCTAATCACTTTTATAACTGTTAAATATACAATACCTTAATTTAGTCTGTGCGTTTAAATTGAACTTTAACAATGGATACATTTCCAAACGATATATTTAGCAGCAATTAGCATAATAAATTCATTATTTATGGGATATAGTATTAACAAATAATTTACTAAGGAAACAATTCACTCTAACTGTTATTTGTCCAAGAAAAATTTGTTCTACACTTCTCGGAAAATAATTTAAATGAATTTCAATCCAGCATTGATTATTATTTAATAAGTGTGTTTCATGGAAAACCCGCTACGGTAAGAAAATAGTAAATAGCTGCGTGTTCGCATTCGTGACTTCTACTGACTTCAGCGGTGTTTTCTTCTATTTTTAAAAACTACCAGGAAAATTTGTGATTACCTCGTACAATAACTATTACGATGTCACTGGTGACCTCACTATTATCAGTAATAAAATGGCGTTCATGTATATTCTATATTCTATAAATGATTTAAAATTTATTCCGATGTAAGCGATCACTGTCTGTATGAAAACAAGTTATTTATTTATTTTTTATTTTTTATATGTTTCTTGTTTAATTCATATATGTCTTAGTAATGATGGATAACCAGTAGAGATTGATTTCTCCTCTCGTCTTGATTTGTTTATTTTGTAAATAACCTCTGTAAACACTTTGTTTTAATAAAGTTTAATTTCGATGAGCTAAGTTTCCGATAATTCTATGTAGTACCGTTATCCTCGAATAAACAAGACATTACTGTATGTTTATTTATATATATATATTTTCATTTTTTTCTTTCGAAATACGTATTTCTTTTATATAAAAAGAATAGTTGAATTCTATACAAGTTCAACCTTATCGTAAAGGCTAGTATCCTGTTCAGATATACACGGAAGGATGGTCCGTAAAGTATTAGGTAACCTTCAATTATGCTGTGAAAAAAATATTATATTTATGTTATTATGCACTTAATTTGATGAGAACAATTTTTCTGCAAGACAAGGAATGTCTATTAACAAGACACAATTTTTTTTTTTTTTTTTTTTAATTACAGAAAAGGAATAAATAAGTCGAAGAAATTCACGGTATTATTCTAATCATCTGGATTACAGAATATCTATATTGTGTGGAAGTTTTAATGTATTATTTTTTGTTAAACTGTATATTGAAATTTACAACTATACGACTAACTATATCTAGTAAATAAGCAGTTTGAGGAATCTAATAACATGAGGCAAAGTTGCAGAGAAACTGTCAACTTTTATCTTTTGTCAATTTTATTTTCTGATGAAAATATTTCATTAAAAAAATGAAATTAGAATATGTAACATTTAATTCACCTATTATTTCTATTACATTCAATAATGGTAAAAATAATAAGATAATAAACTCATTTATTAGAAGTTCTAAAATTTCAAAAGCCTTTTCTTTCTACATTTTATTACAAAACGATTTTTTTCAAATGTGTTTCTTTTAAACTCTGGAAATTTTACAATCAGTAATATATTGCCATGGCAACATAACGGGTGTGTGAGGCATCACCTAAGACGACTCCTTGACTATGGTTAGTAAAGAGAAACCACAATAATGCATAATAAATACTTGTAACAGAAACAATAGTTTAATATAATTGATTTTTATATTAATAATCCATCATTCAAAAGTCATTTAAACATTCGTAGAATTGGAGGAATAAATAAGAACATTATACAATTTGTTTTCTTGAATTATTGAAAGAGGTACTTGAGAATGCCGATGGACATTATGAATTTAAAATTAATGCGACAATTGCAAATAGTAGGAAAATATTTTCAAATGCTCAGACTAATCTGTTTATCCAAACAAATAACCAGTTCTGCCTGTTCAGTAATCCTATTAATTATGCAGAGCTAGAAAAACATGAGAATAAATAATTCATGGAACAGATAAATATAATAAATAAGTTTATAACCGTAAGCCTTTTAAAGTAAGCATTAAATACAAGCACAACGAAGATGTGATTACCAAAAATATTAGTATTATGTTTGATATATCACATGGAAATGTTATATAGGGTATCAATCATTCAGTAAATATATACAATAATATACTGCCACTTCTATTGTTATTTATGAACCTATATGTAAGTGTATATGTCAAATACATTCTTATAAAGTGACACTCACAGCAAAACTAATCAAATATTATTAGGTAAATAAATCGATACATGATAATATAATATCGATGTATAATACCTCCAAAGAGCAATCCAAAATACAAAAAGGCCGGCAGATAAAGGAGATTCACATGATACACAAAACGGAACAGACACGCAACTGAAGCCGCCAGCCTGCCTTACTATGCCGAGCTCACCTCTGCGCAAGCGTACCACCCTCAACCACCTTTCTTCCAAATTACCTCGGTTCATCCTTTCTATTCTTCCTCACCTTAACTTTGTAGTATGGTCTTCGCTAAAGTCTCTTATAATAAATTAAACTACAGAATTTGTGTAAACAGTTATAATTGGTATGTTTGCCATCAAAACAAGTCAAACTAAAATATTTTTCAAATCTTTTAATTAACTTGGTGTCCTAAAATTAGGATTTACAGTGTAGCCAGATTTTCAGGAGAATTTAATATACCGTTAACATTCAAACAATTACCATTTAATAAATACATAGTAAATATATCGAATTCAACTTATATAATGTTTGTTAATAAAAAAAAAAATCATAATTGCAAAATCAAAAATTATAATCCATTGAACTTCGATGTCTGTTCCTCTCCCAGAACAAATCAACAAAATTACAGCACAGCTTAAAAACAACGAATGCTTACATTAAATAAAATATAGAAAAGAAAAAAAACAAGTGATTCTGCACTGCTGAATTTTCCGAAAAATATAAATCCATAAAATTTTCGAGTAGTAAAAGTTTTCAATAAATTAACTTAATAATTATTAAAAATAATAATCATACTAACATATTTTTTTCCCATGTCAGGAAATAAAATACAGACTAAAAGCCGACATATTTCACTTCAGTAAGTGGCGATTTAAGTTGTAAAAATATTTAAATCTAATAATACTTTTAACCCAAATGAAGTTATCCTGGAAAGAAACCATTGTCAGGTAGGTTGTACGAGTGGGGCTTCTATGCTGAACTGTTTAATAATGTTAAAATGAATCCTACAAAATGCCAGAAACTTCGCGTTTGAAGGTTAAATAACAGCCATTTCAAGTTTTTATTACGAGTATTTCAAAACGACAAAAAAGATTTGTTTTAATTAAACTTATATTCCTTTTATATATTTCTTATACATATATTTTTTTTAAATTAACTGAATAAATATCAAGATTTCAAGAGCTGTAATAGATTTGACAGGATGGTGATATACGAAAGATATGGATGTTCAAGGAAAGAGGGTAAATTTCTTATCAATAATAAAGTCATCCATTAAATTACATTGGTTCAGCTAAAAATTATTGACCAAATTTGAAAAAAAAAAAAAATTTGAGTAAATTAAACGTGTTCGTAGCTGGAATAGATTAAAAAAAAAAAATCGTTTTAATTAGATTGTCTTTGATTCTGCAGTATATTACGGTAAATAATTTGCATTGTTCTGCATTATATTACACGAAGCACTCGTATGACTTGGACTTACAATGTTTTTAACGAAACATAATGTAAATATCAAAGTATTGAAGTAACGATTCAGTGGCAGTAAGAATAAAAATCTTGTGGGATGGAGGTAGTCAGAAATATAAGAAGAAAAAACTCTATTAGTCAAACTTTGCAAGAAACATAATAATACTTTAACAAATTAATTTTTTTTTTTGTTTAGGAGAGTCAAATATTTTTTAATAGTTTAATATTTCAGTATTTCCGGAGGGAAAGGAGGTATATCCTCCAACTGGGACCGCCAATGGAGCAATTCGTTTCTTAAGTATTAATTCAATTTTTGTTTGTTTTATTAATTATTTATTGATATTCAAAACTGTGTACATTATATACAACAAGTACAATTGAGGAAAAATATTACAATAACATGTAAAGAACTACTCACAAACAGCACTTAAATGAACAATATACATTAGAAGTTCTATCGGCCATCTTCTTTTCAGACGTCTCGGAGGATTATCGGGAATTGAGTGTGAGGCAAGCTGGGAGACTAGTGGATTCGAGTGGGTATGGAGTTTACTATGAAAGTATAGGTACCTGGTTTGGGGAAAATCAGCAACATTGGGGACATCTAGATCATCTTAGATAAGTTTATTTGTGGCATATTAAGGAACATTGAGGATTTTACGAAGGGTTTTGGATTGTAAGGATTCTATAGGTTCAGTGTAGCCCCAAAACTCAACTCCGTATTTCCAAATACTTCTAATTACTGTCGTAAATAAGTCTTTTGTAATTTATTATAAGATAATTTATAAAGTTAATTTATACGTATAACAACTAAAAATATAAATACACCGCCAAATGCCTGATCTTATGTCAAGTCGTTTCATATTACTGGACCTCTCTTCTGCGTACACAGAAACAAAAATCTATTGCGTATTATTGTATGGAAATCATTATCTTCAATATTACACAGGTTTTTTCAGCATTAGATAATGTTTTTCTTCCTAAAATCTTATTGAACGGACTTTAGGCAAGGCATGAGGAAGCGATCGAACCACCCCCATAGGGCACGTGACCTCTGAAAGGTCACCCTCCATGAATATCGGGGAATCCCCTTGTCCAACCCTAACCGCTGTCCTATAATCTCTGCCTGTAATTTCTTAATAACTATTTTCTTACGAAGATAGAATTTTATAAACAATGATTGATCCTCTAATACTGGAACTTCGTCATTTGTCGTATGAGAACTATACATAATAAAGTATATAAGTTGTGTCTTTTCTAACACCATTTCCAAATCGAAATTTATCGTTCTTTTTTACTTCAAGTTGGTAACATTGGGTAAGCAAGAGCATTGGAATAAATTAGCTAAGTGAGTTCCTATCCTACGCCATGCTCCATTGAGAAGAAGAGATAGATCAGAATGCTTTTGAATGGGGCTGAAAGGGAGATCAATAAATGAAGGAGACGAAGGGGCGCCAAAACAACTAGACGCCAAGTTCAGCTTTCAAATGGGATCAATAGCCTCGTAACCTGCATACGAGTCTAGCGCAATCGTAAAAATGAAGAATATACTATGGGTAGTAGTAAAAATACTTTTTTTCACAACGACAGTAGTACAGATTTTTTTTTCCATATAATAAAATTTCCATGATATGAACAAGTGAATTGTGATATATGAAAAATAATTGAGTAGATCGTTTTGTAAGAGAATGATCAAACCTCAACTCTAGAGGTTACAAACAATCAAAAGATACCTCCGTGCCTGATCAGTACAAAAATTTGAAAGTCTATATAATTGGAAAGTTAACAAACATTTTGGCAATAATCATATAACTGTTATCGTCTATTAAATATATGTTCTGATAAATAGTAAGCTTATGTATCTCGAAGTCCATTATCCTTATGTACCATATAAGGACAGTAGATCTTTTCAATTAATATAAACATCAAGGTTAGAAGGTCATGTGAAATCTTAAAAAATATGGATGGTAGCAAATTAATAAGCAATGGATGCGATTTTTATTCAAAACATAATTCAACAAAATAAATAAACAGATTATTCGAATCTTCGATTCCGTCTTAATAAAGTAAAATCCATTCAAGAAACTTAAAAAGAGACTTAAAAGACAAGAAATTGCTCATCATTTTCGACTATTCCAACATTTGTCTCTACTGAGCCTTACAATTTTTCTTGTATCCAATCCTAAAAATCTGAAATCCGTAAAAACCCTCATTGCCCCTTATTATGTCACAAATAACTTACTTACTTAGTACAAGTAAAATAATGATTGTCATAACAAATTTTTATTAATTGTTTTCCATGTTATGTTTTTAATGTTATGCTTGCAAATGTGGCATAAGCCATGGAACGTAACCCACATGGTTATATAGTATAATTTTTGAAAAATAAAATTATAGTTGGAAGATATATTTGCTTCAATTTCTTTATAACACTTAATAATCTCCTTAAGTAATATAAATAATAATATAGTTACTGAGTAAGGAGAAGAAGATAGTCAGGGATGCAGTCAAAGTAACACCACGTCAAAGAAGAATTCTTTAATACGTGCCAACGTTTCGACCTACGTTGCAGGTCTTCTTTAGGGCCACCGAACCACACTTGTGAGGAGAAGGACGATGACTGATGTGAAATGAGTAACTTTTTTTAATGAGTAACTTCAACAACTTACTTATGTAGTTATGGAAGGATCTAGTGATTATTTCTTCACAAGCTATTAACATATCATTGTAATAATTGTATAACACATTTACTTATTGTACTTACATATCCTATAAAGTTGTAAATATCAATAAAGTGTAAAATAAAAAAAATAAAGAAAGAAAGAACCTTAGAATGTCTAACTCCTGCAATATTAATTTTTATAACGCGTACAAGAAAAATGCGTACTTTAATTAAATAGTGTCATGATAAATCAATTAATCTTATTTTGTTGTTTTTACCTTATGGATCGTTGGCAACACTGTTAAGTTTGCACAGGTTTGTAACATACGGTCAATTCAATAATACAAGTATAGAGTCTCCGGTCACGCTAATGTCCATCAATATTCTAAATTGGTAGTTGTGAATATGAAGAAGATAAGTTAAATTATCTAACAACGAGTTAACAATTAACCTTCAAAGCAGGATTATTATGAAAAATTGGTTAAGTTTTGCTTCTTACTAAAGCGTTTAAAAATCTATTTTGCTGCAAATGGTATTTTTAGAGTAGTTACAGGATTTTGGAAAACTATCAAAATGCACTCGATAAGAGTGCATCTAAATGACAGCCTCGGAAGTAATAAGAACTCAAGACGATTTATACTGACCTCTATTTCAATAATAATTATAAGGGGGAAGTAATAATATATATGTAAAAATCTCAACTGACTAAAGATTTTCTATCTCGAAACACCATCGATATCACGAGATAATTAAATTGCTATTATTTAATTACGCGTAATTAAATTTCATTTAAACATGTCAATGGTTTACGTACACAGTCTATATGGGACAAATATTTATTCTTGTGTATATTTATCTCAAGGCCAGGTGGTTTATTAGTACAGGGTCCATTCTTTGCCGACCAGAGCAAGGGACGACAGGTAGCAAGGTAACAGGTACCTTTGAATAAGGGACCCGAACAGGTAGTTCTGTCCCTTTGCTCGACTTCTTCCCCCACTCCTATCTTCGGCATGGGAAAAGTTACAATGTACTAAATAACTTATAAATAAATCCTAAATTCTTAATATTTCATTAACTCATTTTTTATCTTCTTTTTTTAATAATTAAAAGTGAGACTAAATCTTTGTCCATACTACTATATAACAGGACAAGCCATTTTTAGTTTGTGATCACTTACCACAAAAACAACAGAACCGATCTGCTCCAAATTTTCATCTTCATAGCTCAAGAAATAATTAGCAAGAATAAAATTTACAGATTTCCAATCAAACCTTTATTACAAATGCAATAAATATGGGGATTCCATTGAAGTTTGAAAGTCGATCTATAGGTGGCGAGCGCCATTCTGCAAGAAAGGTTACAATAGTACTGTGCCATCTAGAGCTTGAAAGTGATAATAAAATTCACTTTGCTGAAAATTTAATTGCTATTAAAAATAGATAAATATATGGTACGACATGTGAATCCCAGGGAAGTTTGAAAACCAACAGCAATATCACTAACAATCAGTGTTGCCGATTCTGAAATAACATTTTTCCCCCGCGTCAAAGCAAAACTTCCCCAATTTCCCCCAACCGTTTCAAAACTTCCCCCCGATTTCCCTCAAATGACAAATGAGTGATGATAATTTTCAAATATACTGAAAATAAATAATTCGAGGAGTTATGCCAACAAAAAAGTGTATATATAAATAAGTTAAATATATTAAATACTCCTTTATTGAAGAATTAAAATATTTTTCAAATTTATTTCAAATGAGGCATTAAGCTCATAAATGTCATTATGTCTTAATTAGAAATTAAGATATTCTTCGTAAATTTAATGTAATTTATGTAATTAAATATTGTTATAAAATAAAAAAGAATACTTAATTACCGGCTCATACATTTAAATTAAAAATTGGACGCCAATTCATTTTTTTACGTGTCCTTCAACTACCTCATCTATGCAATATTATAAGGTTATAAATCACAGCTATGCGTGGAAATATTGAGACTATAATTCTCACTGGAACAGCAACAGGAAAAATCGCATTTATTCCTAGAATCACAATTATTCCTATTAATTAATAATTTCAATTTAAACGATTAATATTTCTAATTAAAGTTTCTTTTGCAATTAAGTACAACTAACAAATCGCAAGGTTAGACTAACAAAAACTTTGTATTGACTGCTTCTTTTATTTATTGTAGGACTTTCTACTACTTTAAACCATAACAATCAAATCATTCTCATAATATCATTCTATAAGATGTTTTATGAATTTATTTTTTTTTATTGATATATAAATAAATTTTCTTTAACTATTGAGAGCGGGGAAGCCGCAGAACGGGAATGTTATTACATGTTAACCAATAAAGTAGATCAGAACGATTAATCAATTTTTAATATTTTTTTGTAGTTTCCAGATGGAATAACTAAAAGAAGAAAGCATACATCTATATTTCATAACCAATTATGCCTATTATTTATTAGTAATTAAAATATTCACATATTATTTTATTGTAATTGCAATTTAATTATATTTTATATAATCGTTGGTGATATTTTATTTGTATTAAAATTTTAACACTTGGGTTAACTTACAATATATAATCAAATTATGGCCCGAAGTCATTGGTTCATAAACCTATATAGAAGTTAGTAGCGGAGGATGAAAGGCCTGAGAGTAGCGGTAAGGTGAAGTGAATACCTGCCAGTGGGCGTTTGGATGACTCATCCTTACCTGGCACCAAGTCTCACGTTCTAAGGGCTAACTTACCTTTTTTCTTCATCTAGCCATATAATTCATGTTTAGTTTTTGTTTTTTTTTTCATTTTGTTTCATCTCTATGCTTGTTGGCATATTGAAACAAAAATTTTATATATTGCAGGAAAAATCGATTGTTTGTTAGACTTTTTCAAGGCAGCGTAAATTCATACTAAAAACATCAGTAACATATTATAGGAAATGAGTAAACACAATTTTTCTGAAAAGAGATATCTATACCTGCTGTGGTTTAGTAAAATATGATTGATTGGGAAGTTTGCACCAGTATGTTTTGCCTATCCAAAACTCGAAATGCCACAAATATTTTCCTTGTTTTAACAAATGATAGGCTACATTTCTATTGGTTTATTAGTTATTTTTATATATGTTTATATATCTGATGTTTATAGTAATTATTATTATTTTTATTTAAATTTTCTATGTCTACGTGTAGTTATTAGGTTTTTTAAAAATTTTTCTATGTATACTTTCTTATTTGTTTTTTATTAGCTGGTAGACTGTTTCCTTGCAAAAAGTCAATTTTTAATACCTCAAGACAATGAGGGTATACTTTACCTAGATTACTTAGTCAACTCTGACTAGAACATGTTGAGAAAATTGCAACATTTTTCGGTTTTAATAAACGTGTACTAAAAACAGGGCCGGCGAGGGGCAACTCAATAAAAAATATATTTGCCCGGGCCCCCTAGCTTCCCTCCCCCCTCCCAACATCATCCAAGAAATACAATTACTTTATTTATTAATAAACTACGATGTTTGATTAATTTACTAATACGATAAATCGCCATAGAACCGTGTATATAATGTACCATTTGTAAAAGTATATCTAAGCACGCCCCCCCTCCTCCAAGAGCCTTTACCTAGGTAGTGTAAACTCTTACTTGAGGACTAACTTTTCCAGTAACATACCTATATCTATATCTATACTATTATATAAAAGGACAAGCCATATTTCGTTTGTGATCACTAAACGCGAAAACTACTGGACCAATCTGAACCAAATTTTAACCACATTATCTCCATAGTTCAAGGAAGGTTTAGCAATAATAAAATTTAAAGATTTTTAATTTTATTGCTATAAAATGTGGTGCGCAGTGCAGTATGGTAATCGACCGATAGGTGGCGAGTACCATTCGAGAGAGGTTACAGGTGTTATATAGAGCTAGGAAATTTATGATAAAATTTACTTATTTTCAATTTGCATGTTAATAAAAAAGCTATAAATATATGGAGCGACACGTGGATTGCAGTGCAGTTTAAAAATCGACCGATATGTGGTCATTCTTCAACGGAGTTTGCAATGGAAAAACTATTAAGCCCAATTGTACCAAATTTTAACGCAGGCATTGATGACCTTAGGGTTTTATGCCTATAAACCCCAACAAACAAACAACAACCAAATTTTAACTACATCTTCATAATTCTAGGAAAGTATATAGTAATAAATTTTTCTATAATAATAATTAAAATGCATAGTCTTGAGTGCCAGAAACGATGTTTGCCAAACTGCCATATACTTTTATGGTTAGAAATTAAAATCCAACCAGATGGATTTTATGGATCGATAAAATTATTTCTGCCATGGATGTCTAATTATGCTTTTAGTTACTCATTAAACACTTAGTCAATGCAATTTGATCCAGGCTAAAATTACTGCCATGCGTGAAAATATCATTGAAGAAATAATTCTAAATTCCATAGGTACATCTATATAAGATTTTTATTGATAAACAAATGAAATTCAATTATCAGTTAAAATAATCTAAATTCTTTATTTATGAGAGCGGGTGAAGCCGCTACGGGGTATGCTAGTGTAAATATACGTATTTACAAATATTACAATCCACCATACTCAATAGGGAAGATAATATTTGACTATCATCACAAGATCAAAAATGCATAGTGAAACGGTATTATTGTCTGGCTAAGTTGATTTCAGACACAAAAAAATCTGCTCATAAAACAAGGGACTTAAAGGACTTTAAAACCACATCTAAATATGTATAAAAACACATCTATACTCACAAAAAATGCAATATATATACACACACATATAAATATGCATATATATATATATATATATATATATATATATATATATATATATTTTTTTTTTTTTTTTTTTTAAACATATTTTCAGAAGATTGATAATTGAGGAATTAGAGAAATAGACGGTTTTTGAAATAAGACATTTCAAGAATAAGGCAGGACGATGAATAAATTTATTTTTCAAACGAAGCAGTTCGGTTAGAAGGGATTCACAAACCAGTAAGTTGAGATCGGTTATTGAAGAACGGATGGTAGAACGCAAGGACCTCAACTAAATTCCATAAGTAGACATAAATACTAAAAGATACGAAAGCGACGGATAATAAATCATATGAAAGATAGCATTAATCCCTTCAGTCTTATTTCAAGCTTACCAAATAGCCCTCCACATCTTCCGTGGTCGAAGTGGGGAAGAATAAGGGAGGGTAGTAAAAGTTGACCGGTATCATAGAATTAGTCTTGGTATCAAAAAAGCTGTTAGCCCTAATCCTGACAAGGGGGACTTTGGTCAAAGTATATAAGGACACTAGCTGGATGAGGACCTCGAAAACAGTGTTATATTGACTTTTTGGAAGACTCTTCTCATTAAGTAGGCAGTTCTGCAAGATGGGTGAAACACGGTGAGCTTACCTGTTCGACAATATTCGCAACAAAGTCCCATTGGGCTGTTGACCATCGTTGGCTTGGTTAGTTAGGCATGTTTACAAGTTTTTATTAGTTATTCATTGTTTTTCAACACTGTAATCTATTAATTCCTGTAGATAGGGTTGTTTACAAAATGAAACAGTTAAAAAGTAGTCGTAACTCCCATTCACACTTTTACAATCGAAGAAATTGAAAAGGGAACCCCAGTTCCTCAAACTAGACCTACTAATGGAACCCCCCCTTGCTTGGATACCAGAATTTTTTTTTTATCTAAAAGAATTTTTGTAATCAGGGAAGAGATCATAAAATTGCGTGAATTTTTTCTAAAAGAATTCAGGGCTGACGTCAAACAGTTCATTTGTTCATTGTGTAGGGTCTGTAACCAGGAATGGAGCCTAGTCGCGTTTCGTTCGCTAGCCACAATCTAATAACACATGAATTGCCTACTGCAATTGCGATGAGACATAATATGGTGAACATTTCCAGACATTCACAGGGAAAGGTAAATGTTGTCTGAGGTTACATCAACAAACACATTTTCTCCGCTAGGAAAGTGACAGTTCCGACCGAAAACTGCTTAGTTCAGTATCTCACCACCTCCAGTACTAGTCCTAGAGCTGGTGACATATTTAGAGCACGGATTTGATCCAACTTGCTTTATAGCTTAAACGTTTCGTTTTCGATAGTTGTACATGGAATGAATAGTTTGCCTGGCGTGCGCAGGTAGGGGAGGTACTGTGCATCCTAAAAGTAGGGTAAAAAATCTGTGTTAAAAAGCATAATTGACTCAACATGAAAATTTAATAGCGCACCAGGTACACTATTTTAACAATAACCCCAAAAATACAGATCATTTGATTGGTGGGACACGGAAACAGACCACGCCAAAGATATATTAAAAAAAAAAAAAAAATGTTACCCATGCTGAAGAATTAATAGCGTGTCAAATATATAATATGAATAATAATCCCAAAAAGCCATATCATTTTAGTGGTGGGCCACGGAAACAGACCACCTCAGATATTTAAAAAAAAATGTTTGACCCTGGCTGAAAATTTAGTAGTGTGAGGTTCATTGGGTCAATATATTTATTTATTTTTTAAATGTACTTAACACGCTACTAAATTTTCAGCATGAGTCAAACATTGTTTTTAATTTTTTAAATATATCTTTGGAGTGGTCTGTTTCCGTGTACCACCAATCAAATGCTCTGGTTTTTTGGGGTTATAGTTAAAAAAGTGAACCTGATCCGCTATTAAATTTTCATTTTGGGTCAAAAATGTTCATTTTTTAAAACAGATCTTTGGGGTGGTCTGTTTCCGTGTCCCACCACTCAAATGGTTTGGCTTTTTGGGGTTACTGTTAAAATAATGTACCTGATACGCTATTTGATTTTCATGCTGAGTCGATTATGTTTTTTATCACAGATTTTTTACCCTACTTTTAGGATGCGCAGTACCTCTCCCAACATCGCACGCCAGACAGACCAGCAATTCCCTATATAATTATCGAAAACGAAACTTTTGAGCTATAAAACAAGTTGAGTCAAATCCGTGCTCTATAAACAGGGTATCTCTTAGTGTAAAAAAAAAAAATTGGGTGAAACAACATCAAACATGTAGCAAAATGCCCCAAACCTCTACAAAAGCTGTAATATCTCCATTTTACTAACGAAAAGATAATAAACTGAAACCAAGAAAATGTAACTACAAAATGAAAAAAATAAAAATGGAACATGGAATGAAAAAGTTTAGGACAACTCGGACCTCACTACGTAAATTAAGATAAAATGCTATTGCTTACCATATACGGCATGACTGTTATAGCCGGAGAGCTATATACAGGGTATCTCTTAGTGTAAAAAAAAAAATTGAATTACATCAAACATGTAGCAAAATGCCGCAGATCTCACCTTTCTATTCCAATCCATTGCAGATATATGATAAAACAAAGACTTTTTTGAGGAAAACCACGTTTTTTTCTATAAAAGATGTAATATCTACATTTTGCTTAAATATTTTTCAAATTTTGACCACATTTTCGGATTTAGCATTAAATTTTATATGATAGTTGAGTACCTGTAACCTTGAATTTTACAAACTTGGTACCTAAAGAACCGCTTGATCTTCACCTTATTTGGGAAAGTCACAATGTCTAATATTACTTCAACACTCACCGTTTTGAAGAATACCACTTTTTGAGGTGAATTTTGTGGGCAGATGAGACTGTTTTTATATTTGTATTGCTTTCGAATAATGTGGAGGAGCATCATGGTGTTGGAAAATCATATTTTGCCGAACTTAGATGGAATATCATGATGAAGTTGTGGTAGGATATTTTGTAACAAATCGTAGTAATCTCATCATTCAATCTGTTGGGCAAACTATTATTTTCGACTGCAATACAACACTATTTGACAGCAATACACAGATGAATAAACTAATGATACTCCACATGGAACGGTAGAAATGCCTTCCCCTGTAAAAACAGTCTCATCTGCCCACAAAATTCACCTCAAAAAGTGGTATTCTTCAACACAACCTGAAATCAGAAGCTAACCGCAAAATTGAGGTCTATGTTCATTATCATTGAGTTTTAAACCTTACATTGAAAATTTAATAAAATAAAATCCTAAATAATAATAATAAATAAATAAATGTAATAGCATAAGATCCTCTGATCTGGTGTCGCTTTATTGACAGTTTTCCTTTATTTTCTATTAAACAATAATTTTTTTCTTTGCTTTTTAATCCAATGAAGAGTTTATTGTGTTTAAAATTCACATTTCCATTAAGGGATAGTCATAATGTTTTATTTACACAAGTAACTGATTAGTATCAAGTAAATTTCAAACCATGTTTTTTAGTTTCAAAAGTAAATTTCTCCATTAAATCGAAACAAAATCATTACGTTTAACAAATCATTCGAAAGCTTATTAAATTTTCAAGTTTTTGTGAGATTTGACGTTTTGTGGATAGTTTTTTCAAAAAACGGTGAGTGTTGAAGTAATATTAGACATTGTGACTTTCCCAAATAAGGTGAAGATCAAGCGGTTCTTTAGATACCAAGTTTGTAAAATTCAAGGTTACAGGTACTGAACTATCATATAAAATTTAATGCTAAATCCGAAAATGTGGTCAAAATTTGAAAAATATTTAAGCAAAATGTAGATATTACATCTTTTATAGAAAAAAACGTGGTTTCCTCAAAAAAGTCTTTATTTTATCATATATCTGCAATGGATTGGAATAGAAAGGTGAGATCTGCGGCATTTTGCTACATGTTTGATGTAATTCAATTTTTTTTTTTTACACTAAGAGATACTCACCCTGTATATAGCTCTCCGGCTATAACAGGTCATGCCGTATAAGCAATAGCATTTTATCTTAATTTACGTAGAGAGGTCCGAGTTGTCCTAAACTTTTTCATTCCATGTTCCATTTCTATTTTTTTCATTTTATAGTTACATTTTCTTGGTTTCAGTTTATTATCTTTTCGTTAGTGAGGAATTTGGACTGATTCTATTTTATACGAATGTGATGCTGATAGACTGAATTGCTACCTTTCTAAAATCTCAGAGAGCAGCTGATGTTCATTTTCAATAAAATTTACAATTTAATGACACGTTTAATGAGTTTTAAAATTTTATCCTTCCTAATTTTCCTAAACAGTAACCAGGCAAGGGGTACCACAGTTCCTCTTTTATTGCAAGACCAACTTTTTGGTATCCTGACAAGAGGAACTACAGTTCCCTTTTATGTTAAATGGACATAAAAATTATTAAAACAAATTTTAGCCAATTAACCATGGATAATGGTTTCATGATTTGTAAAAGCCGAACTTTGATTTTTCAAGATTTAAAAAAAAAAATTCCAATTTTTCTGTTGAAGGACCATACAAATAATTGATATGTACTAGAATGTCAGCGTTCGAAATGGTTTTGAGCGCGGACGAGAACACTACTTAATAAAACACACCGAAGAGATTAAGCATCGTCGTAAATATGGAAGAAATGTCTGATAGTTATAAATACATCCAGGTCTCTCAATCATAATTAGATTTGCTATCACATGATTGAATCGAATCTATAATGTTTTAGCAACTAATTGTAACAATAGGATGGCTAAATTAAATAGCTTCAAAAATATATTATCATAAAAGAGACAAAAATAAGCTTACAAAAATCTGGTAATCCATCTTCACAATTGGAACCTCACGAAAAACAGGAAAATATAAGCCCTCTTCAAGGTAGTAGATATATAGAGAAGTATACATGACGTGCTACTGTATTGTTTTCCAACCCCAGAATTATTAATCCTTGGCTGTTATAACAGAATAAATAATTATGTGTTTCTGCCGGACTCTAACCTGGTTTCGAGAGTTGTGGATCGAGTACCCTACGCAATGAGCTACCGTTCCTCCTTGGCTAAGAAAGTACTTGATGGAATAAGGTCAGGTTGATCAAACTTAAAATGGAAAGACAGCGTGGACGCTAGTGTAGGAAAAACTGCTCACTAAATGATTCTTAGAGAAATCCTCCATATTATTCTATTCTGTAGTGTTCCATAGGTAGACTACAATATGAGTACAAAGTTTCCAGAGGTTCAATTTTTTATTTTAGGCCAGTTGTTATGTACAGGAGTGAGACATGGACCCTGACTTCACAGGAGGAATAAGTATTAAAAGGAAAAGTATAAGGTCCAACCAAGTATGGACTGAATCTTTTGCGAATGAGAACAAATAAAGAACTGAAAACTCTATATGCAGCCCCAGATATTGTAGCCAACATAAAAAGAGGCACAATAAGATAGCTAGGGCATTTGCAAAGAAATGAAGCTAGTAGGCTCCCTAAGATGACCTTGAAGGGGCACCCGGGTGGAAAGAGAAAGAGAGGAAGGCCTCGACTTCGTTGGCTTGAAGATATAGAGGACGATCTTTGGACTCTGGGTGTGAGAGGATGGAGAAGAGCTGCCAAAGATAGGTCTGAATGGCAGAGAATTGTAGAGGAGGCCAGGGTTCTACAAGGACCATAAGATGATGATTAATCTAGTTTTATAAGTTTCAATGAATGATTGTGAGTTATATTAAAAATGAATTTCACAAGTTTTAATTGATAATTGAGATATATCAGGCACAAACATGTTATTTAATCCTGTTTTAGTTTGAAACAACTCAAGATCATCATCTAATATCAATAATTTTTTGGTTACAGATTCATCACAATGATAAAAAAAGAAAGTGGTTGGCAGAATTCAAAGTTGTGATTATTATTTAGTGAAGATATTATAAATGAAAAATATTATTTACAAATTCAGTAAAGTCTACATGATAGGTCTACATGATAGTTCAGTGGTGCCTACAGGAAAATTGCAAAAATATTGTTTTATACTTCTTTAATGGTGTCTTGATAAACTTTAATTTTTGAGATTGTAGCTTGTGATAGCACAGGCAGTGTGGAATTTCCCCGCATCAAGATTTGAACTATGGTTTCCTTGGTGCACTAACAGATCACTTATAGCTCGATTACAAGTATGTATTTTTGGGCCAATCAGCCATTGTCCTTTCCACCAATGTTGAATGAATGAAAATAAATTTTATTCTGGGGCCTTTGCCCCTTAAGAATAATTAAAATGAACAATTAATGGCTACCTAGCATACCATATATATAATTAAGAAATATGATAAAAGCAAGGAAAATATAATTAAAATTAAATTAGGAATTTAAACGAAATTCAAATTAAAATATAAAAGTATTGTTACATATTTTCAAATATCACACAAAAAACAAATTATATCTTGAGGTTAGAATCTAAGATAAGTTACGAAAACAAAAATAGAGAAAATTAAACAAAAACTCAATGAAATCAAATACAACAATCAAAGCAAATATAAATTATCTGGAAAGATAATGTGTCTTATCTGATAAATAATATAAATTATGCCAAAACCAATTCATTGCAATAGTACTAGACTAATACTGTACAAAATCAATATAATATTCTAAATGTTCATATCTCATTTTAAGAGATATTTTCTACACCTATATGACTATTAGATTGAATATCTAACAGATAAATGAAAAGTCGGGATTTGAAGCTGTTATGAGAGGAGGAATGGCGAATGATGGAAGGGAGGGAATTCCAGAAGTTGGTAGCTCTGGATATAAAGGAACGTTTGAAGGATGTTGTGTTGAAAGGAGTTAGGTAGAGGTCTGAGGAACGGGCTCTGGTTTTGTGGGAACTCACTGACGATTTTAATGTTAAAGCTTTCATCAGGATATAGGAAGGTGACTGAGAGGAAAGAGATTTGTGATGGCGGTTTGTAGTTCGTTGGGGAAAAAAGAAAGGTAAATTTGGGAATCATCGGCGTAGAAGTGGGAGGAACAAGGTTTGATGAGGGGTAAAGGTCATTAATATCAATATTAATATTAATGCGCTAAATAGTGAGGGTGATATTGAGGAGCCCTGAACTACACCAGAGTTGATTGGAAGAGGAGAGGAAGGCAGAAGATTAGGGATTTGGACTACCTGAGTGCGGTCAGAAATAAATGCTTGGATCCATCTAATCGCACTATTGGAAAAGGAAAAGTTGGATAGTTTAGATAGGAGTAGATTGTGATCGATGGTGTTGAAAGCTTTACTGAAATCAAGGAGAATGAGAATGGTAATTTTATGCTGGTCCATGGCAAGGTGGATATCTGAAGTAATTTTTGCAAGGGCTGATTGTGTGGAATAGCCAGTCCAAAACCCGGACTGAAAAGGATTAAGGTGTTGCTCAAGTAGAGATGATATCTGGACTTGAGTTAGGTGTTCTAAGGGTTTGGAAAGGTTAGATAATTGGGAGATGGGTCGGAAGTCTTTTTCGGAGGATGGGTTAGGGACTTTATTTAAGGTAAGGATGCGAGCTTTTTTCCAGGCAGATGGAAATATTGAGTTCTGCAGGGAGAAGTTATAGATGTGGAGTAGAGGTGCTAGGATTATTGGAAGACATAACTTAATAAAACTTGCTGGGATTCCATCAGGTCTCAAAGATTTAGAACGTGATTTCATCACAGCTTCTATTAGCTGGGAGGGCTCGATATAGGAAAGGAAGAATTTATCAGGATCAAAGTCATTATTATTTGGGTTGTAAGCTGGAAATGAGGAGTGTGAATCGGATGAAGTGAAATACTTGTCAAGTTCGTCTGGAGTAATATGATAGAAGGGAGATGATTTAGATAGTAAGGAGGGGATTTGGCGGAGGAGTTTCCATTTTTGGCGAGAGTCTGAGTGCTCAGAAAAGGTTTTCTGGTAATATAGGAATTTAGATCGACGGATGGTTGATTGGGTTCGGTTATGGAGGGATTTAAAGGTTATTAGGTCTTCGGGATGTTTAGTTCGGATATATTTTCTTCTGGCAGCATCTCTGGTTCTCATTAACTCTCTGATTTCTCGAGTTATCCATGGTGCTGGAGGGCGGCGCATTGTTACTTTTTTTTATGGAGCATGTTTATTAAGGATAGATAGAAGATTGGAGGTCATTCCGATAAACTCATTCACCAATTTTCCAGTAATGTTTAACCATTAGGGTTCAAGGATAGTGACAAATTTGTCCAGATCCAAGGATTATGGTTGATCTATCAATAAAAAAAATCAGCTTTTAACTTATAAATACATAAATATGTTAATATATACATATGAATTGGAAAAACTAGAATTACAAAAATATCTTTTACGATATTTAGGTTTTATTCTAAACTTTGGTTTAAGGTATTATAGTTATTGATTATACACCTTTTTTTTTTTTTTTTTTTTTTTTTTTTTTTTTTTTTTTTTTTTTTATCACATACTTTATTTTGCAATTTAATTTCCTTAATAAGTTAACTGTTGAATATGTTTGTTTAGGTAACACTTTTCACCAGTCTTTAACCACTTGACAGATAGAAAATGCTCTTTTGACCCAAACTAAAGAAGCATTATCATGTGAAAGTTAGTTTTAACTATTTGTCCAAACCTTTGTCTAAGTAAATTCAAAATCCACCATTCCAGAAGCTTTTTTCAACAAAACAATTTGTTAAAAAATAAGACATTTAATAATGGTAACAACAATTTAATAGGACATATAATATACAGGGTGTTCAGAAGATCGTTGGCCAAAAAATTATCTCAGGGGGTTCATTTAAGGTAGGGAGGTTCATTTTGAACCTATTTAAGGTCACTTACCTATATACCAAGTCTTACGGTTTTTTTTTTATGATATTTTTTTGTGTAAATGGCCAAATCCAAACATTTATGCCTTATAACTCCGTTGTCTACTGATATATCATCGCCATTTTTTTCCCCTCTAATTACTAATACATTGTCCATGTAAAATAAAAAAATATGATATGGTGCAAAAAAAAAAAAAATACCAAAAAAAAATTGGGAGATCGTTAAATCTTGTCAAAGGCAAAAATAAAAATTATGAACTTCAAGTTTAGGTTCAATAAAAAAAAAAAAGTAAGCGCAACAGCCAAATCCAAATTGTTTTAAAAACTTCTCTATTTAATACTCTTTAAAAAAATACCATTTGCAGGCACGCAGCACATCTAGTTTTTTTTTTTTTTTTATAAAGTAACAAAAGGGTGCCACCAGCGCACATTGACAATAATGAATCGAATCATATTTTTTATGCAAAACGTAACAAATAGTAGTGTTTCTTTATAGCATAGGTTAAACTGCATATTTTCTCTTTCTTTCTAGGAATTTCGATTATATTAGAGTAAACTTTATCTACATTTTTGTAAACAATAATCAAAACTAAACTAATTTTAAATTATTCATAAATTTAATTTGTTGAGTATCACAGGTATTGCTCAAAATGATCTCCACTATTTCTAATACAAGCACGATATCTTTTTCTTATTTCTGTGGTGGTTGTTTTAAAAATGAATTCTTCCTTCATTATGGTAAACGCGGCATTGATTTTTTAAATAAGTTCTTGTTTTGAAAAAGCCCACTACAACTTACCTGTAAGAGAATTTTTAAACAATTGTTTCCCACAATCTTGGATAGGAAGAGGGGGTCCAATTGAGTGGCCAGCACGGTCTCCAGACCTCACGCCGCTCGATTATTACGCCTGGGACCGTGTCAAAGATTTGGTTTATAATGAAGAATTGTTTTCAAGACAACAACTTATTCAAAAAATCAATGCCGCATTTACCATAATGAAGGAAGAATTTGTTTTTAGAACAACCACCACAGAAATAAGAAAAAGATATAATGCTTGTATTAGAAATAGTGGAGATCATTTTGAGCAATACCTGTGATACTCTACTAATTAAATTTATGAATAATTTAAAATGGTTTAATTTTGTTCCCTGTTTATTGTTTACAAAAATGTAGATAAAGTTTACTCTGATAAAATCGAAATTCCGAGAAAGAAAGAGAAAATATGCAGTTTAACCTATGCTATAAAGAAACACAACTATTTGTTACTTTTTGCATGAAAAATATGATTCGATTCATTATTATTGTCAGTGTGCGCTGGTGGCACCCTTTTGTTACTTTATAAAAAATAAAAAAAACTAGATGTGCTGCGTGCCTGTAAATGGTATTTTTTTGAAGAGTATTAAATAGAGAAGTTTTTAAAACAATTTGGATTTGGCTGTTGCGCTTACTTTTTTTTTTTATTGAACCTAAACTTGAAGCTCATAATTTTTATTTTTGCCTTTGACAAGATTTAACAACCTCCCGTTTTTTTGGTATTTGTTTTTGCACCATATCTATTTTATTTTACATGGACAATGTATTAGTAATTACAAGAAAAAAAAATGGCGTTGATATATCAGTAAACAACGGAGTTATAAGGCATAAATGTTTGGAGTTGGCCATTTTTACAAAAAAATTCATAAAAAAAAACCGTAAGACTTTGTATATAGGTAAGTGACCTTAAATAGGTTCAAAATGAACCTCCCTACCCGAGATAATTTTATGGACAACGATCTTCCGAACACCCTGTATATATATATAGCTTATTCACCACTTCCCCACTATTATATCAAGGATTCATATTTTATAACACTCGCTTCACACAATCTCCTGTGAAGTTACTCCAGTTTTGCTAATAAATAAGGCACAAATTTTCAATTTTTAGTATCCCTCCATACTGTAAAGTTATCAATTGTAATTCAAATAATATAAAATATTGGTTCTTAATTTTAATTTTGATTTTATTCATTTTAATCAGTTGACATTTAATTAAAACTAAATTTAAACCAACCAAAAATTCAATTAAAAATTTTAGTTTATAAAAATGTTAATAGATGGATGTCCCATATCTTGTGTATAATGAAAAATAGTAAGTGGTAAAACGTTAGACTAATTCGTAAATCTTTTAACATAATGTATTTTGATAAAAAAAAAAAAAAAAAAAAAAAAAATAAAAAAAAAAAAAAAATAAAAAAAAAAAAAAAAAAAAAAAAAAAAAAAAAAAAAATTAACATAGTTAAGAGAATTGAATATTGCATGAATGTTGTCAAAAACGTTTCTTCTATTTAGTGAAAAAAATAACACAAAATAGTAACTTTAAGCTATAATTATAATATTATATATATATATATATATATATATATATATATATATATATATATATATATATTTTTTTTTTTTATCATACCACATATTTATTTATGTGATTTATTACATATCATATTTAAAAATAAAACCAACATTAGGCTTAATTTAGCTAATTTACAGTGAGGATAGTAAAAATCTACACAAACAAAAATATGGAGGATAGTTCAACTGAACAAATCACCATACCAGATATATTAAATACATCCTGGAAATGGATCAGCTCTGTTTTTCCTCATAATAAATTGCATTTTTCTTGTCATGTCTTCATTATAGATAGCTTTGCATTTTTCATAGTTAATTCTTCTCCTTTGCTGAAACAAAAAAGAGATATGGTAAAAAATAAGAATATCAAGAGATAAAATATCATAACTGACATGTATAAAATATTAGAACTAGATATCAACAAAAGTTATATTTTTGTACTTAGCTATACAACATAAGTTTATGAAAGGATTTTTAAAAGTTAAAAGCTTAATTTCAAAATATTTAAAATAGTTAAAACCTTTTAGTATGAAGTTAAAAAAAAAAAAAAGTTTTGAGTTACAGAAACAAACAATAATAAAAGTATTATAACTAAAAAATTCTGCAATACTAAGAATGAAAAAAAAAAAAAAAAAAAAAAAAAAAAAAAAAATTCAAATGAACCTGAAAGTAAAGAAATAAACTAATACTAATTTGATTCAGATAGGTACAAAAATCAAATTAAAATGAAGGAAACAAAATACAATTCTAAACATTTGGTACTATTAAAAGTTAGAAAAAAAAATTAAATTAAATAACATTGTAAAATAAGAAAAATATTATGACACCATTTACCCATTATAATATATTTTATCTTCTCTTATGCTACTTTATTTTATTTTTCATTTAATATTTTTTCAATTTTATCAATGGTTACCTCTCATAGAGTAACTCTGTGAGAGGGCTGTGTGCTTAAATTTAATGTAAAAGGAACCAGGATCAAGCAGGTCTGGGTGAAGAGATACCGCCTCAATCAGCTCCTGATCTCTCCTTAACTATATCCCCACCTTAAGTTCCAAATTTATAAGAGCATTATCCATTCCAACCTACTCCATGGTGCCCCACGGCTGCACTACATACACAAGACAGCCCTTAGTTCCCTCCAATCCACATTCTAGGCCTGGTAGGTGGAAAGGTCTGACGCCCCTCCCCCTAAGAGAAACAATCAACTTCATTGGTAAATATAAATTTTCTAATCTCCTAGCTATACATTTTCAACAGATACTTATCAAGAAGTAGAAACTTGTTCTCTTGCAAAATTGTACTTCATTAGCTGTACTCTTTTACTGTCAATAATATTGCAGTTCTATAGAAGTGGTAAAATATTTGTAGTGCTATCTGTCAGTCGAATGTATCAGAGTTCTTCAAATGAAACAGTTTCAAATAGAATTTACTTTGTCCATGTTCAGGTAAGAATGTTATCAGACAATAATGAGTACTTTTGATTTAGTCATAATAGATAAAGCAACATCTGAAATAAAATTGTGTAGTTATAATCCTCTTGATGTTTATTACCACTGCTATTTTTCTGGGGCTTGATGTTCTAATCTGCTCCAACTAGGGCGGTAATGTTACATTTTAACAACCCATTCTAGCCTGAGTGGAGTGGCTGAGATTCATCTGCTCAGCCTGGATTCAAACCACTGATGGTTAGGTCAGAAGAATGCTAAAAAGCCTAGAAACTTCGATATGCTCAGCCACAAATGGCCTCAATTGCCAATGCTAATTCTAAATATTAATTATCTAAGCTAAATTTCAATTCTTTATGTGGAGCATAGGGCTTTTGTTGTACATTGTTAGCAGAGGACTGTATCCAAAAGTAGACTTAGCCAACTTATCCACTAGTTCATTTCCAGTAATACCACTGTGTCTAGTAATCCATTATATATTAACTTTTATTTACATGTGTAGTATGTTTAGAATATTTAACTTAATGGTTTCTGACATTAAGCAGAGAAAAAATAAATAATGATTAAGAAAGCAACACAAAGTACTGGTACATATCTCAACAAAGCATATGCTGCTCAGAATGTAATACACTTTGGAATGAAGGAGATTACAACTGAACTCAGTTAAGTAATTATTAAGCAAATAGAGAACACTTTGGTACTAAACTCTGAAATGTATTAATTGATACAGAGATATTAAATTGACATTTCTGGATCATTTAATGATTGCATACATAATATGCCTGTAAAAATCAGTAATTATTCAAAGTTTAAGCATGAGCAACATAAAGTTAAACAGATATTTACGTAAATAAAAAAATGGTAAAAATTGTATCAAATGGCATATAATAATAGTTTTTCCAGCCATTGACATAACAACATCGTACAGAAAAATGATAAATAAAGAAAAGTAAAGTCTGAGGATAATAGGTGAACAAGAAACTTCGAGGGATTGTGTTAAATTTATCTTTTTACCAAAACCAAAAAAAAGAAAAAAGTTCTACATCTTGCAGTTTTATGATAATTTAATTAAGACTATAATATTACTAACAATATTAGTGTGCAATCTTCAATGCTTACCTGAAATGGTTTTTCATAATACCTTGTTCTTCGATACTGATCTAAAATTCCTTCTTTTCCTAGTATTCTAAAGCAAATAATACATTAAATTAGGCTTTAATGGTAAAATTCGCTTTAATTGTAAAAGAATTCCTTTAAAAACAATATTACCTGTTAAGGGTTCTAGCAGCTTCATCAACGTTTCCGTTTCTGACAAAAACTGTTCTTGCCAAAAAAGGAATATGTTTGTTAGCCATTTTAAATTTGTCTAATTAAGCGATTTAAAAGTGGTCACAATATGAACGAATTTGATAACTATTTACCTATTAACTTAGAAAAGGGAGGTTAATAATCTATTCAAGGAAGGTTTCACTATTGTTACATTGTATTCAGTTAATGTTGTCTCTGAAATATCATCAGGTTGTTTTGTACCAAAACTTTACAGAACACATATTAATGATACTAATTCTCCCTTCTTCTAGTTTTAGATATTATATTTGCAGTTTCTATCCTCGAAATTTATATTATATGTCAGGTTAATATACAATTTTAACAAAGTTGTTTTTGTTTTTTTTAAAATGAAGCACTTGCATCCATTATCAAGATATGTTTCTTTGTCCCTTTGAAATTACATTGATACATTAATATCACTCTCAAATTTTTGGAACTATTCATGTAAGAATTTAAGTATTTGTATGAACTAGTTTGAATTAATTTAATTAAAATGACATCTTAATGATTTTAATTCTTATAGCATGGATTTTATTGGCCTTTTACCACCTGAAATTTCTCTAAAAATTCTGGCCCATCTAGATATGAATGACATCTTAAGTTGTTCATTGGTCAGCAAAGCTTGGTATAATGTTGCTAACAGTAATAGCATTTGGAAACACTTTTGGAATCCAAATAATCCTCCTAAGGAAAGTGAAGGATGTGCTGGTAAGTGACTATTTTTATTCCAACTATTGTACTTTATTAGTATTTAATTGGCAGTAAGCATTGGTTGCTACAAATTTAGAAATAGTATTATTATTGTGAAAATCATTTTTCTTTAATAGATTTACTTCTATCAGATAGTTATTTTAAGAAAGATCATTCATATACAGATCATATAATAAGAATTTAATGCAAATAAATTATGTATTGTATCGTATATTTAGTAAGTTATATTGTTATGATAAATGTTTATTTCAGGAGTATTAATTTAATATTCCATACTAATGTATTATTGCTAGGGCGTTACAAAGTCATCTACTAAACACAAAAGAGTAAAGCTCATTTTTATTCTCAATTGAGAATATTTTCAATCTTTCAATATTGACTCACCTATTCTCATTACATGAAATAATATATTTTTAATACATATGTGATTAGCACTTTAATTAATGGTAGCTACAATGGAAACTGGTAAGTAAAAAATAAGATTTTTTAAATTTCATATGGATGGTTCACTTGTTGCCCATTTTCTTTGGTCTAAAATATAAAATTTAAAAGCCAGCAAATCAATGGATTTCAATTACTAGGATCTCTAAAGTAAGATTCCTAAATCTTAATAGACAAGAATTTACAATGCTCTGTTGTTACACCTGATTGATGGATGAATGTTCTTATGACTAATTTATAAACTGTTGTAATTTATTAGAATTTCTATTTGGATATGTCCAAATAGTGGATTGAGATATTTATTCTGGTGCAAGAAGCAAATATTAGATGAATGGACTTGTATCTGAGGATTGAGTTTAATATTATAGTTTGCACAAATCCTGACTGCCTTATGAACTGTGACAAGGGGTGTACCCCATTCAGAATAATCTTGTTATAGTCCAACAATGAGTCCAATACATGTTTTAATTATCTAAAAAGGAATCAGAAATGGACTTGGGTTTGATAAGAAAAAGCATCCTTTAAGCATCGGAACTGAAGGGTAGGTCCAATTTTAGATTGGATGAAAAACATTTTCATGCGTTTGAAAAATATCATTTTTAATTTACTCAATTTTCGCTGGTTCCATTTTTTTAATGACATTTATTTTTTGGCTGGATAATTCAATTACTAGATTCTGAAAGACCTTTCCTATCATAAATCCAGTTTCAAAATGGAGTTGACCATTGATACTGCTGTACTGGACAGTATGGTATTTATAGTCAAATAATCCTCTTTTCCAGTCCTTTAAATTTCCTGGAGGCTAATATATCTAATTTAAATTTACCTATTTATCTAGGAGTAGTTTTAAGGCTCTGAGTCCGTAAAATTTCAAGTCATTTTAAAAACCAAATGAACACCTTAGATGTTTGTGCATCAACCTTTAGTGAGACACTGCTTCTGGCGATCTGCAAGGAAGCACAACAACCCAAAGAAATTACTTTTTAAATTTCATAAAGCTAAGATTTTTTGAGTCAAATTCAGGCAATCTTGTTCGGATTCGCTTGAAACCATCTGCTATCTTCATATTTTTATACTTCGAAGACAGAACCCTTAAGTAAATGCCTTTTATATATTAACCCAAAACACCAAATCCATGTACAAATTAATGTTCTGAATATTGATTTGGGCCAGATTTTTGCCCATCGACACTTAAAAATAAGTGACTTAAAGGCAGCTCATTTGTGTGAAGGAGGCACTCCAACCAGTATAACTTGTGACCTAATAACAGCTGTAGTAGCCACCACATCTTTCAGATCAATGTAGCAATCATTGGAAAATTTCGGCTAAAGAAAACAAAACTATTTGTGCCACCTTAAGGATATTAATTCAGAATGAAATTTTGTTATGATTTTTTTTTTTTATCCAGTTTCGCCACTTTTGCCATTTCAGAAATTCTTAACCTTTTTTTTCGTTCCATTCTAATCAAATAAAAAAAAAAAAAATGAAATATTTTAAAATTTTATTTGTTTCTGATGTTAAACACCCGATTTAAAGCTGAAACTGAAATTCTGTTGTTTAAACCTTTCTACTGGTCCCAAGGAATGTGTTTAAGTGGCTTGTATCCCTTTGTGTCAGAAGGCTTCTGATTGTAAAGCTGACTGCTTTTGATTTGTTGATTAGCAATTGTCTGACTAGGAATTATCTGCTTCTTTTAATATAGATATTAGCAAGCTGGCTTCTCTCAATTAGGAGTATTCATGATATTTCTTAACAATTATATTGGACGGATGGATTGTGTCAAGGATTCTTGTAGGAATTTATTCATGAAGTAGTAGTATTCCCATGTATCCAAATGCAAATTCTTAAGACTCAATGTTTGTATTTGCATATATGTTTCATTTAACCACTTCTTCGTTCAACTGTAAGAAATAGTTCTTTCATTGTAATGAAAAATAATCGTTACATCTCTCAAACATATCTTTTACATCATAAATATCACAACTAGTTTTGAGCATTTCATATATTTTTTTATTTACTCCAGTATAAATTTAAAAACACAGTAGCATCAAAAATTGTTAATGTTAAGACCTTTTTTTAATATGTTATATTATTTTGTCATTATTATTATTGAAACATACGTACATATTTGGCGATTCTATCCCTCCTCTTTATTATTAATGATATAATATATTATTATGATAATTTTTTTCTTAAGATACTAATTGAATTCACACAATTAGTATTAATAAATTGGATCTGTTACTGTTGAATTAGATCTTAAATAATAATTAATGTAATTAAAAATTGTATTACATTACCCATTTATAATTTTTGTTTAGACTTTGACTGGACTTTTGGCTCTCCTTGTAAGTGGAAACTATACCGGATGAACCATTATAGAATAATTAATAATTGGAAAGAAGACCGTTACAAGCGCTATGAAATTGATGGGAGATGGTTAGATACTACTGCTTATGATGGAAAAACCCTGGTTGTTAATAATGGACCTCTTGACATCTATCGAATAGAAAACGGAAATCTTGTACATATTCAAACATTGAGAAACAGAAACCATGATGCCTATATGTGTTCAACTAACAGTACATTTATAGCTGTAAAGTATAAACCTTTTGTCGTTATTTATCATAATGAGAATGATAAATACAAAACTTCTTATTATCTGTATAATCAAGGAAGGAACCCTAAACTGTTTTGTACGAAAGATCCTAGAGAAATTGATAGTAAAATTTCTGATGATCATTTTACATATCCTTATTGGTCACATTTAATGTGCATAATAAGTGACACACTTTATGTCTATTTATCTCATTTAAAAGTTCTTTATGCTTGGGAAATGAAAGAAATGAAATGTCTTCTTGAAAAAGAAGCAGATTTAAATGGTGTATCATATGACAAAAATTTTGTTTACCTTTGCATTCGTAATTCTATATTTGTTTTTGACAAAAATGGTAAAATTGTGATGAGATTAGAGGCTCGGTGGAATATTGGTAAAATGCATTGCAATCACAATATGATTGTTGCTCAGCGTGGATTAAATGAGGAAGTTGAGTTTTACGCTTGGGATAAAACAACAGGTCAGTTACTTTTTAATAAAAAGATGAATATAAGTGAAGATTTAATCCTTCATCCAAAAAGAGATGTTATTCTTGACTTGGTTGACACTTGGCAAGTGGAAAAAAAGGAAATCACGGCCTATAACTTATTGGATGGTTCACTTTTATGGAAATCTCGTATAAGTGAATATAGTTTGTTGGGTGACCTTCATAGTATTGTTGCTGAAAGATATCTTTTGTTTTGCACTTATACACGCCATATATTTGATATTTATGACACTATCTCAGGAAGCTATCTTTATTCACTTAATCATATTGATGATGATGATTTATATGCTTCATATGATTTGCTTATTTATTGCTGTAACAAAAATGCTAAGTTGATTCTTCATATTTACTCTTAATTAGTAATTTATTATTGGAATTGACTGTATAGAATATTTTTAAACTTAGTTTTATGTTTTGATAAGTTTTTTTAAAGAAAATGCTCTATTAGTCTTGTTAAATATCGTACATATTTAACGTTATTTATTATAAGTAGGTTTATACTTAGTTGGCTTACATACTGATTTCTTTACCATATTTGTGTGGTATTTTTTTTTTTTTTTTTTTTTTTTTTTTTTTTTTTATTACTAATTTTAATTATAATGTAAGGATTTTATAATTATATTTTGATTTTTACTAGTCAATTTTTATAAGGTTATGTACTAAATCATTTTTTTTTTTTTCATTCCTAATTTTTTTTTTCTATTTGGGGCTTAAAAATTTTATGCATATAGTTTTTCTTATGTCTCAACTTAAATTTATTGCTTAAAATAATTTCTCTTCTATGTTTAGGCTGATATGCTGCCATTTTCAAGTAAATAGGCAATACATATGCTATATTAAAATATTATAGTTTTTAAAAGCTGTATATGAAATTTAAAATACTACAGCTTTTAATGACACTATGCTTGGCATTCTGATGGAGGGAATATCCATACTACTATATAAAGGAACCATTTTACATTTGTGACCATTAATCATGAAAACTACAGTACCAATGTGTACCCAATGTTGACTACATCATCTTCATAGTTCAAGAAAGGTTTATCAATTATGAAATTTACAGATTTTTAATTAAATCTTTATTACAAATGAAATAAATATTTGGAATGCAGTGATGTTTGAAAATCGATCAATAGCTGACAAGTGCCATTTTTCAAGAGAGGTTAAAATGGTACAATGTTATGTAGAGCTTGAAATTTACTTATCTTAAATTAGGTTTTTTTTTTAAGTAAAAAATATGTGGAGTTTGATAATCTACCGATATGTTACAGATAATATTGTAAATATTCTCAGTCCATCTGAATTACAAAAATCATACATTAAAACTAAAAATTAGAAGTCCAATAATGTTTTTTCGTGACCTTTAACCACCTAATCTTTGCAAATCAGGTTTAAAATTACAGCTATGTGTGGAAATATTGAGGCTATAATTCTCACTGGAATAGCGACTGGAGAAAACACATTTATTTCTAGAATCACAATAATTCCTACCAATCTACCATTTCAAATAAAAAAAATGAAATTTCCAATGAAATTTTCTTTTGCTATTACAATTAACAAATCGCAAGACCAGACTTAAAAAATGTTGTAATGTATCTTCGGATTCTCTGTTTTTCTCATTGTCAATAATATGTAGGGCTTTCCAAAACTGAAAACAATCCAATCATTCTCATATCGGAAGACAAAACTCAAATGTAGTATATTCAGAATGCTAGTGTGTAATAAATGTGGGTGGGATTATAATGAATAATCAAATAAATAATAAACAAAACTAGAACAATAAAATCAGTTTTTTATTGGAATATTATTAGATTTACTAGTAGTAAAAATTGATTTTTTTTTTCTCATAATTTTCTTGTAAAATGGCTGCATAATCGTTTCAATGTAGTAGAGGTATTATTAACAATAAATTTACCTTGTGACATTGGTATTAATTTATTAATAATAATCTATTTTATTTATGAATAATAAATATATATGTATACACATATATAAATTAATAGATATTGAAAATGTATGTATGTAAATATGTATTTAGTGATATAACTTTTTTTTTCTATTCCTATAAAGACTTGCATTTTTTTTATTTATGGGCTTTAATTAATGTAAGTACTTCTATTTATTTTCACCTGCCTATAAAAATGTATAGTTTTCCTTTTTTATTATCAATGGCTTAAAAATTGAAGTTCTTAGAATCACTTAATTTATTTATTGTAAAATCCATGTTCTAGCCTTGAATAAATATTTATTAATGGGTCACTGATTGGTTATTAGCTGATTACTTTTTAAACATCACAGTAACAGAAAAATTTGTTTGGAATTTTCAATTGATACAGTGTTTTAATTTTTAATACAAGCTATTTAAACTGTATTAACATAACTTTATTCCATTAGTCTGTTGTTATTTACCAAAGATTGTAATTATATATTCATGAAACATTCCCAAAAATATATATATTTGGAATGCATTAAAAGTTAAACATTATCAATTGAAAATTGTGAAACTAAATATATTTTGATGAAGTGATAAAATATTTTACTAATTTATATAATTAAAGTATTGTATTATTCATGTATTTAGAAAAACATTTACTTATATGTTTGTATTAATAATAATAATAATAGTGTAGGACGGTTCACAGTTAATAAATAGTGGAGATAAATATATTATCTTCTCCACAGTTTTTATTATATATTTAAGTAAATTTTATTTAATTTGTTTTATGCATATACAATCCTTTCTTTCATAACTGTTGTTTTTTGGGGCTTAACGTCCTTATGTACTCCAACTAGGGCAGGAAGGATGGAAATAACTATTTATTTTATATATTTCCACTTATAAAATTATAAAACTTCTAAATCTATTATAAACATTTTATGGGCCTCTCAGGGTATAGCAATGTATATAAAGTAAAAAAGTAAGTTACATATGTATAAATAAGTTGAAATATTGTCTTTACTTTTAGAGAAAAGGTATATTCATCGAAGTTATACATACAAGTGTCTATAATTAAACAGAATATCTTAATGAATCCTTTGTGCATTGATTCGTAGAATAATTAACTGCTGGAAAAAAGGATAAATGTTTGTAAATATGAAATATATAATTGTAAAAATAAAATGATGACGTAGGATCACACAAGAAATATTTTATTGCATGTTAAAATAATTTATTAAACTTAATTTATATATGTTTTAAGTATTTTTGCATATAAATTTCTTGTAAAAGGATCATAAATTTAATGTAGGTGATTTAAACTTAGTTTAGAATATTTTGTTGGTTAATGTTTCTATTTTTATAAATAAAGTTTTAATAATCTAAACTATTGTTTTTATTTTTTAGCGGAATACACTAACTTTATCATTCAAGTTTTTTATATACTGTTAGGTTTTTTCCCTAATTAAGTGAGGACTGGGTGTACGCCAGGAAGATATATTTATGTTGCAGCTTTTAGATGTTAATTATTAGAAACATCTTTTATTATCACAAAGAAAAATATAAGGGGATATGGATTTCTCCTGCCAGAATCGAAGTTAATCAGACATCATATCTTAGATTGAAGGAGACATTAATCAAGCCAAATGCTGATTTAGACCATTTTCACTCAGCAGTGAGCTGAGATATGCTCAAATAAGGACCAAGAGATGCACCCTACAGCAAGAAAAAGAGGATATATACAATAGAGGAACATCTAAATTTAAGACCAGAAAAGGATTGCCTCAAGGTTTTTCATCCTCGAACCAATATAGGGAATAAAAGTGCATCTTTGTACACGATCTGGTAACCTAGGTAGCAAGTAGAGACATCCAAGATTAGTGATACATAAATGTATGATGCTGGAGAAGTTAAGACAATGGTCAGAAACGAATGAAATAACTTTGATCTACTAATGAACTATAAATGCATAATGAGAGCAGTTCTCCTTGTACTAGAAGCATTAACCACCACAAATGACCATAATGTGGTACTATTTGTGGATTCTCTAGCAGCTATAGGTACAATCGGGGGTCTTCCAGATCATCTTAATTTACTAACCTGATAAATCATCTTAGTTCAAAGAGCATCAACATTTTACTACAATTATTCCATCTCATTGCAGAATAGCTGGGAAATGAGTAAGCTGGCAGGTTCACAAAAGAAGGTTCTTTTTCTTCTAACATCAATCAAACCTTCCAGTAATATTCAAGACCTCAAAGAATGCTATAAAAGTCTTGTTATATAGTTTTGAGCAAGACTGGGTAAGAAAAAGCAGAAGGAATGCAATATTCTATCCTTATTGAAAATAGAAGATAGGCAAGTTCCCATGGACATGGCAAGAGGAAAGTTGGTAGCACTATTCTGAATGATGACTGCGCAGGACTACCTACAAAGCCATCTATTTAAGATAGAAATCATAGGGTCCAATATTTACCCACCTTGCAGGCTGGGTAAATATTGGATCTCTAAGCTAAAAGGCATATAGGAGTATAGAAGAAGCTGTCAAGGAGAAATGACTTCTCTACATCTACAAACCTGCTGAACTCTTATCAAAGTAAAATCTAGAAAAAATGGTGACGACATATATTGGACATCTAGATGTTTTATGGCTGAAATTGCTGACGATACTTGCATAGGATTAAAAAATATATAAAATTTAAATATAGAAAATGAAATTTCTATTGATTTAGATGATCAATTTTTGTATGATTCTAGGGCAAACAAACATTACAGATTAAACAATCATTCACACATGTTCTTCAATCAAAATTTACCAATTCACCAACAAAGACAGTGGACGATCTACCTATTAATCAATGTATTTTTTTATGATGTTGGGGGCAAACATTACCTATTAAACACTCATTCAAATATGTTCTTCTTTCAGAATACACCAGTTATATATTGTCAAATAGTTAAGAGCTTTGTTCTAGTGAGTCTACCTCAACCACCCTTCTTCTCTTGGCTACCAACTACCATTTTTCAAGTACCTGCACCACTTCAGTCAGAGAAGCCAAAACGTTGGAGAAGTTAATGAGAGGAATGAAGGATATTTTGATTATAAAAATGTTTTAATCCCTTTAGAGCAAAATTTCTAAGGAATTCACCTATATTTAATAATTGAGAAAGAATCCCTCGAGCTTGTGAAACAGGATACACTATGCAAGCTTCAGAGAATTTGTCTAAGAATGGAAGAGGAAGGACGGAGTGGTGGCCCACTTCATGATTGGAAGGCCAGCTAGAATACAAAAAGGGAAAAAAATATGACATCCTGGATGGTGAAGAAGTACAAATTCCACCACTGGCTTTCCCTGTTATTGCCTCTATAAATAAAAATTCAAAATATTTATAAAATGAGAATCGATAAGAAAAAAACTACAAATATCAACGATTTTTATTGTCAGCAGCAGCATACATTAATTTCAATGCATAGACCCCCTGCGGCCAACAACCCATATCACTAGAATGGAGGAAGAAAAAAATAAATAAAAATTTTATAAACATTCAAAACTATTGAAATTTATACCAGGATTCCTATAGAGTGTTGATCATGAATGTAAGAGAATTATTAGCTCATAAGTCAAATAAAATAAAATATAAAATGTCTGGACTGTTTTATACTTATATACTCAAAATTGTAGTAAGGTATTATAAAAAAGTACATATTTTACTTTAAAGTATTTCATTCAAACTAACTGGTAACAAAAAAAGGCACATTCATTAATCTACAAAATTGAAAGCAGCCTTCGTTGAGGGATAAACAATAGCTTAAACTTTTGAAAAATAACATATAACACAAAAATAAACATGCATCGCCAGCTTAAAAACGTACTACCAAATATAATTTTTATAAAAAAATCATTAGTCAGGAATGTATAAAATCATATATTAATATAACTGAATGTATTTACAAAAATAGAACAAACAATGATAAAATATTACATTTTATTACAATGGTTAAGTTAACAATTAATACACAGGTAGGTTATAACAGCATGTTATAAAAATGCATTATAAAACTGTGTAAAAATAATCACAGATAATTTATGTCTAAGCAAATAATGCTGATCACCAATAAAATGAGTTCTGAAATAGGGAGGTAGCAGTATTGATTATTCCTGCAGCACTCGCTTTTATTCTTTCAAAGCCAAATAAACTAATGGCTTTCTCCTTAACTGGTGGTTCTTCTTCAGGGAGATAAGCTGGAAGGAGGTCTACTTCATCTACAGTAGCTTTAGTGTCATCAGACACTGCGACAAGCATCTAAAAATTTACAAAAAAGTTTCAGATTAACAAAATAAATTTTCAGTGGTAACCACAAAGAGTTTTCAATAAACCATATTTACATTAATCATTCCTATTATTTCAAATAATATTTTATTCAATTGTAAATTACAATTATACATTAGTTTCTTATACAATTTTGTAAGTTATGTTTGGTTACTAACTATTTTTTTTTTAATTAGCTGAAAATCTGGATTGTTCCTTACAAGATGATCTTCTGAGCCATTTATCACCAATTATGATCCAAATTATTCGAAGATTCTACATTAAAAAATATTATATAGTAATTGAGTGATTCATCTAATGGGCTATAAAAGCGAAGGATTTTGCTCTTGGCAAAATATTTGGTCGAATAATGTTTATCCTCAGATTTCCTAGGAAAAGCTAAAAGGCTGCTCGAGACTAAATGGGAAGAAAAGAGAAAACCTGGGAAACCAAACAAGATGTGTTTCAGTTACATCTCAAAAACAGGAAGTGAAAATACAGCTTCAAAGGAAAAAAAAAATTGACAAACTCAGCTTAAATAATTATATTGCTTTCACTGTTTAAGCTATTGATGTCAAAAGAGGGGCAAGTCGATTTAGGAATAATAAAACATTTAATCTAGTTTTACAAATGCTCTAATATAATAAATTTACATTACTTAACATGAATAGAATACGTCAATTTTTAATTAGGATTGATCAATATTAATTGTATTTATTCTTTTATACCATCATTCAATTGACTCAAGTCAATTTTTAATATTTCTTAAAGCTATACACTATTTTTAAATTTATTGAAATGCAAACTCTGAAATATCTTGAATTATAAGATTCGAAGCTGAGCAACATTGAAATCAGATACACTGATTTAAGATTATAATAGATAATTGAGATATAGAGCTTTAAAGCATTTTTTTCTTTTGATTTTATAAACACAAAGATTTTTTGGTTCGTTGATTCAAAGTATGTAATCATTTATCGTATAAAAAAAAAAAAAGTATAAGTATAACTGTATCTTATAACTCAATGATTTAAACATTTTTTATAATTTATTTGATAATGCAAATTTTTTGTTGAAAGAATCATGCATATATAATTTATCAAACTTGAGAAATAAAATACAGTAGTCTCACTACTTGTTATTGCCCCATTGGAAAGAGTAGATAAACCAACTGAAAATATAATTTATAACAAATGAAGGAGGTATAAATGTAAATGGACGGGCAGTAACAACACAAAGGTAGCAGCTTCAGAAAAGTGAACAGACATTAGTTGAAGATATTTTAAATTTGTTAATTTGTTTGCTCCAATCAAAAACAGCTAAGACATTTTTTTTTTTAAAATATTTGATTATTAATTTGGAGAAAGTAATAAAATAGCACCTACATTAAATGCAAATAACAATCAGATTGGCACATTGACAAGTTTCAAACTAATACCTTTTTTATCTTGTCAAATTGCCAAAATTCTTTTTGGTTTGACCTCATTATTGAGAAAAAGTAGATTTTTAGTCATTTAATGTTAAAATAAAGGTGAGGAATACATAAATATTAAATGATCAAATTAACAAACACATTGAAGCTCACTATCACATAATTACTTGAGGTACGTATGATGACATAATTAATTATTCATTAAACATGATTGAGTTTGAATAAAATTCTAAGTCAATGTGATAAAAATGACTCACACAGAGGATAGATCAACATGATTTCTTAAAATTAGATTCTGATTATAAGAAACTATATAAAATTGAATTCAATATCTTGAGGATTTAATTAATCTTTCCACAGAAACATTAACTGAAATGTCTCAGAGATAACACCTTTTCTATCCTATCATTAATAAAACAATATGTTTTTATTGATAATAATTTTTTATCAACACTTAAACTCAAAAATAATTTTCTATAATTGAATAACTATGAAATTATTTTCTTAGGAAGGTGTTTATCCAAATAAATAATTATGTTCAAAAGAAACACAAATAATAATACACCAATATATTATGCCAATAGCATGAACAACATTTCTTGATTAATTAATATTGTAATAAGCAAAAATAATGGTTGGTTGCTGATATCAAAAAGTTGCGCCTACATACTATTCTCCATCATGATTAGTTGAAATATCAATTTGAAGAGCTGACGTAAATCTCCATCAGGTATAGACATTGGTGTGTTATATTGTGCATGTGCGTATATATATGAATATGAATATTACAAAAAAAAATGTAATTGAGATAAGGGAATTTTCCAATTTAAACTTGAATTGATAGCTTTATCATAACATTAAGAATCATATAATCCCAAATATGGACGTATAGGTAAAATACAACTTAGCACTTAAATTTATTTTCTTACAGGAAGAGAAGCATCACACATCATTGTGTGATGCTTCCCACTTTAAATGGGTTGCTACATTTAACACAACATGCTTATCAATCTAGTAGGCAGCCATAAGGGAATACATTCTAACAAGAAGTTGATAACATGACTATAATGTGTCTTCATGACTCTAGGTTGTTTTTATTTTCGAAAACAAAATTGGAATAAATCTGTTTAAATAGTACACTTTTAGACATCCACATGTCATACGGAAGAGTTTTAAATAAAAAAAATATTTTTAAGGATTTATTAGAAGAAAAGTGTTTTCAATTAAATAAAATATCACTATGAATAAAGTGTATAAAACTTTAAATATTATACATTACAAATAAACAACAAGGTCAGTTATGGCAAAAATATTTGTATTAGACTAACTTTATCACTTGTTTATGATTATATAATGGGATTTCATAAGTTTTCTTCAAGTTTCTCAATAGCTACTTTAATTTCTTGGGGATTTAATCTGATGTTACCTAAGAAATTTAATGCTTACACTCATTAGATTCATAATGTTTCATAGCTCCAGTTAGATCATTTAAAATATATATACATAATAGAAAGAAATGTAATGAAAATTATAAAATTATTATTTACATGAAAATTAGTCCCAGAAAAAAAGAAACAAAAACAGAACCTTAATACACATTATTTTTGGATTAGTACTGTTCGGTACAAAATAAAAGATTTGTGAAAAATCCCTTTTCCGACTATAATTTTATTATTTATCCACAATTTATGCCTTTTCCAAAATTTGTGAATAGATACAATCTACAACTAGCAACAAATCATAATACTTACTTATTAAAGTAAGAAACTTCCCCTAAAAGAAGGAAACATAACCCACAATCTAAACTTAGTAAACACAAATAATAAATGAAGTAAAATACCTCTTGATTTAACCTGTTTTTAACAACAAGGCGAGCTTGCAATTTTGTTTTCTCCGAGATATAATTGACTATAATTTCAGGTGTGACTTTTTCAACAGCACGTACGGTACACCTCTGGTGTTCAACATCTAGGACTACAGATATAACACCCCTTATTCTAACAAGGGCACACTCTAAATCAGTTCTTGTATCCTACAATAAAAAAAGCACTGAATTGAAGATATATTTGTGTCATATCCATAAAATTTAATTAAAATATTTATTTATTATAACCCAATTCTATTCTTGCCTCATAACTAGAATAAAATCCAGGGAAAATAAGTCTTCGTGAATTTTTATGGCTAAGTGGTGCCATATTAAAAAAACTAAATATTGATCTTACCACAATATAAATCTCTACTGCTAAACTTCAGCTTCACATTTAAAAACTAATATTATTATCCACTATTATTAATAGTACATTATTATGACTGCTGGTTAAAGTTCAAAAATCATTCTGCAATTTGTTTTTACTTATTTGAGTGGACTCACTCAACTGACATGGGCCTGGGTATTTTGATAAATAATTAAAACTAGCAACTGAAATATTCACCTAGAATCACCATAAAAGATTCTCACATATTAACCACATCATCTATTCTTATTGAAACCACAAAAGGTAAAATCTAAACAAGGATAAAGGGTCCAGCAGTTCACTAAAAGGATTATTCTTAGCTAAGAGATAGGATAAATAAGGCAACAAATATCTAACAACCAATCCTAAACTACCATTGAAAATAGTAATCTACACTACAATTTAAACAATGTATTATTTGTAAATCATAAACAAACAATTGCACGACACCCAATTTGTCGATAATTGATGCCAGATTTTTTGACATCAATCAAAAACATAGTAACACAAAGAGAAAATAATAAAATACGTTATTATAAAAAGCAGAGTAACTATGAAAAGATTAAAATGTGTAAAAAAAAACTTCAATTTGATAAATCTATCTTGAGGAGGAACATAGAATATAAATAACTTATTAAATAAATCCTACAGCTGACACATACCTTATTCAAGCCAAAAACATGAAAAGAATAAACTTTTGAGGTTTTTTTCTTAATCTGTCCTTCAAATTTATTAACAGTCTGCTTAACATAAGAAGGGTGTTCAAGTTTTGAGTGAATGTCTTTGGCTAGATTGAGCAAAGAATTGTCCAGATCATTCCTAATAACAAATAATGTAATTAGTCAATCAATCAATATTATAGGTATTGAAGTGAAAAATATAAATACTACACCTATCCTTTGTGGCTTTTAGTGCTTCAAGTACACCAAATGTGGTCCTTAAAGCGCTGTGGGTTTGAGTATTTTTAACTAAAAATTCTATGGCCCTTAAAGATTCTTTCACTACTTCTGGATCTTTGTGGTCTAAACTATAAGCTAAAAACTGAACCGCCGTTTTATCCTGAAAGCAGCAAATAATTATAAATAAAGTACAAAGTAAGTTTTAAAATACAACTATATTGAAGTCCTTTCAAGAAAAATTATTTCAAAACTGGAAATTGAAGGAGAATGGAAAATCAAACAAACCTTAATCATTTGTAAATGTTTGCCTTCGTCGGAAGCCATCTCTTTGTAAGACAAAATAATTTCCTTTTCCGACATTATGGAAATTTCGGAATAATTCAACGAATTTCGCCAACACCTTCATCAAAACATTAACCTTACATACTGAAACTGATCAGGCCACAATGAAACCTCTTACCTTGTTATAAAAGTCTGTTACGTTCTAGAAACAATGTTGCATTCTTTCTTTATTTATTATAGAAAACAGTAAATTGTAACGTAAATACAATGAAAATAAAATAAAACTAGATCAATATTTTTATTTTTTTGTACAATGAGTCATTATTTCTTTAAATTCAGTAATTTAAAAATTAAAGGCCCCCTTGAGCCTGTCAACTAAAGAAAGTCTAACATGGAACTTGTGTCAAAAAAGCCCCTAGATATAGCTCTTAAACGGTAGGTCCTGGCGAAAAATGTTATACAACAAAAAAATATGTCAAAAAGATCCCTACACTTAAAAATAGAGGTTTTAATTCCTGAGGTTCCAAGTGATGTCAATTCCTTCATCAGATGACCCATCTTCATCATTTGAAGGAATATTTCGCTCCTGAATGTTTGGAAAGTTTTATTTCAGCTCAGGTGGTAGCAGAATGCCTATAGTTTCCTTCAGGAAGGATTTGTTTGGTTTCTCTTTGTAATCTGTGACAACTCAATAAATGTTGCATCATAACATTTCATTCTAAGCTAGACGTTGAGTTTGAGTTGCGGCATTACACACTTAAGTGTCAACTATTTTCAGTAACAATGTGTGCTTAACAGTATACAATCTTTGTCTCAATTGTTGATTCTTCTAATTGATTTGCTAAATTTTGAATATATTGTATTTCTTCATTCGATATGTCTGCGTTATCCTTGACAAACCTAATTCTGGTGGGACAGCAAAGGCGCGGCGAGAATGGTGTTGGATTACGTCAAACAACTCACTTTTCAAATAATCCACAAGTTAACTGCAGTGGCACAAGAGAAGTTTGAAATACCTGTGTATCATTGTCATAAGCATTTGCAAAGCTCTGGATTCTTCAGATCTCTTTAATGGTCGCCCTTGTCGCATTATTGCCATCAGTAACAATAATTTGCCTTGAAGTCTTCATTTTTTCAAACTTGAATACTTCATTATTTTTGACGAAAATATCTTCTTTTTTGTGCGCTGTCATCCATTTTTTTTTAAACTGTGGCTGAAAATGAGTAAAATTGTGCTCGATTTCATTTATTTGTTTTTTTTTGAGTAATCGTCAAATTCTAACAAAATATTCGGGGCATATTCTAATTGTACTTTATAATTAAGGTCCTTCATTTTTTTTGACGCATAATGTCAAATACATCTTTTCTAGTCATTATTATGACTTCCAAAAGGAAAAAAATAAATAATATTAAAAATTATCTCGAAACCAATCACTTTAAACAAACAACAGACAACTGGCATTTACATGCACATCCGCGCTAATCATCAATTGATTAGTAATTACCGATTATATATTCTTAAAGTTGAAACATTCCTCTGTATGTTAATATAAAAAAAAGTGGTTGGAACTGCTTAGTAGTATAACAAAAACATTCGAATTATTTTAAATTTGACACTAAAAACGCCAAAAGAAAGTAATTAAAATGATTGAAAAAAAAAATGATTTCCCATACCCTATCTCTTAGCTTAAATTTTAATTCGAGATTTAGATAGTTAGGGTAGGCAGTAATAGATACTCAGCAGATCAAAATAAAATTGTTATTTTATTTTAATATCAATTAAAATAAAATAACAATTTTATTTTGATCTGCTGAGTATCTATGACTACCTACCCTAACTATCTACATCTCCCATACATCACAGTCAACTATACCTTATGAATATAAATTTTAATTCAATCAAATTGGTATAATTACTTCTTTAATATTTACCAGTGATTGAGAGATTCTTTGTTTGTTAATCAAAATTATACCTTTCTTTGGTATTTTATTTCTTTAATTAATTAGTAACATAAATAATCATAAAACTGCTTTTAATATTATAAATCAAGACATTTTCTTGGGATGAATTACCTTGACTAAATAATGATTTTTCTTTAACACTATAGCAAATCATGATTCATCACTTTAAATATGAATCACTATATCGATGTGCAAAATAAAGTTTGAAAGATTATCATACATACTAAATAAATGGTAGCGGTTATTGTTTATGGTTATTATCAGTTCGACCTGACAGGTTACTTGTGACAGGTAGACCTGTCATTTATAACTGTAGTTGTGTACTTTTAATTAAATGTAGTATGGAAAGTATTTTAGGAACAATCAATAAGTTGTTTTTTGAGGTACTGATTTATTATAAATATTAAAGGATCTTTATGGAACATAAATCAACTAAATTAAATATTTAACGAGAGCTATAATGATAATAGCAGATACCATTCTGGCCAACTGCTAATCCTCTCTCAAACTCTTGCATGGCAGATATCCTCAATAATCAAAGATAAATCTCATAATAATTCATCCAAGCCTAACTTATTGGGTGATGCTTTTCTATGTTATTTATTTTTTTAGCACCCATATCTCTTCTGTGAGTCATATGCAGCTTTAAAATCATTAAACAGTATCCATTAAGTCTGTGCTGCTTCAATCTTCTCAGAGATTTGACTCAGGATGAAGATTTCGTTTATGGTTGAGATAAATTAACCTCTCTGATACACCAGGAATCTATTGTAAAAGGGTATAGAGAATAACTTGTTTGTGGCCCTAATCAACTAATGCCTCACTATTTGCATGTTGTTGATTCGTGATTCTTATGAATATGCTTTATTAGAGCCTTTAGGACTTTCCTTATTTGAGCTATTAATTTCAATGCATCTTGATGTTCAGCTTTAAATATTTTAGATTAAATTCCATCATCACTTAATTTTTTTTTTTATGTTCTACCTTCAGTATCATAAGAAAAATTGGAAGGCTGCTACAGCAGGCTAAAACTTAACATCAAGCTTCAGGGTCAACAAAATTGAATTAGTAAGATGGTTATGGTTTATTAATATTTGATTAGTAAGTATAAGGCTTTATGGTAAGATGTACATTCGTCTACATTTATGCGATTTTATGTTTACTTTTCCTTATGATGCCTGAATAGGCAAAACATTGATTAATTAGCTATTAAAATGGATTTTATTAAGGCACTAAAATGCTTATTTGAATAGCCCAATAATAACCTAATTAAAACTTCTCACTAAGCTTTTATATCTGTATATTAGTAAAAAGTAATTAAACTAAGGATTATTATATTCCTTTTAAAGTTTGTATTTAACATATAGACGTTATGTCAGGGACAAAGACTTGGGTTAAAATTTAAATAGAATAATTAAAAATATCAATTTTATTCAAAAAAAGGTTTTAATGGGAGATTAATAATTTTCCATTTATGTAAGGTTTCACAAAAAGTAAAAATATCATTAACAGAGATATCTAAATAAAACTATAGTCATCATAAAATTTAAAAATCACTCTCACCTCATCTATAAATAGAACTTTACCTCTAATTTTAAAACCACAGCTTATTTTTTTTGGGTACCAACTGGATTTGTGAGTGAAGACTGTTTTCATTGGTAATCCTACCAGACCTACTAGTAATGGAAATATTTCGGTATCCAAATCATATCTTCCGGAAAATTATACTTATATAATCCTAAGTGGTTTATGTAAACATTACCTTCTTCTGGCGTACTATTGTTCTCCTCAGTACCTGGCCCACAATCGAGATTTACCCAGTATTTTGGCAACCGCTATTATTCTATACCCTTTCAGCATTACTATTTATAGCCTTAAGATTTAACAGAATGAGAACAACATAGACATCTATTTTTAAGATCAAGAATAAAATCAAAATTGGAAAATAATTTTAAGTGCAATAGAATGAATGGGAAAAATTCTATTACTTAGGGAAAAGATAATCATATGTCAGATAAGAGTGAATAGCACAACATATCCCTGTTTACAATGACAACTCTTAATTCCTACCATTAATTAAAGTAAAGGAAAAAACATACAAAATTATTTTTTTTAGCTAGTAAATTAAAGATCTGCATTCATTTCCAGACCAGTGTTTATACATCTTCTTTTATGCTATTGAAGTACATAGTAATCTCTGGGCAATGGTGCAATTCATTATTCCATAATTATTGTAGGCCAGTTTATCCATTCTTTTAATATCAGAGAAAGATAAACCCATTACCATATTTATTATTATATATTATTTTTTTAAACTGAGCTTTCTTTGACTAATTGGTATACATAAATAACTACAAGCTTAACACAATATTTATATAACAAAATAAAACTAGTAACCCATATACCAGTTTAGTTTAGAATCGCAATATACATATAAAATGATTTGATATTTCATAAGAGTGCTATATTATCCCTATTGTTTAATAAAACAGCTAATAACTAATCAAAATAAAATAATTAAAGCTTCAGCTGGTTAGCGATTCTGACAAAGGATGTCCAAGTTTCTTTAAATAAATCATTAACAATAAAATCTTTACATTGAAAAAAAATAAATAAAATCTCATTGGTTCAGAATTATTGCATGAACTTAAAAATCATGGCCACTAGTCTATAATCTGAGCTATTGATAATAAACAGTACCAGAAATAATGACATGATTGCATTAAGTTATTAAATACACAATAGATAAAAAATTAGTTTGCTGAAATAAATTAACTAAGCAATGTAGTTTAAATGTAATAATAACAACCAAATATCTATAGATTTGGGCTGAATAATGAAAACTAAAATCTATAATATGTGCATATGTTCAGTATATAACATAATAATGCTGTTTCGTTTTGATACTGGCACAACTAAAACATATAGAATTTCTTTCATTGAAATAATGTGAGTCACAAGAGGTTAAAAATTATCAGGTGAAACTATTTATTTCAACAAAAGTTTACATTTTTTGAGTTGAGCCAGTATTGAAGCTAAGTAGCAATATTAATATCTATAAATTATACGTATTAAATGAAGTTTTATGAATTGGTATCAGAGCATAATAAAGGATACAACTTATAAATTAATACAATATCTGATGTAGTTTTTCATTTATTATAAAACATAAAACAGAAATATCAAATAAGAAAAATGCTACAGTAACATTTACTCTTAAAAAGTTTTTTGAAATTTAATTGATAATGAAAAATGTACAAAAGTTATAGTCAATCCATTTAATTCTTTATAAGATTTACCAGTCACTTTCATTATGGTTAATAAACTGTACACTTAAAATTAGCAGTGAAATAAATACTGTACAAAATCCACTTAACTACACCACTCTTCTAACTTCAAAAAATCGCTTTAAATAATAAACTTGCCCTATAGTCATGGTAATGAGAACTAGAGCTTCAAAAATCGACCAGGTCACAACTCTACTGTTGGTTGCCTCATTTATTCCATGATGAATACGATCCCGTACACTCATATATTCCTGTTCATGCTTAACACCAGTGAGGGCAGCAGATAAGTCCTTAATCATTTGCTCCATCTTGTTATGGTCAGCATCATTTTTATTTTCGCTTGATGGAGCTTCACCAACTTCCATATTGAACATAACCACTTTTGGTGTCATTGTAGACATTTGGTTACTAAAGCAGTAAGTGTACACTCCAGATGCATGTGCTGAAAAAGTATACTTTCCACTGGTTTCTCTATTCCCTTGATGAACTATGCTATCATCTGGACCAATGATTTTGACATCAATGTCCAAGAAACCTCCTTCTGATATCTCAAACATTAAACCAAGCTTTGTACCTTGTTCTACTTTCTCAAAGAAACATTCTTCAGAATGAGCATCAACGGTAACGAAATATGCTGTGGCAAAACTAGCAAAAGCTAATAGAAGAAATATATTTACAATGAAATGCATGGTAGAAAAAACCTAAACTACAACTAAATATTTCACATGAAGAAACTTTATGAAGATGTGGCATGAGTAGGCTATGTGAACATAAGGTTATACTGAACTATTATGAAATGTCAAAGTTGTTTAAAATTGAAAGAAAAATCTGATGGAAGAGATATTGTATAATAAAGCTAAATTTCCCTTCAAACGACGAGTTAAAAAAACTAATTATTACAAACTTTTTTCCGTTATCATTGAATCCAATTAATATGATATGTCTTGAATAATTAAATTAAAGGTAGAATTTGACTTTTATAATTATGATATTAAAATATCTTTCAATCTAAATAATTATTACTTTGAACTATTCTCAATATTTTAAACAATTATTAGATTATTAGAGATTATTACGTAAGCATTGGTTTCTTATTGGTTCAAAATCATGACCGAATAAGAACACATCTATTTTATCGGATTCATTAATTCACCTAGATTAATTCAATACCAATTGAATTACACACACATTTTTATCGACAAGTATTTGTTGAAATTCAAATATTTAATTATATAGTGTAGCAATCATACTACTGAATTCAAGTTTTAAAGTATTAACTATTGCGATTTAAAATGTGATAAAGAAACTAATTTAACTTGTTTAAATATTTAATGAAAAATTAGCAAAAATCATATATATATGTATTTATATATATAAATGGAAAAAAATAAAGATATTTAAAATAAATATTCAACGTAATTCTGATTTTTTTTTTTTTTTTTTTATGAAACAATTTTGAAAATATATAAACGATGTAATAAATATAATTTAGGTGGATAACTTCATTATCACAGGAATTACATTTTTTTTTTTGTTAAGTTTTTAATTAATAGAATTGGCCGATAAATTTTGAAAAAAACATATGTATAGGAACCTTATAAATAAAAAAAAAGTTCTGATTTTGCTTTTTAGTTGAGAAATTGCTTTGTAGCTATAAATAAAAAATGTTTGAAATGCTCAACATAACTTATTAATTAATTATTTTAGTGTTAATTACAGAGTGGTGGGATATTACAGAGAACCAAATTTGGAATTCTGAAATTCTAATGTGTTATTTATTTAACTTGACTGATTTGGAAGATGCAGCTTTTTCCAAAATATATATATATATATATATATATATATATATATATATATATATATATATATATATATCTTGGTTTAGTTTTCTATTTCATGAGTTCCAGTATACTTGATTATGTTCAATTTTCTGTTAGCAGTACTTCTTTTTTAATAGCAGATAGTTTATTTATTTTGAACGGATTTATTTTTGCGATACTAATCTTCAGAAGCTCAAATTTTCCAGTTTTTCACGACGTCATTTTGCATGAAGGTCCACAAAACCAAAAACATATTAATTACACATTTGGCCAATTTGTTTATTATTTAAATACTTTTACCCTTTGTTTGCATTCTTAAGGTATTTCCTATCTCATGAGTTCATGAAAAAAATATTAATGTTTGTCAAAAAGTAGTTACAATCTTTTATTGTTTAAAAGTTGTGAAATGAAATACAAATTTATAAATGAATAATCCAACTTTAAATGTTAGGATTCCATTGTCACTCTTACTTTCTGTATATGTAAAACATCTCTAGCAAGTGATATGCATTATTTACTTTCTGAATGTGTTAAGCATGCATAGTTGGTCACTATGGTCTATACAGGGTGCTTCAGGGTTAATTAGCCAAACAGACAGACCTTAAAAATATTTTCTATGGAGGAATGTCCGTAAATGCTTTGTTTAGGAGATATTCACACCTTAAGATTTTCATAGTTATGAATTATTTAGGCAATGTAAATAAATAAAACTTATTTTATTTGTACCAAATAATTTATTCATTAAATTTAAACATTATTATTCATATTAAATGCTGCTCAAAGTGATTTCCTTGAGTGTTAAGACAGGCTCATCATCTTTCTTCAACGCAACAACAATCACTACAACCGAGAAGAAACATGTGGTTTACATTATATGGTTGTCATGCACATTACAGAAGAGGTCCACTATAATGGCTAAATGTTAATTATCCCAATTAATGGATTGGTCGTGTTGGACCAGTGGCTTGTCCTGCTCACTCTCCAGACCTGACACCACTGGATATTTTTGTTTGGGGTGACATTAAACAAACATTCTATGCAAGGCCAGCCAATGAACATAATTCTTTATAATAAAGGGTAATTGGATCTTGTGACACAATAACAGATCCAGTGGCGTTCTGCCACTGCTGCTGTTGAAGAAAGATGCTGAGTCTGTCTTAAAGCTTAAGGAAATTTGTTTGGATAACATTTAATATGAATGTTCATGTTTACATTTAAAGAATAAAGCAGTTGGAAGAAATAAAGTTATAAGTTTTATTTATTTACTATGTTTGAATAGTTCATAACAATGAAAATCTTTAGGTGTGAATATCTCCTAAACAAAGCGTTTGCAGGCATAGCTCCATAGGAAATTTGTTTCTTGTTTTGAGGTCCTTATTAGAAATTTTCAGTTTGGCTACTTAACCCTTAAGCACCCTGTATAGACCATAGTGAACAACTATGGCACCATTCCTTAGTTTTCATTATTTTTTAAAATACTTGTATAGACATTATCTTTCTTTTTCTTTAGAAATTGTTATCGAGTTTTTTTATTTGTATTTTTATATATACATATTTTATATATACATACATATTTTTTAATTTTTTAGAATTTTTTTTTTTTTTTTTTTATTTATTTATTGATATTTACAACTGTACAAAATAATATACAACAAGTAAATGTGTTGACAGTGAATTCAATGGCATGCAAATAACTTATGAAGAACTACTCACTAGTAGCACTTCAATAAAATCTACACTAAAAGGTCTCTAGGCCATCTTCTTTTCAGACGCCTCGGAGGATTATCAGGGATGGAGGAGGAAGCAAGTTGGGAGACTAGTGGATTGGAGTGGTTATGGAGCTTACTATGGAAGGATAGGTATCTGGTTTGGGCTAAATCAGAAACATATGGAACATTAAGATCTTTATGGATAAGTTTATTGGTCACAAAGTAAGGAGCATTGAGGATTTTTCGAAGGATTTTGGATTGTAAGGATTGGATACGAGATGAGTTGGATGGTTTAGTAGAGCCCCAAAGCTCAACTCCGTACGTCCAAATAGGTCTAATCACAGTCATGTAAATGAGTCTTTTGTAATTAATTGGGAGCTTTGAACGTTTGTCTAGTAAATGTTGAAGTAGTCTGTAACAACGGGCAGTTTCTTGTCGTTTTAGTCTTGTATGAGGATTCCAAGTTAGTCGTTTGTCCAATTGGAGTCCTAGGTATCGGATCTGTTCAACAGGAATTAGTGGAATATCATTAAAGGATACTGTAGGACAGGATGTTGTGGGTTTACGACGAAGGGTAAAGGTTATTTGATGGGATTTATTTGGATTTATTTTGATTCTCCATTTTTGACACAATTCTTGAAGGTTTAGGATATGGGATTGGAGTGTTTGAGAGGCAATAAAGGGATCATTGTTTACTGATAACACACATGTGTCATCGGCGTAAGTGATGAGGACAGTGGTAGGATGAATTGGGATGTCAGCTGTGTACACTGTGTAGTGGATAGAACCTAGAATACTACCTTGAGGCACTCCGGCAGATTGGGTAAAGAGGGGAGAATAGGAAAATTTATGGTTTACTTTGAAGGTTCGGTCACTGAGATAAGATCTAATAACGAGGAAATATGTAGAAGGTAGGAACTGACGGAGTTTATACTGCAGTCCCGGGTGCCAGACTCGGTCAAAGCTTGTTCTACATCAAGAAAGGCTCCCGTGCAGTACATTCCGCGCTCCAATGCAGAGGAGACAACGTCCACCACACGATGACATTGCTGAATTGTTGAGTGTGATGTTCGGAATCCAAACTGGTGATCTAGGATTACATGATGGGATTCTAGGATAGAATACAAACGTTTTAAAATGAGTTTTTCTAGGATTTTACCCATGATTGGCAAGAGAGAAATAGGACGGTATGAGGATGGGAGCTCAGGTGGCTTTTTGGGTTTAGGTATCATTTTAACTATTGATAATTTCCAGGAATCAGGGAAATATGTGGTGCGGAGTACAGCATTATATATGTATGTTAGGAATAGGATGGCTTTACGAGAAAGGAGTTTAAGGATGTGGGATGTGATTAGGTCGTGTCCAGGGGCTTTGTTTGAAGGTAATCTGTGAATGATGTTTGATATTTCGGAAGGATGGAATGCTTTAGGGGGAGAGGACATTGGAAGTGGGATATTAAGTTCTGATTCAATATATTCTAAATGAGTAGGATTAAGGATATCAGGATGTGGTTTAAAAGTTTGGAAAAGGTGCTGGCCAAAAATGAGAGATTTTTCTTCATCAGATTTTGATCAGGTTTTGGCTTCGGTAAGTAGGGGATGATTATAGTTTCTGTAGTTCAGTAGTTTTTTTAGTGGTATTCCATAAGGATTTGTCGGTTGTATTAAGTTTTTCTGTGTAGTCATGTAATTTTTGAAGTTTGTATTTCTTAATTTCTGTCTTAAGTTTGTTTGTAAGTTTGCAGTAATTATTTTTATCTGATGGATATCTGGTACTGTGCCACTTCGTTCTTGCTTTACGCTTTTCTCTTAACAAGACACAAATATGTTGTGGTAAGTTAGTCTGATGAGAATTATTTTTTTTTTCCTGTGTGATGTGTTTTCGTTAATACTGCTGGATATTGAAATGGTGAGTTTGTCTATGGCAGTGTCGATATCAAGTTTTGTTTTTAGTGGAATTTTTAAGTCTAATTTATTTTCTAAGTCATAACCAAATATGTCCCAGTCTTGTTATTAGTTTAGGAGTAGAGGGTTTAGGGACGGGGTATGAATGGAGGAGAAGTAGAACAGGGCTATGGTCTGATGAAAGGTCATCCAGGGATTTGACAGAGGTGTGAGAGGTGGAAATTTGGGAAGAAATAAATATATCGAGGATGTCTGGAGGTTTTTTGAGGGATGTAGGCCAATAAGTTGGATCTAAGGGAGAAAGGACAGAATAACAATTGGAGGAGGAAACATGGGATAAAATGCTGCCACGGGAGTTGGATGTTCTACAACCCCATCGCTGGTGTTTGGCGTTGTAGTCTCCTCCAGCAATAAAGCGCGGACCGAGGGATCGGAAGAAGGAATGAAGATGGTTATAAGAGAGGGAATTACCAGGAGGACAGTATACAGCTGAAAACGTTACGTTAAAAGGACGAGTGGAGACGGATACTGAAGTGGATTGAATGGTGTCAGTTGGAGTAGAAGGGATAAGAGAATGAGGTATTGATTTATGAATTAGGATGCAAGAACCGGCATGGGCTGTGTTGTCTGGGTGGTCTGATCTGTAAGTGATGTAGTCAGGTATTTGAAAATAGGATCGTTTTGTAAAGTGTGTTTCCGTCAGTAGGGCTATGTCTATGTTATTGTCATGTAGAAATATGTCAAGTTTGTCTCGATGGTTATGAAGGCCATTTGCATTCCACAAAATGACAGCTAGGGGCTTTTTGCTCATTTTGGGGTGTTAAATGGGACTTCAGAAAGGACTCTAGTGAGAAGGAAAATGAGAGGTCTTATTGTTTCTCTCAGTTCTGTTAAGAATGATGAGAGGATAGTGTTTATATCAGGTGGATTATGGTTGATTTGGTTGGGGATAGAATGAGAAGGATTTGTGTGTCCGGAAGTGTTTTAGAATTTAAATATTTATTATTCATTGGCCCTAAGGTCATAAACTTTTTTTTTAATTAAAAAAATATTGATACATAGGTTTTACATTATCTATTCTATGTATTCATATATGTAGAAATTGAAGTGAATAGTCAAGACCACCACTTGAAAAGCCAAAAATAGATTCCATCAATGGTTGGGCTACATCTTTTATAGTTTATAGCTTCAGTGAAATGTGCTGGTTATGCCATATTGTGTGAAATGAAGCAGGAATTACCATAAATTGATTCTTTCACTGAACTTTCGTTACTAAAATAACTGGAATTTGTTTCACTGCCTCAACTTTGGATTCTGGTCTGATGACACTTAATCTGGAGAGAGTTTATGAGTCATTATTGTATAAAAAAAATAATGGTTGTCAACGATTAAAGTAAGATTGGACAAATCACCCAGAGGACCAGAGAATGGTTAATGGCTGAAAGACATATATCTAGAAGCCTTTGTATGGTTATTCATGATAAATTTATTGTTACAAGAGTATGCAGGAGGCATGCTATTAAACATATGGTATATCTCATATAAGTTGGCTATTCTCATTGATGCTTGAGTTGATTCAGCATAACAAAATTGAATGTAGAGATATAAAATACTTCCAGATGCATAACTATTTGGCAAAAAGTTTCCATCAAGCTCTGGATATGGGTGGATACCTATCGGAACAATATATGCTATACTAAAGGTATAATCCAGATAGGGGGCTACAATAAGTTCAGCTGAAATTGTATCATGAGGAACCAATAGTTAAAGATTATATTGTATTACATAACAGGTTTATTATCCACCATATAAATAAGAAAGAAGACAACACAGGCTATTAATGTTATTATTCAATATGAAAGGGTTCTCAGTTTCCATTTTGTCCTTTCTTTTGAATGCAGAACATACTCCTTAGAAGTTTGATCTAAATTAATTTTCTTCACCTTATTCCTTCACCAAAGGAAAGTTCTTCGGAAAATATATGGACCTACCTACTCTGAGGGAAGGTAGAGAATTAGGACTAATGAGGAGTTGAGAACCTTATATGGCCAGACAGATGTGAAATTTATAAAAAAGGGAAGGTTGAGGTGGCACGGTCATGTGGAATGGATGGGAAGTGACCATTTCCCAAGGAAACTACTTTATGAAAAGCCTGGAGGAGCTCGTAGATGTGGTCGTCCAAGAATGAGATGGTTGTATGACATAGAGGAGGACTTGAAACAATTGGAAGTCAGAAGATGGAGGAACATTGCTGGCGATAGACCAGCTTGGCAAGCAATTTGTGACAACGCCTTGGCAAAAGCACCATAAATAAATAAATAAAAAAATGGTTTTTAAATTTGATACAATATTTATAATAAATTAATCAAATCTTTAAAGAAAAACTAATGCACTGATAACTCTAAAAATAAGAGTAGAGTATTTAGAGATTTACTAATTCCCCATTAGTTTATGATATTTCACTATTGAAAAAAAGGTAATGAAACAAAAAAAATTAACTCCATTATGATTAATATTTTAAATTTTACTGTACAATTTACATATATATTTTTTCATAAATGAATATTGATTTATTGAACATTAAGTATTTAAAATTACTTTTGGTGATTACTTCAATTATTTATAATTTTGAAGTCAATAGAGATTTAAACATTTTAGCCTGTTAAACCCCTGGTGGTTGGAACATTTATGCATGAATGCTAAGCATTTTTGACATGCAGTAAGTAGAGTGTCTAATGGGATCTGATTTTAAAGTCAAACTAATTTGTTATTTCTATTAAGTAGGCTCTTAAAACAAGACTTTATTTTCTGCCAATATAATGTTTTTCTGATAATGTTGTTTTGTCAAGTAACATTGCCTATTTTTGTTATTTAACACATTGACTGCAGTATCTTTTGACCATCGTCCATTCTCTGTGGTTAAAAGTTTTTAAAACCATTTGAAATGATAACGGGTATGACGATCAAGTGTTGACACCAGCCCATGGAAAGGGATTATCAATATATGGTACAACTCTTTTTATTTCAGATACAGCTATACCATTTTCTTTTTTCCTTGGTTCAAAGGTGGAGTGGTTAAAACAGATTTATTCAAAATGAAAACTACATAAGGTAAACTGATCAACCAAATCTAATACATATTTTGGGAAAAACAAGGGTTGTCATTTATTTATTATCATTTAATAAGGTTTCTAAATATAATTTATTTACATATCTATCATTCTTATTGTGTGTGCTTCACCACTGTCTTCATTTGGGAACAGTATGTTATATAATTTTTCCTGCACTTGATTATTTTTTCAAATAGTTATCCCTATTCTATATTATCTTATATTTATCAAAGAGAAACAAAAAAGTGTATTGTAATGTATTTAGCTTATTGCAAATAACAAAATAATGTTTGATAATTACTATATACACATTAGAGAAGGTATCATACAAATAATTACTTATGTATGAATGGCATATGGAACCATGTATTTTGAATCAGTTTAAAACAAGAATATATATAACAAATCATAGTACAGGAAGACATTGGCAGGGGCGAGGGTTCTTGTGGAGAGGAAACTTCCCGGGAGGGGTCACGCATGGACTGAGGAGAGAAAGCTCAAACATTCAGAGTTCATGAAAAACATGTGGAAGAGGAAGAAGCAGGAGAAGAGCAAAGAACAAGTGCTGCTCTCATGATATTCGCGTGGTCCCAAGGGCCGTTCCGTGAAGGGAAAAAAAAAAAAAAAAAAAAAAAAAAAAAAAATATATCATTCTCATACATACACTATAATAATAATAATTACTATGTATTAAAAGTAATTTGTAGTTTATTATATAATAATAAATTTATCGATGATAAATATTTAACAAATGTCATATTTTCCTTATTGTTCAAATTATCAATTGTTGGAAGTTAATAACAACTAGCAAATATTAGAGTAGAATCCAATTAGATCAAAGCAAAGAAATTACTGGTTATTAAATTAATTTGAAGGGTTGGGGGAAAAAATCAGGCAACTCAACCCCTAACAAAACTGAGAAAAACGAAATTTAGAGTTTCCAACATTATAAAACCATTGCTATTGTTAAAAAAAAAAAAAAAAAAAAAAAAAAAAAAAAAAAAAAAAATTGGAATCCAAGTTTTGTAAATGAAGAAGTTAAGGATTTCCTAAAAAAAAAAAATCTGATATTGTAAAAATTTACTCCCCTGCTTACCTGGTTCTTTCCCTATGCAGTAAAAATTCAATGGGATGTATTTTTTGACTCACTTGGTTTTTCTAACTCGCTAGGAGTATGCAGCTTTTCATTCTTAACCGACTGATACCCATGGCTCATTTTTAATAAAAAAAAGTTGACTTATCTGGTTTCATTCCCTGACCCTTCATTTTATATATAAGTTTTATTATGTTTTAATTCCTATAGTTATTTTTGATGCAAGGCCATATTTATTTTATTGAAAGTATAAAATACTTTAAAAATCTTTTATTAATTACTTAATTCAAATCTTACCCTTCTGTTAAAATGGTGCTACAGTTCTTATAGGCTTATTAACTAGTGATTATAAATTTGAAAGTTAATCCCATATAATCCAACTTGTTTCTTTTCATTTCATTTGTTGATTATAGTTTTTTCATAATTTATCTAAGATAATGATTAGCACAAACACAAATGTTTGTAAATCATGTGTATTTTACTATTATTCTTGTGAAATTTGTGGGCAATGTACTCATATGTTTCATTGAAGAGCTATGTCCAGTGCCCGAGTGAATATATTCAAAGAGATGTTGGTTGGGAACAGTAGGAAAAAAAAAAAAAAAAAAAAAAAAAAAATTAGGCTATGTTAACAAACATATTTTATTAGGGCTAAAACAAAGAAATTCGAAAAAATAAAATTGTTATTTGCTATAAGCCAAATACATTACAATACAATTTTTTTATTTTTTCAACATGTCTTTGTTTTAGCTCTGATGATAGCCGTCAACGTTGACAAATAAAATAAAATATTTTTGTTAACATTGCCTAAAGAAATATTTTCATCTAAGATATCCTAAGTTCCATTCTCATTCTTTACATCCTGGAACTTGAATAGTTGTGTACTTAAATTATGACAAGCCTTCTGCAGTTTGTTTTCCTCTTGATAATAACTCGCCATTCCTGCCACAGTAAAGTATTATTAATTGATTCAAACATACAAAAATCAGGGGTAGAGAAAAAAAGTAACCTGTTGTCAACTTTCTTTTTAAGATACATTTTACAAAAGTAACATAGACAATATAAACTTAAGCTGTAATTCTATTTAATTTAACAGCTGTTGCTATAAAAATAAAATATTAGCTAACCTTATCACTAGTCCTTATCTGAAGGACTTGAAAGTCTGGTACATATAATGCATTAGTGAGATTAAGGGATAGAAATATCTATACTGAACTGTGGGAGAGAGATTAAAAAAAAAAAAAATATTGAATGTATTAGAGAAGCTTTCATGATCCAAATTCAGCATAGCTTGCTCTATTATAATTATTTTATAATTATATAATTATATAAGCCTACAAGACTTAGGTTTTCCCTCGAAGTTAATAAGACTAGTCCAAATGACTTTAAACCATAGCAAAGGAGCTGTCCAAGTGCAAGGAGGGGTGACTGAATCATTTGATATACATAAGGGAGTGAGGCAGGGAGACCCACTGTCACCAGTACTGTTTAATTTAATACTAGAAACAGTCATAAGGGCAATAAGGACGAACCCTGGGAGCATTTATACCCGTATGACCCAGCATCTAGCATTTGCGGACGACGTCGTAATCACTGGCAGAATAGAAAACTCCTTACTAGGAGCATTTGAAGAGTGTAGCAGAAAAGCAAGAGAAGTTGGCCTCCAGATAAACGAAGAAAAGACAAAATACCTAGTGACGTTGAAGGAACAAAATGTGGTGGAAAACCTAGAAGGGGCAGGATACCACTTCGAAAGTGTAAAAAAATTTAAGTACCTAGGTAGCGTCATTACTTCAAGAAATGAAATAGATGATGAAATAAAAGAAAGATTAAAGGCTGGTAATAGATGTTATTGGGCCCTAAGCAAAATAATAGGCAAAAAAATGCTCCCTAAAAATTTGAAAATAAGGGTTTACGAAACCATCCTTAAACCAGTCATATTGTATGGGAGTGAAACCTGGACGCTCACTGCAAAGAATGAAAGCATTATAAATAGATGGGAGAGAAAAAATTTTGAGGAGGATATGCGGCCCTAATAAAGATGGAAATACATGGAGAATAAAAAGCAACCAGGAACTAAGGGAACTGCACAAAGCTCCAGATTTGGTTGCTACAATAAAGCAAAGGAGATTAAGATGGCTGGGCCATGTTCAGAGAATGAGCCCCAACAGATTGCCAAAAATCATGCTGAATGGGCGTCCCGAAGGAGGCAATAGAGAAAAAGGAAGGCCTAGATTGCGCTGGAGGGAAGATGTTGAGGCAGACTTAAAGACACTTGGTGTGAGGTATTGGAGGAGAGCAGCTGGTGACAGAAACAAATGGAGGGGAATTGTGGAAGAGGCCAAGGTTTTGCATGGACCATAGCGCCATTGTTGTTGTTGCTCTATTTGAGATCAGATGAGTGTCATGTGAAGCTATCATATTAGGACCAGCAGGTCATATTAATTTTGAAAATGATTCTGATAAGGCTTTTAATTTGTGTAGGGCAGTGTATTGTAGTCATCCTAAAAAAATAACATGCATAATAACTTAGAAGGACATTGAAAGCCACTAAACTAGAAGATAACTGTTGAAAAGCAGTTTAAATAGCTGAGATGGTTCATATCTTGGGCTCATATGTGGATTGTAAAGAGATTCTATTGAAGATTGATTCATGAGCTGATGATTTATTGTTTACTCATCAGGAGATTCATTAATAATAGTTGGGTAAGAGAGTTTATTTTAAGAATATTAGCCTGACAGTCTGGTGACCAGGAATATCTGTTGATATAAAGAGAAAGATAGGAAACCCATCCTAGTCCTATATGATTCAGTTGAGGCTCATGAACTTCTACTTTTCCAGTGGTATACCTCAAAGACCATTGAAAAAAGTTGCTGTTGATCTGTTCACATTTGAAGGAAGACAATATTTCAAAATTCCAGATTATCTGTTGGCAAGAGACCATCCTCCTACATTGAAATTGTTTTATATTTTATTTTATTTATTGTTCGCCCTACCTTGCCTTCAGGCAATACAGGTTTAGGCAATATTAACTTTTAATACTGCCATAATATGAAATATTATTTATATATAATTGCAATATAAAACTTATAAAATGTTATAGTGCAAAATATATAACATTATACACAATAACAATACAATACAAACTATAAAAAATAACAATAAATATAATTACATAAACAATAACTACAACTACAATATGAATGAAAAATCCAATCTTAGGCTGCTCCAAGATTGTCACCGTCTTCTTCAGTGCTTTCGTTGTCCGGCGGCCTCCAAGGAGTAGATCCTCTTCTATTAAGGTTGAAATGGGATGAGCCAATAGCAGTCTTCCACCCGTATACAAAAGCTTTGTAGTGCGGGTAGTTTTCTTCAGTGATTAGCTGAGGGAAATCATTCTCCGAAAGAAAATAGAGTCCTGTTTCCCTCAGTAGTTTGGCCCTCAGTGCTTCAAAAGCGGTGCAACTCATAATGATGTGCTCAGCCGTTTCTGGAATTCCGCATTTGGGGCATAAGGGATCATTGTCTACTCCTAAACTATGGAGTTTAGCCCGTGTCCTGTGAGGAATTGCGATATCCAGTAGTCTGGGAGGACCCATTTCGCATACAAACGTGCCTGAACGGTGGGAAAGTATTTTCTCAAGGTAGCACCTTTCGAAGTTGTAACCCACCGCTGGTTCCACATTTCTATAGAATGATCCCGGATAGCTTTTTTCCATTTTCTGGGTTCCTTTATAATCCTTACACGTATATTATCGGGAAGATCGACTGAGTCCCCCCTCCTTTAATACCTCCTCTCGTAAGAAAAGGTAGATAGGTATTCCTCCCGCTAAAACCTGGACAGCCTCATGAGACACACTCCTGTATGATTTAGTTACTCTGAGCAGAGTAGTTCGCTGGATGGTCACCAACCTACTCTTCTGACGCTGTGAGAGTTTCTGGTACCAGGCAGGAGTTGCGTATCTCAGAATACCCTGAATCACTCCATTATAAATCGTCATAGTAGCCGGGTATCTAAGGCCCCAAAATGCATATTTCATCAAACACCAGTTTCCATGAGGCTGGGCCAAGAACTGATCCTTGCGGGCATCTCCTCTATATAGTGGCTTCTTTCTCGTAAGAAGCCACTTACGAGGGTGAATAAGTTACTGGGGGCTTCGAATTTCTGCAGCTGTTGAAGTACACGTGGCCACCAGACTCTGTCAAAGGCAGAGGATATATCAAAAAGCAACAACATGACATACCGCTCAGTTTCAGCGTCTGCGCGAATTCTCATTATGGCATCAGTAGATCCCTTGCCTTTTGTACAGCCAAATTGCCGTGGATGGCTTGCCTTTGTAAGTATTGGCTGCAGTCTTTTCATGATGAGATTTTCCAACATCTTGCTCATCACCGGAAGAAGACATTTATACGACTTAGGAAGCTTCTTATCCTTGTTCCCTCCCTTGTAGAGATTATTCTTTGTCTATATCATTTGTTCACACCTTCGAAATTTCCTTGGGGCACCCAGTTCACTCATTTTAATCAACTCATAGTTTTATTTCACTTTCAGGCTTCTTTGAAAAAATTTTTATTTACTGATATTTACAACTGTACATAGTGTATACATCATGTAAATGAGTGTAAAAATTACTACAATAACTTGTAAAGGAAATAATCATTAATAGAACTTCAATAAAATCTACATTAGAAGATCCTTACACCAGGTTATCGAGAATTAAGTGGGATGCAATTTGAGAGACTAGTGGATTCAAGTGGGCTTTGGAATGATAGATATCTGATTTGGGTGAAATCAACAACATATGGTGCATTTAGATCATTGTGGTTAGATAAGTTTATTCCAGACGTAATGAGAAGCAATGATGATTTTCAAAGGATTTTGGATTATAGAATATGTATAGTTGCACTCCGAATTTTTGCCTCGTTTGTCCAAATATTTATAATTACCGACATGTAAATGAGTATTTCGTTATTAATTAGAAGCTCTGAGTGTTTGTCTAGTAAATGGTGAAGCAGTGGAAAACGAAAAGCAATTTCTTATGGATTCCATATAATCCTTTTGTCCAAATGGAGTCCTAATTAGAATATCTGAAAAACAGGGATTAGTGGAATATTATTAAAGAATATTGTTGGATAGAAAGTCGTATATTTATGACTAAGGGTATAGGTTATAATAATAAAGAGCATTGAGGAATTTATGAAGGATTTTTGTATCGTAATGATTGGATACGAGAAGAATTGGAAGGCTTAGTGGAGCTCCAAAGTTCATCTTCATGATAGTAATATGATGACAAAATAGGTTTAATTATTGTCATGATTGTAATGAGTATTTTGTAATTAACTGGAAGTTTTGAACGTTTGACTAGTAAAAGTTGGAGTAGTCCAAAACGAGAAGCAGTTTCTATCGTTTGAGTTTTATCTGGATAATATGAAATGAAAAACTGTATGTAGATCCTCATCTCTACCCCTTTGTTTTTTGGCTAATTGATTCATGGTATAAGGCAGGTCTACTTTTTTTCTTAAATCTCTCTTGGTGGAAGCCTATTATATTTTCGTTATATGAGCAAATCCGATTTAGTAGGGTCTTAATTATTTTATTCATAGCAACTAAAAGGATCACCATGCATAAGTTATTACAACAATCAAATATAGTTTATTTGATATTAATATATTAATATAGTCTAACGTGGTTGGGACACCATATCGCACCTCATCAAATATCTCAGTAGGTCACACAGAATTTGTTATTTAAATATTTGCTGTCTTAGGAAATATAGGATATGAGTCATTCTCCCATTTGATATGAATTAGGAGTTTATATTTCTATGGAAAAAAATGTACGTTTTTAATTGTTTTTTTCCATGAATCTCTTAAACATAGTCTCCTGATGATTCTCGCAAAGAATCGTTTCATATAAGTTCGTGATTAAAGCGATACACGATGATGATTGAAATCATGAAAGTGGAGGAATTAGGTAACTCATTAAATCGTGCTACTACATAACTATCCGCTTTAGGGAGAGCACGAGGAAAAACTTTAGGTGCATTAGCAGTCCCCGAAGTTGAAGACCAAGGGTCTCCAGGGTTAGGATTGTCATTAGTAATGGAATGAGACTTTGGATAATCACCTTTTCCGACCATTCAAAATCTGGTTTGGATAAAATTCAGAAAGTTCTACCTGTGCCATGAAGTTGTCGGCTGAATCAATACTATAGCCTATCTGCAAATGTCCCATTGTGAAATTGTCACTCACATGATGTGAGTAATTACATGATTCACTATTGAAGGTGAAATGAAGGAATTAGGTTCTGGAAGTTTTCCAAAATTAACACATTTCATGCAATGCACAACAATATTTTATGAGGACTCTAAAGTTCCTTTTAATTGTTACAAAATCATGCAGAAATGTGAAATCTTCTTTACCTTTATAGAAATATAACGAGATGAGGGAATCAGGTGTTTAAATGACGAGAGCCAAATATTTCTATCAAAATTTCAATACATGCTATTCACAATTGAGGTTTCTGTGGGTAAGGTTTTCATAGAAACGGCGGCAACTCTTAACAATTTTTCCAACCCTGGAAAAGATTCGAACATGATCTGAAGAGCGTCGGTGCCCCCCCCTTTTTAAAAAAAGAAGTGAGGGAATTTGATCAGACCTTAATGGACACTGGAGCTATGTACCATATGACATTACATCCATATATGGACCAACCTAACAAAGCTACTAGAAAAATTAAAAATTAACTATTTTATTCACTGACAAAATTGTCAACTCGCGTCAAGGGACACGTAAGGGAATTAAGTATTGACATTTTGAAGTTTGAAAACAAGTTCGCATTGTACCTGAAAATGTAAGAAAAGCGAAGTAAGAGTACATTGAGTCTAGTGCTCAGTTTTATTCAGAATAGGATACAGACGCCACAATCAACCTGGGACACGAATCATGGGAGAATGCATATCTGAACTAATCACTTGTTTGTTTACCGAACGATACAAAGTATGGATTCCTTCTACACTTTATTTTATCAATTTTTTGCTTTTTATTATCTTGATATTGAAAGGCCGACGCAATTATTGTGAGTAGTTTAATGATGAGTTTTTATTCTTATAAGTATATTTGTTACTTTTTTGTGTTTTATTTTTCTATTTTATTCGAATGTTGAAATGTTTGCATTAATCTTACATGAAACAGATAACAAAAGTATTTTCGGAAGTTGTATTCCTAGAACTCTGCTCCATACCACTTTTCAATAAACGACCCTATATCATGTGCAGATTTAGTGTTGGTATCGTTCCTATTGTGAAGGGTCGGGATAGTGTGGAGGAGGTTGGAAGACCGGAAGCTTAGACAAGAAGCAGCAGTCGGTTACTCAATCTCAGCAGGAAAGGGGATCCATTTCCCTTTCCTCCCGCTGTGGTTACTCTGTTGAAAATTACTTCTGTGGATAAGCAGAGATGTTCAATGTGTGTTACGCAATGACGTGCAGCCAGTCGTTTGCTTATTTTTAATTGATTTCACTTCCAGGCTACTTTGAAATTTTATTATTTTTTTTTATTTACTGATATTTACAACTGCACATAGTGTATACATCATGTAAATGAGTGTAAAAATGACTACAATAACTTGTCAAGGAAATAATCATTAATAGAACTTCAATAAAATCTACATTAGAAGATCCTTATAAATCGTCGTTATATAAATTATTATCTAGCTCAGAAGGTTTTAACAATTGTTTAAAATAATCATTTTGTTTATATAATGGTATCTATTACATAAAAAATCATATCTATTTTAATATTATAAGCCTTAAGGAAGGCGGTCGTCCGTTACTAATATATGTATAATGTTTGTGTTTAGAATTCCTGAAGAGGGGAGGCTAAACGGTGATACACAATTTTGAACAAAAAATTGTTTTATAAAAATACATAAATAATTAAAATATTTGTCAAGAGCATATGTTTGATAGAAAATTATGATAAACTTCCCTCCCCCCCCAAAAAATGTTCTTTTTTTTGTTTGTTCAGTTATAATGAAAATAATCCTTTGAGGTATTTGCAAATATTATTAATTTATTAATGTAATCTTTATTTCATATTGACATTTGCCAAGCAAATCATTATATTTTTATTGTTATAAAAAAGTGCAATATAACTAGCAAATGTTTAGACCTGAAGGAGCTCAGTACTCATCGGTACGTAGGGGACTCCTAAACTGAGTTTACTAATATTTTTTCTTTACGATTTCCAGAAGGCCAGCACAGTTTTAGTTTTCTTTAGTTTGACATAACATAATCTTCGGTGGAATATTTCATAACATCTTCTAAGCAATATGAATATGATCTTGTGCCTCAGGTATGTGCAAATTTGTGTGCAATGTTTTATTACTGACATATCAGTTAAAGTGTGTAATTAGTATCTGGTTTTTTTTTAATGCAATTTTTCCCGAAAATCAGATAATAAATTAATATAAATGCTTACTTATAATGTATTAATCATTTATCAAGATGGTTGCTTATAAAATAAAATTAAATGCATACAAAATAAAATCAACTAACGCCTTCTCTCAAATGGTACTTTTCAATCCGAGTCCAGTAAGATCTAAAAAATCCAAATTATCGTTTATTTATGTTTTGAAGAAAATTTGTTGGTGAACAGTAAACTCTGACATCTATTGCAAAAAGATTGATAGAATATACAGACAACAGCGTTATCCACCTTTGGTCAATTGCAAAGGAGTTCTGTTCCTGTAGGACAATATCCGGTCTCATACTTCCCTTTAGACCAAGGAAAAGTTTAAAATTTTTGAGTGTATCGAACTTCATTCAAACCCACAATATTTTCCAAACCTCCCACCATCGGATTACTACTTGATTCCATTCATGGCCATTTTCTTCAATGTAAAAAACAGATAATTTTGCGGAAGTTGAAATTTCGGTCCAAGAGTTTTTCGACAGCCATCCCCAATAATGGGATCAGGTAATAGACAAGCAGTTGGCTAATGACATTGAATAACAATGGACTATTCCTAGACATTTAGTATCAACTGTATTTTATAATAAAAAATAATAATCATATATTTGTTTGAATTTTTTGGATACACCTTATTATAGTTTATATATGTATTTAGTTTATAAAATTGGAAATAGTGGGTACATTTGTGGAACTTGTGACATATATGTACCATATGTTAGACCACATATGATACCATATGACCACCAAGATCCGTTATTTTTTTATTTTTTTTATTATATTATTTAGAATATTGAAGCCGGAATGTTTTGATAAGAGGGTAAATAATTTTAACTTGACGAGGTACGAAATAAGAATATGTAAAAACGATTTTTAGGTTTTATCCTCCGGTTGTATTTTATACTGAGCAAATCCTTTGGAATTGTGAATGTATATATCTTAAGGTATGAATTTTTAAAAATAAACTAACAAGGACGTGGATTTATCTCTTTTATAAAAATGCTCTTGATAAATTTGTACTAGATGGAGGTTTGTTGTTACTGGATTATATAGACTGAAGACAGCTTGACAGGTGACGAGCAAGGAGAGGAGGTGTGACTGAAGGTTTGATGTGAATTTTAGCAGTTTGAGGGGTGGGTAGAAAGCGTGAATTTGACTGACGAGGTTGACTGACGTCTCCAATAACAGAGCACCCTTCTGACTTTCCCAATAGCCGCCCCGTGAAAAATGGCGACACTTTTCATTTGCATCCCTAAATAATAACAAGGCGGGAGTGGGGTTAACTTCACTCTTCTCGCCATTAATATCCATCCCTGAGTTATTAAAAACTTATTCCAAAGTGTTCCCCCTTCCTCAAGAACTGGGGTTGAGACACCCTTCGTTCTAGTCTGGACTCGTTATTATATGTAGCTTTAAGCTTATTAAATACCGCAACTATTCTAAAGATCATTTTTACCTATAATTTAGAGCATTGCATAATTATTTATGAATACCTTGATACTGTACCCAACTATGAGAAATAATAAGATACTTCAAAGTTTGTAGTGCTAATTGAATGGGTGGTTGGAATAATGTATGTTACTTGTCACAATCTTACAAGAATGCAGAAAAAAATAATATTGCTTTAATTACGTATCTGAATGGACCTCTAAGTGCAACACACAATGTTTCATATTCAAGAGTATTTATTTAGAAGATAAATATATTCATTAGAAGATAGAAGGTCTAATGACAATCAAAATCGGCTTAATAAATTCAGAGAATTTAAAATAATTATCATTAAAAAATCAAGCATTCTTGCTGCAATTTTTGAAGATATGTTTTTGATAAAGGAAAAAAAAAATAGAATAACGATTTTAATATGCCGAAGCTGTAGCACTGACAAAATGAATGCAGGTAGACAAAAACATTTCATTATACTCCGTTATTCATGGGGGACTTTTGCTACCTCTAAATATAGATTTTTTTTTGTATATTATCTAAATTGTTATAATTGAATTTAATGATATTATAGTAAATGTAAATAATAATTCATATATATTGCTTACTAATTTATTTCTTGAAAAATCTTTGCTCTTTCAGGTCTCTTACAGACATTATTTTTTGTTGTGACAAATTTTTTTTTAAAACGTTGATATGGTTATCGAGAATCGAAAAAGATTCAGGATATATATCGTAAGCAAACATCCGAGACTTCAAAGAACGTTCTCTAAAAAAATAAAATTCTTACATCATTCCCCCCAACCATTCAATTGTTGAAGTAATCGGTGGTGGATAATGTTATTAATAACATTTATTTCTTAAATATTTAACTCTTAAACACTCATTAAGAAATATTATTTTTTAACCAGATTATTTTTCAATTAGACTTAAATTTTAATTGGAACGTAAAAGATGAATTAAGATGACTTATTGAGTTTTTTTTTTTAAATCAATTCTTTTTTTGATAACTTTACTAACCTGCAAATATGTAGATTAGTCCTAAACTACCTAAATGACTGGCAGCGATAAATTGCTGTACGTGATATCGATACCGGCATTTAAATCTTCGAGTTTCTATTAATTTTCTTGTTCGACTGCTCTCTAATTTCTGATACCAGGTGCTCAGAATTAATGATCAAGTGCCCAATGTAAGATTTCTCACCCGTAACATACAATTAGAAATTTCATCATAGGTAGCGGTAACAAGACATAGTTCAAAAATGGGGTTTGGACAGTGATTAACTAAATGTTATACGCGCGATAAACTAATGTCGAGTTCGAAAAACTTTCCCATAAAACAAACGCTTTATTCTTGTGAAAACCGTTTCTAAAAGATCTATTTATGAGAAATTGACACGCCTGGCAGATTTAAAAATCTTCAACAATCCCCGCCAGACACGCTCCTAAGCTAGTACATTCATGCATATGACCGGGAACTTATTACGTCGTTATAGGCTATTCCGGTAGGAGGTTTTACCGTTCGAACACGTTAAACAATTCAAATATCTACGTTCTACCTTTTCGGTTAAAATGGCCATGTAAAGTCGTTGGATTTTAACTTACCTCAACTAATAATTGAGGTTTTATTTGTTTATCGATAAAAATCTTGTTTTGAAGTGTCCGATTGAGCATTATTTTTTAAATAATATTTTCACGCATAACTGCAATTTTTGGTTGGTTGGTTGGTGTTGTTTAAGGGCGTAAAACCATGGGTGGTCATCAACGCCCGCTAATTACTATAATTTTGGTATATATATATATATATATATATATATATATATATATATATATATATATATATATATATATATATAAAGAGAATAAAAAAAATTAAATCAGGTAATCTATCTTCGCTTCATTTAGGAATTTGAAGAGGCTCTTGATAATTTCTTCGTCATCCCCTAATGCTTGTGCCAAGTCTGTGGGGACATTGTTGCGACGGAGGATGTTTATGTAAACAACAAAAAAACTGCAATTTTTAACCTGGTGCTATTGCACTGATTAGGTGGTTTAAGATTACATAAAAGTATAATTGGACATCCTGATATTTAGAGGCCGTTTAGAAAGAAAATATTTGAAGATAATGGATCAATGCTTGAAGAAGCATTGTCAATGCTTTCAACCCTATCAATAGAGAGACAATATCGACTGTCACTATTTACTTTTTCATTGATAATGTTTGAACCAAAACACTACACAATCAATATTAATATTGAATGAGTATTCCTGCCACCATGCGTAAGCCAGCGCTGTACTTCGTCTTGACCTTACTTTTGCTAAAAGTAGAGGACGAATTAAATTCTGCAAGGCCCATCAATCGAAATTTTACGCACAGTATCAAAAAGAAAGTGATCGATATTTTGATTAGGCAATAATTTTTAGTAATAATAATTTTATCGGTTTCATCTTGTTAGACTTAATTTTCAACCATAAAAGTGTATGCCAGTGTTGCAAACCTTGCTTTTATACATTTAAAAATATTATAGTGAATTTTACTATTATAAACCTTCCCGAAACTATGAAGAAGATGTAGTTATAATTTGATAAGAGATGAGTTTAATAGTTCTACCATTGCAAACTCCGTTGCAGAATGGCACTAGCTACACATCGGTCGATTTGCCAACCTCACAGGGATCCACGCGTTGCACTTCATATTTAAAGCTTTTAAATAACACTTGAATTGAAAATACGTAAATTTGATCATGAATTTCTGGCTCTGTAACCTCACAGTACATAGGTACACTGTACACCTACCTTTGTAACCTCTCTTGAATGGCATTCTCCACCTCTCGGTCGATTATCAAACTTTACTGTGCATTACATAGTTTTCACTTTTTTAATGATAATTTAATTGGCAATCCATAAATTTTATTATTGCTAACCCTTCCTTGAACTATGAAGATTATGTACTTAAAACTTGGTACAGATTAGTTCAGTAGGTTTCATGGTTAGTGATGATAAACGAAAAATGGCTTGGCCTTTTATATAATGGTTATAGATTATCTAAACTATCAACCACGAAAACTACCAAACCAATCTCTACCAAATTTTACCTACACTATCTTTATAGTTTAAGGAAGGTTTAGCAATATTAAAATTCACTGATTTTCGATTAATAGAAATTAAAATCTAATCAGATGAAATCTAAAAAATCATTTCTGCCAAATCAAAATGTCGATCGTTTGCTTATTGATATCGTGTGTCAAAGAACGATTTATATGTCTTTAATTGGAAGAACTTATGATGCATTCCGTTATTCATAAGAGTTTCTTAATAGTCTCTGTACATCTGGATTATCAACTCACACATTAAAACTAAAAATTGGATGTTTAATTACGCTTTTACGTAACCTTCAAACGTCTAATCAATTCAATAGAACCCGGTTAAAAATTACAGTAATGTGTGAAAATGTTATTGAAGAAATAATGCTCTATTGAATACAAAAAAAAAAAAATCAATTATTATTTTAAATTATCTATGTTCTTTAGTTATGAGACCGGAGGCGAATTAGCGATGGGGGATGCTAGTAGATTATAAAAGTGTTACAAAATTAAAAGGGTTGAAGTCTATTTGATCATAGAGTAGTTGAGAAGGATCCTTTTTTAAGATCATCTCTTGGGTATTTAGCATCACACGCAGTCCATAAACTGAAGACAATTTCATTCGCTAAGGATGGGTATATTGGAAATTGGTGAAGCAGAATATGAGTGTTGGGGTGGGGTTGGCGACTTGTTAACTGTTCACCAGGCCGGCTAACATCGGCCAATAAAGGAAACAATATATAACCTGTTCAATCAGCTGGCAAATAAGAGGGGTTCGTTTCGCTTGCTCATCACATTTCCACTCCCCGTTCTCTCCGTCTTCCCTTATACTTCCCCAAGACTTTATATTTTGTATTTACCGAACCAAACCCTAATACAGATTGGTAAATCTACATGATTTATCTTAAAAAGCATGATTTTATTAGGAGTTGTTGAACCATCAATGAAAATGAATAACAAAATGAAGCTAGAGATTCTGTACCAACCATACGAGAATGATGTGGACCATGGTGGGCGTTTCATTTCCTAAAAATGACAAAATTTGAAATTAATTAATTTAATTATATAATTTAATATTAAAAAAAATGTAAATACACTCAATTTTTCATTTATTTAGTTTAACTTTCATAATTTTCTTACCAGACCTAAAAGACGAGAAACTGCTCGTCGTTTCCGACTACACCATCATTTACTAGACAAGCGCTCAATGCTCACTATAGATCTCAAAAGACTTATTTACATGTCAATAATTAGACCCATTTGGACATACGGAGTTGGGCTTTGGGGCTCCATTATTCCTTTAAATTTTACCTCTATCCAATCCTTACAATCCAAAATCCTTCGTAAAATCCTCAATGACCCTTATTATCTCACAAACGAACTTATATTAAAGATATCAATGTTCCATGTATTGCTGTGTTGCTCCAAACCAGATACTTACCCTTTTATAGTAAATTCCTTATCCACTCGAATCCAGTAGTCCCCAGCCTTACCTCACACTTAGTTTTCAATAATCCTCCAAGGCGTCAGAAAAAAAGATGGTCAAGAGACCTTCTAATATAGGACTTTTATTGAAGTGCGTGCTACTAGTGAGTAGTTCTTTATATGTTATTGTCAAGTCATTGTGATAATTTTTCGCAAATTTACTTGTCTGTAATGTATACAGCTATAAATATCAATAAATAGTCTTAAAAATAACTGTCATCATTTATATAGTCATTATTAGTAATAATTTAGTAGTATTCGATACTACACAGACGCTCTAAAATTACCATTGAAATAGAAACACAATAAATGTATTTATTTATAAAGACCTCTTGACATAAGTATGACAAGTTTATGGATTAAAGACACACCCAGAAAATATTAAACTTAAACTGGGGACCTCGATGGCCGAGTGCGTTGGGGTGAGGATCGAAAGCCATCTGAGGGGGTTAAAATTTATTTCGTAGCGGACACACTACATGGATCTTGATCTTTCTATTCTGGCTAGAATAAGTTGGTAACCTACATAATGACGTTAGGCTCCAACAAACAGACAAATATTAAAACCTATAATGAAATCACCACTCGACGTTTCTAACATGACCTTATTCCAACTTCGGCAAATTCTTCTATCTCATTAGAAGTGGCATTTAATTCATCAATCCTAATTACATCTTCTCTAGTTATGAACGGTTTTATGACAACTTGGAGAAGTGAACGAAACGGCAGCAACTGACACGATTTGCCTCACACGGCCAACACTTTTAAGGAGTTGACTGAGAGATCTCCTGTCTCCTTCATGCCTGCTCATCCCATTTACATTGTACTGCAGCTCATTCGCTGATTGTATTTATATGAATATAGGGGCGAATAAAAAAAAATATAGTTTAAAAAACTAAAAAAAACAAAAACGCTTCAATAGCAGACCGAACTAAACCTATCTTAGACAAAATCTAATGATCTACAACTATTAGTTTATAACATTTTTTGATTGGATTTGCCATTTTTTTTTATATAGACTCTTAAACATGACCAGAACTAACTTTTTGAGAAAGTTTGCGAAATTCAAATTCTAAACGCCTAAATTAGCTTTAGATATGTCTTTAGACGCTAAATTTAAAAAACTTTAATTTCGTAAGTAACACATTTTTTCGATTTAAAGCATTTTTGTACATGTTTTTTGTAAAATCTTAAAAAAGTACTAAAATGTTGGGTTTTTTTTTTGCCCCCAAAAATTTTCCCCTTATCAAATATAGTCACATTTTCGTTATTTTATTCTCAGGACCCATCTGGACCATACTGGATCATAAAACCTACTACTCCACCTTTTGCAAGGAAGACCCCCTTTTTGGGGGTATTTCAACTGGACTAACAAGGGAAGGACACACTCAATCTCTCACGGATCTTGTTGGCAATTATTTTGGAGGTTCCTGGTCAAAAAATATTAGACACGTATTTTGCCGTTCCGACCAATGGGCCCTAGGAGCCGAGAAAAAAAAATATAATAGCATTAACTAATTTATTTTTTATCTCGAGTTTAAAAAAAGATATCGACATGATTCTTGCACCAAGATTTTTAGTTTTGAATGCGAATTAGTTTTTTCAAGGAAACTACCTCTATAGATTTTGAGGTCAGATTCTAATTCAGCACCTTCAAAAACATTAAAAAACGCTTATTCAAAAAAATCAAAAAAATATCATTTTTTTTCACCCTCTTCGAGGAAAATGAAATTTTTAAACCTATTATTGTTTGCATACCTTTAAATCGCCATTACTTTGTCACACAATTCACTGGTTGGTATCGCTGGAAACAGGAGAGTCTCAGCTTTCTTTTGATGTATATAAATGTAAAATTCGATGAACCAAAACCTATTAAAAAAATTGAAATATCCGAAAACCATTTTGATTTTTAACTTGAGTTTGAAACCAAATAGGACGATGAAACCAAATACATTTCATGCGTATTAAAACCCTATAGCTTGTGTAAAAAAAAAAATGTTGATAAGTTAAACCGTCTAAGCGTAATTAATTAATTAATTAATTTTATCAATTTAAATAAAAGTTAATGAGATTTTGTATTTAAGGGTTCTTTTGAATGCTGGTTCTTGTGAAAAAAATATATTGAACGTACTTCAGTTGAAAAATTTTAGCTTTTACACTGTAAAATGTGGTAGAAAATGTTTTTAGCCCTAGAATTCCATTTTAGCACCCTCAAAACTCAGGAAACGTATGTGTATATATATATATATATATATATACACACATACGTATATATATATATATATATATATATATATATACACATACGTATATATATATATATATATATATATATATATATATATATATATATAATGTGTGTAATATATATATATAATATATATATATATATATACAGATACCAATTAAACAAATATATGTATGTATATATATCTATATATATATATAAATATATATATATATATATATATATATATATATATATACAAATTAGGAGAAATAATTTGTTACTTTAATTATTAAAGTAATATTATTATTAAAGTAATTATAATTATTAATTATTTGTTTTAATAATAATTTATTACAACTTAATATTTACATAATATACAGACAGAACCACATATAAGATTTGATTGTTAAATATTTACAATTTTTATTTTATTCTTCAAACCCAGAACACATCTCTAATCCGTTTTGTAATCCTTGTTTACTGGGTTGTTCTATTAACTGAAGCTTATTACCTTAGAATTTCATTTTTATTATATTCAACAAAATCCAGTCAGCAACGGTAGTGAGGCAGTTATTGCTATAATGTTTTTATGTCAACTACCAAAATCATATTTTAACATGTTCAACTGCAAAATAAAACAAAAATTGCAAATAAATAACAATCAAATCTTATATGTGGTTCTATTTGTATATTATGTAAATATTAAAGTGTAATAAATTATTTTCTCTCCTAATTAGTATTATATATTATATTATATATGTTTAATTGGTATTTATATATATATATATATATATATATATATATATATATACATACGATTCTCCTAATTAGTATATATATACACATATACATACATATATATACATATATATATATATATATATATATATATATATATATATATATATATATATATATACATTTGTTTAATTGGTAAATATATATACATACGTTTCCTGAGTTTTGAGGGTGCTGAAATGGAATTCTAGGGCTAAAAACACAACAGTGAAGTACGTTCAATATATTTTTTTCACAAGAACCGACGTCGGATTCGAATTAAGGATTCAAAAGAACCCCTTAATACGAAATTTCATCCAAATAGAAAAATAAAAAAATTTAAGCCACAAAATTTGCCTGACCAAGTGGTAGGCAACTTTTATTTAAATTAATAAAAACATTAATTACGCTTAGGCGGTTTAGCGTATCAACTTTATTTTTTAACACAAAATATAGGGTTTTAATACGCATGGAATGGCGATTTAAAGGTGTGCAACCAATAATCGGTTTAAAAATTTCATTTGCCTCGAAGAGGGTGAAAAAATGATATTTTTTGATTTTTTTGAATAAGCGTTTTATAATGTTTTTGAGGGTGCTGAATTAGAATCTGATGTCAATTTTTGTGTCAAAAAATCTATATAGGTAGTTTACTTGAAAAACTAATAATTTTTTTAGAATTTAATTAACCTAAACCAAAATCTATGGAGCGACTGTATTTTTCCTTGAATTCGCATTCAAAACTAAAAATCTTGGTGCAAGAATCATGTCGATATCATTTTTGAAACTCGAAATAAAAAATAAATTAGTGTGATGCTATTTTATTTTTTTTCTCGGCTTCTAGGGCCCATTGGTCGGAACGGCAAAATATGTGTCTCATATTTTTTGACCAGGAACCTCCAAAAAAATTGCCAACAAGATCCGTGAGAGACTGAGTGTGTCCTTGTAAGTAAGAATATTAAAATAAAGTTGTACAATTATTGTATTGTCATTGGTCATTGACACGTGTGCAAATTTTCAAGATTCAAATCAGATAGCGTATTAAAAAAATGATTTTATATAAATACTTGTTACATTTAGTTTAAAAAAAATATATCAATGCTTTATTGCATAAGATTGCAGATTTACAACATTTCTCTTTTAGTGCAATTAGCATGTTCTATCAAATTAAAATTCTAAACATCATTCAAAGAAGGTCTTGTGAAAATGTTACCGACCCGTTAAAAATTATTCAATATTTTCTTCCCCTTAATAACAGTGTGATATTAGCCTCTGAGATATATATTTTCGACAGTGTTTTCCTTAATAGACATTAACTGTTGTGAGTCACCGTTTTAATTTCGAATGAATGACAGAAAACATGTTGAATTATTAATTCACGTGTCCCATGTATGTCGACCCATACGGGCAACATAAGAGGTTGTAAGTGGAGAAGGTTTTGTGTGATTTACTTGTAAACAAATATAAATATAAATAGGTTATATTATATTTATATTAATAAAAATATCCAATCCAATATTAGCCGGAAGGTTTTTCTGTTTTTTTTCTTATCTGTAGCCAAAGAAGTGTCATTCAGATTTTTCAAGGGATAATAAATAAAAAATTCATTCATTCAAGGTTAATTATGTATCAGAGAGTTGAGATTTCTATTGCCTGCAGGTGATTCAGTTGAACAGAAAATATGCATATGGAATTAATTTTATCATTTCACTGTCTAGATCCTTTAGTTAGACACATTCGGAATGATTTCAGGACATCACGAACGCAGAACATTAAAAAAAATAAATAAATAAAAATTACCGAGAATTTTAAATTTGAACAAAATTATACAAAGGATTCTTCGGCAGTTGATGGAATTCAGGTACAGTCAGCCTCTTTATAAAACCTGGCGGCTAAGCGTGATTTGTTGAACCTTTGTACAACAGGAGCGTCCTGAATTTAATTCAGGCGGATTAAGAGACACACTGGGAGGTGATAAAGGAGCGGCTCAAAAAAGCATATGGTGGCGGCAGATGGACTCCTGAAGAGGACTTGTTTCAGCTCTTCAGGGAGATGAAGCACCCACGCCAGAGCTGTGGCAGATATGCAGGAGAGCTTCTAGCAAAATTCAACAGGGTCACGGACAAGCTGCGTGAAACAGCAGGTGCGGCGGAAGTAGAGGCAAAGATGGCGTTCGTCAGCACGATCTTGAAAGTCCAGCTAGCCAGGGAGACGGGGAAAAAGGAAAATTTTCCCCGGGAAAAGAACTTCGTTGAGTGCGCTCAGGAGTTGATGGATTCGAGCGCCCGGGAGGAGGAGTTCAGGGCTGAGAAGGAGGACGTGGGCTGGACCAAGGTGGAATACAGGAGATCTGGCGGTGCGCCATGGAAAAGGAGGGAGATGGAGCCACGGTCAAGGCCAGCGGAGCAGAGAGGGCGAGGTCCAAGGAGGGCAGCACCTAACTCCAGTAAGAGAGAGGACCGGCGATGCCATGGATGTGGCAAGCCAGGACACCTCGTGGCGAACTGTCCCCGCACCAAATGTTTTGAGTGCGGGAACGAGGGGCACATAGCAAGGCAGTGTCCCTACATGCATCGGAGATTTCCAAAGGAGGAGCCAATGGAAATAAAACCGAGTATGGAGAGGACAGAGGAGGCCATCCGAGTCTTCCTCGAGGATGTCAGAAGAGTCTGCAACATCAGAGACGGAGAGGGACGAACCAGGAGGTAGCGGAGAGGAAGGAGCCAGAGCCGCTGGAAGCCGGAGGAGAATATATATATATATATATATATATATATACGACCGGACGTGTGGCGGCCTGAGGAGGGTGTCAGCAGAGAGGCGACCGCATCATTGAGGTACACAACGTGAGGGCGAGAAGCGGCGGTCTGCCTATTATCCGAGTGGAGCGAGGAGTGAGGTGCCTGGTGGACACCGGGAGCTCCAGCACCATCCTGAGTCGGCGAGCGGCGGAGCAATTCAGTGGCTGCAACGGAGCACTCCAGGTAAGGGCATGTTCCTGTAAGTTGATTACTCTGGGTGGCCCTTGTACCATTGAGGGGGAGGTAGAGATGAGTTTGGAAAAATGGTCGGACAGGGGGGAGAAACTAGTATGCCATGTAATAGGGGAAATGGCCAAGTCGTATAATGGTATTATAGGCTGTGATCTATTGGAAAAGGTAGGAGCCAGGGTGAACAATAAAAAGGGGAGGTGGAGTATTAGGATTGGGAAAAAGAGGTATAGGTGTTGCTCGGTGTTAAAAGGGGAAAAAGGGCAAATTGGAGTAGTGAACAGGGCGGAAGACTGGAGGGGGAAAATTTTAAAAGAGTTCAACGACTTCTTTTTCAAGGAGGGTGATAAGTTGGGCGTCACCGGTAGGGCGGAGCACGAGATACCGTTGAAGGAGGAGCGGGTCACGTACGTCAAGGAGAGGAGATACCCACAAGCGCTCCGCAGGCATATCCGGGAAGAGATAGAGGACTTGAAACGTCAAGGGATCGTGGTTGATAGCACTTCCCCCTACAATAGTCCGCTCTGGGCCGTGAGGAAAAAAGAGTGCCCCCGGGGAGGAAAAGTACAGGGTAGTCATTGACTATCGCAAACTCAATGAGAACACCCGGGACGAAAAATACCCTATCCCCAGATTCGATGACATTCTGGACAGGCTAAGTGGGGCTAGGATATTTAGCACGCTAGACTTGAAAGCCAGGTACCACCAGATCCGAATGAACCCCAGGGACCAGTGTAAGACGGCCTTCACCTTCGAGCGAGGTCACTACGAGTTCACCCGAATGCCGTTCGGGCTTAAGAACGCGCCCATTACGTTCCAAAGAATAATGGACGAGCTCCTTAGGGGTTTGGATGAAAGTATGTGCCAGATTTATATGGATGACCTCTTGGTTTTCAGTAAGTCGGAGGGCGAGCATCTGGCACATCTTAGGGCGGTATTCGGGAGAATTCGGGAGTTTGGCTTGAAACTATCGGCGGAAAAGTCGCGTCTGGGGGAGAGCGAGATAAGTTTCCTGGGGCACACAATATCGGAGGACGGGGTGAAGCCGGATAAAGGGAAGGTAGAGGCCATTGCGAGAATGGAAATCCCGCGGGACGTTAAGGGCATACGGCGGCTGTTGGGTTCCCTGAATTGTTATCGTAGATTCATCCCCGAGATGGCGCGGTTCTTAGTTCCGTTAAACAACTTATTGAAGAAGGGCAGGAAAATTTTTATCACACCGGAAATGGGAAACAACATCAGGCGCTTCATGGAGGAGCTGCAGAGAGAGCCGGTATTAGCCTTCCCGGACTTCAATAAGGTATTTACCGTAACTACGGATGCGAGTGAATACGCGTTGGGGGCGGTACTATCGCAGGAGAACGAGAAAGGGGAGAGGCCGGTAGCGTATGCGAGTCGAAGGTTGACGGACGCGGAGACGCGGTATAGTGCGTTAGAGAGGGAACTACTCGGGATTGTGTGGGCTCTGGATCACTTCCGTCCGTATATCTTTGGAAGGAGATTTAGGGTCCACACGGACCATAGACCGTTACAGTGGATTGGTAAGTTAAAGGAATCTTCCGCAAGAGTTACGCGATGGAAGGAGTTCCTCAGCCAATACAATCTCGAGATAGTGTACAAGCCTGGGAAAGAGAACGTGGTTGCGGATTGGTTATCGCGCGCACTTATGATAAATGCCGTTGAGGGGGACGAACCGGGACCGTCGGGGGATATACGACAGTTTCTTAGGGAGTGGACACCGGAGGGAGAAGGTGAGGATGAGACGCGCAGTGGTATGGAGGATCCCCAAGAAGACGAAAGCTCCGCTGATGAGAGGCCCTCAGACATGGAAGAAGTAGATGAGATAGTAAATGATAAGAGAGACCAGATCATCTGGAAAACCAGGACTGAGGGTCTCCCAAAGGCGGACTTTTCGAAATATGGGAAGAGCACGGTCGTCACCATTTGGACGGAGCCAGGGATTAGGGAGGAGGCAATGGTGAAAAACTACTGCGCGGGGTGACTAAGGTGGGAAGGACGTATCACCTCTATATCGGGAATGCCACTATATGGGACAGGGTTAAGAGGCTGTGGAAGGAGGAGAAGATAGGGATCGACCGAACTTTTATTAGGTGCCTGAGGTCGGTAGAGGTGGTACAGGACGTCGAGCGGCAGAAGGAGGTAACCCTGTCATACCACCAGGGGAAGACGAACCACCGTGGGACACAGGAGACTCTCCAAGCATTGAAACGGAGGTATTTCTGGTGGGGCATGAAGCGGACGATCCAAAAGGTCATTGGGTCGTGCGAGGTATGCCTCACCACGAAATACGACCGGTTTCCCTAGGGTGGGTACAGGAAGAGACACCTACGGTAGCGTTCCCCTTATCGGACCTCCAAGTGGATGCGTTTAAATGGCGGGGGTACCAGTGGGTTACTATCTTCGACGTATTCAGTAAATATGCCCTAGCTCATCTCGTGCAGGACAAATCGGCGGAGGCGGTATTGGGGGCGTTGAGAGGCTGGTTTAGATCATACGGGATCCCGGATCGGATCACGTCGGACGGGGGTCTAGAATTCGACAACGCGTTGGTCAGGGCGGAGGCCAAAGAGTTAGATATTAAGTGGCATATCAATACCCCAGGGCATCCCAAGGGCAGAGGGGGGATTGAGAGGCTTCATGGGACCCTTAGTGACCACCTGCGAATATATCAGGTTGAGAAGGGACTAGAGCCGGACATCGCGATGGAAAAGGCGGTTGCGGCGTATAACGGTTCCATCCACAGCTCGACGGGATATTCGCCGGTGGAGATTGTCTTTGGGCTCCGGGAGCGACGCCGGGACTTCCGCGACACCGTAGTAGGGGAGGAAATGATAAATTTTATTACCAACCGTCGTTGGGCATTCGGTAAGTTATGGGGGAAGGCGCGTGAGCGCATACTCAAAGAGAAGAGACAAAGGGTTGAGAGGTAAAACGTAAAGGTAAGGGATGTAGCGGGGAAAATCAAGATCGGGATGGTCGTCTATAGAAAAAAGAGTACGAACCGAGGGAAAGAGATTTGTAGGTATGAAGGGCCATTCCGGGTAATTTGCATTAGAGAGCACAACGTGGTGACGCTGGAGAGCGTCAAAGAGCCGCGTAAGCGGAGAAATGTGCATGTGGAACAATTGAAAATTCCTATTGAGGAACAGGTTATACCCTGATCTGTGAGTGGTCCGTTGCCAGCAACGGAAGAAGAATTTTATTTTTGTAATTTTTTTTTTGTTTTGTTTGTTTGTAGAAAAATGTTTTTTTTTAATTTTGAGAAAATTTTGTTCATGTGAAATTAATTTGTTGTATATAGTAGGGGTAATGTGGAGTTGTAAATAAGAGGAAAGAGATTTATTATTTTTGTACAGAGGAAATTTGGTGTAAAGTTTGCTTTTGTTGTACTTTGTATCATAGAGAATTAAGATAGTAGTTTTAATATGTGTAGAGAATTAGTTGATAGAACTATGGACAGGATAGGATTAGGTTGTTTATGTATCGCTATCTGCTTCGGCCTTTGACCATGAGGGGATTAGTCTCTGGACTTTTTTTTGGTTTTTTTTTTTAGATAAATCTAGAGGGTCCGAAGCAGGCTAGTATTAGCCTTCTGACAATTGTGTCCATTTTAGCTTTTAGGTAATAACTAATTTTTACAGCGAAAATATCAAATAATCCAGAATCTATAATTTTTAAAACAGATATTACGTAATGGAAAAATATCCATTAAAAATTTTTAAAACAGATGAAACGCAAAAAATGGAATCAAGAGATCTGTCCGTTGATAATGAAGATAGAAAAGGCTTCCTTTTCCCAAACCGTGGCGTTCGAATTAATTATTATTAATCCGATTTAACTTTCGGCTCTCTTTAATCTGAAACGAGATACAATTAGTATTAAGTTGAATTAAATGCCTCCCTCCCTTCTTGGAAAAAGGAGAAGTGGATGGCTTGGGGCGACGAACAAATATTTTAAGAAGAACTTCTTAAAACGGTTCTAAATAAGAATAGCCATTCCCTCTTCCTCCAAGACCGGGCATTAATCATATTTCTTTGCTTTACTGAGAGACAATAATTGAGAAGGTTTTAATTATGTTAAAATATTCCATTAGGCTAAGGAGACTGAGGAAAGCGGGCAAGAAGTTGGCTAATTAATTGGTAAAAGTATAGAAAGTGAGCCCCTCCGGAATCTGCATATCTCTAATTGAGCTCCCCTCCCCCCCTCTCCGGCGACCGATCTGATTAGTTAGAGTCTTTAATTAGTTCTTTGTGTTGGGGGCACTTCACACAGAGCCAATGGTCCTCAGGAATAATTGATCTCCTACTCCGAGCTTCCATGTCCGTCCAGCCGCGACACCATGTACCTATTACATATCCCACTCTGTGGGCGTGGAATGTTTTATGAGTTGATATCTAGCTTAGATATAGTAATGATATTTTTTAACCGACTCTATAATTGAATGATATATCGCTCATCGGGTAGAACAATGACCTTACTGGGATATTGGGTAAAAAAGATTATTAACGAGGGGACGTTTTGAGTTGTAACTCACCGCTTTGAATGCCGATTTTTGTGTGGGTAATAGAGATCTAAAATAGTGCAAAACTTGAGTTATAGCCGCCAATGAGCATTGGGAGTCGAGAAAAAAAATAAAATATGGAAATCTGGTTTTATTTTTTTCTCAGCTCTAAAATCCTAGAAACTAAAAACTGATAATTTTCGGATTCCTCATCCAAAAAAACATGTAGAAATCAAATTTTGTCGAAATCAAAAATTATTATTATTATTTTTTTTTTTACCTTTAAAATTCTGAGGCTGACAATTTCTGAAAAAAAGGTAAATAATTTGCGCTATCTCAAATGTTTCGCCACCGATTGAAACCAAATTTTAAGGTCATCTAGAAGGCGTAAAACTGCATAGTTTAACTCAAATCCGGAGGTCGCAGGATTTCTCCTTATTGAGCTATCTCAAGTTATATTTGATCTCGGAATTTTTTATTCACATTTGTCCAATAAAATCTGAAGTAAACCTAATGTTATATACATGGATAAAAAGCAGAATGTACGGTGATTCTTGTGTTGCTATTACTATTGTTATCGGTTGAACACAGCAGTTGTTATGGCCGGTAGAAGTTCTTGATGAAATCTCAACTTCAAAATTTTAACGTCTTCGAGAGGGGTAAAATTTTTTTTTTTGATTTTGATAAAATTTCACACATAAGGGGTTTTTGGTGCCTAAATCGAGATTTGAGGTCAGTTTTTTGTGAAAAAAAAATTGTCTACTGCTTTACAGCGAATTTCATTGGAATTTTCTCATTGGCGGCTATAACTCTAGTTTTGCACTATTATAGGTTGTTATAGGTACCCACACAAAAATCGGCATTCAAATCTGTGAGTTACAACTCAAAATGTTCCCTTGTAAGATTAATACGTCAGAAGTGCTACCATAAGCTAATACATCGGTACAGACATCGACTGAGACAAGTTTAAAGGAATATTACTTATACCTATAATGTTGGTTGAAAGTATTTAATTTCAGTTTCTCGCTTCTCCTGTAATATTTAATTTTTTTTTAGTTGCGTCTTTGTTCCACCATATGATCGATATAATAATAATAATAATACAAGTATTTATAGAACAAAATAATATATACATACATTTACTCATACTAGCGATACTAGTATAATAAACAATAAAGGCTACTCTTGGCATTCGCCATAAGAGGAGTTTGACCTTTATGGATTTATTTCTAAGTATTCGATATACTGAATAGAGAAAACTTATACTTATAATATAAATCATTAAAAACTAAATTAACATATTTTTTGCTAGATTAATAAAATACAAAACTATAAAAACAAAATTGGAAACTAATATTTTACTTTTTAACTTTTTCGATATTTAACTATAATTAAATTCTTGAACTAAACTTCCACGCTTCTTGACAATACTTTGATTAATACAGCCAACATTTTCCATTTAAAATATTCAATGCTTCAGCTTCATTAACGAACAGTTTTCCCAGAAATTTTACTCTGAATTCCCTCAAGATAGGACACACCGCTAGGAATTTCATATAACTATTGCAGGTAGGGTTATGATTCAAGTTTTTATATAAAACAGAGGAAGTGGATGTTGTAGTCTTCAAAAATTGTTGTGAATTGAATATTCTGAGTTGAATGAGAAGTATGCATTCATCTGAAGTAATAGTAAAAAAAAAAATTTCAAATGTATTTCTTGGATAAACAAAAATAATTATTTTTTTTACTAGTGCGTAAAGTGCTACTTTTACTCACTCGAGGCAAGGTTTGCACGCACAAGCGAAGCGGGTGCTGCGGATTGGCGAGTGTGGTAAAGCATGGGCTTTAGTTGTAAGCAGTAATAATGCAATTTATTATCCTCAAGTTTCTTAATAGTCTCTGTCCTTCTGGTATCAGATTATGTTTTTACTACAATCACCTAATCTGTGCGGTGGTAACGTGTTAGAAATTACTGCTATGAGTGGAAATATCATTGTAGATATAATGCTCAATTGCATACTTCAATACAAGATTTTTTTTTTTTTTTTTTAAATGCGAAAAGGCCTTAAAGACCACGCAAATATCATGGTCTGGTTTTCCTTATGAACTTCCTCTTTCTCCATACTTCCCTCATGAGCTCCGCGTGTCTGCGCTTCCTTTCCTCCGACCACGCACAACCTTTTTTTGGGCGTTCTTTGTCCACGAAGACCTTTATATCGTTTAGTGTTTTCCTATAGGTTTCTCTATCCTGACAGTCTGAATCCCTCAGTCCGGCCAAATCCATGTCGATCCTGATTTGCTTAAAAAAAAACCTGTCTTGTTCTTGCGCTGGTGGAATCGCCGGAAGATTTCCCGGTTTAACCTTTCAGGGCTCATTCTCATCATATGACCATAGAATTTAAGTCTTCTTACTCTGATGTCGGTCTCTAGGCTTTTGATGTTATCGTATATTTCCTTGTTGGACTTTTTTTTAATTTTAATTTTAAACAAGATTTTTATGGATAGATAAATAAGACTTAAATAATTTGTTAAAATTATTTAGGTTCTTTAATTATGAGAGCGGGCGAAGCCGCACGGGGGATGCTAGTAAGTGAATATAACCTACGTTTCTATTTCCTGTATTTTTTTAACTTTCCTGTATTTAATGTAACTACAATTCACTTTTTACAATGAAAATCAAGTTTCATTTAAATTTTGGGCTAATCCGACCTTTTGGCCGTTCTGCCTTACCCCTTGGTCTCTTAAGGATTGGATTAATCAGGTTCTACTGTATTACAACAACGAATAAACGTGGAGCTTTATAAAAAATCTTCAGCCAATGATGTTATTTATTTTTAGCCATGTAAAGCCATAGTAGTTTTTAAAACATTATTTACTATTTTTTAATGAATTTAATTAGCTCTTTAATATTCATTTGTTTAAAGAGTACAGTTTTCTAGTTTGTTTAACCCATCGTTGAACCACTACCAACCGAGATAGGCTGGTTCACATGAATTTTTATGAGGTCAAATGAGCTATAATTAATGTAAATTCCAGCATAATAAATCAGCGCCATTAGGAAACACCCTGATTAGAGGAGGTTTACAGATCCTATCCACTCCCGCCAGTTGTACTTAAGCTGGTAGTTCCTTGGGGTTGACATGAAACTCCTTCTAATGACCAAACAGTTAAATTTTTCCTACTTGTAAATTCAAAAAGCACATTTTTACAACGACCACAAGATCACAGGACCTGAAAACCGATTGGAGATAATTATATAGTTTTTAATTGCAAAGGGAATTTACATAACTAGCTAGTTTTTGTAATTATTGAAATGGAATTAATATGTTAGGATCAACTCAAGTTGGTCTTAAAAAAGTTTAACTGAGTAAGGGACAACAGTACGCACAAAACCTGTAGTGATGAATTTTAATTTAAAATTAATTTAATTTGATTAGTAATATCCGAGTTTATTAGGACATTTGTCTGATAATGAAAAAAACAAAACCTAAAATCGTAAACATTCAAGTATTTCAAAAATAATAAACAAGACAGCTTTGGGTTCAAACCACCAAGATGTTTTTATTTTTATACTAGGGAAGGTATTAAACTTATGGAAGAGTAGTAAGTAAAGGCCACGTAAATGCTTCCCAATAATTATATATAGTATCTATTTTAAGAAAAATGAAATTTAAAGTTTAAATCGCAGTGATCCTTTTTCAAAAAGTGAATAATTATTTTTTCAAAATATATTCTCTTTATCTAGATATTAGTTTCCACACATAATTTCGAAACCAATAAACAATTCGTGATGTTTTAGAAATAACGAACCATAATCATACTGCTTGTTGTTAGGGGGAAAAACTCTGTAGTCAAGTGCTTATTTGTTCATGACAAGCAAATTGAAGGGCCGTGGGGAAATAAGGATACTGGTTTCAGATCTGCCAGGATCTGACGATTTTTGACACCCGAAGGACATCCGTTCCGATCAATTAATTTTCGTCCTTTTGAAAATTGATTAAATTTTTTTTTAAAGGACACTCTATCTTTCCGTATAATCCTGTTCACAGGACACTTCAGGATACTATTTTGATATCTGCCAGGATTTAGCGATTTTTGATGATCGCATGATATTCCGCCATTATTGCCCTTTTGAAAATTAGGGCTTCCCGTTTAATCCTTTGGATTTTGGTCCTTGTCTTACACTAACATTAATACAATTATAAATCAAATTTAAGCCATTCCTTTTTGTTTTGACTTTAGAAAAGAATAATTAGTTGTAAACTTTGATTCTTTATTCATCATGATTATAATTTCATTTTAAATTAAATACATTTTAGTCGCCGCTCTAATTTTAAACTTTGAAGTATATAAACTAATATTAATTAGCACTCAAACGTTTGTACGTATACATTATTAAACTACAGATTAATAAAATTAGTGGTTTACTTAATATACTTACTTAGGAAAATGGAGGTCACCTGTGGTGTAGTGGTTAGCATAGCAACCTACTAAACCCAAGATCGCGGGTTCGCAGCCCGGCAGATGACCTTAGGATTTTTTAAAGGGAGTAAAAAATCCTTAGCTATGCCGTCCTTCGGAAGGGACGTAAAATGGGGTCTCGAGCCTGTGCGATGTCAGGTACTCGCTAAAGATCCCTATCCTAATTATACCGGGACAGGCAAAATTTAGGACCCCCCACCGTAGCATTTTCCGATTAGCCATAGCAGCATAAAGTGACGTTAAACGAAATAAACAAACAAACTTAGGAAAATGTAAAGTTCAATGATCTGGAATTACTTATTTTCGAAATCAAATTTGTACACGATCCAGTGATTCAGTGATAGAAATTACAATGTAAATAATAAACATGATTGCATCTGAATCACTGTAATCTCATATCACAAACCTGCTTGAATGGTGTAAAAAATGGGCACTTAAAGTAAATCCACATCTCACCAAATAACCTTTACCCTTTGTCGTAAACCCGCAAATTCCTGTCCTATAATATCGTTTAATAATATTCCTCTGATTCCCGTTGAGCAGATCCGCTACCTAGGACTCCATCTGGACAAATGACTTACTTGGAATCCACGTACAAGATTTATTCGTAAAACTTCTCGTCGTATTCGACTTCTCCAACATTTACTAGACAAGCGTTCAAAGCTCCCAATTAATTACAAAACGCTTATCGTGGCAGTATTAAAACCATCTGGACCTACGGAGTTGAGCTTTGGGGCTCCACTAATCTTTCCAATTTTTCTCATATATAATCCTTGCAATTCATAATCCTTCTTCAATGCTCCTTATGTCATAAACAAATTTATCCGTACTCTAGATGTCCCATATATTGCAGATTTGGCCTAAACAAGATAACTATGACAAGCTTCATGATCACTCGAATCCACTAGTCTTCCAACTTGCTTTCTACTGTAGAACAGTTATTGAAGTACTACTACTGAGTTGTTATTCCCAAGTCATTGACATATCATCGTGATCATTTCACCGCGGATTTAGTTGTTGTTTATATTTAAAGTATTAATAAATAAAAAAAAAAAAAAAAAAATTAAGGAAGAAGAGAACCTTACAAATATGGAATGTTTGTTTCTTACTTTACAAGAAAGCCTTCTCAGATAATTCTTACTTTTTCTAATTGCCGGAGAAACTACTTGAATTGCTCATTCAAAATTTAATGCATTAGGTGCTAAAGTCTTCCATCCCTTAAAAATATAGATGGGGAGAAAGAAAGGACAAGCGAGCAGACTGTTTGTTTGAACGTAATTCATGTTGTAAGGTTTTGCAGGAGCAAACTCTGTTGAATATAGACTCCTTCATAATTTATTGGTCCTTTCCAACGGTCCATAAAAATCCTTTTTGGCTTCTCCCCTCCTCTTTATTCGGAGAACGGAAACTTTTTCTTACTCCCATTTTCCGTGTCCCTGGCTCATTCGCGCCCTCGCCCTATCGGTTTTTTTTCTAGTCCCCTTCCTCTCGGTGAAAAATGATTCTTTCCATCTTATCCACCTTCCGTGAAATTATAAACTTTAGCCACACAATGAGGGTTTTACCTTGTTTTTACACTTTTACTCTCCAACGGAGCCTGGTGCTGTTATTCATCTATATTACACCATTTTTCCTTTCGTTATGATTTGTTACGTTAAATAATTTTAGTACCCCCTCACTTTTTTTTGGTATTATTTTTTTTTTCTTTTTCCCCTAAAAATTATTTTTATTATTTAATATCAAAGAAAATACTGGTACGTATTTCCATTCAGATCTAGTAAAAATTTGTTATAGTGAACGGTTGATTATGATGGTTGACCACTGTGCAGTTTATCCAGCCTATTTAATCTTATATTGAAAGTTTTATTTAAACAACTGTTATAGAAGTAAAAACGTTATTTTTAGGAACGAGTTAGGATGACAATTTTACATAGTAATAGCTACGGAAAAACTACATGTAATAAAGAATAATATTTTTTTAATAATTAATCTAATATTTTTGAATTTTAGCAATTCGGTTCGATTACGCAAAACAAATTTTAATATTATAAATTAATACCTTATAACCCACTAAATGGGTGTTAGTTCCAACAACAGCTAATGAATTTTTCCATTATTTCCACTAACTTTTAAGGCAACATGTATAATAGCTACATGTTTTGCACACCTCTTTACTTCTTTACATGCATACTGTTACAACTAGCGAAGGGATTGAATTAAGATTAAAGTTGATTAAGTTAAAAGTAAAAATTTTAAGATTTTTTTTATTGCGTTAAGCTATTTAAGCTCGACTTCGAGGTCGGGAGACCCTCCTGTAGCACACCCAGCCTCTACAATGGGTACCCTTAATTGGGGAAAAACCTGGCGGTTGAGCGTGATTTAGTCCAAATCTCCTGCTTACACAACCGTTGGCCCGGTTACAGTACATCCTTACTTAAGTACTGAATCCGGGACCCTTCATGGGTTGTTTGTGGGACAGGTTTTATTTTTATTTAAGCTATGATATGTAATAAAAAACTTTTTTTTGTTATTATTATTGGTTATGGTAAATCAGTGATATGAAAGGTTAGGCCAGTAATTTCCTAACCCTGGGGACGCGGACTATTGCAAGTTCTTCTACAAAAATATTATTTTCGGATAGATAACAATATATGTATATTATGATTAATATATATATTACGGTATATATAATACGGATATATATTTAAATCGTTGAATATTCTTAATGGAATATCCTTCCGCCATCTTAAAAGCGTTGAATATTCTAATATTTCAAAACAGTATCCAGTAGAACGAAAACTAATATACAATTATGTAGTCCAAAGATGTCCTTCTGCCATCTTAAAATAGTATCCTTAAGGATGAAAACTAATTATAAGTTTTTTAAGTAGGTTTTTGTCAGTTTTTCCTTATAGTTAAAAAAACGTATTCTAAGTTTTAATTTATATTGAATGAAATTGTAGCGTGAATTGTTTTATTATCAAAACATGTTTTTATACAAATATGTTACAGAATTGTAAATTGTTAAATTGCATAAAATAAAGCTATATATATATATATATATATATATATATATATATATATATATATATATATATATATATATATATATATAAATTCTAAGTGGGAAGGAGAGTGACCAAGGATGTCCTTCGGCCGCAAAAAATAGTCAGATCCTGGAATATCTGAAAAACAGTATAATATATATATATATATATATATATATATATATATAATATATATATATATATATATATAGGGGCGTAAAAAAAAAAAAAAAATGACCGTTTTATCAAATTCCAGAGTTCAAAAGTCTTAATGCTATTTATTTTTTACCAATACTTAATAATCCCTTAAGAGCATTCCCTAAGCTTGTTTCTAACACTGGACTTCTTTAAAAATAGCCTCAGTCCAGTTATTTAAAAGGAGAAACATGACAGTGTTCTACGAAATTCTCGTAATTTTAAGACATTACTGGAAAAAAATTTCACAGCCACTGAAGCAACTCGTGAAATTATTAAATATGAAGGGGAAGGTGTCCTTGAAGAGCGCACTGCGCGGCGTTGCTTTGAAAAATTTAGAAGTGGAGATACGACGTTGGAAAGGAAGAAGGGTTCCGGGCGGCCATTAATGGATGTTGATGAGGTTCTGAAGGGAGCTGTTGAGTCAAATCCGTCCACAAGTACTTGCGAACTTGCCAGGGAGTGTGGTGTGTCGAAAGATACTGTTAGTCGCCATCTTCTCTCCATGGGGAAGGTGAAGAAGACCTGTAGACTGGTCCATCACGAATTTACTCCTCAACAATCAGCAGAAAAGTTTACAGAACTTCATGGATTTGAACTCCTGCCTCGTCCACCATATAGTCCAGACCTGGCACCTTCGGATTACTACTTGTTTCGATCCATGGCCCATTTTCTTCAAGGGAAAAATTTTTGATAATTTTGCGGAAGTTGAAAATGCTGTCTAAGAGTTCTTTGACAGCCATCCCAAGGAATGGTATCAGCGTGGCATCGAGCAATTTGCTAGCAGATGGGTAATGACGGTAGATAACAATGGACTATACTTTGAGTATTAATTGTATTTTATGTCAAAGAAGTAATAATACTAATATTTGTTTCAAAAACGGTCATTTTTTTTTGTAGATCCCAATATATATTATGTTGTTAGTTTATAGCTCATTAAAGAAATCATTTGATTAGGCTAGTCCTAATGAAATTATATTATAACGAAAATTGAAGGGGGTGCGATTATTTAAAAAAAAAAAAAAAAAAAAAAAAAAAAAAAAAAAAAAAAATGGATCACGACTATTTAATTCTATCAGCAAGGATGATAGAAGTATAGAAACGTTGGAAACCATCGGTTTGGATTTAAATATTCCCAATATGGTATTACTGTGTGAATTCATCATAATTAAACAAGTTAAATATGTATTCATGTAATTAGGTTGTAAAATGTCCTTTACTGTTCATGAAACATTATTAAATTTCGACAATATTCATTAGAGGTTATATGTCGTAATGCCAGGCAATGATTATGTAATATTATTAAGCTATTTGCAATATTTGTTTCTGTCTGTTCTAACAATGGATGTTATTTGTTAGCATGGTTAATGTCAGTTGTAGGTGTAGTTTTGAGAGCTTGATATCGTTGTGATTCACAACACTTAGTTCAGACTAATTGTTTTATGTATACTAATACAAATGTAGAATTCTACATATAAATATTTATTATTTTTAATTGTTCTTCATTTTGAATTATTGTTATTAAAGAAAATTAATTATTCCCTAAAAATATAGAAGAATAAATATTTTATTGGGTGCAATATTAGGTCTCCTTTTTATACAGAAAAAAATCCGTATATATATTTTAATCGGCAATTATTGTTATTACGAATAAGTTTATAGAACTTCTACTTTGTGATGTTTTATAAATATTAATAATTTATTTGTTTTATTACATTTTTAGGTACTGTGTACGACAAAATGTTTATATTTAATTAGGAATATTCTAAACCTATAGGAAACGAATCAGACACCAAAAATATAATTAAAAAATATTTTAATACTAATAGTTAAATAATGAACTTCGTATAATGGGAACACAATGATTATAATTGTTTTTTAAAGACCAATCTGTTTAATAAAATTTCATTATTGTGTTTCATGCCTTGTAGACCATCAGAAATTAGGTGGCACGAATTTAATTTTCGTTTTTATGAACTAATTTAAATAGATCGAATTAGAGGTTTATATTAGGTATTGTTTTTGCTTGGAAAAATGTAATATTAAAATTGAATATGGTACTGTTATATATAATTATACTAAATATTATTTAGGTTAAGTATTTTCACGAAAAATAGTAACTTGTGGTGAATTATTATGTTAAAACAAATTATGTTTTTTTTATCTTGGTAAATAAATTAAATTTAAACAAATGGTTTTATTCACTGATTATTTCTATTTTCTATTAATTCTTTATATGTGTAACTAGGATTATTCCTCGCTAATTTAACTATGATACTAAAATAACAATAATATTTCTTTTTGATATATTCTATATTTTGAACTATAATTTCTAGAAATTCCATATATATCCTCTATATATATCCCCAATACTTATATATGTATAACTTTACCCAATACATGGAGCGATATTTTTGACGTTTATCATCACAACTTAAAAACCAAGTGATTTTAACATTATTGGTTATCCAAAATATAAGTTACAGGACCACTCTTGTACACTAATTATTTCCGATAATCCATCGGATGTAAATGTTTCTTTTATTCATTTGGTAGGTTGAATCCTGTACCTATTTCTTTCCTTTGGAAAAGTTCTGCAGAAATCTCTTTTATCAATTTCTTAGCTAAGCTGTAGATGTCCTTTGCCTATTCGAATTGTGTAAAGATGGTTCAGGTTACATTTACGACGGATCTTCGTTGTTTTGTCTCTAACCAACATTTTTATGAGCACTTGAACATTAAAACTGGTATGGGTCACCTCACGAGATGTCTCTCGTATTTGAACAGGAAAGAGACAAGGATTGGGAAAAGCTATTGGAGAAAAGCCTGGAAAAGTTCAATAATCGAGAGGAGATTTACCTCGACGGCCATCTTGGTGACAGTTAATTGCTCCCTTGCAGGGAGTTGCCTTGAATTATTGACAGTGTAGCCCCGGTTCCCCATTACAACGATAAATGGCTAACAGTGGAATTGTTTTTCTGACTTCTTTTTAAACGACCGCACCCTCTGTCTCTCTAGACCGAAATAGTGGACAATAAATACAAAACCAATCGAGTAGGGTTTGTCTATCAGATCCTACTCTGGATTAACAGCGTCACTCGCTAAACCTTATTTATTCTATAACCTTATAATTACAATGATTTTTAAAATGTCTTTCTAATATGTCAAATTTTTTTTTCATATTTATAATACCTCCTAATCGTGGTTTAAAATTCTTTCCAGATAAAATTATCATTAATACGATAGGCAGTAGGGAAATGTAAGATGAATGTAAAGTAACAGTGTAATGATTGTTTTGTTTACTGTTCTGCATCAAGTTTTCCCTTCAACAAAAATGTTGTTCTATTATGTTTTGAAGTGTGCTAAATACGAATCCGAAGTCAGAACATCTCAATCAGGCACCATTGTTTCTCAACTTTGTGTTTTAGGTCGAACAATCAGGTGTTTTTCGACTTCTCAGGCATTGTTTTATCATTGAAAGTTTTAACAAAAAAATTAAAAAACCTATTTGATTTTGAAGTATTAGGACTTGTTGCATAAATGACATTGTTGAAGAATTACTTTTATCATATAAAGCCATGTCCTCAAAAATTCATTTTTTGCATTCCCATTTGAATTTCTTCCCTCCCAACTTGGGAACAGTTTTAGATGAACATGGAGAACGATTTCATTAAGATATAGCACACATGGAAAAAAGGTATAGCGGTAAATGCAATAACAACACTACAACGGGAGACACGTGATGTAGACTACAAAAGGAAGAAATGTACACATTAATTTTGTTGTTTACACCGTACATAACGTCCTTATTTATTCCAACTAGGGAAGGAAGGACGGGTTATCCTACAGGTAACCAACCCATTCCAGCCATGGTTGGAAGGTCAAGATTTATTTCGTGGCGGACTCAGGAACCCAGGAATGTTCGCCACGAAATAAATTTTAACCCACCCTGGTGGGATTCGAACCCACTACCTTCTGTCATTAATTTTGTTCAGTATTAAATGTTAATATTTTATATATTACTGTTTTCCCTCCTAAAATGTGTTATAAAAATATATCAAAAAGGTGCTATTTCAGTTGTTTTTTTTTTTTTTAAACAATCTCCAATATATAAAAAGTGGTGCTTGATAGAATTTTTTTTTTGCTATTGGTTCGAATTCAGCACACTTGTACGTATAAAAGTCACAAAAAATATTCATGGGAGTTAAAAAAAACAAACAAAAAAAAACGCTATTTCAGGTTTCAAAAAAGAAAAAAAAAACTGTCTAATTTCTCACAAATGATGCTAAATAGAATTTTTTCGTCTTCATATTCGAAATCAGCACAGTTAAAAATATAAAAATCAGGAACAATTTCTCAAGGGAGCGAATTTTTCTTTTTTTTTTGTAGAACTGTTATTTATTTTAGTTTTTATATTTTCCTGTGCCAATATTTTTCATTTATTCATTCTTAATTATATTTTTTTTGAGCCTGTATTCTCTTGCCTATCAATATTTCATATCATACTTCTGCAATGAAATTATTTAATTTTAAAAATATGAAAACTGATTCTATGGCTGAACTATTATCTTCGACGGCTGTTGAAAGATTATGATTTAATCCAAAACTCTGGGAGTAATGAACGGGCAATCCTGAAAAATATGCTTTATTGTCATTATATTACTGGAGTATTAGTATTTTAGTGGAGTTGCCTTGAGAAAAGTTTGGGATGGGTCGATATCGGAAGGCTTATTCTTAGTCTTGTTAGTACAACCTCCTCCTGGATGTACCAAAGGGATTGACATTTCTCTTTATTATGTTTAGTTTGTGAGCTCTTACTTCGCATCTATAATTTCTTTTTTCAGTGCTTTCCAGTATGATGAAGCTAAAATCATCCTATCTTGTTCTGGTAGTCTAAGAGCCTCATTTCCTTGTTTAGTTCGTTTCCTACAATTACAACTTGTCTTAGGATCCATATGAAATTTCCAATTATATATAGTGAGCTTAATTACATTGTTGCGAGTGAGGGTCATGTAAAAGTGAAGTATTGCTGGTATTGCGTTAAGTTCGATAGTCTTAATATTACATATTTATAATACAGAATTATATTTAATTCAATTAAGTTGCCTAAATAGAGTTTTATTGAAGTAAGTATAAATAAATGTGAATGTATATATTTTTTTACTATTACTATATACTATATTGAATGTATATTTTGAGGTACTGAGAAATGTTTTTTGTTTCGGATGGGAAAGAACTAACAAGTATTGTTATGAAAATATATCGTAGCTCGGGAACACACTTTAGTTAGATTCGGTCGTTCTCAAGTTAAATTGAACTCATGGTTAGCTAAAACAAAGACTTATCTTTCTCTAAAAATAAATGGTTCACCGCTTTTATTAACACGATTGATAATAAAGTTTTCACCTACACACAAACAAATTAGTTTCATAGGAAGCAATTTTGAAATGCATTTTTGTTAAATATAATACGCTTGTTGAAAATTATAAAGGGGATAGTGCTGTTGAAGATAGAATTACCTGTAAGCTTGAATTATTTCATGTAAATTATATAAAATTTATGTATGAAGAAAATAAATAACTAACATCGATATTTGTTGAAAATAAAAATGTTTAAACCGTTTTGCATATTTTTGATTTAATCTTTCATAATTCTTACTTTATTCACAATTTTATTGAATTTTATAATACATAGTCTAATTCTTTTTATGGTGTATTACATAGGATATTTTTGTATGGGTAGTAAAGATACGTTTTTGAAAATTTATTTACTTTTTATTCTTAATATCTATTTATTTTTCTATAGATCATTTTGAAATTGTCTATTTTCGTTTGTTTTTTTTAAATATATTTATTTCTTAATTCTATCCACCAAGGTGTCTGAAAAGAAGAATGCCAAGGGACCTTTTAATAAAATTTTTTTTTTAAGTGTTACTAGTGAGTAGTTATTCACATGTCATTGTTATAATTATGATCAAATTTACTTGTAAATATCAATAAATTGTTTAAATAAAAAAAAAAAAATTAAAAACATGTTTCTTAAATAAGAGTTAACTGCTTAAAAGCTTTCTCAGGAATATGAGTTAATTTTGATCAGGTTAATTACTAATACTAATTGTTTATATAAATATGACTTTTATTTATATGTTTCTCCCTTAGAGATTATATTATTTGACTAAGACCGGGAAAATAACATGAGATATTAGTATTAATTTTTACATTCAATATATGCATTAAAATTTAAGTCGTAATTTTCATTTATTATAAGAAATCTCTTGCAACGTATTTTCCCATTTTTTTTTACAAACATAATTTAAATGTTTTTTTTTCATATAATTAACCTTAATTTTGATATAATTTATGGGTTTTTCCCTTCACATTGAATTTATACTCTTTCCCGTGATCTCCGTGGGGAAATGAAAAGGACAATTATTGAGATAAACAATGTCTGAAGTTATTTCTAGATGTTCACTTATTGCTGATAGAAATATTATTTTCCGGTATCGAAATAAAACCAGTGTACCACCCCTGCTTTTTATCGATTGTTACTTTTTTGGATTTAATTCGATGTTTTTGTTTCTACTTTTCGAAGAGGTAGGTTATTCCCCTTCATTCCAAAACTAACACTAAATCCTTGTTCAACCTTATGTTAACTGTTACATGTTATCGTACTAAAGAAGTGAAAATAAGATAACACTAAATCGATGTTTAAAGTAATGTTAACCTCTGATAAACCTTGTCACGTTAGGAAAGTGGAAATAAGCAGAAAATCAAACTTCTCATAACATTTCTCACATTATGGAAGTAGAAATAACAAAATGAAAACATATAAAACACGAAATATATTGAAAGTTATGTTGTCACCTCAGAACAATAAGTAACAAGGATGAGAAATAATCCATTCACACAATATATACAATAATGATTTTTCACATAAGAGAAGTGGAAATTACAAAATATTAATATACGTTATAAAACACTAAATCCATGTAGAAACTAATGTTTTTAATTTGTATTACACATTAAAACGTTAGAGAAGAGGAAATGAGAAAACACCAATATATTAAACACTAAATCCATCTTAAAATTGATGTTAAATTCTGTTATACCTCACATTGAGAAGACGAAATAATAAAATATCAACATGACATAATAAATAGGTGCACTCATATTTCAAACCTTGAAAAAAACAGATACAAAAAAAAACAACAACCTTTATTTATGAACTCCTTTATTCTGCGCTCCTACATCCACCACTTAAATATTAGAACCCAACCCATAAACCTGTACACTCCTGCGCATCGAACTTAAAATTCTTTATTATCCGCGTCTCCTGTTTATTGAATTCATTGCCCATCTCAATTTAAAAAAGCTCCTCTCTGACTTTCTTTAAACCACATTTATTTCTTTACCTCCTGAATTTTCAATCTTCCGAGCAAATGTAAAATATGAATAATTATGTAATATATTTAATAAACTCCCCGCAAATATACCACAACACTGAAATATTTGAATTTTATAAAAACGTGTTTTATTCACAATAAAGAAAGGTTCTGAAGTCTATAATAAATATTCCTAAACTAGACATACCTAAACAATTTTTATTAAAATAAATTACAATATTTCTTCCAATACACAAATAAGTTAGAAAACTTACTTTTTAAAATTTTCATTTTTTATAATTTTAACTTTTCAAATTTTTAATTAATATATAATAAGACATATGGGCCACCTCTGGCTTGAATGCCTGCTTTTACTAGTCTTTTAAATAACAAAATGAATGATAAACATGGGCTGAAGGAAATTTGAAAAAAAAATCTAAAATTCCATCGTTTATTATTAACAGAAAAAAAATTGATATGTCTAATTCCTAATGTCTCATGTTAAATAAATAATATCAATATGAATATAAACCTAGTATGGATTTAGGTAAAAACCATGAAATTATCGAGAATTATCGGTGTTGCAATACTTTTAACGGGGAGTTTAGTAAACGTAAGTTGTATCCGACACGATTTCTCATTTATTTGCAACCCATAATGTAATTATTAATCTATTGATATAGCCAGGCGGTTGCCATATGTGTTGGACTCAATGCTATTCTCAGAGAATAAGTTGTTGCAGAATAGAGTTTATTTTCTTTTTCTTCTTTAATATAAAAGTCGTAGAAATGGATGTTTACAGAAGAGGTTACAAGAAAACGATATTCAAATGTGAAAATGTAAGTGAAGCATCGCAATAGATTTGCAAGAGTGATGCGGGTTTGACGAATTTGGAGGAACAGTGGTTCGATTTCGCAGGGCCGGAACTAGGAGATTTGTCAGGGAGGACAAAGATCAGTTTGCCGCCCCTCCCCCCACCCTCCTACACCATTAAAATACAATACCTCCGTAGTACAGTATAATAAAGTTTATAAATTATGAAGAAAAACATAAAATAAAATAAACAATATCGATTGTATTATTATTGTTTTGAAAAGGTTATTAATAACTTACTTTTCTTATTAACTTTTCAAATTTAGCTGCCCCCTAAAATCTGCCGCCCAGGGCACGTGTCCCCTCTGCCCCTCCCTAGTTCCGGGCCTGCGATTTCGTTAACTCTATTTCAATAGTATATAACTGTACTAATTAATAATTACAGTTATTGGAAAGTTTAAGTGAATATTAACTGTTATATGAATGAAAAAAAATAAAAAAAAATATGTATGCACTTTCTGATAAAGTGCTTACTTGTTATTGTAGAAGTAAAAATCATTGGATCTAAGTGTAAGAATCGTGGCATAATTGGAGGCACGGGTAGGTGTTAATTGTGGAAGAGACGGGAGAGGTATCGGAGATCGATTATTGAAAGCGTTAAAGTTTTGAAGCGGCCCGCCCCTGATGGCCCCACCCCGTTTTATTCTCCTTTAATCCAGTGCCACTTCCTCCCCTAATAAGATGGTGGAAGCTGTATCATTTTAAAATAGCTCATTTTCTAGTCGAGTTCTCGTAACGAGATTCCGGTCCTTCCCTTAAAGCCCTCCTCATTTAGACTCTAAACTCTTTTTTATCCGGTTCAGTCACCTAGTCGCTCCATGCCTCTTCCTCTCCCTAATACCCTATAAAGGGGTCGTCTGTTTTTATACAAGAACCGCATTCCTTCTGGTTAACAAGTTGAATCTAATTTTGGGAAACGAGGTCAGCCTGTATTTAAGCCAGGGGTATTTTATCTTATTTCATTTAAATGAGATTATTGTCTGTTGCGCTGAATAAAGTTAATTAGAAGAGGACTAACTATTTAAGAAAATATTGATAAAAAAGTATTTCCAACTAAAGTAACTATTCTAGTAGTCTGAAGACTGAAGACTTTCACTAGGGGATTTTGGTCTTGTAAGAAACATTTGGGTGTTGTCAGTATATGACTGGATCACCGCCCGATCCAATATTTGCGTTTCTCTCTCTCAACAACCCATTAATGACTCTTGGCCTCCTCCAACATAGTTCGCTATCCGTCTATATCAAGCGCTCCCGATCTCCAGTTTAGCACCGGCAGAAGAGACCTACTATCTTCAATCAGCGAAACCATCACTCTATCTGACTCAGGGTTTGCCTACTCTGCGCTTGTGGTGGATATTTTGGGATCTCCTCAGTTATACTGGCAATAATGTCCGTCCACCGAAGCCTGTCGACCTAATGCATGGTTTGTCCTTTGCCTCCATATCTCTCCGTATCAGATGGTACCAAAAAATTTATCTTTCAAATCTTAAGAGACATAGCTCATCAGTTTTGTTTGTTGTCCAGCATTCCGAGGCATAAGTTAGAACTGATGTAAGGGTTTTACAAATGATTGCTTTGGAGCTACGGGATATCAACCTGTTTTTCAGAAATTTTTATATCTCATACCTCACACCTATTAGTCATATCTAACTCCAAACGTGTAAGAAGATACAGTGATTTTATTCGCTTGTTATGCACCAGAGCACAAAGTATTTGCGTTTACTAATTGGAAATCGTTATGTGATTTTTTATACTCCTTTTGTTGTTTACTGGAGGTTTGTTGCGCCGTTGAGAAATTTAGTTCTGATCTTAGACCCTTTACCGATCATAATCTAAATCGTAATCTTTGAATCTATCTATCTTTGAATGGTACTGCTGAGTTGATCCGAATAGGACTGTTAGACTGTAGGTAATCCGCCAAAGTACAATCGGGTTATAACTTAACTTTGGGTGATACCTTCTTATCAATGAGGGCTTCTTCACTATATAAGAAAAAAAAAGTGTAGAATTAGGTTTTGTACATTTTGAAACTGTCTGGATTATTTTTATTATAATATATAGTCAATTTTGCAGAATAGGGGGCACCGAAAGAAAAACAAGTTTCGAGAAAGGTACAGTTTAAAACAAGGATTGAATTTTATTTGTTGAACATGTCTTATTTCATTTAATTTATTAATTATAGCATACAAAGATATTCCATTTTTTTATTTTACATTTTTTATATTCATGTAAATCCTTTAGAAAAGAAAAGTCAATACAGGTTATTGTTAATGGTTGTACTATATGATCTTTTTGAAACATTTTTTCTTTTCCGATATACCCATGTACATTATTCTTTTTCTAAAATATTTTTTCTATTCCATTAATGTCGGCGGTTAATTTCTGTCAAGACTATCATATTTCCGTTTCTGTATGTAATGTTTTCTTGGAGAAAGTCATTGTCTTTTCAACCATAGGCAGTCTTTAACTGAATTTTCTTCTTCTTCCAGTTGCTCAACAGATCATTACTCGTTCTGGCATCCTCCAATAACTTCCGCCAGTCTGTACATCATTGGGCAACTCTCCTCCAATCCTGAATTCCAGGATTCTCTAAGCTACTATCCTCTGCTACGCCATACATCCTCTGACACAAGAGCCACATGCCCGGTCTACCTGAGCCATGTCTTCTGAAACAGTGAAAAAATTATAAAATTTAGTTTACAATAATTATGTCAGTCTACTATGTATTTATATATATGGAACAGATAAATACTAAAGATAATTTTGTTTAGAAGAATTGATAACTACTGAATACTATTAAGGTTTTGTACTGGTACTCTTTAGTGACTTTGACTATATTCTCATTCAGATTACTTTTATATTGCAGACCGCAATCGATTAACTTCGATACGATCGTACGTTCGTTGTACCTTTATCATTAGCTACTTTATCATCAATCTGATATGTTCAGTGCGTATCTATTATAAGTTATACAATGATTAAAACAAAAAAAAAACAGTATTATTTATACTTAACCTATTTAATTAGCAGTAAGCAAACATGTACTTAAAACGTGGATGATCACATTCAACTTTTTGAAAATACGAATCTAAAGCTTTCTGTGGTATATAATCCCAAATTTTTATAAGGTGGATAATTTAGCGAGGACTTTAAAAATGATAGGAAAGTTATAATAATTGTTTTTTCTTTTTATAACTAAAGTTATTCACGTTTTGTCTTGTTTATCTGGAATGAGGATTAAGGAACTGAACACAATGACAAATGATGCTAATTGAAGTTTCTAGTATTAGTTTGAGGAATCGGGAATGATTAAAAGTTGGCGCACAGAGGGCGAGAGAGGGGGTGTTGGAGGAAGAGAACTGATGAGCAGTTTGGATCTTATCTCTGAGTCAATTCCAGGAGTCATTTATAGAGGGTCCATTCCAGCCTATCCAGCTCTTACTCGCTAAATAGTCCCAGGTGGGGTCGCCATCTTATTATTGGAGTCATCCTTTCCCTTCATTCCCTATTTAACAGATTTTCTTACTAAGCCACTTCAACAATTGATCACTAAATCCCAATGGATATCTGTGCATGTTTTGTTTATTATTTCATAAAAAGAGCTACAGAAAAATATCCTTTTCATTGAAAAACTCAAAAAATGTTCAAAATTAAATTTATAATTATTTATTACTAGATGTTTACGACGGTTTTGAAAATTCTTAAGCACGTTTTCTTTGACCCGGTGGGTTCTAGCTGCAGTATTTTACTGATCTAAGTATGTATTAACAATTGGGATAGTTATTTCATAGAGAATTGTTTAACCCTTTAACAGGTGATGTATCCTGGAGGATACACATATTTAATGCCTTTTACTCAATAAATGACGTAATGTCCGACGCATTATCCTACTCATTCTCGTCTAATATCCTTTATTTAACCTTGAATTTCATGATACGTGTGTGGGGGTTAGCGTGGCTATAGCCATTCCAAGGAAAAAAAGAAAAAAATGTATTCTAAAATTCCCGGCCTGCCCGTTAAAGGGTTAAGGAAATTTTAATGTATGTAACTATATTCACGTTAGAGATGCTTGAGCTTGAACAAAGAGACTAACATAAACCATAAAGAGGTATTTATTGACTGTGGCAATAATGAAGATATAGATAGGTGTGCAAAAGGGAGTGAATAATAAAAAAGATAAAAGAAAAACAGTATGGAGATAAAAAATAGTATGTTTTAAAAAAATAAAAATAAATTGAAATAAAAAACAAAAAAAATTAAAATAAGAAGAGAAAAACAGCATGAACATTTTATTTATTTATTTACACATTTTCTGGTGCCGTTGTACCACTACATTTGGTTAGAGACACGATACACAAGTTGAGAACTATAAGTATTTGTAAAGATTTTTTTTTTTTTATAAGTCAATTATATGGTTGTGAAAATATGTGTTATTTTCAAGCAGTGTTGAAATATGTTGATTTGTGAGCTTTTCAATCTTTTCTTTGCTTTTGGTATTGTGTGCATTACACAAGAATATGTTCAATAGTCAGATTTACCTGACATTCCTTGCTTTTCGGGAGCGGCTTATCTTCGAGTAAGTAACTATGGGTTAGTTTTGAATGCCCAATTCATAATCTTGTAAAGATGACTTGTACTTTTCTTGTTCCTGGTCCTTGCATCCATGGTCCTGGAGTAGGTCTTATTTTTTTGAGTTTGTTAGTGTTGTCGATTGTGAGCTAGCTTTCATGTTTTAACTTTATGTTTTAAAAAAATGATGGCCTTGCGACATTAAAAAAAATATTACAAAACCTAATGTACATTCATTCTAATTTTCTTCAAGGATTTTTATGTCATTATATTTGTAATAGAGTAAATTTTACTTGATCTGTTTTATAATACAATTAATAGTAAATTTAAATGAATGAAACCTTAGCAGCAGACTTTGACGAGGGCATCTTGATTCATCCTCTAATGGGACAGCCGTCAGGGTAGGCTCATATTTATTTTACAACAATATGATGGTCGTACGATTAGGATGAAAATTTTTCCTTGAGTACCCCACCCTTTCGGGCCTAGTTGGCATAAGTTGATTTCCATGTCCTGTAGAATGTGTGTGAAAAATGAGTGACGGCGACCCAAGCTCACTTATTCAAGAGAGCCTGAGTATGCACTCAAGCTGGAGGGATATGAAATAAACACGGACTTCCTCTCCTTAGACAAGCCATTAACAATTCAGTCGAGAGGACAAAAAGTGCCCACCGCCGGCCCTCTGCTAAGCCCTTTACCCTTGGAAGCATTATGTTCCATTTTCCATCCAAGATTTCTGTCTAGACTTACCTCATAGAGACACAAATGTATTTTATTCATGATAATTTTATAGTTACAACTGATAACTTCGAATCCGAATTATAGATTAATCAGCATTCGTTTACAGTCTTATTAAAAAAGTACTTCCTTTTTCAACGACACAGATTTGCAGATAATTGTTATTTATTTATCAAAATTTACAAATGTTAATAGTAATCATTAAGTTACTAATAGTCATGTTTTGCATATGATGCACCGTTTTCAAGATAAAACCAAAAAAAGAGATCTTCCGCGCCCCCACTTCCTTTTCCGAGGCCCGAAAACTCCAGATCTTTTGCATGTTTACTTTCTAGCTATCCTGAACATGTTTCCGAAGAAAAACCTTGGATTACAGAAAACGCAGTCTATAATACTTTATTGACTATGAGAGATGGGCAAACTTTTTAAGGGGAGGGCCGGATGAAATAGAAAAACATCTAGGCGGGCCGAAAAAATTGGACAAAACAAAGTTTTACAACTAATAAACTTTATCTCATTACACTCAACTTATATGGTACAACGGTAGAAGACCCGGAACGCAACGAGAAGAAAATAATAATTCAATTCTAGCTTTGCTGAAAATCAACTCTGTCTTATGTATAATTGTGTGTGACCATGTCGCGGGGCGGATTGACGAGCCCGAAGGGCCGCACTTGGCCCGCGGGCCGTTGTTTGCCCATCACTGGACTAGACTAACTATTCATAAAAAAAAAAAAAAGAAAGGCAAAATATTTTTTTTAATCAAGAACACGTTTCCATCCCATTCTTAAATTTTGCCCACATATAGTCAGTTATAGTGTAAATCACATATTTTTTTTTCTCGAAAAATCGAAGGGTACGTATTTTGGGAATTACGAAAACCGTTGTTGGACGATTCGAAAAAATTCAAATGATCCGAAAATATATCAAGCCATATGTCAAATTAAGGGGAATTTTAAATGGAAAAGAATGCCGCAAATTTGAGCTCTCTAAGAGCAATAGTTTTTTTAATGACATAATTTTGAATATACAGAGTGAGGACCGAAAACAGTAGTTTTTTGAATTATTAAAAGCTTATAACTCAAAAACGAAAAGTAAGAAAAATGTAATATTTTACATTTTTATCAGTCTTGGTAAGTAAAGCTTCTATACTAAAAATCATAGAAATCGGAGAGGTCAAGGTCCAAACCATTTGTTGATTTGACATGGAACCGTTACGTAATTCCTTTGTTCAGTATTATCGAAGTTATCGATTTTATGTTTCGTTAATATCATACATGATCTTATTTAAACTTTAATCTTGAAGAGTTGGATTATAAACCAGTGGAGGTAGAGTCTTAATTTTGAAATTTAAAAATCAATCTTGAGACTAATGCCGTGAATTTCACTTACTGGAGGCCGGTATAATGTTGCTGTAAACAAAGTAGGAGAATGCAATTATGTAAAATAATAATTTTTTTTTTGTATTCTCTTCAAATAAATTACTCATATCATTACTAAATTCATATGAAGTGAATATCAATCGAATACATCAGTTTTGTTAGTTTTCTTTTTTTTTTAGATACAATCTTTCTTCTCCTTTCAACTTGATATTGTTTAAATTTTTTAATATAGTTATAATGCGGTTATAAGAATACATAAAGTTGTTTTTTTTTTTTACAACAATGTTATCCTTTTAATCTTCATCGCAGTTAAGCTAACCACTTTTTATTTTGTTTCTTTATTGCCTATTGTAATACATATTTTAGCATTTTTCGTCCAAGTTTTCTTTTGATGGAATGAGAAGTTTCATTTAAATCTTAAAGTTACCATTTCATATATTCAGGTTACAGTTTAGTTTAGTTTTATCACTATACAAATTTGAGTAAGTATTTAAGTTAACCCATGTGCGTAGATAAAACTTTTAAGTTTAAAACTAATAAATTTTAAAATAACTGCTAAAAAAATAACCGTTTTAAATGTTAATGGCTTATTTTTACGCACTATTGTGTCTCTCTCTCTGTTAATAAGTCACAACACAAACCCACACTCCTGTACTGCCATTTATTATGACATATATGGGTGATTCTCGAATTACGGGCAATTTTTAGTCCCAAAAGATTATTAATTAATTAATTAAGTCCTACCTTAATTTTTGCCCAATGATATTAGAGCGGTGAACCATTTTTTCATAATAAAATATTAAACATGAAATAAAAACGGGTAATTTAATTTGAAAATTGCTTATGACCGACGAAAATGTCATTACCACGGAGTGTCCCACTGATAGTTTTTTACTAAACTATTAGTTTCGTCAACTATGGCGAATGGTAGTGAAATTTATTTCCTCGCATTAAGGATGACCTAAAGATGTCATGTTTGAAAAAATGTTTTCATTTTTGTGTTTTTGGTAATAATATAGTATGTTTATTTTGCTCCAAACTTGGTCCCATCACTATGATGTGATTACCAAGCAAGAAATAAATTTGTAGGGAAATCATCTTTGAGAAATGGAACGGCTGGGAATTTTTTTTCAAAATGTAGTGGTACACCTTTTGCTGAAGACCAGCTATAGCGCTGAAGGGATAGTCAGTTAGGTAGTTCCCTCACACGTGTTTACAACCTGAGAAGTAAGCCACGTACCTTTATTGTTGTCATTACCACGACTAGTATTATCACTCTTGCTTTTCAAATTATTTCATTGGCTTTATTTTTATTTTGACTGTCATCTGTTCTTAAACAGTTGGCACAAGCAATATTTTTTTTGTTTTAATCGTAGCGGTTTGCACCGAACAAAATGCATCCAAATGCCATTACCAAGTTAAAAACCCATGTCATTCTCACGCCCGAATTATTAGCGCGGTAATGGAATAAACTTTACGTTAATGAGTATTTTTATTAAGTTTTAGTTCTTTTAGTTATTTTTTCTTTAACCTAGGCACCCAACGACAAAATGACTCGTCCCAAGTCGAAATTGACTGCTACCGAAAAAACAACAACAAAAAATGCTACGGATTGTCACTACCGCACTTTATTAATTTTAAAATTCTAAATTACTCGTGAAAAAATCAGTTTTGATTTTGACCAATTGTATTTTCCAAAAGCTGAGAGGCAATAGAAGCCGTCGGTAGTTATAAATTTTTAATTTAATGAAATCTAAATTTGTAAAAATTTGATACTCGAAATTGCCCGTAATCTGAGAATCACATATATATTTATAGATATTAATATGTGTGTATAAGTGAGTATATATTCAAATATAATAATGTATATCTATTCATGCTGTTTTTTTTACTTATTTTATTTTTTATACTTTGTACTCTTTCTTTTATTACCTCTTAACATAGTATTTGTCCTCCTTCCATTACATTGTTTCTGTTTGTACTTTCGCGAGCAGCTATTGTAGACTATTTTTAAAGATACAGTTATTAATTAAAAGAAAGGCGTGGCAGATCAATTGGTAAGGCACTAGACTGCCTATCTCTCGTGACTTCATTTCGAGACTGAAGACAGAAAATTTATTTCCTTTTATTTCGGTCGTGGCTCGACTTCGAGACCCTTGGGCACATTCAGCCATCTGCTCCTGTCAAAACTGTTGGCCTAGTAACAGTATTACTTAAGTACAGAACCCATGACCCTTTTACAATTGAAGTGCTACAGGTTTTTTTAGTTATTAATTGGTATTTTTACTATTTCAGTCTTTACTTGCTATTTGATATTATTCTTTTGTTTTTCAACTGTACCCTTATTAACTCTATTTCACCTTAACATCTATAATTTTTATATTATTTAACAACACTGTAACGCTTTTACAAGACAAGGGTGTAGTTTATCACCCACCCTTTTCAATTTGTATCTAGAGGACGTTTTGAAGGAATGGAAAAGGAAATATGGAGGTATGGGTGTAAGAATAGGAATATGAATTATATACAGTCTACATTTTGCTGGTGATCAGGTAGTAATAGCTTCCGAGGAAGAAGATCTAAATTACATGCTAAGGAAGCTAGAAGAAGAATATTCCATGTGGGGCCTAGAAATCAGCAAGGAGAAGACACACTACACGGCTTTCAACTCCTCTATATCTTCTCTGCCATTAGAAAATTGGTCGCTACATCGGAGCACTCTCTTCAAATATCTGGGAGTTTATAACGATAACAACTGAACGTTTGAGAGCGACATAAAAGAAAAGATAAAGAAAGGCAGAAAGCTAATTGGCATGATCAACTCTGTACTTTGGTGCCCAAATGTTTCAATAGAAATCAAAAAGTGGAGTTTCCACTCCTTTTTTGAAGGAGTAACCCTTATGGTTCGGAAATGTGGGTGGTTGAAACGAGAGATGCACAGAGACTACAAGCTGCAAAATAGATTTTTGGAGACGAAGCTGTCGCATATCCAGGCGGATATCGTTAAGGTGGAAAAAACTATAGTTCTCACCATTGAAACCAAACAGCTGCTGTTGTACGTTCATCTAAGAAGAATGGGGCCAGAAAGATAACGTTCAATTATGTCCCGGAAGATTGAAGAAAAAAGAGGCCACACAAGGAAAACATGGGTTCAGGGAGTTGAGGAAGTAATGGCTGTAATGAATTTGTTGGGTCTCGGTATATGACCTATGGCATAGGTCCTATGGTCGTCAACTCCGATAAAAAAAACAATGCTTTTAATATATTTATCTAGCTTTATCATTTGTCTTAATTTTCTAGGATAAGTGCTAGGATGAGAAGGAAAAAAAAAAAACAAAAACAAAAAACATGATATTTACTCAGATATTTATGAATTAATTGAAAGATATTTCATTTGAAATATTAATATATTATTTAAGTATAAATTAAACATAACCATTAAAAAGCATATTGACAAAATTAGAAAATCAATGTATAAAGTTTATCGGTTCAGGTTTATAATAGTTTGAATATTTAATTGAATATATCTTTCAGTTCAAATTGAATCAAAGAGTTGCATATATTTTCACTTATTTTAGTTTACGCCTGTCCTATAGAATACGGGATCCTTTGTATCCAAAAGAAATCAGTTGATTAAGTCGATAATAAAGAGCATTATAGGTGCTATCGGTAAGCGGCTGTCTCCGAGGGCCATACTAATGACTAACAGGTTGGAATTCAATTATGAAAGGATTTATGGAGCGTATTGGAGGGTGCCAGATTGAATGGAGCCACCACCTCCAAGAATGCAATAAAACTGCCCCAGGACCGCCCCCACGGCCTCCATTATTCCACAATCCTATTTCAGATCACAATGACATTTATATAATTTACTGCTCAAATCAAATCCCCATCGACATACCTGCCGACCGTAGAATGTTCACTATTTATCGACCCCCCTACTCCAGTATAAATCATTAAACGCTATTACAGTCGTACCTCGGCCCTTGTTCAATATAATTTATATCCGAATTATTGAATTGGTTCCACAATTTTCACCTTCAAAGTGGCTGGATCAGATGTGTGGGCGAGTGGGATTATGATGCGATTTAAATTTATTTTCGTGATGACGTTAAAATATATTCTTTTTTTTTTTTAATTTATTTATTGAAATTTACAACTGTATTTACAATATGAACATGCAATACATCAAGTAAATTTGATGATAATGTTAAAAATGACTCGTCACTTGTTTTTTAAAGCAACTACCCATTGGTAGCACTTCTACAGGCTCTATGTAATGAGATACTATATTAGAAGGTCTCGAGGCCATCTTCTTTTCAGGCGCCTCGAAGGGTTATCTGGAATGGATTGAGAAGCAAGTTGTGACACTAATGGATTTGAATGGTTGTGGAGTTTGCTATGAAAGGATAGATATCTGGTTTGAGCTAAGTCAGAAACGAAAGGTATATTAAGATCTTTGTGGATAAGTTTGTTTGTGACGAAGTAAGGAGCATTTAGGATTTTGGATTGTAAGGATTGGATACGAGATGAATTGGATGGTTTAGTGGAGCCCCAAAGCTCAACTCCGTATGTCCAAATTGGTCTAATTATGTATATTAGTCTTATGTATTATGTATATTAGTCTTTTGTAATTGATTGGAAGGTTTGAACGTTTGTCAAGTAAATGTTGAAGTAGTCGAAAACGACGGGCAGTTTCTTGTCGTTTCAGTCTTGTATGTGGATTCCAAGTAAGACGTTTGTCCAAGTGGAGTCCTAGGTAGCGGATCTGCTCAACGGGGATTAGTGGGACATCATTAAAGGATACCGTAGGACAGGAAGTCGTAGGCTTACGACGAAAGGTAAAGGTTATTTGATGGGATTTATTTGGATTTATTTTGATTCTCCATTTTCGACACCATTCATGAAGGTTTGTGATGTGGGATTGGAGTGTCTGGGAGGCAATAAAGGGATCATTTTTTACTGATAACAAACAAGTGTCATCAGCATACGTGGTGAGGATGGTGCTAGGATTTGTCGGGATGTCAGCTGTATACACCGTGTAGAGGATTGGACCTAGGATACTTCCTTGAGGAACACCTGCGGATTGGGTAAAGAGAGAGGAATAGGAAAAGTTATGATTAACTTTAAAAGTTCTATCACTGAGGTATTAGCGGAGAATAAGGAAATATGCAGAAGGTAGGAATTTACAGAGTTTGTAAAGCAGTCCTGGGTGCCAGACTCGGTCAAATGCTTGTTCTACATCGAGAAAGGCTCCCGTGCAGTACATTCCGCGCTCCAATGCGGAGGAGACAACTTCCACCACACGATGACATTGCTAGATTGTGGAATGTGATGTTCGGAATCCAAACTGGTGATCTGGGATTATGTGGTTGGAATCTAAGATAGGATACAAGCGTTTTAGGATAAGTTTTTCTAGGATTTTACCCATAATTGGCAAAAGAGAAATAGGACGATATGAGGTAGGGTGTTCCGTTGGCTTTTTGGGCTTAGGTATCATTTTTACAATGGGTAATTTTCAAGGATCAGGAAAATATGTTGTTCGAAGTACAGCGTTATACATGAATGTTAGGAATAGGATGGCTTTCCGAGGAAGGGGTTTTAGGATATGGGATGTAATAAGGGCATGTCCAGGGGCTTTCTTTGTGGGCAATCTTTGGATGATACTTTATATTTCTGAAGGATGAAATGCTTTAGGAGGAAGGGACATTTGAAGTGGGATATTTAATTCTGTTTCAATACTTTCAAGGTGATTTGGGTTAAGAATATCAGGATGGGGTTTAAAGGTATTAAAAAGGTGCTGACCGAAAATTTGTGATTTTTCATAGTCAGATCTTGACCACGTTTTGGATTCAGATAGAAGAGGGTGATTACAATTTTTATATTTCAGGAGTTTTTTGGTGGCCATCCATAAGGATTTGTCAGTCGTGTTAAGGTTTTCAGTATATTTATATAAATTTTGAATTTTGAATTTTTTTATTTCTGTTTTTAGTTTGTTAGTCAATTTGTTGTAGTTATTTTTGTCTGATGGATATCTGGTTCTGTGCCACCTAGCTCTTGCTTTTCGCTTTTCTCTCAAAAGGATGCGAAGATCTTGTGGCAAATTACTCTGGAGAGAATTGTATATTTTTCTTTTTGTGGTGTTATCTATTATGCTATTGCGTATTGATGTCGTTAGTATTTCTATGGCAGTATCAATGTCTTGTTTGGTTTTAAGTGGAATTTTTAAGTCTATTTTCATTTCCAAATCATATCGAAAACTGTCCTAGTCTACTAGGCCAGTAATCAACGAAGGATGGGTGGGTTTAGGAACAGAAGTTGAATGCAGGGAAAGCAATACCGGACTATGATCGGAGGAAAGGTCATTTAGGGATTTTATTGTGAGCTGAGATGATGCTACCTGAGAAGTGATGAATATATCGAGGATATCGGGTCCTTTTTTGAGGGATGTTGGCCAATATGTAGGGTTCATAGGTGGAATGATGGAATAGGCATTCGATGTGGAGACTCGGGATAGGTTGCTGCCACGGGAGTTAGATGATCGTCCTAGGGATCGGAATAAGGATTCTAGGTGATTATAGGAAAGGGGAATATTTGGAGGGCAATATACAGCTGAGAAAGTTAATTTTTAAAGGCTTGTGGATATGCTCACCGAGGTTGCTTGTATTTCTATAGTTGGAGTGGAAGGAATAAGGGAATGGGGTAAGGATTTATGGATAAGGATACAAGAACCAGCATGTGCTGTGTTGTCTGGATGGTCTGTTCTATAAGTGATATAGTCACGTATGTAGAAATGTGATTGGTTCGTGAAGTGGGTCTCCGTCAGTAAGGCTATGTCAATGTTATTATAATGAAGAAATATGTCAAGTTCGTCTCGGTGGTTATGTAGTCCATTCGCATTCCACAAAATGATGGTCAGGGACTTTGTGCTCATTGTGGAATATTGAATGGGACTTGATAAAGGCCTGTGGTGAGGAGTGAAATGAGAGGTGCGATCGTTTCTTTTAGCTCGGAAAGGAAGGTTGATAGGATTATATTGATGTCTGCTGGATTTCTGACAAGATTTGGTTCGGGGAGCTGTGATGGAGGGTTGTATCTAGGAATGCTAGGGATTTGGACCCGTCTTGGGATACTAGGAACAGTGCCAACTTTTAATGATGTTTGGGTTAGAAGGTTCGCTGTAGAAGAAGTTTGGATTGAAACTGGGTGTTGCCTTTGGGGTGGTAGTTTTACTCGGAGAGGAAGATGATATGGAGGAATGTCCTGACTAGGACGTTGAGGAGGAGGTTGAGTTTTGGGAGGAACAGGTTGTGGTTGGGAGGTTTGAGGCGCCTGATGTCGAGCCTGAGGATTTATGTTATGTTTCAGTACGTTGATTGAATTCTCTTCTTAGGAGGATTGATGGTTGATGAAGTAGACGGCTGAGGTTCTGTTGTGAAAAGGTGATCTTCTTGGTTTTGGTGGAGGGTATTCGGAGGATCTATAAGTTTTGTTTCAGCTTCATGAGAGTTGTGCCGTCGATTTTTCGAAGCTGCATTTAAGTATTTTTGCCTTTGTATGTTTTTGTGCACGACGCACCCTCTGTAATTTGCCGGGTGATCTTCACCGCAGTGGGATTTTCCCTAGTCTTTAAGCAAGTTCCTGTAGCGTGTGCTCCAGCACATTTGATGCACCTGGCTGGATGTTGGCAGTATGATTTTGTATGTCCTAGACTTTGACATCTTGTACATTGCACAATTGCAGGTTTTTGTTTTGGCTGCTCAAATCGCACCACTGAGTAGCAGAGTCTGGTGATTTTGAATATTTCAATATTGTTGCTGGCAGGTTCCAAGTCAACATAAAATAGCGGTAGGGGAAATTTTTGTGTAGGGTGGAGCACGCACGAGATGTTTCTAACATTGTGACCAATCTCTTCTATGTCCTTCTTGATATATTCTGCTGGAGTGGTATTATGAAATCCTCTTAAGACTACTCGGTACGCTTTATCTTCTTTTAGCTGGTATGAATGAAAGTTACAGTTTTTGGTAGTCAGGAATTATAAGTTTTTTATAATGGTCTTTATTCGTGGTACTAATTTTTGTGTCTCTTACACGAGAAAAACATTTAAAGTTCGTCTGACCAATAAGATTTGATATTTCTTGAGAAAAAGGCCAGAACTCCTGTAGGTTGGAGACAAAAACTGGTGGTCGTGGAGGTTCGTAAAATTCTTTAGTTTGTTGAGATGGCTCGGTAGGATCTTCTTCCAGGGCCTAAAATTTATTGCTGGTGGGGATTGTAACTATAGATTGATCTATTTTTGTGGTTGCAGTGGTTTACTGCGAGTTGTAGGAGGTGTTGATACCTGTTTCCCTTTGTTTTTTTTTGTTTGGTGAGTTTCCGGCAGATCCAGGGGCAGTGTTCCGATGACGTTTTTGCAACATCCTTTGAGAAAGGTATTGTGAGTCTGACTCGCTAATTTCAGACATTGGTGTCTCTTCCTCTGATTCAGAATTCTCTATCTCCATTTTATAATAAAAAATAAAAATAAAGCGAAGTAATAATTAAAATTAAAATTATTCTTACTAATCAAAAATAAACAGATATAATATAAAGAAAAATCTAAACATTTTTCTAATAAAAAAAAAAAAAAAATTCCGTAGAGACGGAGCCCCGAACTTAGGAATATGATTTTAAGTTCAGTGCTTACGCCAGGAGCTACTAGTGACTGTAGTGGTGGGTAGCTAAAGTAATATTTAGCTCAAACTGGAGTGCCGACAAGTAAGAGACTGTCACTCGTGGATAGCCTGTACCTCACGTGCACCAGTTTTCTCACTTGTAATTGTTAATTTAAGCACTAACCTGATTTCACAACTATCACAATATTGTTCCGTGTAATATAAAGCGTACATACACAAGTTTACACAACAGTAGGTAGCCTAATACCATTAGGAAAACAGTTTAAAGCCAGGGCGATAACGGGAGTGAACTGCTGTTTCGGCCAAGACACTTAAACTCGACGTTAAAATATAAATCACATAATCACTCATTCCTTCAGACGGTGATTGCTGGGTAAAGATCTTAGCTTGCTTGGAATAGAAGATCGTGGATTCGAATTCCTGGGTTTTGTTAAAATTTATTTCGTTGTCGATCCACGATTACTAAGGATTAAAATTAAGGACGCTAAGCACCAATATATAAAACTTTCATGAACACGGTCTAGATTATATAGGTTTGGTAGGATTCTGCAATACTCCTCATAAAACCTAAAATAATGCCTACTTTTAATTATCATAGCAAATATTCTGTGAAAATGGGCAAGAATAACATTATCCATTTTGATATATAGAGTATTCACCCAGTTTTAAGAATTGAAACTCGTTAGTGTCCCTTGTTCTTCTTCCAAGACCCCAATCAATCTCCGGATTGATACCTAAAAAAGATAAAAATTATTATAAAAAAATACCAAGGAAAGTTTTATATTTAATATAGAGGATTAAAAACTTGTTCTCTTGAAAAATTCCATATTAAAAAAGAAGAAGTATATTTTGAACAATAATTAAAATTAGACCACATCTATTGGGTTGATATTCCTTAAAGTTATCTTGTTATAAAAAAAAAAAAAATTAATAGTACTCAAAGGTACATCTAAAATTTTACTTAAATTGCACAAGTAAAATATTTAAATAAGGATATACTGCTGGTTTTAGATTTATATTATAATATGTGAAAACAATATATTAAGTCTTTGTAAAGTATTATTTTATTATTGCAGGACTAACATTTTTTGGAAAAAGTGGTATCCTAAAATGTTTATTATTATGATAGTAGTAGCAGAACTACAATAGGCCCCTTTCGAGTGTTCGAGTGTCGGGTATGGCGTTATAAATACAACGGTGCTAGTCAAATTCGGCTAGGCTGGGTTGAAATTTATTTCTTGGCGGACTGGCAGAACAAGTTTTGATCATAATCCATAGAATAGGTTGGTAACCTGCCCTAGTTAGAAAATTTTAAACAGCATTTGAGGAACCCTGTAAAGCCGAAAACATGTTTTCATAAATTGTAATTAAGGCAACATGACAATATAAGTAGAAACGATTTATTATTTTTCTGCTATTGAAAAATATTTAAACACAACCAATAATATTTGTAAAAATATGAATTAATTTTTTTTTAATTTATAGTTTATTATAGGTTATAAATTTTAATTTTAAGTAATATCCGAGTTAGGGCTTCAGAACAGAATATGTTTTTTTTTTTTCATATTTTAATGATGCACGAATAACAGTTTTGTTTGAAAGCACTCATTGTCTTGCTCGACCATGAGATGTATTAGGTCTGAATATCGACTTTTTAAATATGTGTGGTTTATAATATACAACTTTCCCCAAGCCACTGGTATTCCTCAGGGCAGTTTCTAGGTCCCATTCTTTATACCGTGTATACTGCTTATATCCCAACTCATCCTAATACTATCCCTACAACCTATACTGATGACACCGGCGTGTCATCAGTCAATGATGATCCATTTTCTGCATCCCAAATACCCCAGGTGATATGTACTTCCCTTGAAGAATGGTGTCATAACTGGAGAGTTAAAATAAATCCTAGCCAATAGCAGCAAATAACCTTTACTCTGCGTCAAAAACATACATCCTTTCCTTCCTTATCGTTTAATAAAGTACCGGTAAATAATGTTGAACAGCTATCTTGGAATATCACATGGAACCCTCATACAAGACTGATAAGACACGAAGCTGCACATCGATTTTTACTGCTCCAACACTTAATTGATAAACGTTCTGATCAAGGTATTCGGTATAAAAAACTCATCTATATGACCAATTTCACAGACTTATTTAGACTTAAGTATATGGTAGAGTATGGGATTTCACCAAACCATCGAATTCTTCCCATATCCAATCTCTCGAACCCAAAATTCTTCGAAAAATCTTTACTACTCCTTACTTTGTTACAAATGAACTCATCCACAGTGACCTTAATATTTCACATGTCGTTGATTTGGCACGAACCAGATACCTTCCCTTTTATAATAAACTAAATACTCACCCAAATCCATTTGTTTCTCAAATTGCTTCCCTTTCCATTCCTGACAATCTTCAAAGGTAACTTTTATTTTATATAAAGTTGTAAATTTTGAATTTCTGTAACTGTTTTAGATGTTTTGACATAATTATACTAAGATTAATCATAACTTTTATTAGACGGTCTGGAAGGCATGATCTCTTTTCACCATGTACATAGTTTGTTATTTGACTATCTCTAAGAACAATTAAAAATTAACGGGCGATGTATTTTTTTTTTTTAAGTATGAAATTAAAATTTGGTTTCGACTGGTACTGAGCGCTGATTTCTGCATTTGACGGGCCAATCCTCTTTCCTGCTGTGATAAAAATATGAGCATTGTGAGCGAGCATACATCACAATGGTCCCGAGATATAAAACATTGGGATTGGTTTTTGATCTGAGTTAATTATTTATCAGGTCATAGGCTTTCATGAAACAATAGGCTACGAGCGTGTCCTCCCCGATGACGGATATAAATATTGAAAAAGCGGGGCTTGGAACAGACCCCCGTGACAGCCATTGATTAATCAGGCTCCTAACGATCAATCATGGCGCCTAATTTACAAATGTCACACTCTATTTGTTGAAAGGGGAGCAAATATGGCATAGGTGCCAGCCGAAGGAGATTGCCGTAGAAAAATATACTGATCAAATCCGCTTCTGTTATCTGCCGCTATTTATTCTGACCCGTACAATACTGTCATTGTGTTAATTAAATGTCCACTTATCCGTCTTTTTTTTATCCGCCCGGTTAATGGCTGTCAATCCGAACGAAAATATCGCCAGGATCCAGTGCTTGTTTGGATTTCTTTATCGCTAATTGTTTTAACCCGCCCGCAACGAACATTGGTTTTTTTCGTTTTTAACGATACGTTTCAGTCCGTTGAATCTGTCATTCTATCCAGTCAGCATGTATAATAACCAAACAGTTTTAAAAATAAACGAATTTCGGTGTAGACTCTTCCATCTATATTACAACAGTTAAAATACAACAACGAAAAATATTCATATTTTTATTATGCGTTTTTAAATAAATAAAATATAATTAAAGAATGATTCAGGGGAAAGAGAAAATCTACAATAAAACTTTATACTAATACAAAACTTTATACGTGTCTACACCACGTTAAATTAACGAATAACTTTGAGTAGGGAAGACTGTTGTATCTTGAAACACTTTTTTGATTTTTGGTGTTGGCACCCCCCAATTCAGTTGAAAAGAGGCGCTTCGTTTATAGCTCTTTGTATCTAACGCACCGATTTAATAGAAAAATAAAACAAAAGTCAGCAATTTACTTAGATATTTATTGTGAAATTTGGAATTCAATCATACTGAAAAACATATCGAGTTTTTGGACCTACACACACAACACAAAAATATCTTACATGTAGTTGTAAATAAAAACGTATGTGAATTGCTAAAATAGCTGCTTACTTTTGTATCTTTCCTTTCTTACTGGATCTTGTAATCTTTATTTCGATTATAATCTACCATAATGCGATATATTTCTATTTTGATTTGCCATTTTTTGTACAGGTCTAGATTCTCGCATAGGCTCTATACTGTAGGTTAATCAATTTTGCGAACCTTTGATAAACTTCTTAATAGGGGAGGCTGTTAGCCAAACAACCTCGGAGGCCCGTGTATGAACATATTGTCCTAAGCCTAGGAACCTATTATGGTTTATAATAAGGAGGAGGGAGGTTGAAGGAAGTGGCTAAGTTGGTTATTGAATAAACAAAGAGATTCACACTTTGCCCGGGCGGTGGTACAATAATAGAGCCGGAGGAGTGAACAATGCTTACTTAGGAGTAAGGGAGGCGACACCAACTTAGGAGGCGGACTCAATGGAAAGTAGATGTAAGTTGGTAGGGGGGGGGGGTGCATACTTAATACTGGCGTCATCTTGGAGGAATAATTAAACAATAGCGCCCCCACCCCTGGATCCAGATAAACTTACTAAACGCTAACTTGCTACCGAACAACTTATATTTCATCAGTCGGCTCCTCTGTTCTTCTGAATAATACATTCCTCTCCTTTCCGCTTTACTCGCCAAACTTTGCTCCCTCATATTTAAGGATCGCTTAGAACCGACCGCTGGGTGTGTGAGGTAGCTATTTAACATCAACTTGCCGGCTCGGTTGGAACTAGCTGCAAATAAAATGGAAACCCGCAAATAATAAATAATTTAAGATTAAAAAAGCTTGTTGATACATGTTGCAAAGAGCAAGTGCAAGTTGTAGAACATCATTTTTTTCTTTCCGTTCCATTGCCCATTTACAGGGTGTTCAGCAAAATACAGCATTAACTTCGGATGTCGATTCAGGGTAACATTTGCAACAAAAAATACTGTATAAACAATGGCTCGATACTATATACATTTTTAATTTTATGATTTTCTAAGAAATTACTATTTTTTTTTTTTTTTAATAATTAAGACGTTGACGTCCAAAATGGGATAGGTGTGAATTAAAAACTTTTCAGAATATACAAAAAATAGGCATAGTTACAATGATTTTAATATTTAAAAAATAGTTTGCAGACCATAATACAAATAATTTCCTTGCCCTTCATGATGAGTTTCCATGGATTTCCAAAAGAATAAAAAAATATTGTGTGAAAACCTTATTACCAGTCTGGATTAATCTTCTTTTGAAGGGATCAGGGAAATTACAAAAAGGAAAAAAGTAGAATGAACATATTTATAAACCAAATTTCAAATATATTAAAATTTAAAAAAAAAAATAGAGTCATAGACATTGTCGTCATTGAGTCAATCAAAACTCGTTTTGGTCCATTTTTCATATCTATGGATGCGCTATATATTTTTATCTACTAGCTTTTATATAAAATATATATACTTTTATATATATGCTTTTGTTATTAAGCACCAGTATAAAGTTTTCTTTATGTTCTATTCTATTTTATTTTATTTATTACTTGAATGATAAATATATAATTAATGCTGTATTAATTTCAAGGAGACTAACTCCTTTTTCAATGTTAAGTTTCTAAAAATATGCCTGTGTGTAACGAAATTACGTACAATGTACGTCATGGAATATTTTACTGAAATTGTTACATTAATAATTCATTTCTTGTATTTAATTTATGATATAACCAAAGGGATTCCCCTTAAAGTTTGTACTTGCTTTCTTCGCCATTGTGATTTATCTTTCGTTAGTTTAATAAGAATTCTTCTAGCCCATCGGATAATTTAACTATTTTCTAGATGTATTTTAATACCTCATTCTGTATTCTGGGTGAAACCATTTTGTATCCAAGCCGGTAATTAGGTTAATCTTAACTGTGATCTCTTGTGAACCGCCGCGGCAGTATCAAGCCCGTATACAAACTAATAACCAAGCTAATATAGATCCTATCAAGTACGCCTGTAATAAAGATATATAATTAACAAATATTAATCTAGTTTCATGGGCTATTACTTGACCCAGAACGTAATCTTCACTCGGAGAGGGGGGGTAAGGATTAATGGGGAAATATCTTGGAAACGTACTTGCTTGTATTATCACCGTTTTTATGTCACATTAATTAAAGCAATAATGATTGACGCAAGGTACATATATTTTCTAAAAACAGATTTGTTCTTTTAAAGAAAATGTACTAGTAATATAGACCAATTTTTAGTTTTCGATTCTCAGTTCCACCGCTTCTGGAGAAAGAATCGATAACCCAAAGTCGATTCCTTGGAACCAATCGATACTGTTGGCGTTAGTTTTGTTATACATAGTTATGTAGTTATTATACATACATGGATTTTTTTTCCTTGACTACAGAAACAAAAAAAAAAAATTATAACAACCTTTAATATTTTTCATAAAATACTCATTTCTTATAAAATAGATTGACATATATCGGTACAGAATTGTAAAATTCTTTTAAAAAATCAGCAATTGTTACTGTATGCCATACGTCACGCCAAAGCTGAAGTACTAAATATATTAATGCGGCCAGATAATAGCAATATTTTATTATTTGGTTATTCTTAGAGGATTTTTGTCATTCTAAAATAAAGATTATTTTTAATTTCATTAAATGCTCATTCTAATTTTCGAACCCTGATATACTATTTAAATCAACATCCTGAAAAATATCAGTGGATCTTCTCATTAACAGTGTTTAGTGAAAGGTTTTAGTTGAACATTTAATAAAATAATAAATCAAATCTAGAACCTTTGGGATATTTTTCTTCTTAAAAACAGTTAGTAAAATGAACTATTATTTTTATCTTATTTGAACTACAATTATCAAATATATTGTGTATAATAAATGCTATTTGCTACTTAATAATTTATTTCTTAGGTTATTATTGTATTTAAAGATGATTTGGTTTGCTTTTTTAGCTCTCAAATCGATTATTTTATGTAATAGCAATTAATTTTTAAACCGAACCTCCACAAATTTCTTCCTTCAACATACTTCCTAATTATCCGTTCCTATCTGGGTGATGGAACGTTCATAGTAAACCATAAAAATTCCTATTCTTCCCTCTTTACCCAATCTGCCGGTGTTCCTCAAGGTAGTAATCCTAGGCCCTATCCTCTATTCGGTGTATACAGCTGACATCCCAACTCATCCTACCTACCACTGTCCTCACCACTAACGCTGATGACAGATGTGTTTTATCAGTAAACAGTGATCCCTTCATTGCATCCCTAACAATCCAATCCCATATCCTAAGCCTTCAAGAATGGTGACAAAAATGGAGAATCAAATTAAATCCAAAAAATTTCACCAAATAACCTTTTCCCTTCGATGTAAACCTACGACTTCCTGTCATGCAATATCCTTTAATGATATTCCACTAATCTCTGTTGAACAGATCCGCTACCTAGGACTCCAATTGGACAAGCGTCTCACTTGGAATCCACATACAAGACTAAAACGACAAGAAACTGTCCGTCGCTACAGATTACTTCAACGTTTATTAGACAAACGTTCAAAGCTCCCAATTAATTACAAAAAGACTCATATAAATGACTGTGACTAGTCTAGACCTATTTGGACGTACGGAGTTGAGCTTTGGGGCGCCACTAAAACATCCAATTCATCTCGTATCCAATCCTTACAATCCAAAATCCTTCGAAAAATCCTCAATGCTCCTTACTTTTTCATCAATAAACTTATCCATAAAGATCTTAATGTTCCATATGTTGCTGATTTAGCCCAAACCAGATATCTATCCTTTCATAGTAAGCTCCACAACCACTCAAATTCCTAATTTCTCAACTTGCTTCCCACACCATTCCTGATAATCCTCCGAGGCGTCTAAAATGTAGATGGCCTAGAGACCTTCTAGTGTAGAATTTTTATTAAAGTGCTACGGATGAGTAGTTCTTTTCAAGTTTTGTAATGCTATTGTAAAAGTTAGCAACACATTTACTTGATGTATATATTTTGTACAGTTGTAAATTTCAATAAATTGGTATAATAAAAAAAAAAAATGTTTAACCGAGATACCGGTAACAAGAATCGGTTTTTTAGTACCAACACTTTACTGAATTTTAGTTAAGAATTTATCATTTTGGAATGTTAGGTTTTTTAGTTACTGCTAGCATTGTTCTAGAGGTAGCCGATAATCAATTGTATTGTATTGCTCTGATTTAACTTGAGCATTGAGTCCCAAAAAGGGAGAGAACTGAATTATTCAGCAGCAATGTACTATTATTTTGTTTGTTAAAAACAATACATAATTCTCAGGTTGTAGTGAAAAAGTGGGCACGTAAAAATTATGAACTTTTCAGATCACTTTTGATCGCTTTCCAAAATCCCTTAATTACTCTTAAATACCATTTGCGCCTAAACGGCCTGGCCGATTCAAATAAAATTTGAAAATTATGTTCCTTTTATACTCACTAACATTTTGAGAGGGAGTTTAATGTTTTTTTTACTTTGTATAGGTGGGAGGTGGGCGAAATATGTACTTTGAGGACAGCTCGAATAGGTAATATTCATTTAGTGTGTTTCAATTATAATCCCACGACATGTGATTTTAGTGTAGTTGTATATTATAGTTGCACATAATTGATTACAAAAAAAAAAAAAAAAAAAAAAGTTTTCCTATTATTGGATTTAATAACAAACTGTAAAGATTATTTTAAAATAAAAAATATATAAGCGATAATGGCCATGTTTTCATTTCAATCGACTTATTTTTAAGAGTAGAAATATAAAAAAATAAAAATGGCTGACTATAAAAGTAGCCGTCTAATCGGCCCATCTCTATTAAAAACTCTTTAAACTTTGTGACTATAAGTTCCTCTTATAGTATAGACATGGGATGGGTATCGATACACGGTATATAAAAAATATCGATATTTTTTCTTTCAAATATTTGTCTTATCGATAACTGCGTTACAATATATCGATTTCTCCATACTTCAAAATTACAACTTACAATTGCTTAGATTAAAACAAAGTAACGAAACCTTATATTTAACTATTGGTTTTCCCTATATTTGAAAATAATGAACATAATTTATAAATAATTTAACGAATGCAGTTTATAATTAAATGAATACAGTTGTTAAAAAATTAAATTACTTAAAAAGTATTCTAAAAATCAGTGGGTAGAAGGCAGTTTTAAATGAAGTAAATTCAACTCCTCTTCCCCGCCTGGAGACATGGGATAGCAGATGTAATCCTTGCTTGGGGAAGTGAAGACGTATTGCGGTGAGAGAGCTGTATTGCGGAGTTATGCATCAAATTATCTTCCTGAAATAGGGTCGGTAATAAACAAGTGATGTAGCCTCTAAGGGTGAAAATGGGGAAAAAAATTAAATTAGGCACACAGAGGACTGATGTCTCACTGGGAAGGCGAGTCCTGTCTTCTTTAAATAATGGTTTCAGAAAATGAGATCACTGCTTTTTTTTCATATCTTAATGTTGAGTCACGTGAGTTTATTGTATTTTTTTCTCTCAGATCGAAACAGTTGTGGAATATTTATTCGTCGGAAAATTCACTGCATTTGTCATTTTTACAGGTTGGTAAAATACTTCATTTTTTAGTGTAATGTACAGTATTTTCAGCATAAGTAACTCCAGGAGTCGATTCTGGGCATTAGGAAGAAAATTTCTTTTAGACCATGGCTTAGTTCTTATATATATATATATATATATATATATATATATATATATATTTTTTTTTTTAATTGATAATTTTTGATAAACGATTTACTATATTTTCCGAACTGCTTTCAATATGCTCAATAGAAAATTAGATTATTTAGACTTCAAAATGGCCACATCTAGTAATTAACTTAATTTCGTTCCAAAAGTTTGACTGCATGTTTCTCAAAAATATAAGATATGTTAGATACGTGCGTTGCATAAAAACTTCTAAAAACCAACACTTTTTGAATGGTAATCGGATACCATGATAATTTTTAAAATTGATACTAAACACGCTTATTAATCACAAATACCAGGGAGAAACATTAGCACTTTTGGGAAATATATTCTATTATTATTTACTATTATTATTTATTGCATGTTGCAACTTAGATATAGTTTTATTAATAGAAAACCAATTTAATGACAATTAGCTATATATCTTACTATTATATTTGCAATTTTAAGATAATTTAATTCAACTTTATTTCACACAAATTAACATTAATAGTTATAATTTACATACTTAATTTACAATAAATGTTTAAAAATGTCCTCCACTCCAAAACCCAAGAGGATTTGGGGAAACATACGAACTTTAAGAAAAATTACGATATTATAAAAAAATAAATTCGATCACCTAACAATACTAAATAAATAACTAACGTAACCTATGTTTTTTATTAATTTTGTAACGAATAAAAATTAATTGCTTTAGCTTTAGTAGTTCGGGAAATATTTAATAATTAATAATTTGACAATTATTTGTCAAAAAACAATAATTTCTTTAAAAAAAGAAAAAAAATGTATATAACGGATGAGAATCGAGCCACAGACTAAATGGAATTTCGTTTTGCAAATAATGCATAGAAAGACTCCCGAAGTTACTGTAGTCTAACGCGAAACACCGTGTATGAGAATGTAAAATTATTATGACAAAATATTATTATAGTACATTGCACATAATTTATTTGGTCTTTTTTAATTAATTACATTATTCGCTTTGTCAAAATATCTTTCAAACTACCATGATGACTTGGAACCACACACGGTACATTAAAGGAAGCAGTTTTTTTCTTGGAAGGGGGAAAAAACAAAATTCTAATTACCCAAGGAGACAAAAGAGGAGAGGGGGATGAAGGATATCCTGTCGCTGCATGTTACATTCCATCGGAAGGGCTTAATTAGCAAGGGGCGCATAACGAACCCTGCGCAATCTTCCAGTTAGTTTTTCCTACAGGCAAATGAACCTTGTTTCTTTTTTTTTTTTTATGTTTTCTTTTGAGTACATGAGTTTTTCCCTTTGTAAGCCTACGTTAACGGGCTGACTTAATGAGTTTTCCTTCATTTCATCTTTTCCACATTCCGTGATGGTAGTGTATGGAAGGCTTGCTTTGTCACTGGTATGATTTCTTATCTCGTACTTTACTTAGTTATTATATTTATAGTACCTTAATTTTAAAAATATACTTGCAAATAATAATAATAATAATAATAAAATTTAAATAAATTACCTTACCCTCTTGCTAATTAGACCAATTTAGCTCTCTAAAAAAATTACTCTTTTAGTTATAGTTGCAATAAATTTTATATTATTTTTTTTAATTTGAAGTTATACAATGATTGAAATGAAAAAAAATGGCTTGTTAGTATATTTCTTAATTGTTTTCGCACCAAAAAGACAAAATGGTATTTGTTTATTAACTAGTAAGAACAGGTTTTGTAATTTTAGTAGCGTTTGTGAAAAGGATTATAAGAAATTCATAAAAATAACAATGCAAATTTTTTAAAATGTCATGTTTTTATAGTACGATTAAATGTTTCCGTGTGTTTAATTAAATGTAGATAATTGGGCTGTGCAGCGAAGAAAACAACATTAAATAGTTTTAATTTATTGTGCCGACGTTTCGGCATACAGTTCAAGCCTTCATCAGAAATAGAGGGAAAAACTGTAAGATTCAACAAAAAATCTTAATTTAAAAAAAATATGTGACAAGAAAAACAATATAAAGATTTCAAAAAAATATAAGGTGAAAAACATGAAAATTATTTTAAAGAAAAATTTCAATTTTCTTTTCAACATAAAACACGTTGTTTTCTTTTTTGATTGTTTTTTTTCTTTATTATTTTTTTAAAAATCCATTTATTGATGTTTGCAACTGTACAAAATACTATTGAATATGTAAAAAATATATATACACATCAAGTAAATATGTTGATTACAAACCTCGATATGAACGACTCATCAGTAGCATTCATTCTACACTAGAAGATCTCTAGGCTTAACTTTTCAGACGCCTCGGAGGATTATCGAGAATGGAGTTGGAAGCAAATAAGAGACTAGTGGATTTGTGTGGTTATGGAGTTCTTACATAGCTATGTAAGGATAGATCAGGTGTGGGCTAAATCAGCAACATATGGAAGATTAAGATCTTCATAGAGTTTTTTTATATTTCTTAAATTTAATTTTATATTATAAAATTATATAATCAAAATTATATAGAATATAATCTATATTAAACAATTATTATAAACGATAACTATCGTATTTAATGAATTATCTAAATTCTTTATCCAGATAATCGTATTTTATCCAGAGTATCGTGTTTTATAAATTATCTGGATAAAGAATCCAAAGCATTTATAAAATACAAGGTACGATAAATTTATAATAAATGCTTGTTATGTAATTATTTTTAATTTTGTTATATTTTTCACCTAAAAAATTCAATTAAACCCGTTTGTTAGCCTTACATAAAAGATTAATGAGTAGGCAGTAATAAAGAAATATTGTTTTGAAATTGTCTTATTTTTACTATAGGTATATATATTTTATATTGGCATTTTGTTTTTCGTAAAATATAATAATCTGCTAAAATATTGTGAATAGATAAAAAAAAAAAAAAAAAAAAAAAAAATAGTATAGATGTTATAGATTAACAATAAGTTAATATCAGTATTCCATTGTCGAATTTCAGACTATATCTCCAGACTTGCGCCATTTTACTGTTAAGTTAAATTTATAATATAACATTGATACAATATTTTGATCAGGGTGTGGTGAATTCGAAATAAAATATTTTATTGTTATAATAGATTTTAATTTTTTTAGTGAAAATGAACTAAAGTCACAAAGCTAGTAGTCATGATTATAAAACTATGATGTCTGCTGAATGAGAAATCAGGACAATCGTGCTAAGGTCGTTTAATATGAAATTCTGTTTTTATTATTTCAGTTTAAAGTGGGATTAGAGGACTTCTGTTATTAACTACATTTATGTTTACAGATTATATTGAGGCGTCATTAATCTTCTATTTTTTGATGATAATTTATATCATTCCAATTGATCGCACGTTGTGTAGTATGCCATCCAATATGACCACGAAACACGCGATCCAACAGTATTTTTTTTATGAATTTAAAATTTGACATAAAGCAGCCCAAGAGACTGAGCATCAAGAAACTGCGTTCGGGAAAGGGTGTTGTAACGACATGTCAAAACCAAATTAGCATCTGAAAATATTATTTGTTTGTGTGTGGTGGTCAATGGTTGGAAGAATTCATTTTTACCCAGAAGTGAAACCATCACACCCACATTGTTCCGTAGTGATATTGACAAACTGCATCTAAAACATCAAAAAATGTTACGAAGTTCTCCCAGACCCATCTTATTTGCCAGCCTTATTTCCAACAGATGTCCATTTGTTCAGATATGTGAAAGTTTTTTTAAAAACTATTTATTGATATTTACAACTGTACATCAATATGCATCAAGTAAATTTGAGGAAATGATTATAATGACATGTAAATCACTTGTAAAGAACTACTCACTAGCAGCATTTCAAAAAAAGTTCTAAACTAGAAGGTCTCTTGGCTATCTTCTTTTCAGACGCCTCGGTGGGTTATCAGGTTTCGAATGAGAAACAAGTTGGGAGACTAATGGATTCGTGTGGTCATGAAGTTTACTAAGAAAGGATTAGCATCTGGTTTAGCGAAATCAGCAACATATGGAACATTGAGGTCTTTATGGATAAGTTTATTCAAAGCAAGGTGCATTAAGGATTTGGGATTGTAAGGATTGGATTCGAGAAGAATTGGATGGTTTAGTGGTGCCCCAAAGCTCAACTCCGTATGTCCATATAGGTCTAATAACTGTCATGTAAATGAGTCTCTTGTAATTTATTGGAAGCTTTGATCGTTTGTCTAGTAAATGTTTCCTTAAAAGTAAATATTTATTTTATTTCTTCTTCAAACCCTATTTTTTTTCAGTTCAGGGATGGAAAAGTTGGGAAAATTGCATAGAAAATAAGGTTTAATGTTTTGTATAAAAATGTTTTATTTCATTTTCAAGTTTGTTGTGAAAACGGACATTTCATGTGTAACGACCTAATATAAGCTCTTATATAAAGCTAGTCCAGAATTTCTTTTTAGAGGGTAATGATCCATTAAAGACGGCTTACTTATTCGTGCCATTCAAGAAAGAATATGAATCTTGGGCGAGATTAAAAAATCTGGATTATAGATTACAAGTTCGCTTTGGTTGACTTACATAGATTTCCCAGTTATTATTTATTATATTTTCAAAAATTGCATTGCCATGATCATCTATCCGAAAATATCTAATCGGATCTGTGAAATTTATTATTTTAACTAAATATATTAACCAATTTTTTGTTTCGTTCTCGATCGACGGGTATAAATTGCAAATACATCTGAGAACTTGCAGAGAGCCAGTTTAACCATATCCTCTATGAATGGTAATGGCTGTTATAACATTAGGCAGATTGGGCAGACTGAGACGATTTGCATAGGAGACCCTATGGAGGGTACTGCCGCCGCTGAAGAAGGGCACTAATGGGAATAGCTAAGGATGTGAACAAGACTATATTATAGCGAATCCTCCTCAGCTGGTTATGAGGGCCCTGTTCCAAGTTAATGGGCGCTATATCCAGGCTGCAATAAGGAAGATACGTGATCCACCATTGTAATTATCATGAGCCACCAGCTATTCCTTACTTTATATTCTTGCTTTATGTTCTAGAGGGGGAGGACAAAATGTTTGATGTTCCATTTTTTTTTTTTTTTTCAAATCAGGTATTAAGGCGCGTCTCTACCTCAAAAATTATCAATTAATTTCCAAAATTCCATTAAAAATCTGGGTGTAACTTTTGATCAACATATTTCTTGGAATAATAATATTTCCCAAATCGCGAGGAAATCTATTTTTATTCTTAAGCAAGTTTTCCATTATCGCGATTCATTACCACTAAGTACTCAACAACTTTTGGTATCATCTCTCGTTTTTCCTAAATTTGACTACGGAAGCATAGTATGTGGAGGACTGTCTAATGAGCTCATATTTCAATCCTTGAAAACCAAAAAACCTACCTATATTCATTACCTCCTTGCGCTCCTCCATCCACCTCTCAAATACTAGAACCCAACCCATCAACCTGTACACTCCTGCGCATCGAACTGCATCCTTCCAAAAATCCTGTATTATCCGCGCATCCTCTTTATGGAATTCATTGCCCATCTCAATTCTAAAAAGTTCCACTCTTACTTCCTTTAAACATCATCTATTTCTTTACGTCCTGGATTTTTAATCTTTCAAGCAAATGTAAAACATGAATAGTGCAAATAAGATGTATCCTTATAATTTAATTATTAATCAATTTTTATTATTATTTATTATAATTAATTATCACAGCCAGACGATTGTCCTATGTATTGTACTCATTTTTTATTCTTAGGGGACAAGTTGTCCCAGAATAAAGTCAGTTCTTTTCTTCTTCTTCTTCTCTAAGTTTCAAAGCTGCTGAATCGAAAGAGGAGGGGAAGATCTTTTGGGCTTAACATATACGTTACATAATTAATTACATAATTAAGAATATTATAGTTTACTATTATAATATAGTCAAAATTATAGAAAAAAAACCCCTCATCTTTGAGGTCTTCTTCAGGGTCTATCTAGAGTCATCTATTGTCTCCTCTCCTGACTGGTTCGGCCCCTTGAAGAACTGCAAGGCAGGTCGAAACGTCGGCACTCCATAAGAAGTTTTTTACTTGGACGTGTTTTTCATTCTCCTGACTCCATCTCTGGTCATCTTCTCATGTCATTATAATTATAGTTTTGATTCGTGAAATATTGTTGTAATTGTTCCTACACCCTATGATTTAATTGAACATGTCTTGTGTGATTCTTTCGTCACATCTCATGTCAAGAAATTTACATTTACATTACTTTATCTGTGGAATCTGAATATTATCGATATTATTAGGGTATGTTTCATGTCGTAGTTTGTATGTAATGTTTTAAATTTTGTTGAATTCAGGCGAGTTTTCCTTGGCATGCCCAAAAATCTGTTTTGAAAAAAAAAAATCTTAAAATGGCTTTGTATTATCATACGTTTTATTCTGATACATATGTATATAACATTGTATAACATAATATGTAACAATGTATATGTAACATTTTTTCTTTTTTTTGTGAAAGTAGCTCTGCTAGAAGGACATTAATTCGAATTTATTATGCATGCTTAGTGATAAAACATATTGTTAGTTTGTATTGCTCGTCCAGTTGTGTGTGGTGCACATTTATTGATACAATGATGTAAAATACAATGTATATGTATATTTGTTTTTCTTAAACATATGTCTAACGCTTCTGACAAAGAACTAAAGCTGCAAGATGTTAATGAATATTAGTCTTCAACTGATCTTCATTTGAAACGGTAGTCATGGTCATGTGTCGCTGTATTTTCAATTTGTTCCTGATGAAATGTTTATTGGAACAATTTAGTTGTTTTACGAAGGAACAATGAATTTTTATAAAATTTTGTTTCCTCGACCTGAAGCCTATAGAAGAAACCCAAATAATTTCAAAGACATTGCTACCCGTTCAATAAAAAAAAAAATATGACTAAAAATTATCACATTTCTAACATTTCTCTTTAGTCGTCTTTGTCTTTTTATAAAAACGATAGGACGATTTAATTATATTTTAAATAAATTGTTCTGGTAATAAAATTATCATTTTCCCAGAAACTAGTACGATTTTGATACACTTTTAACATATTAAAAATCAATCATATCATCTTAAACATAAATAATATATATTTAAGGTATATGTTAAGTACTGAGTTTTTTATCTACCACACTTAATATCTTGAAAGTTTTTTTGTGTCCTATCGACTTCACATCATTGAGAGCGACTGCATGAGAAAGTAATTCGACAACTAAGGTATCAATTAAAATATTACGCAAATTTTGAAAATGTTATTTCTTAATTTTTAAATATTAAAATATAAAAATATTTAAGTTTACCTGTAATTTTATAAGTTTACCTATAATATTTTCCACAGTGTGGACAGAGAGAGACTCCTTAAAGTTATGGTAGATATGGGCATACCAAAGAAACTAGTTTGACTGACAAAAATGACGTTAACAAAGACTACCTTTCTAGCTAGGCATGGAAATTGGCTGTCAGACGAATTTGATGTTAATAATGGCCTAAGACAAGGTGATCCTCTATCTCCACGTCTTTTTTAATATAACCCTAGAAGCAGATATCCGTGGTATTAGAACAAATCCATAGGGGGCTATATATAATCGGCTGTCAAAACACTTATGCCGATGACGTGGTCATAATTTCTAGAACACAAACGGCATTATCAGGAACATCCCAAGAGCTCGAAGAGTCACCTATTAAACTGGGTCTTACAGTGAACGAAAATAAGACAGTATTTTCATGTATTCTCAGCTCAAGATGGAGAAATGAAAAGAATGAAGAAGTCACTTTCAGTTTTACTTCTGTAAACCAGTTAAAGTACTTGAGAAGCCTGACCACAAAAGAGAATAAAATTGAACGTGAAATAGAAACCTGAATAACAGAAGGGAAAAAAAATGCTATTTCTCTCTTCAAAAATTGTTCAACTTCGGATCATTATCTAAAAGAATGAAAATTCTAATATTTGTTACTTCAACTTTCTAATATTTTCAACTAAACAACTCCACATTACAGTCTCGTCATCAACATTAGAAGGAAACATCATTTAAAAACTATTTTAAACAATTAAAATTGAATATATTTGAGTACTGAAGCTTGATTCATGCCTGAAGACACAATATTGTTTTCCTTTTTTTCCACTTTCAAAGACGATTAGGTTTGGTTCTGTTACTATACTTATTTTTATTTTTTTATTTTTAATCAACATCGCAAGCTTCGTGTCTAACGAAGCAAGTAGAGTTGTGTGTGAGAATATGGCCTTTTTATTTCTCCCTCATCCTTCATATGGTTTATTGCCAATCTGCTTTTAATAATTTACCCATTAAAAAATTCCATAATTGTACTAATTATTATTTTTTTTTTCTGTACCACTCCTTCCTGCTCTCCGCCTGTTAAATATTCTACGATCCATTGCGATCTAGATTAGCCGCTTAAATGCTATAAAGGAAGCCAAAAGAGAGGGAAATAAAATGTGGTGCTCTCTATATTACAGGAGGATTGAATTAATTTCATATTTCAGGAGAGGTATGGTGTGTGCCATTTACATTTGAATTCTTATTCCGCCCGTGTAGGAGGGTGTTTCAACTGAGAAAGTATACATTTCTGGTAATGTTTGGACTATTAATCAACGTATAAATCATTTTTATGAACATAATGGCTTAGGGCAATAGAGCCTGCAGTCATATACTGTAACATCGAAAAGGGGCGAATCAACAAAACTGCTGAAAAGCATAATGAAACATTTTTGACGTAAGTTGTAGGCGTAATCTAATATTATTATCGATTACCTTATGGACATTTTCAGAATCATTTGTTAGCTTCATACTCAAAATCGGTAATATCGTGGAACCGATAAAGGGATTTTTAGAATTATTTATTTTCGTCAATTTTTCTTTCTTGACCACAAATAAATGTTGCTACGGGTGAAACCCATCTTTATTTTACTATATATAAACCTTAAGACTTAGTTATATTTTTGAATTTTAGTAATAAAATCAAGCTAATTAGTAAAGTTGAATGTCTTAAAATTGACAATTTTGACTTACCTTCTTCTTTGGTGAGTCATATTGAAAAAAAAAAAAAAAAAAAATGTATATTTTTTTTTTCATTTTCATCTCTGAGAGCTAAAAAAAAAACAAAAAAAAAAATATATAAAACAAAACAATAAAAATTTATTTCCATTTTGAATTTATTTTTCTTGAAATTATTATTTTATTCACATCTATCTTATTTTTATTTAATTATTTTGTCTTATTACTTGCTATATTCAATTTCATCTAATTTTATTATACTCTACACTTCTTTCTATATATACATTTTTTTTTTTGTATTGCTACTAATATTTATATATACTGCGCAGAAATGAATAGGGATATTGCTAACTTTGTGATATTTAATTTTCCAAGAACTTATATATTTATTTTTAACTATAAACTGTTCTGATATTTATTAGAAAAACATTACTAATAAATAATCGTACATTTTATAATAAAAAAATATAAATAAGTGCTTGGCAAAGTAAATATCATAAAAATAGCAATATCCCTATTCATTTTTGCGCAGTTTATATATGCCTCTGAAACACCTCTTCTAGTTAATTTCAGTGTAGATTAAATTAAAAATTAAAAATATTAGAAACCCTGATTTATAAAAACTGATTTTATACCTCATATTTAACAAATTATTAGGTCCATCACTACTTCTTCATTGATATTATTTGAAAGCTGAACTATTTTCCTCAAAACGGATAAAGATAACTTCCTATAGTGCTTAGTTTAAAAATCTGAATTTAATTTCAAGATGAAAAAAAATATTAATATTAATTGAATATAAGTAAATTTTATTATGAATTTCAAACTCTAAATGACACCGTACCTTTGTAACCTCTCATGTAAAATGGCACTCGCCACCTATCGTTCCATTTTTGAACTTCACAGTTTTTCCACATATTATCGCTTTTGTAATAAAAAATTAACTGTAGATAAGTAGAATTTATTGTTCTTAAACATTCCTGGAACTATTAAGATGATGTGTTTTAAATGTGGTACAGATTGGTTTAGTAGTTTTCTTGGTTAGATATAACATACGAAAAATAGCTTGTCCTTTTATATGATAGTATAGATATATACTAAAATTATCAAACAATATTTATTAAGTAACATAACGGAAGTGTACTTTAAAATATGTTAATCAATAAATTCTTAAATATTTAGATCAGTTGCTTGCTAAACAAACCTCATTAGTGTTGTAATGTTTCTCTATTACTCCATTCCTATCATTAAGATGTGATTAGGGAATTATTAGCAAAATGACCTAATTGGTATTCATGATATGAGAAGCATATGGACTATCATCTCTAAAATACGGCTTTTTAATTCCAGTAGCGGTATTAAATTACTTTAATTGGTGAAATTATATCGCTGGGCTAACCCAAGGCACAACCTGCTCCGGTATTGACAAATTAGTGTCGAATTACGCTTAGAGCTGACGGACCTAATTAATACGAATAAATGAAAAATAGACTTGATTCTGGTATAGAACGTTCCCTCAAAATAAATCGGTGGAAATTATTTACTATACCAGGAATTCATCAAAGACAATACTACAGATTCAAACAAATCAAATCAAAAAAATCATAAATGAGTGTGAATTAACTGTAAAAAAAAAAAATTTGTAAGTAAAAATTAAGCAAATTAATAGTTAGTGAATAAAAAAAAACGAAGGATGATGATAATTCTAATAAATTAAATATTGCCCTAAATGTGTGTAATATAAATAAACATTTTTTTTTTAAATGAGCTATCAACAGGAAACTACCCAAGATAAAGACAATGCAAGTGAAAATGAATTCAAAGCATTCGAGATTTGTTTTTTTAAATATTTTTAATAATAAAAATGACTAAAATGAGATTTCTCCGAAAGATAGAGGTGAAAACAAAAAGAGATCGAATCCGTAACACCACCATCAGATCAAACCTCAAAGTTAAACCTGCCAACGAATAAGTAGAGGAAAACCGGTTGAGATTGCTTGGACACCTCCTACGAATGGATCAGAACAGAGTTGCCAATGAAGTCTATAGGGCAAAAGTAGAAGGAAAGCGAGGAAGAGGCCGTCCTAGAACTAAATGGGAGGACGAAGTTAAAAAGGACTTCCGAAAAATGGAACTGTAGAAAACAGCTAGTAAACGACCGACTGAGCAGAAGAGGGCTTGCTCTATAGACTTCCTCCTTGAGCGGTTTAATGATAAATGACTATGATGATGACGAAATATTTTTTATTAATTCTTATATTTTGTATTCTTAATAACTATACATAAATCTAGTAAATGTGCGGGCGAATGAATAAATTATCATGACAATATATTGTAAAGCAACGGTGGCACTTTAATAAAAGCACTATAGCAGAAGGTCCTGAACCCGTCACTTTTTCAGACGGCTCGGAGGGTTATCAAGTTGAGAGACTAGAAGATTTGAATGGTAATGGAGTTTACTATGAGAGGATAGGTACCTGGTTTGGGCCAAATCTGCAGCATATGGAACGTTATGATCTTTTTGAATAAATTGGTTTGAGACATAATAAGGAGCATTGAAGATTTTCGAAGGATTGGATAAGAAAAGAATTGGAAAGTTGAAAGAATTTTAAAAATAAACCACTTCTATGTTATGTACTATCCTGGGAAATTATGTATTATAACCTACTGATTTTATAGCTATGCAATTATGCATACTGGATCCTGAATTGGCCATTATTTTAAACACCCCAGTTTTACCAGCGAATAATTCGTAATGAATAAGATCTTATTTGCTGGGGCTTAACGTACTTACGTAGTCCAACTAGGGTAGGAAGGGGAGTTTTTTCCGCTAGGTTACCAACACATAAAAAGCACAAAATTTCCTAAAAAGCATAGCAAGAATACTATTACATTTTCAACCAGTAGAGGGAATTCCTACTTTAACTATGATTCTTTTCTGGATAATATCGTTACTAGATTACCCTAGAATACAAAATTACAGCTAAGGTATTGTAAAACAATATCATTTTAGAACAATAAAACTTGATATTGTTTAAAAATATTTCTACATCATGGTAGTTCATAAGTCAGAAGAGGAAATTGAAGCTCAAAGATTTGACATATTTTAAAGTTTGTATAACAAAAAGGAGGGTTTTAGTTTACAGTTAGAATCATATTTTCTTAGGATGAACGGCGTGCTAAAAGGCGAGTCATAAAAATCCTTATTAAGAGCGAATCTTATGAAAAAAATATTACGATGATATAAGATCTAATAAAGTAATTCATGGGAAGATGTTGCGGGCTTCTATATCTTTGCGGGGCCCCTTGCCACCACTAAAGTTCATTTAAAAGTAATGGCTGTCTTGTAGGGGCTTTACGATCCTTATTCTCTTCGATACTCCCTCTGTCTCTACACTAATGTCAGCAAATAATAACCTATAAAATGTTATGTTTTTATTTTAATCATTATTTAATTTAACAGGGGGCACTCTTCTGTTTTTGATGTCTCAATTCTAAATTATAGAGGTCCTAATAATAATAATCCTTCAAAGCAGGTTGGATCGATAATAAGTAATCTTAATGATGAATTCTTTATCATCTTGTACCAGATGATTTTTTTGTTTATTTTATATGTTTAAATAAATAAATAAAAATTAAAAAAAAAAAAAATCATCATATTTAATTCATATACCTAATATTTTATTATTCCATTAATTAATTTTGTACAAAAGAAAAATGTTTAGTCATATTTTATTTGTATATGAAAAGAAAATTTACATTACTTTTTTAAATCAATAATTTTATTATTAATTTTTTTTTTTCGTTAGGGCCATCTATGGACCACGGTGCTTGTGTTTTAGGTATTTCTTGATGTCGTTGTTTGCCACGGTCTGTGTTCTCAGTGGTGTGTCCGGCAGCTGCTCTCTCTCTCTCTCTTGTTGGTATCTCGAGCTTTTCGTATGGCCTAGTAGTCCTTCATTTTCCGGATAAATTCAATCTTACGTTCCTCAGACCATTTCCTGGTTTCGTTCTTTGGTCTGTGGGTAACTTCTGTGAGGGTTGTCATGAAGGATTTAGTCTTAAGAGTTTTATGATAGTTACTCCGGTCGGTTATGTCAATTTGATTTATATGGAGTTCCGAAAGATCCTGCTCCACTTGCTTCATCCACAAGAATCCAGTAGCTTTGCCCTTGTTAGCAGCCTTGAAGATCCTATGGGATAGCCTGTTTGAGCCCATTCAGGATAGATGCCCGTAAAAAGCCAGTCGCCTTCTTCTGATGGCATCAATGAGATTTTCTTGGTGTTTATATAGCTCACGATTTGGTTGATACGATCGGCTTCCATCTGGTAGAAATCTTGGTCCTACTATCCGTCTCAGGAACTTTTTTTCTTGTACCTCTATGGCTCTTGGTGGATTTTCTTATTTACACATGAGCACTCTGTTGCATAGAGGACTGAAGGTCTGAATACTGCATTGCAGTGTCTTAGTTTGACATTTATCGGAAAATGTTTTGAAGCATACACTTTTCTACAGGCATAGTAAGCCTTATTTAGTTTGAGCCTCCTGTGTTCAAGAGCCATTGTTTTGTTTAGGTCCTCTGAAAACCATTCCCCTAGGTACTTTATACTTTTGACCCTCTTGATGTAGATATTATTACTTACTCTCATCATTCTAGAGATATCTTTAATAATAGTAACGAATACGGTCTTTCCTATGTTGATCAAAAGACCCGTTTTATTAATATTATTATTTTTTTTAAAACTTTTTTTCAGTAATTATTATCTGTCACAAATGTAGGGTATAAGTAATATAGATGTTTTTTTTGTTTTGTTTTTTAACATGGAGCATGTTTTACCGGTGATCTCGTTGGTCAAAAGCGATAGATACGTTTCTGGGGAACGCAAGGGCATTACGCGTAGTTTGATAGTTTGATATTAGGAGAGTAGAAACAGTTAAGAGCACAACTCACTATATGAGTGAGCTCCTCTTGACTCTGTTTCTCCTAATACGAAATAAAAAATTATTACCTGGATTTGACCGATCTCGCTCGATCCCTCTCGGCTGTTGTGTATAAAGAAAATATTCTTTGAAAATAAATAATACAGATAAGCGAAAAAATAAAAATAAATATACGAGCTCCAACGATTAAGGGGGCAACCCTTAAAACATATTCCATGTTATTCTTTCTTTAGCCGACAGGCTCAAGGGGCTAGATTATTTTTTATTATTGAAATATTACTTAAACAGGCAGTGTTATGGTTAAAATATTTCAAAATTTTTGATTTGTTTCCAACAATGCCGCTTGTTGCATTTTTTTTTTTTTTTTTTTTGTCCAATACTGTTTTTTGGCAGTTCCAATTCTGCTAGAGAGGGAAATGTGTCTTTTGGAACAGGCCCATTACAGAATATTATTGTAGGCAACACAAACAAGCCTGTTACCAGTGGGTGATAATGAAAAGAAGGACTTTTATACAAGAGCTCCAACCTGAGGGCAACTTACAAGGGGAGGACACACTCAGTCTCTCACGGATCTTGTTGGCAATTTTTTTTGAGGTTTCTGGTAAAAACATATTAATTAATGATATCGACATGATTCTTGCACCAAGATTTTTATTTTTGATTGCGGATTTAAGAAAAAATACAGCCGCTCCATAAATTTTGGGTTAGGTTAATAAAATTCTAAAAAAATGATTAGATTTTTAAGCAAACTACCTCTATAGATTTTTAACACAAAAACGTTTATTCAATAAAAACAAAAAATATCATTTTTCACCCTCTTCAAGGGGATAAAATTTTTAAAACGATTATTGGTTACTTTCCTTTAAATGGCTAATACTTTGTCACACAATTCATTCATTGGTATCGCTGGAAAGAGGAGAGCCTCAGCTTTCTTTTGATGTATATCAATGTAAATTTAGATAATCAAAAACCTATTAAAAAATTGGCAAATCCGAAAAACATATTTGTTTTTAACATGAGTTTGAAACCAGATAGGGAAATGAAACCAAAGATATTTCAAGAGTATTACCATCCTATATTTTGTATAAAAAATGAAGTTGATACGTTAAACCGTCTAAGTGTAATTCATATTTTTTTCAATTTAAACAAAAGTTGCCTACCATTTGGTCAGGCAAATATTGAAGCTTACGAATTTGGTATTTTTATTTTACGAATTTTTATTTTTATTTTTGGATGAAATTTTGTATTTAAGGGTTCTTTTTAATGCTGAATTCGAATCCGATGTAGGTTCTTGAGAAAAAAGTATATTGAACGTAGTTCAATGAAAAAATGATATTTTTTGTTCTTATTGAATAAACGTTTTTCAATTTTGTATTAAAAAATCTATAGAGGTAGTTTGCTTCAAAATCTAATTATTTTTTTAGAATTTAATTAACCTAACCAACAATCTATGGAGCGGCTGTATTTTTTCTTAAATCCGCAATCAAAAATAAAAATCTTGGTGCAAGAATCATGCCAATATCATTTTTTATACTCAAGATATAAAATAAATTAAATTAATGCTATTTTATTTTTTTCTCGGCTTCTAGGGCCCATAGGTCGGAATGACAAAACACGTCTAATATTTTTTGACCAGGAGCCTCCGAAAAAATTGCCAACAAGATCCGTGAGAGACTGAGTGTATCCTCCCCTCGTTAGTGGTGTTCAACCTTGGCAACATTGTTTTGTCTTTGATGGTATTTGAAAGGCATAACAATGTCTCTAAGTCTATATCTGAAACTAGTCTTATAAAATATTATAATAATCCATCAATTCCAGAGTTGGGAAAATTATGATTAATTATTTCAGAACTAATTTCCTATAATCAATCACCTAATGTATTCATGATTAAATCAGATTATTGAATCCAGGAAATTAGTTGTCAAATATTAATCATGATCAAATATGGCCCAACTCTGATCAATTCCTAATTTTATTGATCCTTCTATTCTATCAAGCCTACCTCAATCAAATTTTTATAAAGCTAATTTCCCCTCATTAATAAAGTAAAAATTATAAAATTTATTATGAATCACCATCATTAATATTATTATTTTAACAGAAAAAGAAATCCTGTAAAAAGAGAAGTGTTGATAAAACCGTCTATAATGAGTACAATGTAAGCATTAGTAAACTCGCATTAATTCAAATGAATTTGCATAGAAATGACTTATGCACTCAAATGAAAAATTATTATGCGAAATTGACCTGAGCTTCCTGTACGCCTCGCTTATAATTCCAGCTACTCCGTAATTGCAATGGCGTCCACATACAACATTAGCTGTTTGAATGATGGGTGTAAATGCATATTGGCAGGGGTGAAATTATAAAAAATAAAAAAAAATAAACGAACGGTCTTACTTCCGTTAATTTTCAATCTTTGAATGCTATAAATGTTTAATAAATTTTCAAACAAATAAATATATTGGTTTTCGGTGCTGAACTTCTTCCGAATCCTTACAATCCAAAATTATCCGTAACGATATAAATGTTCCATATATTTCAGATTTGGCCCATACAAGATACCAATCCTTTTAGGACATCCTTTCATATACTCTCGAATCCACTGGCATTCGATTCCCGATAACCCTCCGATATGAAAAGAAGGTGGCCTAGAGACTCTCTAATGTAGAACAGTAGAACAGTTATTGAAGTGCTACTGATCCGTGGATCTTTACAAGTTATTGACATGCCATTGTAATTATTTCACAGCTTATTTCCATATTGCACATACAGTTATAATTATCAATAAAGTATAAGACAAAAGAAAAATTATCTTATTTTTATTGTTATTTGATAATTAAATATGTTTATGCCTGGTTACATCGATATCAGTTGAATATATTTGGATACATCAGAAATTTCTAAAAGTCAGTTTTGGGTAGCTCAAAGAGTTTTTAATAACAACAGCTTTTATCTTAAACACCTTTAAACTTCTATGAAATTATTTAATAATAAATTAAATAAATTTATATAAGGTATATAGTGTATTGTATTCGAGTGTATTTTAGCGGCAGTCTTGATTGGCGCGGCAAAGCGGCATAGGTTTTAATCTGGCTTGTATTGGTTGAAAATCATTTTGTTTTATATGCAAGTAGTGAAACATAATTGGAAGTGATAACAATAGAGTGGCAATAAATGAAGATATTACCTTCTTAATTTTGGTTGGAATAAAATTCATCGAATATTTACCAATGAATTTTTATTTTTATTGATTGATTTATAACTGTACTATAAAAAAATGGAATGTCAATATATTGTAAAGCAAATACCCGTTGCTTCCATAACTAGTAACTTCCATAAAACATTACAAAAAAATAATAATAAAAATAATTATACCCGGAAATCGAGATTTAAATGACAAGAAACTGCTCGCCGCTTTCGGCTACTCCAACTTTTACTAGGCAAGCGTTGAAAGCTTCCATTTAACTACAAAAGACTAATTTTCATGACAATAATTAGACCGATTTGGACATACGGAGTTGAACTTTGGGGCTCCACTAAATCTTCCAACTCTCCTGGTACCCAATCCTTCTAATTCAAAATCCCCTATTCTTTTCAAGATACCTATCCTTCCATGACAAGCTTCTTACCCACTCGAACCCACTTGCAAGTTAAGAAACAAGTTTTGAGCTTCTCACTCGATTTCCGATAACCCTTCGAAGCTACTAACGGGTAGTTTTTCACAAGTTATTGACATGACATTGGGATCATTTTACCTAACCTTCGCTAATTGTATATATTGCATACATTTGTAAATATCAATAATGCACAATAAAATTATATCGGGAAATCTGTCTTGATTAAATAGATGTAAGTGGTTTGCAATTGTTTGTAACCGGGACAATATCACTTAAAGTTTTACACCATTTTCCCTCTCAATTCTTCTTTTTTTTCCTTGTCAAATTGTGACGGTTAAATATAATAAAAAATGTTGGACTAAGATTATATGAAATGTTATAATGGCCATCTTGTGGAACAAATATTACTGTACAATACAACTTAAGAATGAAGATAGTAATTATTTTACTACAATCTCTTACTAACCCTTCTATAGCGAAATAAAACTCTAACTGGTTAATGGACTGTATATATTTTATGAGGACCTTTAACATATATTGCTGAATTTATAAAAAGGATTTTAATTCTGTAATAGATCTCACGCCAGGTTTTTTAATTATGGATTCAACGTTTCGCCCTCCCTCTGTGATTTTTTTCCCAGAGCTTGGTTTGGTTTAAAAAAAAAAAAAAAAAAAAAAAAAAAAAAAATACTCGAATGAAAGGGGAGACGGAATGGACATGGCATTTTTTCCCTGTCCCATCCCACTGATAAATGAATCTATAAAAGGGTATTTAGACCTCGCAGTTAATTAATTTAGATCCCCTGAAACTCCCCTGATGTATTCAATTCACACGGCACAAAATATATCAGACCCTTTCAACTTAAATTTATACTTTTCCACGACAGGATCGATGTTAAATATTTGTTGCAGTTTGAAGAATGAGGTCTCGTATCTGGGTATTTTCAGAAAATAATGTATAAAATTATTTGTTTCCGTTTTCCATAGAGAGATGTGTTCGTGCACGACATGTTTTCTTCAATCTAAATACATTTCCAACATTGGACATTAAACTTTAGATAAATTTAGATACTAAAAATAAAAAATTAGCGATGGGCAGACTATGACCTGGGTCGACAAGTCACTGCCTGAATAATCGGATTGCAAAAACGCCGATTACTTCGCCGACTAGTAGGCCAAGCCGATCATTGCTTTCGTTGGAATTCGGATGACATCGGCAATATTCGTGGTGCTTCGTTTATAGCTTTAAAGCCATAAGTGCATGTAGCAACATGTCTTTGTTCATTTTATATTTTCTTCTTCTGTTCTTTTCCAACAGGCTGATATGTAACGGAGTACTTTAGTAGTTGATTATGAAATACGGAATTCAACCAAAAAGATATAGTGTTTATAGGCTTAAGAATATATTAAACAGAAATATCTAACATGTAATTCTAGTAAGCATAGCAGTTTCCTTTTCATGTTTCCACCTTTATATACATTTTAATTATGACACAAAACAGTATTTAAAAAAAAAAAAAAAAAAATAGTAGGTAACGTAGGCTCTTTATCTATTATTGTAAATGTTTTCAAATTTATTTTTTGTTAATATCATAATCTTTCTCAATGTTCGATAATCGATTCAGAGAAACATAGTCCCTTTTACTGGTTTGAATTAACTTTAAAGATGAATCTAAAATAAAAATTATAATCAATGAAGACCATGTTTTCATTTGAATCAATTTATTTTTAAGCGTAGAAATATAAATTAATAAATTGGACTAGCAGTTGCTTTTTGCCAAAATTTATAGGAATTGAATGACAATATCAAGATTAATGTAAAATTTTTAGCGTTTTATTTGTAAGAAATTATTTAATCTATACTGTTATATAAAAGAACAAGCCACTTTTCGTTTGTGATTACTAACCAGAAAAACTACTGAACAAATTTGTACCAAATATTAACCACATCATCATTATAGTTCCAGAAAGGTTAAGAAATAATAAAATGTATTGTTTTTTAAAATCTGATAATCTGTGGATAACAGTAAAGTTTCAAAATTGACTCATAGATGGCGAGTGTCATTCTACATGAGAAGTTACAAAGTCACAGTATTATATAGAGCTTGAAATTGAAATAAAATTTATTTATATTCAATTAAATTATTAAAAAGTATTTAAATATGTGGTTCGACATGTGGATCCCAGCGTAGTTTGAAAATCAACCGATACGTGGTTCGCTCAATTCTGCAACAGAGTTTACAATGGTAAAAATACTGAACCTATCAGTACTAAATTTTAACAAAATCATCTCCATAGTTCTTGCAAGGTTTAGCAATAATGAATTTTACAATAATAAAAATTTAAATCACTTGAGGTAGGCATGATGGTATATAAGGATTAATATAATTAGGATTGATGAATTAATTGCCACTTCTATTAAGATTATTTTATTTAAATACTAATTTCGAATGCTTAACTTTCATCTTCAGTTCTCATTTCAAAATTTTCAACACATCAGAAGTTTGTTTCATAGATTGTATAATATATTGATTATATAATCTATGGATTATATAATCTATGTAATATAGTGTTGAAATGTAGAAAATTTTGTATGTTTTACAACTAAAGATGAATGTTTATCGTTCGAAACTAGTATTCTAATAAAATAATCCCAATAGAAGTGGCAATTAATTCATCAATCCTAAAAATTCATATGTACAATATTGAGCGAAGGAAACGAGGTTTTCCACACACTCAGACTTTTATGGTTAGAAAAATCCAACCTGATGAAGTCATTAAAATTATTGACAAATAAAAATGTCGTTCCATTGACTTTTGATATAGTGTGTAAAAATATGATTCATGGTCCTTTAGTTGTAAGCTCTGATAATGCAGTCCATTATTCGCAAGAGTTTCTTCAAAGGCTATGGCCATCTGGCTTACCAACTCGTATTTTAAAATTAAAAATTGATGTCCAATTATGCTTTTACCCAATTTTCAAACACCTAATCAGAGTAATAGTACCAGGTTAAAAAATATTGCTTTCGCTTCAAAATATCTTTAAAATTATAATTCATAGTTAGTTCAGGACTTTTGTCGATAGACAAATAAAACTTCTATTATAACTTAAAATCATCAAGTTTTTTACTAATGAAAGCGGGCCAAGACGTGACGGGGGATGCTAGTTATAATTATGTTATACCATTCCATTAAAAAAAAAAGCTTTTTTTTTTTTTTTTTTTTTTTTTTTTTTTATGCAAGTTCATAAAGGGAATAGTCTGCTCATCTGGATTACCAACTCTTAAATTAAAATTACAGCTTCAATCAATCTTCTAACCCATAATCCGTGCAATTTTAACCAGGTTAAAAATCACTGCGATGCGTGAAAATATCATTGAAGGAATAACGCTCCATTTCCTACTTCAATACAAGATTTTTATCGATAAACGAATAAAACTTCAATTATTAGTTAAAATTATCTAATTTCTTTACTTAAGTCAGCGGGCGAAGCTGCGACGGGAGAGGCTAGTATTAAATAAAAGTGTCACTGTTATTTATCATTTATTATTATATTATTTATTATATAATATATATAATAATATATAAAAGGATATGATATAATGATATGATATATTTATTGTTGTGTTGTGTCTATCAGTTCGAATCTTATGATAAATGACATAAATAATTCTATGTTGTTGAAATTTATCAATTATTTGCCATTTGAAATGCAATTTTTTATTATAAGACTAGTTTCAAATGTTAAACATTGATCATCAGTTTTAAAAATTAAAAAAAAATAAAATCATATAAAATCAAAAGATCAGAAATTCCATACACATATTGATGCATGTAAAATATGAAAAGAAAGCAAACATATTGATAGTCACTTAATGAGGCAAGCGGGCCTTCACTATCCTTAGTATTTAAAATAAATTTAATTATTTAATAATAATAAATTCTTATTTATTTTATATGTTTTTTATATATATTTATTTGTTTTTTTAGCTTACCAAGAGAGATGATAATTCAAGATTTTCCAGAAAAAAAGGTATGCTTTTTGAACTATCATAAAAACTGTTCTTACATAAACATACTTTCAATTATTATTAAAACCTTTATCGTGTATGCATTTCCAATAGTATAGGATATCACACTTTCCGTAATCAACGTAGTAACGTATTTTTTGAAGCTCACTGTTTCTTAATTTTTCATCCCTTTCACCTTATCCTCTATACCAGTTTTTTTCATTGGTGTTTGAGTGAAGAAATATTGCAATCAAATGCGTTCGGTTTTCAAATGCCCGGGAAGATAATCATAACCCCGCAAGTAAGATCAAACGCGGCACCGTTTATAATAAAATGGTCTACTCTTTTTTTTTTTTAGTTACGGTATTAAGATTTGGTAATCTCACAGATACCTAAGTTGACCAATCTTGTATTGGTACTCCTGCATACTGAGCTTCTACTGGTGTTGACACGATATTCCTAGTATAATGAACAATATGTTTGCAATAGGTACATTTATATTCATAAACGAAAAAACCTAATTTTCTGACAATTTTTCATTCCACAACATATAGACATTAGATTTAAATTAACCTCTGTTGAGGTACATTGACAGACAAAAATTCCATCCAATTTCAGCTTACGTTCCATTACGTTTTTAGGGTTTTAGGCTCCATATATTTTAACTTGGGGAAACAATATTTATACATCTTCGAAGTTAATTTAAACCTTTTCCAGAATAGTTGAATGTTTTTCCAGTTATGCTTAATCCATTTCCACATTTATTTAATATTTTCCAGTCATCCTATTCATCTTATTACTTAGGAATCTTATTACTTTTCTTTGCTCGTAAAAACTTAGTCGAATAATTTGTATTTCATTTTTATATTTTTATTGTATTATATAATCATGATGTAACTTCAGAAAATCATGTATGCTCTTGATGTTGTTTGTCATGATGTACAAACATATACAACGTGTTATAGGCAAAAAAAGCATTTCGGCGGCCAAAATTATTTTATTGCCGAAACATGTTCAAAATGAAAACTAACGGGAAAAAATATTATAAAAATTGAAAGTAGACTATCTAATATTTAAAAAAAATTTTTGATTTTTCAACACACTTCCAAAAAAACAAAAAAACAAATAAATAACAAAAAAAAATGCCCTTCTACCTTAATGATCAATGACTTTTGTTTTGACGGTAGGTACTCAATATCAACATAATTTGATACAGATCTTCATTTATCCCCTATGGAGAATATGTTATCAGAACCCACATTTTGCCTATTGGAGAATTATCCGAAGAGGATCAAGAAGCAAACCATAAACTGTTTCGAAAATATAGGCTAAGCAATGTATCAAGAACACGGATAAATTATTTATTTCATTTTAATAAATGTAGTTTAATTTGAAATACGTTTTTTATTCATATACCTAATTTATTTTCATATTTTTTAGTATTAACCTATTATACCGAACTAATTTATTTTACATTATTTTACACAAATAGTACATACCATCAAAACAGAAGTCATTGATCATTAAGGTAGTAGGGAATTTTTGTTTTGTTATTTATTTGTTTTTGTTTTTTTTGGAAGTATGTTGGAAAATCAAAAGTATTTTTAAATATTAGCCAGACCATTTTAAATTTTTAAAATATTTTCCCCGTTAGTTGCACTTCATTTAGAACATGTTTCGGCAATAAAATTATTTTGGCTGCCGAAATGCTTTTTTTACCAACAACGCGTTGTATATGTTTGTACATCATCAAGAGCATACATCATTTTTTTAAGTTACATCATGTACCTGAAAAACCGCTACCAAATCTAAAAGAGTGTGAAGTAATAAAATACAAAAAGGAACGGTTTCGGTTGGGGGGGGGGGGGGGGGATAATGCACATCGACGTGATATAAGTTTTGACATCGTCTTCCATCGTCCTTTTAAATGATGGCTATTTTCCAAAAATTTTCCTTTTAGTTTTTGAAGACTTATTAAAAATAAGTCTTCAAAAATGCGCTTAATTTTGAAAAAAATCGATCATACATACTTTTCTGTATTAATATACATAAACACCTCATTTGTATCTTATTACATATATTAAAGAAATAACACCATCAAATGAGGCTTTACAGCCATCTCATTTAACCGTACACCTTGGATTTCAGGTCGAAAATTCATTCATTTACTGGACTCTTCCACTTTCGTGAAAACGTTTTAAATATTTAAATCGGACGTCATTTAAAACATATTTCTGCAATAAAATAAATTTGGCCGCCGAAATAGATTTTTTGCCCACTGTGCGGCGTTTTGATGATCATTATCCTTTTTCTCCAATTTCTTATAAACATTTAGGGGTCTAATTCCATTTAGAAAACATTTCAATCAAATTGCAAAATGGTTCAACCTAAATGGAAAAATACTAAACAAATATGGAAAAGGGTAAAATATAACTGGAATAGTTTAAAATAAAATGGGAAAAGTTAAAGAATAATTGGGAAATATTTAAATATGAATGAAAAGTCTAAATACAAATGGGAAAAGATTAAATAAATTCGGAAATGGATTAAACATAACTGAAAAAATATTGAAGTATTCTAGAAAAGGTTTAAGTACACTTGGAAAAGGTATAAACAAAATTTACCAAGAATCTTTAAATTTCCGAAACTTATAATTACGTATTGCATTCGATGGGGAATAGGTCTTTTGTGATTTTGAATGTATTCTTGAAAATATGCCCCATACAATTCCAAACTGTAATAAATCATATTGATTTAAACTTTCGTTGCATTAATTTTGTTTTTTTAATAAAACGTGTTTTATTTAATTAAAATTTTTATAAGTTTCATCTGCTCTGGTTAAAGTACGTGATGGGGACGTTAAAACCTAAAAAATAATGCTACTTTTGGCCATGAAAATGAAGAAAATCAATTGGTAGGAATATTTTACTTGTTAATATCTTTAGGAATTAAATTTAAAAAATGTCTATGAATTCCGAGAATTATTTTAAAAACAAAAAATTAATAATTTACAAAATATCTATTCAGTTCAATACCATTCTAATATTGTTTTTGTTTATTATTATTATTAAGTTACTGATTCCTATAAAAATTTTTAAAAATACATCCATTGCTAAATGTGGCGAGGGACGGTCAGAATAATAGAGATACCAGGACGTGTGAAAAGTTCTGTTTGATGGGCCGTAAAGCTATGGACACGAGGCAGGTTGTTAAAAGCTAAATGTGGATCGTTAGCGGTTTCAACCTATCTCACTGTGTCTCATCGTTTAATAAAGAGATCAGTGCTGCTCGATCCTATCAAGATTAACCAGCTGTGTATTACTGAATATTTTTGAGAATTATTTTAGGTTTATTTAGGGAAGCGTTATGCATAATTCCAATATTAAATTATTAAATAACGCAAAATAAATTAGTTTTGATTATTTATTCATTAATTCGTTATTCTATTTATTCATAATGCGATTTATTTGTTTTTTTATATTTATTTGAATATTTGCTGTTATATCGCACATGTATTTCTAAAGTGACACAACTAAAAAATCTATATTTTTTATTTATTATCATGTTTAATTTTAATATTCTTCTATGAAATGTCAAAAATGTATCAAACTAACTTCAAATCACACCTGATACTTGGGGTTGGGATTAATAGAAAATTTAGGTTCACATTCAATATTTCACACAGGACTGAAAAAAAAAAAATTGCGCGTTTTTTTAATTTAGGTTTTTGAGTTGTGTCGCTTTTAAAATACATGCGCGTTAATTTGTACCATTTGGAAAAATCTAGGCAAGACCAAAATCACATATTTTGAGGGCAGCGTTTTTAAGTTTTCTGTTTTCACCGTGAATTGGATTCTACAAATTCTCTATATTTGAGGAATATATATTCAGCTATATAATTCCTCGTATGGGCCTATTTAAAGAAAAAAGTTTCGGAACCATTGTTTTCACAAAAAATAGCCGCATCGATAAAGTGACACCTTGTATTTACCTAATAACAAAAATATTTTCATTTTTTATTTATTAATTATAATTTATAACTGTATTAATAGAAAAAAAAAATACAGTCACTTATGAAGCGACTACCCACTGGGTGCACGTCAACAAACAGAGGTTGCACAAAGTACTAATTAGAGAAACAATAATTCAAAATACCTATTATTCTATAAACATTTTTCTTTTCCTGTAAAATCGGTGTTTTGCATCTAGTAAATGTGTTAGTGGCGTAAAATACATGACAGTCACTTATGAAGCGACTACCCACTGGGTGCACGTCAACAAACTGACGTTGTACCAAGTACTCATTAGAGAAACAATAATTCAAAATACTTATTATTCTATAAACATTTTTCTTTTCCTGTAAAATCGGTGTTTTGCATATAGGTACCACATATTAGCCGACAAAAAATTTAATGCATATATATGTCTGATAATGCTCAATCCCTATTAAAGGATACCATTAACATTACGACTTGCCTACTTTTACAGCGATATGGTTTTTCCTTTTGGAAAAATATCGACTTATCTAGTTTTCTCTAAATGGTACGAAAATGATCCAATTTCCTGCTTCTGAAATTAAGTGTAGCTTGAAAGATATCTAGGTGACGATGAGGTATCTGTCTCATTAGTTTTCATATTTTACAATAGTTGTCTATGTACACAAAGAGCAAATCATTATTATTAGTAATAAATATATAGTTATTATTGAAATGTTAAATCTATATTTACAATGCATTTTTCAATGGTTGATCTCATCTGCGAGGGGTAGTCAATGTTCTGGTATCACTGGTGCCGTTGGTTGTGACAATGTATAGGGTAAACGATATTTGTCCTTTATCCTCTAATCAATTTTCGTATCACATTTGTGAATATAATCTCCACTCTTGGTGTGGAACCTGGATGCTTCTTTTTCTTCAGGCCGTCCCCTGTGTACTCTGAGATCTGTGCTTGCGCTGGAATCTGGTCCGAACCACTGGATTGTGAATAAATTCTTAATATTTATTTATTAATTAATTGGTATATTTTTCCCGAAAAAACAAGCGTTGATGACCAAGAGGTCTAAAACCCGAACTAACAAATAAACAAGCTTAGCTTGAAAAAATATATATTAAGAGTAACTGTGTTATTCGATTAATATGTTAATTTATCTTGTAAAAAAAAAAATATTGGAATAATTGTTTTTCCTTATTCCGCAATTTTAAAAAATTTGGGTATAATGATTGGCTCTTCTCTTATCATCTCTCTCATTTAACATAATTTTTTTTTTATAATTTTGATATTATCGATCAGTACTCAAAGAGGTTTTGTTTTTTTCCAACTATCACTAGTACTGAAACTTAATTCTGTTGTTTTGTTAACGCATACGTTTATATTTTTCATACTTGCAGGTTTTTGAAAGTATATTTTATTTAATTTGTTCAATTAACTACATATTTGTATTCTGATTAATATTTAAAGTTATAAGACTTTCCATTATAAGGTTTTTCGTCGAATTTTCAAAGGCGTTATAATTACACTATGGTTTAATCAGAAGGTTAAATCTAAAACTAAGCAATCCTGGTTGTGTGAATCATGGATCTAATCCACTGCTGATGGGATCGGGAAATTTGAAATTCATGAACTAATCAAGCCATAATTCTTTCGCCTCATGCTAATATTTACTTTTGTTCCATCACTAGTAGAAAACCACACTTGTTAGTTCGTTTCTTGTTTGAATTAACAAAAGAATACTAAAGGATTGCGTGCGATTTGAAAAACCAACTTCTCTCATTGCATGTCGGCCTAAATCTGTTTTAAGGCCTTGAGTTATGATAAAATCAGACTAAAACAGAGCGATATCATTAGTAATAGGTTTTTATCAAATTTAGTAATTAAAATTTTTAGTGACCTAATCGTGATTATTTAAAAATTTTGATTTATTGTTGTTGCAATGCTAAACCGCAAGCCTGCATTTTCAAGATTTGCAGCCATTTCACCGGACTCTTTGATTGAATAAATTCTTTCATATTTAAACAAAAATATCAGCACATTCTCAAGAATTTTATAGTAAGATGCAGTTTTTATTTATATATTCAATTTATTCTTAGTAAATTCAGATTTTGAAAACTCCCTGCTATGAGTTTGAATATTAATTTTTAAGTTTTTCGACTCCTTCAACATTTACTTGACAGACGTTCTAACCTTCCGATTAGTTACAAAAGACTCATTTAGATGACAGTAATATGATCTATTTTGACGAACGGAGTGGGCTCCACTAAACCATCCAATTTATCTCGTTTCCAATCCGTACATTCCAGAATCCTTAGAAAAATCCTCAATGCTCCTTAATCACAAACTAACGTATCCAAAAAGTTCTTATTATTCCTCATGTCTCTGACTTAGCCCAAACCAGATACCTATCCTTTCATAGCTAACTTCATAATCATTCAAATCCTGCAGTATCACAACTCGCTTCCCACTCTATCCCAGATAACCCTCCGAGGGGCATGAAAAGATGGCCTCGGGACCTGCTAATATAGTACATACTTCATTATATAGAACATTTATAAGTGCTACCAATGGGTAGTTGCTTTCAAGCAATTGACATGTCATTTTTAGAATTATCATTACATTTACTTAAATAGCTAAATAGGAATGATGATAAAATCTTAAACTTAATTCAAATATTGTTTGTATAGAAATAAGGATTAATTATTTAAAAACTACAAAATAATTTTCATGTTTCTATTTTTTATGGATATAAACAGTTTTTCATCATGGAGGTGGCAATCACAAGTGACTTGTGGAAAATAGATCAATTCAGACTTTGATTCTAGACATTAATTTTTAGAAACTTCTATATTTCTCAATCTATTTACCTTTTGACTCGGATTGGAAATAAGTTGGGATGGAAGTGGATATGAATGGTTATTTAGTCTATAGTGAAAGAATTGGTATATGGTTCACACTAAATCAGAAAAATATTTAATATTTTACTATCCACTATTGCGGATTAGTTCATTTGTTACATTATCATAATCATTAATGCGGAGGATTTATGATTAGAGGTTCTAAATATGAGAAGAATTCGATACCAGAACTCTTTGAACCCAAAAATCCTATGCTGTGAGTTCATTTACTGTATTGGTGAATTTGAACGTTTGCCAAGTAAATGTTGGAGTAGTTTAGCTTCTTGTCGTTTCAGCTTAATAACGAAATTCCACGTGCACCTTCTGTTGAGATAAAATCCAAGACAGCGTATTTATTTGATTGTATTTAATGTCACATTATTTATAAAAACAAAAGGGCATGATTATGGTAGGTTTGCGACGATGAGTAAAGGTGGTTCGCTGGTATTATTTAAGTGTAATCTTTATTCTCCAATTTGCCACTGTTTTTTAAGGTGATGAGTTTTTGGAGGGTTTGAGTAGCAGATTATGGAACATCATTAACTTCCGATAAGGTTATATTATCAGAAAAGGTCAAGAGAAGAGTGTTAGAAGATGGGATGTTTTTTTTCGTTGAGTGTGGTTTATACACCTACACTATGAGACATATCACTGAAGAGGTTTTCCAGGAGTTATTGTTAGCACCACAGTTCATTCTTTACACTTCACATACCTCCTCACTCATAGCCTGCTCCACGAAGTTACTCCTGACTTTATCGTATCTCGAATTTATCTATTTGAAAACTGTATTATAAAAATTTACTTTAAAAAAATATAACAAACAAAATTTACACATTTGCACATGCTTCTCACTATTCATTAATAACCAGCAGTTACCTTCCTTAGTCTACAGTCTGTTGATAGGAGACAGAAATGGGTCTTCAAGTGAGATGAAAACGAAAGGCTTTCAACCATGGATTGAAAATTCATTTCTCACTTTTAAATTATTAATGAACAATCCTGAATCCACGAAGACATTACACATACCTACTTACTGAAACCCATACGGAATAATTGAGTTTTTAAGAGCTGGCAAATATTTCAACTTCAATGTTTATTATACCACTGTTACGTTCCTTTCCATCTCGCAGAAAAATCGTTATTAATATCAAACCTTGAGAAATTTATTAAAAAGATTACATTGTTGTTACTGACTCGCCACATTTTTTATATTCATAGTCGGATTATCGGAGGTTGTGTTACAGTAATGACTAAAGAGAAAAAAAAAAAATGTTATCGCTTTGTTTCATACCTTCTTCAGAATATTTCTAAAGCATCATCCCAATTCTTTGTTCTTGACGAGTTCAGTTCATTCCTTATCCACAGAATCTGAAAACAATAATATAATAAGTTTTATAAAAGTTTTAAATTCAAACTTTGAATGGAATAGTGAATATAATAACATATATTTAAAACAGGGACTGAATGATTAATGAAGATTTAAGAACAGATAATAGCAAAAATAATGTTAAAAGCATAATTGGAACATAAAAGCAGCCAGTTAGAGAAAACCGAGTGAATCCTGGATAAAAGTATAGACATTTTTTCGGTGATATTTTAGCGTTCTTAACCCTTTTCAGGTCAGACATATATATTTAAGGATAGGGCCCTTCAAACAGTCTATTGAATTGTGGTGTACTGTAGTACAATGTTCTCTGGAAAGGGTTAATCCTTATTTAAGCCTTGTTAACTCGAAAACCAGGCCTCTTGAAAGAATGCAAACAAATTGATAATCTTACAGTTTTTTCTTACAAATGTAAAAAAAAAAATAACATTTAATATCCTACTAATGATAGCATCTTTTTTTTCTGCCAAATCTACTATTTAGACGCTGGATCGCGTCGAAGTTAAAATAAATTGAAATATGTTAGATTTAGAATCAGATGTAGCAGTTAATGAATAGCTGCCCATTTCTTTTGGTTAAAAATGACACTTAATAACAACAAAGTGTTAAAAATTTACTAAAGTTAGTGGTTTGAGGTTGTTTGTTATATATTTTAAAGAACAGTATAATTAAATGGATAATTGTTCACTTTCTAATACAATCGATTCAAGATATTTAACTTCAATGTGTACAAGCGTCTTAATAGTTATTTTGATAACAAAAAATGTACATTAAAGAAGTTGCGAGAAATTCATTTTGTTTTCGTATATTTGTATTATTATTTTAATGCGCACTTTTTCATATGGTATAAAAAAGAACTGAAAAATTAGCAAATTTTTTTCACATTTTCAAAGTGTTTTCGTTAAAATTATTCCGCAACCCCCACTCCCACAAAAAAATAAAAATAAAAATAAAATAAATAAAAGGTTAAAAAAATATTAAAAATGGTGTTCAAAGGGAGTGTCTTAACATGACTCCATTTTTAATTATATACGTCTCAGAAACTAATGTTTCCTGTTGAGAATATGCAAATTATCTGATACATATTTTATTTATGTGAGTTTTTGTTTATTTACATTGTATGCTTAGAATGTTCTGGGAAAGAAGCTCTGACCATATTTTTATTTTCCACCTCATTAGAAAATAATAGTATATTTGTCATAGAAAAAATTGTGTTTTCTCGTCAGTTGTTTTTAATGATTTTAAATACGAATAAAGTTATATTATCAAATAATATTAGTGACAATAATAATGTTCAAATCTCAGCTAGGTTTATGCTATAAATAACAACCCAACATCTGAAATCAAAACAATATGAATAATCTGAAATTTCTAAATATTTGGAAATAATTTTCTATTTTTTTTTAAATTTCTGAATTTGCCTTCTAGATCCTCATTTTCCTCACAATGAATAAATAGTAATTATATTCTATGTAATTTTTTTTTTCAAACGCTAAAAAAGTATTTTTATTTATTTGTTTGTCTGTTTTTTTATCTGTTATAACATAGTTTGCACCATTTCATGTTATAATTATTATTTTTATTTTCTTAAATAGGATTTTTAAATGACACTATTATTTACTTGAAAAATATACAGAGAAGATCTATTGTACTACGTTTGCATATGTTTGAATAAATTGGTTTTATATTTAACTAGCATCCTCTGTCACGACTTTCATAGTCTAATGAACTTAGATAATTTTAACTAAGAATTGAAGTTTTATTTATTTTTCGATAAAAATCATGTATTTAATGGCTAGAATAGGTTGGTAACCTGTAGGGTAACCCATCCTTTCTGCTCTTGTTGGATTACATAAGATCGTTAATCCCCCCCAAAAAACAAACAAAAATAGCAGTAGTATTTAATATGGTTAAAACTGAACAGAATATTTGGTTGGTGATTAAAAAAAAGCATGATTTGCCATCTAATTTTTAATTTCAATGTATGAGTTAGTAATCCAGATGGACAGGAACTATCAAAAAACTCTTGCGGATAATGTGCTGCATTATCAGTCTTATCGCATCTTAAGGCCCATGAATCTTTTTCACACAATAACAAAATGCAACGGATCAACATTTTTATTTTGGTAGTTTCTGCCACTCAGCATTGAACTTTTAAATTCTTATTATTGTAAATTTAATTACAGCTAAACATTCCTTGAACTATATAAATTATTTAGTTAAAATTTGGTACCGATGGGTTCAGTAGTTTAACCATTTTAAACTCTATTCCAGAATAGTGCTAACCACTTATCGGCCGATTTTCAAACTTCACTAGAATGTCTCATTGCGTATTTAAATCTTTTTAAATAATTTAATTGAAGCAAAGAACATTTTATTATCAATTTCAATATCTCTTTAAAAAAATTTGATATTTGGTAGAAACACCTTGGAGTTATAAAAATATCAAATATTTTTCTCATAAATTTTATTCTCAAAGCCTAATAGAATTTTCAAAGTCGGGCCTTAAAAATTAATGGAATTTAACTTAACAATTTAGTCACTGGGGTGATAGATATAACACCGTAACTTTGTAACCTATCATGGCGCACTCCACCTATATGTCAATTTTCAAACTTCACTGTTATTTTCATACACTGTCATTTGTAATTAAAAATCAGTAGATTTTATTTTTGCTTAACTGTAAAGATGTTGTGGTTAAAATTTGGCACAGATTGGTTCAGTACCTTTCGGAGTTAGTGATCACAAATGAAAAATGGCTTGTCCTTTTATACAGTAGTATAGATACATATTTGATCGTTTAATAAAACGAATTCATGAATAGAAATAAATATTTATAACGTTATTTTTTAAATTTTTTTCATTCAATACCCAGTAACAATATTTAAATTAAACTACGGCTAAATAATAAGGAGGCTTAGAGAATCCAATAGTTAAATTCCTGACCACACATCTCTACCAACCCATCCCATCAATACCTAAGTCCCCTAGATTGGTCCTGACGCGATCATTCCATCTACATCTTTGTATATCCGACGGTTCAAAACTGACACCTTTTTTGGGATTTGATCATTATTAAATTCAACAAATTTACGTGCCCATTTTAACCACTGCCCGGCTATTACCTGAACTATTTTTACCGTATAAAACTCTGGCGGTTACGTATTGTGGAGTCTTCTTAATTCTCAATCCTCTTTTGGGCCAATTATTCTACGCAGTACTTTATTCTCGAAACCTTTAAGCTGACGTCCTTACCTTAAGCAACCTACTGTTAGCATAAAATATTTTTGTATTTTAGTACAAAAATATTTTTTATTTTATTTTATTACTTACCGCATCTACTCAAATGAGGCATTCACATATTAAATTTTGTCAAAGAATTTACAAAATTCAAAAATATTTTTGATTTTGTCTTCTGTGTCTTCCAGTGCTTCATCTATACATGAGGGTATATTGTACATTTTTTCTGGCGTCAGAGTATAATGTACATGGTGTTATTATGTATTTCAATGCCAGTGCTATCATGCAAGTTGTACGAATCGGTGGTTCTAGGCTTCTCATCAGGTAACCGTGGGCGAAAGCTGAGTGTCCTATTCTTAACCTCGTAAAGATTATTTCTACTATTCTTGATTTTCTTAAAGATGTTCTCCAGGGCCGGGTGTTTTGTTTAATTTCTTGAAGTTTGCTGGGTATTTGGTTCCATTTTGTTTTACAATGTAGAAACAACGTTTTTCTAATGTCAGTAATTATGGTTCCTATTTGGTACAGTCTCACGAGATTTGCAGCACAAAAATATTTTATGCTAACAATGAAGAATATTTATTTATATTGTGTTTAATTAATATTTTATTTACTACTATATGAATATAATTCAATTAATAAACTTACTAACCAATTTCTGTTGACATTGTATAACTTATTACTTTTAAATATTTATAAATTAATAGCTATTGAAAAAAAATTCTAAAGTTAAATTAATCTGAGATCGTTCACCATCTCCATTCATATCAGAGCATTGCGTGTGGATTAAATGCTATTTCGGAATAGTGAGGAGAAATTTATTCTAATAGAACTTATTAAAAGAATAAGAATGAGGCACAATCACCTTTAAAGAAAATGTTCGATTCTTTACACTATCATAGGAAGATTAAAATGAAAGAATATACACCTGCCTACAAAAAGAAAATCAACCTAAAAGGAATTTTCCCGATAATATCAACTTCTAACTTTCAAGGTAATAATGTATAGGGTAAATAAATTTATTCACTGTTTGAAAATATTCCGAGTCGAAGAATTCGTTAATAAATAAACCGTAAAAATGTTTATTTATTATTTATACAAGGCAATATATTTTAACTTATTATCATACTTAATTTATAACGCTTGGTTACACCTTACAAGAAGATCTTAAAATTAGCTGGATTAATTTTTAATGCCTACTTCATACTTTTGAAAAAAATTTATTATTTCGTTTTTTTCTGTTTGTTTGTTTTTTTGTACGGTTATATCATTACTATTACTTTATCAATTCCAGCTTGACTAATTTTATTTTATTTTTCAAATGGATCGAACAAGTTTTTAAAATGTTTAAAAATTATTTTTATTATTAATAAATTATTATTAATTTTAATTTTTTATGTTCTCTTTTTTCAACAATAATATACATACTTAAATGCCTCTGCAGTTCCATTTATACCTACTAAATATTACAAGAAGCTTTGGTGTTGTTACATTGTTACTATTGTGTGTTTTATGGCCCAATTATTCTGATCAAGAGACCTTCATTTCCTGGATATACTTGACAATGTTAAAATTATTTCGGAATGGTTTGTTGTTGGATGCGTTCACCTCAACACACAGGCTTTTGTTGCCTGTCCATTAGAGGTAAGAGATTGTTGTTAAGATAATGAAACTGATACGTGAGCCGTGATAAAGAGTGAACAGGAAACTATAAAAGGCCCAACAGCAACGTCCTTTTTGTATAGAATTTTTTTCCGGAGCCGAAACCCTTATTTAATGAGAATCTGTTAAACGAATCATCTGTTATGATTTTCAATGAGGTTATTACGGTGGAGCCTGTGAAAAGATATTGAAAGTATATGGAAATAGTCTGGATCATACTTCCGAACAGTTTTTGAATAATTGTAAAGTAATAAGTTAAGTTTTAAATTACTTTTCCAAAGATAAAACAAGAGCGTTTTCAAAGGCTTCGCTATATTTTAAAATTGAGATAGATAGATAATTTTATCGCTTGTAGAGATACATTTTATAGCAAAAAGTTGGCCTAAGTAACTAAATAAACTAACTAAATTTACAAAAATAACTATATATATACATACACATCCACATACATACAAATACATAAAGCATAACCTTCCATTATAATTCAATAAAACTATCAATACACAGAAATATTCCTTAGTTTCATAGATACGAAATGAAAATTACAATAATCGGTTGCTATTCCAGCTTTTATATAAGTTTCGATACCTTCATTCATTCCTTAAAAAACTTCTTGTTTTTAGTAAATTTACAAAAAAAAATAAAAATGAGGGTCAGCTTTGGCATGCTATCCACTTCCAGCACAAATACCAGGGAATCTCAATTATAATTTTGTCCTACGATTGGATTAATATAATTATCCCTTAACTGAGCATAATGTGGGCATACAAATATCAAATGAAATAAGTCTTCCTTCTGTTTAAGGTTACAGAGAGTACAGTCTTCCTCGCAATTTATTCAATATGTGGTGCCTTTATGGTATATTCGGATTAGTTTTGTTCCTGCAACTTTTAATTTGCTAACTAGTCTAATCTTTGAAATATTGCAATTGAATTGTAGGTAATTGTTCTGTTGTAAATATTGATATATGTGGCTAACAGAACAATTACCTTATCAGAACTTTATCAATTGAAGCTTATCATAAAATTCGGATTTTTACGCCGGTTGTCGAAGGATGTTCGACATTCGTGATGTCTTCCTAATAGTAGGAATCTATTCATTCTGTGTTTGTCAACTACTGTAGTAACAACTTTTAACTTGCCCTAGCCTTCATAAAGGCTTTATAGTCATTAAAAACCATTGACCATCACGCCGCCTGATTTAAAGAAAAAAACAAAATTAATGAAATCATTATTTCCAAATAAACCCCTTCGTTGTCCTCAATCCTTTCACAGTTATGTAGGTATACAATTCTTAGTATAAGCCACTTTCAACAAAAATATGAATTTTGTCATTTGAAATCAATGAAGCTTTTACCGAAATAAATATGAAACCTATTTTTTATTAAAAATAATATGTCCAATCATGATAAAGAAAAGTGGAAAAAACATTTATTGTTATTTGGACATTAAAATTATCACTGCCGAACAAAAATAATTATCAAATTAAAATTTCGTTTCTTTGCTTTTTGATATTTTGTGCACTAATAATGCAGTCCATTATCCACAAGTTTCTAAATAGTCTGTGTCCATCTGGTTTAAAACTAATGAATTAAAATTAAAAATTAGGTGTCTAATTAGGATCGTACGTAATCTTTAAGCACTTAATCAGTGCAATTTTAACCAGGTTAAAAAAATTATTGGTATGCGTGAAAATATCATTAAGAAATAATGTTCAATTGCATTATTACTTTATTATACTCAAAGGTATTGAGAAGGATTTTCGGGCCCATTAAGCAAGGAGACCAATGGAGAAGACGACATAACAATGAGGTCTATGAACTCTTCGGGGAAGCGAATGTGCTGCGAACTATTAAGTTAGCACGACTGAGATGGGCTGGACATGTCGCCAGAATGATGGATGACCAGGTTTGAGGAAGCTGCAGTCGCAAAAGATCGAGCCACCTGGCGAAGGCTCATTGAGGAGGCCAGGGACCACATCGGTCTGTAGCGCCATGGGAAGAAGAAGAAGAAGCTCAATTGCATACTTCACAAAAAACTTATTTGTGTTGGAAAATGTCCGTTTTTTATGTATTTATAAACTCTTCATCACAGAAAAACTTATTTGTGTTGGAAAATGTCCGTTTTTTTGGATTGAATTTTATTCTGCAAATGGGATGCGAACGCACGACGCGACGATACTCGCATCCTCGTTGAATGCTATTATATGCCTCTGAAGGTGTTATACTGATCTCAGGTGTCATTTTACGGTCCTCTTCTTCATTTTCATCTTTCTCTTTTACGAGCTGTACGATTTCGTCCTCAGTAAGAATTTCTTGGTTCTGCACATCTTTGTCAGTACCACCACCTTTTGAGCCTCTTCTTCTCGCATGATTTGATTTTCTAGCACCTTGTGTAGATGTGTACAAAGGCGAATATTGTTTTCAGTAGTTCCTTGTTGACCAGAAACCAAGCTGGGACAAAGGTTTTTCCAAGAATATTGTATCAGAGTGGACAAAACAGAAGACCAACAATTAGCTAAATTGAAAACAACTTTCAGATTTACATTTTTTAAAGCAGTCATCACGTTATCGTGGTTTCCTTCATCAGCAAGAATATTTGTAAGAAGAACCGTTCTATAATTCAGTTTAATGGCCTTAATGACATTCTGTTCCATTGGTTGCACAAATGCCGTTGTGTTGGGTGGAAAAAACATCACAAAAATATTCCTTTATAATCAGTTTCAAGTTCGTTAGCAGACGGGTGGCCATGACAGTTATCTAAGAACGAGACTACTCTTTAAAGAAACTAATATTATTAAGTTTAATTATCCAACAAGGGCTCCTGACAGACAGTTTATTCCATATTTTTAAGTATGTGGAAAAAAAATACCAAAATGTAAAATTTGTTACTATGAGTAAAAAACTTATTTTTCTTCTAGAATTTCCATTATCAGTAAATAATAATCCTTTCGTTGCATCCCAATCACTACAATCTCATATTACTAACATTCAAGAATGGTGTCGAAATTGGAGAATAAAAATAAATCCAAATAAATCCCAACAAATAACCTTTACCCTTCGTCGTAAACCTACGACTTCCTGGACTACAGTATCCTTTAATGATATTCCACTAATCCATGTTGAACAGATCCGATAAATAGGACTCCACTTGGACAAACGTCTTACTTGGAATCCACATACAAGAATAAAACAACAAGAAACTGCTCGTTGTTACAGACTACTTCAAGATTTACTAGACAAACGATCAAAGCTCCTAATTAATTACAAAAGACTCATTTACATGACTGTGATTAGACCTATTTGGACGTACGGAGTTGAGCTTTGGGGTGGTTAGGGGTGGCTCCACTAAACCATCGAATTCATCTCGAATCCAATCCTTGCAATCTAAAATCCTTCGAAAATTCCTTAATGCTCCTTACTGTGTAACCAATATACTTATCCATAAAGACCTTAATGTTCCTTATGTTACTGATTTAGCCCAGACCAGATACCTATCCTTCTATAGTAAGCTCCATAACCACTCCAATCCACTAGTCTACCAACTTGCTTCCCACTCCATTCCCGATAATCCTCCGAGGCGTCTGAAAAGAAGATGGCTTAGAGACCTTTTAGTGTAGATTTTATTGAAGTGATACTAGTGAATAGTCCTTCACAAGTTATTTACATGCCATCGTATTCACTATCAACACATTTACTTAATGTATATGTTTTAGTACAGTTGTAAATATTAAAAAAAAATAAAAAATAAAAAATAAAATCATTGTAAGCACAAATCATCCCTATAGAATGGTAACATAATGAATAAAGGGTCGAAGTTGATGATGACTAAATATGATCACGAATCCCCAACTGAAGCAGGTCTTCGTGCTGTTCTATATAAATCTGATTGCGATATCCATCATAAGTTACAGACTAGATAAGGTTCTAGAATTATTCGGACAGCGCTGAAGGCGCAGCGAATTCATGCTCCGCCTTGTTAAGACCTGGCTGTAATTACAGGTCCGCATTGAGGCGATGGACGAGCTGAATTTACATCGGCTCTCCCGGCTGTCTGGCTGGATTTATAATGGAAGGTGTAAATAGTAGGGTGGAGGTGGCAATCTCCATTACCTCGTAGCCCAGATGCCTCCACCAAATGGTACTCCTAATCGCCGTATCCTTGTGTCTTCCTTAAGGATGATATTGTGTGTTCCTTAATTGAGGTTCTGACCTGGTCGTGCCCCAACAACTGTGGTACTTGTAATATGCAACAGTAAGTAACGAGTAGCCGACCTTCTTTTTATTCAATAACCTTGCTTGTTTTTTGTTTTTTTTTGATAAAACATATTTCGTATTTAGAACCAAAACATGTTCATTTTTTTTTTTAGATTAGCAATTTGGAAGTAAACTTTATTTTCCGGAAAATAATACTTTTTTTGTTTTCTTTAAATTTCCCCTCTCGGTGATAAACTGTATATGTTTATACTTGAGGTACTGATGATGGAATAAAAGGATCAATGCCATTAGGATTTTTTTTTCTAAGCCTCTATGGTTAAAAATAAGTTTTGATAAATTCTTAATTATAAGGATTCTAACTCTTTCACTGCATCAAAGGAGCATTTCATGAGAGTTTTGAGGATAGCAGAGGTTTGAAAACGAACAAATCACTATGAGTCACGATCTGGTGATGGGTTCAAATATTGTTGCCATCTCGGTGGTTTTCCTATCAGTGTCAGTATGTTAACACTTTAACGACAACAGCGGGCACATAGGCCCGCTCAGCAACTTAACAAGGGGACCACAGCGGGCACATAGGACCGCTAGTGAAACCCACAAACAATTTTGTTCCAGGAATACTTACGTCATTGTAAAATCAAATTACCTTAGTATTATGACAGCTAAGGTTCTTGTGAACATAATTATCACCTTGGGTTGAGCTTACCTTTATTCTATTGCCATAACAATTCCTGGAAGCTAATTTGCTATTGTTTAGCGTGTTTTTAAGTTATTTTAATCTAATTAAAATTATTAAGGACTTGGAAAAGCTGATAAATTATCTACCAATACTATTGTAGTATGGAATCGGAAGGCAATTTATTTTGCATTGCCAACTCCACGATACGCTTGGTACGGGAATATATTCCACGAAACATTTTTAAACAAAAAATGGACCAACTTACAAAACAGGTACTACTAAGTAAGTAATGTCTATTTGCAACAAGAGCTATAAGCATACTAAATAAAGTGGAGGGTGCGAGGTAGGAGGGTTGAAAATAGTGAAAGGGTAATAAAAGGTGTTGGAAGGGTTTCGACAGGTCAATCACCTAAAGAACAGTTTTATACCTGTTCGGGTGAACAAGACATTTTTGCTGAATAATAAACCTAGTATGTTATTCCATCAATATTTCTGGGAATTATTTATTTTTATTTATTTTTTTTTACAGCTAGGTACTGTTTTTCGTTATCCTCATATTCATTTTATGGAAAAAGAACTAATCTTGAAGGGGTTTATACATTTTTTTCCAACAGTGCAGTAATATTTTGTGTGAAAATGAAAAACAAATCAAAATAAGTCAATAGAGAAATAAAAAAATATCTATTAAAGGAAAAAAAAGTTATTTTATGATTTAGACAAAAACGGGCAGTGCCCCACGGGCATTAGCGGGCACATAGGCCCGCTACATTTTTGCCCTAATCACCATAATTAAATGGTTGCTAATGATTATAAAAATGCATGACACAGTTATATTACTGCTAAATGCAGCTTTTGAGCGAAAAAAAATGTTTGGTCCACAGGGAAATATTAACAGAAATGGCTTGGTCGTCAAAGTGTTAAAGGGGATTGATTTTCATGTAATAAAACCTGTCACCTTTAGTAAGTCTACGGTTATATTTAGTAAATCAGTTCTTGTCCTCTTTAATGTTGTACCCTGAACTATCCTCCTCAGCACTCCGCTCTGAAACTGTTCTAGTCTCTTTGCTGTCGTGTGTGGGATGTTTTCTAACATTGGAGCTCCATAGAGTAGAGCTGGTCTTAGTAAACACTTATTCATAACTAATTTTAGCCGGAATGATACGTCGCCGAACCATTACGATTGATGAATTAGTTGCCGCTTCTATTGACATAAATTCGACAAAGACTCGGAATTGAAACTAATTCATCAAGCGGAACATAGACTAAAATTAAATAGTTATACGTCATCAGAAATAATAAAATCGTTGCATTTTAATTGTATTTTCAATAGGAACGGAAAAAACCAACCAGTCATCGGGAAAACCGAAAGTACCCTTTCTATCTGAAAATTTCCCCCACTACGCATTTAAAAAAAAAAAACCAAAAAAAAAAAACCAAAAAAAAAAACCTGTACCACTTACAACCCATGAAGGGTCTCGGGTACTGAGGTAGGTTGTACAGTTTCTGAGCCAATGGTTGTGAAAGGAGGTGATTTGGCTAAAATTCACGCTTAACCGCCAGATTTTCCCTAATTAAGGGTACCCACTTTTTTGAGGCTGAGCGTGCCCAGGGAGGGTCTCCCAACCCCGAATTCGACCCACGACCGAAATAACAGAACATAAATTTTTTGCCTTCAGTCGGACTCGAACTCGGGCCCGGGAGCATGATAGTCTAGCGCCTCACCCACTGAGCTACTACATACTTCCTACGCATTTAAACCAACCTAAAATAGTTAAAGGTCCTGCTATATTTCAGAAGTCCGTTTCCCTCCTTAAGTGATTAGCAGTATAATTGATCTTGTCTGCAATAATAATTCATCAATTCTACTTATTTAGATGCTAATGAAAAAACGTCCCGTGTTGTATTTGGACGGGTGTCAATATTTATTTTCCAAAACAAAAACGTTTTTATCTTTTTAACATTTCTAAACTTCGAAATAACTCTATCTTTACTCACAACTTTACTGGTAATTTTCGCATAATTGCGTTTTATAAAATGAAACTCTGTCGGAACAGGTGATGAAAATCAGATGATATTCTGCGAGTTTTTGTAAATGAAAATCCCAGAACTATTTGAAATCTCGCAGAGAAAGTAACACTTCGAAAATTAAATGACCACACCAACTCAAGACAATAAAAGAGCACAAGAATAGAACGGCCACAAAAAAAATTGTTTACAGGTCTTTTACCACTTATTAGAGATAAAAAATGTATGTATCAAAAGTAGATAGGTATCAGAAACGGTAAAAATAAGGATTTAAAATTCTATTCAGAAGAGCGAACACGTTAAAAATGGATTAAGAGGAACGAAGCCTATTTAAATTAATAATTTTATACTTTTATTTTTAAAATATAAACTTGTATTAATTTCAGGATAAACCAATGTGTGATTTATTGTACATTATTATGGGTAATAAGTCCAATGGTGCATCGGGTTTTTTTTCTGATATTTGTTTATTTTGTTTTTAAATCGTTATTACTATCACTCGAGTGCAATAAGTGATGGGCATAGGTATGTCAATAGCCGAGCGCGTTGGGGCGTTCATTCAGTTCTGAAGGTCCTGTATTCGCACCTGAGTTGATATTTATTTCGGGGAGGTCTCCCTCAGAGAATTCCCCCCTCCACCGGCAGGTTTAGATTGTTAACCTGTAGGATACCTTAATTCGGCCAGTCCTAACATATGGAGATGAGACGTGGACTTTAACCACCTTTTTAAAGTAAAATCATTTAACTTTGAGCTGAAGGTATTGAGGAAAATCTATGGTCCAGTCCACGATTTTCAATCAAATAAGTGGAAACTTCGATCCAATGTCGAGTTGTATTCCTCGTACAAAGATGTAAATGTGATCTATTTTATTAAAATAAGTCGTCTGTAATGTTTGGGTCAAATCATAAGAGTGTCTACCAATAGAATGCCGAGCAAACTTTTGCATGGCTCTATAATTGGCAAAATAAGAGTTGGCCGACCAAGAAGATGATGGAAACAAAAGGCTAAGTATAAAAAAAATAAAAATGACGATGTATGAAGAAAACGATCAAAAAAACACATTCCTAAATATTAATAATATACACAGCCTTAGGATTAGATATTGGAGCAGGTATATGTCTTGGTTGAAGGCTTTTCATTTTTTTTTAAATAGAATGGCTGCTTCCAAGGTAGTACATGGCCTGTCGGGGATTAATATGCGTATCATAATAGTTTTAATTTTTTTTTTTTTTTTTTTTTTGTGTATATTTGTTTATCCTCAGTTTTATTTTCTGTTTGTTTTTCTTTATATTAATTAGGGTTATGTCGGTATCAAAAATCGATTCCGATACTTCGGGTTAAAAATAAATCACCTTTGCAAAGTAGAATCCAATAACTAGAGCAATCCAGATGTACTGACAAAAAAAAAAACAATTATTATTTTAATAATAAATTTGTTAACAGCAGGGATCATTATTATTTTTAATAGATAATGCATTTATAAGCCAACTTTCAGTCTAGAAGATGAAAAAACAAAATTAATTTTTTTAATTCTTTATTTATTTTTTAGTGTTTGAGTATATATATAATCTATAATATTGACTATGGGCATCAACAATTAGAATAAAAAAATATTAAGATGAAACATTGATAAAAAAAAGTAAAATCGATGTATAATAATTATATAATTAGGTATCACAAAACCATCTTCTTAGTACTGATTTTAGGCCATTCTTTTCTCAAGAATCAGTGGAATCAATGTTGGGTTTTTAATAAATCCTCCGGTGAACAAATATGTCTATAATAAAATAATAAAACTTAGGAGTAGTTCAACAAAAATTTCAATCTTAGTTATTTATGTTATAATTTATCACAGAAACTTGGATTAATTACGAGGTAATGCTCTTACGTATTGCTCGTTAAGTGGGTGGCATTTTATGAATTTTTAATTGAGTTTGCACTGAGGCGATACATTTATTTTTTTCGCCGTATGGGTTGATAATGTAGATGGGTAAGTATGGAATTATTTAATATTCCAAACAGTATTAGTGCTCATTAGAAATAATTTACAGCTTATATTTATGGTTATTTTATTTATAGGCTGTCATCAATAATATTATATAGGATTTAATGTCATATCTCATTTTCGAAACCATTAACAGCTATCTGTGTGTATAATAAAAATGATTAGCTATGAAGTCGGACATATTTTAAAGGGGCTTAGGGTACTTAGCAGCATATAGATATAAATATTGGGATATTATTAAAAACATTTTATATAAACGAGCCGTTAGATTGAGTTATAAATTATTAAGTGTGTTCATAAACGTCAGGAGAGGCGGAGGGACTAGTTTTTTTCTTTTTTTTTTTACTGAAAAAACACTTAAGCCTAATTTAAATATTGTAATCCGGCAGTTTCACCGCTCCGTGTCTCCCTGCCGTTACCTTGAAGCCTGTTATAAAACGGTAATGATTGTTATTGGTACTTTGATTATATGATATTATCTGCTATCTAATAGAAAGTGGATCAAAAATCAAAAGGACTAAGTTTTGTTAGTTAATATTCTGATGCTGTTACGCATTCAGTACCAGTTAGCTGGCTAATATCCGTTGAACGCATTAAATATGGTATTAGGATCAGCTATTAGTTAATTTTCAAGCTTTGGTGGAACAGGAATTATCATTTGAAGTAATAAAATGCGAATTTGGTCACTAATTGAGTGCTGAATTAATTATTTTCTTTAACTGCATCTCATTACAGGTCATCAGTTCGTTATTAGGGCTGGTGTAGCATAATTAATCGGATAAAAGAGTATAAATTGAGAAACCGGCATTTATGTTTGAAATTAATTTTATATAAATGCATGAACCAATCGCAACATTTATCTATACTATTATATAAAATGACAAGTAATTTTCCGTTTGTGACCACTAACCTCGAAAACCACTAAACCAATCTGTACCAAGTTTTAACTACATCATCTTCATAGTTCTAGGAAGGCATACGAATAATAAAATTTACCAATTTTTAATTAAATATTAAGTAAAAACGTGGTTATATGTGGAAAGTTTGAATATTGACTGATAGGAGAGGATCCATTCTGAAGGAGAGGTTAAAAGGGACGGTGTTATATAGAGCTTGAAATTGATAATACAAATTTACTTTTTTTTTTCAATTAAATTGTTAATTAAAAAAGTGATAAATATTTGGTGCGACATGTGGATCTAAATGAAGTTTAAAAATAGACTGTAGAAATTGCATATATTCCTGGAATTCCAATTATCCCTGCCAATTTACTTTTTCATTTCAAGACATTACAATTTCCATTTAAAGTTTGTATTGCTTTTACTATTAACAAATGGTCCACTGTTCCTCTCACGTTCCATTATTTGTAGCGATTTCCAGAACTGGTAACTCTTAACAAACAAATCATTCTCATGACATCGGGAGACAAACCTCGAATTGTCGTTTTTTCAGAAGTCTTATTGTATTCATTCTTCCTACAATACAGGATTGTAATTGATAAAAAAAAAAAAAACTTTGTTTGTTAGTTAAAATTGCTGTAAACGCGGGCTACTTTGACACAGGTTTTGCAAAGTTTACACTTCAGCGCGATCTTTTTTGTGGATATTTTAAATTTTCTTGGACCAAATGATAGCAACACAACTCAGCCTCTTAGTCCCGTTTGTGCGATTTCGCTATCTTCTATACGAGGGAGGCAAGGCTTCATTTTATTTTTTTATTTTATATCATGTTTCTGTATTAATACAAAGGAATATTGAATTTCTTTGTAAACTTGGGATCAATCTAGGAAAAACTGTTAAAAACCTAAAAGAGTAATAATTTAAACAAATTCTTACTCATGTATCCACTAGACATCACGATTAAGTCGTTAATAACAGAATAAATATTTTAATTTGAATTTAATATTTTTTTTTTTGTAATACTATTACTATATCTGTTTGATTGTTTTTTTTTTAAATTTATGTTATTAATGTTCAAATATAAAACATATATTATGAATATAGTATTTTTTTACCCATTAGAGCAAAAGCAAATAAAATAATCTATTTAAGCTGTTTTCCCTTTAACCAAAAAAAAAAACAATGAGTTGGTATGTTCCTAAACCTTTTCAGCTGAAAGCCACACTTATGTTATAAATGTTAATTTTAATTTAATTTGTAATGTCCCAAAATTATAATAATAATAATTACACTGATTTAATTTATTTTTATTTAGTTACTCTATTTAAAATGATATAGTTAGTATATATACTTATTTCTGGGTACGAGTAATAAACCAATATTTATAAAAAATAAAATTATCTAATTTAAAAGTATTAATCATTTCTTGTCGTCTGAAATATTTTCTAATATCTTTAAGTTAAGAATCGACACCGAATGAGGTTAAATCTTACTAATAATTTCTAGTTTTTTTTCCCTAAGAAATTATGAATTTACGTTTTATAAAATATATTGTGTTTTTTTCACAATAATTGTTTTATTCAAATCTACTCAATATTCAAAGGTTCTCCTGTTTTCATATTTTACGCCTATAGTGGTGGAATTACCAGTCATATATAGAAGTTAGTACGTTGGCTTTGGCCGATGTTCAATTATTGAGAATAAAATAATTTTATGCTGTATAAGCCAAGAATACATTCTCAGCTTAGGAATCCAATTTTCTCACTTCGCCGTCTTACAGATAGTATTTTTCTTCCCTTCTCTTGTGCTCATGGTGATTTAGAAATTTCTATAAAACATTGTGATGTACACCTACGGTAATAGGTATCTCCCACAGTGTGTAATTAAAGGTTTATATATTTATCAGAACATTAGTTTTATTTATTTTTTTTATGTAATCTCATAGCTTATACTCTTTCTTTAAGACCAGAATAACCAGTAGAACACAAGTCTGACTTATCTAAATATATCTACTAGAGGATCGGTGGTATTTTCATACCTACCATGTCCTAATACATACATATATGTATGTTTACAAGAGTATAAGACGCACGATATTCATTCAGTTAGAAAGCATGGGCTATTATATAGTAATGTATTACGATTATTTAATCTGTCACTATATTTAATGATATAACATTCAATGATTTCTGATGTCAATCATTTTACTTTAAATATTGACAAATTTAGAGCAATATGAGTACACTTAGAAAACTGAACTCATGTAGGAGAGTCATTAAAAAATAAATAGAAAAAAAAATGAAGTAGCATTTTACTCTTATGCTGCTGCGGACTCAGGTGAGTGACCATTAGAAAACCGCTCAGGATTGTCAAATCGCTCATTCCCAGGCAAGCACTTTTGCAAAAAACTAGCAAAGGAAAATGTAAAGGACGAGCTTAAATTATTCTTCATGAATAAAACTGTAGAAAAGCAATGGGAACCACTTGCGAGTCGGGAGGAATGCATACCACTGTCACTACATTGTGGACAAGCACCTGCATCAGGATGCTAAGAGGACATGATTATTTCTGACAACATATACATAAAATTTGAGTCTTCGCATGTTTTCTATGCTCATTATTCCATCAATGAGAAACAAGCGCTCGGGCTGGTTGGTTCCTGAAGGTATAACAAATACATTTTTACAGTTGCACTGGTAATAAACAAGCGTCAAATAAATTTCAAGGAAACAAATTCTTGTAAGAAATATTAAAAAATAATTTACATTTAAATGAGTAGTTCTGTGGGTACGGCACTAGACTCCTGGGCTCGGGTTTACCGACTTTGAGCAGGCACTTTAATTTTTGTTATTTCAACTATGCCGAAACTTCAGGGTCCGGGAGTATACCCTCCTGGGGTACACCTGGTCTATAAAGTGGGTACCCTTAATTTGAAGGAAAAACCCAGCGGTTGAGTGTGATTTTTGCCGAATCTTCTTTTACAACCAAACAGTTTTAAAAAAAAATATTTATATTTATGTTGCCTGTTTCTACTTAGTACTGAACTATCCATGTATCCATGGTGTGGACGCTATTATGTCTATATTTAATAAATTAGTTGAGAACATATCCGAACTAGTACTTTTTTGGTTCTAGGCGATAATGATTGTCATAGATAAATATAATTCCAAATAAAAAACGAAATCACTCATAACTACCTCTTAAAAGTAAAAAAAGTTTACTATAAAAAAGTATACTACATGTTATAAATATTACACGCAAAAATAAATTAAATCTTATGTTTAAAAAAAGGTTCTTATAACATTTTAAATAAGGTAAGAAATAAAAGAAAACAAAAATGAAAAATACAGTATACAAAGCTGAAAAATTAGTATAATATTACAGAAATAATACTGGACAAATCAAAATAAGTAATCATAAAACTGTAGCGAACGTTAATGGTTCCTAGGAATCGACTGTGGGTCAACGAGAATCTATATCGATTCTTTTCTCGAGAATCGACTTTTGTAATGACACATCCCTTATATATATATATATATAAAAGGACTTTCTTAGTTAACTATTATGTATTTAGTCACCCAAACAGTATTTTTATATTAGGATATAAAAATAGGACAAAAGTAATTTGTTTTTAATCTTTTTATTAGTGTTCTTTTTTGTTGTTTCAATCTCGAACCATATGGGATCCTCTCTTCAGAAATTAGAAAAAAAATACTAAATCTAAAAATTCTCTTTCGACATTATTGGTCATCTTGCAAGTAACTGAATAAACGAGCTACATCGAAGCTCCAGACGAGTAGGTACACCCACCGACTACAGCAGCAAGTATTCTTATACCAGGCACTAGGTTGCTCGGCAGGGCACTAAAATTATTTTGTTTGTCTGAACATAAAAAAAATAAATAAATAAAAAAATAGGAAAATGATATTGAAAACATGTAAATTTTGGTTGAAAAAAAATAAAATACTTTTAACGTACTATACAAATATTGTTTATATATATAATTTTATCTATGAAGAACAGTTCTATTATATTGCCACTCAAATACGAGTTACGAATGATGTTTGTCCTTGCTGTGACTGAAAGGTGTATTGTAAAGAGAGTGGTGATCGGCAGGTGTGTTCAGAAAACCAATAAAACGGGACCGTTCGGTTGGACCTGTTTTCTGCCTCGTTATCTTTCCAATAACCGGTGAAACTAGAGTCTGGTCCTAACAAAGAATCCACTCTTAATTAGCCGCTCTGATCCTCCCAACTTCGGTGACATTTTACTCAGTATAGTCTATCTTTTCAGTCTTGGAAGCGATGCCTTCTGTCATGAAGTATATAAATATTTCGACATGCGCATTTCGGGCGGCTTTATGCGGTGCTTAATTATTACATTCACTTGCTTTTATAAATGTATTCCCTATATACTATGACTTGACTTCCAATTTTAATACACATATTTGTTGGGACTAGTAATGTAAAATTCCCAGGGAATATTTCCGGCATATTCTCAATCAAATTCATAAATTCTTGGTAATTTATGATTAATTAGCAAGATAGCTCAAAAAACTATAAATCAGTAGGTAAAAGCAGTACCTAGATGGTTAAATCAAACTCAAAAACTGAATATATATTTTTAAATAAAATTCCTGGGAATTTATAATTTTAAAAGCGAAATCGCTCAAATTAATAGGTCAATGTGGTAATTGTGTGGCGAAATAAAACACAAACACTCTTATATATTTAAAATGAATTATTATTGATTGAATAAAAACATCAGAAAAATAACTAGAATGTAAAATTTTTTCTAGGTCCTCTAGTCACTGTAACTCTCAATAGGCTTAGGTTTTTAGATCTGGACCTCCTCGTTAGAAATAAACAAATTATTTTGTTTTCAATGTTTTAAAAATGAAAGAATTGTGTAAATATTATATTAAGCTGTAATCCCCCTCTTGTTCATTGAAAATTTAATGTACTAAATAGTGTGGTGACATTGACAATTATTGCCCTAACAATGACTAATTCTTAAGTTGAAAAAACATAAAGAAACAAGATATTTATAAAAATAGTTAGTTTTTGAATATTTTAGAACTAAGTTGTTTGAATATGAGTTCCAAGGAGAAATGGCTTGTTAAAATATACTTGGTTTTTGAATTCTTGCGTTTTTAATAGCGGTTTAGGAATCGAAATCCATCTAGTTTAGTTCTATAAAATCCCAGGATATTGTTTATACCGGAAATTAATGCATGGAATGATAGTTCTTGGATTCAAATGTATGAATTAACTTAGTTAACCTAGTTTTAAGATTATTAAACTGTTAGTAAAGTTTAATTTAAAATATAAGTTTCATAAATTCCCGATTTTTTGGAATCTTCCCGGGCCAAAGAAATATGATTTTATAAACGGGTGTATTTATCAACATGCTACATAAATAATGTTATATGCATTAACTGTATATTAAATGGAAAGATGAGTGGTAGCAATATTTTGTTTTTTATGGTGAAAATATAAAACACAAGCCTCACAAATATTTAATCGAAAATAATTATCTTAAGAAAAATAAGATTCAGAAATAAAATGAAGATATGGATTAAAATTGGAATTAAGAAAAAACTCTTTTATTAACATTGTTTCCTTCTTACAAAAGGAATTAATGCCATGGTTAAAATGAAATATTTATCATGTGCATCTTCCTCGCACACATCTTAAAATTTTTACTTTTTTAAAATAATCCGTTTCATCTGCCGCTTGGTTTTGTTCATGAATTTTAAAATTTTACATGTTTATATACAAAAAGTTTTCCTGAACTCGTTCCGGCTCTACATTTTTTTTGTCTTAATCAGGATAACAGATGGGTTATATTAGGGGGGGGGGGAACTGTTATATATATAAAAAAAAATAACTTAAAAAAACATGCTTCTTTCTTTTCCTGACTAATATTTTTTTTACTTTCTTAACTGATGCTTAAAAAAAATTCTTACTTACTAATACAATAAGGATTTAGGCTTAGCATATCTACATGTATATTAGCTTGATAAATGTAAATATAACCTGATAGCAGAATTCTTAATTTTTATACAAAAAACCAACTGCAAAAAATCAATAAAATAAAAAACAGATTAGTATCTTTAACGTTTTTTATTGTTTTGTTTTTTTATACAATTTATAAATGCGTTTTTAACATTTTAAACATTATTTATTATAAATAATTGAATAAATCATAAATTGCTTAATTCAATTAATTTCTTCTTTTAGGCATAAGTAAATAACTTAATACATGCATGTTAATCCTCAGTTACAGTTTATGAGAATACTTTTGTTTAGTCTGTAGGTTACAAGTAAACAGTTAATTATAAAATTGGATCTTTTTAAGGTTGAAAATTTTTACTATATAACTGCTCCTGTAATTTTAACTAATGAAAAAACTAAAACATTATTCTTAATAATATGATATAAGTTGCAGGGATTTTAATAGTTTAAAAAAAAATTTAATTGTGCACAAAACTTGGGAGATAATACAGCACATCTTTTTTGACATAACTTATTTTTTATGACAGCAAATACTCTCTTTTATTACTCATATTGTTGCAATTTTTTATTGAAAATATATCCCGATTTAGGTTTTAAAAACACCTCGATTAATTATTGGTTTTTTTCCCATACAATTTGTACAATTATAAAATTTTAATACATATGTACTATTAATAAAAAAAAAGTAATAAGTAGAAACATGTATTTTCCTATGGTAATAAAAATAAAAAAATAATGAATAATAGTATAAAAATGCTTAAACGAGAATAAATAATTAAAAAATAATAATGTGTGGTTAGGAGGCCACATCACCGGCCAAGCACTGGTCTGGTCAAATATTTTTAAATTTTATTTTTAGGTATTATTTAAATGTTTCTATTCGGAAATTATAATTTGTGATTTTTTGATCTGTTTTGTAAAAATATTTTATCTGAGATTAACGCAATAAATTATATATTATGGCCTAGATTTTTTTAAGCTCATATCTTGATACTATACAGAATTACTTATTTATTTATTAATTTTATTACTAATACTGATAATTTACGATAGATAATTTCATTCTTTTTATTAGGGTAATCTAAAATTACTTTTTTTACTACATTTAAATTGTGATAATAACACTTTGAATATGATGTTTCTTAAATTAAGACTAACGAAGGAAGAAGGCGATATCTGGAAACAGATCCAACATACCCAGATTGGTTAGTAGTTCAGTGATATTTGATGTAATGGTTAATTAATCGAGATTTATTCTGTGTTTGCCATAACATTTAAGTGAATCCGCCCGAACTGGGAATCCAAGCTGGCGCTCAGGGGGCATATTACCGATCTTGCTTGATTCTGATTAGGGCTCGGAGTCCATTGTTTGTAAATGAATACAAACTTGGTCTTTATTAACTGGAAAATACGTTTAAGAGTACATTTCAAACTCAGAGTGTACAAAAAGGAAAAAAAAAATAAATAAAATAAAAGAGTTAAATTTTTACATTTATATAAATAGGTCAGATGCTATCAAATCTTTTACAATTTACATACAAAGATATATTTGAAAATTAATTTCTTCTTTTCATGTAGATTATAATTAATCTATATTCTTAAAAAAAAGTATATTCGTTAAATTACTATTAGCGTGTATTTTATTACTGAAGATACCCTTGATGTGCGGAAGTTGAATAAAGTTAAATAAATTTTAGCTGTTTACGATTTGGCGACAATTTTTTGATAGATTTATTCAATTATTTTCCCTTTAAAGCACTCCGAACGAGTTAACATTTTGAGAAGTCAACTCTTCGTCGAATGGATGTTAAAATCTCCGCAAGGTTTGTTAAAATTAAAATACGAAATATTGGAGAAGCTTACAAAATGTTTGGGTTTGGAGATTGATGTGAATATGATATGTGAAATTTTGAGTCAACTAAAAAGATGAAAGGAAAATGGTAGTTCTATAAACAATTTTTTAAATTGAAAAATCTCTGACTTGATTTCATCCCTTCTGGCAGTGGCCTTGTAATTTCTTAGCAGATCGTTATTTTTTTTTATTATATCAGTCGAGGATCGATCATGGGATCAGAATGTTTCCCAGAGGCACCCGTATCTCCTCTGGTGTATACTTTAGAGTAAAGCTGACTAATCGGCTGCTTTTATGGTTGGCGACTAGTCGACGATTAGTCGGCAAAAACGTCTAATATTATATTAATTTTTTTTCTACGCTTAAGAACAGTTTGATTGAAATGGAAATATGGCTTTTATTGGTTGTAATTTTTATTGTAGATTCATCTTTAGAGTTTGTTATTTATTCTAGGATAAGGAATAATTTTAGAGATTTTTTTAAACAATCAATTGTAGAACTTTAAGAAAAATCATGATAATAACAAAATAATAATAGTATGATCATTAAAAATGCTAAATTTTTAATTGAAATGTAATACAAAGTTTGCAACATAAAAAGGAAACTGCTATTTTAGCAATATATATATATATATATATATATATATATATATATATATATATATATATATATATATATATATATATATATATATATATATATATTTTTATATATTTTATTTATTTTTTTATTTTTTATTTTTATTTTTTTACGTCAACAATACTATACAATAGTATTTAAGTAACCAATTATTTTTTTTTAGGTACAGGTTTTGTTTGGTTTCACGATTAAAAAATATTAATTAATTATTATAAGGTATTATTAAGGTTGAAACACTAGAAGTAAACTGCAATTTTAACATTCGTGTTTCCATAAAATCCATAAAAAAAGATTTATTTTTCGGATTGATGAATTACAAAATTTTAATATTATCTATCTAAACTAAATAAAGTAATATGCTAAGTTTTGCTTTATTTTTCTAAGAAAACACTCCGTTATACACCGGTTCTTTCTAAAAAAAAAAAAACAAGAAAAAATATAAGATAAACAAAAACCCGTAGTATATGTACTGACGGCAATAAAGCACCTCGAATATTTCCGATGTTACCCGAACTCTAAAGAAAGCAATGATCGGCTTGGCCGGATAATTGGCCTTTTTTCCAGCCGATTAGTCGTCCGAAGTCGTTGTCGGCCCTTCTCTAGTGTTTACCGTTAATCAGGAGTAAATCCAACAACTGAGCGGTAATCTTACCAAATAACCTTGTACAACAGCTGGCTAAGAAACTACCACTTTACCAAGTTCCTTCATTCTTTGTGGTGCAGATATTAATATTTTAGATCGGTCGTATTTTCCAATATATGGCGCCGCTTCCGGCTGATAAAAAGTACTTTTATAACCCACGGCCATCACTGCCTTTCTTTAAAAAAGGAACAGAAAAACATATTTTAAAACAATTTTTTTTTTAATGTTTTATTTGACCGTAATTTTATTCCCCCAAATAATATTATTGCATGTTAAAGTCATGCAGTTTCGTCAAAATATCATATTTATGAATAATCTAGAAAATAATAGGAACATATTATAATTCATAAAGGAAATTATAAATATATAATTCCAATATGAAAAAAGTTTTTTTTTAAATACCAATATTCAATTAACTTAATTCAAAATTAAATAATCTATTAATTCTAGCCAAAAGTTGAATCAACATAATTAACTAAATATACTGCTAATTAGTATTTATACTCAAAGTCTAAAAATAACTCTTTTTTAATTCAATTATTATAACATCCGAACTGGTAAAAATTAGAACTGAAGAAAGGGGCAATGATTATTTGGTTAGAAAAAAGTTGTATACCTCAGGATAGCAGCTTATCGAGCCAATTAAATCAATATGTAGTTTTTTCCCCACTTAGCCTGTTCCTTTTTTTCTTCCGCTAGCTTGGTGACAGCTGCAGATCCGATGGTTTCCTTCCTTTTCGTTGTACATTTACTTTATTATTACTGTTGTTTTTTAATTGTATTGGATAATTGACAGGCTTTGACGTGCAGGAAAGATTATGAAGGCTTCCATCATGTTTTACTTCCCTGTAAACTATATCGAAGCCGTTTATTTTTAATTTAATTTACAGAAAGTTTGATTTGGTAATGGGTTTAATTATGACTAATCTTTTCAAACAGTGAAATATATAACAGTCGGGCTGTGCCTTTTATTTAACAAAATTAAACTATTTTTTTACTTTCGATGATGGATTTCCTTTTATAATAATCATAGAATACCATGGTATCATATAACATAATAATTAAATATTAAATTAATCATTAAACAAAGATCATATAAAATTAAATTACATAATTAAGTATAAGTTAGTTATAATTATTTTGCTGAACGATTTAATAAACATATCTATTGCCATGGAATAAATTTAAAGTTTATTTTTAAGAAAAAGCCTTGGTGATATCATCATGTGAGTTGTAATTTAATTTTTTTTTTAATTTGATTTGCTCGAGAAATAAATCAAATCAAAGAGTTTGGAGTTATTTTAAATTTTAGCCTTTATTTTTAACTTTATTTTACAGTTCAGCCCAAATCCGGAGGTCGCAGGATTTCTCCTCATTGAGATGTCTCAAGTTATAGTTGACCTCGGAATTTTTTATTCACATCAGTATTTGTCCACAGCAGTTGTTATAGCCGTTGGAAGTTGTTAATGAAATCTCAACTTTAAAATTTTAACGTCTTCGAAAAGGGTAAAAAAATAAAAAAAATTTGTTTTTGATAAAATTCTACTTTTAAGGGTTTTTGGTGAGTTGAATCGATATTTGAGGTCAGTTTTTCATGGGAAAAGTTTTCCACTGATTTACAGCGGGTTGCATTGGAATTTTGTCATATTTTGTTTTTAGTTTTTGAGTGTCCTAAAGCCGGGTCATGTCTTGAGCATGACGAAATTATTTTTTTTTCAAATAATGTACAAAACAACAATTTTACATGAAAGAATCATTTCTCTTTCTTGAATGAGAACTGTGAACAAAAATAAAACGTGATTTTCAAATTTTTTTCTCGGCTCCTAATGCTCATTGGAAACTAAAACTATATTATACTATAACTATATAACTATAGTTTTGGACTATTATAGGTCCCTACAACACACACAAAAATCGACATTTAAATCTGTGAGTTACAAGTCAAACGTCTCCTTGTCTTTTTTTTTTTTTTTTTAGTAGGCCTAACCTAAGAAATTTGTTCGAATTGCCTAGTAAATTTGTTCGAATAATTTTACATATTTCTTCCAGCGTTGGGGGACTAACCATGGTTGTGTTGAATAAGTTGTATTCTTATTCCCAGATAGCAGTATTTTAACGGAAAATTTAATTGTTTTAGGATAATAATTTATGTTTTTGTCTGAATAAAGGATAAAGAAAAAAACGTTAATGATAAAAAACTTTGTATACGTTGTAAACTTTTTGTTAATAGGCGTCTTTAAAACATAGAATATTATAAGTCACGCCTATTTTTAATTCTTCGACTCCAAAGTTGAAGTACGTATATGGTTAAATAAATAACTGGATATTCTGTATAGATTAAAAAAAAAGAAGAACACATGCATACAAATATATGTTTATTGGACTTAGAAAATCTAAACGAGCGTTGGGGCGTTCTTTATGTAATTATTCCATCGGAAATGTGGTACGATTTGCTATGCATTGATTACGTACACGCTATGTTGTAAAGACACGGTGATAATGCGGGACAACGTTTTGCGGACGAGCAATAAAGCCAGGCCGTCCCGCAGCCGAGCCACAACTAGACCCAATGCTGACTAGATATGGAAATTCAATAAGGCGACCAGCTCGCGTGATGGTCCCAACATGGCCGACTCAGTTCCTGCCGACTAATTAGTGCATAAAAATGGAACCTTGCTCAGTCTGTCGTGTCCGAGGTACCGCCTCCTGGCAAGTACTTCCTCTGGCATCGACCATCATGGACTTGACCTATCCCAAAGCATAAATATATGAAACGTCGCCAATGAGATATCGCCAATGTATTCTTATATAATGGCAATGTTTTCCTCTTATACAATCTATTCCATGTAGTTTTTTTCGGAGGAATGATTTATTCGCATTTCCGACGCAATGAACCCAGGTCGAGCTGGAGTTTCTTATAGCTTTGTATATTTTATGCGATAAGAAATGGAAAAATAAAGGGACATGAAACGAGAAAAGGAACTGTAATTTTTTATTCTCTGTGCATGTAAACCTCATTGTTTTCTTCCATGCTTCAGTAAGTGTAATGGTCACGATGTACCTCGCGTCCTGTTCCTGTGTCTGGGTTGGCTTTAGTTCTTATAGATAAGTCTTGTAGTTGTTCATGGCCTCATTATGCACCAATAAGTTATAATAAAATAAACCCAACTATTGAGTTAACCGAAATAAAATTAGAATAGCTGGCTTTCTCTTTAGATTATCATTTTTTTTTTCATAAACTTTTACATTCGATGAAATATTCTTTTGTGTGTAAAAAAACTCAGTCTTTGCTATGATTTCAATGCATAATTTTCCCATAATTTCACATTGAAGAATAAGAGGGTCATTCCATGACTTTCGCCCTTTGATGACAATATTCTGCGAACTTGAGTCGATGAAAATTCCATAACAATTGTTTGAGAACTTGCAGTGAAATAACCAATTTACATATCCACCGTCGTAATCCGAAAGGTGCAAAATTCTAAACTGGCTTTTCTCATCTATTATAAAAATATAAATATCATCGCACTCCTACGCTGTATTTACCAGACTCTGCATTACTCCTCGTTCCAGACTTCTTGCCAACAACTGTTATTTTTTTTTTTAAGTTTAATTAATTTATGATTGTGAAAAATTACTATTGCCCATGATGCTCTTTGGCCGCGCGATTTATTCGGAGTTTGAAAGAAATTTATTGATTACAAAGACTTAAATTACAGCAAGCCATAGTTTCCATTTGTATTGCGTTCTGTTACCTACTGTAATTATGTTTCAGTAAATGCTATTACTGCTATCTAGTATCCAACTAGATGTATTCAATCAAATTATTTCTTCCAAATAATAATTATTAACAAACGAAAATGTCGTTTCGTTACTTTTTGATATTCTGTGTAAAAATATGATGCACAGTATTTTTGATATAATGCCGTACATTACCCGCATGACTTACTTAATAGTTTCTGTCCATCTGCATTACCAACTCATAGAATAAAATTAAATAATGGATGTCTAATTATGCTCTTACGTAATTTTCCACCACCTAACCAAAGCAGTTTTAACCAGGTTAAAAATGACTGCTACGCATGAAAATATCATTGATGAAATAATGCTCGATAGATAAATAAAACATCAATTATTAGTTAACATTATCGAAGTTCTTGTTGTGAGCGTGGGCGAAGCTGCGACCGGGGGTGCTAGTATATATATATACATATGGTATATATATAATTGCAGATATGCATATGTAGATAATATATATGTATAAATGTACTCACTCATGTATACTCATTGTTTTTTATAAATATTCCATTATATTTTATTTCCCCTATAATCTATGCCAGAGCCGTTATTTATTCTGTTTTCATTTAAAAAAATCTATTTTAGTAATGGATTTATTAATTATTAATATTTTTTAACAGTAAGATATATAACTGTAATAAATAAGAATTTTATTTAACTAAATTAAACTATATTTTATTTACGAAAAAATTAGAGGCCCTTATACAGGGTAAACCAGACAATTATTGACACTTATAAGGAAATATTCGGAAATATTCCTAATATAATTATAGAAAGAATAGTCTAATAAAGATGAAATTTAAAGTTATTATTCAATTATTATTATTAGTTATTACTATACTTTAAGCTAAACAAAAAAAAGGTTTACACAAAACATTATTTCTGGAATGCATATTACAAGATAGTGACAATAAAAAATGTAAAATCAGTTATTGAAACCCTAAGGATATCTTTTAAATATGGACAGAATTGAAAGTATTTTTAGGATGAAAGTAGTTATAGGATTTAAAAGGAATTTTATTTATTTATTTTTAATTTTTAGGTTAGCGTGTCAATAACTAACTATCTGGAGTGTCAATAACTGTCTGGTTTACCCTATCTATTACCAGATACCATGGTTTTATTTTACATAATATAATTAAATATTTTTGTTATTAATAATTTCATTGTACAGATTAGTATATACGCATATATTATATAATACAATGTTATATAATTTGTAATAAAATTACTGTAATATATTTATTTTAATTTTAATATTTACATATATGTAATTATTAATATTATTTTGTATTAAAATAAAAAATTCCAATCAGTAAAAGGACTTTTGCCAAGCGACGAGCAAAGTCATTAGAGGCAGCGGAGGTGGCACACATTCTTGAAGCTATTATAGGAAGAAAGTAAGGGAGGATGGTAATTGGCTTAAGGCGGAGCCCCTTATCCGAATCTGGGAGGGTTTTTTAATAATACCCCTCCTGGGAGGCTCCTGATCAGTTTATCTCATAATTGAACTTTTTGTATAATACCCTAATGGATAAACCATTAAGAGAGAGGGGATTCGATCAACATCTTATTTATCAACACCTCTTCTCCAGGGGCTAGGGTAATGGCCAGAGCAGATTCCAGATATTGGTAATAGGATTTGGAGCCGTCTTTTAGCCCTCCGGAGGCAACTCTCCTTCTTCCAATATTGTCCTTTCTGGATTTAGCTCATCGCCATACTCCCTGAGCCTGATCCTATACTAGGGGAAACCAGTTGCTATAACAAGCAGTCCTGCTTTATATATGATGATTGCGTTTGCTTGTGGTAGATCTCTTGTATAGGCTTATTATAGAGGTAAAGTTTATTTGAATTTCTCGATGATTCTGTTTCTGATGTTTTTCAGATGTATTTAACAATTATTATTATTTGAATATTGATTTTTGTAAACAAAAAGCTCTCAAAATTAATCAGAATAATTGAAAATCACCAAGATTTAGGATTTATAAATCATTTTCCATTTCTGGTGAATTTTTCTATACTTTATTCAAAGACCAGTTACAAATGTTGAACATTCGTTTAAAAAACAATATTTGTTGAACAGTTCTAAAAACGTACTAAAAACTCAAAACATCAGCAATGTGATAAACAGATTATACATAAAGAGGAAAAGGTGTAAATATGGGCACCCTCTTTTGTTTTCATTCAATGTTGCTTTTTACTTGAAGAATTCTCGATTTTTGTCTATCATTATACAACTATAACAAGTTTGTTAAATGCGAGAAGACAAAACAATGATTAACATCAATTATTTCATTTGGAAAACGAGGATTTACAAAAAGATTTTAAAATAGCACAAGAAAAATTGCGGTGTAAATATAGGCACTCTTCATAAAAGTCACCAAAAATAGTTCAAAACAGGAAAAAAAAAAAATACAGATATCGCAATCATAACTGGCTCTTTCAGCCCCGGCACGATCTGAGTTCCACATTTGGGATCATTTTACATACACCTCTCCCCGAGTGTGATCAGAGAAATTTTCATCACAAAACATGAAACTATTTTTAAATAAACATAAGAACATGAAACTAAAATGATTCCACATGTCTCTGAAAAATTTACAGTCTAGAATGAACCCCAATCAGCACAATAACTTAAACTGAATCGTTAGTACTTGAAAGAATGGTTCCAACTGCTCACTGTTATCTTATATTAACAAATGCCTCCATAGACAGTCCTCGTCAGTCTTCAATATCTCCCTAAGCCATATATATATATATATATATATATATATATATATATATATATATATATTATATATATAGATTTATTAATTTTTGAAATGGAAAAACAGTAGATCAAACAAGTAGATACCTATAGTGGCAAAAAGTGGAAGAGGCCTTTCAGAAGCTATCAGTTCCTAGAGTAAACTGTGATGTAATAGAAAGAAAGAGAGTTTGAGTAGCCAATTAAACAATCAGGTGAATAGAATATCCCTTAGGTTTTCATATTAAAATGAAAAATAAATTTAAATTCCGCTAATATTTACGAATCATCAGAAATGATAAATCCTTCAAGACTAATCCAAATTTTTATTTAAATTAACACATAAATATTTCCAATTGCTGCATTTTAAATTTGTTGGGTATTTTTTTACTTGAGCCCTCCATTGTAAATTAGAATAAATAACTAGAATACCTTTCTTGAAACTCAATGCCTCCTAAACGTCTATAATGCGTTAATTAACCGTATATAATGAACTTAAATGATACATTCTCACACTGAGAGTCCCCAAACTAAAACATGTTGCGGTAAGTCTCCGCGAAAACACTTTTTCCGGTACTCTTTAGGTAATAACTCCGAAACTATTAATCCCATTCAAAATTTATTATGTACTTCAATACATTTCTTCTATTATATATAATTTATACCAAATTTTGGATAAAATCTTAAATCACTCTCGTCATTTTTAAAAACTCACAAACGTCATTTTATTTTTTAAATTGATAGATAATAAGATTCATTACAACCTATTACTAATAACAGTTATAGAAATAGTAACTGTAAATACCATTAAAATAAAAATGCGGGGCTAAAGTAAAAAAGACCCAATTTGTTACTCGCAGGAACAGAAAAACCGACCAATCACAGGGAAAACTTAATGGACTTCCTGTACCTGACTTATAAATGTAGCGATCAAATGTATTTAGCTATCTATCTCCCCCTTTTGTCTTTTTACTGTATTATGTTTTTAGAACTGTTGATGCATGAAACTAATCTTCAAATAAATAATTTTATAATCGTTATTGTATGGATCCGTCTATACGATCATGCGTACTTCAAGTATATCCAAATCTGCTTAATACAGCAGCGATATTGAAGTAAGTAGTGGATTTCTAATAGCCTAAGGAGTAAAGTATTAAACGTAATCATCGGACAGGGCGGGGAGAAAGGGAGACAAATGGGAGATAAAGGACGGGGCCTAATACAGAGTCACGGGGCACAAAAGGCAGCCGGGCCTGGGGACCTCCAGATATTGTTAATAGGCTTCCTTTGAGGCCCCTTCGGATTGGGGCTACTCATTTGTTGTACAAGGGCCCCCTACACCCGCAGGGTCGAGATAGGGCCGCCTCTCAATTGGATCTCTGTTATACATCGCTACCCACCTCTCAGCTCTTTGAGCAGGCCCTAATACACAGTCATTATTTTGTCAGCTCCTCTAAAGGGAGGGATCGTTATGTCGGGGCTCTGCACGAAAACTCATCTCTCCTTACAAATAACTTCTTCACGATGAATGAGCTAATCTTGTTTTCTTACTTCTTTATATTAAAATGTCTTTGTCGAATATTCTTTTTATCGGTGAGACAAGAAATTGAACAATAATAAACAAATATTTTAATTTCTAATTGAAGACAATAGTTGAAGGACATAGGATACAGCCGTACCATCCTGTATAAATTATTATTTATCTAATTAATATATTTTATATTTAGGCTAGAAGAAATCCGAAAATATAATAATTACACACATAACGACCCCATTCCACAAACGGACAAAATAGAATACTTAGGACACACATTTGATAGGAGAATGACATGGGGCAAACATATTAAGAAAAAACGGGTTTCATTAAATATGAGACTGAAACTAGCGTACTCACTATTCTGAAAATTATTAAAATTAAAAATAAGAAGGAAATTTATTACCTACACACATCTACTAAAATATTTATGAACTTATATTTCATCAATATACTGCATATTTCTAAACATATTAAAAAGTACAAACTTTTCCATCTAAGACATTAGGACTGTCTAACACACCCAAGTAAACTCTGAATGGTCACATCCCTCATGCCGGTGAATACAAGATTGACTGTAAAGATAATTGATGAAAGACCTACTAAATGTAAAACAAGATTTGGCCAGAATTCTTCTTAACCACTAGGTTTTACCCCACTAAGGGGTGTGTACCAAGGAGGGTCTCCTGACGCTTAAGTTGAATCAGGACAGACATAACAGAAAATAAATTTCCTGTCTACAGTTGGACTTGAACTCGGGCTCCAATAATCGAGACTATAGTGCCTTATCCTTGTATATTAATGTTACATGTCACGTAAAGTCTGCCGTGACGGTTCGAAACATTTTCGTGGTGGATCTATTCAGGTAGTTAAAATTCTTTTTTTATTATTATTTTATTTATTTATTTATTTTAATACGAATGTTTTAAAGATGTTTAGGGGTTTTTTTTTTTTTGGTAAAAAAAAGGTAAGAATTTAAAAAAAATATATAATATTAAAATGCGCAGTTTAATGTTAATGAACTATGGAATGGGAAATGAGACTATGCATGAACATTTTGCCGTACTAAAATTAACTAATTATTAAAAATTATGTGGAAAATTTAAATGAGATATAAGAAAAAAAAGGGCTTAACACTTCTGAAGAAAGTAGTTTGTAAATTTATAAATCAATTATTGCAATATAAAATATTTTAAATTATAATGATTTAATAAGGATTTATTAAGTGATAATGGTATTCCAACACCCAAAAAATTCTATTTTTTTAAAATATTAGTGATGACTAGAACAAGAATCTCCACTATTTACAAATAAGGAGCAACATGGTATTCCAACAAAAGAAGAAATTAACAAGAAATAGTATTCTTAAACCCACTGTTGGTGAAAATAGCTATTTATTAAAAAATTAGGATTTTTTTTTTTGAAAAAGTATATAATATTAGTGATGACTAGAACAAGAATCTCCACTATTTAGAAATAAGGAGCAACATGGTAACAGATTTATGTATACTTAAAATAAAGTTAATCTAATATTGTATAAAATATACATAAAATATATCCTATACAAACAAAAGAAGAAATTAACAAGAAATAGTATTCTTAAACTACCAGTGGACTACTGTTGGTGAAAATAGCTATTTATTACAGCAGTTAACTTCTTCTTATCACATAATGATCCTCTAATCATAGGATCTAGCCTAACAGGTTAAAGCCTGAAATTGTTTTTGAATATAGGTTTCAAGTATATGATGGGATTAGAGAAATATCAATAGTGATGTAATAGATTTTTCATGATAATACACATGCATTAAGATATCGAGAACCCGCGGATTATCTAACTCAACGGATGAAAAAAAATTGTCCCGAATTTTTTTTTCTAATTATTTTTATTTGATATAATATATTTAAAAATAAGAGCGAGTTAAATAATAATTTCTGGGAATATTTGTTTAAATTATGGCATTAATATTTCTCTGTAACGCTAAATTGTAGACGATTGTTTAACTCTTCAGCTGCTGGAAAAAAATATTTACATATTAATAAATAAAACATTAATAAATTAAAAAAAAAATGTTAATATTTTTTTATATATGATATAAATACAAAAAAAATTAATATGCTATAAGTATCACTTTAATTCATTTACGTCCACTGTTGCGTATATGCAACAATAATTTAACATTTATTTTAATTTTAATAAGTTCAAATATTTTTCTATTTTACTACATCAGCTTATGATTTAAATTTTGTAATTATTAAAAATATTTTTTTCAATAAATTTAGTGTTTTTGTAAACAATTGAAAAAAATAAGTCAATTTGTTATTTTTCAATGCCAATGAGTAGTAAGATTTAAATGTTAACTTCAGCCTAAGGGTTGTTACAATTAAGTTGTGTAAGCAATGTAATGTTAAATTGCACCCAGATTGCTTTAAAACTTACTAAACATAATAAAATTAAAATTGTGATTTTTGTGTGAAAATAGTGTAAAATATGGGCATATTTGTTTCAAACAATTTCAATAAACGTTTTCATGAATTGATATTATTGTAGGATTTATAAATACGAGTATATCACCTTACCTATGTCTGAAAAAAATATATATATTTTGCAGACCAATGTTGTGTGATGGCAACATTTTCTGCCACAATTATGGGTAAACAAAAAAAAAAAAAAAAAATATTTTATGAATTAAATTACCCTAAAAATATTATGTGGAGAAAAAGCAAAACTTATTTAAGTTTATTAATTAAATTTTAAACAAAATTTATTAAAAATATTATTTAGTATATTTTTTTTTAGATATCGAAGAAAAGTAAATACTGGTATGACGAACACCAACTGGAATGACGATGGAATGTATTCAAAATGAAAGGTCAGTCCTAACGGAAACTTAATTATACAGTTCGATAAAAAGGGAAACATACCAACGAACAACGCCTGGAGTCGGTTTGAATAAATTATTTGACAGAATTAAGCTTCTGGCTGACATGTAACAAGTAAGAATAAATTTGTGTAAATGTTGCCCCGAGATATCGGTGGCCTAGTACTTCCATACCCCGAGGGCTGTTATCGAGGAGAGGCGACTGATCGCCCACTCACGATTACAGGCGGTCGATGAACGATCTTCCGGCAAGGGAAAAACCAAAAATTGATTAAAAAAAAATTAAAATAAAGAAAACAGGAGCTTAACCTAACGAGGTTTATTACGGAACTATGTTAATACCTTAAATTAGAGTGTCTCTGAGCTATGATTTGCATTCAATCATCAGTTGAAACCAAACCTAATGTCCGGTTGATCGGATATTCGAAACAGTGGACCATCACTTTCTTCTGACCAGCTACAATTTCCATTTTCAGATAATCATCGGTTATGTGAATAATTTGATAGCCAGGCCTCAAACTCTCCATGATATGTTCATTCACTCCGTTTCTTGTTCACTTAATGAAAGGAGCTACATATTTTTAGGAATAGTTTCTTCTCCTCTGTCTTAACACTATCCTCCGTCAGTGTTATTGGTTTTCCATCGTCTTCATCCGATCCTTCTTTTGTCGTTTTGTCGTTTTGTCTAGATACTCCAGTAATAGCCAAGGATTTCTGAGGATATTATCAAGCTTCTTAGTATATTTAGTATGTCTAAGCCAGTTGACGATATTTATATTAAGGAATTATTAACAGGCCAGGAATACAAAATTTAGTACATTCATTCTAGTCAGATGATAATCTTTGATATTAAAAATGACAAGTGTTCAAGACAATTATGTGCCTATGATGGTTATGATACAAACGATATTTCAGGCTGTAATAATTGCATTTCCATGACGATTTAGACACTTGGTGTTACTCTTCGATTAAAAATATCAAGTCTTAAGGATATACCGGTAAATTGTTAAGCACGGTCTAGGTGCAAAAATATTTTTGGGGTTCTTCAAAAAAATTGTACTCTTAGTACTCTTTATTCATTCTGCCAATTAGATACTTATAACAAAATTTTATAATGGGTATGTTCTAAAATTTTAATTATTCATGTGATTTCCAATTACATATCATGACTTAATCTGTTCTGCAAAAGTTGTTAGAACATGTTTTAATATTGATCTTAAATAGCATTACATTATTTTCGTAATTACACATTTTGAAAAAATATAGCCAAGGAACTTTCTGACGTATAGCTTTTATTCCACTAATTTATTTACTGATGAGTAAATATAAAAAAAAGAAATACACGTTCTAGATAATCAACATAAACTGTAATGCTTACATTTATTTTATAGACCTTGGATATCTTTAGCCCCTTCTACCAGCCTATTCCACCTTTGCCTATCCTGAACTATGACTTTCCTATGAATAACGCGATTTTCGGCTGTGTGATTTATTGTAATGTCCGTCCATCATAATTTCGCCATCTCTTTTGGCTTGATCCCTACCACTGGAGCACTCATTGTTTAGAAGAGAAGACTTGTTGGGTGGCCTCTTGTTTTTTTGTCCAGCGCGATTGACTGCTTGGTTTCAGAGATTATTTCCTATGAGATCTGGTATACATCAAGACATGGCCATACATCAATAAGGGTAGTATAATCAATTTATATATTCCGAGTTATATTTTCCGTAATATATTTTTTTATTCTATGATATGGATTACTGATAAGAAAGTTTTGTTCTGAGCAGATCCCTTGGTCGACACCACTGAGCTGGTCATTAAAGGAGGTTACTATGCTTCCGAGGTATTTTAAACTATAATAATAATAATAATAAATCTGTGCACATCTGATTTAAATTAAAGTATGTTCGACAACTCACAAATAATAATGAGGAGGTTGGTAAGGGACCTCGATTGACTGACATGAAATCTTAATATATAGACAGTGTGTATCGTCGGTTATTATAACCTATGAATATCCTACACTACTTCGGCTAGGATAAACTATTTCTTCAACAATGGTTGTGCAATAAGGTTTGCAATTTGGCTAGGATATTTACTAATGGAGAATCTTCGGCTGAGATAAATAAATAATTAATTAATCCTGAATTTGGGAGTCAGGATTCCAGTGCATTTGAGCATCTGAGCTACCTACCTCACATATAATGAATAAAATTGATGATAATAGAAAACATAATAACTTTTCACTTTTTCAAATTAATGAATAATTAAAGAAACGTTTTAGAAAATTACTTGAAAGAAAATTGTTTCTGATGGGTCCGTCGGGGATAATAGCCGAGGGACAGGAGACACAACTAACAACGGTTTACATCACGTGACGAGAGATAATTGTTTAATTTGTATCCCATTAGGGTTTCGTGAAGAGTTTCTTTATATAATTCATTGACTGCATGTCTTAGTCAAGTAGAACCGTTAAGGAGCATTAATACAAATATTATCGTATTAGGTAGTTTATTTTAATGATACTGTTTGTTTTTGGATATATATTTGTATATATTATTTGAGATTTGGAAATTCTGCCTTTTAAAAAATTGATAGTATTTTGGATCAACATTTATTTTTGTAATGTTGCATGGCTGAAATTCTTATACTAATATTAAGCTTTAGAAATTAAGTACACTCATTTTTTATATAGATCAATTTACTTAGGGTATAGGTATTATAAACATCTAATGACACTGTAGAGTAGATGCTTGTAAAACGAATAAATAAATTATAAACATCTGGTAAGGCTTTAATCTTTTCTCAGTTTTTCAATAAATTATGAATTCTAGGATCTACAAATTTAATGTGTCACCTTATTAGTAAATATGTGTTTATATATAATTATTTTATTTTCGAAATGTTTGTTGGAATTGTAAGAAGGTAATATATACGACGGAAAACAAAATGGAAGATTACTACTGTAGGTATATAGTTTTGTTACTTATATTTAGACTTTAAAATGTTGTTATATCCCCTTTACTTTCCAAAATACTTTTTGAGCACGATCACCCATACCCTTATTATCTAACTAACCTAAACAAAAAAGACTGGATCAGATACCAGATACTCAATGCTGATAAAAAACCTTTAGTTTATACTTCATCCCACGTTACAAATTTATCATACAAAGAATTAGGGAAATACTATCTAATCAACTCATCTGGGATCTTTTAATTAAAAATCTTTTAAAATAAATTTACACCAAAAAAGAACGATAAGCTGTCATATTTTTTTATTTATTTAAAACTGTATGTACAAAAATACATCAAGTAAATATGTGGTAATTACAATGCAAAGCTATGACATGACAAAGACTTGTAGTGGAACTACTTATTCGTACGTGCTAATGAAAAGTCAACAGTAAAAGAAGATCCCGAGGGCATCTTTCCAGACGCCTCCGAGGTTTGCTAGTATTGGAGCGGCAAGCAAATAAAGAAAATGTGGATTTGGGTGAGTATATAGTTTATGGTGAAAAGAAAGGCATCTGGTTCATGTCAAATCAGCGACAAGGGGGATATTTAAGTCATTGTGGACCAGTTCATTTTTATGAAAGTAAAATGCATTTAGGATGTTTCGAAGGATTTTGGGTTAGAGTAATAGGGTGCGGGAAAAATTCGATGGTTTAGTAGAACCTCATAATTCTATACCGTATGTTCAAATAGGTCTGAAATGGTCATATAGATTGTGTTTTTTTTGTAGTGGATCGTGAGATTAGAACGTTTGTCACGTAAATGCTGGAGCACGAAATCGACGTGCAGGTTTGTCTTTTCAGTCAAGAACATGTTATTTAAATGTGCACCATTAAAGGATACAAGAAGACAGGATAAGGTAGATTTTCAACGCAGGGTAAAGGCTATTTCCTAAGTTTTGCTGGGATTTATCTTAACTCTTCAGTGATGACACCATTCTTCAAGGGAATTGATATTTGACTGGAGTGTCTGGGATGCAACAAATGTATCATCATTAACTGATAACACGCTGTTGTCATTAGCATAGGTTGTGAGGATAATACAGGGATGAGTTGGGATATTAGCTTTATATACGATATAAATTATGGAACCCAGGATGCTACCTTGAGGAATACCAGCAGTCTGAGGAAAGTTGGATGAGTATGTTGAATTATGGTTAATTTTGAATGCTCTATTCGAAAGATAGGAACGGAGGATAAGGGAATATGTAAGTGGAAGGAATTGGCAAAGTTTATAAAGCAGTCCTGGATGCCATATCCGGTCAAAGGATATGTTCAACGTTCAACGTCATGAAAGCAGTACATCTTGCGCTCCAATGCAGATGAGATAACATCCACCACACAATTGCACTGCTGAGTAGTGGAGTGGGTTGAACAGTAATTTAAATAAATCTTTTAAAATCAATTAAAAAAATAAAGCTTTCGTTTATGTTAGATTTATTTTATTTAAATTTTCGGCAAAAAATAACTATGGCATCTGCTACCGCCCTTCTTGTAATTTATTGTTAACAGGAAAAAATATTCAGCATAAAACAAATAAATATTACCTTTTTTTTTTAAATTCAAGGGTAGGAATCCTCACAAGACGATGGACTACATGTCGGGTGGAAAAAGACCTTCTTTATAATCATTTGTTAAATGTTTTAGATTCATATTTGATAATGTATTTATATTTAGTAATACACGAACTATTATGTATTTTTATGTGCAAGTTCAAATTGATTTAGGAATAATGTAAATAAATGATTTTATATTTATCAGTTTCAACATTAATTTATCTCTGCAGCTGAATTCCCAACATTTAATTAATTATATCTCTTGGGTTATTAGAAATTGTATTCTCTACTTCTGATTCCTAAAGGTTTCCGAAGCGAAATAGACCAACCGCGTTTGATAGTTACCCTAATTTGTAGCTGAGTTACAATACTTTAACTGGTGTCGTGTCCAAGTGTTGTATGGACTAATTATTCGTATTGATAACAATAATAACTGTATTGTTACTATCATAGTTGCTTTTATCATTACTATTCTGTTATGTACAAGGTATCAGTAACAGAATTGCTTCCTGAAACAAAATTTAGATAGTTGAGTTCGCTGGATCACTAAACAATGAGGGCATTGTTTCGACGTGGATTTTAAAATTAGCAAACTGGATAATAAGTATGTAACTGCGAACTGAAAACTGTAAAAAATATTAACATACTTCCAGGAAATACTGATTTCACTAATTCTTGTTAAATGGATTTCAAAATAACTCTAGATATAACAATCTTCGTATCACATCTATTTTTCAGTATTTGGCGGGTCATGACATTGGTATGACATAATGTATAATGTACGGAGTATTGGAAAGAAATAATGTGGAAAATCTTTCGAAATGGAAATTATCGTCCAATAAGCAAGACAGACGCAGTTTCAGCAGGTTTAATGATTTTGTGGCGGAAAAAGAAGAAAAAGAAGCCAAAATACAAAAATAATATGGAAAACCTTTCGGAATAGGAATTATCATCCAATTAACAATAATTGAATTATTGACCCCCTTCCTAGCTGTTAACTGTCAAAACATTCTTTCAGTTTGTTTACCATACTCTCTGAACCCCTGATGAAGGCTTGCAATGCAAGTTATAAATTAAAATATTATGTCGATTTGCTGTGTATCTATGATTGCCTACCCCAACAATCTACCTCTCTAAATACTTCACTACTTATACCTTATGAGTAAAAATTCAAAAGATATCAATTATAGTCTTTCACAGTATTTGAAAAAAAAAACAAACAATACATTTTATTGAAAAATATTACAATATGCAACTTTATTCAATAATAAGCCTAATTTATCTTTTATGCTTGAGAATAAAGTCATTCAAATAAATGTTTTGAAATTAATTAAAAGCCATCATATAAAGCCCTCTCTTGTGTTTGATTTCTCCTGTTAAAATATTCAGCACAAAAACAAATACCTGTTTAATTTATTGTAAACAGAGAAAAAGTTTACAATTATTCAGACATTTTATTGAAAATATTACAATAGGCAACTTTCTGTATTAAACAATACATCTAATCATATACAGGAGTAATGTATATTTAAATACAATACAAGTATAATATTTTTTTTTTCGTAGCCATGACAGTTACGAATTATTGGATTTGACTATAACTTCTCTTTGTGCTGAACTATTGCGAGATTGCTGGTTCTCTTTTAGCATCGAATAAAACAATGTTTTTGTTCGTTCTATAATTCTGTTAAATCCTGAGACTAGATTAAAATTGACGAATATTTTAGGGATATTTTGGTAAAGAACCAATCTCAACTACTAATCTAGAAACCGCACCATAATCTTAAATTATCATTCAGTTTTAAAATGTAATTTAATTTCCATTTAAACTATGGCCTATTGCTAGTTTTTATCTAGTTTGAAAATACTATATTAATTTCGCTAAAGTATTATATAATATTATAAAGTATTATAGTTCTTTTATTTTATTTTATTTATCATTCTATGCATAAGTGACTTCTTGAGAGAAAAATAAAACTTATTGAGGTTGGAGAGTTTACCTTGGGTCAGTGGTCTTGTCATTCATTGTTTATCAATATTTTTGACTGATGTGAATTAAAAATATATAAATAAGAAATCCAATGTTAAAATATCTTACTAAATTATTATTATCATTTAGAGTTGATTAATGTTCGAAAGATTAAGGAAACTACAAAAAATGGTTTTCAAGCAGCAACAATGTAATATCATTAAAGATGCCGTTGGTAATTAAATAATTGAAAGTAAAATTAAAAATAAATAAAATAATTTAACGGGAAAAATATCCTGATGTTCTGGTTCTTGATCTACAAGTCAAGCTAATTTGAATGCTAACAAATTCAATCAAATCAAGTCCCTTTTACCATATATCTTACACAAGCATTGGGTTTATATATATATAATTTTAAATTTCACAAGAAAGCTAGAATTTGGAAGGATTTTCGTTCAATACTGTATCAAAAAGCTTTAACGATCAAAACTGCCTTTATAATTCATTCATTGTTTTATATATCCATAGCGCAAAGAAACATTTTGTATCAACGATTAGTCCATCATATTCTGATTTTATAAGTCATTCTATCATTTCAATTTTTTGGGGGGAATCTGAAATCCAAAGAGATTGCTATTTATTCGCTTCACCGCCTAATAAAAAAAATGCATCTAGTAAACCTAAAGATATCGATTGACATCAATGGCATTTAAAGCAATTACCCCTTGGTTACAATTATTAAATAAAAGAACTTGATTTAGTTGTTAGCAGGTCCCAAAGCCATCTTCTTTTTAGAATCTTCGAGGGGGGGGGGGGAGAGGAGTGGGTTATCGGGAGTGATTGTGAAGTAAATTTATAGATTCTTGAGTTCGAGTGGTTATGGGGTCTGTTATGAAAGGATAGGTATTACGGGTATAAATAAGTCGTAAGAACATTTTCAAACACCGAAACATAAAAATGGTATTTTGTACATTAAAAAAAAAAAAAAAAAAAAAAAAAAAAATGACTAGAAACTGTTCATCGTTTTCGACTACTTAATTATTTACTAGAGAAACGTTCATGGTTTCCGATTAACTACAATATACTCTATACTTAGACCTATTTAGAAAAATGGATTTCAGTTTAAGGGCGAATACAATTCTTGCAATCTAAAATCCTGAATTCTCCTAATTTTTTCGCAAATTAAGTTATTCATAATGATCATGATGTCATTTGTTGCTGATTTGGCTCAGACCAAACACCCATCCTTTCATGATAACTCCTTACCAACTCAAATTCCACTAGCCTTTCAACTTTCCATTCTTTTTCCGATAAGCCATTGAAAGGAACAAAACAAGCGATTTGCGTCTGAAAGGAAGATGACCTCGGGATCTTCTAAAATAGAGCTTTTATTGATATGCTATGAGCAGTTTCTTCTGAAGTTATCGACATGCTATTCATTCACAGTTCCGCTAATTTACATATCATATTATTGTACAGTTATAAATGAAGGGATTGGTGGATGAAGGGGTTATGTAAAATTTTTTTAAATGCAAACTAGTTCAATGGATAAAGGAGTTATGTGAAGAAGTGTTAAATAGCAAAATCTGAATGATGTGAAACAGTTATAACTGAAAACGTTATAGAAAAGGTTTAAAAGAAATCACTCAAAATTGTGTTTTGTTACATAATCCCTTCATCTACCAAATCCCTTAAATATCAATAAATAATTTTTTTTTAAACATTGTTTAATGACTAGTTTTTTAAATTGTTAATAGTACTTCAGCCGTATTATGGAAATCTCAATTTTATTTTTAAAAATTCAACTACGAGTTATATTGTAATCATTGAAAAATATGTTATATTTTTGACCCGATTTCGACAAACGATAAATTTAATTTATTCATTTTTAATAACCTTGGACTATAGCTATAACTAATAATTATTTATTATCTATGAGCTAAATGAAGTATGCTTAATTAGAACCTGAACCAATACTTGGACATTTTACCCTGAGCGCATATATGCTTTATTAAATATGATAAATATATGTTGCATTGTCAAATATACTCGGAAAGCTATCATTATTATGTATACTTTAATTTCTCCGTTACCTGATAGCCTAGTATTTGATGTATTTAATAAGCTAATGATGTTGGTTTGGATGAAATCAGCCCGGATAATTACAGTATTTAAACTGAGTTCTCTTGGTTGTTGGTGAACGGGGCAGGTGGTTCACGATGTCTTCCGTGCTGACAATTGGAAAAAAAAAAGTCTTTGATTGGACCACCCTGACAATGCGACAGAGCTCTAATATCGGCCTGTCAGTATGACATGAGCTTAGTTAGTTGGGTGAATTTTATTTACCTCAAAACATTATAAATTTGTTTTTATAATTATGTACTAAATTTGCGAAATTTTTATTATGTAGTTTCTAAGATATATGTACTGTAGAACCCCTATTATTTGGAGTAATGATGGTATGGTTCACGTATAATAAAAAACCCCAGATAATCGAATTACAAAATTTTATTAACAATCTGATAAATAAAGAGGTAGGTACAAAAAAACTGTTCATATACATTTATTTAATTATAATAAGCACAACTGAGTAAATAATTTTTTTTTATAGGCAAAGCCTTGAAAATATTACCATTTCTAGAATATGAACTAGATTTTACTGTACAGTAACCGGAAACAACTCATTCATACGAAACCAGCTTTTCGTGTTTTCCATTCATTAATTTTAAAAACAATACATGATTAACAATTATATAATGGTAAGAAATGATCTTACATTTTTATGTTTTAAAATTAATATTAAACAAATAAAATAAATGGCGTAAAAAAAAAAAAAATATATACAAATATAATAAATGCTGTAAAAAAAAATATATATACAAATAAAATAAATGTTAAAAAAAAATAATATACTAATAAAATAAATGCTGTAAAAAAAACAAAAAAAAAAAAAAAAAAAAAAAAAAAAAAAAAAACCTAGGTAAATAGAACCCCAGATAATTAGGCTCCTATTGTGTTTATGTATATATATATATATAGTTTTTTTTGTTTTGTTTTTTAATCCATTTATTGAAATTTACAACTGTACAAAATATATACATCTAGTAAATGAGTTGATTATGATTACAATAACATGCCAAAACCTGAAAAGAGCTACTCGTCAGTAGCATTTTAATAAATCAAATGCTACTGCTCATCTTTATGGATGAGTTTTTTTTTTAAGAAAGTAAGAAGCATTATGGATTTTTCGAAGGATTTTGGATTGTAAGGATTGGATACGGGAAGAATTAGAAGGTTTAGTTGAGCCCCAAAGCTCAACTCCGTAAGTCCAAATAGGCCTGATAACTGTCATGTAAATGAGTCTTTTGTATTAAATCGTAAGGTTACCTATTGTATATGAGAAATTTTCTTCTGTTAATATAATGCAAAAAGCAGGACAAAGAAGAGGCTAAAAATAACCCTGACTAATTATACAATAATTATTATATTAATAATTATTTATGTCATTATAAAGATGATAAATTGCACTAGTTCTTCCTGAGATAACATTTTATCTATAGTATAAAAAAAAAGAAAAGAAAATCTCTTGAATGGGAAATAGAGGAAGGTGAATTCACTTACAGGGCGAATAGCAATTACTTGTGTTGAATGATGGTTACTTCTTGTTCCCATGTTTGCTGTGCGTTTCAGTTATCAATTATATTATTAATAATTATTGTGATAATATGTAAATGCAAATATAACTTTGGAATTTCCTGTTATGGAGCTGATTTGTTTTATGATTAAATGTTGAGGAAGCCTTAACTCGCGAGCGGCTTGTAGCTCCAACTTTGTATGCATATAAATTAAATGTTCTCCTTTATTATATAATAAAAAAATAATTTATGTTTTATTTTGTATTGTTTTATATTAAAAAAAAAGAAAAAAAATGTTTCTCAAGTCTGCTAATATCATCACTAACCCTTTTTTCAACGAAAAATATCAATTGAATGGGATGATTCAGATTATTGTAATATTGTATTACTGAAAAAATAAAATATAATTATAAGAAACATATATTTACTTTTAGAAGTAAAAATAGAAATTTCTTCTTCTTTTTTTGAGAGTGTGTTGGTGAGAATCCAGAAGAATCTAACTTTTTTCTTATAATTTATATTATGAAAGGTTGTTCACATCGTGATTTTATTTTTAGTGTTGCTCATCATTGAAAGTCTTCATATATTTTTGTTTTCAGTCCAAGATTAATTTAAATAAACCATGGATGATTTACATACGCAATGTTAGATACACTATTTTACTAATGTTCGACTGTCAGATTCAGCTTTGAAATGAATTCAGAAAAATAAAAATAAATTATAACTTTTTAAAAATCTTGTATTGAGTAATAATTACAATATGCCACAAATAAGTAATATAAATGACTAAATTGTAAATAAAACACCAAAATTAGTGTTTCTTTATAGAGTTGTGAATTTCTATGAGTAAAAATAATTTATACTTATATACAATCAAGATTCAAATAGTGGTTTGAGGGACCAAATAAATCTTATTTATTAGTAAAAATGTAATATTAATTATATTTTTTGGATCCCAGGTTAATGTTTTTAAATACAATTTATTTCACAGAATAATACAAACAAAAACAAAAAAATTAAGGATTCGGTTTATGTTCTGAAGAAATTAAAAAATGTAATCCCATCACAAGATATTAATTTATTAAGGGGCTTTGAAAAAAATATTTTAGTAAAACTTTTGCTTCTCAATATTTTTTAAAATAATTTATTACCAAAAAATGCATATTTTAAAGAATCTTAATATCAATGAGGGGGTCATACATTATTGTAAAATTTAGCATTATAAATTACAAAATAAATATCAGGAAAATTTTTCATTAATTTTAGAATTCTTTGATATTTAACTTTGTTAAACTTTGTGTGGCTCATAGTTTCTTATCTTTATTCAAGTACTTTTTAATTCCATTTTTTTTTTGTTAAAATTAGAGTTATTTCATAGGAAGAGCTTTTTAGCTATTTCATCATTTTGACTTCATTAAGAGACCTCATAGCAGTCAAGCTCTGGGTTGAAGCGGCCCAATTCTATTTCAATTTATAAGTGAATCATATTATTCTAAATAAATAAAAAAATAAAAAAATTGCAAACCGATTTTTTAAATAATAATATACCTATAACCTAACAATTTTTACATTGTTATATACACACAAGGGAAGAAATCTACATGACTTCATTCCAAACTTACGGACCTACATTAAATCAGACTCATGGACTAACCTCTACATTAAACAGAAATCACAGGACATGCGGCAGTAAACAGTTATTTTTATCGATTCAAAATAAGAGATTCTTTCCTATGCCCTTGTGATTTCACACAAGAACAAAATATACATCACCTCATATACGAGTGCAGACTATTCACTGACTACAGAACTATACTAAAGACAAAAACAGTACAGAAACTAGGACATTGGCCGGTGGATGGTCAATGGTTGATGAACAATTTATTTGAAGATTTCTTAAAAATTCCATCTTAAAAATAGAGGATATAAATATGAAATATCTTTAAACCACTAAATATTTATAAATTTTTCTCTTTCTTGCTTGATGTTGTTGAATTTTGAATTATTTGTGTTATATTACTTCTTGTTCTTATTTTATTTAATTTTTCTTGTTTATTTTTTATTTTGTTGACCTTTCGACACATGTACTATCTATATGTATATGTAAAATAATAATCAAATCAAAAAATAATAATTACATGTACATTGTATACTTTGTACAAGTATGGTGTGTACAGAAAAAAAAAAAAAAAACTTCCAACAGGGTTACTGGAAGGAAAACACTAACCTAACAATTTTTTTTTTTTTTTAATATACAGAAAGGCGTTAATGAAAAGACATGGCTACTAAACAAAGAAATAAGAGTAAAATAAAATCATTTTAATGATTTTTGTGCTATTTTTCAAATTCAATATTTCGGATATGCGACATACCACGTTTTTAGAGCATAGGGACGTTATCTAACTACGATTTTATGAATTCTAAGATTTTTTCTCACGAATTAAATTATATTTTCCAGTGATTAACGTTTTAGTGAATTATGCATAAAAGTTTTGTATGCATGAGGCGATTATTGGTTGGGTTTGAATCCTTAAGCAGAACATGTTAAATTAATGAGAAACATGTCAAAACAGGGTGAACCTCAGTTTTAATAACCTGTAATATAAAAGAACGTTAAATGCGTTCTAAAAGCGTGGAAGTGGGAGGTTGGGTGACTGCCACTCTGAGTGGCATTGATTAGATAGTAGGATAGTGGGATAGTAAGATATGTAGATACAGCCCTAGCCCAGCCCGGGCCAGGTGAGGAAAAATATTAACTTTTTGTTAGCTAGGGCTACTTTATCTGTCAGTCATTATTATCCTTATTAGCTTCTATCTCTCCGCCACAACCGGAGTCTTAAAGGGGTTCTTCGTCTTTTTTTAATTTTTTTATTAGTTTGTATTTCTTTTTAGTTTTTAATCCAAGGAATTTAGAAATATAAATATTTTCTTTATATAGTTTACTAGCATACTAGTTAGCGTTCCCCGCCGCGGCTTCGTCCGCTCTCATAATTAAAGATCACAGGTAATTTTAATTGAATGGGTCCGCCGAAAAACGTTCTAAGCGACAAAATTTCCGAAGTGTCCATTTTTGAGGTTTTTAAGTATATAATAAATAGTACATCGTAGTATGATATAGCAATCCATTATGTCATTATACATGTAAATATAACAAATTACAAGGTGAAAAAAAAAATCTAACTTACAAAACTAACAAGATCTTTAGATTATGATTTTGTTTCACTGATTACTCAAAATTTGTTTTGTCGCTTAGAACGTTTTTCGGCGGACCCATTCAATTAATCATTGAAGTTTTATTTGTTTATCAATACAAATTTTCTATTTAAGTATACACTTAAGCATTATTTCTTCAATGGTATTTTAACGCATAGCAGTCATTTTTAACCGAACAAAATTACACTGCTTAGGTGTTCGAGTATTACTTAAAAGCATAATTTGACATTTTGAATTTTAATGTATGAGTTGGTAATCCAGATGGACAGAGTCTATCAAAAAGCTCTTGCGGATAATGGACTGCATGATCAGTGCTTAAAACATGTTTACACACATTATAAAAAAGTATCGATATTTTGGTTAAGAAATAGTTTTTAGCGCGGCAGATATAATTTTGAATGAAATGTCGCAAGATTCCGAATACCATGAGACGTTTCTACAGCTGATCCAAACAATACCAAACCATTTAGCAATATATAAGGATAGATCCATATTAGACACATTAACGGGATCTGCCTTTATAAAACCAAATTCAATTCACGTGAGAAAACTCCATCATCTTTGGATGATGGTTGTTACCTCTACAGCTGAGTTAAATGCCATCACGACAGCACTTTACTTTTGTTTGTCGTATACATAAAAATCGTATCAGGCCCGCCAATGCTTTCTAAGAACTGGATAACATGTATTCAGATCATCCTGTTATCTTCGAATACACAACATTTAAGTTCACTTGAAAAAGAAAAAGTCGTCCAGTTAATCTAGGTGCTCGGAATATTAAGGGGAATGAATTGATCGATTGAGCTTCTAGAAAAGTATTATATCATCCTAGACGAGACACAGCGGATCTAACATCTTTGGAGCTTGCCCATCCATCAAAAGAAAAAAATGGCTACAGAATGACAATCGGTTTAGTATCAGAGCCCACCAAGTGAACTGAAGGCTATAAAAAAATCTGTAAAACCATGGCTTACATCCAGCCACAGTACCCGCCAAGAAGAAGTAATAATTACCGCCTGAGAGAAAACATGGTAGGCTCAATATAATTGGCAGAAACAATATAAATATATATAATACATCCGATCGAATATATAGCTGTATAATATATAATTAAAAAATATGGTGGAGTATAAAACTACTTCCAATGTTACTGGTGGTTATAGCTATTGGGTATCTGCCACCAAACTATTACAACTCTAGTTTATTCGCAACTGGACTAGAGACACATGGGATAAGGGATGGGTATTATTATGGGATTTATGATATTCCCTGTTTTGTTTTTTTTATTAATGATATTTGAACATATCACTATTAAAATAGATGAAATGTTAAATTGAATGAATTTTTCTCAGCATACTCTCTCAGTTTAGGAACTGATGGTCATTGGATTTCGTCAGCTCACGTAGGGGAATGGTACTGATCATTTTTTTTTTTCTCCATCATGATATTCGGTATTTATTTTGGGCTATAGAAGAAAACGGCTATGGGTGGTTATTAGAAGTGGATGTCACAAAGTGTACATAAATCGGTAGGGATGAGACTGAGGCAATGAATATTTCATAGGGATCGACCAGGAAGATACTATCTGCGGCAATCCACATTATACCTGTGTAGCGTGCTCAGGCCCCAGCCACGCACAAGGTACAAATTACACATTAACAGCCAGAACTAACCTCAAATCACAGCTCGTCCTATGTCAGTTCTGCCATTAGCCTTTCTCCACGAGTCAGCGACTTTTCACAACAAATCATATTACATAGATAATGCATACATGTATCCTTCACATTATTTCAAAATTCGGCGTGGATTAGAAACATTGATTTACTTACCCAAGTCGTAGTTATGGCATGCTCTGAACTCGAAATCTGTGAATTAAAGAGTTAAGGTTTTTTTTTTAGAAAATATACACTAGAAATAAAGTTTCAAATTTTACTCTGAAACCGTCCGAACCCATAGTGTTTTGAACGAAAATAATGTAAAAGAGTTTTCTATATTTTTTTCAGTTTCCTAGTGTGTTTTTTGAATACTTTTCATTCCATATCTTAAGCTGAATAAAATAGAATAAAAGGAAATATAACAGAATAATTTTTTTTAAAAATAGCATCCCCCGTCGCGGCTTCGCCTGTTCTCATAAGTAACTACAGTCTAAAGATCTTCTTCAACGTTTTTGTCCGGCCTTGCGTTCTTTTACTTATAATAGCAGAAGTAACATTAATTTGACATCGTAATGGTTTGATTTGCATAGGTCAGTAGGAATAATTGTGATTATAGGAATAAACCCGATTTCTACTGTCGCTGTTCCATCGAAATTTTTTGCCACAATGATAGTCCACGCATAGCTGTAATTTTTAATCTAAACATTGCATTGATTAGGTGGTTGAAGAGTAAGTGAAAGCAGAATTCGAAATTCAGTTTTTAATTTTAATGTATAAGTTGGTAATTCGAATGGAGAGAGAATATTTATTGTACTACTAGCGATATATCGGTCGATTTTATGGTTTGTATGGTACAGTGAGAATTATACCCTCAATGATATGCCAATATAATTTAATTTAATTGAAATTCAGCAAATTTCACAGTTGCATAACCATTCTAGAACTACTAAGATGATGTAGTTAAAATTTGGTATAGATAGGTTCAGTTGTTTTCATGTGATCACAAACAAAATTCGCTTGTCCTTTTATATATTAGTATGGATGAGGAAAGCCCCCAAAAAAAAGAATTTTTGATGACATCATTAACAAATAATGAATTTAATCTGATTATGATGGATATGTTAGCTGATAAAGTATAAATGAATCAGTTCTGCAACGAAACTGAATGCAAAAAATGTATAAATGGCTTTGCAGTCAGTAGTACACAACCGAAATAATTTAAACCGTAGAGAGTATTTTTGTTTTTTTTATTATTGTATTTCTTCATTGGAAGCATAGGAAAGAGAAGGCGATAAGAACACATCGTGAGACGGCAACTTTGGAATTCGTTCAAAGACAGTATATAAAGATATACCTTTCTTAAAAATATAATTGTTATGCTTATTTTTTTAAAAATTTGTTTATTTCTTGAACGTCCTACTGCTATTACTTCTTCTAGCACATTTAGATATAGTCGGACTCATTTTAAAGTATGGATATTGAAGCTAGTGTACATGTATGGTATTAAACCTTTTATGAAACCAATTTTTACTTTAAGAAGCAATTTTTCCAATATTTTTAATAATTATTGAAATTGACAATCATTTACAAAAAATACATCTAGTAAATGTGAAGATAATGTTCATAGTAACATGTCATTGCTTGTGTGGTGATATCTTTTCCTTTAGTTTCTTGTTACTACCTCTTTGTAATTATTATTACCACATGATTATATTTATTAATAAAATATATAGTGTGCCTCGTTGCTTAACCTGGTCATACTAATTGAATACGTTCGTGTATAATTCAATCTTGTTGGTTTTATTTAATCTTATTTAAGATAACTATACTGGTGACCCCGAGAAGAACAGTTAAAGCCTTCTGTTGGTAAGAACTTTTTTTTCTATTATTTTAATATGAGCACACCGACAGCTGAAGAATTTCTGTCCCTTCAGAGGCAATTGGCGGCACTCGAGTTAAAGCTAAACGCGGCCCAGCACCCAATATTAATCACGTCAGCGTAAAATTACCCCCTTTTTGGGCCCCGGACCCAACTTTATGGTTCAATCAGCTTGAGGCCCAGTTCGAACTCGCCCATGTGACAGCAGACAAAAACTAAATATAACCATCTATTATCAGCACTGGACGGCAACATGCTGACCGTTATTGCCGATGTTATTAAGCGAGACCCCCCCCCCCCGTCTTATAACGAACTTAAAAAAGCTATAGTCTCCCGTTGCAGCGATTCTGAAGAACAACGCTTGCGAAAACTATTATCCGGCCTCGAGTTAGGAGATTTAAAACCTTCTATACTACTAAGGAATATGAAATCCTTAGCCTCTCCCAATACCGGCGAGGATATTATAAAGCAGCTATGGATCCAGAGGCTACCCGTAACTACACAATCCATACTACAAGTTATGCATACCGCTACTCTTGATGAATTAGCTACAGCCGCAGATAAAATTTTAGATGTATCTCAACCTCAGCCATCCGTATCCAATGTAGAACTACAAAGTCAAAACCACCCTATTTACACAGAAATCGCGGCATTAACACAAGAAATTCGAAATCTCACTAGATACCACCGCTCTCGCTCCTCTTCTAGATCACGCCGGCGTTCTCCCATCTTACGTCAGAGACCGTTGGAAGACGGCTTTTGTTGGTACCATTCCTCTTTCGGAGACAGGGCACGGAAATGTGTAGCTCCCTGCAAGTACATTTCAAAAAACTAAATAGCCAGGGTTCAGCGGCGACCTGTTCCTGCCACGGCCCCAATTGTCGCCTTTTCTTAACTGATACGACGACAAAACTTCGTTTTCTCATTGATACAGGAGCGGACGTCTCTCTCTTGCCTCCGAGATCTTCGGATCGCTTGAACCCTGTTCAACAACACCTTTATGCAGCTAACGACTCCCGTATCAATGTCTACGGCAAACGAAAGTTGACGCTCACATTCGGCCCCGAAAAGCATTTCACCTACACTTTCCTTTTAGCCGATGTCCAGCAGCCGATTATCGGGTCGGACTTTTAATTCATTTTAATCTTGTAGTTGACTTGCCCGGCCGACGACTTATAGACGGACTCAACATGACATGTGTTTCCACCATCCAGCACAGCTCACCACATAACCCAAGTACTCCTATCAGCAAATTCAACCCGACGTCACCTATAAGCTGCCTTCTTCACGAATTTGGTCAAATATCCGGTCATTTCCCGCCTCAGCTATCCCGTCCATTTTCCACGCAACACCACATAAAAACTATAGGACCTCCAATATATTCCAAACCCAGACGGATAGGACCAGATAAAATAACAGCAGCTAAGACAGTATTTGACAATATGCTCGACTTGGGGCTATGTCGACCTTCAGATAGTCCATGGGCCAGCCCACTACATTTAGTAAGGAAGAAAGATGGCACTTGGAGACCTTGTGGGGACTACAGACAATTAAATGACATAACTATACCTGATAGGTATCCCCTACCTAATATTCAAGATTGTACTAATTTTTTAGAAAACAAAACCATCTTTTCAACCCTGGACCTGGCCCACGCTTACCAACAAATTCCAGTTGCACCAGAAGACGTTTGCAAAACTGCCATTACAACACCATTCGGCTCATTTGAATTTCCCTACATGCCATACGGATTACGTAACGCTGCACAAACCTTTCAAAGATTTATTAACGAAGTCCTCCGCGGGCTAAACTGCCAATTTACATATTTGGACGACGTCCTAGTCGCCTCGTCATCTATGGAAGAACATATAAACGATCTCCGTAGCATATTCCAGCGACTTACCGAACACAGTTTAAAGTTGAACATTTCCAAGTGTGTTTTCGCTCAGGAGGAAGTACACTTTTTAGGTCATAGAATAACAAAAGACGGTTGCGGGCCTCGTTTAGACAAAATTAAGGCTATATCCGATTTTCCTAAGCCGAGGACAGCAAAACAACTCCGTACCTTCCTAGGAATGGTGAACTTTTATCGTCGGTTTTTGCCTCAGGCAGCGCAAACACAGGCTCCTCTACACCTACCTCATGACATAACCGACAATCAGTCTATAGAATGGACTCAATCGATGACAGACGCCTTTGAACGCACGAAAAGCGACCTTTGTAGAGCAACTCTTCTCGCACACCCTAGACAAGGTACACCGCTCACGGTCACAACAGACGCTTCGGATACAGCTATTGGCGGAGTAGTCCACCAGATCCACCATTCGACGTTGGAACCATTGGGTTTCTTCTCAAAGAAGCTTACACCCACGCAGCAGAGGTACTCTACTTATGACAGAGAGTTACTGGCCTTGTATGAAACCATAAAACATTTCAGATATCTATTGGAAGGCCGCCCCTTTACCTGTTATACCGACCACCGCCCGCTAACTTACGCGTTTCAACAAAAGACTGAGAAGGCTGCTCCAAGACAATCCAGACAACTCTCGTATATTTCTCAGTTCACCACGTCGGTCAAATATATCAAAGGCGTAGAGAATATAGTAGCCGACTGCTTGTCACGGATTGAAGCACTAGCGAGCAATAGTTTACTGAACGAAACTGACATCGCCAAGGCTCAAACGGAAGACCAGGAACTACCAAGGCTCCACGACTCATCGACCAACTTAGTCCTAGCACCAACCACACTGCCAGGCAACTTTTCACTCTACTGCGATACGTCCCTTGGATACTTACGACCTTATATTCCAAATCCTTAAGATCGGCAGTTTGCGCTAAATTTCACAATCTTTCACACCCTGGCCGTAGAGCTACTCTTGATCAACTCCGAAAAAAGATTCGTCTGGCCACATATGTCTAAATTTGTCACGGACTTTGTAAAGAATGTACATGTATGGTATTAAACCTTTTATGAAACCAATTTTTACTTTAAGAAGCAATTTTCCAATATTTTTTCAAAAGCGATCAAATAATTATTGAAATTGACAATCGTTTACAAAGAATACATCTAGTAAATGTGAAGATAATGTTCATAGTAACATGTCAATTGCTTGTAAAGCAAATCCCCATTTGTAGCAAGCACTTCAATAAAATTTCTTCAGAAGTACCTGCGGCCATCTTTTCAGACACCTCGGAGGTTTACAAGAAAGAGAATAAGAAGCATCTCGAGAGATTAATTGAATATTTATGAAGTTTACTAGGAAAGGATAGGTATCTTTTTTTGGGCTAAAAGCTCAACTTTATATGCCCAAATAGGTCTATTACTTCCATGTAAATCAGGACCTTCGAGAGTTTGTCTAGTAAATTTTGAGTAAACAGTTTCTCGTCGTCCAAGTCTTGTATGTGGATTTCAAGTAAGACGTTTGTCTGGATAGAATCCTAGGTCGCTGATATGTTTCACAGGGATCATTGGAATATTATGTTCTATACAATAAATTTCAATTAAATATTATATATAAATTCAAGTTTTCTATTAATAAAAAAAACAAAACAAATAGATGGGGCAATCTACTTCAAGTATCCTGAGACGAAATATTTAGATATTTAAAGTTACAAATATCCAATCTTTGTTTGTATGATAAAAATTAAAATTTAATATTATTTGCTCATCACTTATACTGTATTGATCGGGACATCTCATAATCCTTCTTATACACTGGTTTTCCTTACTATGAGACAGTGTGATTTTTAAAGCTAGTTTAAGACCAGCAGTCAGTGAACTTTTTTAGTTACTTAAAAGGAGCAAGTTAACTAAAGGATGTGATCCGATCAATAACATTGAAATTACACCTCCGTTCCCGGGATAATGACCACTTTACTTTGGAATTCGGGTTTTTAGTGGCCGGCCAACTCAAACTACGCAGGAGATTTATCATTTACGACACTTACTTCCTAATGCTGTTTTACAACTGTTCTTGGGAATTTTAAGCTTTGATAAAACCTAATCAATTGATTACATTTTTTTTTCAAGATTCATTTTTAAACTTTTTTAACTTCGTTAAAATATTTTTAGTCTCATTGTTATCTTTACCGAGCTGCGACTGGTCTTATAGACATTGTTTAATTTTATTTTCATAAATGTAATTAATGTACTATCTTTACAAAAAATAATGGGAAAACTGGAAGATTGAGTATTATCGTCATAAAACCTATTTTATTTGATTGATTCATAAGCAATATTTATTTTCTTTAATTAAAACATTTCATTGAAAAGGGGTCCTCTTATTAAATACCATTTGAAAACTGTCAAGCCCCTCAGATTGTGCAAATAAAACTGTTCTGTATCAAAATACTCCCTTAAACAAAATCTTTGTTTTTTATGTTTCGAAATGTGCTGAACACGAATCCGAAGTCAGAGAATCTCAGTCAGGCACCATTTTTTTTTGTTGTTAAATTTGTGATTTAGTTCAAGAAATGAGGTGTTTTTCGACATTTAGAGCATTTTTTTTTATTATTATTGAAAGGTTTAACAAAAAATTAAAAAACCTATATATTTTTAATCTTGCATTACAAAATTTAAAAAAAAATTGGAGAGCATAACTCTTAGGATTTGTTGCATAAATGACATTGTTGAAGAATTGCTTTTCTCATATAAGACCATGGGATTGCAACATGTCTTCAAAAATTATTTTTTTGCTTTCCTGCTTGAATTTTTTACCTCCCATCTTGGGGGCAGTTTTAGAACATGGAGAACGATTTAATCGAGAGATAGCCCAAATGGAAAGGTATAGCGGTAAATGCAATAAAAAGATGCTTGCCGACTCCTGTTGGACACTACAACGGGAGACATGTGATGTCAAGTACAAAAGAAATATTTACACATTAATTATGTGCATAAAATATTATTATTATTTTTTTTTTGCAGAACTTTGTTTACATGCATATTTTCCATCATGTATAATAAGCAATTTGCTTTCTATTCTTTGAAAAAGTTATTTTTAAAACTCAAATACAATTTTTTTATATATCTAATCTTTTATAACTTTGAAAAGAACACAAAGTATAAATAAATAAAAAAATAATTTATTTACAAAATTTAAATAATTAAACATGAAACATAAAATAATAAATTTCAATAAAATCTTCGTTGAATCCGTGTTTGACAAGACCACTAATAAAAACATAGTCTACAACTCATAGTGTTTTAGAATTTTAGAACTTAATATTCTGATCATTTTTGGAATTTTTCTCTGATACCCAATTCATCTTATAAAATTGCGGCCACAATTTTAAAAAAAAATATAAAAACGTCATTACCGTTTTAATAACCAAAAACGTACAATAAAATTACTTTGATTAGCAGCTTTATAGAATGATTCCTGACAGGTCAGGCCAAAGCCTTCTTTACCTTAGGAAAAATCATTCAAAGGATAAAAGATTATGAAGTCCATTGCATGAATTGAAGAATCATTGAACGATTTGATATAATAAGGGATGTCTCTAAAAAGTCCGTTCCTGCAGAAAGTTGGATGTAACGACAGTAAAAAACATTGTTAATGTTCTCTGAATGTATAAGTTGAGGTAAAGCGTTGTTTTTATTATTCTACGGCTATAAAGTCGTCCCATTCCAATCTCAAATTTAACGCCGAATTCGACAAAGCCCAAAAATTTAAAGGATCTACTTTTTCCGAATAAGATCCTTATCCTTTACATATAGCTGTATCCTTACTATAGTCTCTATGACATCTATTTTGCGTTTGTCATGTATTATGGTCGAAACGGTGACATAGCAAAGTGAATGAAATGTGAATAACGTGTATTCTGATCTGTCAAGTTATGATGTAAGGAGTTTAGTTGTTTTCTTGTTAGTTAATTATACATTAGAGATTAGCACATTACACTGTAGAAATTTAGCCTTATTAGGTATATAATTTAATGACTTAAAATCATGTAATGGAATAGGATGTATGACGTTGAAGGTAGCTATGGTTGTCTTAAGCTATATCAAATGGGCTAAAATTAATAGGGGCTTTCGATTCATAAGTAGAAGTATATAACACACTTATTATTTATGGTATATACCATATATTATATAAATATTTAACGTACAAACATTTGAGAATACCTCGTATCCTGAAGAATTTGCGTTATTCTTATCAATCTTTTCTACTCTTCCGTACCGTTCACAGCTATTAATGAATTTAGGAAATGTGGAATTTCAAATTTTAATTCATTAGGATTATAAAAAGTGGATGTTATTGTTGTAGATGGAAACGGTTGGTTGACTTCAATCCTCACCACTTCCTACCTAAAATAATGGGACTAATTGAGTTGGATACACATAAATTGAAAACAAAAATGGTTTAAAGAATTGTGTATTAATTTATAGTTATGGATTCTACACTATGTTTTATTCATATTAAGTATTTTTTAAATTGTCTGTCTTTAAATAAGTTTACATTAGAGTATTTCCTCTTATAGTGTTCACTATACTCCGATCTATTTTATTTTCTTTCAGAATTTAAAAAGTAAATGATAAAATGATAATGAAATTATGAATTTATGTATATAGTTTAAAAAAAAAAAATAAAAGTTTTATTTTCGGATTTATGGGGGAAAATGGTAGTTCAAAACTCTCTTTCAAACACCTGTAAATCGCAGTGTTAAGGAAAAACCATTGCGGTCAAACCCATTGATTTTTCCTAGTGTCCCTCCTAATCCAATCTGGTGGTTGGAGCAGATTTATGTCATCGATATGGTCCATAAACGCCCGGATGTTTTGATTTGGCTCCAGTAATGGAGGTTTTATTATCGCCTGAGTTAGGATGGGGGTGGTTATTTTCCAGCATCGTCCTGTTTCGATTAACGCGTCTATGATAGTTTAATTCCATACACAGCTACATTTCTTTATATTTATTTTATTTAACATCTATTATTAGGCATTTAAATATTCAAAAAAAAAAAAAAAAAAAAAAAAAAAAAAAAAATGTACCAACGTAGTACTCCAGAAGTCCACGGAAGAAAAAAGGACAAAGCAAACCATTCTGAGACTAGAATCTCTTTTAAGAAAAGTACATTAATTTTTTATCGAAACAAATATAACAATACAAACGTAAGTTATATTGATGTAGTTTATTTTACTGTGGGACTAATGATGATGTAGATAGTTGGGGTGTGCATTAGAGATGAGCCGACTAGTCGGTAAAGCTGACTAATCGGATGCTTTTGTAGTCAGCAAAAAGCGCCGACTAGTCGGCTATTTTATAGATTTATATTTCTACGCTTAAAAAAAGGTTGATTAAAATGAAAACATGGCCTTTATTGGTAATGATTTTGATTTTAAATTCATGTTTACAATTTGTTATTCATTGTAGGAATAGGAACCTTTTTTGTTTATGATAAATTTTCGAACTTTATGATAATAACAAAATAATAATAGTGTCATAATTAAAAATTATTAATTATTAATTGAAATGTAACGTAAAGGTTGGAACACGAAAATTTACGTGTGTTTATTTACAATCACACGTACGATTGTTATTTATATGAGTACATAAACACGATATGTTTTCCGGCACGATAAAATTCCAAATTTGACAATTACCTATCTAATCTAATTATAGTAAATTGCTGACTGTTGCTTTATTTTTCTTAAAATAAATCCTGATTGCAAAAAACAGTTGAAAAAATATATAAATTTAACAAAAACATGTAGGTACATGTACTGGCGGCTAAGAAGCTATAAACGAAGCGCCCCGAACATTACTGATGTCACCCGAATTCCAACAGAAGCGATGATCGGCTTGGCCGACTAGTCTGCCAAAGGGATAGCTAGCCAATATCGAATAGTAACCCAATGAAAACTGTTTAAAAGATTTTCATTTCTTGATATTTAAAAATAATTTCCAGTGAAACTGCCCCAGTCAATGTTATAGCTTGAGCTGATTTTGTCATTGTATTCGAAGTAAATAATAATTATAAAAAACAGGCAATTAATGTTTGAATGATATATGCCAATAAAAAATGCTGTAAATAAAATGCAATGTGTAAGCATTGCACATAACATATATTATTTACTTTTGTATATGATGTGTAATTTTATAAATTACAGCAATATACCTAGGATTTATCCTTGGATATGTTCAATATAAAAAATAAATGCAATATTTATTTTTGGCTCCGTACCTTTCAACTGTATTAATATTTACACAGCAGAGAATATATGAAATATTTATGCTCATTATAATTTTCAATTAGGATTTAAAAAGTTATTTGATTCATTTCGGAAACTAATGTCAATGAATCAATTAATAGTGGAAAAGGTATTTTTAATTTTTTTTTTTTATAATAATGGCCAAATATAAACCCTCTTGTGTAGAACTATTATTAGAGTGCTTCTAATGAGTAGTTTTTTAGTTCTCTATTACATGTTGTAGTGATATTTTTCTACACATTTACTCGATGTATATATCGTATACAGTTGTAAATGTCACTAAATAATTCCCCCCCCTCCAAAAAAAAAAAAAAAAAAAAAAAAAAAAAAAGGTTTTTCAATTTATTTTGTTAGTATTTCATTTCATAAACATATTATTTATAATTTGCGGCAAAAAGAACCAGGGAGCCAAACCTTTGGTAATTGTAATTACAGTGAAACTCCAATTATTCGGATATCTAAAAAAAAGTTGTTAATTAACAGATTTTGTAGGCAGTGGTTGGGAGTTTACATAAGATACGATAGGTCCCGTCTAATTAGTTTTCATGACACAATAAAAGATAGGCCTTCTAGAATTTCTGGAAGCATAGCACATCCATCCTACACGAGTTTTGTCCAGTCTGGGCCCTATTACCATTGCGAGTGGTGACTTTACAGACATAAAGAGTTGTGGTACCTAAAGGGAAGCGTGTTGTATTAACTGTATCCAAAAAACAGTACATTGTAGAACGCCTTAGGAAATGCGAATCTAGGAAAAAATTGGTGGATGAGTTCTGTGTCGGAACATCCACGATTTCCGACTTGTTAACTAAACTTTGTTGTCACATAAATATAATTTTATAAACAGCCAAATTTTTAATTATTCAATAAAATAGATATTTAAAACATTACATATGTCTGTATTTTTTATTTCAATACACTAATTCAGTAGTAAATCTGATGTGTTTTTGGGTATCCGGATCAATTTCGGTTCCAATTAGTCCAGATAGTAGGAGTTTCACTGTATTCCTAAATACTTTATCATTTTATTCATTAAGGACAAAAAATAAGTTGACCGAAGGACTTCGTTTGAACTATGAAATGTTATTGAATAGACAAGAAGAGTTCTGTTGAAAAATCAAATATAAATAATAATGAAATTTAAAAAAAAGTTGACATATTCGACAAGACATAAATTATAAGACATAAATGTATACTTCAATGGCGTATCACCTTTCCATATAATATCACTTATGATCCTTATAAAAGATTTATATATCAAAATTATAGTTCTGAAAAAATAATGAGGAGTAACTAAATTTAAAATCAAAGTTATAAGTAACATAGTAGGTCAGTAGAACTCTCTCAATTGATATTCGTTTTTTTGAAAATAATTTTAATATTCCGCTTAATAACCTCATTTTGATCGGTATAATCTTGCTCTATGTTTGTACGATTATAAATTCTAATGTTTAGTAATTGACGAATAAATATTTATATACGTGTTGATAAAGACTAGGACTCCTTATTATATGTAATGTAACCCTATAAAAAAAAAAGTAATTTGAAGATTATGAGTAATTCTATAATGATAGGTTGTGGTGTAACCAATGTGTTAATGGAAGTTCCTATTTTTTTTATAAACCTGTTCCTTTAGAAGTTCCATGTTTAAGGAACCCTTAAGGAGCGCCCTTATTATGAAGAGATTAAAGGATATTTTATGTAAATAGAAGTGTTTCTTTCTTACAGAAACACAATGGTTTGTATTTATACCAAATCCTGCGTATCCAAGAGAAACCGACCGTGAAATGTATTCCATCTTAATAACGTATTATTTACAACGGAAAAAAAAAAAACAGAAGAAATTTGAAACGTTGCTCTAATAACAGGTTACAAAAGTAACATTCTCTGTATTGTTGTAATTGGATATTGTTTTCATTTTTTTATCTGATACACATTCATATTTTTTGCAAATTACTTTAAAATTACACGATTTTATCAGTGTCTTAAAACCAATTACAATTTAATTGTTATATACCATAAGAATGTTTTATAGTTCATAGTGTATCTTCAGCTTTAATTGTAGATAAGTTATATAAAGACTAGTAAGTTTTTTTGTTTTTTTTTATTATATTTTTTCCTAAAAAAGAAACACTTATATAAATATATACATAAGACACATTTATCTACATCACACATATCTACATGCGGCATATCATCAGTAACATTGTATGTAGATTCATCCCCCATATTTTTTAAATATGTACAGATATTCTAACATGTATTTTTTATATTTATACTATCAATTGTATTCTTTAAATTATCTGTTTAATTTATAAAATTATTTTGAAACAAGTTGCAATGTAGGGCATGATTTTGAGAACAATGTAGTCTCCAAATATCGCCCAAATAACTTATTTTATTGATTGAACCTTAAGAATCTTATTAAACATCTAATATTAACATCCAAGAATATATATATATATATATATATATATATATATATATATATATATATATATATATATATATATATATATATATATATATATTAATGTTTATTTTGCACTTTAATTTTACTGATAAAGTTAAATTAATAGTATATTTAATTAGAAGAGTAATTCATTTTTACGTTAATTCAATATTAGAAGTATCAAAAACATTGTAATAAATTATAATAACATAGTTATTAAAATAATCGTAATATTTTTTTTAATATACTTACATGTTGCCATTACATGTTGTATTAAAAAAAAAATAGCTTGTATAATTAAAATTTTTTTTTTTTATTATTTATATTTATAATCTCTCTTATTATCATAAAGTAATGCTAATCGTGATTCTAAATTCGTTCAAGAATCATATGCAAAAGAAAAAAAAAGAAGAAACAAACAAAGCCTTATGCAAATCAACTTTTTTAAATATTTATATTGGTTTAACCCGACGATTTCCTTAGGAGAAAAAAAATCGATACATCGATACATTGTTCCATTGCTACACCCAATTAGTTTAAAATTATGATACATACTCTGCAGCTGATTGGTGTTGTGTATCCCGGACATCTGGCCGGTAGACAAGAAGCTGAGGAGGCTGGAGAAAGACTGGTCCTAAGGAGAATGTTAATCAACCCCCCTCCCGATCTGATGAAGCGGAGAGGGTAGAACGTGGTAAAAAAAGACATGAAAAAACCGGTCAACGTATTATCGTCAGTAATTATAGACGTGGCTGACTGTCTGTCTGTCGACTATTAGACCACGTGTTAAGGTAAAGTCCTCAATGTCTTTAGCATGTTCTGCACTTGGGTTAATTGGTTTCGTTTTTCTTTCTTCCTCTTACTTGATGGAGTTCCCATAGCTAGTTCTTTAGTGTTTCCCACCCCTGAAGTTTTTTTTCTGTTCACTCATTTCATTTTTTTTTTTCCAAATTTGTGTTAACTGTCAATTATATTGAACTCCATATTTTGGATTATTACGATTTCTTAATTTTTAAAAATTTCAGAGGAAAACACGGACTTTTCTGATTTCTTGGAAAAGAGTATATTAGGGAGTATAAAATCAGTACAACGTTTTACTGATATAATGTATATGTGTATGCATTACCTTTTGTATTATATAGTGATATAATTTATTATATAGTGTATAATTGTATTATATAGTGTTATATAAACACATTGTATTATATAGTGATATAAGTGTAATATTGTATTATTACGGTTTTACCGGGTAAGAATTGAGTATTTTTGAGCTGAAGGAGTTCAGAAATGTAAGGTGGGGGTTAGGATTGAATGGTTTTGTAGAGAAAGGATGCCAAAAATATCTGTGAAGATTGGAAGGAGAGAGCCTCTTTAACTTCACACAAAATTGTGAAACGTGGACGTTCCTTTGGATTCCGAAAAGAAAACGAATGAAGCGAAATATAATATGTATATATTTCATTTATCTATTTATTGATATTTACAACTTTATACAAAGAAATTGATAAAGTAAATGTGATTATATCATGACAATGGCTTGTTAAGCGGCTATCCACAGGCTGCATTTTAACACATCTTTTAATACAATTATGGATAAATAATGTTATATATTTGTTTTTATAGTAATGTGTTTTGTAATAATAAATATGAATATTGTGTTTACGTGATAATTTTATAAATAAAATCCGTATGTCATAACAATTTATTATTGCGTGATACAGCCTCTTAGCGGATGTTTCAGTTAGCCGCCGGCTATTACATATTCATATCAAACACTGTGCTTTTGGTAACACACGAGCTGGGAGAGACAGAACGCGACTGGGACCTCCTGCATTGCCGATAACTGCCGCCATAATTTCATTAGCAATCTGTTGTGGAACCCAAATCCAGAATGACAATTAGGCCTGCTAAGTGGTGGCGCTCGTTTCAATACACAATATCTAGATCAAAACCATCCGCGAGCCGACCTCGTTTCGGTGTTAATTTACCAATTGTTTTATTGTAATGGACTATTTATGGAATAATTTCGGCACTGAAAGCATAGTGACAGCAACAAAAACTAATTAATAGAATCAGACTTTATGTATTAGTTTTAGGATAGCTGTGAATCATATGAGAAAATCGGGTAAAATGACCAATATCGTTGTATTCTATTTAATTAAATTAATAATAATAATATTCTAGTCTTCACTTAACACCCAACTATATATAGTTTCAACATTTTTTTTTTTATCTTTATCCACAGCTATCATATACAAAAAATGACAACCAGCGAATATGATGTCTATAAAACAATGAGAAAGTATACATATTAGGCCATGCAATAGTGAGAAAGATGGGCTAGTGGCATCTCCATCTCTCTTGTAAATCATTTTATTTTATTTTCATCCAGCTACTTTTCAGCCTACTACGGTTATTGTTGGGCACCACTGTTGTGGACACGTCATGTATAAGTTTTTGGGATAACCTTTACCTAATTAGTCTACTGCGAAATCTTTTGTTGTACGTTTGTATTAGTTCTTTTATGTTAGGCATGTTTAGGTCCACGTGCTTACGTACCAAGATGCTCCTACACGCTCTTGCCTGAAAAGTTTGTAGTTTTTGTATATGCGTTGTTTTGGTAGATTTGGGAATTTGTGAGGCATATGTTAAAGTAGATTTTAGTTAGTAAGTTTAATTTAGAATGTCGTCCTATTTGGAAATAAAGTAGTTCTAGCCTTTGTTTTGCTTTTTTATCATTTCATCGTTCGATCAAAAATTAATCGTAGGTAACGTACTCTGTCTGTTTGCGGAATCTGTTCCTTTTCGATTCCGGACATGTCTCTCTTCGAAGTAAAAATGTGATGTGATGAGATTTATTTTAGTTCAGTCTTATTTCTTATGAAATCAACATGAAAATGACGCTCCCTTTACAGAACCATTCTGAGTAACCCGCGAATGTTCATAGTGGAGAATTTTTACGATTTTGTTTATAAATTGTAAAATGTATTATAATCGATGTGCATTATTCGATACACATTCTAACTAATTAATTGTCTGTCACTATAGCCCTATAAGGACCAGGGCCTTCTCAAAATTTTTACTATACTCTCCTTCATCCTCTGACCCCCATTTCCATCACTCTTTCTAAACCATTCTTCCATCTCAAGCACGGGTGGTCCTTCATACTTTCTGCTCCAGGTTTTCCTGCATAAGCATCCTGGGTATCCTCGCCATCCTCGCCACATGTTCTAGCCATCTCAACTGAATCTACCTAACAACGAACACCCGATCTGGTTCATTAAATATTTCTTAAAGTTCAGCATTTAGTCTAATCCTCCAGAGATACGACCATATATTCTCCTTAGCACTTTTCTCTCCAACATTCTTAAAATATGTCCACACTCTTTTGTTATAGCCCAGGGTTCGCTTCTATATGTCACTATCGGCCGAATTATAGTTTGTTGGACCTATGAACTTCAAAAGCTTAAGTAAATATCATCAAAATTAAGGCAGGAATAGCCGATAATAGATCTTTTTTCGCTCTACGATTCACATTCATTTACTTTACATTTTTAAACGTATATATTAATCTTACGCCTTTTTTCTTATCTCCTAGATTTTCTTTCAGCGTTGAGGGTATATGACGTTTACTTCTATTTTTTATTTTAATTTTGGACATTCAAGATAAGTTGCTACACTGTGGGTTTCTTATCTGCTTTCATAGATCGGATGGGTAGAAAGATGACCTCGGAAAAGCCATCTGGATATTCATATTTTCCATAATGGTCAGTTTCTTCTTTCCTTAAGTCCTTACTTTTAATGCTCAAAACTCTTTCAAGGAAAAGTAAAATATATCCGAAACCTTCTGTCATACTCATACATCCTCCTCTGTAAAAGATCTCTAATACTTTTATCACCATTTTCCGATTTGATCCTGAAAAACCTTAACTACCTCCTTCATTTTTGCTCACGTTGACTAATGTTCGTCTGTGAGGGGTCTCTAGAGACCTCAAATTGAAAATATCTGATAAATTATTTTTTATGTTTTATCTTCGGAATCTAAAGAGATCTTTGGGTTTGATGAAGAGTTTGTAGCCTTCCAACTTTTGCCAAGATTTTCTCCAATCCGAATATTTCCAATTATTTACTTCCAATCTCCTATTCATTACTCTTATAATTCTATGCCCGGTCTGAGAAAAACTACTACTGATCATTCCTTATCTGGTCCTGATCCGTCTGGAGTTCGATCCCTTTCTATCCATTGTTTCATTTCTTTACCCTTTTCAACTTTTAAATCGACATAGATTTTTCGTATCAAAAGTCATAATCTGTAAATAATTTATTCTTTGAAATAATAGAAATTACTTTTTTATATCTATTACTTTATTTAGCTCATTGCTTTTAGTTTTAGTTTTTTATACGGTTATTAAAAAATTAGACAATAAGTGGCATACTTATTATTATTATTTTATGATATAGAGGCTTGTGCCTCGATGAACTGTGCCATACATTCTCCTCAATATTCTCGAACCTTAGGAGAAGAGCTTATTGTGAACTGAGTAATGTCCAACATTCGAAGGCATAATTGAGAACTGGTCTTACTAGGATCTTGTACAGATGCACCTTGTGTTTTGAAAAATAGCCCGGCTCCTGAAATGCTGCTGTAATCCTCAATAACATTTATTTGCGGACATAATTCTGCTTGTATTTTACTATCCGCATTTTTAAAATTTTTTTATTTGTAAACCTTTTAAAGTTAAACTCGACCACCTTTTCAAATGAAAATAAAGCTAGTAAGGTAAAGTTAAAATACCAGTTATTGTTACAATTCAGATATTATAATTTAGTTTAAATTTAAAGGCAATAATAAGTATCAGTTGTTTTTTGCCCTTAAAACCAAACAACACCAACAGCGATCTCACAATTTTTTTTTTTGTCATAAAAACAATCTATATTTCATCAGCGTAACGCTGTGACATTCTAACAATAAAAATAACGCTCTTTTACTGACAATTAAAATTCTAGTACCGTCACTGAGGTGAATTTTCAATCGCCTAAGCGGATTTAAATGTTAATATAGAACAGGTGTTTCTATTAAGATGGAAATTTTGTAAAATAAGTTCGTTCATAAACGTCGTAACCTTAAATTAAGACTCGATCGAATGATTGTAAAAAAAATAAAGAGAAACTGGATAAGAGATCGTTTCTAATAAAAAAAGTTATCCAAGCTATAGAAGAGGTGCCGCATGGAGATAGCGATCTATTAGTTTTAACAGTTTTTTTTCCTTTTAACAGTTCTAAACTGTTTTTTTTTTCGTTTGAAAAGGAACAACTACCTAGTAGCAGTTTCTCTTGAAGTCCAATCTAATTTTTTTTTTTTTTTTTTTAGATTCTACCTAAACAGTATTATGAATTTTTTTAATCTTATTTGTTGGGAAGGAGAGGGCAAAGGATGCCAAAAATCGTCAGATCCTGGCAGATCTGAAAAACAGTATCTTTTTGGGGGTAATAAGGATGAAACCTAATTTGATAGGAAGAAGAGTGGCCAAGGATGTCCTTCTATATAGTATATAGTATCGGACAGAAACTAATATATATATATATATATATATATATATATATATATATATATATATATATATATATATATGCCAAGGATTTCTTTCCTTTGGATTTCCTTCATTTGATCATTTGCGCCAAATATCTCAGTACTTCGGTAAATTATTACTTTTCGAGACCTAGCAATGGCCAGATTCTCTCCTCATGAACTTTGCATCTCGTTTCTCAACTTACCGTGAAGCAAATGTTGATTAGTTCTGTAAAGATAAAGAGAGCGCAGCTTCACAATAAAGGGGGGGCGGAAAGGTGTCACCCCCCTCGTCCTAATATTGTTCAAAACGCTCAAATTATTGTCGAAAAAGCTTAAACACAATAGCACATTGAGACTGACCTAGAGAGTGTGTTCAAACTCTTCAAATGCCACTAAACAGTTGTTCCAGGTATTGATAAAAGCAAGAATAAAATAATACCATTAAAAAAAAAATCAGAAATCGATTATTTGAAGACATAAATTTCTAAGCAGATTAATTAATTACTTTTTAATATAATATAGTGTTGATAGATAATATGACACACATATTAATGTAATATTAACTGTGGTATTACTGTTTCCATATTATAAAGAGAGGTACGAGACCATGTTTGTTTTTATTTTTTTACTAGGACTTGAGCTCAAGAAAACACAATTATCAACAAAAAAAAAACTCATTAACTTTTCGATATTTCCAAATGTTATTTTTTTTTAATGATTCAACTAACTAACATTCCAATGATAGGATGAAAAATGTTAGGAAGCTGTGGAAGCTAAAAAAATGTGCTTTCATTCTTAATGAAGTCGAATTGAAGAACCGATATCTACAGCAAATGAATGTATGTATTTGATTTGGGTAGTACAATATATCAATATCATATTTATTTGATAGCGATATTATAGATAACAACAGGGCTTATAAAATAATGATAACCATTTATCTTATAAAAACAATACAAAAAAGAACTGCTTGAATGCTGTCTGTTATTGACACTGTAGGAAAGACTATTTCTGCATTTTATACTTTTAAGATGGTTTAATATTCCATTTATTTTATATTTAAGCTTATTCCTTTATTGATTTTCTTCTTTCTCTTTTTATGTCTATATATATATATATATACAGGGTGTTCGGAAGATCGTTGGCCAAAAAGATATCTCGGGTAGGGAGGTTCATTTTGAACCTATTTAAGGTCATCTACCTATATACAAAGTCTTACGGTTTTTTTTTTAATGAATTTTTTTTGTAAAAATGGCCAAATCCAAACATTTATGCCTTATAACTTCGTTGTTTACTGATATATCAACGCCATTTTTCCCCCTGTAATTACTAATACATTGTCCATGTAAAATAAAAAAGATATAGTGCAAAAAACAAATACCAAAAAAGCGGGAGATCGTTAAATCTTGCTAAAGGCAAACATAAAAATTATGAAATTCAGCTTTAGGTTCAATAAAAAAAAAAGTAAGCACAACAGCCAAATCCAAATTGTTTAAAAACCTTCTCTAGTTAATAATCTTTTAAAAAAATACCATTTGCAGGCACGCAGCATATCTAGTTTTTTTATTTTTTATAAAGTAACAAAAGGGTGCCACCAGTGCACACTGATAATAATAATGAATCGAATCATATTTTTTATGCAAAACGTAACAAATAGTTGTGTTTCTTTATAGTATAGGTTAAACTGCATATTTCCTCTTTCTTTTTCGGAATGTGGATATTATCAGAGTAAACTTTATCTACATTTTCGTAAACAATAATCAGGGAACAAAATTAAACTCAATTGGGCCCCCTCTTCCTATCCAGGAGTGACCCTACCCGAGATATCTTTTTGGCCAACCATCTTCCGAACACCCTTTATATATATATATATATATATATATATATATATATATATATATATATATATATATATATATATTTTTTTTTTTTTTTTTAATATTTATTAATATAATAAATAATAAATTTAATTGAAACAGATTAAGTAATGTATTTAAAACAATATACTGCATGTTGTATACTTTTTGCTTAGCGTATGCACAATTACAAAAATACATGCCTCCTCTGTTGTAATGTTGTAACCTACAGTAGAAAAAAAAAGTGCGTGTTAGGCGCGCGTGGATTTTTCCTAAAATTACATTTTTATTTAGTGATCTTAAAAACATAACATTAGATGGCTTAAGTATGGACTTTATTAGCTTTATTTGAAAAGAAAAATTGAAATCAAAGTAATGATGTTATGAAAATTTTTCTTACATTTTATTATACGTTTAAAGCTTACTTAACCAATGGGTACAATACAATTAATTTATAAAATTTTACTTTTAATTACAGCTTTCACTCACATTTAACAACAATCACTAGAAATTTTGTGAATCACTTTTCTTAAAATAATAATGAATAAGTAAAAAGTATTATAAATACGCATTCAGCCTCAAACTTTGTTGAAACTGTCTGTTCCGTCCAGCAATCAGTCATAATAGGAGTCAGAGATAATAAATGTGAAATAAATCTTTTTAATGAAATTTAATTATTTTTTCACTTAGAAAGCATTTATATTAATTCAAAACTTTTTAATTGAAGATGAAACGGTTCCAGCAACTTTACCAAGCTTATTTATATTTTTTTGTTTATAAATAATTCCAACAGATTAAATAAATACCTATCATTTATGTACATATATACTTTTTTTTGTAATGTCTTTAAAACTATGCAGGCCATCTTGGCGTCTCTACCAAAATATTTTTTTCTTTTAAATAATGTATATTGTCAATAAAGTGATTTAAAAAAAGAAAAAATAAATAAATATTATGAGGGGAAAAAATGAAATAAATAGGAAAAAAAAATTATATCTTAGAATTATACTTCGTGAGATTATGCTTTTACAATTTACTTTTATATGAAATCGATTGGTAACAAGTAAGTGATGTCTTGCTGATTTCGCTTATACTATTTAGAATCAAACAAGAAGCTGGCCTCAGGTTCCTCCTGAATAGAACAGCAAATGGAGGGGCACCAATGGATATTATTATTACTATACATACCTAATTACACTTATCATACTTGATCCAACTTGGTTTGTCATGCTTGGCAGCAGTGCTGTGTCGGGACCAACATTTTTTGATTCTCGATACCGTTCCAATAGAAAATAAGATTATCGATTTCCGACTTCGATCCCATTTATCGGTGTAAAAATAAGTTGCTATTACAAAAAAAAAAAAAATATATATAAAAAAAAATAATAAAATAAATAGATAAGTTAATTACAATTTAGTTAATGCACAAAAAAATTTCTTATTAAAGATTTTAAAAATAATCTTTATTTCGGAATAGAAAAATCCTTTAAAATAAGGATAAAAAATAAAAAACAAATCTGATAAAATGATGCTAATGTCTCTGGCTGTATTCAATTCTATAGTGCTACACCTCCGACTTTCTAAAATTTTAATTAAATTTGTTTATTTTTCAAAAGCAAATACATATATTCATTAGTGTAGGTTTGGTTTGCAGAACCAATGCTTGATTTGTTATGAAAAATGTTTTAAATTATGTACCAAGAGGTGATCTAGTTCCCAAAGATGGAAAATATTATTTGAACATTATGAAGAAGAATCTATAAATAATAATTAAATAATTAGTTATTATACGATGGGAAGGATTATCTTCATAAAACGACATTACTGGTTTGTGGGTATGTTATGTGTTTGTATAATTGTTTGTGTGTGTTTGGGTGTTTGTATATTCTAATTTTTTTAATAAATTTTAATTATGAATGATTATAATAACAAATTCGAAATAATTTTATTTATTTTAACATTATTATTTGTTATAAATATATATACAATATATTTTTGTCCTAAAGTCTTATTTTTATAAAGTTACTATAGAAATTATTGTGATTTAAGTTCTGATCTGTAGGTTGTAATAACTGATGATGCTTGGCTTATGCGAAACCTTTCAAATAAAATCTTTTTGGTTGCTGGGACCATTGGCTTTATGAAGGTGATCCTTCCCATCTTATATTAACTTTAAGAATGGGTTTACACCTTACCTTGAAGATGGTGATAATAATTAGTTATAAAAAATCTATTGTCAACAACAGCAGTGATGATTGGTTCCAAGGGGTCGATTTTGGATCAACGTTTCTCGATGCCGATTCATTTCTCAATAACCAGTGGAATCGAGAATCGACACATCCCTATTTGACAGTAATCAAACTGGAAATTTACCAAATGTTTTATGCACCGCAGTTGTGTGTAAAAAGAATAGTCACTATCTCAAGGTAATTAGTTGACCAGTCGTAGGGACTTAAAAGAACTATTGCAGTCGGACATGCTCAAGAGATTCTGAGAAGGTACAGGAGTGGTCGAACAGAAAATATCGCGCCAGATGATCTAATAAATTCAAGGAGGGGACTGCTGATAAAAAAGGACGGAATCAGTAATTGATGGAATGCCTGGGAACTGGAAGGCCAAAGCCCGCCAGATACGATCGGACCAATTAAGTCACAATTTGTGGTTTGAATTCAAGCAGTGCCTCCTATGAAATAAACATACGCTAAACTAATAAATTTCCTAGCCAGGTATCTTTTACTAATCACTTTACTCAGTTTTTCACCTGGCTGGTGACATTAGCCATGTTCCCATTCCACGTCTGCACAACCAGGTATGGCGCCGCTGGTTTACGTAGATACGCCTGACGAGTAAAAATGTTTTTGCAAGAAAGTACACTTGTCGGATGGATGGCTTTGATAGATGGCTACATGGCCCGTCACTTCTCCTACAGCCGATTCCTTTTAAATCCTGGCTGTTGTTGTCTCTGCCGTGTTTGTAGTCTGGATCTCTTTACATTAAGCCCTAAGAGGTAGTGTTCCCGCCGATATTTCCTTTGTCACCAGCATTCCATATCCTGCTCCTAGCGGTTTGTTCTTTCATGGGTCTATTTCTTTTGATTATTGCAATTTATATTCTTATCTCCTTCACTTTCTTTCAGTATATTGTAAGTTAGAGTTGTAAAAATCATTCTAAGAAATCAAATTTCTGTGAAACGAATAACAACGACAACGCAATTTATCAACATGTTTAGAGATAGCCCTTTAGTTGAAAGTAGCTTTTAAAACCGAATTTGGTTAATTAAAATAAATTAATATTATCTAGTTGTGTGATTTGATTAAAAATAATGGTTACTTTTATTTGTGAGTGACATTTCTTACATTACAGAGATGTGCTCTTTTCTCCTGAACAGGTTATTTAAATCAAAGGGGTTATAGTATATTTCATGTAATTCATAAATAATTTTATTAAAATGAAAATACTGTTCTAACAACCAGTCAATTTCTTTGACTGTCATATTAGCAATCTTATTTATTTCCCTTCCTTGCCTCTCGGCTACCCGGGTTTTGCAGGGATGACAAGGTAGCCATCACTGCTGGTTTTAACAGTTTAACATTGATTAAAAATTGATCGAGTTAATTGCTTAACGTCTTCCATTTCTGTGGAGAATTCGCTATATCGCTCATTTCCTGCAACAACGACAACTCAAAAACAAGCTTTTGAGTTATACCGAGCGTTTGACTGTATTATGAACCATTCACCGACGTTGTTTTACACAGCAGAACGCTATATTTGAGATTCAACTATTCACAAAGAGAGAGCAGGATATTTCATCATCGTATGTCTGCAGATCGTCCTGTATTTTATTCACAAGACTGTCCTTCTGCAGAATTGAAGTGTTTGAGTTATGCCGTTGTTGCAGCTAATGAGCGATATATATATATATATATATATATATATATATATATATATATATATATATATATATATATATATATATATATAATGCCTATATCACTTGAGGAACGCATGGTATAGTAGGTTCAATACAACTAGGATAGATGAATTATTTGCTACTTCTGTTGATACATGCAACACGAAAGAAATATTATAAAATTGATTTTTTTTTTTTTTTATACATTTATTGAAATTAACAACTGTACAAAATATATACATCGAGTAAATGTATTGACAACGATTACAAAAACATGTTAAATCTTGAAAAAACTACTCATCAGTAGCACTTTATTAAAAATTCTACACTAGAAGGTCTCTAGGCCATCTTCGTTTCAGACGCCTCGGAGGATTATCGGGAATTGAGTGAGAAGCAAGTTGAGAAACTAACTAATTTGATTGGTTATGGAGCTTACTATGTAATGATAGATATCTGGTGTGGGCTAAATCAGCAACACATGGAACATTAAGATCTTCATGGATAAATTTATTGGTGACGAAGTAGGGAGCATTGAGGATTTTTCGAAGGATTTTGGATTGTAAGGATTAAATATGAGATGAATCGGATGGTAAATTGAATATTTGAAATTCATTCGATCAATAGTAAAATCTTTCAAATCCAATCTAGATTTTTGTTTAAATGACCTGATAAAAATTTCCAATTGTCCATTTTTAAATTTGCTTTCAAACCGACCAGTCATAGGAGAAACCTATCAGACCGTCTATTTTCACGACTAATAAAATGTTAGCGTCAAAGCGCATTATTTACCGATTTAAACAATCCCCACTTTCGTCTCAATTCAGTCAACTCTAGGTCCTTGTTGCTTTTAAAAACTCTTACAATTTGCGTCCTATAATATTTAGAATTTTTATGTTGTTTTTTTTTTTATAACCACTCTGTTCAATTGCAATGATTTACAATTAAAAAAAAAAAATTACTTCTGGAGATATTTTTAATAATTTGTATTTTATTTTATGTCATATGTTTAGATCTTCCTGTATTGGATTTGTTGTTCATCCTGAATATTTGATTACACCATTGCGTAAAGGTATGTCATGTGTTATTAAATAAAAAATTACTCTTTTGTCGTAGATACATTTCTTTAGCTACTTTTAATGAAGAGCCTTCTACTTCAATTTATTATTTGCTGCATTTATCATTCAGTTAATTGTTACCAATAAGATCGATGGTTTTTAATAACCTTTAATAAAAAGTTAAAACCTTTATTTTAATCTTAATACAAATTACGAAAATAATGCTTATAATTAAATAATTATAAATACGATGTATAATATAGAGTCAGTGAAGGATACTGGTTTCAGATCTGCCAATTTTTGGCGGCAGAAGGACATCTAATAAGTCAAAAGATAAAAAAAAAATTAGGTTTTACTTAATTCGAAAAATTTTCGCTGGTGTTTCTATTGTAGTTTTGTAAAATAAAACTCAAATTTCATTATAATCGAAAATTAAATGATTAAATTTTGATTATGAATTTCCTAATGGCAGTTAATTAGTCACTGATTGTTCTGATTTCATTCATTTCAGTAATGGAGTTCTTATTACTGCCAGAAGTAATTATATATAATTTATAATTACTATAATTACGCATAAATTAATTTATTGATTTATTTATTAATAAAATTAACTGAGCCCTCCCATTCATCAGTGTTTATTTTGGTTTTAATTTTGGTTTAATGCTTTTATGAATGAAGTGGTATGAATGACTTTACTGTTCATTATTAAATAAATTCTGCAGAGCTTTTAGTTCAAATATGTAATTAACTTGAAATAAATCTTTTTTTGGACCTGGATTAACCTCATGAACTCATATAAATTAGAGGGTTTGGTATATGAAGGGGTTATGTCACATTTTAAAAAAAATACATTCTAGTCCATTGGATGAAGAATTTATGTGTAGAAGTGTTAGGTAGTAAAATCTGAATATTTCAAAACAACTAGAAAAATATATTTAAAGAACTATGTAACATTTTTCTGTCAAAGGAAAAATTAATAAATAAAAAAAAAGAACTTACATAAATTACTAAAATTTGTCTTTTGTTACATAACCCCTTCATACATTAAACCCTTATATTATAATATAAGTTTTCAGTCATATATAATGTCTTTTAGTGACGTGTCGATACCAAACTTTTTCGTTTGTCGATTCCAATACCGGTACCAAAAAATTGATTTGTATTTGGAAAGAAATTGTAATGCAAAATAATATATATGAGAACAAAAAAAGCTATACTTATTCAAAAAATTAATGAGTAAACAGCGAATATAAATTAACTATATAAAATATAATTTATAAGTTAATTACAATGAAGACAATGAAAAAAAAACAGAAAAAAAGTAAATATTTATTGTGGGATACTTAAAATCACCTAAAGAATTACAAAAAAATTATTGTAAAGTAATGTTTGAAAAAAAAGAAAGAAAAATTGATGTTATTTATAAAAGATGAAAAAATATAGTTTATTGTCGATTTATTACAATAATATAATTATATATCGATTGGTTCTTAGAAATCAACTTTGGATCATCGATTTTCGATACTGATTCTTTCCTCTAGAACCGTCGGCATCGAGAATTGACCTTTGGAATTGAAATATTCCTAATATATTTTTAATTATATCAATACTCATATATTTCCAATGTAAAGATTTTATCTCTGACTGAATATTTTTCTAATGGAACTTATTTTTGTATGGTTATTTTATTATTAGTAAGTTTAAAAGTGAAACCGCGATCAATTCTCAGTTAACGAGCCTTTTTAGGAAAAATAAACTGACATGGCATGCTCAGAAAATTGAGTGGTAATTGTTGTAAATACAAAACGGATTTGAAATCTACAGAAATCACATCCATCGCGATGGGAATTTCAGAAAACAGCTTCAATAATTGGTTAAAAATTGTAAATTATCAATCAGCTTCACCCGCGACTGGAGGTAATCGATGTAAAAACATTTATGAAGAAACTATTAAAGTCAAGCATGAAAGCATAGCCATTGCATCACGATATCTAAACTGATAAGCCACGGGAAGGTATATTTGTGATAATTTAACACGTAAAACCTAAATAGAAACGGAATGAAAAGTATAGGTGATTGTGATATTGACAGCAATCAGGGGATCTGAACTTCATTTTTTATTCAGTTTCTTTTTCTTTTTTGTAATTAATTCAAAATAATAGAAGTTTATTATTAGAATGTAGGGAGCATATCGCACATGTATTTCAAAAGTGACACGACCCAAAAATCTGCATTAAAAATGTACAGTTGTACAGTCTAGTATGAAATATCAAAAGTGTATCTGAATTATCTTTTAATCCCAACCGCAAGTGAGATGTATCAGGTGGGATTTGAGTTAGTTCGGTACATTTTTTACATTTCATGGAAAACTATTAAACATTAATAAAACTAAATTAAAAATAAAAAAAAAAATACAAGGAAACTTCATGAATTAAAGTCCTATCTAAACACTACACAATTAAAAGCTTAATTTTTAAGGCCTTTACAAGCTCAAGCCATTTGCGCAAACTGGCCAGGTTGTGCAAATCAAGTCGATACTGTTTACACCTTCGGTGTTGCTTGCACAAATGTGAAGTAAAAACCTCTCTGATTTGTTGAAAATGAAAAATTGTGGCGAAGAACTATTAATTTTAGCAACGGGCAACAATGGTATAATATCCTTCTGCTATTTCAAAGAATATTTCAAAATAGTATTCTTAAGGACAAAAACTATAAGGACAATAATGGCAGAATATCCCTCGTATAACTTGAAAATCGTTGAATCCTGGCGGAACTCACAATAGTATTCTTAAGGATAAAAACTAATATATATGTGGCCAAGGATATCCTTCCACCATCTTAAAATCTTCCTTAAGGACGAAAAATAAAATTAAAAAAATCCTGGAAGATTTAAAAAATTAAATAGTATCCTTAAGGACGAAGCCTGATTTGTTTGGAAGAAGACTGGCCAAGGATGTCCTTCCGTTTTCTTAAAAATCGTCATTTCCTGGAATACTTAAAAATAGTATCCTTAAGGACGAAAAGTAATATATATATATATATATATATATATATATATATATATATATATATATATATATATATATATATATATATATATATATATATATATTATGTGGGCTAGGATGTCCTTTTGCCATCTTAAAATAGTATCTTTAAGCACGTTAAACAAAATAAAATCCTTAAATCCTGGAAGATTATAAACAAAATAGAAAATTCACTTAAACAGTACTTAAGGACGAAAACTAATTAGTGGGGAAGAAGAAAGGCCAAGGATTTCCTTCTTACGCCAAAAATCGTACATATCAACTCAAAATGTAGTATGGAACAGGTAATAATTATATAGTTATACATATATTATTTTTTAATATTTTTCCACATGACTCACAGTGCTTCGAATGATAAAAATTGACGAAACTTTAGGATCTTATAGGAAATTTCATCCTCAACCAAAAAGAAAATAGAGGCCCAGAAATGAATGCTTAAAAAATTATAACAAAATCCTTAAAAAAAAAAGTTTGTATTTCGAAACAAATCGTTGCCAACAAACTGTAAAATGAAATTTTAGTTAAAGTTTAAGAAGTACGAGCTTAAATATTGTGTTTAATGATGCATCAGGATGTGTTTGAGTCTAAGGTGAAGAGTATGAATAACACGGAATATCTGAAATGAAAGGTTATTGCATAGGTATATTTGTAAGATATTTAAAAATCCAAATCTTTCCAAAGAAGGAAGCAGTCATAATTATTTATTATCCGTTCTGACATGAGTCGTTTGTGGAAACCCTTTCATCTAAAATCGAATTCCGAATGTATGTGCGTATCAATTAAGAGCTGAATTTTGTTTCCTCGTGATCATTTTCAGTACCACAATCATCACTTCTTTTGAGGTGCTGTTGTACAGAAGAATCGTCAGAAATTATTTTGCAAACAAAAACAGGTCGCTTACTGGATATATTTGGATCAAGGCTGAACAGAATTTTCTTCAATTAATCGTGATTTGAATTTTCCAGAGAAGATTTTTGAGTATATTCCAAGGGCACATTGCTAAATATCTTAAGACTTCTTAAGAGTCCTCAGACAGTGAACTAATTGGTGTGTCAAAATAATTTTATAATAATAACAATAATTCTAATAACAATAAACTATCAATAGCAACAAACATTTAAGCGATATATTTCAAGCATAATTAATTACAAAAAGGTCATTTCGGTATATTTGTAGTGACTACCTTTCAAAGCTGATACATTCAACGTAACCTGTTTTTCTGTGAAAGTATTAAAACTATGCACTCACCTCGTGTATGATCATCCATTATGTGTAAGAAGAAAGCTCTTAATTCTTAAAATACCATCTCGATAAGTAATTAAAACAAAACTCAACGATGAATTACTTATACCGTCCAGATTTTCATTTACATTTTCACATTTCCCATTAAATTCATTTAGTCCAGTAAAAAAGGTATTTTGAACAAGAAATTTTATGGGTAATTGTTTTTTATGGCTTACATTATATTTTTTGGGGTGCTGAACACGAATCTGAAGTTGTCCAACAAAATCTCCATCGGCAAATATGAGAAAAATTAAAAAAAGTAAAAAATCTTTAATTTTTTTCATTATTTTTCTTGTAACTTGCAAAGTAATCATTTTAAGCAAAATGCCCTTCTATATTAAAAGAAACAGGAGAAAATGATCTACAATTTGTTTCCTTATATTTTTTTTTTTGTCAGACGCCAGGTATCCACAAAAGAATTTGGCCAACTTGGGGCCAGTCCTACTTCTCCGCAAAAATATGTCAATAGCTCAAAAACATTGTCGTACCTTTTTGTCAATAACTCCGAAACTATTTGTCCAATTCAAAATTACCTTTTTACATGTCCCTTAAAAGAACGCTAAAAAATCTTTACTGTTGTACAATCTACGTTTTTTTGCACATTTATCGCTACAACTCCGAAACTATTCGTCCGACTCAAAATTTCTTTTTTGTATCTAAAAGGTGGTCAAATTTACTATTAGATTATTATATATGAAGTTTTAATTGGGTCTCTTGAAATACACATGCCAGAACGCTAAAGAAAGTTCGACTTTTCTTTTGTTTTATCTAAAAGGTGGTCAAATTTGCTATTGGACGCTATATATGAATTTTTAATTGGATCTCTTGAAATACACATGCCAGAACGCTAAAGATAACTTACTATTATGAAATCCTCGTTTTTTTTTTGGCAAATTATTCGCTATAACTCCGAAACTATTCGTTCGACTCAAAATTTCTTTTTTTTATCTAAAAGGTGGTTAAATTTTCTTTTATATCATGTATATGTAATTTCCTATCATAAAAAACAATTACCCATAAAATTTCTACTTCAGCCTTATTTTAAAACCACTTGACTAGACTAATTAATATCATGATGAAACTTAATAAATATATTTGTTAATAATATCCTTTTTTACATTTTAGTAATAGTTGAACATTGGGAATCACTAGAAAAGGTAAAAAAAATGACTTTTGACCACCTTCGAAGCAATTGGTGACGTTTCGAATACTTAATCTGATTTTTTTTTATGTATTCTAATATAGCACGAGAACTTTCATTTAATTCTGCTCAATAGTTTTGTAGAAAAAGATTTAGGAATAAATTTTTATTATTTTAATATGTTAAAATTTTAATTACTAAATTAAAATATTATAAAATAAATAAGACAAATATACACTGAGTTACAAAAAAATGTAATGCACCTAGGAAATGTGGATTCGTAGATATTTAACTATACCATTGAGAATATTGTATAATAATGCTGGGGTAAGGTTTTTTGTCTTTTCAGTTTACAAAAGGCCATTTAAACTCTTTATCGTTATCAATTTTTCTCGTTATCATCTATAAAGAATTAGTTTGATGGATAGTAATTCGTAATCGTTTGGTTCTTTCTACAATTCTTACAACACAACGGCTCCTGGAATGATCGTGGGAAAGAGGTAAATCTCCGAAATGTGAGGCAAAGGATAGTGGAAAGCCAGAAAATTAGCTCGGGATCCCCAACAATAATAATCAAATAACAACAATAAAACCAATAATTCATAGATAATATTTAATTTTAAAAATCATGCTGGTTAATGTTTTTTATTATTTATATTAATTTAACTTATATTTAAAAAAAATTGATATTCGTTTGAGTTAAATGTCGACAAATATTTTCTAGGTGCATCACTTTTTTTGTAACTCAGTATATTACGTTTAGAAATATATTTTAGCTTGGATAGTATTCTATCCTATTTTCTATGTATGTAAAAAAATTTCTGTTAATCGAGTATGTTCACTACCGGTCTAACAGTATTATCGGTCTTAATCAGCCTACCGTTGATTGTAGAACAGCTCAGTATCACTTCTCTCACCAATCTTCATTAGCAGTAGTGGAAAGTAATGATCAGTCTTGTTAGGTCAAATTCACAACCCTGTGGAGACTGTTCTCCCAACATTGTATTTTATTGTTATTAAAATACAATTACTGCTGCTTATTATTATTATTATAATAGGATTAAATATTTAATATCTAAATATTACATTTAATCATATTACTATGATATATTATGTAATACAACTAGGTCTGAAAGGATGGGTTATCCTAAAGGTTACCAACAAATTATAGACAGAGTGTTAAAGTTAACATTTTAACAAGCACGACAACCTCGTCTTTAAGGCAGCTGTTTGTTATTCTATTTTTAGATGTTCAAAATTTAGCAGATGAATAATAATGAATTTAAAACTCTGGTTCATCTAGTTTACGAAACTCCATTGAACAATCTCTCTCAAAGCATCACTACTCAGGAGAAACCTCGATTAGTTAAAAAAACCGAATGGATCCATGGATTTCTTCGTGGATGTCGAAGTCGGCAGAGAACAATGTGAAGAGCTTTTATATTAAAATACTAGTTTGTTAAACAGTTAAATTTGATCTACAGTAATCGAAAACCGAAATAGTTCAGTGCACAATATGCCAGAACTTAAGTCATAAAAAAAATACCGCAATCGCGTATATGCTAAATATGCGGAACCATACGTACCTGAAAATGTTTGTAGCTTTTTATGTGTTCTTAGAGAAACTGACAAAGAAAACTATAAGGCTGCTAGGTTAACAAATCTATAGGATTCAGGTCAACTAACATTCAACGAAGAACTGTAGAAACGGGATTTCTTCGATTTCCTTCTATTAGTATTTAATAAACGACCGCAGTACGAAGAGGTCCCTGGGAAAATCGTACCTTAGCATCAAAATTCTCTACCAAGCACATACTCCGACAGTTTAACAATTCATTTTAAGAATCATACCCATTTCCCTCTCAAATCATCTTTGATATTGTCGGCAAGAACAATGTCATTACTTTAGTATCTTATTCTTTGGGAAAAGCGCTTTTAACATTCGCAGTAAATTTAAAATAAACAGCTACCTGCATTGAATTTAGGTAACTGTTTAAACTAAACTGTGAAAAACTACAAATAATACACTTTTCTTTATAGAAGGGGGTTTATTTTCTAAATATAATAGTGGTATCAAAACAAAACTGATTAATTTCGAAAAGTGGCAGTCCAAAACTGTGTGTGATATCACTTCGATTCATTCGCCATTTCTATAAGACCCCAAAAAAAACATCAAACTCCTAATCACATTCCTCAAAAGTCCTCTCTGATATCCCGCTTAATATGTGATTGATGATCGGAAATGCCGTGGAAGTTTCCTTTTGGAATATCAGGACTTCTCTAGTATCTTTCACATATCTATCTGAAACAGGGTAAATATCATGGACCTTAACGTTTTGTCTGATTTGTGTTGTATAAATACATGTGTAAACATCAATTAAAAAAAAAAAAAAATGGGTGAGATCAAGGATATTGATATGGCATGGACATTTCTAGAGTAGTGGTCGCTGAGATATTTATTTTATTTTAGAATTTTAATATTCTTTGGAGATAAGAGTTGAAAGAAAATAAATATTAGAATGTATTTTACAATGAATGGGATTACATAATTTTCCAAGACTACTTTTAGTTCAGAAAAATTACAACTTACCTTCAATTAACCTTTAAATAGTTGGTACTCGACTTCGATTCATTATAAATGCTATAAGTACTAAAGGAAACCAATCCCGTTGTCTCAAAAAAAAAAACACTACCGCCGATTAGCCGGCTGGCAAAAAAGCTGTTTATACGGCTAGGTCGACCATTGTTTTCGTTGGTATTCGGGTGACATCGGCAATGTTCGAGGCGCTTCGTTTATATCTTTATAGCCGTCTGTACTTGTAGCTACAGGTTTTTGATAATTTTATATTTTTTTTTCTTCTGCTTTTTACAAACGGGCCGATGTGTAACGAAGTGTTTTTTAATGAAAAATAGAAAAATCATGAAGTTAGTTATTTATTTCATTTAGATAATTAATTGTGAAATATGGAATTCAATTATGCCGAAAAAGATATATGTAAATAGCTAAAATAGCGAAATTTTCTTTTTCGTGTTCTCATCTCCGTATTACATTTCAATTAATAACTAATATGTTTTAAATAGGATTCAGAAAAAAAAAGCAACTGTAATTATAAAGAATAGTAGGTTATCTAAGTTCCTTATATGTATTGTTAAAGTTATCGAATTTATTATTTGTTATTATCATAATCTTTCTTAAAGTTCGATAATTGACAAAAAAAATAAAAAATAAAAATAGCAGAGTTTCTATTCCTTATAGGATTAAAAAAAGAACTGTAAATAGGAATTTTTTTTTTAAATTGAAATTTACAACTGTATAAAATATATACAAAAAGTAAATCTGTTGAAAGTGAATACAATGGCATGTAAATATCATGTGAAGAACTACTCACTAGTAGCACTTCAAATTCTACACTAGAATACTAGGTCATTTTCTTTTCAAACGCCTCGGAGGATTATCAGGAATGGAATTGGAGGAATTGGAAGCAAGTTGGGAGACTAGTGGATTGGAGTGGTTATGGAGCATACTATGGAAGGATAGGTACCTGGTTTCGGCTAAATCAGCAATATAAGGGACATTAAGATCTTTATGGATAAGTTTATTTGTAACAAAGTAAGGAGCATTAAGGATATTTTTCGAAGGATTTTGGATTGTAAGGAATGGATGCGAGAAGAATTAGAATGTTTAGTTGAGCCCCAGAGCTCAACTCCGTACGTCCATATAGGTCTGATAAATGTCAAGTAAATGAGTCTTTTGTTGAAAATCGGGAGTTCTGAACATTTGTCTAGTAAATGTTGAAGAAGTCGAAAACGACGAGCAGTTTCCTGTCGTTTTAGTCTTGAATGAGGATTCCAATTTTGTCTAGTTAGTGGATCTTTTCAACAGGGATCAGTGGAATATTAAAGATGAATCTAAAATAAAAATTATAACAATTAAAGATCTTGATTTTATTTCAACCAAAATGTTTTAAGCGTAGAAATATAAATAAATAAACATGGGTGGCCACCTAGTCGGCGCATTTTGCCGACTACTCTGCCGTCTCATCTGAAAACTAAAACTATAAAAGTATTTACCGGTTTATATACCGATATTTACCTCATATGTAAACGATTATAAAGATTTTGTAAATATTTATTTCTGTGTTTTCTATGTAGAACTAAATTAACTGATGTCATTCATTACTGATTTAATGTATGGCTATTTAATAAAGTGAAAAATAATAATGAATAATAAATAAATTATGTTAAGTGAAAATAAACACCTAGTACAATGGTATATATAAAATACATTATATATTAGGCCTAGCGCATCTTGTATGTAACCATAATAATACTGTTGTTTGGCCAAAGTGTCTTTTTATATTCATTGTTAAAAAACCCTCCCAGCACTAAGCGGGCAAAAATAACAGCTCCGCACGGCTGTATTTCCATGTTAATGGCTACTTTTAATTAGTTTTTGGGATTACTATCATCCCCTCCCTATAGGGGAGAACAATGCATTACAATACACTATTATGAAGGGGAGCTCCTGTTTTAAACTTAACACTCTGCAGGGATTCATGGGGTCAGCTTAAAATTTTCTGGTATTTTACATATTCGTTCCTCGTTGAATTAAGTATTCGTTAAAAAAAAAAAAAAAAAAAAAAAAAAAAAAAAAAAAAAAAAAAAAAAAAAAAAAAAAAAAAAAAAAAAAAATCCCCCTGAGTTTCCATTTATCCCTGGTGGTTTTTATATTGTTCGATACACTGGCATTAACTTTGCGAGAATTTTTAATAGTGTTACTTTTCAGCTTTACAGCGTCATAGCGTAGAAGGATCAATATAAAATAGAATTAACAACATCTATAATATTTATTTTAATAGAAAAAAAATATTGTTGGAGTACCTAGTAGGTTTCGGCTTGAATTTTAGGTCTTCTTCAGAGCTATAAATACCTAAGGATAGGTAATCGATACACGATAGATGCAAATATCAATATTTTTTTCTCGATAATTTGATATTTTTCTAACTATATAAAGTTTTCACTATATTATAAAAATGTAACATATAACTATGTTTTGACTTTATATATTTATTCACACCTGTCAATTAAAATTTGACAACAAGTGAATGTTTTGTAAGAATGTAAATGGCATGTAGAACCCAGCGTCACCTCCAGTCTAAGAGGTCTCTCATCCAGCTTCTTTTTAGTCTTCTCTGTGTGTTTTCGGGAACATGTGTGTGGCCATGTCGTTTATAAGTGTATTAATATAGCATAACCTTTTAAAAAAATGGTTTAAAGAAAGAAATGTTTTTAATGCTACTTTTCCATTTTTATGTTGGTTGACTTGGAAATATGTTCGTATAGTTCCACTTAAGTGTCAACAGAAACGATTAGTTTCTAGAGCAGGGCAAACCACCTCACCCACAAGGAATAAATTAAGTGAAAAAATTTTTGGAATAGTTACTTTTCCTACAATCCACTGGTTCACACACGATATGTGGGAATTAAATTGTTGACTTCAGAATATTGATATGTGTTTTCTTGAATTAATATTACAATCTGCATTACCTCAAGGCAATAAGTAATATAGATAAAAAAAAATCAGTTTCGCTCTGTATGTACAAGGAAATTTCTCATATTAGGCAAGTGTAAATAACAAATTTCGATTTATAAAACACTAAATTTATTTTAGACGAAATTGTTGGAGCAGTGGTTCGATGTCGTTCCCTGAATTAACTAAAACGATAAAATAAACAGGAATATAATTGTAACGCGATTCGAATGTTAAAAATGACATTTTTATCATTAAAAAAAATAATAAAAAATAGTTTTGGTCACCGGTATATCGTGTATCTATATTTGTATTTCAAAATATCGTCGATATGGAATATCGATGTTTTCCTTACAATACCCATTATCAGTTTAAATACCGAATCAGATAAATCAGTTTACCGACCGAATCAGTCCTCTCAAACGAACTATGGCTGTAATAAAAAAAAGAATAACAGCTGGGCATAAAATGAAAAAAGGGAGAAAGGTGCACGAAACATTAAGTATGAATCCAAAAAAATGAAACCATGAATAAATGACAGGGAAATAAAGAATCATATGGTAATATAAATAACAAATAAATACAAAATGGGAGTACACAAAAAAGTATGACACGAAAAGATTTATTTATTTTTTTTAGGTATTATCTTTCCTAAGGGAAACCTTGTACTTACCGTACTTCTTTGTATCATCCTTTTGATTTAAACAGGCATAATTAAACTTTTATTGTATGGATATCAAAATAGGTAATAACATAATGATGTTTGACAAAGTTTGAAAATGTTAGACCAGAGAATCTGTTCTATATTATGAGAATCTGAGGATCTATTATGAGCATTGGGAAGCAGATGGCGAAGGATGAGATTTTAGGCAGTATTTTCTTTTTATGTAAGAGATGTTGAGCATATAATTATAGTTCTTGAGAATATGATTATTATCTTTGCCTCGATTTGCAGTGGAAATAGAACCGAGTTCAAGAGTTGGGCTCAAAAATTATTGTTTAATTACTGAATAATTTTGATTGGTATGTTCAACTCCTTAATGGGTGACTTTTATACCCAGGTATCAGCAGGGAAAACGTTTTGTAAATTTTATACAACTGAAAGTTTTTACATGAGCGCGAACCTTTATTATTAGCAATGAGAACTACCTTCGATACTACGAAAGGACATGGTTATAAAACTTAAAAGGCATCCAATGGACCATATTCTCGTAATTCAATTGTCTATGGTTTGGTTTTTGTCTATGCACTTCATTTAGATGAAAGAAGATATGTGGTGACGACGTGAGAATTGGACATATTTTAGTGACAGTCAAACTGAAATTTGTATGTTAGTTTGAATGAAGATAAATTAAATTATAATTGACAAAGGATGAAGCCTTTTGTTTATTAATAATTCGTATTTTTTTTTTTTGTGCTCAATGTGCTGTTTTTATATGATTTGAGAGGTAAGACTTGTTGAAAAAAGCTCATCAAATAGAGCTTAAACATTAATACTATCTTATCATTAAAATTTGAATATTAACAAAAATTGTATATATATGCAATGAATAAATTATTATATAGGCAGCGTAAGAATCTATAGTATACAATAATATTATCAATATAATTAATTCTTATTTGAATAATTATTTTATAAATACTTTATGAGTAGCAAACTGAAAACAAAACTTCCCTTTGGCATCGTATAGCCTTTTTCAATTGAATTGTTTTTAATATTTTTCCTCCATTCAGCAGCACTGATACGTTTTTCAATACAGGGGTGTATTGGTTGTATACAGTATCGGATTCAATTTATTTTCTATAGAAGTTTAAAACATTCTGTTATATGTTTCTGGCTCTACTAGTAAAGATTAATAGAAACTGAATAGAATATTGTTTTATATCATCAAGTGAGTCATTGACATGGCTCTTACATATGGTATGTAAAAACCAAATTATTCAATTGCCTAAAAAATAAATAATTGAACTTTATTATTAAACCATGAAATATTTAGAAAATTCTTACTATCCATATTACTTTTTGATATTATAGGTATGTAAACGATTTCTACAACCTACTAAGAATCCATTTTCGGATAATTTCGATTTCTGGATGGCAACGCATGCTTTCATTGAGAAAGAGTTTTTCATGAAAGTTTAGAAAACCTGGGAATTTCCCATCTGTCTCCACCCCCATTGTCTCCAGACCTCAATCCCATTGAGCACATGTGGGATACGTTGCAGATAATGTTCTTGATTGAGTGCAGTTTTGCATCGTTTATAGATTTAAATTCCTTAAAAGTGACAATATTATTAACAATATGTCTAATATATATATGCCTCTAATCAAATGTGGTGGTACATGGCACCAAAATGTAAATAAATAAATAAATATATATATTATACAAGAAATTAATTGTTTAGAAAAAACTATTGCATAAAATAAATTTTAAACAATGTTTGAACTTAAACATTCTATTATATTATTTAAAAATCTCTGTTTATTATATTTTCTTGCAAATTTCGTGCAGATGGCAATATCTATACTAATTTTTGAACAAATTACATTTTTTTTTTTTAAATTGAGCTGTAAGGTTAACTTTTTGTTCGAAAACCTGCTACATTGCCAACTAAAGAATTCCGCTCTCGAAGACTAATAACTACTGGTAATAATGAATAAAGAATGTTACCTGAAATTGTATTTGTTTATTTTATATATTTAATTATATCATCGATCTGAAATATTATGATATTAAAGAATATTATGAAGAAAAGACATCCCTGGAACTAAAAAAAAATATTGTTACACCGAATACTTGAAATATTCGGAAAAAAATACTCGTTGCATTGGTTCCGATTTTTATTCGTTACAGATTCCCAAGCCTTTGATTTTTTTTAGCGAACCTTGAGGTACGCATGATGGTATAGAAGGATCAATATAATGAGAATTGATGAATTAATTACCACTTCTATTGAGATTATTTTATTAGAAAACTAGTTTGGAATGTGAAACATTCATCTTCAGTTCTAAATCATGCAACATTTTCATAACATCAGCACCTTGTTACATGGATGTAAACACGAGTAAAGCTGGATGATCGGTAAATCAAAGAGTAAAAGAACATATAAGAGCATGCAATAATACGACCCAAAACTCCAACTTTGCTATCTATCTTAATGAAAATTACCATAATTCAATAATGATTCGAGAATGAAAATAATACATCAAGTAGAAAATAGCCTAAAATTAAATATTTATGAATCATTAAAAATAAGAAAACCAATCAAAGCCAATCTAGATTTTTTATTAAATAAGCAGATAAACATTTCCAACAGTCCCATTTGTTTCCTAAAGATTATTTAACTAAAGACTATGAAATAATTCTTGTTTTTATTCACTCGTAAATATAAAATTAAGAGCTCATAAATACAAATATTGAAATATATTTAAATATTTCGAAGTGTCGTAATTTTTTTAAACATTTTTGAGTGTTTTGAATATTTATATGTTCTCAAAAATTTAATTATAAGTGTTGTTTAAAAATGAGAATGATTAAAACGAATTGCAATAATATAAATTAGAGTTAAAAATTAATTGATGGTCATTATGCAATATTTTCCAATATTTTTTGCCATTCGTAGCAACTTATAAACAAAGCTTAAAGAATAGCATTAAAAAAATATATATTTAATAGATTTTTTTTTATTTATTCATTTTTTTCACATTCATGAAATTAATTTGGTATAATATATAGGAGCTGCTTTTTTTTTTTTTTTTTTTTTTTTTTTTTTTTTTTTTTTTTTTTGTATATATGTATGTATACGTATTGCTACTATTATTTAAAAAAATGGAAAAAGCAATTTAAATATATTTTGAATTGCGTTTGTTTATCTAATGCTTACTACGAAATCGCTCTCTATTTATATAGGTTTAAATCAAAGAATATGTCTGTTGACACATTTTACTCGAATAAAACAATCCTTTTCATTCACGAAATAACCATTAAACAGGTATTTCTATGGATTCTACAAGAGGTTGAGACAGAGGTCTGCCTTGTGCTGCGCTCTAGTGTCACACTTCTCTAGCTGAGCAGTCTCGGTTGGGCTCGTTGTCCATGCTTCCTGATCACTAATGTCGCTGATTTGTCATAGTACCACGCTAGGGTGAAACGAAGTTGTAAATTTTGATAAATGTTATGACTCAATTTTTAATAAATATTTATGCACTGTTTACTGCGTCTAGCTCATTACTCAAAGCAATATATGAATGTTTCTCTTTCATTTCTTTATTTACACCAATCACCATGTAACAACATGTGGATTAGCAGACATTATATTTAGTTCAATATAGGGTAAATAACGAGTTATGGTCACCTGACCAGTTATGGGAAATATTTCTGAAAAGGGTTTAAGATTCATTTACTTAAGAAATTCTCCCTCCTATTCCTATGCAGTAGCCAGTAAAAAATATTTTCCTCAATATATATTTGAATATATGAAATATATATATTTTTTTTAAGATCGTTTTTAAAAGTGAGGATTCTTAAGGAATTATTGTGAAATTACCTTAATTTTATTAATTTTTAGTTTTAGAGTTGTGTAGCTCTTCATTAGAATTCAAGCTTCCATATCAAGTTCCATTATTTTAAAACTTAAATACTACATCCTTTCCTAGGAATGGTCATGTTTGACCTTACGTTTCGTAAGTGACCATTATTCTTGCAATGTTTAAAGTAATATTGAAATGTTATGTTAAACTGTTAAAACCAGCAGTGATGGCTACAAGCCATCCCTGCAAAACCCGTGTAGCCGAGAGGCAAGGAAGGGAAATAAATAAATAAAAAGTAAGTGACCATTACTAGTTAATATAGTTATATTCTGTTCTTCGCGGGTGGCTACTGCTGAAAAATATTGAAAGAAGATAATTTACAAAAAAAAAAAAAAAACATTCCGATTTCTTTTAATATCATTATTTTTTTAGTTGCGATGGCATATTTTATGCCGTTACTGCTTATGAAGAAAAATCAACGAGAAATGCGGCTATAAATTATACTTTGATAAATAGTAGTTTTAATTTATATTTAAGTATCATTTCATGACGGTTTTCTAAACTAATAAGTAACTACAAAGTTAGTGAATGAGTGCATCGAGTGATTGTGTTTTAAATATATATTAAATTTTTAGTAGACAGCGTTGTAGTATTATTTAGATTATCTTTACTGCTCTAGTTGTTCATTAATTAATAGTCATTTTTAAATTATTAAAAACATTTGTCTAAAGACTATTTTGTTACATAACTAGTCTTGACTATAACCGGTACAACATGCCCATAACAGGTATTTTTAGATCTTTTAAAAAAATATAAATATTTATTTGAAAGGAAGCTTTAGTGTATTTGTCAATTTTACATTCAATGGAATAAAATTTTGAGAATCTAAATATGTAACCAAAGATGTCATATTACAAACTGTATCAATGAAATTCCATTTTAAATCGATAAATTCTCTTAACTATGACCATAACTAGTAATTTACACTCATATGGTATTCATATATAATATTCTGGTTGTCCTATAATAAAGTTAATTTTTTTTTTCTTCTTCTTCTATAAAATATATAATATATGTATTCAACTTAGTTGCCTTAATAGGAATGATGAAGAGAAGCACTCAACATTGCCTCCTGGCATGTGTCAAAATAAATAACTAAATAAATTTTAAAACATTTCTGTTTGAGCATTTTTATTATCCAGCTTCTTTGTAGTTTTCTGAGAGTATATCAGGGTAAATCAGTCGTGGCCATATCTTGCATCAGTGCATTATTTGTCTGTGATGAAATAGTCTATAATGCGTAGTTAACTGTGAGTACATGCAATTCTGGGTGAAGTGAGTAGTTTGTGTTGTACCGTGGTGATTTAGTAATGAAAGCAACATAACATAATTTTTTACTTATGTATTATTAAAAAGTTTAAACAAAAAGGATAAATAAAATTGATTATACTCGTATTTGTCGATTATAGTATGAGTTTATAATTTTACTTATTTGGAGTAAGTTAATTAAATTTTGTTTGTTGCTATAATTTAAACTATATATTTTTTTTAAATTTAGATTCATATAGTATAGAAAGGTATAAATTAGGTAATTTAATCGAATGACAGTAATATTCCACCTCTTCCTTAATGGTCTCAAATTTAACTTAGATCGTTAAAAATTATTGAAGTTCATCCTGTAAATATTACCTAAACTAATAATAATAAGGTTTTATATTATATTAAATAATTTAATAATCTGGATAAAAGTTTATTATAAATAGTTTTACTGCTCCGTTGAACCGAAACCCATCCGAAGACAACCCTTCCCCCCATCCTAACCAATTGAAGTACAATAGCGATTTGTAATTAAATCTTTCTTTAGGGGTAATTCATTTGTTAATAGCCACTAGGGTGCGAGATTTAGCGTTATAGGGTGAATTACTTAAAAGGGGAGTAAATGGCAGTATAAAACCCCCTCCCAACTGAGCCCAACCAACTTCTCTAATTTGAATTCAATTATATTTAATACTTAATCTATAAATCGCATCTGGTACCGGGATTATGCGACAACCCTCGTCCGTCCCAATTCGAAATTCATTCCGATGTTAACAAGCTTGCCCTCATATCGTCAACTCTTGGGCTGCTGAAATATGACTGCTCTTCATCATGCAGCTTGCAACAATAACCGTTCATCATGCATTTCTCTCGTTATTGCTGCCTAGGTCTATGCTAACACTTTCAATTAAATTAACACATCGTTAGTTGTCAGTATATATCGGAATCAATATATATCAACCTGAGGCAGAAAAGCAGTTACACTTATGCAACTTTTATTGACTTTAAAAAAGCCTTTGACTCTATTAAGCACAACCTGCTTTGGGAGAAGTTATTTTCAATTGGTGTTGGAGGGTAAATTATCAGAATAATGAAAGACATATATGACAACGCAGTTATGCTAATAAAAATTGATCGGAACCTATCTGAAGAAATTGAGATTTCTTCAGGTCTGTCACAGGGGAGAAAGTCTCAGCCCGGCACTTTTTGTATTATTCATCTCGGATATTGTAAAATTCTTTCAAGAGAAGTGAGCAACAGGCATTAGTATTGATAAATCTAACGAGGTCATTATGTCCTAGCTGATGATATTGTGCTTTTTTGTAACTCATGGCATGAAGCAAAAAAGAAGTTGAAAATATTGGAGCAGTACTGCAGTGTTAACTCTCTGACTCTGAATCCAAAAAAGTCAAAAATCGTTGTATTTCATAAGAGCCCAAGGACGAAAACACAAAAGCCGCTGGCTTGGCACGATGAGATCTTGGAATACACTAAACACTACACTTATTTAGGTGTCCCGTTTTCATCATCAGGAAAGTTCTGTGAAGCCTAAGAGCATTTTATACAGAAATCATCTGTTGCATGTGCAAAGGTTAAACTTATAATAAGAAAAGGTAAGAGCGATATATGAGAAACAAAAACAGCCCTTTTTGATGCGATGGTTTCCTCAGCTCTGATGTATGCTGCTGAATTTTGGGCATTAAGATATATGGAACCGATAGAGGTTATTCAATCCCGATTTATAAAGTCACTCTTCTTCTAGCAAAGAAACACTCCCAACTTCATTGTACGTCTAGAAACGGGTCTCTGCCCAATCAAAGTACTTCTTATAAAGAAACTAATGAACTTATGAACAAAACTGCCAAACTTGTCCAAAGACAGACTTCCACGGGTTTGCTTTAACAGGCTTATTAAGCTTGATAAAATAAGAAACAAGCACTAATATGACTTCAATTGAGTTACATAAGTGAGATTAATCTTCGAATCACTAAGTTGCAAAGAGGAATTTTTACATATTGAGGGAAATTATTTGATACGACAAAAAGATGATATTTTGCAAAAAATAACGACCCACCTTTTGTCCATAGATATCAACAGGGCTTTAAATTCAGCCGCTAGCCCAAGGTACATTAGCAGTTTCAACACTGGAAAACCACAAAAATATTTAACATTTAAAGTTGGCTTTCATAAAGTGAGAATTGTGAGTCAATTAAGAGGTTTCAGCCCGTCAGTCATCAAGCTGTATCTGAAGAACACGACAATTTCACTTGAAGGAAACAAAAATTGTACTTTCTGTGAGCATTTTGTGGAGGACTGCATGAGTCACCTGCTACCGCACTGCTTTAAATTCAATGAGCCCAGAAAAACCTACTTGCAGACCTTTATCAGAAACACCAATGACATTGCCAATGTTGAAAATATTTTAAATATTCCTGATATTAAAAAAAATAAACATCATTTGTAATTATATCTGTAAAATATCTATACAAATGAAAACCAGTATCTAAAATTTTTATATGTATCCATACAAATTTGTATAAACTTATCAGCTCATTAATGGACAACCGAGAGAACTCATTATATTTATTTTTTCTATAATTTATTATTACATTAATTCATGTATTTGTATGTAAAAAGTATATTTTTATTTTATATTCTTTCCCATTATGTAAATAAATTTAGAATTGTCTGAGAATGTACCAGACTTCCATTTGTACGAGTATTGTCTTTTATAAATAAAATGATTATCCATCTTATCTATCTATATATCGGAGTAAGTACCTTGTTTGTCGTTCACTATGTCATAACTTGACACCTGTGAAAGGGGAAAAAAAATGTACTAATACAATCCGTGGATTCAGTTCTCTCAGTAAGGTTGTACTGTTTTTTTAGGAGTCGGTTTGGATCTCACTCAACCGCTAGGCTTTCCCCCAACAAAGAGTTCCTACTTAAAAGAGGATGCATGTGTCCCACGATCGTCTCCTGATTCTAGGACCGATCCTCGGTTGATACAGTAGATTAAATAATTATTTGCACAATGTCTTACCCACCGTAACTCCCATAACAACATGGTTATGTTATAATCATATTAACATGAGTCGATCGACTGATTTAGCATCGGTCTGATATGTGACATGTACGGATATTTTGCCGTACAGTGTGTAAACGCTGCATTGTTAAGCGGCGAAGGTAAAACATTCGATTGGACAAAAACTCTTTGTGTCCCCGGTCTTAAATATTCTATGTTTTATATCGCTTCAATGTCACCATTTACAGTCTTTATGTTTATAATTATGTAATAATTTCAAGTCGGTGTATAGTGATTGACAATTCAGATCGCAGAGAGTCGCACTGCCTATGTTTGAAAAGTAAAATTATGATAATTAAAAATATAACTTTTTTATTTCTTAACTATTTTTTGGTATTTACAAAGTAAATTTGAGAAAAAATGGTTACTATAACATGTAAAGGACTATTTACTAGTAGAACTTCAATAAAAGATCAGCGTTAGAAGGTCTCTTGGTCATTTTCGTTTCAGACGCCCCGGAGGATTATCGGGTATAAGGTATGAGGGAAGTTGGGAGACTAGCGGGTTCGAGTGGATATGAAGTTTACTATGAAAGGATGGGTATCTGGTTTAGACGAAATCAGCAAGATATGAAACGTTCAGATCTTTATGGATAAGTTTGTTTTTGACTTAATAAGAAACGTTGAGGATTTTACGAAGGATTTTGGATTGTAAGGGTTGTATACGAGCAGAATTGGAAGGTTTAATGGAACCTAAAAGCTCAACTCCGTAATTCCAAATGGGGCTAATTACTGCTATGTAAATCAGTCATTTGTAATTTATTGGGAGCTTCAAACGATTGTCTTGTAAATGCTGGAGTAGTCGGAAACGATAAGCAGTTTCTTGTCTTTTAAGTGTGGTATGTATTTATCATATATATAATACTTTAACTTTTATTAAAAAAAAAAATTTGAAAATATTAAATGTTACATCACAGTATAGACTAAGAACCCACTAACTGATATTAAGAGTCCGTTCTCACTTACAGTCGATATAGACATTGATTCAACTAGGTAGTTCGTTGTCCCTTCTCCGAACATATCTAGAAACATAACGTAGAAATATCAACAAAAGCGCCCGGCGAAAACTACAGCTTCTCCGCACCGGTGCATTAAGTGACCGGTATAAAGATTGCTTCACGGGGTGGCCTCACAGCAGTTTAATTTTGATAATAAAAAAAACATAAAATTAGAGTTGGCTTGTATTAGTTAACCTTGTTTGACATTAGTGAAAACGTTTATGTATATATGCCTACAATGGTCAGAAATGGTTTAGCGCCATAGATTTTTGCGTAATGATTTTAGGGAAAAAAAAAAAAAAGGCATTGTAGTAAAGGAAATATTTAACAGGCAATCTTTCTTAGTTCGTTGAAATATTTATTTATTAATTTTTTCCAGCTTTACTATTATTTAATAGGACAAGTTATTTTTTGTTTGCTGTCACTAATCTACAGAACCAATCTCTCTAAAATTTAACTACATCATCTTCATAGTTTAAGGAGAGTTTAGAAATAATAAACTTTACAAATTTTTAATATATTTGATATAATTAAACTGATAATATGAAGATGTCAGTGTAGTTTAAAAATCGGTATGTGGTTAGTGTCATTCTGCGAGTGAATGACAATTTCATGAAGCTCTGTATTACACCGTTCAATGGTAAGGTGTTATACAGAGCTTGAAATTGATAATAAACTTCACTTATTTTAAATTAAGATTTTATTAAAAAAAAAAAAAAATGCAAAATTTAGTGGTGCAAAATTTAGATCCCAGTGAAGTTTGTAAATCGACCGATATATGACTAATAATATAGTAAATATTCTCTCACATCTGGATTACAAACTCATACATTAAAATTTAAAATTGGATGTCTGATTATATTTTTAATTGTCCTTCAAACACCTAATCTGTGCAATTGAGCTAGGTTAAAAACTATAGCTATGTTTGGAAATATCATTGAAGCTGTAATTATCACTGGAACAGCGACTGAAAAAAATCACGTTCATACCTAGTTAAAATTATTTATGTTCTTTACTTATGAGAGCGGACGCAGCCGCGACGGGTGATGCTAGTAATTAGGGATGGTCTAAACCAATATTTTTCAGTAACAGGGTCGACCGATACAGTTCCAAAATATATTTGTTACAAATACCTGTTAAAAAATACCTGTTACTCACCATACTCGTAATCGTTTACCCTGTTACATTGATATTTTAGCATATCTATTACTTGCATATCTGTTACCTATTCAATATTGGCTCTAATCAATAAGCTTACATTTTCAACTACCTTTTTTAATAATATATATAGCCAAATATATGATAAATATATGTATGGTTATTTTTTTTTTTTTTTAATCTTTTCAATTTTATCGTTTCTATAAAATTAAATTTTTATTCACAAAATACTAGTAATTAAATGGTGATCAAATTATTTTTTGAATGATTAGAGTTAATAAAACTTTAATTAAAAACATTATTGAATTATCAAAATGATAGTAAATAATTTGCAAATTATTATTTAAGATGTTAGATGTTTTATAACAGCATAAATATTTTTATTTGATTTATGACTAGCCAAAATAATATAATTGCTTATGAATAGATTCCACATTCGACTGTATTTTAATAGTTATTAAAATTAACAATAATAAAATAAAACAGAATGTAAGAGTGTCTAATACAATGAAGACCGGCTGACATTTTACTAGAAAATACTCGTACGAGAGTTAAAGTAACCACTTTAACTTTCTGAACCACCACTACCAGTAATTATATATTTTTTAAATCACATCTTTTATTTGACCTGTACTTGTAGCTGATTAAACGGTCCAATAATTAATTATTCTTCGACACTATAGTTTTTATAAGGAATCACTGAGAAAAATTGTCCCTCTTAATATAATTGTTTCTCTAATGGATATGTTTATAATAATTCTAGAGGGCGTTGGGGCAGGAAATTCCCTACCCTCGATGATAAATTTATCTCGGCCGAATAGATTAGGTGATCTCAACAGTGAGTTGATTAGGAGGACGCCAAGCGAGGGGTTGGTGGGAAATTTGACCCGTGGCCGTGGAAAGATAGCGCTCCACTGAATGTTAATTTCCCTCATAACTGTTTGGCTAAATTCAGGGGAGGGATAAAGGCAAAAAGATTACCCCACCCTGAATACTAATACAGTGATTAAACATTTTACATACATCCCGACCCTTCTCCTCGGTTTATCCCCGCTAAATGAAGGTTTTAAATCCGTTTCCATTAACCTTTCCACCTTACTAAACATCTATACAACGTTGGGTTACCTCTTCATGGTCGCTATTATTTTATGCAGGTGGATTGATGGTTTTTATTGTATAAAAAAATACATTAAAAATGTATTGTTCGTTTTTGCTTCTGTATACTGACGGACATTTCTGTCCTAAAATCCTTATTTCTTTAGAAAAAAAAAATGAGTATCGTGCTTACTTGCATATGCATACGTAAATAATCTATTGATAATAATTCAATATTTTGAAGTCCTGGTAATGACCAGCTTATTCACTAATGCTCTGAGCAACTGTACTATTATGTTCTCACACACTACAGAGTTTTGTAGAACCAGCTAAAACTGAGTCACTACAGCTGAGAGAGCAGCGCTGGGATCTCTGTGGATCTGGCTTGTCCCTTCGTTAGTAGCTTTTCTTAAGGATCTCTCGAGTAATTTTTTTGTATACAGATTCTGTATTTTAAAATCAATATTTATTTTTTCCCTTACACGGTTTATATAGCTGACATCCCTACACATCCTAGTACCGTCCTCACTACGTACGCTGATGGCACAGGTGTTTTTTCAATAACTCATGATCCCTTCACAGCATCCCAAACACTCCAATCCCATATCATAAACCATCAAGATCAAACCTTTATTCTTCGTTGTATTCCTTAATAACATTCTACTGATCCCTCTTGAACAGATCCGCTGTCTAGGACTCCAATTGGACAAACGTTTAACATGGAATCCATAAACAAGACTAAAAGGACAGGAAACTGCTCGTCGTTTTCGACTTCTTCAGCATTTACTAGACAATCGTTCAAAACTACCGATTTACTACCAACAACTCATTTACCGTTATGTTATCAGACTTATTTGGACATATGGAGATGAGCTTTGGGGCTCTACTAAACCATATAATTCATCTCGTATCCAACCCTTTGCAATCTAAAATCCTTAATGCTCCTTACTTTTTCACAAATAAACTTATCTATAAAGACGTCAATGTTCTATATATTGCTGATGTAGCCCAAGCCTATACCCTAGCCTATAGTAAACTTCATAACTATTCAAATCCAATTATTCTTCGTTATTATCACACTTGGATGTTAGTTTTTTTTTTTATTCACAGTTGTAAATCTTAATAAATAGATTATAAAAAAATATATATTTATTTTTACTATTATTATTTTTAATTTATTTATTTTATTTTATACATTCTCTAGTATGAGGTACTTTTTCATTTATTTTTGCGATTATACATATTTTATGAATGGATTTATAACCATCTATATTAATTATTGTCAATTATTGATAATATTACAGTCAATAAGATTGTAATATTTACCGACTAAAAACTTACTTTATTTTCCAACTTAGAAAAAAATTTCAATATATACTTTTGAAAGTTTTAAAGTTTTATCTGATAGAACTTCAATAAAATTTTAAAATGCACAGCAAATATTTATTATTTGAATTATTTAAAAAATATCAATTCATTAACGAATATTTAAAAACAAGGCCAATTTGTGGTAAATAATAAGTATAATCCTTTGTACCATTGTTTCTTAGTTGTTGCGGGAATTTTCAAAATCGGGTTTCTTTTTAAGGCTAAATGTACCCCTTTCAGCCAAGCGCTGGAAACAGTAGAATTTATTTCCGTAATTTCTCCGGGACGGAATGTCCGATTTTCAATCTGTAAAATTCTTTGGGTATTTGGTAAACACAGAATTCACGCTACGAAGCGTTTTTTTTCTTAAATTCAATAATTAAGAAAATAGAACGTAAAAATAGGTGTTAAATATATATTTTTAAAAATATGAGGTTATGGTCAGTTGTAGAAACGTTTTCTAAAACGAATGACACATTCCAACTAATCATAGCATGCATATTACGATCGTAATGTGAAAAATACGAATTTTGTTTACAACCGAATGGAATTGCGTCACCGGCTGAAACGGTCTCTTTACCGAACTGTCATAGGTATTCCTCGATTTGTGAAGAGCCAAAGAAAAATTTTATGATTTTGTTTTCTTGTTATTATTATATTTTATGTGTCGTTAGATTCATTCTATTAACAATTTCTCATTTTAAGTAAGAAAGTAAGTAAGAATAAGGCAATTAAATTAAATTTTTTTCGAATTGACAGAAGCTGAATTCAAGTTTTAATATATATTTTGATAAATTTATTAAATATTTTATTTGTCTATTTATTACCAAATAAAAAAAAAAACGACATTTTGTTTATGCAATGCTTATTTTATTGCGGTATCTATAGGAAACATTGGCCCTTTTCACTGACTAATTATTAGGAACAAACAGACCTAGCTACAATAATTTGTAAACTTTTATTTTCACTTGAAGCGTTTGACGGTCCAACAAGTTGAATGTCAACCATAGTAATTGAAATATATTAAAAAAACAAACAAAAAAACTTTTACTATAATGTGTTGTACAGAACTTTGAAGATCCAAAAATCTGAAAAATCATGAATTGATAATAGCTGCATAGTTAACTTATAGTTGTGATAAATATGTCTTTTTATAAAGTCAACAAAGGAGTTATTGTCTATTTATTTTCAAATAGAGAAAAATTTTGTTTACTTACTGCAGGAAGTCTAACATTATCTGTATCGGGAAAAGTAATTTTAAAGTGTAATTTCCTACTAATGGTTGGATATATGTACCTACAAAACAGTTTGTCCTTTTATATTCGTATGATTTGATTTATTTGGTTGTAAATACAAGTAGTGGAAATCAATTGAAGAATGTGATTTTTTTTCTGATTTCTCTCGGCCACATCACATTGTGGGGTTCGTTATGTTTTCTTAGCAAAATATAAAAAATATATCAATAATTTGTATGAAATCGGGTAAAAAAGCTCATGAGTTGACATTATTACAGATGCCGGGACTATAGCGGTAGTCAACATGAATCAGAGTCAAACAATAATAATCCCTATACAATCATTGTTTTTAGAACATTTTTGAAAGGGTTGAACATCGTATGTTCTTAGCTGTTTGATCAAAAACTCGGAAACCGCTACTCTTAGCACATTTTCGTTCTATACATTAATAAAGCAAATCTAATTTGCAACAACTTTAGTTTTATATATTTTTTTTAAATTAAATGTGCTTATTTTCGAATTGGAAGTATTCTCTGTTTTGTCTATCTCTTTTTTCAAGAACCATACCCAAATCCACCTGGAATCCTGACACTAATTCTTTTCTAACTCTGATTCATAGAATATCTATACTTTTTTTTTTTTTTTACTATTTAATGAACAATAACGAATATTATTTATTGCAAGGTGTTGAATTTTTTTTTTTTTTTTTTTTTTTTTTTCAAAAGAGCTCAAATGTACGTATTGAGTGAACATTTAATTTAAAAGAGGGTTTGCATAAAAGTTTTAGTTCCTACTACTAGTAACGTTCGAGCTATATTGTAAAATTACTTACTTTATTAATATTAAAATAAAAAAGCTTTTGTACTTTTGCTGATTTCATAAAAAAATTGTTGAGCTCAAAAAGTTATAAAATTTGATACAAGATCAGAATGGTTTGATTATATTGTACAGATTAGAAATCTGATGAATTCTAATATCTACAATAATTTTAAATTGTTATGTACGTTTTGTCGTAATCATAAATTATTATAGAACTGCCAGTGAGAAATTCCACCAAAACTCCATTCAAATAAGGGTTTCACCTCGGAAAGAAAGAAATTGCTAAATTTTTGCCTTTGTTTTGGCATTCTAAATAAGGGGCGAAAAGTCACCTTTACCTTCCAAAGACTCCTAACGAAGCTGTGAAGTCAAAAATAGTCGCATATTTTATTTGTAGAGTGCATACTCTACACCCCTCATTTTAGCAATCTGACTGGGGTCGCACTTCTCCGCGAAACCAAGTTTTTCAAAAATTTTATTTTATAAATTTAATTTATTTATTTATTGATTTTATTTAAAAAAAAAATGAAAATTTCAGATCGGGCAAACAGTTTTGGAATTGGTTTCTCCTGTTTCAGTTTTTCTATTATATCTCGAAAACGGTGAACTCTGGAAAAATATGGTACCAATCAAAATTAAAGCTAATTAAATTTTCTATAAAATTGTTTCTATAAACACTTGTCTAACGCTCAACGGTTTTCGAGATATACGTTATTAAAAATAGATATTAATCGAGAAAAACAAATTGTTACATCACTTTTTGTCAAATATTTTTAATTAAGTGCCAAAATGTATATACGAATTAAAGAAAATTAAATGCTCTACAACTTTTTTTTCTGATAAACGATTGATGAAGGCAATAGAAGCAAATATTTGTCCGAACCGGGGCCCGCTACTGTTTTGCCCCTCTATATCTTGAAAACGATTAATCCTAAAAAAAAAAGAAATGAATGAAACCCAAAAAATCATAGAAAATATTATTATCTACAAGTTTTGTAACCTTCTCGATTGACGCCCGAGGCAAAGACATCGAGATATTTGAAAAAAAACAACTGATTTTCTGACCTTTGACCATGAATATTATTATGTTAACATGCTGAGGTTGGTGACTTTTCACCACTTATTTAGAATGCCAAAACGAAAGTATATGCAAAATTTAGCTTCATTGCTTTTTCGAGATTTGCTGTCTAAAACTCCTTATTTGACTGGGCTAGTAGTACTCTCAAGGTATAAATATTCTTTTTGTCCAATGTTTTATTATTATTCCGAGATATCATTTGTTATTTTAATTATATTTATTTATTAATAAATAATTTTCATGGATCGAATGAAACAAATTGGTAAGAGTGAATTTACACTTACAACAGAGACCGATAAAAGCTTTTCTTTTAATTCTTTGCCGAAGTAGTTAGTTCAGGACTCTTATATTCCAAATAATATCTACTTACATTATGAAGTTCTAAAGAATAATTAAGGTAATTTTAGGTTTTTAGTAATAAAAAATGTTCATATAAATATTATTTTCTATTATTTTTCTATTATATTCTAATATGTATGTTGTTTTTACTTTGAAATTCTTAGTAGACATACCAGAAGCTTGATTATTAAATTTTATAAATATCAGCTGTTACATTCTATATTGCAAATGTGTTTTCATGTTGAAGGGTTCAATGAAACAGTTCTTAGGAATTGATAAATTATTAACAGTTATATATTTCTTAGTTAACTGTTATCAATAAAATTAAAAATTTTACTTCTTTAAATAAACAGTTGTAGTTTACTCATTATTTCTCGATTTATTTACCTTTTGTGGAAAACTAAACACATATTTTGGTCCTAATGATTACTTTACACTTTGAATTCCGTTTTTTGAATATAATAATAAATAGTTCGAATAATCAGTGAAATAAATTCCTCTTGAACAATGCCAAAATATTTGTTTAGGGTATTTTTAATTACCTAAAGTATTCATATGTTAACTCGATATTTGTTCCAAATATCATTTTTTGTCGGTTTATTATTTTTAATATCTCCTGGGTTTAAAAATGTTTATAAATTTCATAGATATTCTAACTATGCTTTAAAAGAGTTTGTTTTAGTTTTTTTTTTTTTTTTTATTAACTATCGAAGAACATATATAGTTATTTTGAAATTTGCACACAGGTTCGTTTTTTAAATATAATTTATATTCTAAAAAGTATATCAAATTTTGTTGGCCTCTATTCTGTCGGTTTTTCCACTATTGGGGAGACGTTAGATCGGTAGCTGACTGGGAGCTGGGTCCTCACAGCCCTTCCCCCACTACTACAACAGCAGGTAGCTTACTAATCTAATCACCCGCTTCCTTACAAATCGTATTTTTCAAATTACGATCAACCTATGCAACCGAAAATGAATCTGTTTGCATAATTGTTTTCAATTGACTTATGACTAAGTGACTATAACCAGCTTTTTTAAAAAAAAAAAAAAATACCAATAGTTCGCCAGATAATTTTTTAAATTCTAAAATAATTGACAAAAAAAAATTCGGAAAACGTAGCGTGAATTTAATGGGGTTTTTATGGCTAAATCCGTTTACAGATCTAATATTGATGATTCTGTTCACAAATGAGAGCGAAAATAAATTCGCCCCAAAAGTGCTGCCATCTCTTGAAAAAAAAAATCTTACTAAAAATCGGGATGTTTAGCCTTAAAATAATGTGAACTGTCGTGACATAGTTCCGTTTTTAGTGGCTAGGGTGCGTTGTTCATGCAAGTAGTTGGAGAAAAACCCTTGGTACGTTCTAGCGCTGCAGGCAGAATTTCTGTGGGAGTAGTTAAAATAAAGCAAAAATGTAGGCATTATACGCGCACACACACACACACACACACACACACACACACACACACAACACACAAACACACACACACACACACACACACACACATACAAACAAAATCAGTATTTGAAATTTGAAATTTTTTATGTTTCTGAGTAGTCAAAAAAAATATAAATAAAAAAACGAAAAAATCACTACGGGAACTCATATTATTTTTTCCCGTCTAATGAGTTCATATTTGTCAAGGTGTTATTTCTTCTTGCAGTGCTCTTGGCATTGTGTAATCGGATTAATTTCTCATTCTCGTTCTGATCCAATACTTGGAATATTACTTTACATTTGTTTTTTCCCTTCTTCCTCAAATCATTCCATTACACAGCTTCACACTTCAATTGGAATAATTCTATTAGAAAACTAGTTAAATTTGTTAGCGGGGTTTTTGATAATGTTCTTTTTTTTTCGATGAAATCATAAATTTTAGTTTTATATAAACCTTTTTCTATAATTACTGTGGTGTTTTCTTTATCCGCTTTTTTGATTATAAGGTTGTTTATTAATATTTTAGTTGTTTTGTTTTTTTAATACGCGGGCTATCTTGTATTCTGATGAGGCATTTGTCCAAAATTTCTGTTCTTTTTCTATTTCTCTTTTTAGTATGCTTACGCATATGAATTTCGAATCGGTTTTTGTTATATTTTTCCAAACCGGATTCGATTTGTACAGCAAGGTTTTCAAACGTTTGTATAATCACCGGTGAATTTGTAGAATGCTTTAAGCCTTTGTCGAGCAAATTATTTTCAGTTTTAGATAATGTTATACAGGGTGAGTATCTCTTAGTGTAAAAAAAAAAAAAAAAAAATGGGTGAAACTAGATCAAAAATGTAGCAAAATGCAGCAGACGTTACCTTTCTATTCCAATCCGTTGCAGATGTACGATAAATCAGAGACGTTTTTGAGGAAACCACGTTCTTTTCCATAAAAGCTGTAATATCTCCACTTTGTTTAAATATTTGTCAAATTTTGACCACATTTTCGGATTTAGCATTACATTTTCTATAACAGCTGAGTACCTGTAACATTGAATTTTACAAACTTAGTATCTAAAGAACAGCTTGATCTTCACCTTATTTGGGGAAGTCAAAATGTCGTATTTACTTCAACGCTCACCGTTTTATGAAAAAAAACTATTCAAAAAACGTCAAATTTCACAAAAAACTTGCAAATTTAATTAGCTTTTGAATGATATGTTAAACGTATTGATTTTGTTTCAATTTCATGGAGAAATTTATTTTTGAAATCGAAAAAACATGGTGTTCTCATTTGGCATACAAAATCAGTTACTTGTGTAAATAAAACATTATGACAATCCCTTAAAGGAAATGTTCAAAATGCACATTTCCATTAAGGATTGTCATAATGTTTTATTTACACAAGTAACTGATTTGTATGCCAAATGAGAACACCATGTTTTATGGTGGAGGTGGTGGAGGCAAGGTTTACAAGCAAGAGCGAGCGAAGCGAAGCGGGTGCTTTAAATTGCCGAGAGTGAGTATAATCTTTTATACTCGAGTTAAATATTACATTTTTTCTGCAACCGTTAAAAAAAAAAAATATATGAATTGTTTTATATAAATTTTATTCAGGTAGCAATACAAGTACTCATATTATTATTAATTATAAATGTTTATTGTAATATTACAATTATTGGCGTTAGAAATAAATGGTTGATTGGAATTATTTACATTGAAGTTAAGATTATTGCTGAAATGAGTATTTATTTAATGAGTAGGTATTAAGGTGGCACTGAAATTTTACTTTACACTCTAGAGAATTAAAGTTAAGCTTATGGGATTTTTTACTCTCTAAAGAATAAAATGGAACGTCAGTTCCATCAGCTTTTTTTAATTGAATAATATTCCCATTATTTAACGGTTGCAGAAAAAAATAATTTATAAATGATTGACACACTCTGAGCAAATGAAAAAAAATTCTAGCAAGTGATGAGAGACTGTCCTAACTAAAGTAAACCAAACCTGCCATAAAAACCCATTCTTTCTATGCTATAGTTCCCCTTAAAAATAATTAAGTTTTATTATTACTATTAAGGAAGGAGATGCTCGATATCATCTCAGTTTAAAAGTAATTATGCAGCGCTGGCCCATAAACACTCCCGACAGGAGAAGAACCGGTAATAAAAAGCTCTGCTATTGTGCCGCGTATATTAAAGAGAAGGGTTAGGTTTAAAGCTTAAGCTAATAGATATCGAGTAGCAGGTTCACATACCAAAACAGGGGAATAGCGAGGGGAGTGAGCCAGGCAGATAAAGACACAGAGAGAGCGGAGGGTGGACTAAGTGCTAATACCAGGGCCCCATCGGGGTAATTCCCCCAAGAGGGTGCCCCCCGGGACAGCGGCCTATCTCCATCTTATCAATTACTGCCTCTGGCCCGGCTAGTGTTTCATCAACACTCTCTCGGGAGTCAACAACTTCGCCACCCTTCTGTTGACGCTATAACGGCCCCGCTCGATGACTCTATGGTAAACACCATTCTGGCTCAAATGGTTGTCCTTAATATCGCCAATTAGTCCAGTCCTAAATCATCTAGTCTTTTAGTATTCTGATGCCATTCATGGTAATTGGTTCAAGAGAAACAGATGATTGGTAAGTTGTCAACGTCTTATCACAATGAGCCTCCTGTTCTGAAATTAAATAGATAAAAGAGTGTGTTTCAAAATTCCCTCGGGACTGGATTAACTGGCGTGGCTGGGACTGAGATAGGCTCGGTTAATCGAGAACCCAATAAAATATGGAAAATACATAAGAATAAACTACGTGGGACAATTGACGTAATAAATATATCTATTTCATAACAGAATAATGCTTAATATATATTCAATAATAATGTGTTTAAATAACATTATTACATCTGTAAATCAAATTGTCAATGGCTTGAAAAAATCACTTGTCTGTTTATTTGAACATTAAGACGTAAAACCCCCAGGTTCACCAACGCCTGAAATCATTTATTGTTTTTATCATAATTTAAGAGAAAAAAATAAAATAAACCGTACATACTTATACCCTCTTCTATATTACTTACATACAGCATATAGACATATTTTATACACATCTTCTATATAAAAATTGTTCATTTCTATATTTTATTTAATAGGTTGTGGGTTTTAAGAAAATTAAGTAAGGACATTTGATTCATCGTTATTTAACAAAACTGATATTTTTGGTTGGAGTCCTGATCTATTTAAACTTGAAACGTAAAATGGACAGTCTTGTAAGATGTGGCTGACTGTAAGAGTGTTGTCAAAAATCACTAATTTTGTTTAGCTCAAGTCCGATAATCTATTCGCCGCCGTACAAACTCTATATTGGGTAAAAAACCATCAAATCAAATGTTGCATCAGTTCTGCCTTTGAGATATTGAAGTGCCTTATCCAACCCAGCAAATCCTTCTTCATGAGGAATTGTTAATGAAGATTCGTTTCCTACTAGACCGCCCTCTCCATCTAACAGCCTTTCCGTTGTTAAAAATTGTCTAATGTGTCTTGTTCGGCAGTCTAATGTTTTGAAGAAATTATAATAGATAGTAAATGGCTCGGTTAATCGAGACCTCGAGTGATCAAATTTTGTTACGGATGGTATATGAATATGATTCTATAAATCTCATTACATATTACTGTTCGTGTATGGTGCCCACCAATTGTTGAGCTAGTTTATTATCATTCTCAACTATTTCCTTTGGGAATAGATTGTACACTATTTTATATGAGGCATTTATTTTAAGAATTGATCCGATCGCGTCCTCGAATTGCCAGCGTTATATCCATTTTGTTTACTCTTTATGCATAAATTGCTGAAACATTTTTTTTTTTAATTGAATAAATATTATAAGCTGCCTCACTCAAGGGAAATAATTAATATAGATGGAAATAAATCCATCCATAAACTACGTACCATGAAAGTAAAAAAATAAAATAAATAAACAACCCCTATCTATAAAAGAAATAAAATAAAATCTAATAAACGATAATGAAAAATAAACTATAATAATTGTAGAAACAAATAAATTAAAATAGGGAATGAAACAAAATCTTGTTAACCATCCATCACCACCCTCCACTGTGGGAATCCCAGCTCTCTCAGATGTTTTACTGTCAGAATTAAGAAAGTTTTTGATGAAATTTTAAGGGGCATAAGGTCAAGGATAAAAGGTATATTGAGTATGTAGGTTGTTGGAACTAGGAATAGAACAGAGACTGTTGCAGCTTACACAGATGATAGTGGTTTGCAGCAGATCATTAAAAATAACGATGGTAGACTGAGAAGATTTGTAATAAAAGCAGAAACATTGGAGAGATCAAGTATAACTGTTAATCCTAAGAAGACCTTCTGTATTCTTTTGTTTTTACAGACCAGCTTATAACGGTTTTCTTTTATGGATATTAGCGTATTAGCAACTGATATTAGCAAACATTCCACATTTAACCGCAAAAATTCTCACATTTAAAAAGGTTTTCGAAATGAGTTGTTCGAATTATAAAATTACAGATGCCAAAATCTGAAACTTTACAGAACCCTTGATCTAACTATAATGACCAAAATTATATTACTGTGGTATATCAAATCTTTGACGACCTCTGCTTACCCAAAAGTTTTTAAAACCCTTTTATCTAACAGTCATTTATTAAAACCAATTCAGAAAACCCTTACAAGGCACCTAGAGCAGGAAATCATAGGGAACTATTGACATTTTTACTCGAGGGCTTTCAATCCGCTTGTAAGGGAAAATTACTTTTTGTCATTTCAATAGCTCAGTTTAGGGACTACACAGAGGCACACTCAGCCTCCCTAAATTGATTAGCCTTTTAGAGAAAATCAGGCGGTTGAGAGGGATTTCAACTATATCTCGTCGTTTCACAACTCAAGTGCTGACTGCATGGTTCAATTTTTTTTGCAATGTCAGAGGGGCTTAGATAAAAAAAATAAATAAATAAAAACTACATGTTTATGCTCATACTACAGTAAGTTACAAGGAATGAATACCTGTTAGTTCACTAACACCTTTGTTTAACTTATTGTCAGTCAATAATTTAAATAATCAAGTAACTGTTTGTTTCTATATTACGGTTCAAAACGTCTTGCCAATATAGAATAATAACATTTAATTGTTACATAAGACTAAAGCGACAAGAAACTGCTCGTCGTTACAGACTACTTCAACATTTACTAGACAAACCATCAAACCTCCCAATTCATTACAAAAGACTTATTTACATGACTGTTATAAGACCTATTTGCACGTACGGAGTTGAGCTTTGGGGCTCTACTAAACCATCGAATTCATCTTGTATCCAATCCTTACAATCCAAAATCCTTCGAAAAGGATCCTTGTCTAGTAAACAGAGACGTTAAAATTGAACATAAAAAAAAAAATAAAATGTTAAAAAAAATGTATTGGTTATAAAATGACAAATTAACTAAATAATTAAATAAAACTGACAATATAATTATAAAAACAGATATATGAATTCATAATTATGAAATTGGTAACTTCGAATTCGACGCTGCGGCCTTACTTGAGAAATCCTTTTCCTCAGCCTAGCAGAACGTTTATGGATAGTATATTTTTATATAGTATTAATTTATAAATTTTAAACTTGGTACTTGGTCATTTGGATTATTGGAATAGAGTTCTGAGATGTAAGTCATACTATTTAGTTAGTGTGTGAATTGATGCTGGATTAGTTTAACTGAGTGTAAATAAATTATACCGGGACTTTATACTTTATTTTAACTTTTAATTAAAGAACTTGTCAGGGAGAAGTATAAATTACGTTTGGGTCAAAGGGTGAGTTGGGTGTACATTCATTCATCGCGGACAGCACACTCTCAGGAAGACAATTTTTTTTTTTCATCCCTCCCAGATTTTTTTTCACGTGCACTCCGGCTTATCTCATTACTGTGGAAGAACAGAAAATAACAGGTGGAAGGGTTCTGCTACAAAAAGTCCACCAGACGTGTTGTGTTTTTGCTTGGACTCCGGAGACAAAAGCTACCACAGTTCCTATACTTATTGTTTAAAACCATGCGACTGTCACAACCGAGGCCGTTAATTAATTTTTCGAATAGAACCTAGAGGACTCTTTCTCTTGTAATTAAAAACTGGGGTCGCCTGATAAAGCTGAGCGGCAGGAGTTGGCCGAGGGAGTTGAAAAAAAAAAAAAAAAAAAAAAGTCGGCAGGTTTTCACATTTAATTATTTTGTTAATAACGTCGGAGAGCGGCTGCGGCGACCACATTTACATTTGCCAATATCAACTTTATTATCATGGCCCTTATATTCGGCGGGGATTTAGCCCTACAATCTCCCATTATCATAACGGACAAAGTTCACATTATCTTATTAATTAACCATTTCCCTTGCGGTTGTGCAAATATTTGAAGTGCTTCAACCCTAACACCGTGTATTTACGCAGACTTTAATCTACTAAACGTAATAATAAGCTTGCAGGAATTCGAATTACAGTATAACCCCTATGATCCGCCTCCCGTTATTTCGGCTCTTCGGGTAATCTAGCCTCCCACGGAGTTGGTGAGGAAAAATTATTTTTGCGAAAACTCTAATGTATATGTATATATCTGGCATTACGACCTACTTGTTGAGTTCTAGTCTCTTATAGCATAGACCACCAGTTATTTCTATTGTGTGCTGCTGGCTGGCTCTCCAGTTTCTGACACCAAGCAGATATCAGCATCCAGCCTTCCCTACGTCGTCCAACCAGCCTGGTATCATACACCTTTTTGGTTAGAATTTTCGATAGAATTTCTTTTCATCGTGACCATACTAGTGAAATCTTACTATCTTCACAAATAAAATCGCATCAAAATCCTTGTACATTTCATATAACTCAGCTTTCGTCCTTCTTCTACAAGTTTCCTGTTCATAAATACCTATATACGCCGAAGGACTTTCCTTTCGAACCTGAGGACTTGCTCTTGGACTCTTCTAGTAGTCTAACATTCCGAGCTATAATTTATACCTAAGTATAGGTCAGATGTTTGTATTGCAATGTTCTGCAATGGATTGTGCATGGAAAATAGGTGCGGTACGCTGAAAGGATTCATCTCTGAACTTTTTCCTGTATGTTGTTCTCATGATTAACCTGTGATCCTAAATATATGGAGGATTTTACTCTTTCAAATCTATACCGCCCTATTAAGACATTACTTTCATCATCTTCGAGATTAGGTAATAGTACAGTAAAATTAGACATTTGGTGTGCAAAACATCGTGTAGTTTTCATTTATTTATATATTATAAGTGTAGTGCTTGTGAATTAAAATCCAAGTTTTGGATTTTAAACCGCCGCCCTGGCTAATTGGAAGTGTCATAGCGTCAGCAACATTTTCGACCTTTTCTATGTTTTACCAAAATATCTGATGAACGTTTGGTTCTTAAAAAAATTCTTTTCATATTCAAAATAAAACCAAAATAAGTTGTCTACAATTTGAGCAGAAAAAGATCTTTGTAGTTTAAACAGGGACTAAGATACAGACTTTTAAACTTTCGAAATGCCCTCAAATAGTGGCTGAAATTATGAAAAAGCAGATTTTGCTCTATACGCCCTAAAACACGACGTTTATGGCATAGTACATTATGAACGATTTTAAAGGTGAGTTAGTTTACTAAAAACCATTTTTTTCTTTTCTGTAGTAAACCATATAGAAGTGGCGTGCATTTTGGATATGGTGCATTCAACATGCAAATACCATACAATATGGAGTACAATGTTTATTGTAATATCTTAGGTTTATACTTTTATACATTATTATACCATTTTGAAATTAGTGTTTGGAAAAATCAGTTCTAAAAAAAATACAATGAATGAATGAAATGCAAAAAAAAAAAAAAAAAAAAAAAAAAAATGCAAAACATATTATAACACATTAAAAGTTAACATAGAGAACACACAATTAAAAACAAAAATTTGATAAAAGTATTGTAAAACTTGAACAATCCCAAAATAGTGTGCTTTAGCGTGGTGTGGAAAGGATTCATCGAGAAAAAACAGAAACCAAATTCAAAACGAAATAATTATTTCAATTATGAGGACATAAATTATTTTGTGGAGGAGTGGTCAAAGATGTCCTTTAGACGTTGAAAATCGTTATATTCTGACATATCTAAAACTAGTATTCTTAATTTACTTTATACTGCCTTTATACCAACTCTTTAATGTAGTTTTAACTAATGAGTACTAATGAATAATTTTATAATTGAAGAGTTTGTTGGATGAAGGGGGTTATGTCACATTAAAAAAAAAAAATAATATTACTTCTTCATCCACCAAACCATTCAATTCTAGAAGATATTGGTTTTAGGTTCTTAATTGTATGTATAGGGTGGTTCGACAACCAAAATATTGTACATTATAATTATTTTTGAATAGCAATTGCCTCAGAATTAAGTTCATTTTAATTTCATTCGTGTAGTGAATTAGAAAGTAACATTCAAAGATATTCAGAGATTATATTTAACGCAGTTATGTATATAAAATGTCTTAAGACCCCTTACCTCTCTCACAAAATCTAATCAAATTCTCAGTCTCACATGTTTTTGATAAAAAATCTTTAGTAAATAATGGACCCGTTTTATTCCCAAACCTTTGGTCCAATGTGGCCTAACAGTTTAAAATGGATATGCATAAAAATAGGGAATTTACAAGAATAAAATTATATATTTTTAAAATGATTATTTGGAGTTACAGATAAAATATTTAACTAAAAGAGACCCTTTCTTTTTTGTCTGTTTATTTATACCTGCTCTACCATATACTGTTAGCAACATGAAATAAACTCAACTTTCACAAGCTGAGTTGTGCCTATTTTAGTTAATTTATCAAATCACTTTGCTAGCCATAGCGTTTTAACCGTTATTCCAGGAACAAAAAAGGAAAAAAAAAAAAAAAATAATAATTTAACGAAAAAAAAAAAAAAAAAAAAAAAGAAGAAGTAAAAAACAGATCAGGCTGATTTGCCATTTCAGGACAGCTGCTAAAAACACCATAAAAACATAAAGTTTGCATTACTGCCCTATGTTTCTATTTACATAACACAATTCTGATATGTAAATCGTAGTTTCCAGTGAATTTTAATGCAATTAGTATTTTTTTTTTTTTATTTAAAGACTGATTAATTATTCTATTCTATAGCCATTACGCACATCTTTACATTTGCTTTTACCTCCTTTTTTAGCTTTAATTTATAATACCTTTTTATGTTTGTTTACCAATCAGCTACACGTTTAGCCCCTTAATTGTGAATATAAGAATGCTTAATCGTTTTTCTTTCTTTTTTTTTTTTTTTTTTTTTTCCTGATCTTGTATGAGACAGGTGACGAATTATAACAACTGAAGTCACATATGCTGTTTGTTTGCTCTCGGATAAAATTATTTTTTTCGCTAGATTTTCGTTTATTGGAGTAATATTTGGATTAATCTATTTATTGATATCTCAAAATTAGCAAGGCACTTAAATTATGATCAATGCTTCACTCTAACTGAAAAATTATTCCACTTTTCAACTGAAACTTATACTGAATTCATTAATATAATATCTTTATAATTTTTTATTGACATACATGATTCCGTCATTATTTTCGAAAATTAGTAACATTTTTTTTTTTTTACTATGTTTTTGTTAGTATGATTATATTTTTAACTTGTTATTTAATTTTTGCTATCATTATTATTATTGTTTATTTTATTTTATTCATTCATATATTTCATTTGCATACTGTATATTTTATATTATTTATGTAACAATTAGTACTTTTCTGTTCTATTTTTTTTGTATTCTTCTTTATTATTTATTTCTTATTGTACATAATGTGTAATCTTTAAGCCATTCGTGTTACTTATTGCCTAAATTTCTGGCAGATTTTTTTTTTCTAATAATATAATATCCTGATATTTTATGAAAAGGAATGTTGTACAGAGATACCTCTTCTAACGGACATCCCTTACCTTAGGCAAAATTATAATGTTTAGCAACGGACACTTATCTAACGAAAGCCATTAAAAAAATTTAACTTTTCCAATTAAAAAATTTGTACTAATCCTAGGACTATAAACATTTTTATCGTTTTTTTTGTTTGTTTGTCAGAATATTAATCTTATTAATATAATACTATTTATCAACTATGTACTGTTAGTAATTATATGATTTTACAGTAAAATATTGGTTCTAACGAATATCTGGTTTAACTTTGGCAGTAGTATACAATCTTTACAATCAAAAATTCTTCGTAAAATTTCTCATGATCTGCACTATGCCTAAAAAAAATTGATCTATAAACCTCTGAATGTTTCAAATGATGCTGATTTAGCAGAAACAAGAAAGCTATCCTTTGATAGTAAGCTCTAAGCCCTCCTAAATCGACTTCCAACTTGCTTCACTCTCTATTCCTAATAAACATCCAAGCCGTCTAAAAAGAAATCATCAAAAGACCTCATAAATTTGAATTTTTTATTGAAACGGCAATGCGCAGTTCTTTACACGTTATTGACATATTGTAATCATTTTCACTTTTGGCCTACTAGGCCATGGGTAAAATATATTAAAAATCTTAGTGTTTAAGAATTTGTAATTAGTGTTTATTTAATATTTCTTACATATTAAATACTAGATACTTTCTTCTTAGGTATTTTATATATATATATAAAATCTTTTTATATAAAGTTTTATAAAGTCTTTTTTGTCATTTTTAATTTATCTATTCAATCATTTTATTAAAGCATTTTTTAATTTACCAGTTTACATCGTACGTTTAATATTCTGTTTAAAGTATTGGAGATGAATTTGAATTGTTATTTTATATATTTCGCGTGAAACATGTAACGATATGTTTACAAAATTCTTGGCAATGCAGCTTAAAGTAAAAAAATGAAATCTGGATTTATTAAAATATCAGATGAAATATTGAAGGGAGTTATTGGATCTGTCAGGTACAATGTAGGCGAATATCACAAATAGAACGAAGCTATATTGTTCAATAAATCATATTTATAAATCGGATTGGTGCTCCCCTTCAATCCGGGAATCCGGGATTTGTGAAAGCAGAAGTGGGTCGGCTTGGAGGGGAACCATTGACGCATAAAATACGGGGTGTCCGGGCCGGGCCGGGCCAATTACAACTGTGACATCTGAAAGGAGGACGACAATGGCCCCTGACATGTGTCAAGTATTATAGTTTAATTCTCTCAGTGGAAAACATGTCAATCACCGGATCCCCATCTGCCGCAATACCGCCGCCACTTACTCAATTTTCGAATTAGCATAGATGTCTGTCAGGGCCGGTTAGTTCTGGGGTGGCCGGTACAGCTTGTTACACAGCCGCAGCCGGTAACCGGGGCCGTTTTCATATTTCATCAGATCACCGAAATGTCGTCGTTGGAATGAGACGTGAATTAGCTGCGGATGGATAACATCAGTTGGACGTCATTGTTGAAGGTGGAAGATTCCCACACTAGAGACAAATCTGACAATAAAGCAGCGGTTCAGAGATCGAGTGACATAAGCTTCCAAAGAGTCAGTTGCTAAGTCAAGGTACACTCATATTAAATTGATTATAACTCACTCAAGGTCTGTTCCTATACTTATAGAAATTTTTAAACGAAAATTGGCGCCTTAACACCAATCATGAGTAATAAGTAACAATATATGATTTTCAGTTTTGATGTGTTATAACATACCAGACATTAGAGACAAGAAACTGCTCGTCGTTTCCGACTACTCCAACATTTACTAGACAAGCGTTCAAAGCTCCCAATAAATTAAATTAAAACTTATTTACATGGCAGTGGTTAGACATCCAATTCTTCTTGTATCCAATCCTTACAATCCAAAATCCTTCGTCAAACCCTCAATGCTCCTTATTATATCACAAACAGAGTTATCCAAAAAGATCTTCAGTTCGATATGTTGGTGATTTGGTCCAAACCAGATACCTATACTTTAATAATAAACTCCGTACCCATTTGAATCCACTAGTCTCCAAACTTGCCTCACACTCCATCCTTGGTAATCCTCCGAGGCGTCTGAAAAAAAGATGGCCAAGAGACCTTCTATTTTAGAACTATTGAAGTGCTATTTGCGAGTAGTTTTTTAGATGTTATTGCAATCATTTTCCTCAAATTTACTCGTTGCGTATAATATATACTGTTGTAGACATTAATAAATAGATATAAATAAAAAAATTATTTTAATAATTCTGGGTTAGAGCTGCGCAATCTTTATGTAACTCATTTTCTTAAAACGTTACTTCCAACCCTTTATACTTTATTCAGGGTTTGAAATCGATAATTAAAAAAAATAAATAATAAATCAAATCCGATCAAGATTTTTAACTCGAATTTTTAAAATCATTTGATGATTTTGATTATGATCGATTTTTATTTTTGATCATAAGTGATAAATAATAATCATTATTTTTGAACCAAATTTTACAATTAACAATAATAATAATTTTTGAGTAATTTCTTTCTAAATCAGAAAGTTAAATTTTTTGAATTATCTCCAAGATGTATTTTGAGTATTTTGTATACAAACATATTAATCAATTTGTGTGTAAAAGGTGATTTTTATTTTCTGATCAACATTTTTTTTTATCGCAAATTAATCATTATTATTTATGTAGTTCAGTCAAGATGGCCGCAACTACTCTACACGTTTAGTAACCGCTCTGTCTTTCTGGCTTTCTCTGTTTCATACTAATTGAAATATCACATTCATCATTAGTAATAGTGAGAGACATTATTGAATCAAAAAAGTCACAAAACAAATCAAACCATGAAACCCGCAGTAAAACCTCTGCAGCCAAAACATTTCAGTCAAATTTACCTACCAACTCAACTGCCAATGAGCATACCCCATCAACAAGTAATATTGATAATAGCAATAGTAATTCTAATCCACAGCATACTACTCAACCAGAGCCGCCACCAATCTTTGTCACTAAAATCGAGAACTTCGTGTCATTCTGCCAAGAAATCGCAGCACTAATAGGAGAGACCAATTTCAATTGTTTTTCTCGAGTTAAAGACGTCAAAATAAAAAGAACTACAAAAGAAAATTATAAAAAACTGACAAACCATTTATCCAGCCACAATTATGATTTCCACTGCTATCAACTAAAAGAAGAGAAAGCATATAGAGTTGTATTGAGGGGGCTTCATTCTTCTACTCCAACCAGCGCCATCAAACATGATTTAGAAGCTATTGGCCACAACGTGAGGCAAGTTTCGTGTGTGCTTCATCCCAAAGAAAAATACTCATTACCTCTATTCTTCGTGGACTTAGAACCAGCTCGCAACAACGTAGAAATCTTTGAAGTAACGAGACTGGTTTATTCATGCAAAAGGTTTGAGGAACCAAGAAGAAGAGCAACAATTGTTCAGTGCACTCGGTGCCAAAGTCTAGGGCATACTAAGACTTATTGCCACCATCAGGAAAGGTGCGTAAAATGTGCTGGCCCACACGCTACGGAAACATGCCAGAAAATCAGAGATACGCCAGTGGTATGCGCTCTATGCGGTCAAGATCACCCTGCAAGTTACAGATGCTGCACTGTATACAAAGCTGTGCAGAGTAAAAAAACTTTGAGTTCAGCCCCTAAACAAACTCAGAGGGCCCAGTCACCAGACATCGATAGTCAGAAAATATTTCCCGGGATCCAAGGAGCTCAGCCACTCAGAAATCACCAGCCTACAACAGCACGAGATCATCAACCTAGACAGCAACCAACTTACTCTAAGAAGATTATTTATCAACTGCGACCTCAGGCGCCTCAAATCTCCCAACTCCAGCCTCAGACCTCCCATTTACAATCTCAACCTCCACAACAGAACATTCCTCCCCATCAATTATTTCTAAAAGTAAAATAACCACCTCAGAAGCAACCACCACTTCCTATCCAGCATCATGTTCAGATCAATCCTCCATCTCAAGTACCAATACAAGTTGAATCTGCGCCTCATATCTCAAGAAGAGTGCAGCCCCCAACAAACACTCCTTTTGAAACTAATAATCCATCCCAAGCCTATGATTCAGTTCCTCTTCCCTACCAAAATCCTACAGATATCTCCTCCATCCTCTCCTCATTCCTTCGAGAACTTCAGGACACCATCAGACCGCTCATTACCCTACTTACCAGAGCACTTACACCACAACACCAGCGATGGGGTTGTCGAACATCCAACTCCCGTGGCAGCATCTTATCCCGCATTACAACATCCAACTGTTATTCTGTCCTCTCACCCTTAAATCCTACTTTTTGGCCTACATCCCTCAAAAAACGTGCTGATATCCTCGATATCTTCATTTCTTCCCAAATTCCCACCTCTCAAACCATCATCAAATCCCTAGACTACCTCTCCCCAGATCACATCCCTGTTCAGCTTCTCTTGCATTCAAATCCCGATCTTAAACCCCCTTCCCAGACTGATTAGAGGACGTGTAGACTGGGATGGATTTCGTTACGATCTAGAAAATAAATTGGGCCTGAAAGTTCCCCTTAAAACAAAAGAAGATATTAACACAGCGATTGACAAACTTACATTATCAATACAAAATAGTATAACTGAAAATACCTTACCTCCAAAATATCCTCATAGTCAACAGTATACCTTACCACAGCATATTCGCTCCTTAATGACAGAAAAACGCAGATCGAGGGCGAAATGGCACCGTACAAGATACCTATCAGACAAACATAATTATAACAACTTAACTTGTTTCTACATTAAATAAATATATTTAAACTATTATTTAATTTCGTCAAATATGCCAGCAGTCACGCGATACTCTTGCTAAATGCGTATTGTGTGGAGAAGCTCACCCTGCGAATTACAAAGGTTACATTATCTACAAAAGTATTCAAAGCCAACGAAAGCCAAATACATCCACAATAAATCAAAACCCTCACACCCAGGCGCCTGATTTCGATAACACCACAGTATTCCCAGAAATGCGAGTAAATCCAGATCAAAGAATAGAACAACAGCAATCAACCTCAGCAGATGATCATCTACCACGACAACAAGCTCCTTACTCGGACAAGACGAAGCAGCAACCTAGACGTCAGGCGCCTCAAACCTCCCAAACCCAGCTTCCTACATCCCGTTCTCATCCTCAACCTCCTCGACAGAACATCCCTACACATAATTCACCATTAAAGGTAAAATTACCACCTGAAAAACAAAATTCAGTTCATACTCCAGTTCAGATCAATCCTTTACTCTAAGCATCATTGCAAGTAGATGCTGCTGCTCCTATTCATCGAAGATTCCCGATCCCAAAAAATCCACTCACTGAAACAAACAATATACCCCAAGCTTCCAATTTATATCCTCTTACCTACCAAAACCCTACTGATATCAACACTATTCTTTCCTCATTTCTTTCAGAATTGAAAGAAACCATAAGACCACTCATCACCCTTCTTACAAGAGCCCTTTCGGAAATTCCTTTTAATGCTGCAAGATGGGTGTTAAGCCTCTTGCTATCATTTTATGGAACGCGAACGGACTGAAAAACCACCGAGACGAACTCGACATATTTCTTCACGACAATCAAATAGATATTGCCCTACTGATTGAAACTCACTTTACTCAACAGATGCATTTTTACATACATGACTACATCACTTACAGATCAGACCACCCAGACAACACCTCCCATAGCGGCTCTTGCATTCTTATCCATAGATCAATACCCCACTCTCTCGTTCCCTCTACTCCATCTGGCACCATTCAATCCACCTCAGTAACCATTTCAACTCGTCCTTTCCATACTACATTCTCAGCTGTATACTGCCCTCCTGGTAATTCCCTTTCCTATAGCCTCCTTGATTCCTTATTCCGCTACCGCAGATCGAGGGCGAAATGTCACAGAAATGGCACCGTACAAGATACCCATCAGAAAAACATAATTACAACAACTTAACGAACAAACTTAAGACAAAATCAAAAAGTTCAAAATCCAAACCCTACATAACCATACTCAAAACCTCAATACTTCAGACAAGTCAATATGGATAACGACGAAAAAACTCCTTGGTTACAAAAATTTTAATCACCCACTCCTAACAGACTCTCAAACCAGGACAAGATCGGACAACGGATCACGTTGAATATATTGAAGCAGAACTAAACATTCCGCTCCAAATGTCTCCTCCTCCTAATGCATTCCACCCTTTAGAAGTATCCAACATAATCCTCAGATTACCTTCCAACAAAGCCCCTGGATATGACCTCATTACAGCTTATATCCTAAAATTCCTTCCTCCGAAAGCTATCCTATTTCTTACATACATAGTAAGAAAATATCGATAGTAAAGATGATTCCTAAGCCCAAAAAACCACCTGAACTCCCATCCTCATATCGTCAAATATCACTTTTGCCTATTATGGGCAAAATCCTTAAAAAACTTATCCTGAAACGCCTGTATCCTATCCTAGATTCCAATCATATCATCCCAGACCACCAGTTTGGTTTTCGAACGTCACACTCCACTATCCACACTCCATTGTCATCGCGTGGTGGATGTGGCCTCCTCAGCGTTAGAGCGCGGAATGTACTGCACGGGAGCCTTTCTCGACGTAGAACAAGCTTTTGATCGAGTCTGGCACCCAGGACTGCTTTACAAGCTCCGCAAACTCCTTCCCTCAACATACTTCCTTATTATCCGTTCCTATCTCAGTGATAGAACGTTTAAAGTGAACCATAAATTTTCTTACTCTTCCCTCTTTACCCAATCTGCCGGTGTTCCTCAAGGTAGTATCCTAGGCCCCATTCTCTATACGGTCTATACAGCTGGCATCCCAACTCATCCTACCACTGTCCTCACCACTTACGCTGATGACACATGTGTATTATCATTAAACAATGATCCCTTCATTGCCTCCCAAACACTCCAATCCCATATCCTAAACATTCAAGAATGGTGTCAAAAATGGAGAATCAAAATAAATCCGAACAAATCTCACCAAATAACCTTTACCCTTCGTCGTAAACCGACGACCTCCTTTCCTACAGTATCCTTTAATGATATTCCACTAATCCCAGTTGAACAGATCCTCTACCTAGGACTCCACTTGGACAAACGTCTTACTTGGAATCCTCATACAAGACTGAAACGACAAGAAACAGCTCGTCGTTACAGACTGCTTCAACATTTACTGGACAAACGATCAAAGCTCCCAATTAATTACAAAAGACTCATTTACATGACCGTGATTAGACCAATATGGACTTACGGAGTTGAGCTTTGGGGATCTTCTAAACCATCCAATTCATCCCGTATCCAATCGTTACAATCCAAAATCCTTCGAAAAATCCTCAATGCTCCTTATTTTGTCACCAATAAACTTATCCATAAAGATCTTAATGTTCCATATGTTGCTGATTTAGCCCAAAACAGAGACCAATCCTTTCATAGTAAGCTCCATAACCACTCAAATTCACTAGTTTCTCAACTTTCTTCCCTCTCGATTACCGATAATCCTCCGAGGCGTCTGAAAAGAAGGCTATCTTCTTGTATAGATTTTTACTAAAGTGCTAATAATGAGTAGTTACTTTCAAGTTTTACCATGTTATTCTAAGCGTTTTTAAAACATTCACTTAATGTATATTTGTACGGTTGTAAATTTCAATAAATTGTAAATAAAAAAAAAAAAATAATAAATTCGTCAAAATTGCCTATCCAACCACGAAAGTAAGCTATCGAAAGTTATAACATATACTTATGAAAAGTTTGATGTTTTACAAACTCATTCTACATACAATACGTCTTAAGTTGAAGACAAATTACGACTAAAAACATGTGGTGCTATAATTTTGTCTGAACAAGTTCCATTTTTGTCGTTTTTTTTTTGTTGTTTTTTACACCACACCCTACAGATAAATATAAATTTACCATTTTGTTGATAATAAAATGAAATTTTATTTAAAAAACATACACATCAACGATATTAGTACAACTAATGGTTTACATGATATGCGCTAATAACTTGCCAGGGAATCTTTCAGGCATCTCTCCACCCCCCCCCCCCCCCCGGGGGTAACTCCCCCTACACTTTCCTGAAATTTTTAATGAAACTACTTGATATAATGTAGTTGAACCTTATTGTTACTAATTATCGAAATTCTGCTTTCTACACCTTATTTATTTATTAAACACCACTACAACATGTTTCGGGAACATGTTCTCATCTTCCAGCTATAATCATATTTTTTAGTGTTTCCACATTGTCTTAATTTAAAAAAAAACAAAACATTTATTTTGATCTGAACGTTGTCTTACTGTTTACTGTTTTACTTTTCTTATGTTCTTTAAAATCCACATTTTTAGTCTTATCTTTCTGTTTTTTTTTTCCCTTTTAACCATTATAAAGGCTTAAATTGTAGGCCGATACGTAGAAACAATGAATTAATATTGGAATTGTGCTTCCATGACTCACGTTCCAACTACATAGATCACTGTAAAAAAATCTTTTTTAAGATAGCCTTAAAATATATATTTAATCGATATATAATTTCAGTAAATGAATAAAAGAATTTAAATCTATAGTGTTAAAAACAGCTGTTACAACTTTATGCCTTGCTCAAAAAATCTCCCATCGTGTGACTTATAGAACTTTAAATAGAGCATAGACATTATTGTCACTAAAAAATGGATTAACAAATGGAACAGGGCTGAGGATACAACATAAGGCTTAGGTTGGTTGCGCAGGGACGCCTGAGTGCTAATCTTGATTCGGTTCCATCTGACGAGCAGTTGGCTCCATTTGGGAGTGTGTGTTTGACTTTCCCACAGAGTCTATTTAATGAAAAGCGATCATTTTAATTGATACAGAGGAGTTTGATAGATGAGGAGGCTGCAGACAATCCCCGAGCTGTGGGATAAGCCCTAGCCTGTCTTGCAATACACGCCCTATCGGCCGCACTCCTGTTAGCACGCCGATCAGCTCAGATAACGACCGATACACAATGGGCTCCTCGCTGTTAGGGTCCCTTGTAGTCGATAGCCTCTCTCAAGGGTGCCTCTTGTAACTTCTTTCCCACTTCTTTTGTAACTAGAAACTATTTCATGAACGCCCTTTTCTACTTATAAACTTCAATTAACTAAAAAAAATAAAAATAAATAAATAATCCTTCAGCAAACATAACTTTATATTCCTAGTATATTGCAATAAGAAGATTGCAATGAAAGAAATATAAGATAACCCGACACTTAAGTTCATTCCATTCATGGAATGATTCTTCTATTCATGAACTCACTTCTCCAAAATGATCGATTTCTTCCTTTTAACATTCTATCATTTAACAAGGGAACAGGGTACTTCAGTGAGTATGGTATTTACCTCTTACGCTCCGGGACCCGAGTTTGAGCATGGCTAAAGGCAGAAAATTCAGCCTAAAGGCAGTCTGAATCCAGAGAAAACAAAGACAATCCTCATTGATTCAAAACCTCTTCTAAATTTTCTTTCCTACTTTCCACTTATTTTCCTCGGAAACCGTCTAATTCGTTTCCAAAACTCTATTAAAACCTTTTGAGTTACTTTTGATGAACATATTTCTTGGAATAATCATATTTACCAAATCATGAGAAAATCTATTTTATTCTTAAACAACTTTTGCATAACCTCGATTCATTGCCACTAAGTTCTCGACAACTTTTGTTATCATCTCTCATTTTTTGACGACGGATACATTGTATATGGAAGACTGTTTGGTGACTTGAAATGAGATGTAAAATACTAATAAACTGTTTTATCAGATTTATTTTATTCCGAAGTCAATACTTTCTAGGTGCACTCATATTTTAATCCTTGAAAACAAAAATACTTCCTAATTCTACGATTCTCCACCTACCTTTTAAATACTGGAATCTATTTATTATTTGCGCTTTCTGTCAATTCGAAAATGCTTTCCTCTAATTTCCTTTAACCATCATCTATTTCTTACCACCTAAATTTTTAATCTCCCAAACAAATGTAAATAATGAATATTTATATAATAGGTATTATGGATATGTATGATAGTATGTTCTGTTATTGATAAAGGTAAAAGGAATAAATAAACCCCAAAGCTTTGTGTAGCGACATAGTAATAGTCCTCACCATTATATTTTATAAACATATACATACATACACATTTTTAAACACATATCCATAAATATGCTTACTTTTGTATAATGCACATTTATACATTGCACATTTATATAATGCAAAATTGACTTAAGAAGAAATGAAATGTAAGCAAATATTTAATGGAATGAATTGAAGAAATAGTTAATTTAGAGAAATTGTTAACTAGAGAAAAATTGATAAGAAAAAAGAGAAGAAAACAATTATATACAAATATTCTTATAAGTCGCCGATAACAATAATATTTTAATACATATTAAATGTAAATCGTTACTAAAAACTATGTAACTGGTAATAGCAGGTAGAATTATGGTGCACTGTTCAGTAATTGAGGTCTAAGTAGTTGATCAGATCCTGAAATGCATCAAACTCCTCGAAGTATCAGTAAGAACCTGAAAAGAAAATTTTCAAAACAGTGAATAATTACTGGTTTTTTTTTTTTCAAATTGATTTAGCCTTAATAAATACCTGTAAAAAATACAAAATGGAAATCAGCGAAATGTACAGAAAATATGTGTTACGTGACAGGTCGGTACCCAGCGCTAACTCTTAATTGGCATTAATTGACTTAAAGATATTATGAATGTATATCCTTCATCCACCTTCTTTTCATTAACCTTTTTGTTGACAGGTCATTGCTTCTAATAGTGGTGTGCTGTGATCTTGTAAATTTTCGTGGAATTTAATGCAATAAATCCGTATGAATTCGCAAACTGTTAATATGCATATACAGGGTGAGTATCTTTTAGTCTAAAAACAAATTGAGTGAAACTAGATCAAAAATGTACCAAAATGTCGCAGACCACACCTTTCTATTCCAATCCGTTGCAAAGATACGATAAATCAAAGACGGTTTTGAGGAAACCATGTTTTTTTTTTCAATAAAAGCTGTAATATCTCTATTTTGTTTAAATATTATCAAATTTTGACCACATTTTCGGATTTAGCATTACATTTTCTATAAGAGCAGACTACATGTAACCTTATATTTTACAAACTTGGTATCTGAAGAACAGCTTGATCTTCACCTTATTTGGGGAAGTCAGGATGTCTTATATTACTTCATCGCTCACCGTTTTTCGAAAAAACTATCCACAAAACGTCAAATCTCACAAAAACCTGCAAATTTAATAAGCGTTCGAATGATATGTTAAACGTAATGAATTTGTTTCAATTTCATGGAGAAATTCACTTTTGAAACCGAAAAATCATGGTGTTCTCATTTGCCATACAAATGTGTAAATAAAACATTATGACAATCCCTTAATCAAAATGAGCTTTTTAAACTTAATAAACTCTTCATTGGAATAAAAAGCAAAGAAAAAATTATTGTTTAATATAAAATAAAGAATAATTGTCTATAATGTGACACCAGATCAGAGGACCACTATCATTTTTACACTAAGAGATACTCACCCTGTATAGACGTACTTTTATTGTATTTTTTTGTACTACACTAAGGAAGTGTTCTTATAAATTTTTAAGTTAGTAGTTATGTGTATATTATTTTTATAACTATTCTTTGTTCTTTGTCATTTTAATATGTTTCTGACCAGATGTAATTGTATTTATTTTATATTTATTTGTTCTTCTTAAGAGTGTTGTTCCAAGATAAAATTAGTTTTCTATTCTACCCTATACTATACATTTGTAAATACTGATAAAAAAAAGAAGAAATAGAATCAACTTTTCTCTTGCCTAAGAAACATTGCTAGCTTATCTGCTTATTGTTAGAGATTTAGTTAGAACGTTTATTCTAGTTTACTTTAAATATGTAGGTAGTTGTGCTATGGAGTCTATAACATAAAGGCAATATAAGACCATGACGAATACAAAAGGCTATTGAATTAACAATTATGTAACTGTATATTTAAATTTAATTGTATTGTTTTCATGTTCTTTATATATTAACTTTAAGTTATTTTCGTTATTCTCATACAGTTATTCTTTTCATAATTGTTTTATACTTTCTGCAATTTTGTCATATCTTTGTGTTTGTTTTCTTTTTCTTCTAGCCCTGATGAAGGCTTGCATCTATGACTGCATACCCCAACTGCCTACTTCTTTGAATATTTCTCAGTCAACAAATACCCCATAATTTACTTTTTATTTTATGTTTTATTTAACGTATTTTAAAAGGTATTTTATCAGTATTATACTGCTATTGAGCTGTATTATACCAACTAATATCAGAGAATTATTCCTGTATGTAGGTTTTCATTTAAGAGCCCCTGTTTTTATAGGGTGGTGCGAAAGGGATGGTAGCGGGAATGTGAATTTGTGGGAGAGAGAGTGGAAGGACTTAAAAAATGCTCCTGAGGGAAGACTAGAGTCGGTAGAAAGAATAAAAGAGAGCTACACAACAAGAGGGGAGTAGTAGTAGAGAGCTGCTAACAAAGTTGTGTATTTGGGGGCGGGTGACAAGTTGCGGGGGGCTTTGCCACTCCTACACGGAAAATCACTCGTTACCAAGCCCGGGGTCGATACCGGCGGCACAATGCCATTGTCTCAGGGCTGCCTCCTCTTACACGTGTAGCCTTCTTCTGTCAGTCATGTCTAAGGATATTTCAACGCTTTCTGGGTCTCAGAACACCTGTGACCGATCGGTGGCAGATGGGTCTCAAGGTGTGAGGAACCTACCCCAGGTACAAAAAAAAAAAAGTAAAAATAAAATCAAATATTGAAATAGTTCTTGGTGAAAATTATATAGTACTTCTAGTTGGATGGATATGAGTCCCATTCCAATAGAGATGAGTTACTAAAATATTATGAGATATTTCACTGCTAACCAAAGCAAATATATTAACTATATACCTATCTTTTTTATACCTATTGAATCAGCGTGGAAGATATAAATAATGATAATGGTAATAAAGAATACACACCTTAAAAATATGGTTTAAAAATTGATGATAAGAAAAAGGTTCAAACAAACTTTCAAACAACAGTTTTGAAGTTCTTTGATTTCAATAAAATTAATTAAAAAAAAAAAAATTATTTCCCATCCAGTCAATGAGTGCTGAAATGAGGGACGTTGAGTACATGGAATATGCGAAAATTTTTGACTTCATAACCTCGTTAGGAGTAGTTAGAAGATAAACATGGTAAAAGTCCCCGCCCCTGGGGGATGAGCTAACGGTGGGGGAGAGAGAAAAGGCCTTATTTTTGGGTTTTTCGATTATATCTCAAAAACGGTGGACTCTAGAAAAATATGTTTTAATTCAAAATTAAAGCTAATTAAATTTCTAATAATATTGATTCTATACGTATTTGTCGAACTTCAAACGGTTTTCAGGTTATACGCTATTAAATATTGGTAATTTTGGAATAAATTTTTACCTCACTTTTTGTCAAACATTTGCTTCTAGTGCCTTCCACAATCGTTTCTCAGAAAAAATGTTAAAGTCAATGTTGTATAGCATAAAATTTACTTATTTTATTTATGTGTTTTTGGCACAAATGCTTGCCAAAAAGTGAAGTAAGGGGTAAAGGATTGAAAATTGTTTGCTCAGTTACTTGTTTGATGAAATGACTCGGAAACCGTCACTTTTAGAACGGTGACAGTTTCCTAGTTATTTCATCAAACAGCTACGATTTTTAACTCTTCTCCCTCCTCCGCCTAAATTCGACACTTTTTCGAAGAAGACTTCTTACTACATTTAGAACTAAGGGTGGTGAACAATCTCCAGCAGTCATACCTTTTTATTTTTGGGGTTTAAGGTCTGTTTTCCCTGTAAAATTTGGGGATCGACCATAATGGTAGAAGAGACCTGTAGAGAAGAGACCAGGTAGAAGCGACTTAGAGATGCCGACTTTGACCTTTGCTCTGAAGACAAGTACCATATAATGTCAATAGCCTGTAATGTGTTTAATGTTAATTGTGAGCTGACCCATTAGTAGTGTGATTATAAAATCATTTAAAGGAACCTTTAACTTCATAATATCAATAAATCACAACACATCTTATAACTGAGGCATCAATAGAAGGGGGCTATTGCTTCGCTTAGTAAAGATTTATTGAAGATAAATAATTAAGATGAAAAGATTTAATGAGCTCCCAAGCTGTGGTACCATTGTAATACTTAGCACGTGGCCGTTTCTTGGGTACATTTCATTAAAAAATATCGCACTGAAAGGTTTTTATTTTTTTAAATCAACTGATATGGTGAAAATGTCAAAGAGCTAATAGGAAAGGCTTTGACGAGACGGAGTTGTGAGCTAATGTAGGGGTTGTCGGGTCAGATGTAAACATTAGGAGACTGGAGCGAGGTGGGGCCACTAATGGGTTTATTGTGGTGATGGGAGGGGTGGAGGGGGGAGAGGAGGGTAGGTCGTTAGGTGTAATGATGATGGATGACCTCCTGATAAGACCTTCTAAGCCTCCTCTCCCACACATGGACCCTGGCCCTTTGCTAATTCTCTCTTATATTCGTTACCTTCCATCCCTTCCTATGTACTACACGCTTCTCAATCCACGCTACTATACCATTGAAAGTCAGTTCTTTGATAAAAAAAAAAAAGAAAAAAAGAAGGGTCATAAAGGATTTAGAGATCGGTAATAACTCACTTCAATGGTGGCGCGTTATGTTTGCTGAATTGCACATCTTGGCATTACACTTCATTACTTATAATTTCCTTAGAACAACTTCTACTCGTTTCGGGAATATTAATTCATTTCCTATCTTCGGGTACAATAATTATTCTTATTTACAGCTATCCAATGTAAAATATTTTATTCTATATTAATAGAATAACGTCAAATACATTTTTTTTTAAATATGACTGTTCTACTATATGTTCAATGAGTGTTGAGTTATAAAAATAATAAAAAACTTCTAAAGGAGATTTTTCAATGGCTTTTTCATATTAACTACAGAAGTAAAAATCAAGCAGATTATGTGCAATAATGAAAATGATTGAAATTGAAGAGAGATGGTGTGGGCTTTGAATGTAGAGATTTGATATATGTTGATTAATGTTTACTTGGATCTGAATATGGAATCTCTCCTGTATCTTAGGTAATTCTTAATTTTAACCTGTTTATTTATTTTCATAAGTTTAATAAAAATTAATAGTCAGTGTATTACTATTAATATCCTGGGTGCTACAGTCCTAGTCGGGCCTTGGCTTCACAAAGAATCGACGGCCATACCTGTCTATGTTCCGCCTTCCTCTTCCAACCATTCACTCCCAGTCTTCTCAGGTCATCCTGGACGTTGTCTAGCCATCTCTGCCTTGGTCTCCCTCTCTATCTCTTTCCTCCCGGTCTGCCGTACATCATAATTTTTGGGAGCCTGTCTTCCGGCGTCCTTTGTACCTGCCCAAGCCACCGCAATATTCCTGTTATTACCATAGAAACGATGTTACTTACACCAAACAGTTGTTGCAGTTCTATGTTTGATCTGACTCTCCAAACCACTTCCATATGTCACAACCGGATTATTACTGTTTTGTGAACATTGATTTGGGCAGAACGAGACGCTTAGGATTTTACTAATGGCAAAAAGGCATAGCTGTCAGCCGCTATTCTTGCTTTGATCTCCGATTCCATATTTTACCGTTATTAGAGACCCCAAGTACCTAAAAGTTTTGCAGCGCCTAAATGTGTGCCCATTGATTTGAACTTCTTCATCTCTACTTTCTTGTGGGCACCTTGATGTTTTCATGTACTCTGTCTAACCACAAATAATGCTCAACACTTTGCTCATTGTCGCCTTTTCAAACTCTTCCAACACTATAGAAAGTGCAGGAAATGTCCAAGCTGTGATGGCTACGTCATCTGCGTAAGCCATTTGTAGGGTGAGTCTATTAAAAATATCTCCTCTGTGATATGTTTGTATAGCTCTAATCGCTTTTTCAAGGTCCAGATTGAATAATGTGAGCGATAAAGGATCACCATGTCTTATGGCGCCAGTCACTTTGAACTCATTCGATAATGAACCACCAACCCTTACGTGAATCTTAGTTTCTTTCCAAGTGAATAATCAGTGTATGGTATGGTTTAATTATAGTCATATGAGGTACGTCAGACATGAGAAGGAACAATATTCAGCCGTCGTTAAACTCTATTAACTTGTGGAAAATGGGCTACTAAATCCATGGAAGATTTAACAAGCACCGTTTCATGAGTACGTACTAAAACATTTGACAAATAAATGTAACTTGAAAGTTGTTTTACAGATTTAAAAATTAATCATGATACCAAGACTAACGGCTAAGAATTAAATATTTGATTAGAAAACGTACGAGTGAGAAGGAAGAAGCTGAAACTTAAGCAAGGTAAATCATTGATGTGAGGGTTGACTTGGACGGACTTGGAGATTCCTAATTAGTGCTGAGGGCAAACTTAGGACTTGGACTTGACCAGCGGACGACCCCTGACAGCGGGCGGACCCCACTTGATTACTTATTAAGTCCACTTAACCGGCCACTCCCAGTTAGTAAGTCACTCAGCGGCTGACCCTCATTGCTGACGTTTCGTCCCTCTTCGCATAATTTATACAAATTGGACCCTTGCACCACATTAAACGTAACTTTAAAATTTATCTAAAACATTAAATAAATTATGTTTTTTTTTTCAAATATTTTATTATTATAAATAACGTCAATAATCTAGTAATTTGTTGTAATCATAAATTGAAAATAAAAACGGTCAATTTTGACTTGAACATGTCTTTTGCTCTAGCTCTGTTGATATTGCTCGAATCGAAAATTTAACGACAGTTTCCTTATCAGATATTTAATGGGTACAGATATTGAGTGTAATTTATTTTAATTGTTAATTTAAGTAATTGTATCATTTTAATTCTAAAATGTAAATTGGGAGAAGCAGTAGATTATAGATTATACATATCCATGATCTATTTAGTCAGGGAGAATTGTGTAGTTGTTTTTTTTAATACTCTGTATCCATACTGCCAAGCTAATACTAATAGCAATACATTGTTTACCCTGTAGAATATGCCAACACTTCTTAAGAAATTAGTAAATAAAACACTGTCTGTTATTCTCTGCTGTTTATTCGTCTATAATCCAATCATTTCTGTTTAATGGAACTTTATTAAGTAAAAATATTGTATGGCTAAGATTTTGCATAAATTTATATCTGAGGATTAATTTAGGTTTTCTTATTGCCATAGCACACAATATTGTTTAAATTCAGGATTTAAGTTTTGTCTTTACATGAAGCCCCCACTCGTTTGTATGCCAAAAATAAGTGTCAGGCACAGGTGTCTGATCTAGGTAGTTTCTAGTGTTGATTATCTAGATTGTGGTTCAACCCAAAAACAACCTTTTTTTTTTTATTAAATGCAATAACGAATCGTTTTGTTATGCTTCTTAGGTAATTATAAATAAAAGTAAAAAAAATACACTTTTTGCAATGGATATTGTTCCTACCCAATCAGACGATATGGGATTACAAAATCTAGGTTTTCTTGTTTAGTCATAACTTATATCTGAACTAGAGAACCTTAATTATATAGCTATTATGAATGTAATATAATCATATTTTCTATTAATTAAAACGAAAAGCAAAAGCCTGGATGGTTTAAAATTTATTCCACCGAATACACAATATTATTATATCATTCTGTGTATATTATCGAATTTTCTTACGACGATGATTTAATCTTAATATCATTGACTCCAGAAAAAACCGCTGAAGTTGGTATCCCCGATCAAATCTGATATTTCTTTGAAAAATTACAAGAAATTGTCGCTTTTTTAAACATAAATTGGTAGAGGGTCTGAGTCAGACGTCTGTTGAGGATAATAGTTGAGGTACTCGGAATGATTAATTGAACTGCTTTCGCTGCAGTAGTTTTACTGCCGGTTTGATGGCTTGAATTACTGAGTGGTTTCTTTAGTTTATCTTTTTAATTTTTTTTTTTGGTTTAGTGAATTTCTCGTTGAACCAGGGGCGTTGTTTCGGGGGCGCTATATAAAAGTTAAACTTTTTTTATTTATCAAAAATAATTGTTATAAGTAATACTGTTTGTTATTTTTGAATTAAATAGGTGAAATCAGAATTTAATGTGCTGGAGATGATTTTATTTTTATTGTGAAACCTTATATTCTATTTAGACTCTCAAAAGATTCCATTTGTTTGTGTACTTTTGTATTTCGTCCTTTCAAGAGACCCTTGAAGTAGAACGGATGAAGTTGGATATCACATCAAGATCGCCGTATCAGAAAAACTTTGTATGAAAGGATGAAACTGTAGAAATCAAAGTTGAAAACTTCTGAAAAATGAGGCTATATCTCAAGTGTTTGATAAAGGAATAGGAGTTTGAAAGAAGGAATAACTGTGTTTTAAAGTCTGGCTTACTCTTCCGAGAGTTTAGGCTTCGTATTGATGTCGCTGAGCAAACAGAAGTGGAAATATATAAGCCCCTCAATAAGCCTCTCCTCTTAGGCGGACCGAAAAGGAGCTCCATTTTCTGGAGTACCCAAATTTGAATGGGGACTGGAAGCAAGCAATAAAGAAGGACGCTCCGGATGAATGGTAAACTGAAATTTGAAGTTTATTCTAATTTATTCGTGGAGGAAGGTTGGTCGGGAGGGGTTGGTTTGGAAGTGAATATAGAAGGAGGTTTTGTCTGAGAATAGATTTACGGATGCTGGGGCTGAGCACAACTTTGAAGTCCTCGCCCTCAGCCGGATAATGGAAGTTTTACAGAACCCTCCACAAAGCCTAAATCCCTTCCTGGTTAGTGTACTTTGTTTCCTATCAACCGAACACATTATGCCGCCTGCCTAATCTTTAAAAGAGTAAACTCAAGATTTAGCTTCTAACAGTATTATTTGGAGTCCTTTTCATTGTCATTATCAACTTTATTTTTCCTCTCCAGCATGCTTCTTCCTGAGAATTGTGTAGAAGAAATATCCATAAATACTAGTAAAAGATACAAATATCTTTACTGCAGGGTAAATAAGCGCCATAATTATTATAGTTTTAAAAAACTAGTAAAACACGGTTTTATAGCAAACGTAACTAAAAAGCTAAGTTTGGTGAACAATATATAGCGGTCACACCTTTTAATTTTTTGAGTTCAAGGTTCTAAGCTATCCTTAGGTTAGACACAGCTTATCCAAAATCAACCAACAATTTTTGTTTTTTTATGATATATCTCAGAGCAGGAATGGGCAAATTTTCACTTTAAAAATCCTATCATGCACAAAATTTAATGATCTACAACTTTTATTTTTATTTATTTATTTAAGAGTTTTGTGAGCGTAAAACTCATAGGTCATCAACGCTCGTCTGTTCTTAATAGATATTTATCTATATTTTGTAATATAGCTTTTCTCTATAAAGGAGGGCTATCACTTTTTCAGTTATTTTTTCATCGTTGCCCAGCGCCTTTGATATGTTTTGAGGTATTCCAGATTCGGTCAGCTTTTTGGTGTAGTGTGGGCATTCAGTAAACATATGGTTTTTTGATAAAACATTGCCACATATTTCACAATTGGGAGGAGCCTCCTTGGTTATAAGGTGCAGATGTGTTGTTCTGGAATGGCCAATTCTTAATCGCGTTAGGATCACTTCTTCTCTGCGATTAGTGCGGTAGGAACTGCTCCATGGTTTAATGTCCTTCTTAATAGCCTTGAGTTTATTTGGTTGGCAGTGATCCCACAATGCTTGCCACTCTTGGGATACCTTCTCTCAAAGTGGGCGTGCAAGTTCTGACGCCGTTAGGAAGGTTTGGACCAGGACCTGGAGAGCTAGAGCTTCTTTTGCTGCTTTATCAGCCTTATCATTACCTCTTATACCGATATGACTTGGTCACCAGAAGAAATAAACCAATTTTTCTCCTTCATATAGTTTATTGACGAGATCCAGAATGCAATGTATTCCTATGTGATCTGAATACATGTTCATCAAAGACCTCAAAGCGCTGAGTGAATCCGACACCAGTACAACATATTCAATGGGCGAGTTTAAGGAATATCGTAGAGCCATGGCGTTAATGCCATTACAACTTTTATTATGTAACATTTTTTAATTTAATTAGCCATTTCTGCGTTATATACTCTTAAACATTACCAAAACTAACTTTTTGTGAAAGTTGGCAAAATTCTTCGGTATTTGACAATCGATTGTGGCTAAACGCCTACATCAAATTCAAATTAAGGGATGTCTCTAGACGCACAATTTAAAAAGCTTTAGTTTTGTAAATACAATACTTTCCGATTGAAAGCATTTTTCTATATGTTTGTTTCCAAAATCTGAAAAAAAGTTCAAAAGTTTGGGTTTTTTTCCCCCCAAACATTTTCCCTCTTATCAAATTTAGTTTCTTTTTTGATATTTTATTTTCAGGACCCATCTGGAACATATAAAAACGTAAAGGCTACTACTTCACCTTTTTCAGGGCAGACCACTATTTTGGGAATAATTTATCTAGACTAACTGAGAACATTAGAACAAAGCTGTGTAATTATTGTATTGTCATTGGTCCTTGAAACGTGTGCAAATTTTCAAGTTAATCACATAGCTGGATATTTGTGAAAAATACGATGAAAGATTCCGTTATATACAGGTGAAGTTAATAAAAGCGTATTAAAAATAAGAATGCTAAGTGTAATTATGATTCTTATCAATATTTTGTTTAATTTAGTCCATCAGAATATGTTCCCTAAAAATTTTAATAGTCCGATATTTGTGGTGGTTTTATCAGTATGAAACTTTACCTGAAGTGTTATCAGTTTTCATTCCAATATGGAATTTATTTTAGAGTGACCAAAACCTAAAAAAAAAAAAACTTGCCTCGGACCACGATGCAGGACACGGCACCTAAAAATATATAAATCTATTTTTAAAACCTCACTGATGCACAATCATGGACTAACAATAGTATAGAAGTATGTATATATAATACCTGTGGTATTCTTGGACTTAATAACTATTTATGTTCTTCAAAACCATCTTTACTATGAAAATATTTTATATTCAAGTTTTTTTTTTTGTTTTTTTTTTCATCATTTCATAACCGTTCGACAATATCATAATATATAAAACAATAACATCTAAATCAGTGGATCAATGAAACTTCATGTTTTTAGTTGTATGCATCCTGGACATATATTTTGTATAATCCTTTAATTATCTATAAATTTTGCATTTTTGATCGCTGATGAACTTATTATATTTCCCGTTAGAAAATGATTAATGGTACATATATTGAAATTCGGGAAAACATGAATAAGACTAAAGCTAAAGCTGAAATTAGAGAAAGAATAGGCTGAAGTAAGAAAGCAAACATGCTTACTTTAACCACAAAAGAACACAATGATGTGCTATCACTTGTATTCGTTTCACTTTGTCCCCACATATATATTTTTTTTTACCAATTTTTTTTCGAAGTGTTATCAGTCAGGGGATCTAGTTCGGGGACAGTGACTGAAATCTTTGTATTGAAAGAGGATGTAAAAAAATTTGTCACGACTTAAAAGTGTTATTTAGGTTTTTATAAGGGTTTTAAGCGCCCTTGGGCTGGGGCTGATCGGTGAGACAAAAAATATCTGTCCCCAAGAACCGCTTTCCATGACAATGGTCCAGCCGATGGTTGTCAGAGATCGCTAATGGAGGCGGTCGTTATTGAGGCGATTAGTGTCGGTAACCCGATGAGGGAGTATTAGGATGTCCAGGTTTCGGAGGTATTTTAATCTTCGGTAGCAAACACTATCCGCTTACATCTGGTTAGGAAAAAAAATGGTTGTCTCTTTTTGGAAATATTAAAACAATCTTCCCGAATAGAAAATCCTATCCAATAAGATTTGAGATACTTTGAGCCTAAAACTTATTTGAATAGGTACCATGCAAAATGAACGCTTGCTTAAGGTTAGCATGTACCTAGTTAACCTCCAAGGTGGGATCCTTTAATACTAGAGATTTTCATTTTTTAAAAGCTTGCTTAAAGATATAGAACTCAAATTTTGCTTTAACAATTATCTCAATGCAGTTTTAAACAAGAAGAAAATTGGTTTTTTTGTGTTTCAATCCGAAATGTTGTAGCATTTGCTGCTTGTTATTATATTTCTTGAACAATGTTTTGTAGAATTTTCGCTCACTGCCGGACTGTGAACTCACAGCCGGACTTAAACCCTGGCCCAGTAAACATAAGCCAGTTAACAACTTCGTTGTAGATCTCGAAGCTACTACCGATTTAACGCGTGAGGAGTATTTTTATTTTATTTTTGGAGGAATTTAAAATGTGGCAATACTAAGTTAAAGCATGAGTTCTTGAAAAGTAAATTGATTTTTATTAGCCTTTCACCGATTGTTTTCTCTCTCTCTCTCTCTCTCTCTCTCTCTCTCTCTCTCTCTCTCTCTCTCTCTCTCTCTCGCTCCTGTGATCTTCCCGAAAAATTGGCTTTAGCTATTTCTTGAGATACTCCTCTATTTGCCACCAATAATTTTTCAATGTGGTAATAGGAATAGTTTCCTGATTAGTAAATATTTAGTCCTCAGTTTTGCACAAAGTATAACAAGCGACCGCTCTCGTTTTGGTTTTATCTCGTCCTTTTCTCGGCAATCTGCTGGATTCGATATAATGTAAGTAGGATTCCTTTTCATTTATTCTTTTGTCTTTCTTAGTCAGTGAATTAATAAGTATTCGGAATGTTTTGATTTGGTGGAAACCTATAAAATTGGAATATATTCCTCGAGTTTTGAAGAACTGAAAGAGGAAGAAAAAAGAACCGGACAAACAAATAAAAAATTGGAATTGAGTTCAGAGGAAATAGAAAATGTTCTAATTCATGATAATGAAACCTATGTTGAGGGTAGTAATCGTGATGGGGGAGGGGAGAGGGGGCAGCCAAAGGATATCTACATTTTATTTGTACAAAGCATTCCTAAAAATATTTTTTTTAAAAATGATTAATCATAAAAATAACCATTTTAAAGATGTGGAAGGTTAATCTTATTCTTAACATTTAAATATTGGTTTCGCACTACATATAAGATAGACATTTCCCGAAATTTTTAATACCACTGCCACAAAGTCTTAGTGTTGCAAGAGTTATGTTGCCATTGCCGGCCTAGCGAACCCCAGCCGGAAAACATTTTGCCGCTACTAGATTGGGAAAGGCTTCCGATTGGGAGAGACCTTTATTGGCCGGAGTTCCCCCGGGAATGACAGAGGAACAGATAATGAAATACAGCGAGGTATAAAGGTAGAACGTGTTGCCTCGACCGCACACCTTATATCTGTTATTAACTTACACCACCGTCAGGTCCTTATTTCTCACCACCACGCTCTCCCTCTTTGTCTTGTCCCCCTAGGATTATTGTCCCTCACCGATATTTCGCTTCTTATTTCCAAAGCTTCACAGGTTGCTTTGACAAAAAGAATAACTATATCTGTTGTACAATTGTAGGTTACTGAAAGTCTACCGTATTTTTTTTTAAATCTACTTTTATTGAGAAAGTATTACAATCTGCCTCAAAGTGGGCAAAAAGTAATATGGATGGCTTAATGGATACATTCATACAGTATGTACAATAATAAATAAATAAAAGAAGAGAAACTAAATAAATAATGAACCTCATAAAATATAATACAAAAAATTAAGAGAAAAAAAAATCAAGAAAATATTGCATATTAAAAAAAATGAATTAAAACGAAAATATTATTATAAAATAATAATAGTAATGAAAAATTAAATTAAATTAAAGGTAAAAATACAATCATACTTTATTTACAATATACACACATCTGATCCTCCAACCAGACTCCTCCCTCCCCTTATGGAACTAGATCCAAAGAGATCCCAGAGAATCAAGGATGCTGTCAAAGAGAAACAGAACGACTAAGTATAAATAATTTAATGCTTGCCAACGTTTCAAGTTGTCTTACAAGTCTTCTTCAGAACCACCGAACCACAGTGGAGAGGAGACGAACGATGACTGGTGTTTCTCTTTGACTGCTTCCCTGATCATCATCTTCTCCAATCATATTATCAAGTTGGATGATTAATTACAAAAAAATAAAAAAGATCTTACTTGTACTATACATAATAAACTATAATGATAAATTAAAAAAAAAAGTATATATATAATTAATTATTGCCTTGTTTTAATTTCAGTAAATCTGTTTTTAAGCGTAGAAATATAAATGAATAAATTTGCCGACTACCAAAATAGCCGACTTGCCGGCCAATCTCTAGTTATTAGTTAACTCGTTTTAAAGTTAATTTGATCCAGTTCCTCATGGCTATATTTATGTTTTTAAGACTGGTAAATTCTCAAATCATGTTATTTTAACGCAGAAAATCATGTGGGCTTACTGGTTGAAGGTTTGGAGGAAGATGGATGTAAATGTTATTTTAGCACACCTAAGGGGAATACTTATTCTATAAGTAGCCCATTCTAAAGTAGGATATATAGGAGCGATAAGAGAACATTGACGGATGGGGAGGTGTTGACTGGAAGCACAGCTAGCGGAGGGCTCAACACATGTTGAGTAGTATCGGCCTGACAGGAACCAGGGGCCAACTTATTTGTACCTCGCCCCAGTTCTTTCAGGATCAAGCAGCCACGGCCAATCTTCTTTGTGCCCCCTTGCCCTCCTCTGCGGTGCTTACTCACTGCGAAATTGTTACGTTAGGTGTCAGGAGCAGATGTTTAGAGCTCAAGGGTCTTATTTTTCATCCAACTGTTGATACTGATATTTTTTTAAATCGGGTAAACTGCTGAAAGAATATTTCCCTACAGTCCAAAAGCTAATCAATTCTAAGTATATATAGTTAGTGGGAAAAATTTCATTCATTTGATTTTTTCACTAAAATTTTATCTTTTTTGGTTTGTAAATTTGGCAGCCAGATTGGCCCAAAAAGCCGAGAATATAATTATGTAAGTGAAAAAAAAATTAATGAAGGCTTTCAGGTTATAAAATATTTGTACTATTAAATATGTCAAATCAATCAAATCAAAACGGCGCTACAACTCACAACCTGTAGTATCAACCGCTAGTCGTCTTAATGTGTTGCTGCTGCAGTTCCTCACCACCAAGATGGAAAACGTATCCTCTGCCACTCCATCGACCCATCTCTGTTTTGGTCTGCCGACTCTTCTTTTGGCATACATTTTTCCTCTAAAAGTTTTTTAGGGACCTCATCTGGATTCATTCTCCCCACATGCCCCGCCCACCGGAGCCTTTTAATGTAAATACATCTTTCAATATTTGTATTTTGATATAATTGTGCGAGCTTTGAATTGGTTCTCAGCTTTCAAGTGTTTGTTCCAAACTGGTCAAAAAATTCTTTTTAGAATCCGTCTCTCGAACATCTGTGTAAGGTTTCCCGCATATTAGAAACTGTCCAGCATTTACAGGCCTAGGTCAGAATAGGTCTTATTAAGGTTAACCTCTGGTCATATGTACACACATAAATATGATATCTGAATTTTTTCCAATGAAAGTTTAAGCTAATACAATGGCTATTTATATGCATAATCTCCTTATTCGATTCTGTATTGATAATAATCCAATTATATTATTGGATTGATTGTTATGTTGTACCAGCATGAGTTTACGGACCCCAGTATATATTTATCATTAATATCTGTAAAAGTTAGCCGCTTATTAATTAATTCAAGAGAAAAATACAAGTTATAACATCAACATAAAGGAGATAAGATTGGTAGTATTCCAATTGTTATTCAGAAATGTTTTTCCCTCGACACTCTCCAACTTGTTCGACCCTCGCAGATGAGAAGATGGTGTAAATAACAAATGTTAGGGGAGGAGGAAGACGGGGCTAATGGTATTAGGAAGGCAATCACTGCGATGGTCCGCTGTTTTCCATATGCCACAAACAGACTGACGCCTGTCAATATTGTCACGCCCGATGTTTGGGGAACATCTTGTCTAAATTAAAGTTTGTCTCTCCTCTTACATTTTCTCCTTATTTATTACTTCAGCACCATGTGTGCTTCTTATTGTTTCTATATTTTACGGTTAGTCTGTGCAGAATACGAGAGAGCGGATGCTGTATGGGGTATAAACATTGATGACATTACAATTACAACATTACTGATGAAATTACTTTTTTCTAATGATTAATTCAATTACACAACTACAAATTTTAAACTGCCACTACAATTTTAAACAATGACGATAATTAAAATGATTAGGCGTTTCGAACAAATTTTTTTTATTTAAATCAAATCACAACTGCAGTCTCTCCTACTTATCTAATGAATAATTTGGGTCCTGTTCCTTTGTTTATGAAATAATATTTATAAAACTTGAAATAAACCAAGAAGAATAATACTGAAAGACGCATACAAATTTAGCAGATTTTTAGTATACACTGTTTTCTTGAACAGCAAACCCGTTGAGAGTTCCTCCTCAGGGTGAACGTTATTTTGTTAGTTTTTTAAGGGTTCGGCCTGATTTCCCATCTTTCAAATCATTTCTCTAAGATGTATCCAATTTAATAAAACTTTTCCTGAGTTAGGCATGCCAAAATGAAACAAAATTAAGTAAATAACCACATATTTATTGAGGCTTTGAGCCTAAAATGCTCCAATGCGACTGCATAAATAAAAGCCATTGTTTCACAGATTTTTTAACAGACTTTTGTTTATTGGGTGGGCTCTGATCGCACATCGATTGCCATTTTTTCTTTTAACGGACTGGCAAGTTCTAAAGCTGTTAGATCCGCTGTTTCTCTCCTTGGGAGAGATAATTCTCCTCTAGCAGATCTGCCAATTCATTCCCTGTGATACCCTCATGGCCTGGCACCCCAATAAAGTGGACGATTTTTTTTTTTTTATAAGTATTTTTAAATAGATATTTGAAGGATGACGGTATGATCTGAGTGTGCTCCAGGAATTAGTGTCTGAGCAAACAATTACATTTCTTGAGTTTTCTGTGATCGCTTCCATAGCAGATATACCATCTTCAAGATTATTATTTCCATCGGGAAGGTACACTGATGCTAGGGTGAAAGCAATATTACCCCACCTGATATAACAAGCCACACTATCTGCTCTGGTATACTGCTCAAGACCCATTATATCAAGATTCGGGTTGATAATGACTATGGCAGCTCTAGGCCTCCTCTCTCCACTGCTCAGGGCTATTATTCTCGACGTAAGGCCAAATCCAACAACCTTGTTCCCATGGCAGCTCGGTTCCTGGATCGCCATAATGTCATAGTGTAGGGTGAGAGATCGCAACTCATCCGCGACAAGACGCCGACGACCATATTAAGCTGAAGGATGATGATTTTTATTCATAGAAGGTTCTTTTCGCTACCTCATTAGACCACTTTAGATGCACAGGGCATTCCCGACTGCCTGCCTTGTGCTTCCTTTGACCACGCTATCCAATCCTCGGAGAACGCTGATGGAGTCTGAAATGATTGCTATATTTTTTGTGAATGAAAGAAGAAAATAAACGTAAAGTTCTGACGCGATAGCATTTAATTCAGCTGTATAGGTACTACTAATACAATGGAATTTTCTCTTATGATTTCAATTTCATGAGGCAGGTCCCGCTGATGCATCAGATTTGGACCCATCTGTGTATATTGTTAAATAGTTTGGTTGCTTTAGGATCAGTAGTAGAAATTTTCATGGTATTCGGAATCTGTTGTGTCATTCTTGCGATATTTCGTTAAGTCTTGGAGTAGTTTTAGAAGTTGCACGGTGGAGTATTTATACTAAATTCTTGGACAAAATTATTATATGTGTTAAATCATCTCCAAATTACTACTTATAATATTAGTTAGTGCTAGTAAGCAATTTAATATAATGAATTGACATAAATCAACGTGTTTTGTTGGTATAAACACGACGGACCCGGAAGGAAAACTTAATCATCTCTGAAGTTTATGTTTTGTGAAAAAATTATTCAGTTATTCGTTAAAATCAAAATCAAAACAAAACTATAATAAACTATTCGAATTATATGAAATATCATCTGAAGATGATCCATGTTGGGATAAAAACCAATATAATATAAAACAAAATAGGAGAGTGTGCATAGCATGAGCTAAGGAGCTGACTGAGGTAGCTCGAGAGTGCACTTGTCTAAGCGCGTTGTTGCACGTGGCGACCCGCAGCCCCAAGACCTCTGATGACCTTACTTGAATCATTTTCTAATGCTCCAAGGATCTGGGTTCATTATATACAAATTCTGTTCTATATTTAACTTGATAAAATTACTTTTTTCGAGCTTTTCAAGCCAAATACCCCTCTGTGGGTTGGTAAGTGTCCAGGATACACTTTTATTTAAGTAATATTGACTTGGATTAATTTTAGTTCATTAAGAGCTAGTGATTTCGGCAAGTGCCAGTGTTGGTCTTGGTTTTAATTAGAACTGCCTCAGAATTTTTTTAATGAATATGCAGGGTGGGTTGGGTGTAAATTTTAGATAATTAACTAATTGCGAGTTATCGCCTTCGGAATATTCCTGATATATTAAACTGTTATTTAATGATATATATATGTCATATGTCATATGTTTATGTACCACTGAAGATTGCTGACCTGCCGTTAATGACATATATATCATTAAATACGGCAGGTCAGCAATCTTCAGTGGTACGTTATTATTCGTTAATTGGTAATAATAATATTTACAGAGCATATCATCTGGACACGGTGTATAACTCCAGCCTCACCAGCCCTGTGCAGTCTGAAGAAGGTTCGCTCCTAGTCTTACACTTCACAAACAATTACACTGCTCACAATTAGCGCTCTGTGTTCATTATTTTCATCCTTGGGCTAAATTGCTTTATGTTAATTAGCTAATGAACAATAATTAATTCTACCAACTAATAATTACCTCTACTTTATTGATACCATTTAAGCCTTATTTATGAACGTACTTCCTTCCAATTACAGTTTAATTTTTGGCGTTAGGTTTTATATGAGCATGCATGTTATTTAATTATTCTTCATAATTCTGTGATTATTAGTTGTTAAGTTAATTTGGTTTCAACTCTTATGTATAATTTTATTTTTCTAATAACTCGTTTTAGTTAATTAGTTTCCAAAAAAAAAAAAAAAAAAAAAAATGTTATTTTACTTGGGTTTCATAGGAATCTAAACTTTACCGACGCAAATATTTTTAATCTGGGAGCTTTGATGAATGAAAATCCCTGAACTGTTAGAAAAGTAGCATATAAAATTACAGCAAACCGAAACAACGCATATCACCTCAAGGTAATAGCAAGAGCTCAAGCATAGAATGGCCAGGAAATAAAAAAAAAAAATCATTTGTTATAAATGTTTTGTCGTTATGAAATTGTAGCTTTGTTATAAGTCTGCTTCAAACTTCGTTTTTTCCAGATCTCTAGCCTACCACCTACCATTTTTTTTAAGAACCAGAAAATTTATGATAAATTGAACTCAGGAAGGCTTCGTACAGTATTGAAATTTTGTTCTTAGGGGCAATTTAACTTATTGATGGAAATTTATTGAGATTAATGATGCGTATTTTGATTAATAAAAATGTTTTCTTTATAGTTTTACTTTTAATACGTAAACCTGCAATCATTTCCGGACGACCTAATATTTAAAATGTATTTATAATATATATTTAATGTAATCTATACTATTATATAAAATGACAAGCAATTTTTTGTTTGTTATCACTAACCAGGAAAACTAATGGACCAATATGTACCAAATTATAACCATGTCATCTTTATAGTTCCAGGTAAGCAATAATAAAATCGACTGAGTTTCAATTAATTTTTTATTAAAAAAGGGATAATATATCTATAGCAGTGAAGTTTGATCATTGACTAATGATGATGGCAATGGCAAACTCCATTCTACATGAGAGGTTGCTCACGTATGGTGTTATAAAGAGCTTGAAATCGATAATAAAGTTTACTTAATTCAATTATTTTACCTTATTAAATTATTGAAATAGATTTAAATATGTGGTGCGACGTGTGGTTCCCGGTGAAATATAAAAATCAACCGATATGTGGTTAGCACTATTCTGCAATAGACCTTAAAATAGTAAAACTACTGAACCAATCTACACCAAATTTTAATTACATTATTTTCATAGTTCCAGGAAGGTTTTGCAATAACAAAATTTGCAATCGTAAAAAACCACCCTGTCTTATAATTTTATGGTTAGATATTAATATCCAACTAGGTGGAATCAATAAAATTATTTCTGCCGAATAAAAATTATTATCAAATCAAAATGTAGATCCTTTGCTTTTCAGATATGATCCATGTGATCCATAGGACTTAAGTTGTAAGCACGGATAATGCATTCCGTTATCCGTAAGAGTTTCTTGACAGTCTCTGTCCAGCTGGATACCACATCATATATTAAAATTAAAAATTGGTTGTCCAATTATGCTTTTACGTAATTTTCATATATCTAACCAGTGAAATTTTAATCAGGTTATAAGCAGGCGTAGCCGTGACAGAAGGTGCTAGAGAGAGAGAAATACTTTTTTAAGCGGTGATGCCAATTTTAAATGGGTTGCTAAACAGCTACTAATCAATCGCAATTTGACATTTGACAATATTTAATAACAAAATTAATATAGCACAAAAAAAAAAAAAAAAAAAAAAATTGTACAGTCATTATTTTATAATATAAAAACCTACATGTCAAAACGATCGATCCCATGCGAATTATAAAATTACAGTTAAAAAATTTAAAATATTAAAAAGACAACAAATAATGTTATTGATAACAATATAAACTGTAACTATACAAAATAAATATAAAACAATATACATAAGATATATTAGCAATAACTATATAACTGTATAACCATATAACAACTGCAATAATCTTCCCAAACCATCCATCAGTTGTTATATGTGGTGGTAGATTATTCCCAGGAGCCCAGTATAATATTTTCTGCTTACTTCATTACTTCATATCAATGCCCAGGTCTTCCACTTATATTAACAGCTTAATATATCTGTAAAGATTCATGTCATTAACGCAATGAAATGATGAGTCCAGCGTGAAATTTTTTATTGTTTTCTTTATGATTAGCTTGATAATGATTTTAATCACCCCGCAAAAAAATGGTTATTACTTCTTTGTGAAATGAGAAATATAATAAAATAAATTTAAATCATAGAGTATTGGGTGTTCTATTCTGCAGCGGATAAAATATTTTCCATTCGAATATAAATAAAATTTCGTAATTGATTTAGCCCATGTAAGAGGAACATCCTGAACCAAAAGTGAGTGGAATTTCCTTTTTCATCTGTCAGAAGTGGGAAGTTTATTTCAGTATTTTTTTGCCCTTCCCCTCTCCCCTGGGGAGGGGAAGAAAATAAACATCGGAACTAGAGTAAAAAGGGTAAATAAGGTGAGAGGTTTTGGTTTCGGTCTGTCATAGGGAATGAGACAGGAGGCGATATATCAAAACCGTCCAGGGGTCGTCGAGATGGCAAATATTTGCGACAAATATAGTTTGGGAATGGGCGGAGAGGTTTACTCAGGCAAAGGCCAGGTAGAAACCGCAGCTCGGATTGCTCTCACCAAAGCCCACTGCATATAGATTTTTCACCTTTTTGTTTTCCGCTTTTCAGTGGTTTTCTCTTGACTTTCGGTTCGTTTTAACAAAGTTTGTCCGTTTTCTTTATTCGGAAAATGAGTATGAGATGAAAGGTACTATTTCAACCAATAAAAGAATTATATGCACTATATTTTATTTAAAAATTATTAAGCCTACGATTGTTACAACTACATTAACAATTAGAAAAAATTAGATAAATTTCACCTTTCTTATTTAACTAAAATGAACACACAGTAGAAACTCGATAATTTGTCATGAATGGGGGATGGAGTGTGACGAAATAACGGAAATTACGAATTACAGAATTTTGCACGTAAAGTATCAAAAAATTATTTGAAAGTATATAATTGTAATTTGTTTGCAATTTATTATACATAAAAATCACCATATGAACATTATATGGACTTGAGTGACAATAGCAAAAAAACACAAAAACCTTAGAACATAACCATTTTAAAAAAATGAAGTTATATACAAAAACGTACATACATGTATAAAATAGAAAAAAAAAGACATACATACCAAATTTATTCAATATATACCTATCGTGAATGTAAAACTCTTTCATAACACATAAATCAGTTCTTAAAAAAATTAGATATCTGTTTTTGTTTTTTTTCTATTCAATAATATACAAAATGTATAAATATAAGCGTTTTTATTTAACAAACCCAATGAGGCGGTTTAGAGATTAAATAAGTATCAAGGGGAAAAATTAGCTAGAAGTATTTAATAGGAAAAAAAAGTTAAAAGTATTTAACGACGAATTATCGAGTGACGAAATAAGGAGTTTCCACTGTATTATTTTATTTATTTTTTTTTTTCTCTTGGTAATATTTTATTTTTAGTAAACTTTTTTGTTATAAACCTTTTTGTTGATTAGGGTTTATAACAAAGAGAGACTTTGTTGAGTAGGATGTTGAGGGAGATCAATCATAAAAAATAGGCGATGTTTGATAATTAACAAACATATTTTGTTTTATTACCAACGTTTCGGCATTATCATTTATGGTTATAATCAGGGCTAAAAAAAAGAATAGTTGAATGCAGAAATAAAATAGAGGAAAGGAAAGACGTATATATAAATTAATAAATAAAATAAAAATAAATGAAATATACTTGCCCTGATCCCCTAACCCCTTTCCCCCCTATCCGGCATCATGTAAAAATCACCCATAGAATCTAATCGAAGATAGAATGCAAAGCAATTTGAGAAACTAGTAGATTTGTCTAGTTATAGAGTTTACTATGAAAGGACAGGATTCTGGATTGGGCTAAATCAGCAACAAATGGAACATTGAGATCTTTATGGATAAATTTAATTATGGCAAAGCAAGGAGCATTGAGGATTATATAAGGAAATTAAAGCAAAGATATCTCCCAACGTTAATTTTATATTTCAAAAATTATATTTATACAACCACGTGAGCGACGTTTCATGGCTAATGCCATATTTTCAAGCCCTAAAAACATTTAATGAAACTGTGTTATAACAATCATAATGATATTTTTTCTTTCCTATTTATATATAATATATAATCGTACTGTATTAACTCAACATTACTTCATTGTTAACAAAATTTATTTCGACTAAAAGTTTTGTCAATTATTACCATCCATCAAAACAAATTATTTTGGAGGTTCCTGGTCAAAAAATATTAGACACGTATTTTGCCGTTCCGACAAATGGGCCCTAGAAGTCGAGAAAAAAAAATAGCATTAAACTAATTTATTTTATATCTCGATTTAAAAAAACGTTGAAGTTCAAAAACATTGAAAAACGTTTATTCAATAAAAATAAAAAATATCATTTTTCACCCTCTTCGAGGGGGAGAAATTTTTAAAACTATTATTGGTTACTTTCCTTTCAATAGCTAATACTTTGTCTCGCAATTCATTCATTGGTATCGCTAGAAAGCGGAGAGCCTCAGCTTTCTTTTGATGTATATAAATACAAAATTCGATGAACAAAACCTATTAAAAAAATTTAAAAAATCCGAAATACATTTTGATTTTTAACTTGAGTTTGAAAATAGATAAGAAGATGAAACCAAAGCCATTTCAAGCGTATTACCACCCTATGTTTCGGGCTAAAAAAATGAAATTGATATGATCATTTTTTAAACTCGAGATATAAAATAAATTAGTTTGATGCTATTTTATTTCTTTTCTCGACTTCTAGGGCCCATTGGTCGGAACGGCCAAATACATTTCTAATATTTTTTGACCCAGAACCTCCAAAAATATTGCTAACAAGATCCGTGGGAGACTGAGTGTGTCCTCCCCTTGTAAGGCTAAATAGGTCTAATTACTGTCATGTGAATGAGTCTCTTGTAATTATGCGGAAGGTTTGAAGATTTTTCTAGTAAATGTTGAAAAAGTCCAAAACGACTTCGTTTTAGTCTTGTATGTGGATTCTAAGTAAGTCGTTTGTATAGATTGAGTCCTAGGTATCGGATTTGTTCAACAGAGATTAATGGAACATCATTGAAGGATACTGTCGGACAAGAAGTAGTAGGATGAAGGAAATACATTGTTTTTTCATAATTCAAAATTGGTTTGTAATATTTGTAAATACTGCAGTATTTTAATTTTAATAATATTTTAAATAATTCTAAGACGTTTTATTATTCGAGGTTAAAGTGTATGTAAAAACGCCTAAAATATAATGAAACGTGTTTTAAAGAGAATGAAAAAAGTTGGGTGGAATGTTTTGTCTGTCAGCATATTAAATGTAAATTTAGGGTGCTCTGTTAGTCTAAATATACTTATATACATATATTTTCAATTACTAATCGATCGCAAAGTCATTTTTATAATAATAAAAAATGAAAGTAGAACCTTTTAAGAATGTCCCCTAGCATTGTCGTGTTATGAATAAAACTGATCCAAGCCGAGGTAGCCAGGTGTACAAGAAGAGCGAATGGAATAGAATTATGACTGAGGACACCGGTTTTAGTTGAGACATCATTAGGCAGCGAGGTGTATGGTAGTGAGTGATATTTTCTCAGTTATTCATCAGGGAAATGGTCGAGGCAATTTTTCATCGGACGGCAGCCGGCGTAACACAAAAATACACAGGATAATAAATCAGGCTGATTGCTGTCTATTTCAGAGTTTTTTAACAGGCGGGCCCAGCCACCACTTTAAAAGGATACCACTCCGTCAGGTAGGAGCACTTTTTAGCCCTCTTTTTATAAATATTCCCGGCCTAGAGGGCGCTGTGGTACATGTTAATCTATACTACATCAGTTGAGGGATATTCTTATGTTTTTCTAATTTAATATTTATCAATTGTTTCTTTATATACTAATAGAGCTTTCTGTCAAAAGAGGAAGTCATAATAGGAAACCCCCAATCCAACTCATTTTTAATCTTCTTCCTGTATTGTAAGATATACAGGGCCGCCGAGAGCCAAAGCGGGCCCTAATTTTAAAAAATATATAAAATTTTAAATTTACACTAAACCTGTTATGATGGACCCTTTTCGTACTTTTCGGCAGTTCTTAGAAACAAAATTTATTACATTGCTTTTTGATTTTACTACTTCTATTTAAAAATATATCAAAAGTGTTTTTGCGATATCTCCTCTCTTATTATTGTTTTTTTAAACCGAGAAATTATGGTATAAATAGGTATACATACATAAAATGTAAATAAGTTTAGTGTTAAACTAATTGATCAAAAATTTCGAAATGTATTAACTATAATAGTAGGTACCTGATTTAGAAAAGGATAAATAATAAAAACATTATTTTAAAAATACAATACCAATATTTTGTTTTCTTTAACAAAGTTAAATATAGCTGATAAAATAATTATTACACAATTGTATTATTAATTCATAATGATTAAATTAATAATAATATTACAGAAGAACTGTGCAAAGACAGAGAAAAGTTTAAAAAACACATGCAGAAAATAGAGGTCTTTGAATGCCAAAAACCTAAAGGAAGAACGGGGACCAAATGGACCCAAGAAAGAAAAGAACGATTTTCTTCCCAACTGAGAGCGTACTGGCAGCAAAGGAGAATGAAGATTGTCAACAAACCTTCCTAATTAATATTTGCGTAGTCCTTAGAAGGCTGGACCGCAAAAAAAAAAAAAAAAAAAAAAAAAAAAATAAAATATAAATAAAATTAAAATAATCGTATATTAATTTATAGTTATTAAATAATCAATAGTTTAATATATTTGTACAGAAGTTGATGAAAGCTTATTTATTTTTTAAAATAAATGAATAAAATTATAATAAGGGAATGAATTTTCATGAAGGTTTTAATTATACCTGAATGTATCAATACATTTTAATAAATTTATTTAAATTTCAAAATAGAGCTGTTTTGGTTAGTTACACATCTTTGTGTCATTAATTAATTAATCTTGAAAGAGCATTTAATATTTAATTCGAATATTTGAAATGTATTTCTGCCCTTTCCTACTATCCATTGCTTTACCTCAATACCTTCCCATTCTGTTCTAAAGTTCTATAAAAAACGTAGGTGTAAACTGTGATCAAAACCTATGCTGAAACAACCATATCGCCCAAATCCCTAAAAACTTCATCTTAATTCTTAATCATCTCTATAGATTTTGAGATTTTTTTTCCTATTGTACCCGCCAACTTCTATTGCCCTCTCTTAATTTACCTTGTTTTGATTGCGGTTGCTTGATTTATGAGGGACTGTCTGTTGATCTGAGATTGAGGAGTCTTATGAATTGTTTTATTAGAATTATCTTCGCGATCCCCTGGCGATCACACGTTACTTGTTGATATTTTGAGCCTGGGTGGCTTTTTCCTAATGCCCGAAGGCAGTACTTCTTGGGTACTTTCCTATTTCAATCTCTATTAACCAAAAAAACCTTCCTATATCTTTGACCTAATAATTCATCTGCGGTCTTCTATCTACCTCCTAAACACAAAATCCCAACCTTTTTTACTGGTATACCGGTATACCTATGAGGATAATAAGCAATGATATGTCCTATAACATATCTTATAGGAAAGTCCTATAAACTTTCCATTCTTCTGTTAAAAATTTAGGCTTAACCATTGATCAAACCCTCTCCTGGAAATCCCATATTGCACAAATCTCCCGAAGGTCAATTGGTATCCTAAAACTATTTCACCGCTCCCGTCACCTCCTTCCCCTACCCACACGCAAACTTCTAGTATCCTCCCTTATCTTCCCCCAATTTGACTATGGTTGCGTAATATATGGCGGGCTCTCGACGGTGCTTGAAGACAGATTAAAACGCATCATGAATTGCTTCATTAGGTTTGTCTTCGGAACCTCGAGACTTTCCCATGTGTCTCATCTCTACACTGAGTTAAATTGGCTTTTCCCCTCCTTCCGCAGAAAGTCTCCTACCTATTCCAAGTTATCAACACCCGTCACCCTCCTTTCATTTACAGTAACCTAAAATTCAAGTCTGTTATCAAATCACTGCATACAAGATCTCGTCTTTCCGATCTCTATACTCCATTCCACAGAAGTACAGCATTCCATCGTTCCTTCCTTGTCCGATCCTCTACTCTTTGGAATTCCCTCCCCCCCTGTTTCCGCAATGCTTCTTCCCTTGGAACATTCAAAACACTACTCTTTCACCATCTTCTTTCCCTTCAACCCGACGCTCTCTAATTATAAGGATGTATGTACTATGTATGTAATCGTCTAATTTATTTACTAAGACCGTCAGACATAAAACATTAGCAAAAATTATAGTTTGACTATGATAATGTTTTGATTTCTTGTAATGATAATTATTGATTTTCTATCTTTTAGTTTCTGTTTTTTTTTTTTTCTCTTCTGCAATTTTATTTACAATATTAACCTCTATTTTGTATACTTATTTTTTTCACTCTCTTTTTATATATGTTTTTTCTTTTTCTAGTTTTTCTCTGTATCTTTTTTTCATACATATTTGTATTTAATTTTACCTATGTTGTTTTATTTTTAACAGCCTCTCGGCCAGTTATGATCTTACTTTGTATTACTTAATGTTATTCTTAAGGGACTTTGTCCCAGAATAAAGTTTTCTTTCTATTCTATTCTATTCTATAACAAGTATTTCTTATTAATTAAAAATAATAATAATCATACGCGCGACGTTTCATGGCCATTGCCGTATTTTCAAGCCCTTAAATATATTTCAGTCATTAAAATGTTACGTCAATATCATAAAATGATTTCTGATTTATCAGATTACTAAAGTGTTATACATTTTAATAACATGAATAAACATCCTGGAATTCTCTACCCACTCCTGTTCGTTAAACTGAATTGTTTTATATTTTCATATATGATTGTATTTTTTTTTATTATTCTTTTTTTTCTTGTCAACAATATGTGCCTTAATCACTGAAGCATTTAATTTGTAACTAATACGGCCAGATAATTGTGCATTATCATTATTCTTAGGGGACTGTAAGTCCCAGAATCAAGTTTATTTTTCATTCATTCATGTATTTTTTTAATTTAAACATTTAGCTTTTCATCAATTAATTTTATCATAGCTTGATTATAAAGATGTCAAGAGTTAACAGGCAGTTACAAAAAGAGTTCTTCAGCGCTCCCTAATTATCTGCTTTTAAAACAATGCAAGTTAGGAATGAGGGATAGGACGGTTAACTAGACTGAGCACGCAATGAGAGTTAAACGTCAAGTTGTATGTTATAAGGTAAACCTCTTAACAGCGGGGCTCGTGCTTGCGTCAACGTCAAAACTTCACAGAACAAGGCTCGCCCTGTTCCTAGTCTAATTACAACTAGTCCCAGTAAAGTAACATTTCAACTTACTTTAATCTCGGCTCACGAGAGCTGTCACCGCGGTCTGGCTATTCCAATGTTGGCGAGCGATGTTGGCTGTTTGTTGGAGAGTTTCGTGAAATGTAACAGTTAGTTCTAATTATTATTAAATTGTTGATTTTCTACATTTATCAACAAAAATATTTAACAAAATCCTATTGAAACATTATGTGAATAATTTTGTAATTCTCATGACAGTAATATAAACAAAATTCACTAAAGCTAAACCTAGTTGGATGTAAGAATGCTTATCGTGAGGTAAATATCGAAATTCTACATCGACCATTTTCGGAGCTCTTAGTATCAATACACAATATATTGATGACCACAAATATCGATAATTCTATATATCGTGATTATTTTTTAAGGAATGACATTTTAAATATTCCTATTACTTTACAATGATATTCCTTTTTATTTTTAGTGTAGTCTATGAGTGGTGAAATGAGGGGTATAGAGTGCATGAAATATGTGATAATTTTTTACTGCATAGATCCGTTAAGCGTTTTTAGAAGGTTAACATATTAAAAGTCCCCGCCCCTGAGGAGTCTGCTTACGGTGAGGAGGGAGGAAGAAGGTCTCATTTTTGGGTTCTTCGATTATATCACAAAAACGGTGGACTCTAGAAATATACGTTTCAAGTCAAAATTAAACCTAATTAAATTTCCGATAAATCCTATAATAAACCATAATGATGATGATAAACCATTTCCGATGACTCTATACATACTTGTCGAAATTCCAACGGTTTTCGAAATATCCGTCAATTAGTAAAACAATGTAAATGATATGCGCTATCTCACATATTTCGCCACCGTTTAAAACCAAATTTTAAGGTCATCTAGAAGCCGTAAAAATGCATAGTTTAGCCCGACTCCGGAGGTTGCAGGATTTATCCTTATTGAGTGAGATATCTCAAATTATAGTCAAGTTCGGTCGTCATTTATTTGGGGTTTTTGAGCACCCTAAAGCCGGATCCTGTCTTGAGTATAACGAAAGTATTTTTATTTCAAATGGCAAACAAAACTACAATTTAAGGTGAAATAATCATTTCTTTATCTTGACTGAGAGCTAAGAAACAAAATAAAACGTGATTTTCAAATGTTATATTTTTTCTCGCCTCCTAATGTTCATTGGATGTTACAACTCTAGTTCTGCACTATTATAGATCCAACTATTATAGACACAAAAATCCGCATTCAAATCAATCAGAGTCAAACCGAATCGATCAAATCAAAACGTCACCTTGTTAGTTAGATATCAATACTATGTGCTCAAGAATTTAACTCCCACAACTCGTCATCTATGGATTGTGTGGAAAAGTAACTTTCCCAGAAATTTACTTCTGAGTTTATCCCTTATGGGTCAGATGATGCGCCCTCCTTTGGCAAACAACCGCTCATTTGACACTGAGGCAACATTAGCAACGAATTTCCTAGCCAACCTAAATAAAATTGGAAAGTTGACTCCAAATCCAGCCAGCAGTACAAAGGTTTCCTCTGTATTTTTGCCACTGGAGCACTTAAGTACAGAGAAATTTCTGTGTGAAGTTTCTGTTCTGGCGGCTCCTGTGTCCAGTGTTGGTGCATCTAGAACGTCTAAGAATTATGTTGTGATTAGTGCTTACTGAGAAATTTACTGTAATAAACCAAAACGGTTTTTTATTTGCTTTATAATTTTGCAAAGTAAATCCTTTCGGAATAACTAATTATCTTGTATCATGTTTTCCCTCTCCTCAGTATTTGTGGCCGATCCCAGAAGTGATGAAGAAAGTCGGTTCTTGCAGTGCATCCTTCTTAGCAGCAGTGTGATAATTAAAAAGAACAAAGGTCTTAAAAAATAATTCTTGATAATTCTCTTCCGCTCAATTTACATATTTCCATATATAACATATATCCATGGCATACACGTAACATATTTGGCATACACGTTTCAGTGAGGATTTGTTTTAATTACTCTAAAAATACCGTTTGCGTCAAAATATATTCTATAAATCCTGCTTTGAAGAAAAAATAAAGCTAAATTGATTTATCCATGACAAACACCGAAATTACATCTGACAATGAAGCAGATTTGATAATATGCCGTTACACCCAATTACACTATTTCATGTATCTACAAAAACCATACGATGCTAGTTTGATGTCATTTTAGCAAAAAAAAAAAAAAATATATATATATATTCTTAATGTGCTAGCATGGTGGAAAATTAATAAGTTTCATTAAGCTTACCGCCACGCAACATCCTAATGAGATGAAATAAAATCTGAGAAACCGAGCAGTAGCATTATGGTCATGCGTTTCAGAACACTGATGTGGGAGTTGCATGATCACTTATTTTTATGTGCTCTGGAATACTAATATATTATGTAAAATTTCTCACATTTTGGTTGATTTTTTATTTCTTTATTATCTTTATTTTTATTACATTTTTTAGATTTTATTTTTATCGAGTGTGTTTGTATTAATTTAATATTTCATTAAAGGTAGAGCTTCCCTTTCTACGACAAATTATTGAATTCCTGATTAAATTCACAATGTTTAGCTTAATCGCAATATCCATTAATTATGAGGATTCTTTAATTATTTTTCGAAAATTAGTAACAGTGACAGATAATGATGGCATGGATACATAGGGCGAGTTCGGTACGTCTTAATAATTTGGATTGGAATATTTGTATTTTCCAAGTTTATATCTTTACAGCTGTATTTATTAGCTTTCAGTGGTTTATTTCTTGAAAGAATAATAGTATTGCTTATTAGTTTTCTAAACCGCAATCGAAATTATCCAAAAATGTTTCTAGGTACTAAAAGAAATTGAAGAAATTATGAGAATAATCTACACTTCCTGGTCATAGTGATCACTAAAATAATACCATGAATTAAACGAAAAATAAAATTTAGTGTAAAAAACTAGAAAAACGCGCTTTTATAGCGAACCTAACTAAAAAGCTGAGTATGGTGAACAATTTGCAGCAATCAGACCTTTTAATTTTTAATGTTCAAGGTTCGAAACGAATTTCCCTGCACTAATCGTGAATTGTTTGCAACTTTAACACAGTTTATCTAAAACCAAGCAATAATTTTGTTTTATTGACATATCTCAGAGTAGGAATGGGCAAATTTTTACTTTAAAAACCCTATCTTTCACAAAATGTAATTATCTACAACTTACAGTATACAACACTTTTTGATTGGATTCGTCATTTTTCTGTTACGGTTCTTAAACATGGCCAAAACTAACTTTTTCTGAAAGTTGGCAAAATTCGTCGATGTTTGACAATCGATTGCGGATAAACGCTTAACTCAAATTCAGCTTAAGGGATGTCTTTAAACGTACAATTTAATAAAATTTAGTTTTGTAAATATAACATTTTTCGATCGAAAGCATTTTTCTATATGTTTTTTCCCAAAATCTGACAAAAGTTAAAAACGTTTTTTTGCTCCCCAAACATTTTCCCCTTATCAAGTTTAGTTTCATGTTTGATATTTTATTCTCAGGACCCATCATATAAAAACATATAACCTACTACTTCACCTTTTGCAAGACAGACCCCCCATTTTTGTGGTAATTTGACTACACTAAGTGAGAACATTAGAACAAAGTTGTGCAATTATTGTATTGTCATTGGTCCTTGAAACGTGTGCAAATTTTCAAGTTAATCAGATTGCTGGAATTTAGTAAAAATTATGATGCCTATTACATTCAGGCGAAGTTATAAATCGATTATGTTATAAAAACACAGGAATACCAATCGACTTAATATTCATCCCGTACAAACATCTTCAGGAACCCTCTAGGCTTATTTATTTTTGATTGGAGACCTATCTAAGGTATATATAAAAACTATTATGGTTGTCATTATATTATGGATAACTATTATAGATTAAAGACATTTTTAATTAAATAATAAATAAGAAAAACTAACTATTAAGAAAGGTTTTAAACATTTTAACAATCTTATTTGGTAGTTATGCCTTAAACATTTAAGAAATCGGTTTGGATATTATGTATATGTATCCTATAATTGTAAATATTTTATTAAAATATATTAAATGTATTTTTAAATATTGTGTCTAATAACATTCAAGTAGTAATAAATTCCTTTCTCTATATGTCTTTTCCTTTCTATTCATTATTTTTATTTTATTTTATTTTATTATTTTCTATATTTCTTTCATGTAATTATTATTATTTCTTTTTCCTATGTTTATATTTATACTAAATGTTATATTTTTAATTATAATGTCTCATCTATCATACAAATTATTGTCTTTATTTGAAATTAAGATAGCCAGACTATTGTAGTATCTTACAGAACATACGTATTATTCTTAGGAGAGAATATTTCCCGGAATAAACATTATTTTTTATTAGTATTGTAACATCCATAATTTTCGAGATTTACTAGTTTTTTACCTTAATCTATACTTTGTTTATTATTATTATTTATTATTTATTATTATTATTTATTAAATTTGAGACAATAGGGATTAGACGCTTCATTGTTTAATAACATACGATAGAATTTTAGTTTATTATTTTCAAATTTCCTTTCAGTCCATGTTTATCATTCGTTTCGTTATTTTTTTTTTTTATACTTTTTACAAGTATTCAAAGACTAGTGGAAGCAGTCGTTCAAGCCAGAGGGGGCAATACGTCTTATTAAATGTAAATTCAAAATTTTAATAGTAATTTAAAAGTTAAAATTGTTAAAGATGAAAATTTTAAAAAGTAAGTTTTCTAAATTTTTTGTTGATTAGAATAAATATTGTAATTTATTTTTAAAAAACTTGTTTTGTCCAGTTTTAAAATTTTTATTATAGACTTCAGAACCTTTCTTAATTCAAATATTTCAAAGTGTTGCGATACTCTTGACGGCGAGTTTATATAAAAAACGAAATTGTGTTCTGTTTAGAAAAGAACAGTTAAGCCTATTATTTAATTGATAAAGTATTAAATATAGAACTAATGAATATCGCTATATATTTATTTGCAATATCTGCTATATTGCTTCAATCGTATAATACCTTGATTATTTGTTTTTATTTATTCAATTTATTTTAAATGTGTAAACTAAACACGAAACTAAAATTTATTTAATAAACTAGATTCTTATCAGTAACTGACGAAAATATATACAGAATTAGACTGGAACTCCTAATATTAAGTATCACTTCATTGGGTAACATTTGTTAAAACAAGCTGAGGTAGTTTTTAAAATATGAACAGAATAGATGGAACCGCGTGACTAGATTGACACTTCATCAGTTAAGAAACATGACATACTCTAACGACGAAAATTTTTATATTACTGAATTTTTTTTTGTATAACTGCACGTAATGCATGTTTCAAACGGTTGGTATCTATCTATCTCTATGTAGGTGTGTGTGTTAGTGTTTGTATAAAAACGTAAAGAAATGTAATCGTGTGATTCACCCAAATGGAATAAGCTATAAGTGTGGTAATGAATCCATTTTCACACAGCATATATATATATATATTATATATATATATATATATATATATATATATATATATATATATATATAATACTAACAAAACTTCTTCATTTACAAAAGATTAAAAAAATAATAATAAATCAATAAATAAATAAAATATGTATGAAATAAATTAAAGAATACTTTTACCACCTTTTTCCAAATCATAAAAACCACTTTTTCAGATATCTCCCCTCAAAATTGTTTCCTAAGACTGACCAGTAACATATGGAGAAAGGGATTTGGAAAGAGTAAGTACGGATGACAAATACAAATGAAGCAGTTCGGCGAAACTGGATATACAAGTTGGCAGACTGGAGTATTAGTTTTAAAGACTAGAATTGGAATTGATTAACAATTGCTGTCGGGAGTTAGAAAAAAAAATATCTCTTATGTTTGAATACTGACTAGGTATCGCTCCTATTCAACCGAAATGATGTAAAGTACTCAAGAAGTACATTATATTATTGGAGTTGTCTTGTACAGTGTTTTGAGTTAGGACACTCTCCTCGCGAAGGAGCAATATGTGAAAAGATCTGCGGATCATAAAAGTTAATCTAATGAAAGAATTCATTGATTTATTCAGTCTCATCTTGAGTCCACCAGACTATCCCCGTTAATCTGCTAGAATGCTTTGGGAATCAGATGATATGCAGCGCTGTAGGTCTGTAGAAAGGACAATATAAGTGAATCTGGTTATCTAAGAATGCTTTTACTCCAAACAAAGTATATTAGCTACAAATAAATTATCACCATATAGATAATCTCTGTGTCGGCGTTTTTCTTGATAATCAATGCAATATTTAATTTTTTTTTTAATAGTTTTCTTTCCTATTTACTATATTATTAGCGATTTATTGGTCGATTTTCAAAATACATCGGTATCCAAATATCGCACCACATATTTATAGTTTTATGAATAACGATTTGTAAAAAATAAGTAAATTGTATTATAAATTTCAGCTCTAGATAACATTCATTGTAACCTCTCTTGCAGAATGGCGCTCGCCACCTACGGGTTGATTTTTAAACTTCTCTGGAATCCATATATTTATTGCATTTCTAATAAAAATATAATTGAAAATCAGTCAAATTTGTCATTGCAGAGTCTTTCCTGAACTATGAAGATTACGTAGTTAAAATCTGTTTCAGATTGGTTTCGTAGTTTTCGTGGTTAGTGATCACGAACGAAAAATGGCTTGTCCTTTTTTATAGTAGTATAGATTAAAATCTAAAACCTCAGTGAACTTTATTATATTAACAATAGACTTATCCTTTATGATCTAAATGTTCCATACGTTTCTGAATTAGCCCGAACCACATACATTACTTGATAAAGTCGGAAACCAATCATTAGTTTGTCTGGGCTTTAGGGCTGAAGTAAACCATCCAATTCATCCGGTGTCCAGTTCTTAGAATCTAAAATTCTTTGAATAATAATGTTTCTGACTTTGCCTCTTATAAACTTATACATAAAGATTTTTATGTTCCATATGTTGCTAATTTAGCTCAAAACCAGATTCGTATCCCTCTATCATAATCTCTATAACTATACGAATCCACTATTCTTCCGCTATCAAGGTCCTTTCTCACTAGATTCTGGATAACTCTTCAAGGATTCTGAAAAGAAAATTATCAACGGACCCTCTAATTTAGAAACTTTTGTTGAGGTGCTATTTATAGGTTATTTTTATGTCATTCATGTTATAAATAAATAATTACATTTATTTTTTTATCTATTTATTTACAACTGTACAAAATCATAAATCAAGTAAATGTGTTGATAGTGAATACAATAACATGTGAAGAAATACTCACTAGTAGCACTTCAATAAAATCTACACCAAAAGGTCTCTATACCATCTTCTTTTCAGAGGCCTCTGAGGATTATCGGGAATGGAGTGGGAAGCAAGTTGGGAGACTAGTGGATTTGAGTGGTTATGGAGCTTACTATGGAAGGATGCGTATATGATTTGGGCTAAATCAGCAAGATATAGAACATTAAGATCTTTATGGATAAGTTTATTAGTCACAAAATAAAGAGCATTGAGGATTTTTTGAAAGATTGAATACGAGATGAATTGGATGGTTTAGTGGAGCTCCAAAGCTCAAATAGGTCTTATCACAGTCATGTATAATTAAAATTAATTGAAAAAAAAATGAGTTTTGAATTTTACTTAAATATATATAATGCGTTAGCCGTTTCTTTGAAGAAATTCTTATTTGTAGGTAATGATTCCTAAAAAGGATTGTAAATAGTATCGATTGACAGAAAATATGTGTTAAAATATATTTGACTTCCTAGACAGTTTGAGGGTCCTCAACTTCGGGTACCAGCTCTGTAAACTCAAACAAAGAAGAGACAAAAGGAAGAAACGAGTGGAAGTGAGCTTTATAATTCTTTGCTGACTGGAGGAGGCAGTGTTTACAAGGTTTGCCAGGGAAGAGCCCTCAGTGTAATATAAGCTGGCCTGTGTTTAACAGCTGTCAGCCTGTGTTTGTCCCCTGCATACAGCGGCTTGTTTCATCTGGCCCACCTGCTCCACCTCTTCTAACTGCCATTCTATCTTCCATTAGATTATCGTATTCCGCCATTATCTCTACCCCTCCCTTCCCCGGTACCTATGATGTAGTTCTATCCTCGAGCCGCCCTATCTACCGCAAATACCGTCCTGTCAGTAGCTGTAATCAGCCGCATGGTCGGCCTGGTGTGTCCCATTCCGGTTTCTTATGGTAAATACAAATACATTGCAAATCTATCAACGTATCAGAATATTTATATTCACCTATAGTAAAATAGAATATGAACATTTAGAATAGATTTTTATGTCCTGTACTTTATGGGTAGTACTTCATTTCATATCCAAAGCAGTCGAAATGTTATAGTATAACATAGTATAATGATACGAAGTCTAACACTAATATCTAGTATGGCTAGATGCCAAAAATAGATACTTCTTACCAATATGAATAATAAGTGTATGAAAGGGAAATAATTGTACATTAATTTGAATAATAGGGGAAAAAAAATTTAAAAAATTGAAATAGTAGAGATGATTGCGAACCTCATCCAACAATTTTTTGGCCTGAAAAAAAAAATATTCTTTATAAGGCCATATAAATAGAATGCTTTATAAGGTCCTTTATAAGGCTGAAATACTTTTGGGCAGAAGTACTTCTGTAACGATAGTACCATCAACAATCCATGTTAATACGCCGCCTCAAGTTATTATCTAAAAATGTAATTTATTTTAATTATTTTTTGAAGTTATTTATGAAGTTATTTGACTATCATGCTCCCGGGCACGAGTTCGAGTCCGACTGAGGGCAGAAAATTTATTTTCTGTAATTATCTGGGGCACACCCAGTCTCTTAAAAAGTAGGTACCTTAATTGGGGAAAAAATCTGGCGGTTGAGCGTGAATTCTAGCCAAACACCTCCGTTCACAACCGTTTGCTCAGAAAAAAGTATAGCCTACCTAAGTACTGAACCCAGGATCCTACATGGGTTGTATGTGGTAGGTACAGGTTTTTTTTTTTTTTTTTTCCATACATGCCAGGCTTAAAACACAAGAAACTGCTTACCGTTTCCGTTTACTCCAACATCTAGACAAGCGTTCAAAACTCCCAGAATATTACAAAAGACTTATTTACATGGCAATAATTAGACCCATTTGGATATACGGAGTTGAGCTTTGGGCCACCAATAAACATTCCAATTCTTCAAGTATCCAGTCCTTACGATCCAAAATCCTATCTAAAATCCTCAATGCTCCTTTTTATGTCACAAACAAACTTATCTATAAAGATCTTATTGTTCCATGTGTTGCTGATTTGGCCCAATCCAGATACCTATCCTTTTATAGTAAACTCCTTATCCACTCGAATCCACTAGTTCCTCAACTTGCCTCATACTTAATACCCGATGGTCCTCCGAGGCGCCTGAAAAGAAGATGGCCAAGATTCTTTTTAATGTAGTGTTAATGTTCTTTTATTGAAGTGCTATTTGTGAGTAGTTCTTTACTCGCTATTGACATGTTATTGTAATCATTTTCCTCAAATTTACTTGTTGTATGTAAAGTATACAGTTGTAAATAGTTAAAAAAAAAGTTTATCTAAATTGAAAACTGTATACTAAATTAATATATAGCTAGTAAGTATGAAGATAATGTTAATAAGAGCAAGTCAGTTACTTGTAAAGCAACAGTTCAAATTATAGTTCCTATATTAGATGGTCACGTAACCATTTTTAAGCATCTCAGAGGGTTATCAGGATTATAATAGGGAGCAAGTTGAGGGGACTAGATTTAAGTTGTTATGGGGTTTACTGTGAAATGATAGGCATTTGATTTAAGCTACAATTATTTCGTTACGCTACTGTCCTTTGTAGACTCACGTCTCCTTAATGATCCCTCCACAGGCATCTCTGTTTCGTGGGGCTGTTTTTCAGTTTTCTACATTTAGTAGTGTTCGGACAACTCTACTTGTCTAACAATCAACAATAATAATAATAATAGATTATGTTTTTTTCTGTAAAGTATTTAAAAGAAAATAAAGTGCGTCTTATAACTATAAAACCACTTGTTTTTATTCTTTAATTTGATTAATTTAGTAGAAACTAAAAATTAAACGTATCTATTATTTGGGTACCTTGAATGAAAGATGTAATATGACATAAAATTGTTTTTATCGTTACAAATTTAACCAGAAACATAAATTTAAAAGAAATAACAAAAATAATACTTTCTCATAACTATAAAACCAACTGCATAAACAGAATCTGATAGTAAACAAATACTTTGAAAAAAAATCTTATTCCTCTTATTGTGATAACTGGACGCTTTGCTTTAGTCTTTCTTTGTTTTTCAACCACGATGCCTCGGGGTAAAGTGCTTTCCGAAGAAGAAAAGGGAAAAATTTAGTTTTTGGCCAAAAAAAATTTGTCTTCGCTAGATTGTGGAGGTCCCATAATTTGGTGAGGAACTTTTTAGTGGACAACCAAAATTATAGTAAAAAAAGAAAAGGTGGCCCTAAGAAGAAGCTTTCAGTACGTTGTGAACGAAGAATCATTACCAATTACCAATTCTGTTAAAAGCTTTTCCAAAATGATTTCTGACCTTCAACTGAATGTTTCGAGAGCTACAGTATATCGTGTCCTAAAACGCAGCGAAGTTATTAAATGCCAAAAAAATGCAAAAAGCACCTGAACTTTTGCCTCACCACATCGCAGCAAGGTTAGAGTTTGGAAGCGAAAATATTTCAACTGATTGGGAAATTGGAGAATTTAGATGGTCCGAATGGTAATAGATATTATTGGAGAGATCTGAAAAAAGACACTTTAATCTTTTCTAAGAGAAATTTCGGTGGTGGGAGTGTGATGGTTTGGGGGGAATTTCGTTCAACCAAAATGTTAATGTTAGCATTCCGCTCGTTTAAAATGAACAGTAAAAGTACATAAATGTACTTGAAAATCGATTGTTACCATTCCTCGAAGGCAACGGTCACAAGCAATGGACTTTTCAGCAAGATAATGCCGCAATTCACACAAGCCGAGCAACCAAAGCATGGCTCTCGTCTCACAACATCCCTTTACTTTCTTGGCCAGCTTGGTCACCTGATCTGAATCCTATGGAAAACTTATGGGGTATCATTTTGAGAAAGATTTATGCCGAAAACAAACATTATGAAAACTTGACGGAACTATATAATGCCATCAACAAGTTGTGGGACGAAATACCGAAGGAAGTTATAAAAAATTTAGTTATGAGTATGGGGCGAAAAGACTTTTTCAGGTTGCTGAAAAGAAAGGAGGTGTCATAGATCATTAAAACATTAGCATTTAAAAAAATAACATTAACGCTATAAAAAATAACATAAAATGATTTTTTTTTAACTTGGTTTTATAGTTATGAGACAGTATTATTTTTGTTATTTCTTTTAGATTAAAGTTTTTGGTAAAATTTGTAAAAATAAAAACATGTTTTAGTCATATTATGTCTTTTATTCAATGAAACTGTCTAACAGATAAGTTAAAGTTTTAGTTTCTACTGAATACTTTAAATTAAAGCATAAAACTAAGTTGTTTTATAGTTATGAGAAGCACTTTAGAAAGTTTAACAAACATCTGCTGCATGAGCTTGACATCCTCCGAAACATCAAACGCAATGCATTAAGAAGTTAAGAGGGTACATATTGCCATAATTTTTATTCCTTGCCTAACGTCTCATGATCTCATTTATTTTAAATTCTATATTAAGTAATGGAAGCCGATGGTACGACCTAGAATATCACCTTCCGTAACCTCTGACAGCAATCTCTAAATTATTCCAGGTTTAAGTGGCTCGTGGTTGACCATTAGCTTAGCTTATTAAACAATCATTTTATATCGGCACCGAAGGGATGGATTGGATGAGTTCATGATTTTGACTGATGCTCCATTTATCCAATCTGAGATTCATGTTTTTATATGAATAATTTAAGTTTTTTTAAATTTTTGGAATCAAAGATTTTTGCAAAAACTTAAATAAAATATTTGGCCTTGAGAAGAAACTTTATATAAATATATGCTGTAAACTTTATATTTCACGTGATATTGCTCTTGATGAATATAAATGAAAGAAACGAAAACTTTGTTAAACAAACATTGAGGATAATGCGGAAGCTTTACTTCAAAGTAGCTCTAAAATAGAACAAGTACCTAAAAAAAATGTATTATATATATTTTCTATTTATATCTTGCTTTTAAAAATTGAAAAAAAAGGAAGATTTTTTAAAATTAGTCTGGATATTGGCAAATAAACCATGAATGAAGGGTGTTGTGTTGTGTAAGAGAGAATGCTCGGTAAGCATAGTTCTGAGTAAATCGCAAGAGCAATTTACAAAATATATATTATTTTTTCTAATTGGGGACGGGTTCTTAAACTCCAAAACGCGAAAATCCTTCTTCTAGCCTCCATGATACGTGATAGTACATGGGAAAATCTTACAGATGGTGGTAAATCTCAATTTCAATTTTCTTAGACGTTCCCCTTTCTAGCCCAACGCCCTGTAAATACCATGGGACATATTTATAACATGGAAACAATATAATATTACTAGGTAACCGCATGTTTCCAACATTTCACTCCCAGTCGTCTTAGGTCGTCCTCGACGTTGTCTAGTTACTTGGCTTTAGTCTTTCTCTCAATCTCTTTCTTGCCAACCTGTGGTACATAATCTTTTTGGTAGTCTGTCTTCCTTCATCGAAATATTCAAACATTAATCATAGAAACAATATTTGACCCTCCAAAAAGTTTTTCTAGTTTCATATTTGATATTTGATTAAAAGTAGGTTTTTAACCAACAAGACCAAAGTAAGGCTATACAAAGTCCTTGTACGTCCGGTCCTGACATATGGATCTGAAGCATGGGCATGGACTAAGGCTGATGAAAATAGGCTGCTTATCTTTGAGAGAAAGATCCTGAGAAGAATTTTTGGTCCGATCCGGGAGGGTGATGTCTGGAGAAGAAGAAAAAACCAAGAGATCTACGCACTCTTCAAAGACACAGACATCGCTAGGTGGATCAGTGTGAGGAGGCTCAGGTGGGCGGGGCACATCGCCAGGATGGATCCGAACGAAATTCCAAAAAAATTAATTATTGAGACTATTCATCAAACTAGAAGAGTCGGACGACCCAAAATGAGATGGATGGATAGCGTCCGTGCAGATGCCAGGAACATCCTTGGAACACCAGACTGGATGGCTGCTGCACAGAATAGAGATGAATGGCGAAAACTTTTGGAGAGGGCTATGAATTGTTGCGCCGCATATGTATATGTATGTATGTATATTTGATCTTATTCTCCAATTTTCGAGGTTATTGAAGGACCGAAGATTTTTTTAAGGACGTTTCTTTCCCGAATCCTCAGTGACATCTCAATCTTATGACTCAAAACCCAACATTCACTCCCATATGTCACCACCAGTATTATAACTGTTTTGTAAATAGTGAACTTTGCAAATCGAGAAAAATCTCGGAACGTTAGGATTTCATTAAGGGTTGAAAAGGCATTTGCTGCCAGCAGCTATTCTGGCTTTATTCTCCAATTTTATATAGGTAATGCTTTAATTTATTAGATACCTTTAGTATTTTGCTGCACCTGAATTTGTGCCAATTGATTTTTATTCCTTCAAATCTCCTTCATCTTGACGTTTTAATATATTCTGATTATTATTATAATTGTTCAACCCTTTGCTCGCTGTCGACTTTTGAAATTTTTCTATTATGCTTAAAAGTGCTGTGGAAATGTAAATGTCCCCGCGCTGTGATAAGTACAGACTCCTATTCCATAGATTTCGACCCTTCCGTGACGAACCTCGGTATTGTCCAAGACCAATCCCTTTCCTGGAAAGATCATGTTTCCCTTATTAGTTGACGAACAATTTCCTCCCTTCGACTCTTAAACCGGTACCGTTTCCTTCTACAATCAATTTACTAACTGTTAATTTCTACACTCATATTCCTCCAGTTTGATTTTGGTAGTGTGGTTTACGAAGGTCTCTCTGAATCTCAGGATGCAAAATTGAAGAATATTATGAACTGATTCCTCAGATTCGTCTTGGGGATACCCCGTCATAACAATATTTCTCACCACTAGATAAAAGTCAAATGGTTATTTCGTCCCTTTACAAACCCCTTTCTTCTCTGACACTTTCCGGCACTGACAAAGCGTTAACATTTAAATAAACTCACTGATGACTTTAATGTTAATGCTTTTTTTTTTAAGCCGAAAAACCAGATCCCGTTCCTCTGACCTTAACCTAACTTCCTTCAACACAGCCTAACTTCCTTCCTACAAACGCTCTTTTATTTCCAGATTATCTAACTTCTTGAACTCCCTCCCTTCCAACATTCGGCATTCCTCCACTCTTAATAGCTGTAAGTCCCGATTCTTCCTTTACTTATTAGATATTCCATCTGGCAGTCACATAAAAGAAGAAATATTTATCTCACAAGGAGAATTGTAACTCACAGATTTAAATGCCGATCTTTGTGTGGTTATTAGGGGCCAATAATAGTGCAAAACTAGAGCCAATAATAGAAGTCAAAACTTCTTCTTGTCAATGCTATATGAATATTTACAAAATAATTTTAATTTTGTTTTTGTATTATTTTGCCGTAACTTATGTTACTAGATTAGATAAGATACATTATTTTTCTCCAGATAATATATCTAGCTAAGCTCTGTTTACTGTATTTTTCTGTTAAATTTTTTTGTTTTCTCACCTTACTTTAAAATTTTTACCTTAAGATTTATTATGTTTATTGTGTAATATTCAATATACATGTATGCAATATTTCTTTTTATAACATAAATTGATTGAAATAATAGGGCCTATAAAAAAAATCAAATTCCAGAGTTCAAAAGTCTGTAAATATCTTAATGTTATTTATTATTTACCTATACTTAATAATCCCTTTAGAGTATTTTCTAAGTTTGTTTACTAATAATGAAAAAAAAAAAAACCTGTACCACTTACAACCCATGAAGGGTCTCGGGTTCAGTACTTAGGTAGGCTGTTCTGTTTCTGAGCCAACGGTTGTGAAAGGAGGTGATTTGGCCAGAATTCACGCTCAACCGCCAGGTTTTTCCCCCAATTAAGGGCACCCACTTTTAAGGAGGCTGGGTGTGCCCCAGGAGGGTCTTCCGACCTCGAATTCGATCCACGGTTGAAATAACAGAAAATAAATTTTCTGCCTTCAGTCGGACTCGAACTTCGGGCCCGGGGGCTTGGTAGTCAAGTGCCTAACCCACTGAGCTACCGCGCCTCCTTTATACTAACACTGGTCTTCTTAAAAAAACCAAAAAAAAAACCTCAGTTCAGTTATTTATTTCATAGAAGAAACATGACAGTGTCCTACGAAATTGTCATAATTTTTAGACATTACTGGAAAAAAAAAAAAATTCACAGCCGCTGAAGCAACTCGTGAAATTATTAAATATGAAGGGGAAGGTTTCCTTGAAGAGCGCACTGCGCGGCGTTGGTTTGAAAAATTTAGAAGTGGAGATACGACGTTGGAAAGGAAAATGGGCACCGGGCGACCATTAATGGATATTGATGAGGTTCTGAAGGAAGCTGTTGAATCAAATCCGTCCACAAGTACTCGCGAACTTGCCAGGGAGTGTGGAGTGTCGAAAGATACTGTTAGTCACCATCTTCTCTCCATGGGGAAGGTGAAAAAGACCTGCAGACTGGTCCCTCACGAACTTACTCCTCAACAATCAGCAGAAAGGTTTACAGTACTTCATGGGTTTGAAATCCTGTCTCATCCACCATATAGTCCAGACCTCGCACCTTCGGATTACTACTTGTTTCGATCCATGGCCTATTTTCTTCAAGGGAAAAAAATTGATAATTTTGCGGAAGTTGAAAATGCTGTCCAAGAGTTCTTTGGCAGCCATCCCAAGGAATGGTATCAGCCTGGCATCGAGCAATTGGCTAGCAGATGGGTAATGGCGGTAGATAACAATGGACTATGCTTTGAGTAATAATTGTATTTTATTTTTATATCAAAGAAATAATAATACAAATATTTGTTTAAAAAACGGTCATTTTTTTTATACACCCCACTATTTGTATATATTTCTTCTTGTTTTTTGCCGCCATAATATTGCTTAATGTAACTATTCTTAAGGTGAAATGGCCAAAGAATCAAATTTATTTTCGTTTTCATTTCATTTACATCATCTGCGTAAGCCATGTTTTGAATTATAAATATATCTTTTGAGTTGTTATGTGGCTCTATAACGTGAAAATAAATAAAAAATAAGTACAATCTTGATAAATTCCTTAAATTCTTTAAGCTTATAAAATCCAGGTCGATTATCAAAATAATTAAGTAGAAACACAGAGGAAAGACCAACAAAAAAAGACCAAGACTGAAAAAAAAAAAATGTTTTGTCGAAGAGCGGCAAGTAGGGAGGGTGAAAGGGTTTAAAAGCTGTCCGACGGAGCAAATTTATCCTTTATGGCTGGAGGGATGTGTAGGAGGGGATTAGGGGGCCCAAGTGTCACCCCTTCATGCCGTATCAACCTAATTGATTGACCCTCTTTTTTCCCTAAATAATTAGGACAGCCAATGAGAAGCACTGCCAGGTGGGGGAAAAAATACAGTGTTTTTTTTAACCCAACCACCATCGACCAAGTTCGCAACAGGCAAAGGTTCGTATTTTATGCAAGTTCTATCAGTCGGGTTACGGTGGGATGTATTTTTTAGATGGCACTTTTAAAGGTAGACTATGAATATACTTCTGTAGCGTTTGGCTGTCGTCTCTTGGATCAATTCGTTTTTCAGCTGAAGTACTGGCGGAATAAAATATTTCAATCAAAAGCCATCAATCACTAATCACATCCCATCCCAAGATTATAAATAAATTCTACTAAATGAATGGAAGAGTGTCACCGCTCAATTCTTCTTTTTATTCTTAATCTCTTTTCACTGTTTTTCACATTTTTATATTATTTTAAGTTTTATCCTCTTGAATGTTTTCAAAGAAATAAATATTTTCTACATATGTATTAGAAATAACACTATATTTTTAGTTTGGAATCATCTAAATTTAGGTAAAATAATAATTAATAAATCCGTAGCAGGATATTTCAATAAATGTACAAAACCCATTGGATCTAGTAAGGTATTTTTTGTTAGTTTGTCATTTAGGGAATGATCATCAAAAACTCAGTTATAAATCTTCGAAACAATATTCGAAAGGAATTGAATTCATAATCAATCATATTATTTATAAATTATTTTATATATGATGGATTATTTGTAAGAAACGCTATTTTTATATTAAACGTTTCGCATGAAAAATCTTTAAGGTCAGCTAATTCATTTTGAACGTAAATTAGTAAATATAAATAATTAACGTATAAACAAACAGTATTAGCATAGAATGCGGAATGAGATTGCTGAATACATATATTTATGCATAGTTGCATGAACATCTGAAAATAATTTATTCTTAATGACCGATTAACATAAGGCGAGCATGGTTACATTTCTAGGAGCATGGTTAATGTTTGAACTACGTAATAATGTATTTTTAGTAAAAAATTGACATAGTGTTCTATACTTTCGAGGCACAGGTATATATAAATATATATAAGAATGTATCCTCCTTTTACTCAATTTAAATTTAGATTGCATGTTTAGATTGTATGCTAAGTTTACACTCGAAAAAAGATAGATAGATGTGTTTTACGCTGGTGATATTTTTGTGTACAATCTGAAACGTGAAAAAAAAAGGAAGTAGTTCTTTTATTCTCTTAAGAAAATTTTTAAATGTCCAAATTCAATACAGTATTTCTCCGTGATAGCGCGAATTCGCACATATTGAGGTTCTAGCCTCGATTCTAATTATAGCTTAAAAATAAGATTTTCCTATACTGTTTTCTATTGCACACACTCTCACACCTGTGTGTGATTAATGTGTTCGTAAATAATCATTTGAGTAATTCTTAATTGTTTTAATACTTTCTATAAATATATTTTTTTAATCTGAAAACGACTCGTTATGTTGTTAGTCTTTATTTCGTTTAGCTACTATGAAGCAAGTTTGAGTGCATTTATTTATTTATTTTTTTTTTTATTATTTTTTTATTTTATTTTATTTTTAGTTTGGATTGGGCCAACTATGGACTACGTAGGTTAACTTTTTTTTAAAAATAGTTTTCAGCTAAATGAGTTGTGATTGGTCAGGTTCTTGAAGTGTTCATATTTATTTTAATTTTTTTCCTCTTTTGTTTTTTTTTTTATAATTTAACTATGGTAAGCCTTACAAAAATATTGGCATAAGAATATAATGTTCTATGTCAACAAAATAAAAAATAAACTATTAATAAATTAATCTATAATTATTCTGAATTAATATCAGCATTTGAACTTGAATATATCAAGATGATAGTACTGTTTTTGGGAGGTTTTTTTAGTACTTAATTTTTGATTAATTATTAATTTTGAATTAATAAGTTTCTTAATAATGAAAATTAGCTTATCTCGAAAACTTTTTCGGAGGTTATTTATTTTATTTAGGTATATATTTATATATAATTTTTAAATAAAACGAAGAAACATTATAATAAGCATAAATGCACACACACACACACACACACACACACACACACACACACACACACACACACACACACATTTTAAAACAAATAATAATATTAATATTTATAAAAAAAAGGAATTATATATGTTCATATTTTAAAATTTTATTTGTTTTATGTGCTATAAATTATTAAATAATAGGCAATTAGTATAATAATATCAGGTTAAGAATAAAAGGAAGTGGGGAAATTAGAAGGTAAGTAGTGCGAGGAGTGACCACTAGGTGGCAGCTGTGACACCGATATGGCCCCACCCACAGGCCACGCCCCCTTACACCTGTACCAGTTAGGTAAACATCCAGGTTGCCATGCTCTTTTTATTTAATTCTCTTAGGGTAATGTCCTCTTTACCATCATTTATCCTTGGCTCCTTATCGCCCAACACAAACTTTATGATGTGAAACCGGGATAATTATTATAAAGCAAACTAAGACTGTAAATTAAGATGAAAATTAAATTACAACATTATTCTTAACTATAATAACAGTTAAATAATGTCAGGAGGAGGTAGCGATGGATATTGGTCTCCCTCATGTTTTATATTTCCTATTTATTATTAAATCTTCGTTGGTTGTCTTCATTCGAAGGCAGGTGTGAAGAAAAAAATAAAGTTAAAATAGAAACATTCATAAGGTATTAGTTGACTGAGAAGTATTTAGAGTTGTAGATTTTTGGGGTAGTCAGTCATAGATACACAGCAATTCAAAATAATATTTTAATTTATAATGTCGACATTTCGACTTGCATTGCAAGCCTTCATCAGGGCTAGAAGAAAAAGAAAACAAGCAAAAAGGTATGACTAAATAGTAGAGAATATATAAAAAAAAACAGAAAAAAACAAAACAAAAGTATGAAAAGAATAAATGTATAAGAATAAAGACTTATACTCCTTTAAAAAATACTTATACTTCTGTTTTTTTTATATATTCTCTATAATTTAGTCAAACCTTTTTGCTTGTTTTCTTTTTCAGCTAGCCCTGATGAAGGCTTGCAATGCAAGTCGAAACGTCGGCATTATAAATCAAAATATTATTTTGAATTGCAGTGTATCTATGACTGCCTACCCCAACAATCTACAACTTTAAAACAGATACGTTAGATTTCTTAAAATAATTACTATAGATCGAGTGATCTGCTACAAAGATATTTAACTATAAAAGACATGTTAGATCTACTTTGTTTAACTATTTTTTTATTATTTTGAATTTTGCTTCCCACACTAATATTGAACATTAGTTAGTATTCTTATATTACAAACTTTTAATTTTTTTTTTCATATATTTTTATAAGGCAGTCTCTCGAAAACCAAAGAGACTGCTTTTTAATATGTAAAATAAATACTTTTTTTCTTTCTTTTCCGTATATAGTACCCTCATACAAAAACAGTTTTTTAAATATATTAACATGACCTAAGCCTTTAAGGCATAATGCAACATTGAAAATTTAGCCTGATTGAGCCGTTTATTTTGAAAATGGGACATGTCCATATATTGTTATTGATATTTCTGTACCTCAGAATCAGAAGAGCGTAAGTTCAAATGTTGCAATTTTCATATTATTGCACCATTGTTTGTAGAATTTTATATTACATTAAGCCTTAACAACTTAAGGCCCTTGAAAAATCGCCTTTTCTATTTTCTAAGGGTTGCAAGAACGTAAGTCCTTACCTATGATTGAGTCAGACAAAGGTTAAGTCCACTTACGTTATTCTCCTGAAAATTTAGCCTTTTGGGACTTACGCTCTTCTTGTTCTGAGGTACAGATTTAAAGGTTAGCTTTTCAATAAATTTAGAAATATTGGTAAGTATCAATGAAGATTTCATATTATATTTCGGGTTTTATATAATGTTAGCTTATAATCCAATAGTGTTGTATCTAGTATCATATATTACTAGAAGAAGTAAGAGTTTCATTACAACTAAATGTACTCGCCTCACTTTCAAAATTAATCAATTATTACAATCGTTCATTTAATTGGGATTTTTATTCAGTTGTTTTAGCCCTATTTTAATAATAAAAACAAAATACTTTTCAATTTTTTATGGACATTTATTCATTTGATGAAAAAGTGAAAAAAAAAAAAATTCTATCAAAAAACATAACATAACAGAAAAAAAAACAAAAACTTTTTGTTGAGAATGTCTACATGTACATTATACATTTTCAGTCTACATGTAGGTATAATTAAATGAATTTACTTTAGTTAATGAAATTTTAAAATATTCATGATGAACTTCAATTGAAAATTTTCAGTCTAAGATGGACTACTTTCGAAATAAACATATTTCCAATACTGTTAAGAGCTAGAATTTCCATTTCCCAAATAACAGAATCTGAATTTTTTCTTAAAATAAATTTTTTATGCTTAAAAAGAGTTTTATTAAAAAGTTTTTTCTATAACTATCATTATCTCCATTTTATTTTTAAAAAAATACCCGCCTAACTTTCAAAATAAACGGCTCGATTAGTCATTTAAATACTTAAAGGAGAATGTTATAAAAACATAATAAATAAAAAAAAAAAATATAAGAAGAATAACAAAATGAAATTATTTAACATGAAATTACCTACGCTGCCCATTACTAGTTCGTCAGTGTCTTTCAAATAAATGTTGGTCTGCCTTAAATTAGGAATTCAAATTTTGTTAGGTCACCGACCATAAAAAAAATTTTTAAAATACAAACAGAGCTATATTCAGAGTTAAAGGAGAGAAATGCCTAAGGGAAGGATCTATTTTAATTATTTATTTCATTTTTTATGAAAAAATCTCTCAATTTGTTTAATAAACTGAAGTTATTTTAATAAACAGCGTAAATTATTAAAGTGGTTATTGATTATAAATAATTTCAATTATTATTAATTGCGTGTTATTAAATTATATTTTGAATTAATGGAAATATTTTGTAGTATAGACCTACTTCACTATGGTGTACGCATTCATATTATAGTAGTGTATTCAATAACTTTATAATGTAAAATACGATTTATAAAACTACTTAGTGTGCTTTAAATGGATATTTGCATTACAAGCCATTGACATTTTACTGTATCCATTGTAAGCACTTTAAGTAGGTTTTATTAATCGTATTTTACATTATAAATTTATTGGAACGTTGAATATACAACTATGAAAATATGAATGCGTACACCATAGTGAAGTAGGTCTATATTACAAAATATTTCCATTAATTCAAAATATAACTTAATAACACGCAATTAATAATAATTGAAATTATCTATAATCAATAACCACTTTAATAATTTGCGCTGTTTATTAAAGTAACTTCAGTTTATAAAATAACCGAGAAGACTTTTGATAATAATATTAAATCAATAATTAAAATAGTTCCTGTCTTTATGTTTTTTCTCTCCTTTAACTCTTAAAATAGCTTTGTTAATTTTTTTTTATCTACTGATTAGGACATGCCATTTATTTATTATTATCAAGCAGAATGAGTCGCCATCCTTAAATTTCTAGAATACTTTGAAAATGTGAGGACAAAAGATAAAAATATTACAATACTAACGGACAGTGAATGTACTCTATACATGATAAAAAACAGACACATTGAATTCCATCATTGAAAAAATAAGATCATTTCTAAAACACCTAAAAACCGACGGTAACAATCAAATTTCATTCAAGTGGATAAAAGAGCATTCCTGAGAACGACTTGGCTGACAAGGCTGCAAAAGGGGCTTCAAAGAATCCTTTCCTTCCGATATCATATTGTCTGATATCTCAAGAAAACTTAAAAGAGACGCTTAAAACACAAGCTATAGACCAGTGGCAGACACGTTGGAACACAACACTCAAGGGAAGACATCTACATAACTTCATTCCAAACTTACGGACCTACATTAAATCAGACTCATGGACTAACTTCTACATTACACAATACAATCACAGGACATGCGGCAGTAAACAGTTATTTTTATCGATTCAAAATAAGAGATTCTTTCCTATGTCCTTGTGATTTCACACAAGAACAAAATATACACCACCTCATATATGAATGAAGACTACTCACTGACTACAGAACTATACTACAGACAAAAACAGTACAGAAACTAGGTAGATGGTCAATGTTTGATGAACAATTTATTTGAAAATTTCAAAATATTTCTTAAATATTCCATGATAAAAATAGAGGATATAAATATGAAATATCTTTAAACCACTACATATTTATAAATTTTTCTCTTTATAACTTTGTTGCTTGATTTTGTTGAATTTTGAATTATTTATGTTATATAACTTCTTCTTTATTTTACTTTATTCTTGTTGTTTATTTTTTTATTTTGACCTTTCGACACATGTACCATCTATGCGTACATAGATGAAAATAATAAGCAAATTAAAAATAAAAATTACATGTAAATTGTATACTTTGTACAAGTATGGTGTGTACAGAAATAAATAAAATCCCTTCCAACAGGGTTACTGCTGGAAGGAAAACACTAAAAAAAAAATTCCATTTTATATGCCATTTAAAGTTTGAAACAAATTTTTATTTTCGTTTTTACTGAATATTTTTTTGTAATTCCTGCAGCTTTATTGGCTCTGTTGATTCTTCAATTTAATTAACAAAATTAATTACTTCTATTATTAATAATTTGAAATTAATTAAATATCTTAATATTTATTGTTATCATTTAATTAGTAGTACTGATATAAATTTGTTTTTCCAAGCTAATAGATAGAGATAAATCTCCATCAATTTGAGAAAACAATTGAGTCGTAGTCGATATGAAATCTGGTAAAAGTTTCGAATGGTTATCGAAGTTGGTTCTTCCAGTCGCCCCTCGACAGAATCACCCTCGAAAATTTATGGGTAAGGATTTAGTGGGGTGGAGAGCAACAGTTAAGCCGGTGTCAATCGAAAATTATTTACTGAGAGCCTCAGTGTGGGGGATGAAAGCATATCTCTCTGGATCAGGGGACATTGAAAAAGTTATTCAACAATGAACTTCTGAGGTGAAAATTCTTTGAGTAACTGTTCAGATTTAAGGGAACAGTAAGTTTCTGTAAATTACAATTAAATATATTTTAGCGAAACTTTCAGAACGTTTTAATAAAGATTAATTTTCGGAAATTGAAATTTTATATTACTAAACAATGTATCAAGAGTACTGCCAAAAGAAAAAAAAACGCACTATGTTATAAAAAAAAAAAATGTTGGCGACATTTTGACCAGACTTGCAGTTCTTCTTCCGGGCAAAACCTAAAAAAAAAAAAAATGAATAGGTCAAACATTAGGCGGGTTGACATTAAAGACGGTCCCTAACGATTTTATATCGTAATTGAAATAGGAATGAATTGTTGGGGAATTCGTCAGAGGTACATTCACCAAAACGCCACTAGTAATAATTCATGTAAAAGATAAGTTATTGTTGTTAGATACAGAAACTTCCTTGACATTGCATAATCACAGACTTTACTTTAACCCTAAGTCTTCTGTTAAACTTGAGAGAATTACTATATTTGGCATGCCATTGGGCAAGTTTACCTATGGATTGTGTCGTTGAGCATACACCTTAAACATTTTATGTGTACTAGAAGGAAATGCGTGGTTAAAAATATGTTATACTATATGGTTTATACTTAAGCGTAAATACGAGGATGAAAGATTTAACTATTTAATTTTTTTTTTTTATCAATTGATTGAAATTTACAATTGCGACAAAATAAAATTATATTTAATAAATGATATTATAACGTTCATAATAATAAGCCAATTGCTTTTAAAGCAACTACTTTCTTAGTTTATGAGATGTTACCAAGGCCATCTTCTTTTCAGACGCCAGGAGGGATTGTCGGGAGTAGAATAGAAAACAAGTTGAGAGACTAGTGGATTTAAATGAATATGAAGTTTACTATGAAAAAATAGGTAAATTTTATCAGCGCTTAGCCAATATTAAGTTCTTTATGTTATGAAGATATCTGTTTATTGGCTATTAATTTTATAATTAATAAGGCTTTTATTTTTGACAAGTACGATATTTTATAAGATTATTTATATTTACAATGATTTTACATTTTTTTAGCATTGTACATTTCAAAATATCAAAATAAAAAAAATTGACACATGACATAAATAGCCATTTACTAAATACTATCTTAAAATTATAATAAAACATTTTAACACTTAAGTACTGCATATAATTCTTATATAAATTTACTTCATTCACTACATGGTTTAGGGAAAATAACTTTTCTATCCCCAGGCTAGAATCCAATTGTTTAGTGTTTTCACGTTGTTGTAATAAAAAAAATATTTAACATTCATTGTGATCTGAAGATTATTTATAAATTGAAATAAGACAATGTTGAGATCTCAGTGAATAGAAACAAAAAAAAAAAAAAAAAAAAATATATATATATATATATATATATATATATATATATATATATATATATATAAATAAATAAATTATGACAATGTGGAAACACTGCAAAATTGGGTATTCCCGAAACACCTTTCAGTGATGTTTAATAGACTATACAAAGAATTGGATTGTGAATATTGATCATTAATAATTATAAGTCCTTAAACATAATTGAATGTAATTGTTATTTTTTATTATTGAAAGAAAAAATCTTTTTGAAATTCGATGAATATTATTTCTATTGATTTAACAAGTTCGAATGTCAAGTAAGGTTTGAAACTGTATTTTAGTTTATAAGGAGGAACAAATATATTTGCGCTTAACAACAGTTGATAATCACTGAAAATCTAAGTAGAATATGCTGTATTTATGTTTTTATACTTGAACCTCCTTCGACATAATTTACAATAAAACATCTATTTATGTTGGTAAAGATTTCTATTTTTATTATTATTTTTTTTTTTTAAATGCTTTAATGTTTTCTTAGGTTATGTATTTACTTAGTTTTCAGAAATGTTACTATTCCAATATTTTTGACATTATTTACTGTGATGAACATAATAAATTTAATTTAATTGTTTAAATTGGGTATGATGTTTTTTTTTTAGAAAATATTGGGTATCCGGATCGATTTAGCTGGAAATGGTATATTCAATTGTATTTATTGTAATGTAACATACAGTAGAACCTCACTGATCCGACCCCTAAGGAACCAAGGCGTAGGGCGGAACTGCCAAAAGGTCGGATTAACCGGACTTCAACGAAACATGTTTGCGTAGAAATGTTTTAGATATATATTTGTATATAAGCATTGGCCATTGGTAACCCATTATTTTTTTAGGTTCGTTGCAAACTAACTCACCTTTAAAATCGTTCATAAATCATAAAGGACCTATAGATCGAAACCGGAAAAAAATTCACATTATTTCACAAAAGATTTATTTAGAATAATAAAAAGTTTTCTTTCGAACCAACTATGCAGCATATATTTTGGTAAAATTTAGAAAAACTTTTAAGTTTTGACGCGAAGTAGGCGTCTTCAAGGTCCAAAATTTGGATTTTAGCACACAAGCACCAACAATATATAAATAAATCAAAACTATCCGAACTTCTGCAAACCAAAATGAACAATTTAACTAGACTGTTAAGGATTTCGCAAAAATATTGTGCGCCCCACGGGACTCAGGGGGACAGTTGGATTAACTAGTGAGTCGAACTATCTAGAGGCGGATAAGCGAGGTTTTACTGTAATTAGCAGATTTATAATGTTAGATTAAATGAAAATTTATTATTGCGTTGGGTGATAGGAGATAATTGGGTAGGTATAGAGTATAGAGTAATAAAAAAAAAAAAGGGACTCGATGATCGAGTGAGTTGGGGTACTCACCCTCTCAGCGTACTCGGTACTGAAGGTCGTGGGTTCGAATTCCAAATGGGTGAGTTATTTCGAGGCGGACCCACTAAACGAATCTTAACCTTCCCAAGTGACTAGAATAGGTTTTTAACCTGTAGGATAACCTGTCCTTCCTGTTCGAGTACATAAGGGCGTTAAGCCCCCACTAAAACAAAAAAAAAAATTGTACAATCTGTAAATATGAAGGATCTTAACAGTTCTTGGTAAGATTATATTGTTTCTTGTTCAACGGTTGTGAAAGGAGACAATTAGGCATGAATACCATTAAACCACCTGATTTGTTCACTATATAAGAGAATGGGTATGCCCCAGGATTATTTCACAGCCTTCAGGTAGATTCTCGGCTGATAAAATACAATAAATATTTACTTCTACAGGTATCGAACCTGGGAAGTTAGGAGTCCGGCTACCATCCCTCCGCTAATGAACGTTAAATCAGGTCTAATGATTGTCTAATTATTATTTGTTTTAAGTAGGAAAACTAGTGAATTTGAGTGGGTGTAAAGATTAATATGACAAGTGATAGTTATTATGAATACATATTAGCATATGTAGCATATAACTATCCTCACACTAACATCGTTGTCGATGAGTTTATTTGTGATATAGATAGTGGTGTGGACTTTTCGAATTTTAGATTTACGGTATGAATTAAATATATATGTTAAAAATAAATTAAAAAAAAATATAATAAATAAATTTTATTGTTATTCTCACCGCTTATAATTTTTAACATGTAACTTCTATTAGCCAATTCATCATGTGGTCCAGAGCAGTGAGTCATGGCCTCCAACCCCCTGGTGTTACGAGGTTAGCTAATGCTATTACCGCATCACCATTAGTTGGAAGTGAGGCCACTCTTACTATGAGTTGTTTATCCTGAGTGACGAGAGCTCAACACGGGATTTTTATATTCCCAACATGAAACTACGTTTGTCTGTTGAGAAATTTAGTAGTGTGAATGCCTGTATTGCCTTTTTGAATTAGAAAAGTTTCAGGGAGTTACACACTTGCTTAGAGCAAGTGTGGTTTATAACTTGTGAGTGGATTAGTTTGTCCCATTGGATTACTAGCCTCGAGCTGGTCCAATGCCATTTACGAATAGTAGACTCCTGCTGCGACCGGCACACGTTGCGAGTATTACAAGTGGCTTTACTAGTGCCAACACATGTGTTCACAATTTATATGTTTGCTTGTTTTCGATCGCTTAAAATAGACTATGGATTTATGCTATTTTTCTTTTGATCTAAATATAAAAAGTTCTAACTTTTATCTAGACGTTAGGATACAAATGGACCTTTAAATAAAAATAGAAATTATAACTATTAACTAAGAAAAAATATGGAATATATACTTAATATATTAAAAAGATAAACTTTATACTAACTATGAACTTGCCGATTATTTATACGATTACGATTTATATTGTTACACATCATAAGTCTATTTTAATATAGTGGATCGAATTTCAAGCATATTATATAATAATAACGAATTAAAAAAAACAGATACTAAATTATTAACAATTTCATGAATTTAATTATTGATTTCTTTATTTAAAAATGGCAATATTTAATAGAATTCTATTTAATTTCTGGAGTCTATTGTTTTTGATAAATTTGTTTTTGTGTTTATAATATAGCAATGGAAAAGTATATGGGTCCAGTGAGTGAAGGCATTGGGGTCTCGCCCCCAGTACCCGGAACAGAAGTTTGTGGGTTCGATTCCCACCTGGAAAAGTAGACATTTACTGATTGCTGGAACTGAATGTTAAACTGTGAGATAAACTATCCTTCATGCTATAGTTGGTGTACATAAGGATATTAAGCCCAAAAAATACCATAGTTGATTTTCTTTTTTGATATTTTTTATTTATTATTTTCGATGAAATTTGAACTTTTATTTCTGTTTTTATTGCTTCAAATTTTTAAAATAAAAAAAATGTAAATTAATAATATGCCTCATAATTGGGTAAGTGGCCTTAGAAAACCGCTTTCCGTGGTCGGGCCAGTGACATCTAAATTTGTTCAAATTTAGAGATTATTAAAAAAACATGGCGTTAAACTCGATGATGCAATGAAGAATCACCTTATATGTTTGGATTTCGATAAAATTATGCACTTTGAGATAATCTATACTATAGAAACATTTAGAAAACCTCAAGAGTATCTTAAATTCAACGTAAATGTTAATAAACAGAGAGCACTCGCTGAACTAAGGAGACTAAAAGAGCTCACGATCATTGTGTAACAACCAAAACAGATAATTTTACATTAACTTATTGTGAAATTTGTGATTCAGGCAATGCCGGTGATACTACGTAATTTTAAGTAGACTGCATTTAGAAAATTAATCCAAACTATTAGAGTAATCATCTCTTACACAAAACAAGTCACTTGTTGACCTTGGGGAATTTTTTGTTAGTTAAAAGTTTAAAACAAGTAAAGGATATGTATTTAAATGCCATTGACACATTTAATAATAGATAAAACATTTTAAAATATGTTGTCTTATATTTGTAAATTGTAAATTTGTAAACTATCCTACAGAACTTCTGCATTCTAAAAATCCTTTCTTGGCCGCTCCTTTACTCTCTGGAATTCTCTCCCTCTTCACATTTGCAATACCTCTTCCCTCGGGACATTTAAAACACTCCTCTTTAGCCACCTTGTCTCATTCCTAACTGACATTCTCTAACCACATGTATGCCTCATAGGGAATGCCATCCTTACATACTAGGCATAAGACATTAACCTGTAATACAATTTTTTTTATTTAATATTTTTGTTCTTTATCATATTTTCTGCATTCACTTACAAATATTATTTTTACCCACTACTATAAGTAATATTAGAAATTATTTGTTATTTTAATCTTGTATACAAAATTTGTTATTTTTTTCAGTTAAAGTTGGAATTTACAAACGCGATTAAACTCAACGATTACTAGTCAAACGTTCAAAGTATCCGGTTTACTAAGAAAGACTCATTTACATGACAGTTTTCAGATATATATGGACATATGGAGCTTTGGGGCTCCACTAAACCATCCAATTTATCTCATATCCAATTTTTGCAATCCAATACATTCGAAAAATCCTTAGGCCTCCTTATTGTGTCACAAACAAACTTATCAATAAAGATCATAATGTTTCATATGTTGCTCCTTTGGCCCAAATCAGATACTTTCCTTTCATAGTAAGCTCCATGCCCACTCGAATCCACTAGTCTCCCAACTTGCCTCACACTCAATTTTCGATAATCCTTCGAGGCTTGCAGAGACCCAATGTAGAACCTTTAATGAAATGTTACTTGTGAGTAGCTCCTTACACGTTATAGACATGTGATTGTTATTATTACCCTCAAATTTACTTATGTAATGTATACAGTTGAAAATATCAATAAATAATTTTTTAAAAAATCATAATAATTACCTAATTAAGCTTCTGAGATTATAAAAATATTTAGTATAAATGGAAATAAAAATTTGTTTGAAACTTTAAATAAATTTCATATTCTAATACGATAATAATAGAAATATATATAAACAAAGCTGTAAAAAATGTTCAGAATTAAAGAAGAGAAACTAATTTTAATTATTGATTTAATTTTATTATAAAAACTTCTCTCGATTGCCTTATTAACTGAAGTTATTGCTTAATAAACAGTGCAAATTATTAAAGTCGTTATTGATTATAAATAATTTCAATTATTATTAATTTTATTTAAGGATGCTCCTTACTTTGATACAAACAAACTTATCCATAAAGTCCTTGACGTTTCAAATTTTGCTGATTTACCCCTAACCAAATACCTATCCTTCTATAGTAAAGTCCATAACTTTTCAAAGCCACTAGTCTCTTAACTTGCTTCCCATTCTATGCCCGACAACTCTCTGAGGGGTCTGAATAGAAGATGGCCTCGGGAACTTCTAATATAGAACTTCTATATTCTAGAAAGTTCTATATTAGATAATTTTACCTGCAATTGTGCATTGTTGTTAATCATAGCGGCCAGTAAACTTCAGAATAAAGTTTATTCTTCATTTCATTTCATTTAAAGTATATTAACGTACTACCAGTGTGTAGTTGCTTCACAGTTATTCTCATGTTATTATGAACGTTGTAATAACATTTATTAAATGTATATCTTTTTATTGATACAATTTAAAATGTCAATAAATAGATAATGAATAAAAGTAAAAATGATTTTAAAATTAGTCAGGTTTTCGATTTTTATTCAAAAGAGGACATTGAATACCATGTCTTCTATATTTGCCTTGATTTTAGTTGAGCTATTTCAGTAATCAACTACGTCATCAGCTTTAATCGTCGGAAAGAATCAATAAGATTGGACGGGGCGAGGCTGGTTGAGGAAGCGAAGGTAATGGTTGCCGGGCTGCCATGCATCACAATTTGGCTTTATTAGGGGGTCTTTGGATCCGCTCCTTCTCGCTTTTTTATATCGCCCCTTGAGATTTGTCTCCCTCCTTTATAGCGATATCTCTCCCTCTCTTTGTGGTGGGTAATCTCCCATCCCTCCCGTGCAGTCCATCACTCCTAGTATAAGTAACCTTATCCCGCCGGATCTTATTTAATGTCTTTAGGTTTAGTTGTAAATCACTGTTGTCATCAGTATATTTTAAAATTAATTTAAATGATTCATATATCTTTTAAAGTGTTTTTCTTATGAAATGAATTCTGTACCATTTGGGCAAAACTAGTTAAGTTCATTTTTGTCCACAATAAGATAAATATTTTGAGCAGCTCATATTGGTTTCCTACTCATCATGTATAAGTAGGCAAGTAGTAATGGCAATAGTATCCTTTTATACTATTGACATTACAACTTGCCTACTTTTACAAGATGTGTAGGACTCTAATATGAGTTCCTCAAAATATTTATCTTATTGTGGACAAAAATGAACTTATCTAGTTTTGCCCAAATGGCACAGAATTGATCAATGAATAAGGTATTTGTACTGGTATTGGACATATTTTCATTCTTTTTAACCAAGTTTAATGTTCTCCTAGAGTATTTATGAGACCTTTTAAGGAAACATATTCCCTTTGAGGTCCCTCTCAATAGAATATTAAATAAAGGCGAGTTAATAAATTACAGTGAACCCCATTAATTGTATGATGAATTGTATTGGCTTACTCAAATCAACAATTGTTTACTCGAAATAAAATTTTTCTACACAAATTCTGGGACTCTTTAAGTCAAATTTCCTGAGACGGGAGGCTCTATAAGTCGAAGTTTCCTAAAACTATAAAACATGTACAAACCAGTCTATCTCAACCTTATCTTCACTTATCCTGAGTAATGTTTCATATCAGAGAAGACGTTTATTGTGTTGATTGTTTTTTTTTATTAGCCATGGCTAACCCGGGTAGAAGCTGATGTCTTTGCAGCTTTGGACACCATTCAGCATGTGATAGATTATGGTACCCGTACATATATGCTGAAGAAAGTGGCAGATTTCTTTTAATTGTGTAATTTATTACATATGTATTTTGTTAGGTTTTTTTTCTCATTAATTTCTCTATTTCTATTAGTTTTTTTTAGAACAAATTATTTAAAACCTTAAATAGTTTAAAATTAATTACACTTATACACAAATATCTGTTATAGGAAAAACTCGATGACTCGAAAAAATATTTTTTGTGAACTCGATATTTCCAAAATTTGTTCAATCAATTGAAAAATTGATAACTCGAAGTAAATTTGTTCACCCTTCAACTTCAACTTATCGAATTTTGACTTTTAAAACATAAAAATGTTTGTTTATCTTCTTAATGAAGTTTTACATTCGAGAATTTTGGGAGTTCTACTATTGACTATCTTCTCCACTCAAGTGTAGCACTCAGCGACAGTGCTCACTCTACCTCCACTGGTTTTCGAAAATAAAAAGCGGGAAAGGGATCTCTTTGAACGTGGTTTGCCCACCTACATGTGGGGAAATAGCTTGTTTCAATGTTTCTTAGGCTGTATGTATGGTATACATACCATGATTTTGTCATAATTAATTTTATTTTATTTATATCTTTTTAGCATTTTTTTTTAGATATCTTGAATAGATGATATAAAATATTAATCTGTTTTTATTGGATACAATTCATAAAGATTTCATTATCAACCACTTTATTTTTAAAAAAAAAGCCTATATAAAAAAACAGCTGTGCAGCAACCCGCGGATGACCGAGGGGGAAAGCATACCTTTCTTAAAGATATGAAGTACGATTTGACCAAACGAACATTATGTAATATTAATGCTTAAAATTGTTAAAATAAATAAATATATGGAACATTATTTAAAAAAAAATAAATAAAAAAAATAACATTTCTGTATTTTTTATTTTAATAATATCCGTTAAATTGATTTTTTTGTCATTCGCTCTGTGCGTAACCCGCGATAAGAAAGTTATAAAAAATAAGAAATAAGTAAGATCAGGTTAGTTTTATTCCTGCTGACCGTCTATGTTCTTTATTATTTTCTGTTTACCTTTATGATTTTAAATTGTTTAAACTACATTAACAATTACTGATTATTCGAAATAAAAAAAAATCTAAAAAACAAAAACAAAAACAGCTAATTAAAACATGTTTTTTTTTAATTTAACCAATAAATGGTAGATCCTAGCGACAAATGTTGCTATAAGAAAGCTAAGATTCCAATAAATCACACATTGACTTTACTAAAGCAATAAAGCCTAAAAAATAATGTTTATATATAAAAACAAGATTTTTTAGAACATAAGTCAATAAAAAAAGAAAGAAGGTTACAATAATAACTTGACTACAGTCTTTTCTTTTATTAACGATAGAAGGTCAATCAAATAGTCATTCATGACTAACATCACTTTTGCAGTTTTTTGATACAGCAATGTACATTATTTTTTGACTAAGTTGAAATAACCTTTCCCAACCTATAGAGGAAACAAATAAAATCTCTATAATTCATCAAAGTACCAGACGATATATAGTCCTAAAAATGGGTCGGTGGACATTATAATCTATGATTTCTTAGCAAAGTATAAATCAGCGAACAGAAAAGAAACCGTTAAAGTGTTCTAATAATTTGATCCTAAACCAGCAGTGACCGAAATATATTTTTGGACCCATCTATTTCGGTTCCTAATCAAATCACTTTATATTTGGTATCATTTGAGGGATATTAATCATTGCGGCCATCCCTTTGATGGAAGGTGTTAGCCCGCTGTGGATCCGGTACAAAGGTGTCCTATTTTACCAACTGCCGACCTGAGGACACAGACACCAGACACGGAGGAAGATATAAATCTGAGAAGGATAAACAAACGGTCACTTTGAACAGATCAGTAATAGAAGATTTGATATATCCCCGCTTGGAATCAAAGAGCTCCGGAGCAATTTATCAGGACTAATTATTGTAGGACCAGGGCCACCTCCTTTTCGTTATTTCCGGCCCCAGTTGATCTCACTCTCGATCATCCGCTCCGTTTGCTCCGCATTAGCTAGCTGATCTATGGCTCCATTCCCCCTCTTCTTAGGCCCAACAAACTCTATATTATCATGGCTTATACCTCATCCGGCAGGGAGGAAACGTGTAATCTATATTTTTCTGCAATTTTGAGGTCCTTCCTAGATTGCTCAATGGCAAAATAAAATAAGAAATATACACTGACAGGAAGAAATTCCATTCAATTGATTTTTTAATATTCTTAGCAAATGTTTCATTATATTTTTAGGGGTTTTCGTCTTCACATACTATAACTAGATTATACAAAACGTGTTAGTATTATAATAAAAATATAGTTTAAAAACCAAAAAACACGCTTTAATAGCATACCGAACTAAAAAGAATTGGAGGAAAACTTTATTATGTTTAAAGCTAATGGTGGTGAACAATGTCCGGCAGTCAGACCTTTTTTATTTTTGGAGTTCAAGGTTCGAAGCTAATTTCCTATTATTATTTGTGATTTATTTGCAATTTCAGTAACACAGTCTATGTAAACAATGTTTGGTTTTATTGACATATCTCGGAATATCAATCGGAATCTTTAAAAATCCTCTCTTGCACAAAATATAATGATCTACAATTGTAAGTATATAACATATTTTGATTGGATTAGCCATTTTCGTGTTATAGACTCTTAAACATGACCAAAAATAACTTTGTCTATTTTTGACAATCGATTGTAGCTAAACGCCTAAATCAAATTCAGCTTAATAGATGTCTTTAGAAGCACGATTTAATTTACTTTAATTTTGTAAACAGCACATTTTTCGATTTAAAGCATTTTCGTATATGGTTTTTGCAAAAATATGAATAAAAGTACAAAAATGTTGGATTTTTTTGTCACCCAGAAATTTTCCCTTTATCAAATGTAGTCACATTTTTGATATTTTATTCCCAGGACATCCCATCTTGATCATACTGAATCATAAAATCTACTACTCCACCTTTTGTAAGGCAGACCCCATTTTGGGGGTATTTCGACTAGACTAAGTTAGAACATTAAAACAAAGTTGTGCAATTATTGTATTGTCATTGGACCTTGACAAGTGTGAAAATTTTCAAGACAATCAGATAGCTGGAAATTCGTGAAAATTCCGATGCAAGATTCCGTTTTATTCAAGTGAAGTTAATAAAAGCGTATTCAAAAAATGAAAAAAAAAAGTATAAAATTATTTTATTTATAAATAAAGTTGCCAAGCAATTATAAATTTACGATAATTTTAATTTATAATATTTATAAGCACCTGTTGGCTCCACTATTTCGTGTCTTCCGATGGGATATAGGTCTAATGTAATTTAGAATAAATTATTGTGGAATATACACCATCTAATGCAATCAGACATTCGAGGAAGGCTAATGCAGAATTGTAATAAATCATATTCATTTAAAATTTTGTAATTTTTATTTTTATTTTTTTTACTATTGCTCTCTATTATTTTGTGAACTAGCATCGACCGCTTTTATAAGTGAAGAACTTTGATAGTTTTTTCTAATTGAGGTTTGTTTTTTTATCACTAAAAATCTTAAGAATGATTTCCTCAACGATATTTTCACGCATACCTGTAACTAAATTTTTAATATATAGTTTCTAATTTATATAGGTAGTATCTAATATTTTAAACCTACTGCTACTACTACTACTCAGGTACTATTGACCTGATTCGGTGATGTAAGTTTACATAAAAGCAAAATAAGACATCAATTTTTTAATTTTAATTTATTGAATTGGTAATCTAAAGTGATAGACACTACTAAGAAATTGTGGTGGGTAAGGGGCTTCATTATCAGTGCTTATTATTAATTATTATGTCTAATACTCTAATACTCTTCTAACTCCTAATCAGTGCAATTTTAACCAGGTTAAAAATTATTGCCATGCGTGAAAATATCCTTGAAGAAGTAATGCTGAATTCCATACTTAATTACAAGATTTTTATAGACAAACAAAAGGAATACAATTATTACTTAAAATAATCTAACAAGAGGACGTTTGGAGTTGTAACTCACAGATCTGAATGCCGAATTTTGTGTGGGTAGTAGGGACCTATAATAGTGCAAAACTAGAGTTATAGCCACCAATGGGCATTAGGAGCCGAGAAAAAAAAATATGAAAATCAAGTTTGTTTTTTTTCTCAGCTCTCAGTCTTTTTTTTTTTTTTTATTTATTTCCCTTCCTTGCCTCTCGGCTACACGGGTTTTGCAGGGATGGCTTGTAGCCATTACTGCTGGTTTTAACAGTTTAACATAACATTTCAATATTACTTTTAACATTGCAAGAATAAATTTTCTTAAACATTTAACAGAACATTTCAATATTACATTTAACATTTAACATTTCAAGATTACACTACACGTTTAAAGTAACATTTAATATTTAAAATACATTAAACGCTTTACATAACTACATACTTGTTTTTAATACAATATACCTTATATCTAATACAACAACCTATATTTAATACAACATACTATATTAAACTTAACTACTAATACAAACTACTAATACAAGTACTAATACAAACTACTAATACAACATACTATATTAAAATTAATTACATACTAACTATAACATACTATAATACATAATAATAACTACATAATAACTATAATATACTAATTTAAAATAACAACATACCTATATCAATTTTTTTTTTTTTTTTTTTTTTTTTTAAATTTTACGTTTATATAGGCATTATTCGGTGATGGGGTTGTCGTCAGCATTATTCCTGTCCAGGATTCTTTCTGGGGCGTGGCCCCTTCTTCCTCAGCTCTCAGTCAAGATAGAGAAATGATTCTTTCACGTTCAACCGATTATAATAGTAATATCGTCACTAGAATCAGCATACATTCTACTTTTTATCTATGCATATAACATTGGATTTAATCCAGATTTTAGTGAACAACAAAAACTAATGTGAATGAAAAAATCCGAGGTCAGCTATAACTTCAGATATTTCAATAAGGGGAAATCCTGCGACCTCCGGGTTTGGACTGAACTATGCAGTTTTACGGCTTCTAGATGACCATAAAATTTGGTCTTAATCGGTGGCGAAATGAGATAGCGCAAATTATTTACATTTTTTTCAGAAATTGACAGCTTTCGTACATACAAATCCTACAAAATTTTAAAGGTAAAAAAATATTATTTTTGATCTCAACAAAACTTAGTTTCTACATGTTTTTTGAGATGAGGAATCTTAAAATAATATCAGTTTTTAGTTTAAAAATTTTTCTCTCCTATATTATATAAATAAGACGTTTTAAAATGATCTATTTCTATTTTATTCTGGAACTATAAAGACTATGTGGTTAAAATCTGATACAGATTGGTAGAGAAGTTTTTGCGGTTAGTAATCACAAACGAAAAATGGCTTGTCGTTTTATATAATGGTATACATAGATAGATAGTACATAATACATTTATGGTTATTTGATTTTTAATATCGAATTATTGACATTTTTTATTCCTAGTGCTGAGTTAGTATTAGAAATATATGTTTTTGTAATAAAATATTTACAAGAACTTTTTATATTTAGCTCTGTAGCGCAGTACATTTCAAAATGCTTAACTATTAATGCTATAATGTTATAACATGTTGGAAATTAATGTTTGCTCGGTGAGAACAATAAAGCTATTACGCTGAGCTGTACAAATATCAAGACCTGCTTCTAATTGTAGGTTTTTAATACTCGTAATTATACCCTTCTCGTTTAGTTTTATTATCGATAAGGCTATATGTTAATTGCCCGCCACACGCACTCTTTATAAATAATATTTCCACATTAGTAAATATTTATCATAATGCGATGGTGGAACGATATGGATACTGAAGGCATGGATACGCTCATGGCCCTCCTTACTTGTGCATGACTCCTCCACCATTAATTGATAATGCCGACTGTTTGTTTGCCAGCTTACTTTGTCGAAATGGATTTTTCGCATGGTTCATTATCGTGATGGTTATATCTGTTAGCCTTGGCAGGAGCATGTGTGCCCGATAGAGGCCCTACGGCTGATACCATTGATTTACAACCTTTATAATGGTCAGACACGAATCCCATCAATTACATGTCGTTGTATCTTTTTAGTATGTTTTCTTTATATTCTTATAAATTATTTATAGCATAATGTCGTAGCCAGTATATTATCGTTTACTTTTCAGAGGGTAATTTCTGAATCACTAGCTTGAATCGACCCATTCTATTCTAGGGGTCGTTCGCTTAGACATTTTTGTTTGTGAAAGCTTATATATGCTTATACAGCTTAAATATGTATTAAAATAGTTTTTAAGTGTATTTTAATTAAACTTTCCTTTTTATCATACACGCATTCATTACATATAGCGCTGGCTTAGATTGGCTAACCTTCTTTTTAAAAAATGTACTTCAAAGCTCCCAATTAATTATAAAAGACTCATGACTATGACTATGGCTATACATATATGGACGTACAGAGTTGAGCTTTGGGGCTAAACCATCAAATTCATCCCGTATCCAATCCTTACAGTCCAAAATCCTTCGAAAAATCCTCAATACTCCTTATTTTGTCACCAATAAACTTATCCATAAAGATCTTAATGTTCCATATGTTGCTGATTTAGCCGAAACCAGATACTAATCCTTTCATAGTAAGCTCCATAACCACTCAAATCCCCTAGTTTCTCAACTTACTTCCCACTCAATTCCCGATAATCCTTCGAGGCGTCTGAAAAGAAGATGGCCTAGAGATCTTTTTGTGTGGTTTTTTTTTTTTTTACTGAAGTGCTACTGATGAGTAGTTCTTTTCAAGTTTTGGCATGTTATTGTAAACGTTTTTAACACATTTACTTGATGTATACTTGTAAATTTCAATAAATTGATTTAAAAAAAAAGAAAAAAAGAAGTGCGTTACTCTAATTCATTGGGGTTGTCCCTCCATCAATTAAAAAACATTTGAATGACATTTTGCTTGTTGGGGACACACAGGGCGCGGTCAGATGCGGCTGTCAGTATCGCGCGATCTTCTCAACGGGCAAAGATATATGGATACGCCACACACAAAGCGATATCTGTGTGAGAAATGTTGAGATAGTTATTATCGCACCTTGACCGCAAGCAATGCTGTATTTTTGAACAATCGAACTGTTCGACCCCGCGACTAGACCGCGGTTGAACGATGTAATGTGGATGATCAAATGCTGTACTATACAACTCAGAGGTCTTCTCACTACGATAAGTTAATAATGACTGCTGAATCAGGCCGTGACCTGTGTGACCTGTCCTTTAACGTACTCCTGATAGAGAAGAGAGGATGGGTTACAATAAAAGTTACCAATCAGTTCTAGCTAGAGTGGGGTCGAGATTCATTCCTCGAAATAAATGTCAATTCTACCATTCTTGATTCAAACTGGCAAAACATAAATCATTACTTTGATACTGAATGATAATCCTACAATCCGCTCAGACCTAAAGGTCTTAAATGACCTGTTTTTTTTTGATATTATTGAAAAGTGAAATAGTTCATTACCTGAAACTCTCACCAGAATCAAGTTCATATACAATAATATTTTATTATTTTTTGATTGCGCCTCCGGTTTTGGAGATAGAAGAGCTCTCGAAATGTAAATGATTAATAGTAGGATAACCTACTAAAATTTTACCTCTATCTTTTATTTTCTTACGCACAAGGGTGTTGTGCGTGAAATCAACCCTCAGTTCCAACTTTCATGATTAATCCAAAAATATTTTTCTCCTCATTTTTATTTTACATTTTATTTTGGCCAGTCCATTGCTCCCTTGTGGCATGAGTTTGATTTATGTGTTCATTTACATTCTTAAAACACACGTGCAATGAAAGATGAAAAAGGAGAAGGATCTAACCGGAACAGGAACCAAGTCAATTTACATCATCATTAGGCCCCCACGCGTCGTTCTAGTATGACCAAGGACACATTGTCAGAACTGAAAGGAGTAATATGTGTTTCTTGGTTAAAAAATTAATGTTAATAAGAGCATGTAGATGAGGACATCAAAGTCAGATTATGTGACAGAAAAATAAATACAAATTGGATACTGGACCTTCAAAAGCTTTGAAGAATTTAAGTACCTAGGTAGTGTGATAATATGTAAATAGAATGGATAAAGGCACAAAGTCTAGGATTACAGCAGGAAAGAGATGTCCGTTTTGTATGAAAGAACTGCTGAACAGCAAAAGTCTATCTAGAAAAGCAAAATGTCTCTTATATAAAACAATAGTGAGACCAATAGTTACATATGGATGTGAGGCATGGTCACTGACTAAAGAAGGTAAAAGGATGCTTCAAGTACCTTATTTGGTCAGTAAAAGGATGCCTAAACTGAAGGTCTTGGGTTCGATCCCAGCTGGATGGGTTAAAATTTATTTCGTGGCGAACCCACGAATATCCTTGATCTTCTCACCCTGGTTAGAATAGATTGGTAACCTGTAGGATAACCCGTCCTTCCTGCCCTAGTTGGAGTAGATAATGACGTTAAGCCCAAATAAACAAACATGCTTCAAGTATGGAAAAGAAAATTACAGCATAAAATTTTTGGTACAGTCAGAATAGAGGATCAGAACGAATTTCGAATAATTAAACTTGTTTGGTGAAAATGACATTTGAAAAGAGATTCAGCTCAATATACAGCAATAGTTGGGTCATGTAGAAAGGATGGACCACTTAAGAATGCCAAGGAAGTTGCTTTCTGGCAGACCAGTTGGAAGCTGACCTGAAGGTAATGAAAATTAAACACTGGAAGTGCCTTGCGGTAAATTGAGAAGAGTGGAAGAAAGCTCTGCTTTAGCATGGTTCTTAAAGGCAGGGCAGGCAAGAGCCGAATCGGGCCCCAGGGCAAATATATTTGCCCGGGCACCCTAACTCTCCTCTGCTCTCTCCCAACGTCATCCAAAAAATACAATTAATTTTTTTACTAATAAACCACAATGTTTGATTAATTTCCTAATATGATGAATCGCCATAGAACTGTTTACATAAGGAAACCTTAGCACGCCCCTCCCCCCCCCCCCCCCCCAAGAACACGGGACCTGAAGATTTTGCCTCCTCCCCTGTCCCCTCTCAGCGGACCTGCTTAAAGGACTGTAGAGCCCATTAATGAATGAATGGAATGAGTAAACGTTTTGTCTCATCCTACGGATAGTCCAGATTTACCAAAATATAATTTTTATTTTATCAATGACTCATTTTTTAAAAGGTTGAATCTTTGGTTCTTGTCGCAAAGAGTGGTGAACAACTAAATCAACGTTTTTGTTTTTTTTAATTAAATCACTTTGTCTCAAAAATATGTTGTCAAAATATTTTATCCCAAAATTTTTAGTTAATTTAACTTATAACTTAATTTTTTTTTATTATTGATGCAGAGTATTTTTATTTTATTGAAGCCAAATTGGAGAACCCCAGTTAATATAACCTACGAATATATATATATAGAATGCCTCCTCTGTTCTATTGATAAACACATCGCTAGCGGTATCGATACAGTATTGAATCAAGTGCTTCTGGGCGGAATTTTATCTGTGCAGATGTGTGGTGGTTACGATGCATCAGCGATCCCTCATCAACGAGCTATTATATGTTGTGTATGGCGGAACAATTTATCTCCATTAATACAAACCGCAGGAGCTTATCGTTCTTAGCTTATCATTCCACTGAAGCTAATATTATAAACTGTATCTCATAAGAAGTTTAACGATACAGAATAATACATGTTTCATTCATTTGTTTCATCCACATCCAAAGTAAGGATTTTTAAATATGGAGTTACTAGATGCATGACGAATTCTATGATTTTCAATATAAATTATAAATAACTTTAAATAGGATGTGCTATTCATACTTTGAATAATGGTTCAATTTCGTCCATAAAATATGCTTCGCCGTTTTTCCTTCCTCTCATCCTTCAATTTTTATACTAAAGTTTTTTTATTATATAAAAAAAATGCATCTTTTTTTGGCTTTTCTCCACTCTTTCAATTACCTTTAGGTGTATGTCGATCTGCTGAATAAAATATACAGCAAGAGAATAGAAGAATTCGAACTGTTCTGAAATTCCATCCACTAAGGCCAGCAGAATATTGTCATCCAGGGAAGTCCTACTACGAACCTTTTTGTTTTCAAGATAGTAGTCTACCTCACGATTTTAACGATGCTTCGTACTGTATTAATGTTCTGGCTCTTTGGTTCCTGTACCGACCGTGTCCGAACTCATACGAAATTACACGAGAATTATCTGTAAACTTTTAAATAAAACTGCATATTTTCCAAGTATAGAGATTCAAAAAAAAAAAGGTAAACAAAGATTTTTTTTTATGAGGTCAAAAATAAATATTGAAATCCACTAAAAATGTAATCTATTAAATATGTACAGTTTATTAAACAGAGAAGGTAATACGAATAGTGTTGGAAAATCATAGTTCGCCCTACAGATTAAATGGTGAGAATTAGTAGGATTTTAAACAAAATATCCTATTACAACTTTATCACGATATTCCACTTGAAGTTCGACAAAATATGATTTTCTTTGAGCACTATGGTGCTCCTCTACATTATTCGAAAGCAGTAAAGGAATTTAAAAACCAGCGATATCCAACTTGGACCTTTCCCTCTAAAAACAGGCTCATCTATCCTTAGAATTCACCTCAAAAAGTGATATTTTTCAACACCATCTGCATTCAGAAGCCAACGGCAAAATTGAGGCCAATGTTCATTGTCATTGTGTTTTAAACCTTACATTGAAAATCTAATAAAATAAATCCTGAATAATAATAATAATAAATAAATAAATGTAATAACATATAATCCTTTGATCTGGTGTCGCTTTATAGACAGTTTTCCTTTATTTTATATTAAACGATAATTTTTTCTTTGCTTTTAATTCCAATGAAGAGTTTTTATGTTTAAAATACATATTTCCACTAAGCAATCATTATAATGTCTTATTTACGCATGTAACTGATTTGTATGCCAGATGCATCATGTTGTTCCGGTTTTAAAAGTAAATTTCTCCATGAAGTCAATACGGACTAGTTAATTTGATCATACCATATGAAAGCTGATCAAATTAGCACGTTTTTTTTTTTAGATTTGCAGTTTTGTGGATAGTTTTTTGACTGTGAGCGTTTTATAAGACATTGTAAGTTCCCAAAATAAGGTGAAAATTAAGCTGTTCTATAGGTTCCAAGTTTGTAAAATTCAAGTTTATATGTACTCTGCCCTTAAAGGAAATTTTATGCTTAATATGAAAATGTGGTCAAAATTTGATAAATGTTTAAAAAAAAGGGGAAATATTACAGCTTTTATGGAAAAAAACGTTTCCTCAAAAAACGTTTTGTAATTAACTTATATCTGCAACGGATTGGAATAGACAGGTAAAGTCTGCGGCATTTTTCTTCATTTTTGATATAGTTTCACCCAATTTTTTTTTTTTTTTTTTTTTTTTTTTTTTTTTTTTTTTTTTTTTTTTTTACACTAATTGTAAGTGGGATTTACCCTGTATAAAGTATTTCACAAAAATTACCATACGTAACTGATTCAGGCTTTTACATATTTCATGCTAATTTATATGTATCATAATATATTATAATTATTCGAAAAGACAATGACTAATTCGGTGCTGAGACCCTTTTCCTTCGTAGCTGAAGACTGACAGCAGAGGGTGAGTGAGATCAACGACCCCATTAACTTAAGCTAACACAGGTTCAAGTTTACCAAAATAAATTTACTCCCATGGCAGGGCTAAGCTAAACCTGATGTAAAATAAATGATGATGAGGCCTCTAGAAAAATCCGCCCTCCTGGTTGTGTTCCAGGTGACATTAGAGAGTGGTTGTAGCTATTTGCTAGACAAATGTTGCCCACCGCCTATAATTAACACCTCTGTCCCGCTGCCAAACTGCTTTCCTCAACCCGGGGCCCGATTTATTTTTCGGGATCTGTTTTGTCTATTTAGTTTTGTCTTTGAGGGTCCCACGTCCTTTACCAATGATTAGTGTTTCCCTTCTTTTTTTTATATCCTCTCTCCTTTTCCTTCACTAATTTTAAGAAGGGAATGAATAATGTTATGATAATCTTTGTTCAGTTGTGCCTGTTATTTATGGAACCTACTCCTTTGTCCCCATAGCCAAATCTTTGTGCACATCCTGCGAAAAGGGAACACGAGACATTTATAAATTACAAATATCGTTAAGAAAATTTATATCTTTATTTACTTTCCCTAACACCAAGCGGGAGTTTCAGTTTTCTGGTAAGGAATGCTTTGTTCTGGGTGTGATTAATGAGCCATGGAGGGGACTCAACTCTTTAGAGGAAGGTCTGCACTGTATTGGCGTGTTGGAAGTCATTCGAGCTAAAATCTGAGGCCTCGCTGGATATAAAACATCAATAAAAATATGGTCTTCTATTTTACATAAGTAAACCTTTATGGGGATTTTTTTTTTAGTATTGCTATATTTTTGTTTTTATTTGTTTCGTATTTACTTAGTTATTTACATTAGGATACTTTCACTTATTATTATTTTGTTTTTTTCTGATATTGTTTCCTGTATCTATTCAAAAATCATCATAAAAAACTAAATGTAAATTATTTCTAAATTACATATTTTACAAAATAAAAAAACGTGTTAGATACACGTAATATGCTAGATGTATGGAGCATGTACAACTTTTTAAAAAAATATATAATTACTATGCCATTCATTAGATCATTTTATATTTCATTAGTTATAAAGGAGACGAGATAAAATGAAAAAATCCATAGACTATAAAATTGATCTCTATACTTTGGAAAGAGGTAATGGATTTTCATGAATCACTTTGTGTAAACGTTATAACACCATGAAATTTAATCAATTTTCTTTTATATACAGATTAGCTGTTTATTTTTTTGTGGTTATTTGGTTCACCAAGTTATATAAATTAAAAAAATTATAATTAGTTATATTTGAAATTTTATTCCTGAATCCTAAGCGAAAGTAAAAAAAAAAAAAAAAAAAAATAGATAAATTAAATTTAAAAACAAAATATGAACTAGTATGTAATGTTAGTGTTTATATTTTATGCTGTTATCGAAAATCAATCACAACAGTTTCTTATGAATTGTGATCGTGATTTTTTTCTCAAAACATGTGGTTTATTTTGTTTTGTTTTTTTGCACATGGTGTACTTGCTAGATTTTGATGAGTACAGATGGATTATTTATTAAGATAAATTGTTCAGGAATAATTTATTAAAATAAATCATTATTAGTACTATAATATTAGGAAATATTTCAAAGGAAACCCATTTGTATTTAAATAACTCGATACAAATAAAGTAAAATTTATATTTTGTTTGGAGATAAAAAAAATATATGATTTTATTATTCAGTAATAAAATGGTTAAAGAAAAAAAAAAATCATAAAATTCTAAACATTTTTCTTACAGTTAAGAGTAGTTTATTTCATAGTTGCAACTTAAGATTTGTTCAAAGATCCAAATAATAAAATTGAAATCAAGTACGAAAGTTAGAAAATACACAGTTATGTTAAAATGGCGCAAAAAAAAAAAAAAAAAAAAAAAAAAAAAAAAAAAAAAAAAAAAAAAAAAATATATATATATATATATATATATATATATATATATATATATATATATATGTGTGTGTGTGTGTGTGTTCAGTCACTTTTTTAAACAATATGTGAAATTAAATGATGTACTTTGTAGAATATTTAGCCCAAAAAAGGATAAAGAAACGGGAGAATTTTAAGGCTTCACAATACGGAACTATGCGAGTTATATCCGGTAAATATAGTTCAGATAATAGTAGCGCGACGCTTAAAATGGGCATGTAAAGTTGTTTGGATCAGTAATGACCGAATTCAGTAAAAAATAATTGTTTTGAGCCGTCGGGTAGACCAAGACGTAGATGGGAGAATTGCGTCAGGGCCAACCTGGGGAATTTGGGTTTTGAGGGAGGAGGTTGGACGGAGGTGTGTCGTCAACGGTTGGTATTGTAGGCAACTAACTTTTGGGTTTGCTAAGCCTTTATTTATTATTGTTATCAAATTATTACAGAGATTTAAATGTGAGCATAACAGCCTTATTTCTAACTAGGAAAGTTCTAAATATTAGAAAACTTATATAGCTTAAGCTCTTTCCGATTCTAACCTTATTCTTAGGTGTTTGAATGAAAACAACAGTATAAGTTCTGCGTACATTTAATTGATGGAGGCAGGTTTTAGAATCATTTATCTGCCTTTAAGGTATATTCAGGATGTTGCTTAATAAAGTTTTGGACAGTTTCAAAACTACAGAACTTGCTAGTTTTGAAACTGTCTTTTAGTTTGCTCAACTTTCGTTTTAACTTGTCTGTTTCACTTTGTTCAATCACTTAAAAGTACTTATTACAATATGAAGAATTTCATTGTAATGATATTATATTAGGATTTATTTATATATTGTCTATTACAACTATTAGGTCTAGTTGATAATGATTTCTGGATTTCTTCCAGTCCACTATTGTAGTTTAATGCCTTTCATGATTTCAAGCTTGTTTTGTACTATTTGTTAGCGAAACCTATTTTTTTTTTTAAATATTTATATTTTTTTCATCCATCTAACAATTACTTGGTTTCTAATGAATACATAGTAACTGGAATATTTTGCTCTATAGATTAATTACTTGAGATACGGAATATTGGCATTGTATTCTAAGAATAGTTTCGAAAGTCAAACATTCATAATCTGATTTAAAAGCTTAAATACGTTTCAAAACATCAGCTCTATACTACACAGAGCATATGTGTTAAATTTTAAGGATGAGACAAGAAATCAAACATATTGATATCTTAGGATACTAAGATGTAATTGTGTTTAAACTATTTATTGATATTTACAATTGTATACATAATATACAAGTGAATTTGGGAAAAATGGTTACAATGACATATCAATAATATGTAAAGAACTACTTACCAGTACCACTTCAATAAAAGTTCTACATTTGAAGGTCTCTTGGTCATATACTTTTCAGACGCCTCGGGGGAATATCGGGAATTGAGTGTGTGGAAAGTTGGCAGACTTGTGGATTCGAGTGGGTATGGGGTTTACTATGAAATAAGAGGGATCTGGTTAGGGTCAAATTAGCAACATATGGAACATTAAGATCTTTATGGATAAGTTTGTTTGTGACATAATTAGAAGCATTGAAGTTTTTAAAAAGAATTTTGAATTGGAGGGATTGGAAACGTTAAGAATAAGAAGGTTTAGTGAAGACCCAAAGCTATTACAATGTCTAAAAACCAAAAAACCTACCTATATTCTTGATCTACTAACTCTGCACTCTTCTTGAACACTAGATCCCAACCTTTTAATTCGTATATCCCCTCACATGAAACTGCTTCCTTTGACAAATCCTTCATCATTCGTGCTATCTCCTTCTGGAATTCCCTACACACTTCTATTCGTAAAGCAGCTTCCATAACTTCCTTTAAAAATAATTTGTTTTTGTACCTTTTAGACAATCAATCTTCGGCAAATATGTCAATAATTAAATAAATACTCAGAATTACTTTTTTATTATTATATTTTTTTCTCTTTCTTTCTTTTATATGTTCAAATATAAACGATTGTATTTTATGTTATTATTATTATTTCATGTATATGTTTTTTAATTTAATTTAATTTTTTTCCTGTCAAAAATTTATGCTGTAATTACTAAAGCATTTAATTTGTAAATAATAGGCCAGAAAATTATACTCTTAACTGTTCATTATTTTATTCTTAGGGGATAGTAAGTCCCAGAATAAAGTTTAATTTTTTCATTAAGAGGTTTGAACGCTGGTCTAGTAAATGTTGTAGTAGTCGGAAATAACGCGAAAGTTTCTTTTGTTTTGTGTCTGGTATGTTAAGATATAAATTAATTGATTCATACAAATTAACTGACCACTGGTTAACATAAATTGAATTAAAAATAAAAATGAGTTCAAAGTACAGTCCACCAAAATATTACTATATTATCAACATAATATATTCATTTATATTATTGCGAGAATGATGCTGACCCGGAGGAAAAAATGAGAAATTACGAGGCCAAAACAAGGCATCTAATGAAATGAGATGTAGCCGTGGCAACCCCCACCTTGAGAGGAGGCGCTTAATTTTAGGGGCATTATTTTAAATTTAACCTCGGGGAAAGTTTGCTAACAGAGGAGCCGCCGGTGATAATGAAAAATAAGAAAGAAAAATGGGGATACACGGCCTTATTGTAAAGTCTAATGACCTGAGGGCCGGTGTAAAAGTATTAAAAATACGAGTGTTGTGGGGCCCGAGGGTGGAGAGGGGTGAGGGGGTGGGGAGGGGGGTAGATGAGATAGGGAATATGGCGGGCAGTGATAACTCAGAGCGGATCAAGATATTAGGCCCTGCTCTCTTATTTGTATGTAAATGTCCAAGCCGTCGGCTGGCTGTATTCTTATTAAAAGTGCCCCTCCCAGTCTTCTATTCCCTCCAATTATTGCTCCTCTTTTCCACCCTCACTTATCAAAATCTCATCGCCTCTGTCCCATCATCTATTTCATCATCCCTGTCCGATGCGTTTTCCTAATTTTTATTGAAATGTTATACTTTTAATTTCTCTTAGAAATAGTGAAATTGTATCTCTCCACATTAGTCAGCCAGTAGCAAAATCTATTTCACGGTTTCATGATCAAATTATAAAGTGGGGCGTTTCTCCTATTGATATTATTTTAAATAAAATATTTTACTATAAAATAAAAGTATCGACCAACCAGCGATTGCTCCATTTTTTAACCTCTAATGATTGATTCCTGTTTCTTGGTGCGCTATAATCAAAAATGACCTTAGTTCAGCTTTACTTGAGGTACGCATTTTGGTATGGAAGGATCAATACAATAAGCATTAATGAATCAATTGCCATTTCTATTGGAATTTTTTTATTTGAAAACTGGTTTTGATTAATAAAGGAATTCTGATATATATCAGGGTCTTGAGTTGACTAATTGTGTCAAAACCTCGATTCTCGGTAACCCTCCGACACATCTGAAAAGAAGATAGCTTCTGTACCTTCAAGTGTAGATTTTATCGAATTAGTGCAAATTTTAAATTTCTTTATAAGCTATTGAAATCTTGTTGTAATCATATTTCCTGATGAAATCTCTCGCTTACCTCTTCACAAGCCGTTACCAGATGTTAGGAAATCAGTCTAAAATATACAGATCTAAATATTGAACAACCTAAATTTTGGTACTTCTGTTGCTTTGTCTCAATGATAGACTTGAAATTAGGATTCTTCTTGTTGCCCTGAAACTTGGTTACAGCATTTTTATAGGAAACCGAAGATTCTTCTTCAGCACATTCCACGAACGTGACGGATAAAAACTATATTTATTTTTAGATTCAGCTCAAAAAATGCATGGAAGTCCATCAAAAATTTTGATAAAACATTATACAATCGAAAAAATGCCGGTCGGTAAAATTGGGGAAATAAAAAAAACAATATTTCAATCAACTGAATCACTGAACTGATTGGTAAGAATGTTATAAAAGCATTGCCATACATGCCAGTGTTTCTAATATGATTCCTAAAAAAAATCTATTTTATAATATAATAAAATAATAGTTCTATGATGACTGAGATAGAACATGATGAAGACAACATATTCTAAGACACCTGAATAGTAAAAAATGCCATTCTCCTTTAGCTTGGTCTTTACCTTCTTGTCTGGATGAGACCTCTCTAAGGTGAAAAATGTTGGACTTTTTGCCTCGTTGTCCCCATTATTATTATTATTATATGGGCACTACGGTCCTACAAGGACCCGGGCCTCCTCCGCAACGGACCACCAATCTCTTCGATCCTGCGCTCTCTCTCTGCATTTCTGAACCCTCATCCGCCTCAAAACCTCCTCCACATCGTCCATCCATCTGATTCGGGGACGTCCTCTCCCTCTCCTGCCATCTGGTTTCCAGTATAGCATTTTCTTTGGCACTCTTTGGTTGGTCATTCTTTCTACATGACCTAACCACTTAATACGCGCTCTTTTTATCATGGCCACGATGTCGGACTCCCCAAACAGGATTATAATCTCTTCATTATATCTTCTCCTCCAAAAACCATTCTTGAAGGCTCCGCCCCATATTCTCCTCAACACTCTCCTTTCCCAGGCGTTGAGCATCATTTCTGCTTTTTTTGTTAAGGGCCATGTTTCGCATCCATACATTACCACTGGCCTTACAATGGTCTTGTAAATAAGAATTTTCATTCTTTTAGAAAAAGATTTGAAGTTGAACACTTTCTGAAGGGAGAAATAGCACCTGTTTCCTTCTGCTATTCTTGCTTTTATTTCACTTTCAATTCTATTATCTGTTGTGACCAGGCTTCCCAAGTACTGGAACTGGTTTACGGACCTAAAATTATGATTTGTGAAAGTTACTTCATCATTTTCTTCGGTTCTCCATCTTGACCTTTTCATGTAGACTGTCTTATTCTCGTTCACTGCAAGACCCAGCTGTATAGCTGCCTCTTCGAATTCTTGGAAGGTTCACGCTTGGAAGTTCACGGTTGGAACATTCTTGGTAGGATAATGCTGCTTGGGTTTTAGAAATTATAACCACATCATCGTCATATGCTAGGTGTTGTGACAGGCGATTATATATAGTCCCCCCTGGATTTGTCCTGATACCGCGGATAGCTGCTTCCAGGGCTATATTAAACAGAATTGGAGATAGAGGATCACCCTGCCTTAGGCCATTATTAACACTAAATTCGTCTGACAGGGAATTTCCATACTTTACTTGACAAGTAGTCTTGGTTAACGTCATTTTTGTCAGTCTAACTAGTTTTTTTAGTATGCCGATATCTAACATAATTTTTATGAGTATCTCTCTATCCACACTGTCATATGCCTGCTGAAAATCTACAAAGAGAAAATGCATTTCTGTTTTGGATTCATGACACTTTCTATTGCCTGCCTCAGGGAGAATATCTGGTCAACTTTTGATCTTCCGGGCCTGAAGCCTCCTTGATATTCTCCTACAATACTTTCAGTGAATTCAGTCAACCTTTTTTGTAGAAGCACTGCCATTATTTTATATTGTACTTAAAAGAAAAATGCCTCTATAATTGTCGCATTCTAACTTGTCTCCTTTTTTGTGTATGGGACATATTGCTGCTTTTGTCCAATCTTCGGGCATGTTTTCTTCTAACCATATATCAAATATTAAATTATAAATTTCTTCCCATAGATCATTACCACCATGTTTTAACATCTCTGTGGTGATCTCATCGAGCCCTGGCGACTTGTGATTCTTCATTGACATAATGATGTCAATTATTTCTTCTTTCTCTGGTGCTTCTACTTCTTCAGCTCCCTCTTGTGCATTACCTAGGAGTTTCTTTAGATCTACATTGTCTTTAGATATTTGATCAGTGATTTCTGTGTTTAATAATTCACTAAAGTACTGGATCCACCTTTCGAGAATGGCCGTCTTTTCTCCTAACAAATTTCCATCTTTCCCTTTACACAGTTCAGTCCTGGCTTGGAAACCTGTTTTTATTTTCTTTACTTCCTTGTAAAACTTTCTTGTTTCCTTCCTTCTCCAGGAATCTTGCAACTTTTCAAGTTTCTCCTTTTCATGTGCTCTCTTCTTCTGCCTACACACTCTTTTCGCTTCTTTTTGACATAAAATACTGTAAGCTTCCTCTAGTTTTTCTTTTTAACATGCTTAGTCTTGCGTTGTTTCTTTCTTCCAGAACTCTCTCGCACTCTTCATCAAATCAGTTATTGAAGGAAGAAAATCTAATAATTCTTTAAAGCACTTTTATTTTTCTTGTGTTAATGTAATTGATAAAATAAAATTTAATTGCTAATTAATAAATAATTTTTTTAATTTTATAAAATAAAATGCTATAAATTGAAAGCGTGCGTTTCCTTTACTGCTGTACTTTAGGAAACTTCACGATGTAGGTTTTTTTTTTTTTTTTTTTTAATTCATAAATGGTCTTTCTAATCCCTTTTACAATATTATATCGACTCTGGTTTTTAAAAAAGTTAATTTTGACTTAACGAAGTCTAAACTTAGAGGTTTCTAAGCGTGTATTTAAGTTCTTATTCTTTATTATTATTTTTTAACTGCTAAGTTAAAACCCTCTTGAATGCTGCATGTCCTATGTAGAGAACCCAGAGTTTAATTATAAATTTCATTTTAGGGTAGCAAGTGTTATAGGGAAAGTTGAAAAACTCCAAGACGACGAATAATGAGGAGGTGGCTGAGAAGCGACCCCCCACCCCTTCCACTTCTACTGCCCGCCCTTGATAATTGATATTAATTGCCTTTCCCCTACTAAATCCTCATCCTCCGTCTCATACTAACTTTGTCCTATTTCTTTTCTTTTTCCAGTTTCCTTTTTGTTTTGGGTTTAGGCGACAGATACTTAAAATCATGTTGTAAAGCATTTTATTTAAATCAAGAGGTTTAGTTGAAAAATAAAATACCTAAATTATGTAATTTAGACTAGGCTGTTGATGTTTCAATAAGTATTGTTAAAACATTGATGTATTAAAAAATTGAAGGATTTGACAGTTTTGTCAAGGCGGGTATCTATTAAGTTTGTGAAACACCAGCGCTCCTAGCGTGTAACAAATGGATATGTTTCAGCGTTCCGAATGCTTAAAAGTTTGACAACATTCTAGAGAGTTGTCGGTTCTTGTCCGAACTGAAATTGTAGCGCTCTATGCTCTTAAACGCCATTCTTCTAAGAGTGTACCTATCCTAACGTAATCTTAAACGTCTACCCAATCATATTTTGTAATAAAAGGGGTGGACGAAAAATATGAAATGAAATGAAAAATAAACTTTATTCTGGGACTTATTGTCCCCTAAGAATAAAAATAATGCACAATTAAGAGTACAATTGTCTGGCCAATTATTTACAAATTAGATGTTCCAGTAATTAAAGCATACATTTTTTACAGGAAAAAAAAATTAAATTGAATAAAAAAAAAAAAAAATAAATTAATATATGAAATAATAATTATAACATAAAATACAATCGTATACATATATACATATACATACATACACACATACATACATATATATATATATATATATATACATACATATATACATACACATTCACACATACACATACATACATACACATACACACATACATGAACGTATAAAAAAAAGAAGAGAAGAAAAAAAAAAAAAAAAAAGTGTTCATTTGATTATTGACATCTTTGCGGAAGATTGATTGTCTAAAAGGTACTGGAATAGGTTAGGTTTTTTAAAGGAGGTTATGGAAGCTGCTTTACGAATAGAAGTGGGTAAGGAATTCCAGAAGGAGGTAGCACGAATGATGAAGGATTTGTCAAAGGAAGCGGTTTTATGTGAGGGTATATACAGGTTAAAAGGTTGGGATCTAGTGTTTAGGTGGTGGATAGAAGAACGCAGAGTTAATAAATCAAGAATATAGGTAGGGTTTTGGGTTTTTAGGCATTGGTATATGAAGGTACCCAGAAAGTATTGCCGTCGAAATTTAGGAAATAGCCACCCAAGCTCAGAGTATCGGCAAGTAACGTGTGACCGTCTAGGGATCCCGAAGATAAACCTAATGAAACAGTTCATCAGTCTCCTCAGCTTCATCTCGAGATCCCCAGACAGTCCCCCATAAACCAAACAACAGTAATCAAAGCAAGGGAAAACAAGAGAGGACACTAAAAGTTGACGGGTACTCTAGGAAAAGAAATCTCGGGATCTATACAGTTGTTTAAGGATTATGATGGATTTTTTGGAAATTTGGGCGATATGGTTATTCCAGGAAAGGTGATGATCAAAGGTAACTCCTAAATTTTTAATGGAGTTTTGGAACTGAATAGGAAGGTTATTAAGGTAAAGCAATGGGTAGTAAGGAAGGGTATGGAGGATGGGTTTTGAACCGATGAGGATAGCCTTAGTTTTCTTTGGATTCAGATATAACTTATTCTTCACTGCCCAACGGTTGATGTTATCAATGTCTTCCTGAAGTTTACGAGATGCCTCGAGCATATCTGAAGGATGGAAAGATAGGTAGATTTGAAGGTCGTCTGCATATAGGTGATAATTGGAATTGTGGATAAAGCTGGGTAAGTCATTGATATAGATAGAAAATAGGGTTGGTGACAGGGAGGATCCTTGTGGAACACCTTGGGTTAAAGGTAGGGAAGATGAAGGAGGACTGTTGGGTATGATGACTGACTGGGAACGATGAGATAAGAAGGAGTGGAACCAATTTAGGGCACTATTAGATAGGGAGAAATTTTGAAGTTTAGATAGGAGAATTGAATGGTCAACACAATCGAAAGCTTTTGAGAAATCAAACATGACAAGGATCGTAATTTAATCGTAAAATATCTAGTGCTTATCGATTTAAATTAAAAGGACCTTACATTATGGAATCCTAAAGATGCTCATTATTAAAAGAAGATGCTTGGAAACAAGCAAATCTATTACTCATGGCCGATAATTCTAATGTTAATGTGAGTACATCTTCAGCTGATGACTTGTCCCTTCAACTATCACTGGCAATTTTTGTTGAAGGAATATGATCGCTGGTAGTTCTTGAATATAGTGTTGCAACCCCCTACTTTGAATTAGTGAACGAGTTTTCGAAGCTACAATTTTCTAGCTAAACAAAGAGTGAACTCTCGCTGCTCGGATCAGCTTTGAAAGTTTATTCTTACTTGCAACGGCGGCTCTTTCAGTTGCAGTTGGAAGATAGGGAGTCAGCTGAACACACTGATTTAGTTCTTCACACGGACGTCAGGTGGTTGAGTCGCGGAAAATTCCTAGAAAGGTTTCAAGAATTATTGCCCGAAATAACAGCTTTTCTAGACGAAAGAGGTGATGACACTCAGATTTTGAAAAACGAAAAATGGCTAAATGATTTGGCATTTTTGACTGACATCACAATGCACTTAAACACCGTTAACTTGGAGCTTCAAGGTAAAGGAAAAACTATTATTGAGATGATTAGCGCAGTAAACGCATTCAAAAGTAATTGCAACTTATGATAGATCAACTGAAAAGAAAGGATCTGAAACATTTTCCGTCTTTGAAAGCAAGGATTCCTCAGTTGAATTATGATACGTATGAGGCTGAATTATCAAATATTTTGGGACAATTCGAAATGCGTTTTTTATGATTGCAGTAAATTGGAAAATATAGCATCATTTATGAGTTATCCTTTTTCATGTAAAAACATTGAGGAATTAGCTACTGAAATAGCAAGTCAGTTTAATATGAACTCATGTTCTGTTGAAAATGAGTTGGTGCAGATTATATCAGATATACATCTCAAAGCTACAGCATCTGATACAAATTTCTGGTGTTTTATATCTGAAGATAAATATCCGAATGTAAGGCAAATCGCCCTTCAACTGACGGCATTTTTCGGGTCAACTTACTTGTGCGAGTCTGCATTTTCTGAAATGAAGATAATTAAGTCAAAATATCGCAATCGACTAACTGACGATCATATGTCATCATGCTTGAGATTAGCACTCAGTGGTTACGTACCATCTTATGAAAAGTATGCTGAGGACATGCAGTGCCACGCTTCAACATCCAAAGCCACTCCTTAGTTAAGTTTAACACCATATGTAACTCTTTTGTTTTGTAACAACAAATAAACTCGCAATTTTGAATAACTATGAGTTTTTTCATTGATATTGTAGAGAAGAACCTAACTAAACCTAACCCAAACCTTGACTAAAATAATGTACCGATATTGTGCAGAAAGCTAATATCTATATATGCTACGGTACACCCTACCTAGGTAGGTAGGGTGTATCGTGTATGTACGACAACCCTGCATCACACACACTTGCAGTCTCAGAGTCGATCGTAAGTAGTCTAAAAATATTGAGGTAGATCGCCAGCAGTTCAAGTTTGAGCACCCCTGATATAAGGGATAATGTGATTATATAAAGAGGTAACATGATGGAAGGGATCGTGTAGGGCTACCTATCTCATATTTAACCAAGGAATAATACGCAATAAAAGGTACATTGAAGGACCAAGGCTAAACTGTAATTACTAACTGCAGAAGAGGCTCTATATCTGACACCAGTGGCAGCCTGTGGAGGGGGAGTGGGAAGTGGGGAGGACGGTGTAGGGATTGCAATATAGAGCAAATGAAAAGGCTGTCCAGTGGTCTGTCCCAACTTCTGTAATAAGATCAGCGGCAACTCTTCTCCGACATCCTCTGTTTCCTCCAATAACTTTCCTCTATATACATTCTGGGGGCACAAATTGTTTTCAGAGGATACACATCCTTCTGACAAAAGGCAATAAGTGTGCTATATCTCAGTAAATATTATCATACAAACAGTCGCCATGAGATGACAATAAGTTTCATTATGGTATCCGAATAAAAGCAATCGTCAATTGTTTAAACTATTTATTATTTTTTCGGATTGCTGGAGTTTACTTACATACTTTGGTTCTTCTTTTGTTGTCTACTATTCTTTTTCGGCGTTTCTTCATCAATATCCTCGCTTTTCCGTTCAGTTCAAACTTGATTTTTTTCTCTTATGGAATAGATAATTTGGCAACTTGTTTCGAAACATCATTCCTTTACAGATTTTTTTTTTATAATGAGGAATCGATAGCCTAGCAAGTTGGGGTCTCAGCGCGCTCGGTACAGAAAGTCGTGGGTTCGAAATCCACCTGGGCAGGTTAGAATCTATTTCTTGCGGACCCACAAAACGACCTTCCTATTCTGGCTAGCATTTTGCTAAGTTAATTGATTTTTTATCTATATATTGTCATAGTTTCATACGTATTTCTATATTATTATATCCTTTTGTCTTTTGAATAAAGGTTTTTTTAATTATGATTTTTCGTTTAGCTATTTTCTTAAAGATTATACAATCGGTATTAACTCAAACCCACTCGTATTGAGGACTGGGTGCGCCTAGAGTTTTAATACATATCGTCATTTATAATTATCTTAAATGGTCTTAAGGATATTCGAATAGATAGACCACTAAATTAAGGATTAGGACCATAAACCTGAAGGAAACAGGGCCAGAATTCGAAATATCATCTGGTATAATGAAGACATAATGGAAGGATGTAGGGAGTATTTTAAAGACTTGCTGGATGGCTGAGATTTATATTATAGACACAAAACGAGGATGTTTTTCCTGGGAATAATACCAGAGAAAAGTAGATACAAGAAGTTACCTACCTCCAAGATTAAACCCGGTAAGCTAATAGGGCTTTATTCTGCAGTACTGGAAGTCGCCGTCATCGTCCCGATTTATAAGAAGGGTTATTAGATTATTATAACGTTCACTGAGTAATACCACCCTGTATAATTCAGTAAGATTTACTTGAATATCCTGCAGGCAAGGATCAAGAGTCGAAAGATCTAATTATCACTATGAGACAAATCACCGAGGAGTTTCTTGTAAAGAGACAAGAGCTCTTATGGTGGTTAATTGATGTATACAAGGCCTTTGATAGAGCAATGAAAGGGGTTATAGTAACGGCTTTGAATGTTAAAAAGGTAAATTACGGTCTTATTCGAGTGGTTAGCAGTCTTCCACAAAACCAAAAATGATCATACATCCCGAGACAGCTATATGGATATGGCAAGGATACAGCTTGAGCCCTCTCTTCATATTATTTCTGAGTCTATCACTGAGAGCCAATGTAAGACTGGAATTTTTACCTACTGTAAGGCGAAATAATTTTTAATAAATCACAAAGCCGAAATAAGCTTTAATAAATTCTTCTGTATGATAAAGGACTCGCTGCTTACTATGTATTTATAAATCTATTTTTTCAATTAAATTATTAAGTTGGTTCGTTCAACTTCAACTGCTTTCGTTGAGACTATTTTTTGCAGTTAATAACTATTAAATATAGTTAGATGCATGATTTCGGAAAACTAACAACTACAATTTGTTAGTTATGTGTTTTGTTCAAGAAATAATGTAGGTTACTAAACCCTGTATTTTTGGCGTCAATCTCAATTAATGATAACGCGAGCATTCCCTATATGAACTTACATTGAGTAAAAAGGCAACAAGGTTTTGATGCTTTCATAAAAGCGTAAAAATTTTAGTTTTCTTTACTTTTAATATTACTTAAATATACTTCAGCTGCTACAGAAACATCTAAACGAGTTAAATCCTTGTGCATATGTTGTTAAACGTAAACTAAATCACAGCCCCCTGGAATGATTTTTGTTTTAAACTCTTACAAGACTAAAGCGGCATCATTTGAACTTTATGAAAGCATTTTATAGCGCATAAAATTTAAATACAAGAGGGAGAAATTTAGCCGTGAAAGGTGTTATTAAGAGAGGAGGGTTGTGATTATGTCGGGCGGGATATAACGAGTGTAAGAACCCTGATCGTAACAAGAAACGTTAAAAGTAATCGTTAAGAGCACCCTTTCTCGCCGAATGGGAAATTAAATTCATAACATCCTGAGAGTTTTCTGGAGGGGCAGGTCGGAGGAGGGCTGGGAAGTCTAATGCCTGTTTGATTGTGCTTGCCTTTATGAGTAATGAGCCAGCCAGCACCTGAGCGCACTTACACTCACTCTAATACCCTCGCCACCTGTTCTCCACCCAACAACTTTACACACTAAATACACAGTTCCACGGCTCCAGAACTAGCGACAATTTGCATAAATAGAGGCGGCCACTTTACACCCACCAACTGGTTTATGTCCCTATCTCAGGCAACTATCAAGTATTTTACCGCTCCTTCCCTTCCCCTCTAGCCCCTGGTAATATTGTTTTCATTTGTTTGACGATCAATCTTACTGAAATATATCTGTTGAGGTAGCTTGGAACAGATGTTATCAAGTAGGTACTTTCCTTGACAGTTACCCATGAAATGGGGGAGGGGAATACTTAATATATACGCATTCTTTAATACAGTCTTTTAAATTGGGTAATTTTCTAAACTTTCATAAACACACTATGCATATAAAATATATAAACTGTTGTTCGCCCAACCTTCATACGTATCAAAGGATTCTCTATATAAGAAAATATGTAATCTAATTCATTAGGAAGCGGTGTGACTCAGTATGTAAGGCACTTGACTTCCATCATCCGGGGCACGAGTTCGATGCTGGCTGAAGGCAAAATATTTATTTTTTGTTTCTTCAGCCGAGGATCACCTTCGGAGTCTGGAGACTCTCCTGGGGCACATTCAGCCTCTATAAAGTGCGTATCAACAATTGGGGGGGGGGGAAACTCGGCCGTAAAGCTTGATTGTGATTGTGAACCACATTACCTCATTGTATAACTGGTGGTAACTAAACAATACTCGCTCACTAATGTCTTAACCCAAGGGACTCTTTATAGTTTTTAGCGGTACAGGTTTTTTAAAATTCCATTTCTTAATATGCACCGACAAATTATGAGGTTCAGGTATGAAATTGGTTGAAAGTTTTCTGGTCTATTCATTAAAGTGGAAGGCAAGAGATTTGGTGATAGTTTAACCCAAGTCTGTTCATATCATTAAAATATGATCTAACGGATTATAGAAACTATAATGTTTAAAAAAAAAAATGATTTATTACTTTTTTCTAACGTAATTTGTAGGCTTTCTTCCCAAATTTCGGGCACGACAACTGAATCTTTATTCCTACCATTGTAGATTCCTGGGGTTTGTTGCACGCTGAGCATTGGCACTGTATGTAACCCTCCTATTTCTAGGTCGTCACCCATTCAGGTTGTCACTAAACTTAGCTTCGCTCAACAAAAGTATTTAAAACTATTCCACTTGCTAATTTTTCCCCTCTCAATCGAATTGATTGATCCAGTAAATTTAATGAAATACTGAATTATCTTGTTAGATAGGGTGGGTAGAACTTTGTGGAAAAGCCTCTGAAGAATGATGTTTCCAGATCTGCCAGGATCTAACGATTTTTAAGACCGAAAGGTATTCCGCCATTTTTGTCCTTTTTAAAATTGATTAAATATTTTTGATTTATTTCCTCAATAGGCACTACCTCCAAGGCGACTGAAAAGTACTAGTTTCAGGTATATAATGTAGAATGAAATTTCAATTTTCAATGAATATTATTTCTTTCAAATCAGTTATGAAAGAGACAAAATATGCTTTAACGTAAAATTCAGTTATAAATTTCAAAATCCATATTTCCATATTCTTGATGGATGAAATATGAAAAAAATGTCCAATCCAGTAGTCGTTAAGAATATTATACAGATAACGTCTTAGTATTAAGTACATCTGTTTTATATTAATTTTTATTTATTCTTTATATTTTTCCTTTTAAATATATCGTTATAAACCTATAAACAATTTATGTTTAAATACCCTTCAAGGAAACGGTGTACATACGTACTGCTATGCATATATATGGTCAAAATAGTTGAATTTTAAAGTAATTTACAATAATGGACTTCATGTTTGCAAAATTTATATTTTAGATCACCTGTTCATTGTTTCTGATAGCGTATTTTTTATATAGCTAAGTTTTATTTTACAAAAGAAAAAATTATAAAAAAATTATCTTGCTATATGCATAAAATTAATTTTAACTATAAAGTGATAATTAGTCATCAAAAAAGAAAGAAATGTAAGTGGAATGTCTCTAAGATTAAGCTGTCTTGTTTAGTATAATTTTCGCCTCAAAGGTAGTTTTTGACATCTAGCCTCAGGCCGGACGACTAAAAAATTTGGATATAGGTTGCACCTGCCTAATCTTATAATAATTATCAAATTAAATATTAAATATCGTTTATCTCATCTATTGTGTATTAATTTTTTTATATATCCCGTTATGCTAAATTTGAACTCTAAATGACCTCATTATGTTTGTTCTGGAGGTATAGGAAATTTGGCTTTTACACATAAAGGTTACATGAAACATCGCTTTATGGCATTGAATATTTTCACTGAATCATTGAAGGTTGGAATAAGAAGGTGATTCCGATAAATTTATATAAGTATAGCAACATAAATATAAAAGAAACTACATTAAATAGTAAAAACAAATTAGGGGATTAAAGATAATATATAATAATATATAAAAAACATATAATATATATGAATTGATAGTATGTATATAAAGGGTGAATCTCTCTTATTGTAAAAAAAAAAATAAATAAATAAAAATAAAAAATAAAATAAAAAAATAAAAAAATTGGTTGAAACTAGATCAAAAATGAAGAAAAATGCCGCAGACCTTACCTTTCTATTCCAATCCGTTGCAGATATAGGATAATTCCATGACTTTTGTTAAAAAAAAGTTAGTAAGAAAATGAACCATTATTTTCTATAAACAATTAATTTTTTCTTTGCTTTTTATTTCAATAGAAGTGTTTATTATGTTTAAAATACATATTTCCATTAAGCGATTATCATGATGTCTTTTACTCAAGTAACTGATTTGTATGCCTAATAAAAACACAATGTTTTTTTCTGATTTTAAAGTTAAATTTCTCCTTGAAATCGATTCGAAATCATTAATTTGGTTATATCATATGAAAGCTGGTTAAATTATTAAGTTTCTGTAAGATTTGCAGTTTTTTTGGATAGCTTTTTTTTTAAAAAAAGTGATCGTTGAAGTATTATAAGACATTGTAACTTCCCTAAATAAGGTGAAGATCAAGTTTTATGTCCTAAGTTTGTAAAATTAAGGTTATATGTACTCCGCTATTATAGAAAATTTAATGCTTAATTCAAAAATGTGGTCAAAATTTGATAAATGTTTAAACAAATGGAGATATTAGAGCTTTTATAGCAAAAAAACGTGGTTTCCTCAAAAACGTTTTGTAATTACCGTATATCTGCAACGGATTGGAATAGAAAGGTAAAGTCTGCGGCGTTTTTCTTCATTCACATCGTTTCAACCTATCTAGAGTAAAGCTTCTACAATGTCAGTCAAAAATGATAGTATAATAAACAAGTTCGGTTTGGTGCTACACATAGTCAATACCTATTGAATATCATACATTTACAAATGAAACTCATTTTTAATTTGAAATTATTAATTACGGATTTTAAAAATATAAAATTTAAAAAAAAATGATTTATGTTTTATACTAGTTAGTTATAAAACTTCATGTGCACAAGTTTATCTTTATTTAATGTTTCATTTTTTTAATACATATTATTGAATTCTACTTCTCTCCAAAGTAAAGCTATCGGTTTCAACTATTTACACACATTACTTTACCAGTAATTGGTTTAAATGCCTTTACCACTGCGATGGTTTTGAGGAAAATAACTCTTCACGTCGAATTCTTACACTTCCTCGTAAATATATATACTATAGTCTGCTGGTTTAATATGTGGTATTTACGCAGGATGAGGCAAAGTTTTTGCTGTTCGAGATTCCGATAACATTTATGCTCTCAAAAGAGAACGATGTGCAGTGGCATTGCCATATATCAAAGTTTCTGTAGACAAAAGCGTGGTGCTTTGCACTCAAATCTACTTGAACTCTTATGCAATCATATCACTTAAATGACCCCAAAAAGCCAGTTTAAGTCACAATTAGTTAAAGAATAAGTTTAAATAAGCACTAATATAAATAGTAGGAATAAAAATAATCTTAAACGATTAATTATATGAGTTGGAATAAATAGTTGTGTTCATGTACAACGACTTTTGTTAGAACCTATAATATTAAAAAAATATGGAATGTTCCACACTTTTATTGGTCATTCATATAATATAACTTAAAAAAATTAAGTGCATTCATTATAATTACTATATTCTATAGTAATTATAGGCTAGTAGTTAGAATTGATGAATTAATTGCCACTTCTATTGAAATTCTTTTATTTGAAAACTATTATTCTTTTAAAATAATAATTTCAATTGAAGAAGCAATTAATTCATCAAGCCTCAAGAGGTTTAAGCTAGGTCATATTTGTGTAAACTCTCTACTTTGTCTTATTTTATATTTACTATTTATAGGTATATGCAGTTAGTAACAAAAGTCTGTGTACCCATTATCAAAATACCTATTCATATTTGTTTTTTAAAAGTAAATAGCTTTATTTATTGTGTTATGGATGTAATTCAAATGAATGTGCCAACTCATAGACTTCAATTTTTTTTTTTTTTTTTTTTTCGTAATTTCGGATTTATAATAATTTATTAAGAAAATGTATGCTAAAACCTTGTTCATACTCTTGAGTATTACTGGTATTGTACACTTATAAGATATATTTAGTCTTCTAATATATGTTGCTGTACGTGGAAGAAATTTTTTCTGATTTCTAGAAAAATCTCTATAATGAGAACTCTCTCTATATATATATATATATATATATATATATATTGAATATTATATAAAATGTACAAATGTATATATATATATTTTTTATACACCTTAATTAAAATTTAAAAATGTACAAAATATATAATATCAAGTAAATCTATTGACAACGCTTATAATAACATGTTAAAACTTGAAAAGAACTACTCATCAGTAGCACTTTATTAAAAATTCTATACTAGAAGGTCTCTAGGCCATCTTCGTTTCAGACACCTCGGAGGGTTATCAGGAATGGAGTGGGAAGCAAGTTGAGAAACTAACGGATTTGAGTGATTATGGAGCTTACTATGAAAGGATAGGTACCTGGTGTGAGCTAAATCAGCAACATATGGAACAATAAGATCTTCATGGATAAGTTTATTGGTGACAAAGTAAGGAGCATTGAGGATTTTTCGAAGGATTTTGGATTGTAAGGATTCAATAAGAGATCAATTGGATGGTTTAGTTGAGCCTCAAAGCTCAACTCCGTACGTCCAAATAGGTCTAATCAAAGTCATGTATATGTGTCATTTGTAATTAACTGGGAGCTTTGAACGTTTCTCTAGTAAATGTTGAAGTAGACGACGGGCTGTTTCTTGTCGTTTTATTCATGAGAACAAATATAATTTTTAATTTACAGCCTTGCTCGGCAAACAGCTATTAAAAGACTAGAAATAGCACAGAAGAAAACAGTGCTAGTAATCCTCCAGAGGATTGACAAGTTTTAGTTGGATATTTCCTGTCTATGAATAGTGTACACAGACTATTTTGGCATACATTTTCTTAATAGATTACTATAATTCAATATAACAAAAAAAGTGTTTGATTCATTTGAATTACATCCATAACAAAATTTCCAAATAAAACTTCTTAATTTAGAAAAAAAAAACATGAAGTATTTCAATAATGGTGTACACAGACTTTTTTTAAATGTACAAATGTTTGTATGTATAAAAAAAAAATAATAATAAAATAAATAAATAAATAAATGTATTACTAGACATGTACACTATCGAACATACGATTTTATTATTTATTTTGGAGCAGATCTCATTAGGACACTAAAATTATCCATAGCTTGAGAATCACCCAAATATATAACGTATAAAATAAACACGCACAACTGTTTCTTTTTGCATAGTTTTCAAGGTCCAGACAGAATAAAAATACTCGATCAGTGATAGGTGGTAGGTGACGGAATGCGGGATGCTGTTTGAGATAGAATTAATCGGGACAGACGGCACGAGAAGCAGGCATACCTGAGCTCTGGCACCACCGTCCGCTGCCGATCTGGAGCCAGCGGTAATTGAAGTTGAGTAATTTAATTGTAAGAGCAGGCGGTGAATGGAACCTGCCCAGCGCTAAATCTGTAGCTAATCGCTTGGCTCCGAGCCGATGAGCTCCTCAACCAGTGGTTCTAAACCCGCTGCTATTTAAAAACAGGTGTCCTATTTGTTGTTTTAAGCCTGCCGCTGGTCGGCCACAATTAATTACCAACGGAAACAAGACAGTCCTAACGAGAAGACGAGTTCTATTAGAATCCTCAAGAAATTGCCTTAATCAAAAAAAAAAAAAAAAAAAAAAAAAAATCACGAGGTGAGGCAGGTCATTTGTCTCTAGCTAAATATATTGTTGATTTATTTTTTATTTTTGTCTTGAAATATATTTTGTTATGTTTTTCAAACTGCCTCAAGTGACAAGTGAATATATCAGAAGTTAGCGGGTATTAATCGTCAGTAAAAATTCAGTTAATCATTGCAACTATGGGTTTAACTTATAGCATGATTACAAAGTTATTTAGATATCCATTACTATCCATACAATTCTAGTTCATAAGCCCTTTTAATTCTTGTGTTGGTTCATGATCTGGTATTATTAGTAAAATAAAGAGGAGAGAAATAATGACAAAAACCATTTAGGAAAAAATGGTAATTTTATTTTATGTTAACGTTTCGCTAAAGCAAAACACACTCATTCTATCGTCATGTTCCGATTTTTCAGTCTCCCGTCTTCCCAGAAAAGATTTTCTGCTGTGTGGGCCAAAACATTGGCATTAAATAGACGTTATATTTACTACTTATGTGTTTCTTTCCCCTTCTCCTGAGTATGAACTTATAAGAATAAGTATGAACTTATTGCTTATTAGAGCCTACCGTTTAGGAGCTATATTGGTTTGAATAAAATAAGTCACATTTAAAACACCTATTCTCTCCCAACTTTGTTCAAATTGAATAATCATTTATTGTTAATTTAATTCAATTATTAATTTATGTAATTTGATCTTTTAAATTCTAAAATTTGAATTAGGTAAGGCAGTAGATTATAGATAAACATATCCATGATCTATTGTTTTCTCAGTCAGGGAGAAATTTGGTTTTTGGTTTATTTTCTCTCGACAGCTTTGACCTAAGCATAATTAGTTTTAATTAAGGATGTGCCAAAACCAGATATCGATTCTCGGTTCAACCAGTTCTTGGGAAAATAATCAATATAGTATATAGTTATGAAACTATTCTTCAAGAGAAGCGATATGTGACTGAAATGTCGAGGATGTCGTAAATGGACACCATTGACTGATAACACGCTATGATAATTGTGGAATAATACGAAATTTTAAGAACATCATCTTCATAGTTCTAGGTTTAGCGATAATAAAATTTTAAATGTAAAATCTTGTGTAGAGAGGTCTGTCACACTACCATATACTTTTATCTTTAGAAATTGAAATCCAACCAGATGAAATCAATAAAATTATTTCTGCCGAATAAAAATTATTACTTAGTCGAAGTGTCCATCATTTGGTTTTGTTGATATTCTGTGTAAAAATATGATTCATGGGCCTTTAATTGTAAGTACCGATAATGCAGTGGTCCATTATCCGCAAGAGTTTCTTAATAGTGTTTGTCCATCTGTATTACCGAATTATACATTAAAATTAAAAATTAGATGTCCAATTATGCTTTTATGAAGTCTTCAAAGACCTTATAAGTGCAATTTAACAAGTTTAAAATTTATGCGTGAAAATATCATTGAAGAAATAATGCTCAACTGTATATATCAATACAAGATCTTTATCGATAAACAAAAAAAAAAATTAATTATTAGTTAAAATTATATAAGTTCTTCACTTATGAGATCGGGCGAAGCGGTAAAGGGGGGGTGCTAGTATATCTTTTTCAAGTATGAGAAAAATATTAAAATGACAAGAAACTACCTCTCGTTTTCGACTCCTTCAACTTTTTAAAAAACTTTTAAACCTTTCGATTAATTACAAAAGACTCATTTACATAACAGAAAATATCATAACTTATTTGGACATATGGAGTTGAGTTTTAGAGCTCCTCCTCTTAACAACTGTAACGGTCCCTGTTTTTTTTGTCTTGACGTGTGGGCCCCATGTCAGTCTTCTATCAAGCGTAAGTCCTAAGTATGTCACTTTTTCAGTTTGATGTAAAGGTTGGTTGTCATCGAATCCATCTTTTATCTAATCCTCGCAATATGTACTCTGTGACTCTATGTAACTGTTGTGTTGTTGATACAAACAAAAAAAAATTGCTTGATATGGTTTTGCCCCTTCAGTCGGAGTGAAAGGTTTGGGAGGAAGTGACATTGGTAGGGGTGAGTCTAAGATTGTCTCTAAATGTTCCTCTTGGAGTGCGTCAGTTAAGTCATCATGTGGTTAAATACAGTACAGTGAAAGATAATCGGCAAAAATTTCTAACTTTTTTATGTCCGAGACAGCTCAGGAACCATCATATTTTCTCAGTGGGACCGATGGTTCACGGTGCTTCAAGAGGCGTTTGGTATGATTCCATAGACTGTTATCATCGGCTGTCAAGTTTGAAAAATAATTGTCATAGTTATTTTGTTTAAATTTTCGTATTTGGTGTGTTAAGGTCATTATTGAGTTTATTATACGTCTGTCTGTCAGAAGGGAATCGGTCTTTTTGCCATTTTTTGCGGGCTTGTCTCTTGGCTCTAATAAGATCCCTAATATGTTGAGGTTAGAGATTTGATGTTGTAAAGAGTTCAACTGCCTCTTCCAAAATAATATGTCAGGCTTCTTGTGTCTATCTAATGACAGCGATGATAACAGATCTAAGGTTCCTACCTCTTGGAGTGCACAGTCGCGAACCCCAGTACTGATGTTTTGCATTATAGTCCCCTCCAGCTAAAAACTACCAAGATTCAAAGATTTTTGTATTTGCTCAATTATGTGAAATAAATGGCAGCTATCGTCACGTTCTTGTGTTTTTGTCTGTAATTGTATTCCTGTGATTTGTATCTGAGGAGTAGAGTCAAGATGAATGGAAAAATGTTTTAGTATCGATTTGATTGCAATGGCAGTACCTCCGTGTGCAGTGTTGTCAGGATGGTCTGTTCTGTATAAAGTATATCCAGAGATGCTAAGTTTTATATTCGAGGTGTCAGATGTTTTTTTTCGTCAGTAAGGCTATGTCTGTGCGTTTGTGATGGAGGTGTATTTCTAATTCAGTCTTTCGTGGTATAAGTCCGTTTACATTCCATAGTAGGATTGATGAGGAGCCCACAGTCAGAGAATTAGGGGCCATATTGGGGGCATACTGTCTGTGTTATTTGGTTTAATTTAGTAATGAGGCTGATAAGAGGTCGAACAAGGTTGTTAAGATTATTTAGGGCAGAAATAAGTTCTGATGGATCAAAATTAGTAGGCGGTGCTTGAACTGTACTTACATGATTCATGCCTGACCAAGTCTGTTGTGGCTGTACCATAATATTTGAATGAACATGGTCTTGATAGTTCGGTTCTGGAACACTAGGCTGCTGTTGTAGAGGACGATTTTGCAAAGGTGGAAACTGCCTTGGCTCAGGAGGCTCTACAACCACCGGCAGAGGACGATTTCTGTTGCTGCGTTGAGCTCGTAATTCTCTGAAGGTCTGACATCCTCTGTAGTTAGCAGGATGAGCTCCTTCGCAATTTGCACATTTTGCGGGTGTTTCTCTGGTTTTTTGGCATACTGATGTCTCATGGGCTTGGCCACATCGCACGCACCGAGCCTGATGGTTACAATAGCTTTTCGTGTGACCAAAGCCCTGACATCTTGTACATTGTGGAATATCTCGTTTTTTTCTTGGTTCTTCTATCTTTACATGAGTATAATATAGAAATTCAATTTCATAAATTTTTTCATTGTATGAATTTTTTGATGTATCAACGAAAAACATTTGTAGTGGGGTTTTTGTTGAAATAGCATTTGTAATATTTATTGCTTCGTATCCATTTCTCAACAACTCATCTTTTATAATGGAAGGAGGAGTAGAGTGGTGTAAACCTTTTATAACTATTCGGGCATTTTTTTCTTCAGCCAGCTGAAATGTGTGAAAGTATGCGTTCACTTGTCTTAGGCTTCTGACTGCACTCCTGTAGCTGTCAGCTGTTTTCGGAAGTAATGTTACTATCACGTACATATATTGGAGGTGGCTTCTTACTAACAGGAGTTATATTAGTTTGCTGTACTTGAGTATTTTGTTTTTCTGATGAGAACAAAAATTCGAACTGATTTGATAATTTTATATCACTGACCTTTTTAGCCTGTTTTCTGGGGTCTACTGTAGCTTCTGGTCTTTTTTTTCTGATGAATTCCATGATCATGTTATAGGCGTATCATCAATTGGCATCTCTATACCTCGGGATGCTTCAGCCATACCCGAAATTTTAACTAACTTCTTCGTACGTACACTACAGTTTTAAATTAACACTTTTTGTCTAAAAATTACCTGTTTTTACCAGTGAAAACTGTTACATTAGGCGGACACAATTTGAAAACATTTAACAGAAAATATCATGAACTTATTTGGACATATGGAGTTTAGTTTTAGAGCTCCTCTTAAAAATTGAATCCATCTTTTATCTAATCCTCGCAATATACAAAAAAAAAAAAAAAAAAAAAACGTTGCATATCCCCAAGCCATGTTTTTCCGATTTTAAATGTAAATTTTTCCATGAAATCGATACAAAATCATTAATTTGATCACACCATATGAAAGCTGATTAAATTTCTGTGAGATTTGCAGGTTTTTGGATAGGTTTTTTAGAAAACCGGTGAGCGTTGACATTGTAACTTCGTTAAATAAGGTGAAGATCAAGAATGATGTTACCAGATCTGCCAGGGTTTAACGATTTTTGAGGCCGAAGGGTACTCCACCATTTTGTCCTTTTTAAAATTGAATAATATTTTTGTTTTATTTCCCTAATAGGCAGTAAGTCCAAAGTAACTGAAGGATATTAATTTCAGATATATAATGAAGAATGAAATTTCAATTTTCAATATGTATTGTTTCTTTAAAATCTCATTTTCTTCCATACTGCGTAAGTTATGAAAAAAGAAAAAATATGATTAAACGTAACATTTAGTTAAAAAATTCAAAATCTATATTTCCATATTCTTAATGATGAAATATGAAAAATTTGTCCAATCTAGTAGTCTTTAAGAATATTATACAGATAACTGCCTGAATTCGCGTTAGTATTAAGTATATCTGTTTTATATTAATTTTTCTTTTGCCATTATTACGGGCTCTGTTTGTTACAAATTTCTTCTGCCAGAATCGAATAGTGTTTACACCGGTGAGCTCTATTCAATCTGGAAATCGCTGACATTCATAATGAATAGACAATGCAAATATCACCTCGTTGTATCCGATTCGTTAAGCTCACAGAAATAACTGGAAAACAGGAACTGAAAAGACGTTTTGTTGATGAAAATCCAACTTCTTGAGAAGGAATGTCTACGTTCAGGCAAAGTGATAGGATTCCTTTGGGTTCCTTCTCATTTAGGCATCGGAAGAAACGAGGAAGCTGATCAAGCTGCAAATGCTGCAAGACTGAAACCTTCTTCAAATGTCATTTACATCGACAAAACAACTGCATTGGATTGGCGTATTTAAGTAAAAAAAACAATTATGCAAATCGTGGACTACAGAGTGGAACAAAACAGATGAAAAATTATGCAAATTTAAAAATAATCCAAAGGTTTGAAAAACTTCAGAAAGAAGAAATCGCCGGGAAGGTACGGGTTGGACACAGCCATAACGCACACATATCTTCTAAAGGGACTCTACCCACCGACCTGCAGAACCTGCAATGTACTCCTGACCGTGGAGCACATCTTAATGGACTGCGAGGAACACAAGGATGCTAGGAAAGATTGCAGAATGGCCAACTGAATGGACATCGCTCTTGGTGACGGTGAAACTAAAGATCAAAGTCTATTTAAATTTTAGAAAACATCAAACCTTTATAACTTTGTATAATTATGTTTACGTTTAAAATATCACATACCAATAATATTCGAATTTACTGAATGTTAAGAAAACATATATTTGTTGTTGCTAATGACCCTCTAGGGTAAGTGCTTGTAAAATAAATAAATAAATAAATATTTTTTCTTTATTTTCTATATTTTTTCTTTTTAATATGTCGTTAATTTTTAAACTATAACTCTGTAAACAATATAATTTTATGCTAGAACTAACAATTCATGTATTATGGAAATTGCATGGACAGGAAAGTATTATTTTATCAAATTCACGCCTCTTCCAACAAAAACAATAAAATTACATTTAAAAAATGGTTGTTACAAATATATTTATTTCCTTAGTCTGATTTAAATATTTATAATGCTGGAAAAAATATGAATCTGTTTTCATGATTAGTTAAAAGTGATCAAACTATGTTTATCATTGGATTGGTACTACTGCACAAAACAAAGGAATCTGATACTAATATCTTCAACCCAAAATCACAGAAACGCTTTTCAATTAAGTGATATTACATGAAGGGGTTCGATTCTGATGAAACGCAAATCACAGATGCACCATCTAACTAGTTCAGTGGTATCAACATAGTGACGAACAGCTTCCAGCCACCGGGAGCTGGCCGAAGAGCAGATAAAGTTCGAGAGGAAGTTGGTAAGTGGTGCCCTGGAGGAACACATGTCCCCGGAGGAAGTGCTACTCGGGACGCCTGACGTCACTTCCCACACCTGACTAAACATCTCACAACAGTCAGGGGGTAATTTGTCACTGACTGCCATCCCTCACCTCGCTAGCTAATGTCACGCTGATACAGCTAACTCTATCCCATCTCTTGCCTAATATCTCAACCGAGTTCGCGACATGTTCTTAGGCTGTAAGCTACAAGATCTTCAAAACTAGAGACAGTTGTTATTAAAGGTACGATGAAAATGATCCTACTGGAAATGCACCCAAAACCTTTGGTAAGTTTTATTAGATCCATTATTATTGAATATTTTTGATTTTTTTTATATTGACTTTCGTAAGTTCTGAATTTGGTATCCAGATCACTGCAAAGTGTAATTTTATTTATGATTTTTAAACTGTAATCTATCCTTCTATATTATAAAAGAAGATAGTATAAAGGTCCTATAGGCTGCTGCAGTAAAAAAATACATTTTAAGGATTGGCATTAATGACAGGAGTGAATCGGTATACTCAATTTCGTAAAAAATGAATTAATAAGGCGACCAGAAATATTTTTTAGCATTAAGTCAATTGAACACTTATCAATATAACAATTTAATTTGGGGGACTCAATGGCCGAATGAGTTGGGGAGGGGGTCTCTGCTCGCTCGTAACCAGAAAGTTGTGGGTTCGAATCCCACCTGGGCGGGTTAAAATTTATTTCGTTGGTAATTAAAACAGTGTCCTTATAAGGACAACAATGGCGGAAGTTATCCTTCGAATAACTCTAAAACTGTTAAAACAGCATCCTTAATGACGAAAAAACTAATAAAAATTAAATTCCGCCATCTTAAAACAGCATCCTTAAGGACGAAAACTAATTCTTATTGTGGAAGGAGAGAGTGGCCAAGGATATTCTTCGGCCTAAAAAAATCGTCAGATCCTGGCAGATCTGTAAAACAGTGTAAAACTAAAATTACCCAGGCCAGAATAGGACTTCAATGGAAGTCTTGGGAGGAAAAAAAAAAAAAAAAAAAAAAAAAATTGAAGCGTAGAATTCCAAAACTAAACGAGTCCATTTTTGCAAATATTCCACAGACAGGATTAGGAGGAGGCCTTTTTTTTTTGTATGGCCGTTTTCAATGTGATTTAACTACTTCGGGAGAAAACCGTTCACCTAAACATAACCTAGTAGAAAAACTGTTAAAAAAAATTGGAAATTAGACTTGGTTGGTGTAGGAATACTACTCCCAATCGGAGTGAATAACTCACTACAATATTGTAGGACTACGCCTACCGCAGAAATGATCAAATTTTTTAACTTGAGGTCATTATTATCAGCTTTCACGCTATGAGAAGTAAAGTGCCAGTTTTGAAGCATTCGTTGTATGCTCTAAGGAAGAACATGGATATCATAAAAGATCCGTCGGTAACTGTAATCCAGGTATCTGAAAGATTTTTGACTTATCAAAAACCCATGCTTTGAATTTACATTAGTAAAACTGCTGGATAGAGCTGGTAATTAAAAACAGTTTGAAGAATTCCCATTATTCTAAAGCCAATGATGGTTAAGTGAGCTCAGATGACCATTTTGTGTGATATGTCCTTCAATGTGATCTATCCTGAGATCCTGGAAGATCCATAAATAATATCCTGAAGTGCCTTTTTAAAAATAAAAACAATTTAATCGAAATTCAAAAAAACGAAAACTATTTTTTTCGGTAAGGAGAGTGGTCAAAGATGTCCTTCGGCCGTCAAAAATCGTCAGATGCTGACAGATCTGGAACCGGTGTCCTTCATTGGCATTTAAATAACTTTGGAATATTATGCTGCCCCAAAAATAAAATATAAAAAATATATGGAAAATCTTTTACTCCTTGAATCAGGGTGAATTTTTTTTTAAATCGAAAGATCTCTATTTGAATATAAAGAAGGGTGTTAGTAAAGTAAATCTCTCACTCAGCCTCCACTGGGTTTTTTACACCAGTGACACAGCTGAGGGAAGAGCTGGGACCTCTCTATGCTTGGCTTGTCCCTCCATAATTGGAGGGAGGGGTCTGGCTGGGGTACCTAGGATGAGTGTGTATTGTAAATAAAGTACGATTGTGTTTTTAAATTTTAATTTAATTTTTTTTATTCTTTATTATTACTAACTATTTATTTATTTTATTTTCATTTACCTTTTTTTTATTTTTATTTTTTCTTCATGTTATTATTATTTTTTATATATATTTATATATATATTTAATATATATATATATATATTTATTTTTTGTATATTTGTATTCCAACCCAAGTTTGTCTCTATGTGTTTAGGCCACCGTATAGCAAGTTATCTTCTGTTCTCTTTTTTCTTGTTCATGTTATTAAAATATATATAATATATTGATATATAAGAAAAATATATATATATATATATATATATATATATATATATATATATTTTATATATTGATCTATACATACATATATTTATTTTATTTTATTTTTTACTGCTTTTTTTTCTTATTGTGCATAATTTATGGATGTAATCATACGCCATATATATTACTTATTACCCACATTTGTGGCATATTGTAATAATTACTTAATAAAAGTTTTTATAAAAAAAAAAAAATAATGTTATAAACAATACATTACTAAAATATAATGTTAAAGAGATTGGAATGCAGACAAGCTTAGTTATCGGATGCTACAAAAGTCGTTCAAAATTTCATTCAGTTAGCTGATGAGATATATATTTCGTTCACTCATGTAGACACATGTTCATTACCTGAAACTCACACCGCGAAAATATTCATCAACGCTGAAGAATGCAGCTGAAATTATATTCCGACCCATCGCTCTGTGTTATCAAACATTTCTTGATGCTAAACGTCATATCTGACCTAAGCCGGGATATTGAACACAGATCCATTATTGTGCTTTGGGCAATAAATGTTATAAATAAAGTGAGGGATGATATTATTCATCAGAGAGCTGAGCTCATTAAGGGCGACTCCCTCGGTTGTCATTATACATTCATAACGGCTCCTGCACAGCCCTCGCGACAAGGAATACCTTTTTAGTCCCTCCGGGGCTCTGTTTGTTTCAAGCAGTTTTATTCCCTCTTTACATATTTCATCGGCTCCGATTAATTCACTTCCTCCTTCCTTTCCGAAAACCCTGTTATGAACTGAAATATTATTATCTTACTCCTCCATCATCCCTCTCTCTTGGGTGTCTGCTGCTGTGAACTGTGTGTCACCTTGTCTAACTTCTGTAACTTGCTCTTTAAAATGTTCTTTCTTAACTTAATGGATTAATTATTGAGCATTTCAATCATCAGACAAAGCAAGAAATGTTTCTAGATTTCTATTTCAATATCTGTGTTCATGAGAATTTTCGGACATGCATATCTTTTGGTTGGTGTCTACAGTATTCTTCTGTAACGTAAAGAGTCGTGGCAACTTAGAGTGTAACTTTTTTTTTCACCCTCAAAAATGTAACATTTTGAAATGCTCTATCTGTGTAGTTGTTGCTTGGATTGAAAATTTGACGTCAGTCTCCTAATCAGAAATCTAATAGAGAATTTTGTTATTTATTGACCTCTTATTTCGGAGCTATATTGTTTAGGAGATGAATTAACTCACTTGTTGAGAAGCTTAATTAATTTAAATGAAAAAAGTCACAAGAAGTGCGGGAAGAAAGTTTTCTTAACAGAAGCAGTTCTACTTATTTATAGACATATTCATTATCTGTTTTTCCCCAAGCAAAGAGAAATTGTTTTTTTTTTTTTTTCACATTCATTTAGCTACGTTAGTGTTGCTCGGATTTTAAATTTTACCAGAATTACCTTATCAGAAATTTAATGGAAAATATCTTATGTTATATAAAATTTGTCGCTATGACCTACCGTTTAGGAGCTGTATTGGTTTGAAAAAAATAAGTCAAGTTTGAAACATCTATTTTTTCTCAAATTTGTTTATTTTGAATAATTGGATCCTATTAATTTAAAAATTTAAAATTCTAGTAAATTATAGGTAGACATATCCATGATCTATGGTCTTTCGACAGCCAGAAAGAAATAGATTTTTTTTTTCTAAACTGTCTGTATTGTAATTAACTTATGGTACATATTAAATGTTGTATTCTGACACGCTTTGGTGTTGCATGGATGATAAAGTTGGTGACAATTTCCTGATTAGATATTTAATGGAAAATATGTTTGGTTATATAGCATTTTCACTCGGACCTACCGCTTGGGAGCTATTTTGGTTTAAATAAAAAAACACGTTTTGCTTTCACTTTTAAGTGTGGGGGAAGGAGGGTTTCACACGATCTAGCGCGGTTGATGTTCGGACTGAACATTTACCGACAGTTTCCCATTAGAAATTAATTGGAAAATATTTTTTGTTATATAATATTTGTCGCTTGGACTTACCGTTCAGGAGATCTATTGGTTTGAACGAAAGAAGTCGCGTTCAAACCTATTTTTTCTCAACTTTATTTTTTTTAAATAATGATATACTGTAAAATTAATTTGATCTTTTTAATTCTAAAATGTAAATTGGGAAAACCAATGGATTATAGACATACCCATGATTATATACAGTCAGGGAGAAATTGATTTTTTTTTGTACATTGTGTGAATCGTAATAATGTGATTCGTCATGAGTGGGGGAGAGGGGGTGACGAAATAACGGAAATGACGATTTACAGAATTTTTCTGGTAAAATAACAAAATTTTAAACTAATAATTGTAATTTTTTTTTGCAATTTATTGAATTTAAAAACGAACAGATGAACATTATACACATTGGACCTGAGTAAAAATGACAAAAAAAGCTCAACACTTGCCGCATCCCATCAGGTGTGAAATATCTGATTCATATTGCTGCTCAAAACCACTCAATGCGCTTGGTTAACATTTTCTCTACTTCTTTGCATGAAATAGTGGAAGAATTAGAAACATCGTCATCTTTTTCATCACTAGCTTCAATTTAAGCTCTCAGCACTTGTTTTATAATTCCATTGTTATTTAAAATTTCATCTCCCACAACGGTACTATCCATGCTTAACCAGCTGCTTATCTTTCCAGCTGAGCTTTCCAGTATTAACTGATTCCGGGAATTCGTTAACTGCACTCATAGTTCCTTTTATCCATTACTAAAATCAATGGAGGGATCGACTCCGGGCTTGTTCTGTTTTTTGTTTTTTTCCTATGAAATGATTTACAAAATGTATAAATATAGGCGTATTTTAGAGTGACAAACCAAATGAGGTGATTTAAAGATTAAATAAGTAGCAAGGGGAAAAAATTAATTACATACGTATTTAATTTTGTTATTTATAGTTGCCAATATAAAAAAATAATAATTAAAACCTGACGAATTACAGAATATGACGAATTATCGAGTGACGAAATAACGAGTTCCCACTGTATATTGAATGCTGTAGAAAGTAAATTAAATTTGTTATTTAGCAATTTTTTTTCTTAAATAATTATTGTTTTTTAATCGATTTGTTTTCCTTGTATGGATTTTTGAATCGATAGCAAATGTAAATATGAGTAGGCAACCTCTCAATGTGTGATTTAATGTGTTAAAACCCTTTTTTTAACTTCACCTGTATGTAACGGAATCTTGCAGCGTAATTTTCACCAATTTCCGGATATCTGATTATCTTGAAATTTAGCACACGCGTCAAGGACCAATGACAATAAAATAATTGCAAAACTTTGTTTTAATATTCTTAGTCCAGTTGAAATACTCCCTAATGGGGGGTCTGCCTTGTAAAAAGTGGAGTAGTCGGTTTTATGATTCAGTACGGTGCAGATGGGTCCTGAGAATAAAATATCAAAAATGTGGCTACATCTGGTAAGGGGAAAATTTTTGGGGGGCGAAAAACCCCACATTTTTGTACTTTTTTCAGGTATTTTTCAAAAAAACATATACCAAAATGCTTTAAATCAAAAAATATGTTTCTTACAAAATTAAAGTTTATTAAATTTTGCGTCTAAAGACATCTCTTGTGCTGAATTTGAATTAGACGTTTCGCCACAATCGATTGTCAAAAATCGACGAATTTTGCCAACTTTCTCAAAAAGTTAGGTTTGCTCATGCTTAAGAGTATATAACACAAAAATAGCTAATACAATCGCAAACAGTTATATACTAATAGTTGTAGATCATTAGAATTTGTCTAAGACAGGTTTAGTTCGGTTTGCTGTTAAAGCTCGTTTTTTCTTTTAGTTTTTTTGAAACTATAATTTTTATTTATTATGAATAAAATTTTTATTTTGATAAATTTTACAATGTACCGCTTTAATAAGTAATAGTTGTATAAGTATACATTCATCGCATATGAGTCGAAACTAGCAATAAAAAAATTTCCTTCCAGTACGATAAGCAAATAAAGGGATTAAAATAAAAGATGGGCTGCCCCGAGAGGAGGCTGAGGCCCGGAAGCCATGTCCCTCCTAAATACCTGCTAGAGCTCCGCTCAGAAATCAGGTTGTAGATAAGGACACTAATGGCAGAGTCTTGTACTGTCCACGCCAAAGGCACACAAAAACCCATCTCCCCCATACAACTGCCTTTCTGGTAACTATTTAAAAAACTCAACCAAGACACCGTGTCCTATAAATAACGGAAGAATTAAGAGGAGAATCCGTCCTCTCCCATCTGTCGGTATTCTGGGAGCCGCGTTAAAGGACGAATTATTCACAAACGGCTGAATTTATTCAAATTCTTCGCCGACCTTTCTGGTTGGCCACCTTTTAATTTGGTTTCAGAGCCTCTAAAAGAATTCAGGGAGCCTAATTAATTAGAGTTGTAATTTCAGGACCTTTGCTTTGCGAATTAAAGTTAATGCGATTCTAAATAAATTAGTACGGTTTGTCTCCACTTTATGCATTTTATTCAAAGCATGTTTGTATCCAAGCACAATATTTTCAAATTTGTTTATCCCTCGGCAATTTGAACCTTTTTCACATGAGGTACGCATGATATACGCAGGATCGGTACAGTTAGGATTAATTTTTTATCATTATTCAATAAGTATTAAGTATAAAGAGGTTAAAGTAACCCCTTCAACATTTACTTACCAAACTTTCAAACTTATTGATTACAAGTGACTAATTTACAGTAATTAAACCTATTTGTACATACGGAGTTGAGATTTGGGGTTTAAACCGTCCGATTCGTCTCGTCTTAATGCTCCTTACTTTGTCACAAACAAACTGATCCATAAAGATCACAATATATCATTTATTGTTGATTCACCCCAAACCAGCTACCTATCCTTTCCTAGTAAACTCTATAACCATTAAAATCCACAAGTATCCCATCTTATTTCAAATAATCCTTCAAGGCGACTGAAAAGCCCTCAGAACCTTCTAATATAGAACTTCTAGTGCTACAAATGGGTAGTTGTTTTACATACCACTAACATATCTTGACATTTATTTATAACACCAAATCCACGTAAAAACTAATGTTGTTAACTTATTTCACCTTCTTACCTTTAAGAAGACTAAATATCAATGTAACACAATAAAAACACAATAAAAGTTGAAACTGAAGAAATAGTTGTTTACATTTGAGGTTATAGGAAAGAGCTATAGATAAATGTGAAACTGGATGTGAAGGCTCAGAATCGATCTCGCAGGAGCAATGCAGGTCGAGCCGATTCGGTGGAGCGCCTCATCGATACAAGTACCTACATTTTAACATTAATGACGTAAAATTTATTTATAGTTAATTAAATGTAAATCCCATATAAATTATTACTTTTGTATGTTTGCAGGTTATTATCATGTATTTGACTGACACAGGATTTTCAATAAACGTAAATAATTGAAATACTGTTAAATTCAATTTTATTTGTAATGTGTATTATAGTTTATTAATCACAACATGTTTCGGGAAACCATCCTTTATTTATTTTTTTACAACTGTTTTAAGAAATTTTCTCTGTTAAAATAATGCAACTAGTAAATGTGGTTATAACATTCATAATAACTTAAGAATGGTTTGAACAGCAATTACTGGAAGTACTTACAAACCCGCTATGAGAAGGTCCCGAAGCCATATTCTTTTCAGACATTTAGGAGAATTATCAAGAATAGAAAAGGAAGCAATTTATGGGACTAGAGGAATTGAATGGTTTTTGAGTTTACTATGAAAGGATAGGTAGCTGGTTTAGGCTAAACGAGCAACATATGAAAGATTGAGGTTTTTATGAAAAAATTTATTTGTGACAAAAGAAGGAGCATTATGATTTTTTCGAAATATTTTATATTTTAACGTATCAATTACAAATAAAATGAAATTTTTATATTTTAAAATAATAATTAATTATAAGTTTCTCTGTTGTATCATTTTTATATTTATGAGTACATACAACTGACCGTTTTGTGAAACATATTACAAAAAATAAATCATTTATACAATATTTCATTACAAAAATACTTACGTTGTTAATGATATCTAATCAATAATTTATAATTAACTCTAATTTGTATAAAAAAAATGATCAAATATTTTTTGCTAAAAAGCTACGATGTTATTTACAATTTTGTCTTACTGGGTTTGTACCATACCCTTAAAATTTCTTCGGAAAACCAGACCTAAATATATTTTTTATAATTATTGGTTTGTTTCTTAATATAAAATTGATGATTTCTGTTATTTAACGTTTTCATTAAACAGACGTAGTGTGAGTCCCAATAACGACGGATAAGGGGAAGTCTACTATAGTCTCTTTACTTTAAGAGATTAAAAAAAAATACTTAATATGCCAATAAATTTTCCGTTGAATAATTAATCCAGAGGAAATATAAACAGTTTAAATCGACCATTGAGGTTGTCCGTTTTTGCGTTCCTCTTGAATTACCTGAGGAAATTCAACAATATTATTCTAATAGAGTGTTTTATAACCTCATATATTCCGTTTTGCATAATTCTTCCCTCTCTATGCACCTTATTGGGTATACTTTTTTCCGCTAAGGTCTTGCATACTATTCGAACCTCATCTTGTTACATTTCTTCACGGTGAAAAAAAAAAAAAAGATCATAGATAAGTTGCAGAGGAACTGCACCTGTCTGACTGTTTTTAGTATCTGTGTGTATTAGGTATTATGCAAAATTATTATTCAGTTTCTAAAACGCTAAATTTAAATTGTATAAACGGTATTGAAAGATGAAACATAGGTAAATAATCTTATTTTTAAATAACGCTTAATATTTTTAAATTTTTCTAGAAGAACTTATTTTTTAATTTATATACTCATCAATGAATTATAATTGTATAATGGTGTATGGAGTATTAAATAGATTATTTTTTTTTTATTAATTCCACTTATTAATTATAAATTAAGACCTTAAGTATTGATGTTATGAAATATTGTATTAATGTTTTATTTTTTATAATATGTATCACAAAACGGTCATTTAAATGTACTCATCAATATAAAATATTTAGGTGAAACCTATATAACGCTAGGATAGAGAATCGTAATAACTATTTGAACATTAATAGTTAAATTTAGATACCTGATTATCCTGTGCACAGGTCTACTAATAAATATAAATGTACATAAATACAAGACCTTAAGATAATACAATATTGTAAATTGTAAGTTTTAATTGCTTGTGTGGAGGGCTGGAGTGGACCATGGGTTCTCGAAGGTTTCATTTCGTTAGTGTTGTCACATATGCATTTTTGAAATTTGTTCAGTAAATAAAACGTTGGTCTGAAATGAGCTAAAATCCACAAAAGATTACTTGTACAATTGTGAATTTCAATAAATAAATACATGAATAAATAAAGTTAGAAAAAACGAAGTAGCTAGGAAACATGTCTCATCAATTATTATCAATTATTTATTGGTTTACTTTATAGTTTTCTATTGTTTATAAAGTTATACTATATTTTGATCTTAAGAAACAAGAGGTGCCAAGAAGAAGGTATCCAACATCAGCGCCGGATGGACGAGGAGTGTTAGCCCTGGATGTAGCGGAGAAAGGTGAGCGAGGGAGGAATTGAGACTGATGCTGGGAGGCACATCAATTCCGATTAGGCGGCGTCGGGTTCCCAGGCTGCCCTGGGGGGGGGGGGGGGGTAAGGGGACACCGCTCTAACATTACATAACCTTTGACCAGTTATGCAAGCTCTTTCCTATCCGCTGTCATTCACTCCCAGAAAGAGTTTCCTTGATCCAAAAATTATTATGTTACTCCTTGCAAAAAAAAAAAAAAAAATTAGTTCATTTTTAGCAATAGTTGCGCATGCGGATGTAATTTAAGGACCTTCCTTGACGTATCTGTGTCAAATATATCATTCATGGATGTGCCCTTTAACGCGAATCAGATAACTTAAACTAATGAATCTCTTAGTTACTATCTAATTAAGGCAAGTTTCGAAGTATGTATGTATGATCGAGAGCAAAACCTTATTTCCTGTTTATATCCTGGATCAGCTGGATGTAAATAAATTTATTTATTCTAATGGCTTCTCAGAAACACTAACGGGCCGATTGAATGAGTCAGCACGCTAAATAAGTATATTTTGAAAAAAATTGGCGATTTTGACATGCTCAGTGGGCTAACATGGGTATTTCACGTAATTTAATCAAAATTTCATATATAGGATATAATAGTGAATTTAACCAGCTTTGTCGGAGTTATAGCGAGAAATGTGCCGACAAAAAAAAAAAAATAGATTTCTCAACGGTTGCGTGGTTCTCAGTGTGCTGGGGTATGAGTGTTTTACTGGACTTTATCAAAATTTCATATGTAGAGTCCTATAGTAAATTTTTCCATCTTACTGATGAAAGAAGTAAATTTCGAATCAAACAAAAAGTTATAGAGTTATAGCCAAAAGAGTAAAGACAAACGTGTTTTCGCGACTTACCACAACTTAGCCAAAATCGCCATTTTTTGAGTATTGTATCTCCGCAACCAATTTATCAACAGAGCTGCGGGAAGGCTTAAACTGTCACAAATTTAGTGCTCTTTAATTTTGTTAATATGATATTTAAATCAAATTGACTTATTTTACATTGCTCAACTTTCGTGGTTTTGAGTACTAAAAAATCGCACCAGGTTTTGAGTGTTGCAAAATTTTAACTACCCTTATGGGTCCTAACAACATATTAAAAAATGGTAGACCAATGCGTTTTTATAAACTTGATGCTAGATGGCCTTCGATAAGGGAAAACCTGGTGGCTGGGCGTGGAAGTTGACAAGATTTCTTTGAATAGTTAACATATTATTTATCATTAACATTTAGAAATAATGATTAATCATTAAACTTTTGCCCAAGACTAATATGATTTAATCCATGTTTATAGTAAATTTATTATGTACATTTGATATAAATATAAAATAATAAAACTATAAAAATATTTTATGTTATCGTTAAATAATATTACTATTATTATTTAACGATTATGTTTATGAGATATTAAAATGTAATTTACCACACATCAATCTAAAACTCTTCAACACAATAACTTTTTTTCCTTCCACAGCTTTGACTTTGATATCACAAATAATTTTTTTTTTTTTGGTTTCGTGGTGTTTGAATTCTTCCATCAATCTCCTAAGTAAAGCATTTTGAAATAAATTAAGTCCCGTTATACCGTCTTTGTTCCTTTCCGTCTCACCTATTTTGTTTTCCTAAATGCTTCCCTCAAGGAAACGTATAAATGGATAATTACGTTTCTGTATTTGGTCCTTGTTGTATATTCTAAAGAATCTGAATTATGAAAACATAACCTCATTTTCCTAAATTTAGTTTAGTATTTAGTATCATAAACCAAAATAATATAGTCCGGTTTATTAGGATATTACCGTTCGTCTGAAAACCTTTTTCCCTCCTTAGCAAGTTTTGGACCAAAAACCCTTCAGAGGTCAAAGTTTTATAAATATATATTAAAGCCCGGAAGACAACGTAACACGCATCCCTTTAGTAAAAAAAAAAAGAGATAAATGCGAACGGTTGTGAATTGGAACCTAATCCGATGAATATGCACATACATTTACCGAGTGAAACGAAGGTACAAACATTGGCGATAATGAGCTTCCAATAAGGGAGTGACAAGAAAAAAAATACTAAAAAAGAGTACATAATTAATATAAATAGGATATAGGCTTCGCTTGGGGGCAGCTGCTGGACACGTTGGAGCAACTTTTTTGAATTTTCATTGTTTCCACCTTCTAAATTTTTAAATCAACTAATTAATAAGACTGCTGAATTTATCTCAACATTGTTTACATCAATTTATTTCTCAACTCAACTTAAACATACTAACTTATCCTTAGTATTAACATATTAACTTATTCCAAGGTCGACTATCATAAATGAAATTACATAATTAAAACTAAAAAGAATAATAAAAATTATAATTCGCCTTATTAGTATCATTATCTACAATCTTGCTGTTTTATCTCATAATTTAAAATATAAACAATACAAATGTATTCGAAAAATGTTGTACAATCGTAATATTACTTCTAAATAGAAAATGCTATTACACAAAAACAGTGAAAAAAAATCAGTTTTCTTTAAAATTCTTCAGTTATACAAGAATCCAACTTATATCACGTCTATGTTTTTTTAACAATTTTTCAGACGCCTACTTTGAGGATTGTTACATTTCATAATACATACTTATGCTATTTATTACCTAGGAATAATACTAAACATTTCAAAAAACTTCATTTATAAGTTTAAAAAATAAGAAATCTTGATATGTTTTATTTAGTACTAATATATCCCGTGGCGGCTTCGCCCGCTCTCGTACCGAAAGAGCTTAGATTATTTTAACTAATAATTGAAATTCATTTGTTATAGATAAAAATGTTGTATTAGGGTATGGAATTCAGCATTATTTTTTAAATGATATTTTCATGCATGGCAGTAATTTTAACCTGGTTAAAATTGCATTGATTAGGTGTTTAAAAAGAACCTAAAAGCATAATTAGACATGCTAAAAAAAAAAAATAAATAAATAAAAATTATTGAGAATTTTTTAATTTAATTAAAAAAAACAAAATGTATTTCTGTATGTAATTTCTAATCATAAATGTATTTGACAGTTTGGCTGACTTCATTTCTGGTACTAAAGACGATACATTTTTATTATTATTTTAAACCTTTCTAGAACTATGAAGACGTTTTAGTTAAAATTTGGTACTGTTAGGTTTCATAGTTTAACCATAACATACCAGCGAGGAGATATACAAATAGAGCTTTTATTGAGATAGGGCGGGGCTACAGGCAGGTGGGACCAGTATTCCCCCACCACTACGCTACCCAGGGTTTGCCCAGTTCCCAACTCACCAACATTATTTTAGACTGCGGCTGATGCAGGTATAGGTAATAAAATTTCTTCAAACACAGTGTATCATTTCTTACTTATACATTGTTAATATGAAGGATTTTTATTGAATATAAAGGTTATAATTACTAATAAAAATTCAAATATTTTAAAGTATTGAGATACTTTTGACGTGGAGATTATTATAAAAACGTAATTGCATTTAACACCATCGCGAACTAAATTTGACTGGGTACAATGAAAGAATATTGCGTTGGGTACTTACCTATGAAAGCTAAGCTGCTTATCATTTTTGGCCTCAGTCTTGTTGTTCTTACATCCAATTGCAGCACAAAAAGACATACTTAATGTGGAATGGATTTATAAACAAAATAAAAACTCAACGATAATAGGTTTACGAAAAAAATAAAAAATTAAAAGCAAACACTTGTAACTTTTAAGGTTAGGGTAGCATAGTGGAGGAGGAACAGATTCCATCCCCACTCCACTCGTGACTGCTCTATTGTATATCTCCTCGCTGTTGCACACTGTGCTGCAGAATGGCTACATATTAGTCGATTTTTTAATTGCACTGGGATCCACATGTGTCTCCATATATTTAAAGATTTTTGTATTAACAATCGAATTGAAAATAAGTAATTGTTATCATTAAATAAAAGTTTATAGTTCTATATAACACCGTACATTTGTAACCTCTCTCGAATGGCGCTCGCCACCTATTGGTCGATTACCAAACTTCACTTCACACCAAATATTTGTCGCTTTTGTATGGCAATATAACTCTTATCTTGTATGGCAATATAACTAAAATCTTTAAATTTTATTATTGCTAAACCTTCCTTGAACTATGGGGACAATGTGGTTAAAATTTGGTTCTGATTGGTTTAGTAATTTTCGCGGTTAGTGATCACAAACGAAAAATTGCTTGTCCTTTTATATAATAGTATAGATTAAAAAAAGAAAAACCAATATATAAGTACTTGGGAAGTGCAGTCATAGAAACACCATTAAAATATAAATTTTAATTTATTGTACTGACGTTTCTTTATCAGGATTTATTTTAGAATTATATGTAACAAAACCGTTTCTTTTTTTAACTTCATACACTATCACTGGTCATTGATGTTTAGTTAAAATATTCAGGCAGTAAGTGAGATAAAATTAAGTTAAATAAAAATAAAAAAAAATAAAAATTATTGAGAATTTTTTAATTTAATTTTATGTTTAGATTTATATGAATAAAATAAAATTACAGATTTAACTATAATCGTGACAAAGACTAAAAAATATGAGCTGCGTTTTTATCCTAATATTTGTTTTTTAAAAAAAAAAAATAAGAAGAATAAGAAGAATAATATACATTCTAGGTGAATATGAGGTTTTCTTGACTATCAGGAAAAAAAATTAAGGTATTAATGAAATTGAGTAGACGTAAAAATATTTTGAACATGAACTTTAAACACTTCTAGTTTAAAATTAAGATTTATGAAGTGAAATTTCACTTAAACTAGGTACGTGTTTGGTAGGAAATCAATAATTTATCATTGTTTTTTTGTTTCTTTAAATCAATATATTGAAATTTACAGCTGCACAAATGTATATCAAGTAAATGAAGTGATAAAGATTACAATAACATGCCAAAACTTGAAAAGAATTACTCATCAATAGCACTTCAACACCAATTCTACACTAGAAGATCTCTAGGCCATCTTCTTTTAGACGCCTCGTAGTCTTATATTTGGAGAGATAAAACTATTAATTCCAACCAGTAAGCTATTTATAACTATTCGTTTGTGTCCACGTTTACGTCCGGTCACTTAAGTTATTTTTATTTTTTGTTTATTGATATTTACAACAGTAAACATTTTGTACAACAAGTAAATTTGAGGAAAACGATTACAATGACGTCAATAACATGTAAAGAACTACTCTCTAGTAGCACTGCAATAGTTCTACATTAAGAGGCATCTTCTTTTCAGATACCTCGGAGGATTATCGGGTATTGAGCGTGAGGCAAGTTGGGAGACCAGCGGAGTCGAGTAGTTATGGAGCTTGCTATGAAAGTATAGGTATCTGGTTTGGGCTAGATCAGCAATGTGAGGAACATTAAGATCTCTATGGATAGGTTTGTAAGAGGATTCATTCTGTAGCCAAATGCAATCAATTATAATTATATTATTAATTAATTATTTATATCACTTAATTATTTTTATAATTTAATGAAATTTATCACCGTAATTATTCCTAAAATTAAAAAAAAAAGAGAGATTCATCTCAATAATGTTCTGTTCTGAATAATATTATACACATAATTATATCATTATTAATAGAAATGGGGCAAAATTAATTGTCCTTAACGCATTAATTACATGATTTTTTTCTCTTTTTTAATGAGTTTGTAGTCGTGACATTTGAATTTCTATCAGAGTCGTTGTCATGAGGAGAGGATTTAGGAAGGGCTGGGACAATCTGGAAGTAAGAGTAAGACTGCCTCCTACAAGAGGACCCTCCCAGCGAAGGTAGATTGAGATAAAAGGCAGCGGCACGGTATTTGTCGGTCGTGGCAACAGTATCACCTCCAGGAGGGGGCGCAGTTAAGATAGCACGCACACAAACACAAATTGCCTCTCTCACTCTTATTTCCATATATTTCCTTCTCCAGTTACTTTCCCTTGTTCTCTACTGTTCAGTCATGCCTCTCCTATTCCCCCGATCCTAACAGCTGACTAACCTAACGGTAGATGGGAATGAGATAAAACCTTTAGTCAGAAAAAGGTAACAAAAAGGACAACTTGAGGCTACCAAACTAAACTTTTCAAAAGGTTTTATTTTTGAAACGTTTAGCTTTTAAGAGAAAGCGGTTCTCAGAAGTTGTAGTAGCTAAAGTGATATAGAGATAAGGTGAAGTCGAATCGGAAAATACTGCTGATTTAAATTGTTATTTATAAATTGAGGATGCGGCTGCTAAAAGTAACATGTGGCCCATGCACTAAAAGTAAGATACCAGCTATGAGAATTCAAATTCTTTAATGATTTTATGGATGATATGCATGGATGCAAAACATGGTGGATAAAATTTAATGGAATGGAATGAAAATAGTTCAATTTTTTTTTTTTTTTACGTTTAATATTTTATAAATTAACTTATTGTATCCGACACATTTCAATATTTTTATTTCTCCCCTTTCCCTGAAAGTTATGAGGTCTTTAAATCCTATGCGCAGGTATTTATGTTTCCACCTCAACATACTTTTATATTACGAGAAGTCTCTCAGAATCATCTGTACTTGTTTACTTGAATTGAGGATGTGGCTGTGAAAAGGGCCCATACACCAAAAGTAACACGCCTAGGCTATGTCAAATTCTTTAATGATTTGTGCATAATTTTATATTGGCCTTGGATTGGTCTTTTCACTTTCGACTTTTTGGGAAACTATTCAGTAAGAGGATCAACAAATGACAAGTCATCTTCAATCTTCAATATTCCAATCGCTTTACAAAAAAAAAAAAAAATTTTTTTGCATAAAATAATATGTAACTTGACTAACATTAAAAAATATGTATTGAAAAAAGAAAATAATACTTATAACAGCAAAACCTACCACCATTGTATTAAAAGAAAGTCTAAAAATAGAAACTTGAAATAAAACGATACAAGTAAACAATTATTTTTAAAAAGAAGTAAATTAAATATTCTTCTTAATCTTGGCTTTCTTATGTTATTGTTAAAACACATTTATCAATGTAATCTTCTTCTGTGGATTTCAAAAAGCTGAACATTGAACCAGAAATGTGATTTTCAGTGCTTTATATATTTTAACTTTTAATTTGTGAATACTGTATTAAAGATGGATTCTATGCATTTACTTCCATTTTTTTTTTTTACATTCCATGCATAAGTTTCAAACATCAGTTTTAGTTTCGGAAAATGTAAAATTAGTCTGCCTGACAAATTTTAGATAAGTGTTGTTTTTAACGGAGAGAGATTTGCTCTTGTATTCTATATATATATATATATATATATATATATATATATATATATATATATATATATATATATATATATATATATATATATATATATATCGTATATATATATATAATATTATAAAATAAATCGTATTTTATTTTAATAGTCAAATTTAATAGTCAAATCAGCATTTTCGGAATAACGATTCGTTCAAGCTTGATAGTGACTTTTTCTATAGGGAATACTTTCTAAATGTTCCTGAGGAAGCTTAAAAAATATAAATTGCAAGAAGGTTCCAAAAGACCAAGTTACAAAATTCGTTCTACTTTTTTAACTAATCGATTTATCGAATCGAAATGTTTACACAGCCATCTTGAATCGATAGACAAGAGATTAGAACATTTTCTACAAATGGGGCCTTTGGCTCTTTAGGCCCTTATTGCAGCGACATCCTCGATTAAACCAATCATTTTTAATTTTAGCAGCTATTAATTTATTAATGTTAATAAAATTTCTGGCTCATGGTTATTTGGTAGTGATATTTTATTTATTTGTTAATTTTAGTGGTTGAATATTATAACATCTAGTGTAGATATAAGTCCAACTATACTTAAATTAGGATATTAATTATTAGTAATGTCCGAAGGCAATTATGAAGGAAATTATAATTAAATAGTATAATTAGTTAACCTGGATAGTTACAGTAGGTAAATAATCAGTTGGAATTTACATTCATTTTTCCTTAATTAATATACTTTAAGCTACACAAGAAAGTTCACATCAAATATTATTACAGCAATGTAATTTATCAAATAGTGACAATAACTAATGTAAAAGCAGTTATTTATACCCTAAGGATACCTTTTAAAAACGGACACGTTTGAAGGTATTTTAACACAGTTGATTCATATGTTTAAATAGGAGTTTTATTTAATTTTCTTGTTGATTAATTTTTTTTTTTTTTTAAATTTCTATGTTAGGATGTTAACAACCATCTAAAGTGTCAATAACTGCATGCCCTACAGTATCATTTACTAATATTTCCACAAATCCCAGTTGAACAGTATCGTTTTCTAGCATTGCTTCTTCTTAAACGTCTTACATAAAACCTACGTAAAAAAAAAAAAAAAGAAGAAAAAAAAATGCCAAGAGCTCATGTATCGCATTGGGTGTTTCTGTTGGAAAAGTTTACAAAACTAAGATGTGCTCTCAAAAAACACTCTGAGTTTAAGGTTTAACAGTGCAATGGAAATAGAAAGAAGTATTGAAGTAATTTTATGTTGAAATTTTATTTGAAAATAAATAAAACACCCATACTTTTTTTTTCATTTTCTTTAATGTACAAAGAATATATAAAATCCACAATGTATTCCAAATCTTATACTTTTTCTATAAAAACATCCACTGTAATACATAAACTCCTTATAATTTACATAGTAATTACAGTACATTTTTGATTTAAAATATATTTTATAAATAAGGTTCTTGTGCCAACAAATACACAATTTAATTAAAATTGTATACAGTAAAAGACCGTAACTACAAATGAATGAAAAATCTTCAAACTATTTTTGTAAATGAAAGAACAAAAAAATGTGTATAAAGTGTTTTGAGCAGTATTGTGTTTCCATTGTTTTGTGGAAGTTACAATGTCACTTGAGAAGCTTCGCTTTGAAAAAATTGCGAGAAACTGCTCGACTACTTAAACATTTACTAAAGAAACGTTCTATGTTTCCATTTAGGAAAAAGACTCCTTGAAATAACTGTTATTAGACTTGATATTTGGGCATATGAAGTTTTTCTTTAGGGCTTCATTAAACTATCCAAATCTTCTTCTCTTGTCCAATCCTAGTAATCCAAATCCTTCATAAATTCCTCAATGCTCCTTATTTTCTCAAATATTAGTGTGAATTCCTTATTAAATAATGATATTAATGACCCATATGCTGCTAGTTTGGCTGAAACCAGGAACAAACTTATATGTATGCTTTATAACAACTTGAATCCACAGGTTTCCGAAGTTGCTTTGAGAACTTTACTGGAGTGATATTAATGGATAGTTGATTTAAAAGTTATTGGAATAATTTGTCCAAACCTTTACTTAAAGTATGTGTTTGATACTGTTGTAAATATTAATAAATATATCATTAAAAAATATTTTATCGCAGAATATTTATGAATGGTTTATTGTTTTCCATCTGTATACATATTTAAACTAGGTATTTTCTCTTTTTAATAAAATTTTATATTAATTATAATAGTGTATATGATCATTAATATTATACTATTAACTTTTATAGTTTTCTGATTTCTATCAATGTATGATTGTACATAGCGATAATAACCCAAGTGGTTGAACTGCCATAAAAATTTGTAATGTAAAAAGAAAAACACTTTTAAATAAAATTTTATTTTTTTTTTATTCTTTTTTTTTTTTTTTTTTTTTTTTTTTTTTGAGCACTCTAATACTGTTATGAATTTTTATAGGTATATATTATAATTATAGATTGAATGGTTTCGCTATAAATTAATGCAAAAAGAAAAATGTGGCTAATGACCATTTAGGATTGATGCATGTTAAATAATAAATAAAATAACGTTAGAAGCAGATAATAATATTTTTTTATTTATTTTGTTATTGTACTGCACTACTTTGGTATGGTTGAAAATATTAGGAATGTTTACCAAACTTAGTAAAGTAATTCGATCTTTAAAATATAATACTTGTTTTATCAAAGAATTATTATTACATAAATGATTTTGATTATAATTATTTAACAATTATTCAATATATATTTATATTCGCTGTTCTGTTGAAATGAAGATATTCTGAATTACAAAATAGACTTCATCACCGAATAATCTAATGCAGGGCATGCAATTCTCGCTGCACGCCATCTTTGAGCTCTGATGTTTAAAAGAGGTTTCTTTGTGATGATATGATGAGATTTAAAATCTGAATAAAAATATCGCAGTATAACAAGTTTGAATGTTAATATTAATAATATTAAATATATATAAATTCAATTTTGATATGTATTTTTGATATATAAGTCAAAAGAAATAAATTTATTGATAAAATTATTATTTATTTTTTTAATAATTCAAATTAACGGGTTAGATCAAAATGGATAGGGTTGACATTATTGTAAAAAAAAAAAAAAAGTTTTAAAATTGAGTTTAAAAACAACTTCATAATTGAGAAAAATCTAAAATAAAATAAATATAATATAAACTATTAAAAATATTCACCAAAATATAATAACTAGTCCCTTACATTTTTTTAATATTTTTGGATTGAAGATAAAATCATTTAATAATATCGTTTCTTTATATTCTTAGATTGATATAAGCACTAATAAATAAAATTATTTCTTAAAGTATTTTTGATTGATAATAAAAATACTATACTCCTCATATTTTTTTTAAATGCATTTTACATATAAAAAAAAAATAAACATAAAATTAATCTAAAAATTTAATTTAACCCTGTATTTTTTTTATCCTAAATACCATAGCTTGTTTAAATAACAGAACTCAATTTTATTTAATTTTTATGTAACAAATGTTCACAGTGCATAATAACATTTAAGTTATTATTTAATACGCAATAGTACATCTTATTAATTGATCAGTTTTCTATATGGCTGCAATAAAACAATCTATCAAATTAATAAAAATTAGGGATAATTCGATAAAAAATGGATTGTCGATTATCATTGAAAATCCATAAAGCATCCGCAATAATTTTTGAAAATTATTTACAAAAAAAACAACATATACGAGTTAAAATACAATAATCATTCAAGAAATGAATTAGTAAATAGAAAATATCCTGGATTACCAACAACTGTTTTGTTGTGTAGTTCATTGTTCATAAATGTTATATTTCTTAAGCTTTGTATAAAAAGGAATTATTTTACAATTTCTAATTTCAGAAGAATTCACACTTTCTAGGTTTTATTTATTTTATTTAAAATTTAGGTTTTATTTAATTGCAAATGTTGCTATAACCGAGTTCGTTTTTTAGTCAATTAATAATTCGGTTATTAAAAAATCAATTGAAAGATTTAATCATGATTAAATTAGATGACTGATTCGGGAAAAAAAATCTCAAATATTTAATCATGATTAAATTTTGCTTAACTCTGCCTAAACCCCATTGAATGCAAGAATCAATGGAAGCATTTGGGTTATATAAACCCAATTAAATAAAATAATCGTAAATTAAAAATGATTGAGTATTTTTTTTTTAAATACTATTGCCTATCATTTAATTAGTTTTTGAATAATCCTGTTACGTTTTATATACCGTGGCTAAGGAATATGTGACCGTATATCTCTAAGAAAATTGACACTGATAGCTAATAATAAAAAAAATCAAAAAAAAAATCAATTGGTTGGAATTTATTCTCTGTCAATATACATTGTTTACAAATCTAAAAAAAAAAAAAAAAACTTTGTAGTTCATTTACATATCCAAAAATGTTATAACGAAATAAAATTAATGTTTTATAATTTATAATTTCTTATTGGTTCTCTATGAATTGAAAAAGAAATATATATACGAATAAGATCAGGAATAAATCAGACTAGTTAAGAGTGATTAGGGACAACACGATACTGCATATCTGGGAGATAAGAAGAGGCCGATGATGGAAGGAGAGATAGAGAAGAAAGATGGGACACTGAGAGGATTAAGAAAGAGAAGAGGAGAAGGCGAGGGTATAAATAAAAAGACTGCAGAACTGGCTGGGGCAAAAAGCGGCGCCCGCCAACTGATTAATTTACCTCCTTCGGCGACCTTTCACCACTCGCCTCCGGTTACTGCTTCAGCAGCTACTACTCTGTACACATCCTATCTCGGCTATATGACGCTATATACATAATAAATATATAAACCTTTTTTTATATTAAAAAAATGATAAAATTTGCAATTAATATGGTTTATTGCAGTTTTGGATCTCCTGGGCATTTCACTCAAGAATTTATTCAAAGCCACATTAGACTATTGAAAGTGAGACGTAATGAACGCAAGGGGCGGATATAGACCTTATAAAATTTAAATTTCGTAAATTTAAAATTGCTTGGTTAGTTTTTTTTTTTTTTTTTTTTTTTTTTTTTTTATATATACTTTTTAAAAAGAATTAATTTTTATTTGAATTGTAGTCGACTTATATATTATATTTTGTAGATAAAAAATGCTATTTGCTTTATAATTTATTTCTTCAATAATTTTTGTTTTTAAAAACTTTAGTTTGTTTTGTTTTTTTCTCTCATATGTATGATTTTTTTTAATTGCAACTTATTTAAAACTGAGTAATCGATGTTTTTAGTACCAATACCGGTATCAAAAAATAAAAATTTTGGTAACGTAACTTCACAAATCCTAATACGTTTCATATTATATTTTATAGCACTATATACATAACACATATATAAACCCTTCTATAAAAAAAAAAAAAAAAAAAAAATTTTCTCTTCTTCGATCTCATGTATATTACCTACATTACATTAAAAATCATAATAGTGATAAAAACAGTTTAAGTTATTACTAATGACCCTTAGAGTTTTACAATATTTTTTAACTTTTATTATACATATTGTAGGAATGAATTCATTTTTATCCCTATTAATTATTATTCATGAGTGAGGCAGCTTATAATATTTATTATTATAAATAATTGATAAAAATAGGTGCAATTGATTTGTTAGTTAACAGACACCATTATAATACATTGAAAGTTTATCGAGATTTTACCTATTAATGTTATTTTTCATTAAAATATATCCTATTGTATATAAACTAAACAGTATATAATGTTTCTTGATAATGGAATAATTCAATTTATTATATATTTATTTATGCAAATATTTATGATAGCTTTTTAACAAGGCTACAATTTTTTTTTTTTTTCAAAATTAATTATGGTACAAATTACTTTATACAATTTTTTTTTTAAGTAACACGCAATGCATCTGTAATAATTAAAAGTATGTTTTATTAATGAAATCTATTTTTTTAAGAGGTTTGATTGTTGTTCATTTTCACCAGTTTCAATTGATGTTCCCTTAATTTACAAGTAATAAACATGTTTTGTTAAATTAATTATTTAATTAATTTATTATTTATTTATTTATTTTATTTTAAGGTGCCGTGTACTGCAACATGGCTAGAGGCACCAAATTCTGATTTCTTGTTTATCTAAATGGTATTAAAAATTCTGCAATTCCTGAGGAACTTCAGAACATCTGGTTGATAGTTTTTGAACATTGTACCCAGGTCTTTGTTGAAGATGGGTGTTCCAGCTGTAGGGTGTAGACTGCAATTACTAAATATGTGCTCTACTGATAGAGAAACATGGCACCTTGAGCAGATGGGCTGTGAAGTACCTCGAATTAGGTGTTTGTGTGTGAGTCTTGTGTGCCCGATGCGCAGCCTAGTCATCACCACTTGTTCCCTCCTAGAGCCGTTTAGCAGTGGCCATGGTTGACCATTAGGGCAAATCATTTTAAGTTTGTTACTATCCGGAATCCTGTTCCAATTATTTTTTAGATAATTGTAAAGGCTCTGCTGTTCATTATTGTTTATTATTTCTGTCATGTTAAGTAGCAATCTTTCATTGATGACTATTTTTTTTTTTAAATATGTTCATTTAATATTATTTCTATATAATTCTGTAATCATGTTTAATCATTAGCTAAATTAGTAAAATTAGCTAAATCCTATAAAAAGTGGGTACCCTTAATTGGGGAAAAACCTGGCGGTTGAGATTTGGCCAAACCACCTCACAACCGTTAGCTAATAAAGTACTGAACCCGAGACCCTTCATTTTTTTTAAGTTTTTTTTTTTTTTTTTTTTTTTTTTTTTTTTTATAAAAAAAACTAAATGATAAACTGAACCTATTTTGCAATTCAAGCGGAAATATTTCAATTATTGACTTTTTCTTTTTAAGGCGTACATTAAATTTAATGAGTAGATTTTACATCGTTTTGTCATCAAATACAAAGTTCATTAAATTTAGAATTGAAACAATTGTGTTTTTAAATCAGGCTGAAAGATTTAATGTTATGAGAAAACTAAAATATAATTAATTTTTTTTCATTTAAAATTTAAATATTTTATAGTGTATTACGTATTCATATAAGCACATAAAATACGTCAAAACAATAATTACATTTTATTCACATTATCCAATCCACGTTGCAATTTATTCATTTATTTTTAACATTTTAAGAATTTTAAAATTTCCAATTCGTTGGTTTTCGGGAGTAATAATGTCTGAAAACCCCTCTTCTGATCTGATTGTCCATGTTGTTGGTGTTCCAACTATCTAATCACAAATCTGGTAGAATGCTAAATCCATGGAGCCTGATGTAGCATTTTTAAATACACGGTTTTTCCATAGGATTACTACGGAATGCAATAAAAAAATTTATCTAATCACCAAAATTTTCTAGTGTATTTAGATAACGAGGTAAGATTACAAAAATACTGCTTAGTTTTTGAGAATTTCTGAGTCGCTTAAATTAATCATTTCCATATTGGGTGAGTTTTGTTCAGGGAGATTTTTAATCAAGAATTGAGTGGAAAGCAGGTTAGGACACCAGCGGATTCATGTAGGTATGAAGCTTATGAAGTAAGAATAGGTATCAGGATTGTACCATTTTAGCCACATATTAGGTATTTAGACCATTATGGATGTTTATTAATTGATATAAATAAGAAGCTTCGAGGATTTTTGATTGTAAGGGTTAGATACGTAAAAAATTGGACGGCTTAGTTTACCCCTAAAGTTCAACTCCATATGTCCAAAAAAGTCTAATTATTTTTATGTAAATGAGTCTTTATTAATATTACCAATATCTAATATTAGAAAATCTAATTATTTTATCTATTGCCGAATGACTTGCAAAAATATATGTTACTTTGTCTGTGTCTTAAGTCCAATATTTTAATGCCCAACTTCCCTATCAGATATCATTTATGAGAGTTTGTTCACTCTTCTAAGAAGACAGAATTAGAAACTGATGTAACATAATATAATAATATTTTTAATAAATAAAACCAAAACTCTGAATAGCAATTTATTTACATATATTCGCAAATGTAAAGAGATCTTCTTCCTTAGATATCATATATAAGATATATGGGAAAATGAGCTTACGGGAAAAAAAAATAAAGATGCATGCCATTTGTGATTCAGAGATCAAATATTTATTTCTAATCAGATTTACTTAGTAAAGCAGTTTTAAATCTGTGAGTGCGAAATATACTTATATTATGCAAATACTAATTTTGCAACCAATATAAAAAAAATATAGCAATTTTTTTTTTCAGGAATTTAATGAACTTCCTTTCATTCTCTCTCTAAATACACACACACATATATATATGTGTGTGTGTGTGTGTGTGTGTGTGTGTGTGTGTGTGTGTGTGTGTGTGTGGGTGTGTGTGGTGGATGATACTGATGGATATGCTATTGTAAATAGTTTTCATATTCCTCCATATTTTTGTAATTATATGCAGTTAATTAATACAACGCATGTTTTTATATATTTACGAGTATATTGTACAAACTTTATGTTCTGAGAACTAACCTGTATAACTCATATAATTTTATTGTAACCTGTTTTTATTACTGTAGGGCATGATTATAAGAACAATATAGTCTCGAAATGTCGCCAAAATAATATCTTATTTTATTGACTGAACTTAGAGAACCTTATTAAAAATTTAATAGCAAAAGTCAAGAAATACATCCACACTTATATGTATATATATATATAACATTTTTTTTTGTAATATTTTTTCTAGAAATATTGAAAATATATTATACTTCAAGCAAAATCTTTTGAGTTAATTACAAAAAGAAAAGATCTATGTCGAAAGACGGGGATGAATTTATTGAATATAATGTTGAGTGAGACGTCAGAAAAATATTTAGGCAATTTTTGAAAGTTAACATATTTATTTTATTTCACGATGTTTCGGCCAGATCATTGAGAACCATCATCAGGGAAGATGGAAAATTGTAAAACAAAAAAAAAATAAATAAATAAAGAAACTAAATTAACATAATGACGCTCTGTCATGAAGAGAACTAACTGTTCTCGAGTTCGCCATCAACGATTTGGCCGAAATGTAGGCAAATAAAAAAAAAAAAAAGTTTGTTGAGGCTCAATCATTGCTTGAATTTTTTTCTAACTGATCCTACTTAACAGCTTATTCAAAAAAATGATAAGTTCTGAAAATCCTAAATATTTTATTGAATGTATGGAAAACATATTTTAAATGTTAAGTTAAAAAGTAGTTGATGAATTTATTTATTATTTTTATTCAGTTATTTAAAGTAGACAACAAAGGAATAGGGGGATGGGGAAGGGAATTTCCAGTGGGAATAGGTAAGGATACACGCGGCGCGAGTTGCCTGAGCCGAGGTTGGCATAAAGCAGGAGGAACAGGGCGTTTAACCTCTATAAGGGCCGCCTATTGTAGAAATGTAAATCGGCCCTTGTGTTCTACCAGGCCAACAATGGGCCTCAGGGAAGACGATTGCCGATGTTAATTGGTTTAATTAGTATTTATCGTAGATGACTGGCCATCGTGATTTACATGTGGCGGGAGGGGGGAGGGCTGTCGTACAGGTGATGGCGCGGGTAATTAGATGGGCGTGGCCGCAGGTGAGAGAGAAACAATGACGGCTCCGCCCCCCGCTCCTGGCCCTAGTTTTTCACCCCCACCACCTCGTCACCATGCCCTCCCTCGCTTCGTTATGAATTTTAAATTCCTTCATTACATCTCCACCATAATCACCTCAATCCTGGCTAAGCGGTGTCCCAGTCTGGAGTCTGCTGGCCCTCACGAATCGGCGGCACTTTTGTTCTTTCCCCAACCTTGTAAATAATAGTTAACAATAATCATCACAAAGACAGTTTTATGCACTGCATTGCATTGAATATTCTATTCAACCTGAACCGGCCATCACTGCTACCATCGCAGTTTTAAAATCGGTATCATATCGATATTTAAATTGTATTGAATACACATGTTATCGGAAAACCTGGATTTAGTGAAAACTAGAATTCTCTAGTTAGAACTAGATTTTTATTTTATTTTATCGATTTACTAGCTGAAAATATCCGGGCTCCGCTTAGGACGCATTTCTGCTTTCCTTTTGCTTAATCTTTGAGTGAACTCTTGAGCTCTAGGAATTCCGAATTCAATTTCAAAAGAACTCGACACTGGACAGAGACAGATCATTATAATTCTGAGAGTTTCAAAACTTGAGATCTATCGATAGTCGACACTAACGATAGTGACCATCGATAGGTATGACCTATCGATATATCGATAGCAACTATTGAACATCGCCCAACCCTAGCTCCGCTACGGTTTAATATTATTAGGATGATATTATTTGAATAAGTAAAAGTTAAGCTTAACGTTGATAATTATTATTACTAAAATGAATCTAAAAAGTTCCATTCTTAGAATAATTTCAATAAGTAAATTTGACAATGTGCAATAGTTATTTTTTTATTTTATTTTAACAGTCCTCCAGTGAAGCTACCAGGTATTATAGTACCATCCAACCCAGCTTCGATACCATACGTTCAGCTTTTCTTATGGCATCCTTTAATTGAGTGTAGTTTCCACTTCCCAATTGTTTTTGTTTTTTTCGAATAAAGTTGAGTCTTTCTGTTTCTATGCCTACATGTTAAGCATAAATTGGTTGAGAAGATTACGAAAGTAAATAAGGTTCTTCGCCTTCTCGCTCCATTAACATATAGGCGTAAAAATCAGCTGCAGATACAGTTTTCTTAAGTGGTGTTGGTAGTTTGCGTCACGCTGAGGGATGTTAATAATGTACCCTTATTCTCCAAGGCAGAACATGAGACGATACTGAAGGGAATCATACGCTCGATATAACTCCCTGATTCTTATCTGTTTCTTGTCTCTGCCGTGGAGAACAATGTCTCGCTTTTCAAACATCTGGCTAACAATCAAGGCAGCGACTTCGTTAGTGGTAAGAGTATTGAAATCTCGGTGTGCTTTTTGTGAACACTGATACCTTCCCGGAAATCTTGTAGATCTTTGGTAACAGACTCAGCAGGCAAATTTACTAATGTACAAACATACATAAAGTAAATGTTTTAAAAAAGTTTACAATAACATGTCATAACTTGAAAAGAACTAATCATCAGTAGCAGTTCAATAACAATTCTACACAAGAAGATCTCTAGGCCATCTTTTTTACAGACGCCTTGGAGAATTATCGGGAATGGAGTGGGAAGCAAGTTGAGAAACTAGTGGATTTTAGTGGTTATGGAGTTTACTATGGAAGGATAGGTATCTGGTTTGGTATAAATCAGCAACGTACAGATAGTTAAGATATTTAAGTATAAGTTTATTGGTGACGAAGTAAGGAGCATTGAGGACTTTTCGAGGGATTTTGGGTTTTAAGGATTGGATACGAGATGAAATGGATGGTTTAGTAAAGCCCCAAAGTTCAACTTCGTACATCCAAATAGGTCTAATCACAGCCATGTAAATGAGTCTTTTGTTATTAATTGGGAACATTGAACGTTTGTCTAGTAAATTTTGAAGTAGTTTGTAACGAAGAGCAGTTTCTTGTCGTTGGATGTGGATTCCAAGTAAGAGGTTTGTCCAAGTGGAGTCTTTGGTAGCGGATCTTTTCAACAGGGATCAGTGGGATATCATTAAAGGATAATGTAGGACAGGAAGTCTTAGGTTTACGACGAAGGGCAAAGGTTATTTGGTGAGATTTGTTTGGATTTATTTTGATTCTACATTTTTTTACATCATTCTTGTATATGGGAATTTAGGATATGGAATTGGAGTATTTGGGAAGCAATGAAGGGTAATAAACCTGTGCCATCAGCGTAAGTAGTGAGAACAGTGGTAGGAAGGACTAGATTTAAAAAGGCTTGTTTGTATCAACTAGACAATACCAGTATTCACCGAATCCTTTCAGGGAAAACTGTTATTCACTGATAGATCCTATTTAAACGGTTTTTACTTGCTAGAATTTGAATATTATTTTCTAGAATATTTAATTAAAACTGGGTTCAACAAGTCAATTCGAGTTTTACTAAACTAAAGTAGGTGATAGCTAGAATTAGCTAACAAAAATGGTTAATTTTAGTATTGGGTATTTAATAACGGTTTTTACGAAAGAGATTTTTAAAATCTAGTTATATCTAGAAAAATCCAGTTTTCACTAATTTCGGGTTTGGCCGTACCATATACGTTACCTCAAATCTGAGAAATATGAAATGAAATCTACATTAGAAGATTCCTCGAACATGTTCTTTTCAGATGCCTTGGAGGGTCATCGGGAATCGAGTAGACAGCAAGTTGGGTGACTAATGAATTTGAGTGGTAATTATAGAGTTTACAATGAAAGGATGTAGTATGTAGTAAAGGCGCAGCTTGAGAGGGCAAGGCCGGTACGCTATAAGTATTTTACGAAAGTTGATCTGAAATGTTTTTCTCAAAACATTTAGGCAGCGCTTTTATGATACCTTAACAAATTAAAAAAAAAAAAAAAAATGTCACCAAAAAAATATTTTAGTGCGAAATAAGTAGTACTCTCTTGCCTCTTCTTAAGACGCGTCTACCCATTCTGGTTAAGTTGAATCAGCAAATTAGAATTATTGTGATCTTACGGGATATTTTTTTTTTTTTAATATAAAAGAGCATTTAGGATTTTCGTAAGGATATTGAAGTTAAATGACAAATTTAATGTTTAATGGTTTAATGGAGCCCCAAAGGTTAAATGCGTATAGCCAAATAGCTTTACCGAATGTCACGTAGATCAATTTCTTGCAATCAATAAAAAATTTGGAAGTGTGTATAGTAAATGTTGAAGAAATGAAATACTTAAACGACCAGAAACTGCTCGTCCTTTTCTGCTATTCTAGAATAACCTAACAGGCATTAAAAGCATAAAATTAATTGCAAAAGACTTATTTACAAGACAATAATGAAAACTATTTGGGCATATGTAGCTGAGCTCTGGGGCATTTCTACTCCATCAAACTCTTCTTCTATCCAATCTTTACAATAAATTGTATACAATCCTTTGGAAAACTCCGTAACTTAATACAATAAACCAATTGGTAGACTAATAGAGTCGAGTGGCTCTAGTATATAATTTAGATTGATGTTCTCTATATTCTTAATAATTTGTTTACACCAGGAAGGAATATTTTTAAAAAAAGTTCACAATAATCTTGTCCAAGTATATTCCTTTTAATTTCTTAAGAAATGCTAAATTTTTTTCATTTGGTTTTACTTTTTTCTATAAACATATAAAATTTTCTATTTTTTTCAGTTGTACTTAAAATTTCCATCTCGTTTGGTTAAGGATTTGGGGGAAAAAATAAGAAACCAACATGAACCATCAAAATCTTGCAAAATAATTTGACCTGATTTTTAAAGAAAGTTACCTTGATAGACAGTTAAAGCTACAGCTGTTTTTTGTTTTTTTTTTAATGGCGAAAAGCTTCCAATATGTATGCAGTTTAATAAACGACATCATTGTAGGACTTATTTACTGAAATTATTATTGCATAATTATTATTTCTCCACAAATCGTACGCACCAAGACAAACATGTCCTTAAAAGTTCATCGTAAATAGTTCATTTAGAAAAAAGAATGTTCATTTTAAACAATGAAAGTGAAACTATTTAACTACTATATAACGTTTAAGTAAATTCTATAAAAAATATGATTTTTGCATTTCCCACTGTATATTTTATGCAGTCAAGAGATGTGCAATCCTAAGGAATATGAGAAACTGACGTAAAAACATGAGAAAGTACACAGTGACACCCTGTATTATATTTAAAATTTAAAATTAAACCATTGTTTTATACATTATGCAGTAAAAATATAAACAGTTATAAAAAAAGAGAAATTTATTACCATTACAAATGCATTAATTACCATCACATACGCATTACCATACAAATGCGTCCCTACCGGAAACTACTATAAAATAAAATATTTTAAGTTTTCTACACTACAATCATCGTTTGAAAATTGTTAAATTGTTTTCTTACCTGGCGCGGGGAATATTTTCCAAAAAACATAGAAATATCAGTAACTCGTTTATAAAGCGATCAAAAAGCCGATATCACGATTAGATTAGACCAAGTGATAAAGTCAGGGACTGGTGGAGTTCAAAGCCGCAAGCATCGGCGAAGCAACAGGTTGTCTGTTGTGCGTTCCGTAAGACGAGGGTTAAAACCGAACCGTTTGGGAGCTGCTGAGCATGAAAAAGTATGGAGCGGAAAGGGTTTGTTTGTGCTTAAAAAGTGCCAGTTTAAATAACATGTTATGAGATATGACGTAAAAGTAAAAAAAAAAAAAAAGTTTTAATTTCATACTTTTATAAGATTAGGCTCATTATTTTCATCGCTTATTAAGAAAAATAATTCTTATCATTACGATTGTATATAAAATGCTTTAACTGATAAAATTTCGATAATTTTATTTTTTTTATTTTTAGTATAATTCTTGAAATATTATATGGATAGAATAATTGCGTTTCTAAAAGGTATATCGTTTTTAGAAAATTTTTTTGTCACATTTAAAAAAACTGCATTATTTTTCTAATCCAATATGTTAGAATTTACGCAATTATATACGATTGATTCATAGCAGCTTATAAGTTTGACAAAGTAGTGAAAATGAACAGAATGGGGATCTTAGTAAATCAAGAAAATATTAAAATAAGAAATAAGTCATTAACTCCTTAATAATACGTTGAATTCTAAAGCCAGTGGAAGGCATTATTTTATGTGATAAATATCAATGTACCTCAAGAAACTTTCATGGTCTTCAATCAATTTTTTTTAATAAAAAATAAATAAATAAATTGTTATATCATCCCCATTGTCAAAGTATTATTGTCAATAACCAGTTTTCCGATATAAAATCGCAATAAATCATATTTCCAAATTGTGTGAAATCACTCCAAGTTCGCTATGCTCTGAACAACAGATATTACCTCCTACTTATGCATGGAATATTATTGTGTATACAAATACAAAGGAAGAAATTTTTTATAATATTTTGATATTAAATTCAAGGTTTATTGTTATTTATTTATTAGAGTTTTTACCGAGCTACGTTTTCTCAAAGGATTAAGTTAAAAATTGAGTCATAAGGGAATCCCAGCTATTCAGCAATGAGTGCATCATTATTAATTGCTTACTTTATTATTCTTTAATTAACCTTCAAGATTCGTGTCGGAACAGGATAATTAAAATTTATTCAAAGAGTCTCATCAAATCACTTTTAAATTTCATCGTAATCTTATGACTTCCTCTAAAACAGTATCCTATTTACTACAGAATATTATTCCTACAATGATATTCCACTACGCCCAGATAAGCACATCCGTTACTATGGACTTCATTTAAAAGCGTCTGGAATCCTCATACAAGAGTGAAACGACAGGATACTGCTCGTCGTTTCCGATTACTTTATTATCAATAAGTTTCAACTCTTTCATACAGTTTCAAATTTCCTGGTGTATTTTGTTTTTAAATTTAATAAACAGATTTAAAACAATATTTTAAATCATAAAGATGTTTTTTTTTTTTTTTTTTTTTGGGTTCTGTTTTTCGAATGACGCACATTGGGGCATGTTGAATCAATTATTTCTCCGTGAATGCTTCTTCTCCAGTACTCCATCATTCTTTCCTCTAACACTGCAGTACCTCTTCTAGCGCTAAGTCGTTCTTGAAATTTTTTATTTTCATCTTTCAACAATTTTCTCAATTGTACAGTGATTTTTCTTATATCCTCTTGAATGTTAAATTCATTAAAATCAAGTTGAACTTGTTTGAACCACCCCTAACCAGTTACGTATTGTTTTTCTGCTTTTTGAAAAAGTAGACTACTTGTTTACTGAGTCCATTTTCATTCATTTTAAATTTGAGACCGTAAAAAATCATTCTTCTAACTGTTCAATTTTCTTGTACAGAATTTTTTTAAATATCGTATTATTAAAACATTTTAAAAAATAAAATAAAATAAATAAAATGATAAAAAAAAAGTCGAAACTGGTATGAGAAATTTTGTATTATTTTTATTAAAATAAGAACTATTAAATTAAATTACTTTATCAGTAAATGCTGCTTTTTTTAAATATTTTTCAATGCGATTATCGGCAATTCAATTTTTTTATTTATTTGAGGTTTTTAATGTTGAGTGGTCAACAATAAATTCTCTCGCGATGTTTAGAGTAGTTTTTTCGAGGGTTTTCACTACCAAAGCCTTAGTTGATCGTAATCTACAACAGAAGAACTCGTTATTTTGAAGAAGTTATTCGATTATTGGTTTTTAAAACATAATAAAATATTTCTCGATAAAAGCAAGGGGTTCATAAATAAAGTGATGACAAAAAACTTCAATTCTTCAAACATTTTGAGCAATTGCTTTCTAAAATTCGTCATTCTGTTTGCTCTAATTTTCTAGTGAGAAACCCGTTGGAATGTATTGTCACCTTATAATAAGTACAATTTTTCTACTTTTAATTTCATATATACCTACTTCCATAGGTTTAAAAAAGTACTAACTTTTTTATCACACATAATATTTTTTTCTATAGTAATTCCTAAAACTTTTATGAAAATTAAAAGTCAAGACATGTCACCTATTCAAACTGGACGAGATTCAAGTTATTGCGGAAATATTGAGAAATAATAAAAGCTACCTTAGTAGATAGCTTTTTTTTCTCTTTTTTTTTTTTTTTTTCCATTTATTGATATTTACAACTGTACAAAATAATATACAACAAATAAATGTGTAGACAGTGAATACAATGGCATGTAAATAACTTGTGAAGAACTACTCACTAGTAGCACTTCAATAAAATCTACACTAAAAGGTCTCTAGGCCATCTTCTTTTCAGACACCTCGGAGGATTATCAGGGATGGAGGAGAAAGCAAGTTGGGAGACTGGTGGATTGGAGTGGTTATGGAGCTTACTATGGAAGGATAGGTATCTGGTTTGGGCTAAATCAGAAACATATGGAACATTAAGATCTCTATGGATAAGTTTTTTGGTCACATAGTAAGGAGCATTGAGGATTTTTCGAAGGATTTTGGATTGTAAGGATTGGATACGAGATGAATTGGATGGTTTAGTAGAGCCCCAAAGCTCAACTCCGTACGTCCAAACAGGTCTAATCACTGTCATGTAAATGATTCTTTTGTAATTAATTGGGAGCTTTGAACGTTTGTCTAGTAAATGTTGAAGTAGTCTGGAACGACGGCCAGTTTCTTGTCGTTTTAGTCTTGTATGTGGATTCCAACAGGGATTAGTGGAATATCATAGTAGATAGCTTTAAATTTTAGTAATGTACATATTTTTTTCTAATAATGTAGCGTTGGTTTAAAATGTATTTGAATTTCTATAATTTTTAACCATCCGACTAGCCGATAAAGCAAAAGACGAAATAACTTGGATTTCTTCCTTATCTTTGAGATCAAAATCTCCAAATTTGCAGTACAGACATTCATATAATGTACTTTCACTGATACTTTGTTTACCCCAAACAACATTGATATTACGCGCGGTTTGGGATGAGCTTTGACCAAGTGTAAGTTTTCAAAATTAAATTTGACGGAAATCTTGTTTTGACTCGTAGAATTTCAGAGTTCCTTACTATAACAAAAACTAAACTAACCTTTAAGGAAAAACAGCATTAATAACCATTGTTTATAATATATTTCGTGGACTGGTGGATTATCTTTGTTTACTTGGTAAATAAAACCTGCATTATTTTTACAACAAACCAATATTATTTTAGTTTTAAAGTTTATCGTAAAATAAAAAATTTTGCTCTCAACTTCCCAGAATAACATTCATGATAATTCCAAGTATATCTCAATATTGTTTTAAAAACATAGAAACACATTTAAACAAACAAGGAAGAATAGGAATTGATTTACAGAAAATGTTAAGAAGAAGACTAAGAGTGTCGATTCCTTAGAACAAAAAAATTTCAGTAATTCAAAAGGTTTACTGTTTCACTTGTTTTACGGTTCGATGTTGAGATAATCTTTAGAATTCGAGATGGTTTTTAGATTATTTCAGTGTTTATTTAATTTCAAATCAGTTCTCTCCTTAACTTTCTCCATAGAATTAATGAAATAGAAATTTTTACATAAGTAATCATATGTAAGGAGTAACGACACATTATAAATACATTTATATTTTTTAATTACTTAGATCCTAATTCAGCTTATTTCAACTCATTTATCTTAGGTAAAAGCGGCTATAAACATTTGAAATGTATAGGCATTAACTGCAGTCCATATATGAAAAGCATGTTTTGCCCATTAAATTTTATTGACGTGTGAAATGTTTTTTTATATACATCAATCAATCCCCAATTTGCTAACAGTAGTCAGAATGAGGTTTTAGATTCTAAATTAAATTTAAATATAATTACTTGCATATCAAACCCTAATGTATAGGGATGGTGCAAAAATATTACAGATTTTGAATATTCACTTTATTTAGTGAACAAAGTGCTTGCTAAGTAAACAGAAATAATCCACCAGTTTAGTTAATGGATTATAAATAGTGGTTATTAATGTTGGTTTTCCTCAAAGATTAGTTTAGTTTGTGTTACATTTTCTAACATCAGAAACAAAATCAGAGGAAGGACACCATAAATTCACCATACCAAAACAACATTTTTGTCAAATTTATTTTTACGAGTTCAAACTTGGTCGAAGTGTGGTACAAACCGTGTGTAACATGAATGTTGTTTGGGTGAAGGATGTATCAGAATGTACAGTCTTGGAGATTTTGATCACGAAGACAAACAAGGAAGTTCCGCTGTAGGCCTACTGTTGTTGATCACTAAGATCTGAAGAAGAGAAAACTCTCTCAGGACATTACGAGAGAAGTTAGTGTTGGCCACTTAACATTATAAACCACATAAAATTATAAGCTTTTTTTTGTCACATATAAAAACCTGCAGTTTTTTTGCACTAATCCAATATTATTGTAATTTTGATGATCATAGTGAAACGAAAGTTTTTGTTCTCAACTTCCCAGAATAATGTTTGAGATAGTTCAAATTACAACTTAATACGGTTCCAACAGCATAGAAAACTGTGAAACAGTTTAGAAAAAAATATATAATAAAATGGTATAACTATATAACTTGTATAAATTTATACGGCTGAATAAATTTCGGGCAAATTAGATTAAAAAATAAGGAACTTATAAAAGTGGAAAATAAACATAAATTTAAAAACTCGTACTCCAGACAACACCCAGAGAACGCTGAAGAGGAGCTGGACGAGGGATCTCCTGAGAAAAAAAGAAAATCAAGTTAGGAGGTGACACAGGTTTCTTCTCCCCCTGATGCCTTTGACGCCAGGTAATTCAGTATTTCAACTAATTCACTGGTTTTTATTTTGATTCACAGGTGCGAATAGTGATTTGAAGCTATGGAACTAAAATTATATCACATCTAAAATTAGATGTTATATCTATAAATGTACGTTTTGTAGGTCATACAATCTGGCAACATAGTGGTTTGGCTGATATAAAATATGTATTTTTTAGTTTTTATCGCTTCTAAGATATGTAGAACCACCGATTCATATATATTATTTGAGCCATAACTGTAATATACATCATAACTGAGACAGGATAACTTTTTTTTTCTGCCGGAGAATGCCTGGCCGATAAGGGGGCATTATGTCATCACTTGAAATTATCAAGCGAAGCCTATGAAATAAATTACCATCGATTGCTATCTGGAATGTGAATAATTATTCTCGAGCTTCATATCTGTAAAATTGTCGCCAAGGAGTCCATGTTCTAAAAATATCTCTGACAGTCTTATTCTCAGGAATCCAACATAAGATATCTTAGCGAAAGATTTCATCGCAAACCCTGGATCTGATTTGTCTCTTCTGGGCTGTTTGTATATTTAATATTAGGTTTAATACTTATCTTAATATTTGATTTTTAGTGTTTATTTTAACCTAGAATATAAATTGCAGCGAATTTATATCACCCTCCGCTAGCCTGATTCGAACTTGGAATCTTCGGTTTATCACGGTTGCTAGGGTAACGCACTATTTTTCAAAGCTAGCTTACCCTACCCAATCGTCATTCTATGAATGACAAAGATTAGTTGAAAATTATTTTTTGTTGCAGAACGATACTCTACAGTAGACTTTCTGAGACTTGCGAGAGATGAAGATTTCCAAGAGTTAAAAAAATATAATTATTAGAACAGTTAAGGCTCTTGATCGTATAAATTATCCCTGGTCTCATAAACGTTTTTTTTATTTGCTACCTTTGAGAAAGTTGAAAGAACTTATGGATTAGTGATCTTTATTATTTTCGAAAGAATGTTAAAATAAGCGGACGAATTTTTTGGAAGAGATTCCATTTTTTACAATGATTTTCAGGACTTAAATAAAAGAAGTGAATCAAAAACAAGGAAGGGGTGCCACTGGATAGTACCCCTCCTCATGCATAACATGATATTTGTTTTATATTTATATTTAAACACATCTGCTGATTGTCAATTTTGTATTTGACAGGTGTGGATTTAAAAAAAATTATAGTTTAAAAAACTAAAAAACACGCTTTAGTAGCAAACCGAACTAAATCTATCTTAGACAAAATCTGATGATCTACAACTATTAGTATATAACTGTTTGCGATTGTATTAGCTATTTCTGTGTTAATCATGACCAAAACTAACTTTTTGAGAAAGTTGGCGAAATTCTTCGATTTGGCCAACGCCAATGTGGCTAAACGCCTTAATCAAATTCAGCGTAAGAGATTTCTTTAGACGCGCAATTCAATAAACTTTAATTTTGTAAATAACATATTTTTCGATTTAAAGCATTTTTGTATGTTTTTTTTTTTTTGCAAAAATCTGAAAGTTTAAAAAGTTTAAAAGTGTTGGGTTTTTTGTCCCCAAAAATTTTCCTCTTATCAAATTTAGTCGCATTTTTGATATTTTATTCTCAGGACCCATCTGAAACATAATAATTCATAAAACCTACTAATCCACCCTTTGCAGGGCAGAGGCTCTTTTTGGGGGTATTTCTACTGGACTAAGTAAGGATATTAATACAAAGTTGTGCAATTATTGGCATGAGTGGAAATTTTCAAGATAATAAGAAAACTGGAAATTGGTGAAAATTACGATGCAAGATTCCCTTAATAAGGTGAAGTTAATAAAAGGTATAAAAAAAAAATCAAAAAAAAATCAAAATACAATTGTAATAATTGAACTATGGTGGATTGATAATTTTAAATATATTCTAAAAAATATTAAAACTACTTATCAAATATTTTTGAAGAGATCTGAGTTTTTATAATTATTTATTAGGACTTAAACTGTTTCAGATTTATGATAGCTGAAGTACTTTCTGTTTGACGAAATATTGGCTGTGCATAACCGCCTTGTCTAATAATCACTTGTAATTATTAATGGGGCATATCCTTATAAATATAATTCTTAGAATCGACATTAAATTTAAAATAAATTGGTAGTTTTGGTTGAAATTAAAGCAGTAATGTTATACGATCATTGATATCCGTAATTATATTTATATCCTGAAATTTAGTTCCGAATGCGGGGAATGGCGGTAATTTTAGAAGGGAAGCATTTAATTTGCTTTCCCACTCTTTTCCAATTATCTCGTCAGGCTTCGGTATTTATAGAATTATTGATTCTATTTTCTTTAATTTTTTTCTAGAATTAATTTATTATATTATGCAGTGTAAAAACTAGTCGGCAACAGAGGAAGCTGGATAAATGTCTAATCTGTGGTCTCCCTCCAGAAATTAGCCTAATTCTGATTTATCGTCCTCTAAATTAAATTTATACAGTTCTTCACAAAGTCATAATGTCAACTTGAAAAGTAGGTTCCGCTGTATTTTCACCATTCTCAATTCTAATAGTTTAAAACATTCGGAATATGAGTCTTGTTTTACGGCAATGTTATCTGTATCATGTATGCCGAGCTGTACAGTAGAAAAGTGTCAGGTGTGAACGATCCATGAAGGTTTGGGCTTAGTTCATAGAATATTTATGAATAATTTCCTAAGCCTATTAAGATATAGGTACTGTGTAATCGGTCTAGTGCTTTTATTATCAAGATCTTAAAATATTTTTTTTAGTAATACGTATTTAATTAAAACAGGCTGAAAAAATGTTACGGTTTATCATTTATATATCAGACACCCACTGTGTGTAAGAAAACCTTCTAAATAATTCAATTTAAAAAAAAATTATTTATTGAAATTTAAAACTACAACAAAAAAGATATCCAGCAGATTAAAAGATAATGCTCATAATAACATGTTAATCGCTGATTGTTCTATATTAGAAGGTCCCTAGGCCATCTTCTTTTCAGACGCCTCGGTGGATCAGTTGGTTTGGTAAAAGTAAGCAGCAATTAGAATTTTTAGATAAATTTTGGATTGTAAGAATGAGGTACCAGATCAATTGGATGGTTTAATGGTGCCCCAAAGCTCAACTTCGTATGTTCAAATAGCTCTAAACACTATTATGTAATAATGAGTATTTTTTTTTAATTGGAAGGTTTGAACGTTTGTCTAGTAAATGCTGAAGAAGTCGGAAATGAAGGACAGTTTCTTGTCATTTTATTCTCTTATGTGGATTCCAAGCAAAACATTAGACCAGGAGTCCTAGGTAGCGGATCTGTTCTACAGGGATTATTGGATTATCATTAATCAATTTCATTCTTTGAATTTTTTTTTTGTTGACTTCATTTCTTAATTCACACTTTTCTATTAGAATATAGACAATTAGTGAATCTGCACAAGGCGTAAAAGGCAAGAGGGGGAGAAGAATTCAGCTGCACCTCCTGTCTTGATTTATATATTTTTAATTTTAGTCTAAAAGGTTCCTCATCCAGCTGCTTTTTAGTCTTCACTGGGTGTTGTCTGGAATATTTATTGAGGCCATGTCGTTTATAAGTGTATTTGGGTGTCCATGTAATTTTTCGTGGAATGATTCGTAATGGGTTCGTATTTGTTCGTTAACTATTGGATGCTTTTGTGTCCTGAATGTTTTTAATGGAAGATTTGGAGTTTCATATTATGTGCCTTTTTAATTGTTCCGTATATCTGCAAAGCGTATGTCCAAATAGGTTTCAGTGTGTAAATACAAGTGTTCATTTTTTGTTGAAGTTGTAGTATTGAACGTTTGGAGAGAAGTAATGTAAGTGTAATGTAATGTAAGCGATAAAATATAAATGCCCTAATCTTTTGTTGAACGTTTTTATTTTTTTTCTTGATATGTAGACCCCAATGTCATTCTTCGGTCAAAATTCAGACCAAGGTAGTGTACAGTGTCTGAGGAATTGGTGTGTTGTCAAGGAAAACTAGTGGGCATATCTCTTGTCAAGGAGTAAAAAGACGGGATTTGTCATAATGTATACGGACTTTCCAGATATTATCCGAGGTAATTTTGACGAGTATTACTGTAGAGTCTGTGAAGCGTGAGTTGGAGATTTAGTTGGGGTCGAGAAACCATCTTCCGTTGAATATGTTATACAGGGACCAAAAGGGATCCTACAGTCATCTTAAAAATCGTTAAATCCTATCAGATCTCAAAATAGTGTCCTGGTGAAAGGATGAAAAGGGAAGAAAGAGAATCCTTTTAAAAAATGAATAAATTAAATCGAATTTCAAAAGGACGAAAACTATTATGTCGGGAAGGAGAGTGGCTAAGGATGTCCTTTGGTCGTCAAAAATCGTTGGATCCTGGTAGATCTGATTTCAGTATCCTTCTTTGACTGTACGAAGCATTTGCCCATTGGCTTTCACTGAAAAATATAGTATTACTAAAAAACGTTTCAAACACAATTTTATAGAATAATTGACATAGATTTTCAAATATTTAGTTTTATTTGATGGTGGGATAGATGATATAGTAGGAGGAAAATCTAGTTTTTTCTTTGCAAAATCTTCATATCCTACCAAATGCTATATAGTCTCTATATTTAAATCAATAGTTACAGGTTACAATTTTTTTTGTGTTTATTTGTTTATTTATTTTTTTGCGTAAGGTGCAGTGTGCAAGAAGCAACTTGCGAGATGTAGATTCGAGGAGGTGAGAAATGGCCACTAATAATGATGGTTAGCCAACCTGATTGACATGCGACTGCTTCAGTTAAAATAGGACACCTCCCAACGCCTCAATAAATATAAAGTGACACCTTAGTTGTTATTCCGTGTTAATAATTATTTTTAATAAATATGCATGTTGTAATATAATAGGGTGGATCTTATTTCGTAACCGGGAGCTCTTGTTTTCTTAAGAGCCGACTGTTTTAATTACACCTCTGCGATATGTTTATTAATATGTTAATTGGTTTTGTGGACTAATTTTTTTTCGTCGTGTTTTACACCTGTCTCATCCTCTATAAATATTAATACGTTTAGAAAAATAGTTAATATCCATTTAATTACTTATATTAAGGTTGGTCATTTAAACTTAAATAACAAATTTTTAAATAAAAATATACTCATTATGAGTCTCTGCCACCTATCATCGAAATGCGAAGTCTCGAATGTAAAAAAACCCATTATTTGTCTTACTTCATCAATTCTTCAGGTCTGACGTACATTTTTGCGAACTTTCGATTCTAAATTTATTCTGTAAAGGGAGGGATAGCCAAGCTAATTGGTCGATTAAGCAAATTATTTGATAATACCTAAAACAATAACGAATCGCTGAATATCGAAAACAAAAACACGTTTATTTACATTTGATACATTCGTACATATGTATTGAAGATGCGTAAGTTATAAACATATCTGTTTCTTCAATCAACATAATGCAAATATATTTCTATTTTTCTACTGGTACAACTAATATAAGTCTCAATAACATAATGGCTCTTCAAGAAAATGATACAATGAAAATTTTAGAATCACAAATACTTTCACTTGCCTTCCTAATTTACTAAAGTTTTTCTAAAGCTTCATTTTATTCTTTATGAAAAAATGGTTAATATTAGCAATTTCAACTTCAAAATAATAAAACATTAACTACTCACTCTTACACGCAGGATCTAGTGTTACGTTAACGAGTATTCTATGTTGCCTGCCTCGCACAGCGTGCTCCAAGTTAACGACTTGGTGAGCGGTTGCATTTCGGTTGACGATGCAATGTTACGTCCTCTTGCTCAACTTCAACAACTGACGAAATCCTCCGATCGTGGGACTCGAAGAAATTTTAAATTCATCAAGAACATTCTGAAGGACTATGTACTTCGGAAGATGAATAGTTTTCTTGAAATATAATAAAATGAAAGTGGGCTGGACTTATGAGCAGGCTGAAAGGTGGCAGAAGAACTAATTTTACAAGTGAAGAGGACATCTTCAATTTAAAACTAGGATAAGATAAAAAACCTGAAGGGTCTTGGGCTGTACTGTAAGGATGTACTGTTACTAGGCCAACGGTTGTGAAAAGAGGAGATTTGGCTTAAATCATACTCAACTACCAGTTTTCCTCCCATTTAAGTTATCCACTTTGTTGAGGCTAGGTGTTCCTTAGGAGGGTGTTCCGACTTCGAAGTTGATCCAAATAAATTTTCTGCCTTTAGTTGGACTCTAACTCGGGTCCGAGAGCTTGGTAGTCAAGTACATTATCAACTGAACTATCGCTCCTCCCAAGGGAAGGTATAAAATATTATGCCACATATTATAAGAAATATTACATTATTCTTGCAGTTAGCGTAAATATTTACAATATATAACAATTCTAGACACATTATTTCTAATATTACTGATTTTCCTTTTTTTCAGCTTTTCTTCTAAGATGCACTGTTTAATAAGTGGTTACAAAACTTTGTAGTTTTACTATTGCAATCTCTACTGCAGCATAGTGCTACCCACATATCGGTCGATATTCATATTTCACCAGGATCCACACGTCGCACCATATATTTAAATATTTTTCAATAATTTAATTAAGTAAACAGAAATTAATAATTAAATTTTATTGTAAATTTCAAGCTCTATATAATATCATACCTTAGTAACTTCAGATGGAATGGCGCTCGCCACCTTTCGGTGAATTACCAAACTTCACTGTTATTCACATGTTATCCCTTTTTTAATAACAAATTAATTGAAACTAAGTATTATTGCTAAACCTTCCTAGAACTATAAATATAGTGTGGTTAAAATTTGGTACAGATTGGTTCCTGATCAGTGATCGCTAACGAAAAATGGCTTGTCCTTTTATATATATTTATTTTTTTATTATATAGTTTTCACATGAAGCATTAAATATTTAAATAAAGAATAGTACAGAAAGCTTCACATTTTTATACAGAAGCCTGTCATTTAACAAGATGAAATTAATTAAAATAATTACTTAATAGATTAATAAATACCTAAAAATGGACTCATTTTAAATAAAAAACATATTATGCAGACAGTAACTCGTGATAATATTGTCTTTATTGACAGTTAATCACTGACTGTCCCAACCCTCCTCGTAAATGGCTGGTGGAAGTAATAGCGACAGATGTTGCCCCCGCACAGTTGTGGCATGAGACATAACGATCCGGGGACCGGTTGACGCCCAAGAACTCGGGACGAAATGGTATCGGGGAAGAGATAAATCTGGAGGTACCTATAGTTGGAATGACGTCCCGTAGAGAAGAGGATGTAGCGGTAGATAAGGAAACATGTGTCTATCCGGTAGGTACAACTACTTGGCGATTTACTGTTCCTGTAACGCTGGCTTATCTTACAGCAAGGTGTACCTAGTCGGGATTTATAGACTTCGGCTCCACGTTTGTTTTTATCCTCTCTGGATATATGGATATTTTTTATTGTTTTGGATTTTAATCAACAACCAACACTATATAGTTAAATCAAAATTCAATCTATTAAGATAGCTGAATGAATGAATGAAAAAAATGAATGAAGAATAAACTTTATTCTAGGACTTACTGTTTTTAACAATAATAATAATGCACAATCACAGATACGATTGTCCGGCCATATTATTTACAAATTAAATGCTTCAGCAATTACGGCATATATTGGGAAAAAAATAGTAGTATAAAATACAATCATATAGGTATGAAAAGATAAAATAATTCTAAAGATTACTTAATTATTTACATATTTGAGGAAGATTGATGATCTAAAATGAGTAAAAATAAGTATTTTTTTTAAGAAGTAAGGGAAGCAGATATACGTATTGGAGTGGGTAGGGAATTCCTGTAGGAGTTAGCACGAATGGGGAAGGATTTTTTAAAGGAAGCAATTTTATGTATTAGGAGTATAAAGATTAAAAGGTTGGGATCTAAGATTTAGGTGGTGAATAGAAGAATGCACAGTTGTTAAGCAGGTCAAGAATATGGAAAGGTTTGTTGGTTTTTAGAGATTGGAATAGAAAGTACCCAGAAAATATTGCCGTCGAAAATCTCAGAATATTCCAGGAATCCCGAATAAATCTAATGAAAAAGTTCATCGTAAACCAAGCAACCGTAATTAGAGCTAGGTCAAAGAGATCTTGATGGGAACGTTGGGATAAGGAATCTCGAAATCTATAGAGTTGGTTAACGATTATGGTGGATTTTTTGGAAATATGTGCAATATGGTTGTTTCCTGAATAGGTGTTGATCGAAGATAACTCCTAAATTTTTAATAGAGTTTTTGAACTGAATGGGAAGGTAATTAAGGTAAAGTAATGGAAAGTAGGGAAGGATACATTTAATAAAAACAAAGAAATCAGACAATTCTGATATTAATTTTTGTCTTTTTATTTTTCTTTATATCCACACCTGCCACTTATCCCGTGATAACAAACAGATGTCATGATATGAAGGATAACTGGTATGTCAATCATGAGGGAGGTTAGCATCCAGAGGTACTTACTCAACATGATATTAAATTAGTTTTAATTGAGTAGATCCCTTAACCACCTCCTTTTTCTTCTCCTGTTTTTTTGAGGTCTATGTCGTTGATATTTTTATAGAGATTGACATGAAATAAAACCATGGGTGCGTAGATCTGTGATATGCTTCGTTATTGACGTTCTTAAATAAGGTTTTTTTTTTATTGGAAAGTCTGTATTTTTGGAATATGTGTTTTTTTAGCAATTTCGTAAATTTGTGAGGCGTATGTGTATAGTGGTTTAAGTAAGTAAGTAAAAGTATTTGTTCTTTGCATAATTATCAATGTTGATCCTACATGTAGAAGTGGATATGAAAGTCCATGTACTACCGATAATCTTACATATTACAATATTACATTACTAAATTACAAGACTATAATCAGACCAACCGAAGGCAATCTTAAAATTCAGAATGCTCCTTAAATGTCATTAACAATTTCTATGGTGATCTTAATGTCCTAAATGTTGCTGATTTGGTCCAAACCAATCATTATTTGTATTGTTAACTCCAATACCACTAAAACCATCGTGTCTCCAAAACTGCTTCACTTTCGTATCCTGACAAGTTCTTAGGCGTCTCAAAAAATTACGGTCTCCTAACGTTTTAAGTTAGAACCTATATTTTACAAATGGTAGTTATTTTATAAGTCTTTACCACGTTCCTTTATGTTTACTTTTCTTTATACTTATATTTGTATTATTTTATACAGTTGTATCAATAAATTAATTGTATAAATAAACTAAGTATCTGTTCCGAAAAATAAGCTCCGCATTTATTTTCTAAAAACGACAGAAACAAGTAAAAAAAAAAAAATTAATAATTTCCATGATCACCACTTTTTAAAATAAATACAAAAAAATTATGAAAAATTTTAGGCAACTATATCTTTGGTCTAACATATATAAATATATTTTAAACCTTCCGTAAACAATGAAATTTCTCAACTTCTAAGCAAGAATATCGCTAAAATAAAGATAATTAGTATAATCCTATTGATAATTAGCAATCAATAGTTTAAAAAACGGTAATTGTTCGGATCGGCGACACCACCTAACTGGCTTGACCAGCGCTACACCCACCAGTTCGATCCTTTCGCTTCACTTCTTGTATACATTTTTCGATAGTTCATTCCTATAACCTCACGTGTAAACAATCACTTCTACAGTTTCAACTTGGAAACTTGAAACTTGAAAAGTTGTTTAGTTTGTTATTTTGATATTTAGACTTCTTAAATGTAAATAGGTGAAACAGAAGTTAACAACACGAGAATTAAGTGTTTTATCAATTCATGTTTTCTTATTTCATCTTATCTTATGTGTAAAAGTGTTACAAAACTTAAGAAGATTAATTTGTACATGGATTTGGTGTTTTACATATTTATATTTGTTCTATTTTTAAGTGATAAAATTTAAAACTTGTAAAAAGTGTTATAAAACTTAACAAGATTTATTTGTACATGGATTTGGTGTTTTATATATTTTTATTTGTTTCAATTTCAGTATACATATTATGTGAATGGATTCTTTGTCATCTATATTACTTTTTGTCCTAAAGTGAGACAGATTGTATAATTAATTCAATAAAACATATCAGTTTATAAAAAAATGTGAGAAAGTATATCACAGGTTTCATGTTTTCTTATTTCCACTTCCCTTGAGAAAATATAGCAGAAATTAACATCATCACTTTCAACTAGGGTTCTGTCTTATGTTATATAATGGCTTATAACATGGAGAATTGACAATGTGAAAATAATCACAGATTAAGAGGTAAATGACACATTACTATATAATTGTAGAACTATTGGTATAATGTTATAGATTAATGTGTTTTTAAAAAAAAAATTAGAATCCTGATGATGGAACATTGTCTCCGAAACATGTAGCTACAAATGTTAAATAAATAGGAGTTATGCCAAATAAATACTTAAGGAATCTGTCTTTTTTATATTTATAATTTGTTATTTTCACTTCTCTGACAGAAAGTTCATTAGGAATTAACTTAACTGGTGGTTCAGTAGTATATTAATTGTTGATTAAATTAATATTATTTCAAAATTGATTTAGTGTCTTATATTTCGATATTTTCTTATTTCGACTTCATTATTTCCTTTTCGCTCATTTTAATATTAGAAGGTAAACAGAAGTTAATAATACTTTGAACAGGGATTTAGAGTTTCTCACTAAATGTAGGAGAATAACCTTTCCCCTCTAAAAGCAACGACTAGAACATCGAAATAAATCGGAACAAGGTTAGAATCGATAAAAGGTATTCTGGGCGCGTGTAGGGGTTGGTGTCGCCGATCCGAACAATTACCTAAAAAACATCTATTAGCATGTTGTTGAGCTCTCTCTGTTTCGACTTAGTATATTGTAGTGATTCAAAAATCAACTCACAATCGGATCAAAATTATTCTGTAAAGAAAAAATCTTATTGTTCGATTTTTACTGAGATAAAAAAAAAAGAAGTGAACAAAGATAAATTATTTAATTTATTAATATATTATTTTCAAATTTCTTACTCCCATTATGTTTAAAAGCGCCCCTTCATTCAAGATGTACTACAAACTAAGTTACTTTTTTCGCCGCGTAGCGTTTTTAAATTTGTAATGGGAGACGTCTTACAAAGACACATCCCACATGGTGTCAGCCTTAATAACTGCTCCACAAGTAAAAAAGATGAACAACCTATCTTCGGTTCTGACGCCTCCCTCATCTGGCCCATAATACCAAGGTTTTTTCTGTCTTCGTGACGTTGTGTGGGATGATGTGTCGAAAGCTATGTATGATATATGATTCCAAGAGTAAAATGAAATTTTAAGACGACAAAAATTTATCCTTTCCTTGTTATATTATTACATTTATTTTTAATTTTTAAAGAAATTAATAAACAATAATCAATATAATTTTCTGAATAGATATTGAGTAGAACAAAACAGATATGAGATTGTAATATTTGTCAAAATTAAAGTTGAAAAAAGTAGCAAAAATGTTTATTTAAAAAAAATTAAAATTACGGAACCTATTGCGTGTGAAGAATCATGTCTATTATAACTAGGGCTGTGAAATATATGCATTTGCATATTTCTCCTTACTAACTAAAACATCTAATATAATCACAATATATATGTTTTGTAGCATTTGGAATCAATTTGAGCTATTTTTATTTTGCATATTTGTGCATATTTAGCCATAAATGCATATTTAAAAATATTTTGAACTAGACTTGCATATTTATCTACATATCTGGCATATCAGCATTTAACATTTGAATGTTTTTATGTTTCCGAGCTGACAGAAAAATCGGATATAAATAAAAACCGAAAAATAGCTATATGAACTCCTCCCATTCTTGTTTTCCGCTTGAGTATGAGTTTGTATGAGTCGAAGTGCCGATTCTTCGGTTTCTTCAAACTTCTGATCGTATCTTCGAATTGTTTAATTCGTAAATTCGCTTGGCTCAAATACGTGGAATATTATAACTTCACTTTTTATCTTATACTTCTCCCTACCATCATTCCATTACACAGTATTCACCGAGACACATCATTCGTAATCTGTGTTAACCTAAAATTACGAAAATCACTCCTTCAAAGACGAAAGATCTTGTTGGAAAGTAGTACGTGAATTTTCAAATGTGACTTTCATGCGTGAAGGAGACATTTTATATCTATATGGTGTGGAGCGCTCAAATTCAAATAATAGACAAAATCAATTTTTTCGAAAACCTGAAAGAGTGGTTGTCTGTAACAGTAAATAAGTGGTATGAATAAGTAGGAAGAGTTTCTTTATGGCCGTTGCTTAATGTTTTTAATGTATAATGTTCTATTTTAAAGTATAAGTATTTTGGTTGTGCTTGTTTTAAGTTTTCAGGTAATTAATATCATGATTTTTTTTTCGTTTTTAATGTTCTTGGATTAAAACTGTTTTATTTTTCTTTACTAAAGGTGATTAACATGTTTTCTTTTTAAATATTCGCTTTATAATGTTTTTCTTCCTAATGTTTCCCCTTTCAACACTATTTGTTAGTTTAACTTGAGTTTTTACTCAAGTAAAGGTTTTATTGCGATTTTTTTATTTTTCTAATAATCTAGATAGTTGCATATTTTCGGTATTTAATTGCATATTTTACACAATATCTTTGCATATATATATGTGTATATTTTTCAGTCTTTATTGCATATAATTCACAGCCCTAATTATAAACAATGTTTCGAAATGCTTCACTATCCTTAATATTCCTAACTGTAACGAATGAACTTCCTCATGTCCTCGCTTGCGATTAAGCCGATCACTTCTACGCAGCCTGTATTTGTTTATTCCATGTATAGGTCTCGCCATCCGTTTTCATATAATTATCGAATTGAGCGGAAACTCTACACTAAGCATACTGATGCTCCCGCTTCTCCTCAACTAGCTAATCAGATATATTCCTTATGAGGACTATTCATTATATTCATCATTAGAATTGGAGCAGGGACGGATTTCCTATATCCTGCCTATCTAATGAACTTTCTTGTAACTGGGACCGGAAAGGAGGCGATCTGTATGCCTTCTTCATCTGTTCTTTGTTAATTGTCTCCAGCGGCCTTATTTTGTGATGTAAATATTAATCGTTGGGATTTCCTAGGTTTTGTAACTTCCGTCTAAATAGGAGGCTATTGAAAAATTCGCAGTAGTTATATAGTACTCACTACAAGTACGGCATCTTCGAGTGTAATAGAAATTGGCTCTGCGTTCAAATATTTGAATTATATTAGGATTTAAGTTTCATAAGCAATTCAAACCTTTGAAGTGTCTTTTGGTTCAATACCTGGTGTGGAAGGGCTGTTTTATAAACCCCGATTTAAACCCTAGCCCGGAAGCTTGGAGAAAAATTTGATACAATCAGTAGCATCACTTTTTATACGCTTATTGAGCACATACAACAAACATAGAATTTATGTTTCTTTCTTTTGTTTTTTTTTCTTTTGTTTTTATTCTGTTTATTGATATTTACATATGTACCTTCAAATCCATCCAGTAAATGTGAATATTATGGTATTATGTTTTTTTTAAATTGCAAATTCAAATTATGGAACTCAACGAGTTTGATTATTTGTCATCCATATTACTTGTTGCCCTAAAATATGGTTGCCATAACAGTCTAGGTTCTAACCGGGTCACAATTCAAAACTCAAGAATGTTAGAAGGTACAAAGTGTTCCACGCAGTCTGATATGAACTTTACAACAAATATTGGCAAACTGAATTGGGAGCATAGAGTAAGGAAAATAAAAAGTGCCAACTTAACGCTGCGAAACAAGACAGCATTACCTTCGAACTGGCGGCGAGGAGCTGCAGACGCATAACAACAACGATCGCTCCAGAAATTATAAACGCTCTACAACTACACCGAAGATATAATATTACGCCGCTGAAGGGGTTAATCAAATTTACCGTAGTTATTGTATGTATATTCTCGGACTGGGACATATGATGGGTCAACCGGGACGACCGGGAAGGAATTCATATACCGGTGACATGCCCTGGTGTACCGTATGGCAACCCTACCCTAAAAGTGAGGAAGATCCATCCTGATTAAAAAAAAAAAGATAAGAAACAAAATAGGAAAAATAAATAAAGAAAAGAAAAAGAAATTAATAAAAAAACAAAAGAAACCGTGTTGTCTGTCTTAACTTAAAATACCTTTAAACTACCGTGCAATACAAAATGTGGCTTATAATGTCTTAAACATGAATTTTTATTAGCAATAAATGATAATAAATACATTAAAGTAGGTACTATTTGCAAAAAATAATCAAAAATATTTACTTATCGAAACATCCTAAAAATTAAAAAACACATAATAAATAGGTCCATCCAAAAGGTCACATTTTTTTTTTCTTGATTTGATACCACTCCTAAGCAAAGAGATAGGTCCATCCAACAAGGTCAACAATTTTTTTTTCTTGATTTGATGTCGGTGAGGCAAAACGTTCACTCCTTTGGTTTTTTGACAAACAACTGTTCAAATCAAATTTTGGTTTCTACGGCCTCATATCTACCAGGTAGAAAAGATCCGACCTTTTAAAAAATGGTCTTTAATCTTCAAAAATATATCTAGGGGTCTATTTGCAGGATGAGGCAAAAAAGTTCACGAATCCTTGTAGTTCCTCCAACCGTGGACATGTGAACGTTGGTTTCAAAGTTTCAAAATGGTGATTTTGATGTTACTGATCCCCTAGCCTAAGGAAAATCGATATACAGGGGCGTTGTCTTGTTGCAAAATCAGCTTGGTTTCTGTAGACTAAAGCGGGGTTCTTTGTCCTTAAAACACTTCAACAGCATTATCTATATCTATTTATAATAAAGGTTGGAGTCCTCTTCCCTACCAAATCCGAAATCAGATCAAAATACACCAAGCCCTGGAAATGTTTCGTAATGAATAATATTACAAAAGAAGTCGAAAACGACGAGTAATTTTCTGTAGTTTTAGTCTTGTATGTGGATTCCCAGTTAGAAGTTTGTTCCGTTGGAGTCCTAAATAGCGGGTCTGTTAAACAGAGATCAGAGGGATATTATTAAAGGATACTGTAGGACAGGAAGTTGTAGGTACAACGAAGGGTAAAGGTTATTTTATGGGATTTACTTGGATTTTTTTTTAATTCTCTAATTTCGACACCATTCTTGAAGGTTGATGGGATGATATTCGAGTGTTTGTGAGACAATGAAAGGATCATTATTTACTGATAACACACATGAGTCATCACCATACGTGGTAAGGACGGTGCTAGGATGGGACGGTATATCAGCTGTATACACCGTGTAGAGGATGGGACCTAGGATACTACCTTGAGGAACACCGACAACTTGGACAAAGCAGAAAGTATAGGAAAACTTGTGATTAACTTTAAACTTACTTTCTCTGAGATAGGAGCGGATAAACAAATTTAAAATGGAAAACGCTTTTGAAGTTCTGTCTCTTATTTTCTTAAATTTTTTATTCTAGCATTGCAGTTGCGTTTTTGAGCTAAAACACAAAATAGTCATCATAATTATTTACCATTTACTTGGTTCCACCGTACGGCCTCCCACGCCTCACAAATTCTGATTAAAGTTTATACTAGGACTACGGGGGGGGGGGGGGGGGGGGGAGAGGTGGGGTGGTGGAGAAGATAAAAGAGTATAGGAGGGAACGATAATTGTTGAAGCTTAATTTATAAATGACCTCATTGCTCCCTCAATTGATCCCTAAAGAACACTGAAGAGGCAGAATACAGAGACGGATAGCAGGTGGTGAAAAAAAAAAAAAAAAAAAAATGGACCCGACTCTTTCACCCTGTACACCGATCCTTTTAAATAAACTTCCAACTCAACTAACTTTTTAAACTTCCATTTGAAAAAAAAAAATATATATAAAAGTTTATCTTGATAATGTCGCGGTTAAATGATCGCCTGTGACGGGCCAGTTTTAGTTCCCTCTTTAATAATGTGTACGTTTTTTTTTTTTTTTTTTTTTTTTTTTTCCCGTTTTACTGAAATGGAAACCATGCGGTAACACGAAGAGCTAGAATTAAAATTTAGGGATCTCAGAAATTTCTGATTTTATTAAATGGTTAATTTTATCATAATGCTTTATATGGAATATAATAATACAAGTACCTACATTTGATTTATACATACTGCACTTTGAATTTGCAGGGACTTATTTTGGCTAATGTATTTTTTAACCATTATTATTTAAGTTTAATGACGCAGACTTTTTTGCATCTTATATTTGAGTTTTTTTATTCGAAGAATAGTTTTGAATGATAAACATTCATAATCAGTTCAAAAAACATACAAAACATTTAAACCGTCTGCGATTTGTTACATATATTGTGAATACTAAAGTAGAATAATACTTTTCAAAAATGTGAGACAAGAAATCAAATATATTGGTACTCACCTGAGGTGCAAAACGGACTTTTAAACATGCCCCTAAATATACAATAACGGATACAGTGAAATCACGATCGACAATATTAAAAAATAAATTACAAAAAACTAAAAATAATATATATTTAACACCCAGAAGACAAAGCTACCCCGATGAAGTAAATTTTGATTCCATACTGCGGCCCAACTAAGAAAATTAGGTTTAAATCCTCCAGTTAAAATAGATAAACCAGTGTCAATTTATTTCCCTTCAACTAAAGGCAAAATTGACTCTTCCAAAAATATGGTGTATATGAACTAAAATGTAATGTCTGTGAAGGTAAATACACAGGAAAAAGTGGATGATCGGTAAAACAAAGATTAAAAGAACAAAAAGGGATACAATAATAACACCCTAAATTCCAACGTCGCTATCCATCTGAATGAAAACTACCATAAGTTCAATAAAGACTCAAGAGGTAAACTATAAGTTGAAAATAGCCTAAAATTAAATATTTATGAATCATTAGAAATAATAAAATCGATCAAAACCAATCCAATGTTTAAATTACAAAATAAACATTTCCAATAGTCGTATTTAAATTTTTTTTTCCAATAGGAACGGAAAAAAACAAAAACATTAACCTATCTGGCTATTTCTACTTACCCTTCCAGTCTTGATGTCTTTCAGAAGTCCGTTGTGCCTCTTGAGGTACAAGTACCAGTATAATTTATTTCGTGTCTTAGATTTTTTAAAAAAAAATAATGTATATTTTGCATTCATTTTATTTATTTTTTTAGGACTGACGATACTGTTTAACAATTAAAACTGGTCTTTAACATTAAAAAAAAATTAAAATAATCCAATAGAAGTGGCAAAAAATTCACCAACTGTATTAATACTTCTATTACGCGTACCTCAAGTGACATAAAGGTCTTTGTTTATATATTTATTGATATTTAGTCTATATAATGTATACTAATAATGTACTTCATTATCGTCATATACTTATTATTATAATTTTATAATTATTATATTAACTTATTATTATACTTATAAACAAACTTTAAATTATCATAAACATCCATTATGAAAGAAGATTGTTTGAATAATATAAAATTAAAATAATTGTTTAATTTTTATTCAAGAATTTTTCATGAGATGTTCGTAAATTTATTTTCTTCATATAGTAGTTGATTTTTAATCTTTAAAATTAGCACAAAGTTTCATAAATAGGTTTCAATAATTTTAAACGTGGTCATTAAAAAAATAATAATACCGATCATGCAAACAACGACAGTAAGAAGTACATATTGTACTGTGGAATATTTTCGAAGTACATCGCAATATTATTTATTATATGTTTTCCACAGGAAACAAGATATTACAACCTTAAATAATTAAATATGAATAAATTAATTAAAATTCTATGGAATCCAAATTTAGACTGTAAGGTAATTATATAAGAATATAACAAAGTAACAAAATCATTTGTATAATAATAATCTGATAATGAAAATGTTTATCATATTTTTAAAAACTGACATATCGTACGATTTAGTAAGTACTATTTTATTGATTGCTAGTAATCGCAGTCGCGGCTTCGCCTGCTCTCATAAGTAAAGAACTTAGATAATTTTAATTATTAATTGAACTTTTATATTTTGAAATATGCAATTGAGAATTATTTCTTCAATGATGTCACGCATAGCAGTAATTTTTAACCTGGTTAAAATTGCAATTTTTCGATGTTTGAAGATTACGTAAAAGCATGTTTGGACATTCGAGTTTTAATTTTAATGTACTTATGAGTTGGTAATCCAGATCGCCAGAGACCATTAAGAAACTTCTGCAGACAATGAACAACATTATCAGTGTTTGCAAATAAAGGCCCATGAATCATATTTTTATACACAATATCAAAAACCAAAGGATCAACATTTTGATTTGGCAATAATATTTATTTGGCAGAAATAATTTATTAATTTCATCTGGTTGGATTTTAAATTCTAACCAAAAAATTGTAAGACAGCGTGGCAAACCTCGTTTCTGCTACACAACATTAAACATTTAAATTTGTACTATTGTAAAATTTATTATTACTAAACCTTTCTATCACTATAAAGATGATGAAATTAGAATTTGGTGCAGATGTGTTCAATGTAAACTCTATTGAGGAATGGTGCTTACTAACCACATATCGGTCGGTTTTCAAACTGCAATGGGATTCACATGTAGCACCACATATTTAAATCTTTTTGAATAATTTGATTCAATATAAGTGAATTTTATTGTAGATATCAAGCTCTATATAACAGAGAGCGCAGACTGGCACCCGCCACCTATCGGTAGATCTTCAAATTTTACTAAAATCCACTTTTATCACTTTTTTTTAAACATAAAAATCTCATTGTAAATCAGTAAATTTAATCATTGCCAAACTTACCTAGAATTACGAAGGTGATGTAGTTAAAATTTGGTACAGATTGGTCCAGTAGTTTTGTGTGGATAGTGATCACAAACGCAATATAGTAGTAGTACAGATGAACAGATGAACGTTACAAAAGCATTTCAAAATCTTGAAATAAAATTTTTGAGAGATATATATAAAAATAATTATTCAAAAACACCCTTAAGTAAGACTCTAAAATTAAATAGTTGTGAACGTCCTGTTTAATTGTTAACTTAAGGGTTTCTTTTATATTTTCGAAATTTCGGTGGCCTTTATCTTATTGTTAGCAAACTGCAGAATAAAAATAAAATAGTCGAAAAATATTTCAAACTCTTTTAATTCAAATCTTTAGTTCTTAGCCGCCAAACCCGTTCCCTCCAATCAGATTTGTATACACTTGCTCATTGCTCCGCTGCTTTTCGACAAATCTTTCGTAATCCGATCCTCTTCTCTATGGAACTCCATCCCTCTCAAAATTCAATTACCCTTTTCACTTTCAAGTACAATTTTTTTAACCACCTTTTATCCACCCAGATCCTGTCAACCGAAAACTGTTTATTGCCACTTTTTATTTGTATAAACTATGAACAATTTATATTCATGAAATTTTATTGTTTTGGTAAAAATTGATTTAAATTTTCTGTTACTTTTTACTAATATCTTTTTTTGTTTTTATTTTTATTATTATTATTAACTGTTATTTTGTTCTAAAAATATTATTTCATTTTAAGGCTTTGATGGCCCTTACATCACTTTTATTCTTAAAGAATTTATGGTACCAGAATAAATAAAGAACTAAAAAAAAATAAAATAAAATAGCAATATTATAAAATCTTAACGGAAATTATAAGAAATTCATACGACTATCGAAATATTCAAGCGAATGGATATATGGAGTTTTATAGGAAGATAAGCTTTAAGAACGCTGTTTTAAAATATTTAACGATTTTAAGATGGCGAAAGGATAACATCCGCCATTGTTGTCCTTGTAAGGACTCTGTTTTACAGATCTGCCAGGATCTGATGATTTTTTGAGACCGAAGCACATACTTGGCCACTCTCCTTCCACAATTACAATTACTTTTTGTCCTTAAGAATGATATTTTAAGATGGCGGAATTTGACGATTTTATTAGTTTTTGTCCTTAAGGATGCTGTTTTGAATTATTTAACGAATTTAAGATGGCGGAAGGATAATTATATTAATTATTTTATATTAATATACTTATGGATAAATGGATTTCTGTATTTCTTATTATGAGTACGTATGGATTTCGGGTTATGAGTACCACTAGAAACATTTTTTTTTTATTTGCTTCCAATGGGGCTATGTTATTTAGCTATTACAGAGGTCAAAAATCCCTTGAAAATCGTTATGAAAAAAAATCTTTCAATTGCATTTTTCTTAAAATACGATTTTTGCACTTAACGCACTATTCACAGTTGCCATATTTCTTTTTCACAATGTTTAAAAACACAATACGTTTATATTAACTTCTTCATGGTCTATTACCTAAGGCAATCAAACGAAACTGAGTGACATAAAATTCAGAGTTCAACATAGATATTAGAGAATAATTAAATCACTAAACGATATGCTAAAATTATATCCAAATGTGAATTGAACGCATTACGGGTGAACTGACGGTCAGCTAATATGGTCCATGAATTAACGAAAATTCTATTCAATATGGCCAATTAATACACCGTATATTATTAAACTAATAATTTATTCAATAATGGACTGATTGCAATTGAACAATTAATTTAATGTATAGTATAATTTACGCATTATATTTTGTCTATGCTACAAGGGACAAATTGTGCTTAGTTTGATAGGTTGTACCACCTAGTTAACTTTTATGAAGTCTTTTTAAAAAACATTAGCAATTTAACTTAATTATTTGGCAAATTATTATTAAGAAATTTAAAACTTTTGACAGTAAGTTGAAATTAAGTTTTTGCTATCAATTAAAAAAATATTTAATAAATCAGGGAAGATGTATAAAATGTCATTATTGTAACTGTATGTATACAATAGAACCCCACTAACCCGACACCCGCTAGTCCGTCTCTTCGACGTTTTCGCAGCAGTCCGGAGGGTGGGGGACAGTATTTTTGCGGAATCCCATAAATAGTCTAGTAAAATTGTACGTTTTGGTATGCAGTATTTTTATGTTATGGTAGTTAGGATATTTTTATATGTAGTTACAAAAATTCAAGTTTTGAATCTTGACGCGCCACCGTTTTCTAATTGGTAGCGTTAAAGAGTCAAATATTTCGAACTCTTCTTCGTATCCACTGAACATCTGCTCCACAGTTGGCTCTAAAGATACGCAAAATTAAAATAGACTAAATTTTGAGCAGAGATTAGCTGTGCAGTTTAAACGGGGACTAAAGATAAATAGGACTTTCAAATGTTCATCTTCAAATTAGTATCTTGCCTCTTGTTAGTCATTGTATTTGAAAACAAAATCTCCTCGCGACCTCTTTCGATACTGTAAAATACTTTTATTGGAGTAACTCTAAAGTTTTCTTAAGCCATAATCACATCATTAGATTCATAATTCCCTACATTTTGTATTCAATATATGAAACTAATGCCAAAATAAACCAAAATTAACAATACTATTATTATTATACAGAAAAGGTTTTAAGTGTTAGCGGCTATGTCCTTTGTTGCCAGGCTTGCCGGTAAATTAAATAAAACACCCTCGAAGTAGTTTTTTTTTTTTTTTCGTAATTCAATGTTTAAATGATAGGGTATATCTCTATTAAGATGAACCCGAAAAATACGATTAGATCTTTTGGAGGTCTTGTGAGGGAGGAGGTAGATGCTGTAGGGACGAAGAGCTTCCAAACTATGTGTATATATCCCAGTTCAGTCATATTTAAAAATAAAATAGCCACAGGGCCTACCAATACAGTACTTTGATTGGAGTGACTCCAGTCTAGGGTTCTTTAAAGTTTTCACCAAGTTATTACATCCATTATTCCTCACATTTTATGTACGCACCGCAGTAATCCGGCACTTCATCATGAACCCTTCCCAAAGACGAAGAATTGAATCATATTCAAGGAATCCTTAGTGGGAAAAAAAAACAGCAGTTCCTTTACTTCATAAACTCACGGAGTGGGCAGAAGATATTGGTGATGTTAGGACCATTACAGGATTAAATTCCTAATGTGATGACTATAATAATATCAAGAAAATTGAATGAGAAAGCTATAAAACTATCATTAGAAGTAACAAAAAAATTTATGAGTTTTTTAAAATAATAAGTTCATATAAATATATTAAAAATATAATTGAGTTCAGTGGAGAAGAAGGCGTGCAAACGTTTCGACCTTGCAGGCCTTCTTCAGAGCCACTGAACCATACTAGAGAGGAGACTAACACTGACTCATTGAGGTTCGGTGGACCTGAAGATGACCTGCTAGGCAGGTCGAAACGTTGGTAAGCATTAAAGTATTTCTACTTAGACGTGGTGTTTCTCTTTGACTGCACCCCTTATTATCTTCTTCTATATTCCTAAATGACATCTTAGCAGTCAACTATACTTTTATCTTAATAAGGTCCAATTTATGATGGAAATACAACTATTTTTGCATTCGTGTTTTTTATAATGAATTTGCTTTATAAATTTAAATCTTTATGACAAATTATATGCAAATCGTTTCTCTAAGGATCTCGATGGCCCAGCGCTTTGAGGCGAGTATGCTGAAGATCGTTAGAATCCCACCTGGACGGGTCAAAATTTATTATGTGGCGGACCCACGGAATGAATCTTGATCTACCCACCCTTGCTATAATAGGTCGTAACCCATAGAATAAACTTCCTTCCAACCCTAGTTGAAGTACGTTAAGACGTTTAGCCCAAATAAAATTTGAAAAAAAAAAAAAAAAAAAAAAAAAAATGTTTTTCAAAAGTATTAGTACATACATATTCATAAGTTCCTATTATTTTTGGAGGTTATATTATAGCTGTTTTTTTTTTCTGCATAAGTTTTAAATATTTTTTATTTTTATAACTGTTTAATGTGTTATAATACAATACAAATGCAGTAATTTTTCATATTCTTCTTGTTTACTACCAGTAATCCGTTAACTTATTTGATCTGTCACCCCTCTGGTATGTGGTATGTGTCGGATTATGTAGATTTTGCTGAATTTTGTTTACTGAGTTAAATTGAGGCATACAATTCTAAAACCAGCCAAGTCCAATTTGCAATTTTTTTTATTTCTACTAGATTATCTTTAGGTGGACGTTTTTCTCCCCAATGTAGTTAAAACACATTAAAAAGGCCATACAAAAATTAAGCTTCTTCCTAATTCAGCCAGACCTTAAGCTTTATCGAACAGCTGTGATAAATTTTCAAAAATAGACTTGGCTGAAGTAAGAATTCTTCGCCTCAATGACAATAAGTAGAATTGTGCAAACTCGATTCCTTAATAAATGACATGAAATGTGATTGTAATCCCCATCATCCCCCATCCAGCTGAACTATAAATATTCTTGGAGCAAGCAGTGACTCTAGTAGTTCTTGTAACTCGAGGACGGAATACACCCAAAAGAGATGCCGGTCCTCGACCCAATTACCGGGAGCGACGACTCAGCATTTAACGGTGCCCTTGATGAAGGAGGCAGTTTGCGGAGACAGTTAGATAAGCCAGCTATATATCGGCCGTAGGGGACTTACACTCGCTTACAGAAGGACTTACAAATTACAAGAGCACTATATCATCCCCTACCCTGCCTTCGTTTACATGCAAATTCTAAATTAGAACCCTCAGACAATCGGCGGGCAAGATAAATGCGACGACACTTCGAGAGGCGACAGCGGTAGGTTTGATTAAAACTTGGAAGCGGCGCTGAGAATAAGTTAGCTATTATTAATTAAACTGTGTCTACACAGCGCCATGACAGAACCCCCCCTCCCCCCTCCGCTCTCTTCATCTAATTAATTCCTCTGTTTTATGGGAAAATTCTAAACAGCGACACTCCCCTCCCTTTTATAAAATTGTTTTCTTAATTTCCCGACAGTAGATATTAAATTCTGTTAAAGCTTCCTTATCAAGTATTCTCTCTCATATTTTAAAATTTGCATTGAATGTCAAATTAAGAATCCTATATGAAACTTATTTCAATATTGCGGCTTGAGGGAAGTTTAATTAAACAGAAGTTGAGAAATGACTTATCTTTAGAAAAACTGAGGATTTCACCTTGAGGAAATCCGCATCATAGGAATATACTTATAACTTTTAAACATTAACCTAGAAAAGTATATATAAATTAATTAAATACGATTTTTGAATTAGCCACTTGTTTTGATTATTTTTTTAAAGACTAGTTTCGAATTTTTAACCTTCATCATCAGATTTAAAAAACACACCAAAAAATATTTATCTAAAAATATTATCAGCACTTCCTAATATAGATTATACACGGAAACTAGAAAATAGATGCGGAGCCGGTAGGGGGAGATAGTACAGGCTAATCTGATTGTGAGTCGATTTTACTATAAGTACTACTGTCCGAAAATTAGCCGTTTTGCAGTTATTCTAATTTTTAAGATTTTATAAAATTAACGTCCTTCATACGTTAAATATGTCATAAAATTTAAAAACATTTTTGAATGGGGTTGCATGAAAACTTTAGTATCTGATCAAAATCCTGTGCCCTCAATAAAAGACCTCAGAAACAGGATAAAGCATGCATCACGAGAAATTCAAGCCTCTCTTGGGAATTCGGCGGTAGTAAAAATCATCTGTAATAAAATAAGCACGTATGTGCAATAAAATTAGAGGGCGCCACATTGAAAATGTATTGTAACAATCAAAAATGTAATTTCATACAAATTATCCTATATTAAAGTATTATTTGTAGTATTTTTATTGGTTTTTCCTTCCTCCACTTTAGTAGTCATATTTTTGCCGATTCTTAACCGATTTGTGATTCTTATACCTCATTTGAAAGCTAATGAAACGTAGATGTTTTCTAATTATTTCGTGCGAAAAATTTGTATGTGATTTTTTCTAGTAAATTGAAGTTTTTGAAATGAACGAAGATTTTTTAAAACAAAAATTGAACTATTTTGAAGCTTACTGCATGAGATAACGTCAATAATGTACATTTGAGCACCAATTTTCGTATTTTAGAATATTTTTATTGTAACCCCCCCAAAAAAAATCAGATAAAACTCCCAATTTTGAATTTAATAAAACAACATAAAAACAGCGAATGCTTATACATACTTTTTTTAAAAAATCCACTGAAAGGCAAGCTATTCCACCCGATTGATTTTTTAATTGTCTCTTTTTAAAATTTCATTGTATTTTACGTATTTAAAAATATTAAAAACATGAATTTTAAATTTACAAAATTACGTCGTAAACCTACGACTTCCTGTCCTACAGTATCCTTTAATGATATTCCACTAATCCCTGTTGGACAGATCCGCTACCTAGGACTCCACATACAAGACTAAAACGACAAGAAACTGCCCGTCGTTACAGACTACTTTAACATTTACTAGACAAACGTTCAAAGCTCCCAATTAATTAAAAAAGACTCATATACATGACTGTGATTAGACCTATTTAGACGTAAGGAGTACCTATCCTTTCATAGTAAGCTCCATAACCACTCAAATCCGTTAGTTTGTCAACTAGCTTCTCACTCCATTCCTTATAATCCTCGGAGGCGGCTGAAACGAAGATGGCCTAGAGACCTTCTAGTGTAGAATTTTTAATAAAGTGCTACTGATGAGTAGTTATTTTCAAGTTTGAACATGATATTATACTAGTTGTCAAAACATTTACTTGATGTAATATATTTTGTTCAGTTGTGAATTTCAATAAATGTATATAAAAAAATTACGAAATTTTAAGTTAAGGTTTATATCCGCCTCTTGCGTTCATTATTTCATGCATTCCATGTCGTATACGTCTAATGTGATTTTAAACAAATTCTTGAGTATGATGCCCTTTCTCATGCAAATCTGTAATAAACCACATTAAAAATATTTAAACTTTAATATAATTTTGTGGCACAACTCATTTATTTTGCTTATTTTTTAACATGTTTCGGGACTTTATTATCATCCTCAGGATTCTAAAATTGTAAAACAATAAAACTTTTAGATGTGAAAACGAAAAATATCAATAGGGCGAAACCTTTTTACCTGCCAGTATACTTATAGATATATTAAAGATTACTGAGCTCGATCCCCTACCACATTTCTCATTTGTAATAGGTCTTTAGAAGTTCCCGTTGCTTTTATGTCATCAAATGCAATATAAGGTCTATAAAGCCAGAATTTCTGTGAAAATAACTGGAAAAGATGGTGAATGCAAACTAGTCCAATTTCAAATTTAACTATTCATGACGTCAAGACCACCGTTTTACCTTTTAAAGCGAATCATGAGCTTGAAAGAATTAGAGGATTTGGAAGGTTGGAAAAGCTGTGATAAAATTTTAAAAATTAATCGGTATCACATATTATAAGCAATGTTGAGTACCTGATGTAGGGTTTTGTTAAATATAGAATATAAGGCATTGAATGAGGTTTTCAGTATTTTGGATTGGACACGCCTGACTTTAAAAATTTTTTCAAACCCCACAATTGAAGTAAATTAGTCCAGATGATTCTGAGAGGCTTCTCCTAATGTAGAAGTAGGTTGAGATGGAAATGTTTTTAGTGTTTTGTCAGTCAGGAAAAAATCAAAATATAAAATGTGTCGGATACAATTAATAAAATTTATTAAATATTACTCGTGAAAAAAAAAAAAAAAAAAAAAAAAAAAAAAAAAATTGAACTATTTTAATTCTATTCCATTAAATTTCACTATTTGCAACATAATCCTTCTTATAATCCATTAAATTTCATTTTATTCATTTAATTATTCTGATTATCATTGTTTGTTGTTTGTTTATTTCGTTTAACGTCACTTTATGCTGCTATGGGCTAATCGGACGATGCACCATGGGAGTCTAAATGCAACATATAATTATCCTTCGGTTATAATAATGTTTATTAAACTTTATTTTTTTATTTTAAAAAATTAAGGTCATTTTTTAGTAGGTTGCTAATAACCACTAACCAGAGGTGACCCCTCTGATTATCATTGATAATACCTATTTTAACCAATTTCCTGAGAGTAAAAATTATTGCATAATTAGTTGCAAATGAAGATTATTGGCAACATATTGATATGCTGAGATGTACACAGGTCGCATATATAAATATATATCATGAAATTAATTGGACGTGATCGGATTGTATATTAAAATATTTTCATTCAGAATGGTGACCCATTGCAATACCTGAGCCTTACGTTTTTTTCCAGGGACGATTACGATATTCACTCATATGATCACCATTAAGTGCTGAAATAATATTTATATTGTTGTCTTTACATTTTTTTAGCACCTCACTAAAGGATTAATTTTCTTTTAAATTAGGAAAACTCAAAGTTTTAGATCATTAATAAAACAAAGGAAAAAAAAAAATAAAATAAAAAGATGCTTTCTCTTTTCTTTATTCAAAACTATCAATCTTTATTAGTTTTTTTTTAATATTCAATTAAATGATTATATTATATTACTTACTATAATGTTTTGATTATTATTATTATTATTATTTTACAGCAGTATACAATATAAACATAAAGTAAATATGAGGAAATTGATATAGTGTTAAGTTGATATCATAAACATTTAGTCAACATTCTTCCTATGATCATACGTGATATTTCATCTTGAGCAATAGTTAAAAAGAGAAATTCTTTTAACTACTAAGCAGATATGATTTTTACTATTATCCGAGGCAGACCATATTTAACGAATAGATGACCCACAGAACCACAAAATACTTCCAAGAACACACACAGAGTAATGTGACGTGAGCAAGAAACTTCCTTCAAATTCCGGACGGAGGCTGTTTCAACCTAGTTATGATGAAGTGCCAGAGACCCGGTTGTTGTGTCACCTATGATGATGATATATGAATAACCAATATGAATTAGTACGAGGAAGCAATATCAAAGTCAATAGCAGAAAATAAATGGAAAGATTTGTATACAAAATACGAATACAACCCGCAAATATTTATTATACTGAGATTCATACAACTGAGTGTGTTACTTCTCTCAATCAATCACAAAACTTGTCGGTTAATGTTCGTCTTATTCTTCTTCTGCGTGGCTCGACTCAATCTTTCCGGCCATCCCTGCCCTCGCCAACATCTTCATGGAATCCAACGGCTAACCCCTTCTTTCTTGTAATTTTCGTTCACTTATAATAGGGTAGAAAGGCAAATTGTATTGATAACATGGAGTTTGGCCTTTTTTTGAACTTCACGTTTCCAGAAATCAGTGTTGCAGCTTTGATAGTATAAGCTGTTTGCTTTTTTATTTTATTCGTTTCTTCAAATCTCCAACTGATTCAAGAGTTTTTCCTTTCAATGATCTGCTGATGTTCCTAAATTGCGTAAATTTTACCAACAGAAAACGCGCCATTATTCCACTTCTCACCAATGCTCAGGTCTATTCCATGCAATGTAGTTAATAAATTGTTTCACTTTTTCTTTTGATGTAGTTCCTGGTCCTTAGATACAATATATTTAACAGATATCGTGATTTTTTCCTTCAAGCACTCATACATTAACATACAAGTATAATAATGTAGTTTTAAAATTATTTGACAAACCATTATCTAATAACATTCAATAATTTTCTAGATGTGATAAGTTACTTCCTCTTTGCAGCCCGGTTGGAAAACCTACTATGAGCTGGACACATCGAGAAGATGACCAGTAAGAGAATGGTGAAGATTATGAGAGAGAGCATCCTAGGAAAACGAAAGAGAGAACGCCATAGAAAATGAATATGAGGTTACTTGGAATCACAAGTTGGAGGAAAAGAGCTGAGGATAGGAGTGAATGGAGCAGAATTGTAATGCAGGCGAAGGCCCACCCAGGACTGTAGTGCTAAATCATCATCATCATCATCATCATTATTATTTTATAAACGATATTAAAAATTATTACAGGTGGAAATTATTATAATTATTGTGTATTGATATAAAAATGATAAATAAATAATATAACTATTCAGATTCATAAGGTGTTGGGTTCTAGCTTATAGCAACTTCCTCCTTTCAATGTTTCAGTTAAAAAAAAAATTATAATCAAAAATTTCCACTCTTTTTCTTCTGTAACAGTATCTTGAATGCTTCCTAAAACCACTTAGTGGTATTGTAAGGCTAGATAAAATCTTAATGCGAATTTTCGGCCTTGTTAAAATTACCATATTGAAATGCATCAAAATTAATTTCATGAACGTGTAACATAGGTCGTTGGCCGATTATGTTATTTTTATTTCCTTATCTTCGATCTTCCTCCATTAAGCAGTGACACTGTTTAATTAATTAACTAAATAGAATAATTTAACTTTTTCTATTTTATTGTTGGGAACTGCGAAAAAAATCAGTTTAAGAGGTTTACAAAACATATCTACCGTTATGAACAACTCAAAGAGAAGTGGTAAGTCGTATAATCAGAACCATTTACATAGCACTGACTTGTTCTAGAATTGTATTTATATTTTATTCTTTTCCTTATACGGTAACCCCATCCATTGGATAATATATTCTCCTTGCCTTATCATAAAGGTATTATTAATGAGTATAAAGGTAACCATGATTAAAATGTTTAGTTTAGTAACAGAATATGGAAATAGTGATTGAAGGTTAGTTGACTGGTATGATGAATGGAGAAGAAGATGATCAGGGATGCAGTCAAAGAGGAATACCACGTCTCTTCAATTGTCTTGATCAGTCATCGTTCGTCTCCTCACAAGTGTGGTTCGGTGGCCATGAAGAACCAAACGTTAGCACGTATTAAAGAATCTTCTTAGACGTGGTGTTCCTCTTTAAATGAATATGGAAATATGAATAGAGATTTACAACTATGAACAAAAGAAAAAAAACTTAATAAAGCAAAACACTACAGTAAAACGCGCAAAAGGTTTTCTGAATTTCTATTCTGATCAGTCAGCTTGTTGAAGTCAGTTTTAGCAAGCGCATCTTAAATTTTGAAAACAATATTTTTTTTCTGTTAAAAGCCAGGTTCATTGTTTTGGATACATTTCGGATTAAACCGTGAAGTTATTAATTAAACTAGATAGTTAGTGACATCCTGATTTTTTTTTAAGTGAATAAAAATACTTTTGTATCAATGTGCAATTAAAATAAAAAAAGGGAAGTAAATCCCTTATGAATCGTAGACGTTTTAAGTGTTAAAGTAATTCAAACCACCAAAACCAAAATGTGCTTAGATAAATATCATAAAACTACATCTAATTGCAGATGAGTGGAAATTTATTATGTGATTAATAGTAATTTGTTTTTTAAAATTAAAATAGTTTATGTTATGTCATCCATTACCATAGCTATCCATTAGTAAAGTTTAAAATGTCATGATGAGGATTCTATGGTTGGCTATATGATGTAATAGCAGCGAAATGGTCGGGGATGCAGTCAAGTAAATAAACACTTTCAGATTTTTAAATAAAAAAAACTTTATATTTAGAGTGCCGACGTTTCGACCTGTCTTGTAAGTCTTCCTCAGGGCTAAAATAACAAAATCGAATGTATCTTGGTCACATAATGAGTATATAATAAATTAGTTTATCAAAGAATTAATATGTGTGTTTTTTTGTATTTAGTATTTAATTCTGTTTATTAATTTATTTATTTGATTGCATCTACCCTTCAGGGTCATTGGCAGTTCATCTTCGATTTTTTATCCCACCACCCTTATGTTCGTCCGTAAAACCTGATTGCCTTTAAGAAATCCATCAATGACTTCACTGATTTTTCATCATTTTGTAAGATTTCTTGCAGTGTATTTGAAATTTTAAATATTTCTCTTAGAGACGAAAACTGTGGACAATCAACTAACACGTATTTTACTGTCCTGGATTCCTGACAGTTGACGCAGGTAGGGAGCTCCAAGCCGCGGAGAAGGTAGCCATGTGAGAATTCACACTGGCCGATTCTTTGGCGGCACAAAACTGTTTCCTCCTTTCTAGACGCCCGACAACTTGTTTCCCACTTTGCGGAGCAATTCAACTTTACATCTAAGAATTTAGATCTGTTTGTTTTCCACGTCTCATCCCACTTGGCTTTAATCGAGCATCTCACATGCCTCACGCAGCCTTCCTTAGAAATAGGGTTGATGTTTTTAACTACATCTTCGTCACTAATTCTTGCTAACTGGGCTGCTGAATCAGGTCTTTCATTTCCAGAAATGCCACAGTGAGAAGGAACCTAGATAAAAATAATTTTATTGTGTTTCTCCTGAATCCTCCATAAAAGCTCAGTAATTTCTAAAATTGTCACATGTTGAGACTGATTCTTCTTTATTGCCAGTAACACACTCAGTCTGTGACAATTACTGATTTTTCATAATCGGTTTCCAGGCAGTGCAGAAGTGCTTCCCTGATGGCAGTTGCCTCTCCAGTGAAAACGGAGCAGACTCGAGGTAACTTAAAGAGACTTACTTCATTTTCCGTCACCACTGCACAACCCACTACTGAATTTTCACATTTTGAAGCGTCAGTGTACACGATTTTATATTCCTGAAACTTTTCTAAGAGAAGCAAAAAACTTTTGTTTGATTCAATAGGAATTCTGATTTTCTTCAGTGAAACATCAATGCAGGCATTGTAGTAACACCAACGTGGCTTTGTTATTTTTGGGTAGTGCTGAATATTATACAGACTAGTACACAAATGGAGTTCAGAGAGCAAGTTGAGTGCTCTTTGCTGATAATTGCATTCTGTTGCCATGTTTTCGGAAAAAACTACATTTAACCATTCTGTTGCCATGTTTTCGGAAAAAACTACATTTAACGGATGGTTTTCTAAGGCTGATAATTTAGTTGCATATTTTGCAAAAAGATATTTTCTCCTCAATATCAGGAAGGTTCTGCACATTCTGCATATATGCTATGAACAGGTGATGTTCTATAGGCACCCGTACATATCCTTAGAGCTGTATTGTGGACTACGTCAAGCACTCGTAGAATCGATGGTCGGGCAATGTTACAAATTACTGAATCATAGTCTAATTTACTACGTAAAGTGGCTTGATATATCTTCAGTAGACACTGTCTATCAGCTCCCCAACTTGAATGCGAAAGGCATTTTAGCAGTCCGAAGCCTTTTGAGCAACTATCCTTGATATGCTTAATATAGCTTAATTAATTCTATTTAATTTTAATATATCATTGTATTCAGAATAAACGAAACTAATTTTGATTAATAAGTTAATTTTTATCTTTAATTACATAGATAAGAAGTTGTTAGGAGTACTCATATTTTCTATGTAATTAAAGATCAAAAATTAACTAATAAACATCAATAACCATAAAAAAAATATTTTATAATCTTATCAATTCGAAATATTCTTCTAAATAGAAATTCATGTAAATATTTTTGAAGTGCTACCAATAAGTAATTTCTTTACAAGTTATTGACTAGTTAATGAACGTTGTAATCACATTTACTAGATTTTTTTTTTTTTTTTCAAACAGTTGTAAATTGCAATAAATTTTTATCTTAAGACTGACAATTCTATGTATTTAGCACATCATTCCATAGACTCGGATATAAATATCCCCGGCTATAATGCATAAAAAGATCAGGCAGTTAAGAAGATAAAAAGACCATATAGGGTGTAGTCGGAGGCAATAGGAGATGAAGCCGTGAAGGTGGTAGCACTGGTACCAAATCCCGGCGACACATCAGCATACGGTGACCCTCGCAAAGAAGCAGATATTCAAGAGCCTACATAATATTGTGCCGTCAGGTCCTGGAACCTGGGACTCCAGTTATGAGTTATTCATAACTTGACCCTGGAGAAGACTAACACCGCGGATAACACACATATATCACAGCCACCTCTCCTCTAATAGTCCTCCCCCTTTCCTCCATTTTATTAAAAAAAGAAGAGGGGGGAGGGAAAAGGAAGAGAAGGAAGGATGTCCTCGAGTCACGGCACCATCCACTCTACTATATCATATTTGTTTTATCATCTCCCTGATTTAACATCTCCTCACCTTATCTCTGTCCACGCTTCCCCTTTATAAATCATATTTTCGCTTATATAAATATATATATTTCTTCATGAAATTTTTCGTTTTATTATTAATTCTAGAAGGAGGGTTCATCTTAGAATATATATACTCTTCAAATGGGTACTGTTCGGATAAGCATACCTTTGGCAAAATTGGAAGTATATCTTGATGGACTTAGTACTGATGAGTCAGTCAAATTTTATAAATTAAAAAAAAAAATTATTTTTATAAAACTAGCATGTTTCGTCGTGGTTTTGTCCGCTCTTATAAGTAAAGAACTTAAATAATTTAAACTAATAAGATAAGTTTTTTTTTATTTATAGATAAACTTTTTTTTGCAAGATGTGAGTATTACTTTAATTATATGATACAGTAATTTTTAGACTGGATAAAATTGAACTGATGAGGTGATTGAAGATTACATAAAATCATAATTTGACATCCAATTTTTATTTTAATGTATGTGCTGGTGATCCAGATGGACAGTAAGAAACTCTTGTGGATAATGGACTGCGTTATTAATGCTTACAACTAAAGACCTATGAATTATATTTCTTTAGAAATGAGAGAATACTGGTGGACATCGGACTTCCGCCCGTAAGAGAAATAGTTGAAAAAAGTAGCTCAGATGGTTTGGCCATGTTTGCCGAATGAAGGAGGACCAAGACCCAAGAAAACTGTTCGAAGCTAGGTCTGCAGGAAGACTTCCCAGGGGCAGGCCTAGGCTAACATGGACGGACCACATCTCCAGACTGGGACAATGAAGAGCAAACAATCTAAAAGCCATGAAAGCGCTGGCAAGAGCCCGGGATGCATGGTGGACTTGGACCGAGGCACCTCCACGTAGCAAGGCACTAAGGAGGAAGAACAATTATATTTCTACACAGAATATCAAAAAGGGAAGGATCGACATTTTGATTTGGTAATAATAATCGGCGAAAATAATTTTATTGATTTCATCTGGTTGGACTTCAATTTTAGTGTTGCAAACCTCGTTTTTTTCCGCTCAACATTGTAACTTTAAATTATTAGTTTTATAAATTTTATTATTGCTAAACATTCCAAGAACTTGTTGTAGGCAGTTAAAGTTTGTTACGGATGGGTTCAGTAGTTGTACCATTGTTAACTTTATTGCAGAATGGTGCTGTTGATGTTTAATAGGGCTTAACGTCCTTATGTGCTGAAACTAGGGCAAGAGGAACGGATTATCTTACAGGTTACCAGCCTATTCTAGCTATGGTGGGAATGTCAAGGTTCTAATCATGGGTCCTCTACTAAATCAATTTCAACTCGCCTAGTTGGGATTCGTACCCACGACCTTCAGTGAAGAACGCGATGAGACCCCCGACCAAACTCCCTCGGACATCGAGTCCCCGCAGAATGGTGCTAACGGTCGATTTTCAAAATTCACTAGGATCCACTTGTCACATGGTATATTTAAATGTTTTTTAATAATTTCATTCAGTATAAGTAAATGTTATTAACAAATTCAAGCTCCTTATAACACCTTACCTTTGTAACTTCCCATGTGGGGTGGCGCACGGCACCTAATGGTCAATTTTCAAACTTCAGTGTTATGCACATACTATTTTTACTTATAATAAATAAATTGAAAATCAGTTTAATTTATTCTGTACAATTTTGAAGTAGTTTTGCTACCGTTTTTTTTCTAATGGAAGAACTATGTATTTGACACTTAAACATTATTTCTATAGTCATCTCCAACAATGTGAAGTGCGTTGCAAAGCCATATGGACTGCTTTAAATGTTGGTTTTTATTCTTCCCACTATGCTTCGATGATCCTTCAAGAATTCATATCTATAACACTAATAGATAATACTTTAGTTTAGCATTCGCTAAGGTCCCAAGGCCGTCATCTTCCAGGAAATAAATTGATAAACTAATAGGTTTGAGAAGGCGTGGAGCTATGAAATGTTGGGTAATATCGTTTGGGTCAAAATTTATACCGTTATCAAAGTGTTAATAAAACTTTAATTTTGTGCATTTTGGCATATTTTGGAATAATTATAATTCTCTCTCTCTCTCTCTCTCTCTCTCGATCTCTCTCTCTCTCTCTCTCTCTCTCTCTCTCTCTCTCTCTCTCTCTCTCTCTCTCTCTCTCTCTCTCTCTCTCTCTCTCTCTCTCTCTCTCTCTCTCTCTCTCTCTCTCTTTCTATTTATGTCTCTTTAAATGTAATAATGAAATACAATATATATCATCAATAAATTTAATAATAACATTTTCTTTATATAAAAAAACTAAATAATCTTACACGATATTTATTTACATTTATAAGGCCATAATTAATAATTATTTGTGATCATTTTGGTTTATTAGCACACAATAATCTTAAAGGATATCAATGTTTTGAGATAAAAGCCCTCTAGGTTCCCGAAAGCGAGGCATCATGATTTTCTCGAAGCCAAGTTAGGATATTAGGCGATTTAAAAAACAAAAGAGATAGCCGAGATCTCTTTAAGGAAGAAAGGAGAAAGAGATAAAAAAAAAAACAATAGAAGAGAGAAATTCTTTTAATTGTGTCTAATGGAAAGAGATAGGAAATGAGGAAGAAATACTTAATTGAGGGAAGGGAGACTGTCTGTTGGACGAGCCGCTAATTCTTGTATCCATTAGGGCCGTTCTCTTCTTTAGCCGTTCTTCGGTAATTGGTCAGGGGAAGAAAGGAAAAAAGGAGGGGAGCTGTGGGGGTTGCATCGGTAATCAAGACCTTAGGGCTGAGAGCACGCTTTTTGAAAAAGTTCCAAAAACAATCCTGCTCTCTTCTAATTATAATTAAGGGTTTCGCTTTAAAGCTCTGAAGAAAAAAAGGAATCCCTTCCATCGACCAATTAGCTCCGTTGCCAAACCCTAACGATGAGCCAATGAAGGGGCTATGCACAACCGGCCTCCTTAATCTCTAACCGCCCAGAGCCCTCCCAAATACACAATGCTTTTTATCAAATTGGATTCGTCCACCAATTTGCTCAACCCTAATCCATAAATAATTGAATACATTGTATTTATAAAATATTTTTGATTGACATTATAAGTAAATATATTTTTATGGTTTATTATGTTGATTGGTTGACCGTAATTAAATGGGGAATAGGCTGGTAAGTGTGCGCGATCATTTGCAATCAAAGTATATATCCAAAAAATGATCTGATGAATGTTACCCAAAACGCCGGCACAACATATTGAAGTATTTATATCCTTTCTAAATGACCACACTCCCCCATCATCTTCTATATTTTTGTAGTTACTCATTGCAATATACGTCACAAATAATCTGGCAAATATATAGCAAATACAAAATTTCCAGATATTAACACGTTGATTGTAGTGGACACATACGGGGATGTCAATTCAATTGCCTTCCACCCATCGAAAGACACACACGGGATTGCCCGAAGTCATTTATACGAAAGCGGTTTTACAATGGAATGACGGATGCACTGATTTAGTGTGTGTTCTAAATTGAAACGCACGTTTTTGTACCTTAAAATTCAAATAATATTTTTTACCGACTTCAAAAACGAGTAGGTTCTCTATTCGACTGTAATTTTTTTGTATGTTTGCAACGTGGTCATTCCTTCAATATTAATCAATTTTGATGAATCTTCTGTTTTGACATGTTGGCTATAATTTAGAAATGATCGCATTAAAATGTCATTGAAATCAAAACCGTGGTTTTTAATTTAAAAAAAACTCCTTTAATATTAAACCTAAATGTAGGAACTTGAACTTAAAAGTAAAAAAGAAATATTTTAAACATTTCAAAACAAATAGAATTAAATCAACGAAATTATCGATACATATATAATATTTTATGGGGCCATCTCTACAGGATCTAATGGGAACCTACCGATCAACAGAGTTGGGGAAAATTCGATCATAGCTGAAAGATAAAATTTAATCATAGCTATTTGATAACTAATTTTCTGGATTAAATCACATAATTTAATAAATCTTTCAGTATTTTTTTAGTGAACTAAAAATTGGGTGATTCATTCTAGAACATTAGTTGGAAAGTAGCTAGGATTAAATTTTGATTATTTTTTTTTTAGCTATGATTAAATTTTTCTCAACTCTGCCGATCAAGAAAAGAATCATTAAAATCGATTCATATTAATAGAGTAACCGAGTAATATACACCAAAAAAATACAGTTGAATTATGAAGTCGGTTAAAAATATTAATCGAATTTTAAGGAACAAAAACGTGTACCTTCCTTTACCTTTTATTTATTTTTTATTTAAAAGTAACTTTATTAGAATCATTGTCATTGTAATGGTTTCATTTTTTAAAATAATTTGAAATTTTTTATTAAACCTATTATTTTTTTCCCTTTTCCGTTTTATTTCTGTATTCATGTAAGACTGTTTTTTTTTTTTTTTTTTTTTTTTTTTTTTTTTTTGCTCTGATAATGGCCATCAATGATGTGGACAAAATGTTGGCAAAAAATAAAAATATTTTCGTAAATGTCTAACATTTGCCTAATTTTTAATGACTGATCCCTCTCAAGATCCTACTATATATAAAATAATCAGCTGAAACCGTACTCCAAGCGGAACAACAGTGATGGTGGGGGAAAAGAAGCGTTGTATATATTGTTTTATAGTTCACACATTCCTAATAATTTACATATCTTTGCAATTCAGACAAACCCTTGTAAATGATACCCTAATGAGGCAGATAGTGATCCCTTTCATTAATCAAACAGAAGCAGATTATACTTTCTGCAAGTTAGCTCCAACTGTTATCGAATAGTAGACTTCCTTTGTTTATTTCGATTATAACTTATTTATTCATTGTATGAGGAACTGCCGTGAAGAAAACAATAAAGGTTCCCTAATTAGGAAAGTTAAAAAAATATATACATCTGCCTCGGGATAAATATTTCGGTTTCCAAACGGCTTAGAAGAAAGCCGGAAGCGGTTCAGTCCCTTTTTCCAATTAAAGTAGAGCCAAAGGGAAATAGCCGAGCATTAATTGGCATTATCAGGAATTATAATTCATTAATTTAGTATCTTATTTAAATAACAGTTGAATCTATAGGATATAAATTAATTAAAAATTGTCTGTTGTAATGTGTATCGGCTTGAATAATTATACAGTTTTAATAATTACGCATTGGCACCATTTCAAAAACAATGTTTATCATTTATTAATAATGAAAATTTTTTTTATGAATATAAAGTATGCTTTGATACAGTTTTACCTCAAGACTGAATGTACCGCTTTCAGCCAGGTTTTTTTATACCAGTGTATAAACCACAGGTGGGCCAAATTTAATCGTGATTAAATATTTAACTACAAATATTTTGGAAACATTCCAGTTAGTTTTTTATTCAATTAACGGTTTAGTTCAGTGAAAAATCAATTAAACGATTTAATAATGATTAAATTATATGATTGATTCTAGGAAAATAGTTGTCAAATATTTAGCTATGATTAAATTTTACCCGTCTGGTATAAACTAATAAAATTTAGTCATTACTTTTCTTCTGTATGAAACGTCTAATTTTCAATTTTTAAAGAGCGTTGTGTATTTTGGAAATATAGAATTCAGGCTAGATATATTTTAATAGTAGCATTTAAACCTGAACCTGCACCACTCACAACCCATGAAGGGTCTCGGTTTCTGTACTTAGGAAGGCTGTACTGTTTCTGAGCCAAAGGTTGTGAAAGAGGCTGAAGGAGGTGATTTAGCCAGGTTTTTTCCCCAATTATGGGTGCCTACCTTTTAAGATGCAATAGTATTATTTGGGTTATTCATATTTTTTTTGTCTAGGTTATAAGAAATTGGAGAAATGTTCACTGGAACAAAGCAGTCTTATCATGTGATTCAGCGTATTGACTATTTCATATTTTTAAAAAGTAATAATATCAGAACTTAGTTCTGAAAGATATAAAAGTGACAGGATAAGACAGTGCACCTTTTTCCAATCAAATATTTCTTGTGTCCATGGACAACCTTATTTCTGATTCTGTTCTGCTTCTCTTCCATTCAAATCCTGTACCTACCGACGGATTTCAATAAAAACTTGAAAATAAATGGGACCTGATGATTCTCCTAAAATCAAAAGAAGATATTAATTTAGCAATTTACAGACTTACATTGTAAATACAAATTATATAATTATAAAATCCTAATAATCAACAAAATAACTTACCACAGCATATTCACACCTTAAATGATAAAAAACCGCATAGCATGGGCAAAGTGGCACCGTATTAGATACCCATTAGACAAAAATAATTATAGAATATTAACGAAAAAACTAATGACAAAAATAAGAAAATTCAGAATCCAAAGCCATAATGAAGACCTCAATACTTCCAACAAGTCATTATGGATTACCACGAAAAATGCTCCTTAATTACAAAAATATCAATTACTCTCATCTGTCAGACTCTCAAACCAAGACAAGATGCAAGAAGAAAGATTCCAAATTTTTGGGCACAAGCAATTTTCATATTATTATGAACACTATTCCATCCCTCAGAAATATCAAGTATCATCCGAAGATTACCCACCAAGAAAGCCCCTGAACATGACCTTATCACATCCTATATCCTAAAACACCTTCCTTGGAAAGCCAACCTGCTCCTAACATTCATATATAAGGCTGTACTCCGAACAACATATTTTCCTGATCCTTGGAAAGTATCCATAGTCAAAATGATACCCAAGCCCAAAAAGCCACCGGAACACCCTTCCTCATATCGTCCTATCTCTCTCTTGCCAATTATGGGTAAAATCCTGGAAAAACTCATCTTAAAACGCTTGTATCCTATCCTAGATTCCAATCACATAATCCCAGACCACCAGTTTGGATTCCGAACATCACATTCCACAATCCAGCAATGTCATCGTGTGGTGGACGTTGTCTCCTCCGCATTGGAGCGTGGAATGTACTGCACGGGAGCCTTTCTCGATGTAGAACAAGCTTTTGACCGAGTCTGGCACCCGGGACTGCTGTACAAACTACGAAAATTCCTACCTCCTACATACTTCCTTATCATCCGTTCCTATCTTAGTGATAGAACTTTCAAAGTTAATCATAACTTTTCCTACTCCTCTCTCTTTACCCAATCTGCAGGTGTTCCTCAAGGAAGTATCCTAGGTCCAATCCTCTACACGGTGTATACAGCTGACATCCCGACGCATCCTAGCACCATCCTCACCACGTATGCTGATGACACGTGTGTGTTATCAGTAAACAACAATCTCTTCATTGCCTCCCAGACACTCTAATCCTATATCATAAAACTTCAAGAATGGTGTCAAAAATGGAGAATCAAAATAAATCCAAACAAATCCCATCAAATAACCTTCACCCTCCGTCGTAAACCCACGACTTCCTGTCCTACAATATCCTTTAACGATGTTCCGCTAATCCCCGTTGAACAGATCCGCTACCTAGGACTCCATCTGGACAAACGTCTTACTTGGAATCCACATACAAGACTAAAAAGACAAGAAACTGCCCGTCGCTATCGACTACTTCAACATTTACTTGACAAACGCTCCAACCTTCCAATTAATTACAAAAGACTCATTTACATGACAATAATTAGACCAATTTGGACATACGGAGTTGAGCTTTGGGGCTCCACTAAACCATCCCATTCATCTCGTATCCAATCCTTACAATCCAAAATCCTTAGAAAAATCCTAAGTGCTCCTTACTTCGTCACAAATAAACTTATCCACAAAGATCTTAATATACCTTACGTTTCTGACTTAGCTCAAACCAGATATCAATCCTTTCACAGCAAACTCCACAACCATTCAAATCCATTAGTATCACAACTTGCATCTCATTCCATTCCAGATAACCCTCCGAGGCGCCTGAAAAGAAGATGGGACCTTCTAATATAGTGCTTTATCATGTAGAACCTTAATAAGTGCTACCAATGGGTAGTTGCTTTAAAACAAGTGACGTGTCATTTTTATCTATTTCATCACATTTACTTGATGTATTTTATTTTTTGTATATACAGTTGTAAATTTCAATAAATAATTTATAAAAAAAAATTATGAACACTTTATCATATTTACTACATGTATTTTTTATTTTATTTTATTTTTATTTTCAATTTTTTTTTTTTTTTTTTTTTTGTATAAAATTGTAAATTTCAATAAATAGATAAAAAAAAAAAAAAAAAAAAAAAAAAAAATACTTTCATTCAAAATGTATGGTTATCAATATGGATCATAATAGGGAAGAATAAGACATGCTGATATTTATTGGGATATTTCCAAATGAAAAACAAAATTTCCACATAGCTACTTCGTTAAGCAAAGATGGGATAAGAAATTTAATAATGAGCTTCTCAACAACAAACAGTATTGTTTATTACTAAGCATTTCTTATAACTTCCAATTCATATTGCGTTCTAATTCAACAAAGTTCAGAAAAGACTAGAGTTCAGGGTATCTGAGAGGTTGAAAATTACTAAGAAAGTATATTATCGGATCATACCATGATATTTGTGAACATTTTGCATAAGTCGAACCGAAAATGCGGAAAACAAGAAGCATTTTTCGTGTATTTTTTGAATTCCCTTTTTCAAAAATGATAATTCGTCAAATAAAATCCTCATGATTAATGCATATACATTTCTTTAAGCATATTTTGAATTGTATGAGCTGATAGCGTGCAACTGAACATTTATTAGAAATGTGCCTAATTGATTACTTAACGATTTGGATTCCGTTTTCAAACATTATAGTTTTTTTTTTTTTTTTTTTTTTAATTTATGATTGATGCAAAATTATTCGTTATACATTATAGTTTTTTTTTTTTTTTTTTTTTTTTTTTTTTTTTTTTTTTTTTTTTTTTTTTTATGATTGATGCAAATTTATTCGTTATAAGGTAGTTTTAATTTCATAAACTATTAATATACACATTGGACTTTTAGGAGGAATATAAATTTTAGTTGTTATATAATTTATTTATTACAAATGTGTCGATACTAAGTTTGCTCGATTCTCGACACTGGTACCGATAACTCGGTTTAGAAATAGAAATTTTCCATTTAAAAAATAATCTCTATGAGACCAAAAAAAGTTAAGTAAATTCAGTAAAAACTAATAATACGTCAAGAAATAAATTATCAATATAATGCTGCGTTTATTCTATCTATACAATATATAATAAATTTGATCAATTACCTTTCAGAAAAAAATTTTTTTTTTTTGACAAAACCTTGATTAAGAAGATAAGCATTTCAAAGATTCCTGGTTTTAATTATGGATTAAGGAATCGAAAATCTTTGTAAAATCTTTCCCAAAACATTGTAGATGCACTGAAATTTTTATGGATTTGTTATAATCCACTGAAGGATATTGGTTTCAGATCTGATAGGATCTAAAGATTTTTGACGGCCGAAGGACACCCATGGTCACTCCATCCCGTCAAATTAATTTTCGTCCTTTTATTTTGAAAAAGCTACACTCTTACTTTCGTTAAACATTATCTATTTCTGTACTTCCTCTATTTTCTTCCGAGCAAATTAAAAACATGAATATTTACACAATATACATTATTATAGTATACATAAGATGTATCCTTTTACAAAATTTATTATTTATTTTGTAACTCGTAATTTAATTAATAATCAATTTTTATCATAATTTATTATTAATAATTGGCATTGCCAGACGATTGTTCTATGATTGTACTCTTTCATATGTTATCTTAGGGGACAAGTTGTCCCAGAATAAGGTTCATTTTCTTCTTCTTCCTCTTCTTCTTAATAAACATACAATTGTCAGAGTGATCACTTTGTATATAATATATGGATTATTGGATATATCAAATCAATTGGCAACTTTAACGGGATAACTCAGTTCATTTTTCAGCCGATAAGAACAATGTGTTCTTGTACCTTGCTCTATTCGTAGTACATTATAAACATAAGATAATTGTTGCACTGATCACAATAGATTGATATATTCTATTAGAGTGGGTCTCACGACTTATTTGTTTGGTTTGAAGCAACTCCATCCAAATCTCCCCTTGGAAGTATTGCCCTTTTCAGAGGAAGCAGTAACAGCTAAACTCCATTCTCGGTGAAGTGTTTAGTGAAGAAAAAAAAAATCACTTGTACCGAGTTAATAAAACCTTTCAGCAGACAATGAAGGGAGCTGAGCGGGGAGGATAAGAGGCGAGGGAGATAAGTTGAGAAGCCGAATTAAAATAAGACTAAGAAAAAAGAGGGGGAGGGTTGATTCGTGAGACGAGGGGGTGGCGATATTTATCGTAGGCAGTGTCAGTGTCAGTTTTATTGCGGTTGACAATGGAAGAGGCGCAGAGGCGTGGTGCGCTGCGCTGGACACATGATGGATTGCTCTGGAATCAATCAGAGCCCGGGATTAGATATGCATTACACAAATTAAACTAGGGCTGAGCATACTCCAAGGGACCCTAATGTTATAAAAAGGCAATTTATTAGCCCTTATCCAACGGGCCTAGTCCTCCACATCCGCCCTGTATTTCATGCTCCGTTAGCAGCAGGCTATTGACTCAGAGGCTGCGGGGAGGTTGAGGGAGCTAGGGATGGTTTTAGGGAGTCCTTAATACGGTAAATATAAATATTTCTAACTGCTAGGTAAGGAATTAGTCCAAATGCGTATTATGCGTAGTACTAGTGTTAACCCTAAAGAAAATTAAACAATGAACAATGAATTGGTTCAACTTTCAATAACCACAGTATCTTCTTATCTTCACCCTTTATAAGAAAGTACTTACTTATCCCCAAATTTTATAATGAAACCGTTCCAGGAACTTATTTTGGGAATACTAAAAATAATTGTTTGCTAATAAAAAATGTGTGATAGAAGATATTATATGGGACATATCTGTACCTCAGCACCAGAGTCCAAAATTTACAATTTTCAGATTATTGCAACAATGTATATAGAATTATATATTTCATTATAAATCGCCTTTTCTATTTTCTAAGAATTGTAAGAACGTAAGTCCTTACCTATGATTGAGCCAGACATACCACTTACGTAATTTTCCTGAAAAGTTAGCCTAGTGTGACTTACGCTCTTCTGGTTTTGAGGTACAGATATTTGATCCCACTGTGAAGAAATTGTTATTTTCCCCTGTGTGTAGGAGTTCTATAAGAACAAAAAAAAAAAATATTGCGCGGGCCTTTTGAATGATACATTTTCCCACTTAATGCCACTTTGCTGGAAAAATATCACCCAGTGACCTATAAACAGTTAATATTATGGTTCATATCATTTTCCTTTATTAATTTGCATTTCCGCATCTACTCCAAAGGGTATAGACGCCACTTAATAATGAGGAGATATTAAACAATTATTTTAATAAATATTAATAGTGTAATTTGGTCGTCTTTAATTTGCTGAGTTTCTTTTAGAAATAGTCTTAATTGATGAAGAAATGTTGGGTGTAGTCCTGTACCATATCGTGGGGTTACAAGTGAAACATCTTAAGTCAAAAAACATGATGTTGAGAAACCGCCGAATTTTTATTTGTCTAATTTGGTACTGACATTATTTTATCAAATAAGTCAAAGCACTGGCTTTAATTTCAGGTCTTTAATTTAAATGATAAAGTACTTTCAATAGCATAGTAGAAAAACAAAATTGGCGTTCACTCAAAACAACGTTTTTTTTTCATTAAGTGTGTTCCAGTTGAGTCAAGTACAGTGTATCAAATAAACTCGCAACATTTAAATCAAATACTGTATAGTCAGCAATAACGGTTATTTTAAAATCACGGTCGAGAGCATTTTAAAGTAACAAATTCGTAAAATAACAATTAGTAATATATACTTAACACAAAGCTAATCCGAAGGATTTCATTTTGATTCCCTATTCAACCGAAGTCGGATAGGAATTAAGAAAATTAGATTTAAATCCCACATTTAAAATAAATAAAAATAAATAAATCATTGTCATCTTATTTACCTGCATCTAAAAAGAAAATAGACCCTTTCCAAAAAAGTTGCGTATATGAACTAAAATGTGATGTTTCTGAAGTTGAATTCAAGGGAAAAACGGGAAAATCTGCTAGTGCCTGATAAATCGTTCTGGAATTTTCTTTTACAAAAGCTCTCTTTTGTAATTCTTTCCATCAAGGAATGAAATCTGTTTACAATATTCTTTATTTTCATAGCTGATATCTCCCTAAATATTTTTACAAAGAAAGTATTACAATCTGCCTCAAAGAGAGCATAAGTAATATGGATTGCTTTAAGGATCCATTCGCACAATATTCCCATAAGAAATAAATGAAAAGAAGAGAAAAAAAAAAGAATGAAACATTATCAAAGAACCTCATAATATATAATACAATAAATAAAGTGAAAAATATAAATCAAGATTCTCAAACTTTACAGTATATAAAGTAAAAAATGTGCAATAAAATAACTAGATAAAATTACAAAATAAATAAAAATATATAAAAAAACAATTACAAAACAATAAAAAAATAATATTAAACAATAATAATAATAATACGAGGGTAAGTCAATAATTATCCGCAATATAGTTATAAAATTTTATTGAAATGAAATGTTTTCCTCGTTTAGTAAAAAACAAAAATAGGAATTAATTAAAAGATAAAAATACAGTCATACTTTGTTTACAATATGCACTCTCCTAGGGATCCCCCAATCTGAAAAACCAGGACAGTAGATATTCCAGCGCAATATCTATCAAAAACCAGGACAGTAGATATTCCAGCGCTTCTATCACAGCTGACTCACTGGTGTAAAAAATAAATAAATAAATAAATAAAAAACAAAAAAACAACATAAAAAACCAGTAATCACAGAAGTAGGAGGAAGAATAATAAAAGAAAGAATACTACTATATTTTATTAAAATGATTTAATTTTTAATCATCAAAAAAGAATAATAGATTATTGATAATCAAATTAACTTATTAAACAATCTAGCTTTTCTTCATATTGATGAAATAATATCAAGCATGCTTAACTTTACTCTTAGTTTTACAAATGGCAGTCTCGGTTGGCTAACTCAAAAAATCCTATGGTACGGTATGTATATGCTGTTGTTAACATTACCAATGCACCCTGGGTGATCTTCAAGAATGTATAAATATTCATCATTCCATGTACGGTGGTCTTTGATCATCTGCGTGACACGGCTCTAATTAAAATTTAATTTTTTTAGCTTTCATAATTTATTCAGTTTGTGCAAAAAATTAAAAAAAACAAAAAAAACATACACATCTTTCAGAAAGGGAAACAATTATTTCAAGAATAATCCCTCATTATGAATTATTTCTAAAGTATTTTGAATTATGTCTTTTGAATAATAATGATAATGCAATAATCAAAGTCGTAATATCCTATGCAGAACAAGAAGTCTTACTCATTGGTCCGTTACAAGTAGTTAATAAGGTTCTGGAAATAATATTTTCCAAGTACCTGAAACTATTTACTGGATACCGATTTTTTCATAGTAAACTCCAAACCCATTACTATCTTCCCACCCGGATTAACATTTGATTTCCGTAAATACTTTATGAGATCTGAAAAGAAGAATGTTTCTTCTAATACTTTAAACAAATACCTACAAGAAGCCGTTTTGCTTATGTGAGTCGATGATTTCTTGTCTATATATCTATATAGATGTTTTTAATTTTCCCATGCATTTAGATCTAATTATAAAACTAGCCTTCGAATAGAAGGGTAAAATCAGTATATTTCTTATCTTTGAATTTTTACCCACAACTTTCAAACAAAGCGATTAAATATCAGCGAATTTGTTGTAATACTGCATAATCTGGCTCAAAAGGCATAAGGGGAGAAGAACCCTATGGCACCTCCTCTTAATTTGATTTTCATTATTTTTTTGACTTAGCTCATGACATTCCTCTCCCAGCTTCCTCTTCAGCCTTCCTTGGCTGTTGCCTGGAATATGATTTGTGACCATTATGGGTGTGTTGGAATGTCCATTTAATCTTTCATGAAATCGTTTGTAGTGTCAATATTTGTTTATAACAGTTGGCATGCAAAGCTCAGTATGAAGAGTTATATTGCTAACGTAACAGAGTGTTTTCATGATAGTACTGAATGTTTTGGCCTAAAGAATTTGGAGTTAGTTTATGTTTGTCTTTTTTAGCTGTTAGGTATATCTGCGATGAGCAAGTTATAAGTGTTCATTGTACAGTATTATTGTAGAGTCTGTGAACTGTTGTTGGATTTCGGTTTCTTGTTAAAATTGCTGTTTTGTCTGCATATTTCACTGTAAGGACGTCAGGACTGAACGGTATATCATGTGTGTATGTGATGAAGAGTAGTGGAGCAAGCACTGATCCTTTTGGAACTCCTGCTGACGCCGACTTATTAAAAGAAAGATCTGAACCCTGGCGGACGGAGATAACCTGTCGCAAAGAAAGGATTGCAGGATAAGATAGTAAGTAGATAGATGTGAGTATTGTCTTGAGTTTGAAGAGAAATCCCTGGTAAAAGACTCAATCAAACGCTTGAGCAACTTCAAGAAACACACCAGTTGCATTCAAGGTAGGCTCTAGTGTCTTTAGTCAGTTACTCTGTGTAATTGGTGAATAGATGAATGTGGTCTCCCAAATCCAAATTCCATATTACATGCAAGATCAATAGTACGTCAGATAATCCCTGATGTAATAAATGTTCAACAATTTTGGAGTTGATTGGAAGTAAGCTAATTATATGACGAGTGATTGAATCGAGGTTTGTATGACGAGAGAATATTTTTGTCTTTGGTTAATAATAATTGTAATATGTTAGTACTTCCACTGAAGGGGGAATTTAGTAGTCCTTAGTATTGCATTATAATGATTGTTAGGCACACTGTAGCTTATACGATTGCTGGAGTACATTAGGAGTAAGATAAATATAATAAGAACTAAACTTCTAGCCCTGATGAAGACTTGCATTGCAAGTCGAAACGTTGGCTTTAAGAATTAGAATAAAATAAACATTTTATTTTGATCTGCTGAATATCTTTGACTGCCTACCCTAATTATCTACATCTCCTATATACATCACAGTCAACTATACCTTATGATTATAAAAACTAAACATATTTCTTTGAAATTTAACTTGATTTTAAGCATTTCATAAGGAATTGTGAAGAAGTGTATTCAAGAAGTGAAGAAGTGTATTAGTGTCTTCGCAAGGACACTAATAAGAGTTTCATATTAGAATACCTATCTTGGAGGGCACCTTTCTTAAATTTATTGAGAATAGTGTCAGAAGCAAGGTTAAAATCTCTCTGCTTTTAGTGGGCATAAGGGCTTTAAATTAAGCTTTTAACTTGAGACAAAATTTGTAGACCACTTGCTATTATAGTTTCAAAAAAGAAATTCTCCTACATTAGTAATGAATGAAATAATATTCTAATAAAAAAAAAATAATAAATAAAAAAAAGTGAAAAAAACATCCTGTCTAGGCGAAAAAAAAAAAAAAAAAAAAAAAAAAAAAAAAAAAAAAAAAAAATGAATTGATATAACTGTAAATAAACATAAAGCAATAGAATTGATACTTAAATTATTATTAAATTTGAATGCAATTAATATTCAAAAGATGTACTTAAAGGAAGTAACTTAAATTTTAGAAAATGGTTGTAAGGTAAATTAACTTTGGCCCTGTATAATTTTTTAACAATAGTACCTATAACCTATAATTTCTAGTTTATTAATTTTCTATTTTATTCAAATGGAAAACTAACCTTAATAGTTATATTGAAATAACTAAAAAAAAAAAAGACATTTAAGTATACTTACTATTTCAGTTTATGAAATTTTAAAAAAATTGCGTAATTCTTTAAAGTACCGTGTTTTTATATTATTCTTTTTTATAATCCGTCACTTTTGGGATTATAAATAAGATCATGTTCATGTTTATGAAAGTGTTAAGAATTTTCAGTTCTCCAGATTGTGACGATTAACTTTGCTGATATGCGAAACGTTGCTTTATCACTGAAAAATCAGGCGAGGTGAAAAGCAATTGACTCTTCGAAAAAAATACATCAGATCAATCGGGCGTTTTTATCATAAGGTTTGAGAGCCTGTAGAACTAAAGTTAAAAGGCTTTATCAATAAACGACAATTAAGGATTTTCCAAACCGTTTGGTGAGGCATCTGTAATTTTCGACTCGCACGACTTACATACTTGAGAAGGCATTCTCATAAGTGAGGCTCACCAGGACTTTTTCCTTTACAAAACCATCTATACCATCTACGTATATTGTTATCAGATGGATGATATGTACCGTAACAACGTCTAAACGCTCGTTGAACCCGGATAATTGATTCACTTTTCAAACACTCCAAAACACAAAACTCCTTCTATCCGTCCATTATCGGTTTATTATCATTGGGTTTTAAACCTTACATTGAAAATCTAATAAAATAAATCCTAAATAAAAATAATAATTTAAAAAATGTAACAACAGAAAATCCTTTGATTTAGTGTCGCTTTATTGACAGTTTTCCTTTATTTAAACAATAAAGTTTTTTTTTTTGCTTTATATTCCAATGAAGAGTTTATTATGTTAAAATTCATACTCCCACTAAGCGATTATCATAATGTCTTATTTACACAAGTAACTTATTTGTATATCACATGAAAACATGGTGGTTTTTTCGGTTTTAAAAGTAAATTTCTCCATGAAATCGATACGGAATGAATACGAAATCAATACATTAACTTAATCATACATTTTTGTAAGATTTGCAGTTTTGTGGATAGTGTATTCGAAATACGGTGAGCTTTGAAGTATTATAAGACATTGTAACTTACCTAAATAAGGCGAAGATCAAGCTGATCTTAAGATCCCAAGTTTGTAAAATTCAAGTTTATATGTACTCTGTTGTTAGAAAATTTAATTCTAAATCCGAAAAATGTTTAACTTAAGTAAGAATATTACTTATTTTATGGCAAAAACGTAGTTTACTAAAAAAAAGTCTTAATATCGTATGTCTGCAACGGCTTGGATTAAAAAGGTAAGGTCTGCGGCATTTTTCTTCATTTTGAATATAGTTTCACTCATTTTTTTTTTTTTTTTTTTTTTTTTTTTTTTTTTTTTTTTTTTTTTTTTACTGTAAGAGGGACTCATCCTCTATACATATTTGTAAATGAAATATGGATGGGTTCACACATCTATATTACTTATTATATATCTTATTTCTGTTACGAGTATACATTCTAAAAGGATATCTAATTGAAGAGAAAACCGATGCGACTTTAATCACTTCCACTGTTTGGCAGTGTTTCTTCTTAACTTAACAATTACATGTCTACAAAATCAAAAATTAATACACCACATTTTTTAATATTCAATAATTCTGGGTCATATCTTTATATTAGTATATTTTAAATTGAAACTCCCTCGTATTTAGGTGATATTATCACCAGTAACATCGTCATCAAAAGTTAGCCAACATGGTGGGTAGAGTCAGTGCGAAAGTTATACATGAATACAGCTGTTAGAGTGAATTTCCTGCGGGGCCATCACTCATCGGTGAAGTTGGTCAATCGATAGCGAAGACACCTTACACTACATTTGCTTCCAAACTCTGCATCGGATTTGAATTGCCAAGACATGGCAATCTTCCACGCCTGGAACTCGGCTGGAGTAGTTCCTCTGATGCAGCAAATTTTCAAGTTTACGACGTTCTTTGTTCTCGTAGGACAAAAAAATTAAGGAAAAAAAAATTGTCTTGCCTAATTATATTCCAATTTCCAAGTACTATAAAGCCATTGTGCACCTATATAAACGGCTCAATTCTGCGTGAACATATTTTTTTGAACATAAGTTCTGTCAGAGTCATTATTTACGCCTGTTACCTGCATTATTTATTTATTCCTTACATTACTTTTCTTGACAGATGATTTTTTATAACCAGGTTACGTAAGGATGTGAATGACAAATTCACAAAAATAATTATCAACCTAGTTGTAATTATACACGTATTTTTAGTTATTTTACGTATATATATAAAATCTCTATCGATCAGATCATAAAATGAGTAGTTGTATTTTTTTATAATTTATGGGGGACGTGAATGGATAAAGCTTCTATGTAAAAACATTTTACGGAAATTAAATCTTTGGCGCAAATTATGACCATATTATGTCCCTATTTCCGCTTTTTACGTTGCCAGAGTCTTGTACAAACCCATAACTCTCAATGTGTATTTTGTGTTTCATGCATACATATTAAAAACAATTGTTTAAAAAATTAGCAACAATTAAAAGAAAACTTTATCATCATGAAGAGAAATGATTTATCAAAACTTTCAAGTCTTTTTTTTTTCAAGTTTTTTTTTTTTTATATACATTTATTGAAATTTACAACTGTACAGAATATATACATCAAGTAAATGTATCGACAACGATTATAATAACATGTTAAAACTTGGAAAGAACTATTCATCAGTAGCACTTTATTAAAAGTTCTACTCTAGAAGGTCTCTAGGCCATCTTCGTTTTAGACGCCTCAGAGGATTATCAGGAATGGAGTGGGAAGTAAATTGAGAAACTAATGGATTTGAGTGATTATGGAGCTTACCATGAAAGGGTAGGTATCTGGTGTGGGCAAAATCAGCAACATATGGAACATTAAGATCTTTATGGATAAGTTTATTGGTGACAGAGTAAGGAGCATTGAGAATTTCACGAAGGATTTTGCATTGTAAGGATTGAATACGAGATGAATTGGATGGTTTAGTGGAGCCCCAAAGCTCAACTCCGTACGTCCAAATAGGTCTAATCATAGTCATGTATATAAGTCTTTTGTAATAAATTGGGAGCTTTGAACGTTTGTCTAGTAAATTTTGAAGTAGTCTGAAACGGCGGCAGTTTCTTGTCGTTCTTTCAAGTCTTAAAACTGAAATTTTATTTTGTTGCCAATTTTGGAAAAGAATCAAAACTTTCAATTCTATTTTCTTGAAATAGGTACGAATTTTGCACTTAACTTACTTTTCACAGGTGATACAGATATATATTTCGAAAAATTAAAATAAAATATACCACCATTACATCATTTGTTTAATGACTTAAAAGAAAGCTTGATTATGCTCCTTGAAATAGGCACAAGCAAATATAAAAGTGAAAGAATAAAAAGTAAAAGTATCGGGGAAGATCCCGTTTAATTATCCCCCCTGTTCCATTAATGAGGGAAGAATAAGAGTTCTGTCGGGCGGCCTGATCCAGGGGGGGGGATTGCCCCGGGGACCCTCCCCTACTATCGGCTCCTTAATGTGATAATTATGTTAATATGAGTTGACACTGGTGGTTAATGGCGGCGTTTTTTCTTTAATAGCCCTCCCCGAAGAGTACACTCGATGGCATTGGCAAATAGGGACTCCTCTCAAAGAGACTCAATTACCATAAAACCTATCTGTACCACTTGGCCGGAGTATCGGGGGAAGATCCCCACAAAGGGGAGTTTTCCTCCCTCAGTCAACTCTCACTTCAAACAAACCGTGTTTTCGTACCAGGGTAAACTTTATACCGTTCCACGCTCCTCGTCGTTCCCCCGTCTAATTGAAATGGAACTTCCCGCAGTAGGTCTTTTTCCTGGTTCAATCGTTTTGATTAATTTACATCTTTCAAAGGGGTCAAATCGAACATTATTTTACCAATAACTTATTTATTAGAATGTCAGTAGAGGATAGTAGAAGACTGTTCTTAAACGTTTGGTAAATACCTCAATTATTTAAATGGAAGAATTAGAGATACATACTCAAAAAAATTAATTTCGTCCTGACTGGAAAACGATGACTTAGACGCTACTATAACAATAAGGATCGACCACATATTTATGAGTTTTATAAATTGAATAAGTGTATGAATACAAAGCTTTTGTGATTTCCATTTCTATTTTATATCCATGTGTGGGAAAACTATTACAATAACTTGTCAATTATTAGCAAAGCAACTACTAGTAGCAGTTCAATAGAAGTTTTTATTAGAAGGACCCGAGGCCATGTTCTTTTCAAAACTTTATATATATAGTAACGGTCGGCTTATGAGCTGCCAACCCCTACGCGCGCCCAGAATACCTATTATCGATTCTAACCTTCTTCCGATTTACGAGTATTTCGGTGTTTTAGTCGCTACTTTTCGAGGGGAAAGGTTATTCTCCTTCATTTATGGAGAAACTCAAAATTCCTGTTCAAAGTAATATTAACTTCTGTTTACCTTCTAACATTAAAATGAGAAATAAGAATATATCAAAATATAAGACACTAAATCATTTTTGAATTAATATTATGTTAAATTAGAATTAATATTGTCAACTCAGAAGGTGTAGCGCGGGTCAAGCCAGTTTGGTGGCGGCTCATAAGCCGACCGTTACATATATATATATATGCTTCCTTTGCCACCAACGCCTTGTAAAAAGATAAGTTAAGTTGGGCATTTAGAAGAAATACACAAACGGTACTTTGGCCTGATTTCTGAGGCTTGTACGGTAGTTACTAAAAAAAGAATGAAGTCCTGCAATTCACCGATAATTTTCTCCCCTCAACTCCTTTATACGACAAGAAGACGGTTTAAGTGAAATGCGACTGAAAGAGCCGATAAGATAGACGGAGTGAAAGGTGGCTGGTATTGCCTACCTGTTTTGAGGGGCGGCTACCAGAAAGGCAGAGCGCTTCGAACATTCTGATAAGAAGCTTTTAAGCAAAGCGTAATAACATGTCGGGCCTACCCTTGGTTCGTCCATTTGTACTATTCACCGTCTCATATCCTTTGTTTTGCCTCCGGGCGGCGTGAACTGTTAACCCTCCATTAATAATCAATTTCTCCCTGCACCGGGGCAGGATTCGTACAAACATAGTACTCGATGGGTTTAAAATTAACACGGATATTTCCAGTATTTCATAGTCTATTTCGAGTGTACAAGGTTATCCAATTATGTGTGCTTCCCCCATTTCTAGGTGTAACCGCAGTGCAGGAAGCAATAATTCGATCCTATTATAAATGAATGGGGGCGTAAATGTGCAAATTAGGAGTGAGTGTATTAATTACAGGAGTGTGCGGCAGTTGGGTAGCAATTATACACAACAGTCCGGTAATTGATATCATTGAATGGTAAAAGCAGTAGCCTATTCCCATCCTCATTCCCTTTTATAGAGTAATTAACTTATATTAAATGAGAGTTAAATGTGTCGTTTTAAAAGGGTTACAAACATTGTGGTAGTGGTGGTAATGCGGTCGTCCTATATTTAGTTGAGTATATTTTTTAAAAATATTTTCATTACAGCATATCCATTGCAATATTAATATTGTTTAATACACTAGTAGTATTATAATTATTTTACACTCCTATGATATATATTTGGTATTACCATTATATGTTTTTAACAATATTTATGGTAGTTACATACTCGAAGTTTATATTATTTTAAAGATAATTTTATTTCGTAGAGAATTTTCTTTTTATCAGCAAAGAGTTACATTCTATAGCTTAATCAATCTTTACCCTTTTCTACCTACAGGAGGGCGACTGGGTTTCTTAGTATAAGAAACAAAAATTAATTATTTATTTTTTTCATTTCTACAGTCCTTAATGCAGGGCCTAAACTTCCTCAATAAGTCTCCTCCAACCATCTCGATCCGCGGCCTTGCGGTGCCACCCTCTCACTCCTGCCTGACAGAGATTTTGCTCCATGTCATCTAGCCACCTCAATTGTGGTCGCCCTCAAATTTCGAATCCCTCTAGCTTTCCTTTCAATAATTTTCAAGGTAATCTCTCTGCAGGCATCCTCTCCACAGGAAGGCGTCGAAAGTTCAACACGTCTAGGAGTAGAAAACACTGTATTTAAGGTTCCTGGTCTCCCAGGTTGGGGTTTAGGTGCACGTCTAACGACCCTTTTTATCTTATTTTTACAAATGTTGTAAATGAACTGAACAATATTTCTTTTATTACTAAACTCTATTTCAAAATCGGTGAATTTAAAAGTTATCAACTTTGTAAAAATAAATGCATATTAATAATTAAACTTTGGTTCATGTCAAAAACTTTGAAATCTGACTTAGAGTGAAAAAAAGTAAGTTTTGTATACTTGATTAATTCTTTTATGTTTCTTGTTACAAAAAAAAACTAATTAAAAAAAAAAAAACATATTCAAGTCATTTTTCAAAAACTGACACCAGGAAATATTTTTATATATCAAACTTTTTTTTTTTTTTCTGGGCAAAAGCACCTGATACCAATAAACTGAAAAGGATTTATGAAAGCTTTCTTCCAGAGACACCTCTCCCAATAAATAGGAGAGAACAAACAGTAATAACGCGACTCAGAATTGGGCACAGTAAGTTGACTCATCGGCATCTACTTGAAGGCAATCCTCCACCAGAATGCAGCACTTGCAACTGCCTCCCGACAACGGAGCACATTATCAAGGATTGCACCCAGCTTTTATCTTACAGGGCTTCGTTGCATCTCCAAGGATACTGCGAGGCTTTAAAAACCGAAAACTGGAAAAAACTGTTTACCGTACTCAAAGAAAACAACTTGTATCGACTAATTTAGAAGTCTAATGACAAATATTATGTAATGGTGCCTCTAGCCTGAGCGGTCGTACACGGCACCTAAAATAGTAATCAATGAAATAAATCAATTTAAAGTAATTAATATTTGTATTGAAAAAAATCCTATTTAAATTTTAAATTCAGAAGAATTCAAAATTCAACATTTTGACAAGTTTTAATGGTGTTTCTCAGATCTAAAATTTTCAACAATTTTCTTATCAGAAATTTAATAAATAATACTTTCGGTTTCATTTTATGCTACGATCTACCGTTACAAGCTATATTGTTTTGAATGAAACAAATCACGTATGAAAACCCAATAATTATTTATAATAATCATTAATTGTTAATTTAATTTACCTAAATATTAATTTAAGAAATATGGTCCTTTTAATTCTATTAGGATTGATGAATTAATTGCTACTTCTGTTGGAATTATTTATTAGAATACTAATCTCGAATGCTAAACATTCATCTTTAGTTCTAAAACATACAAAATTTTCAACACATCTGCACTATGTTTCATGGATTACATATACTAAAGTTTTAAAAAATGTAAGACAAGAAATCAAATATTGTTACTCACCTGAGGAGATCTAACAGATATCTGAAATATATCCTATCATTAAGGGGGAAGGGGCCAGGTAGGTGTTATATTTTTGGGTTTTATTGGGTTGTTTCACATGAAATGTCCGTTTTCAAGGTAAAGGGATTTTAGTAAAAATACAATATGAAAACAATATAATTTTATTCGAAGTATTTACCTTCTTTTTCTACACATTTTTCCCAACGTGACAACAACTTTTTTATCCCGGATTTGAAAAACTCTGAGCTTTAAAGTGAAACAAAATCTGAAAACGCACTTTTGATTTCAGCATCATTTGCAAAAATTTTTCCTCTGCAGAAGTTGTCTAAATTCCTGAAAAGGTGATAATCTGTTGGAGACAAGTCGGGAGAATATGGTGGGTGCGGAAGAACTTCGTACCCCAGCTCTTTCAATTTATGCATGGTAAGTTTTGAAACAAGGGGTCTAGCGTTGTCGTGTAGGAGTATAGGGCCCTTCCGATTTACCAATCCAGGTTGTTTTTTCAATAATTTTTCGTGCATTTGGCCAATTTCATTGCAGTAGGTTGTAGAGGTAATGGTCTCACCTCTCTAATTACAGTTGGAGGTCTTCTCGGGGCTGGTTTTCCAAGTTGGTATCCCCAGTCGAAAACTTAGCAAACCAACGGCGAATGGTACGTTCATTTACACTCCCTTCCCCAAACGCCTTACAGATGTTTCTAGCAGCCTCAGCTGACGAACGACCTAGTTTAAACTCATAAAAAAATATTACACGAAAATCGCGTGTTTCCATGTTCATATTTGAAGGTATACTAAACAGTGTGTAATTGATTGGGAAGCTAATGCTTATAAAAGAAAAGTAGAGGATTAGTAACTGCTTGATTATGATATGTGAACTTTGGAAGTAAACAACAGAGACTCACAAAATCCTCTATGTATTTCAAATATTATAAAATAGGACATTTCATGTGAAACAACCCAATACTATGGGATTTTCTGTTCCTACTGGAAACAAATTTAAATTTAAACAAAAAGCTGGATCGCCCTTAAACGATTTTATTATTTCTTATGTATAAATATTTAATTTTAAGTTATTAAGCTACGTGATGTATAATTTTTACTCCCGAGTCCTCTTACTCTTTGATTTACCGATAGTCCAGTTTTTTACGTTTATTTAGATTCACAGTCATTACATTTTACTGTATTTACATTCCCAGTATCCCAGTTAGGGAGAAATCGATTTTTTTTTCATAGAATATAACTTTATATAGGATTTGCTACGGTTTATAAAATTACTTCGTAATTAAAACTATATATTTTTTTATTTATTTTAAAGTATTTTTTTTCTTAGTTTAATATGAATTTAATTATGATAATATATAATTTATTTATATTATTCTCGGACATGACTATGATAACAACCTCCGCAGAAGCCGGGCGGTGTGATCCCGGATGATCCTCTTCGCTCTCGTGCAGGGCGGACATCAGTCATGAGTTATACCCCGCCGCGGAGAGCTATCCCAGATAGTGCCGGGATGGGAGTGGTTGGGCGTGGCTACACCACTAATCTTGTTAGCCTCTTAGTGCTTCGATACCTTGTGTTATGTCGACACTCTGTTCGGGTCAGCGGGGATATAGTTGTATCTAAATGAATCATTTCTGTGTCAAGTAAAAGGATCTATTTCCATTGTTTAACAGTTCAGAAAATGTTGCATTTTTGTACTTTAATTTCTAATTTTTGTTTTAGAGTTCAGTAATGTAAAATCTTTGGCTGTCGATCAACGTAGATGCGTTGGTATAGTAAGGATCAGTCAAGTACAAAGGATTGTTGGTATCACAATAATTTATTAGTATAGCAACGTTTCAATTATAAAAATTATGGACAAATTATGGACTCACAAAAAAAAGATGCTAAATAATAGTACTGAAATAGAGATAGAAATATATAAAAAGAAGAAGTAGATAGTTAGGACATGCATCCAAGAAAACAGTAAAATTGTTTTGATTTATTGTGCCGATGTTCCGGCTAACACTGTAAGCCTTCACAAGAAGAAAAAGCCGAAAACATATGGCAAAAAATGAATTTTAAAAATATAGGAGGCATGGATGAATACATTTATCTCTGTACCTATTGCCCTTTACGGAGGCAGATTGTACATTTATTTCAATGAAAAAAACAAGAACAAAAATGACAAACCATAAAAATAAAAATATGTATTGTCCTAAAAATTCCAAAAACAAATGTTAAAATCCTACTGGGAGATTTTAATGCACAGCTTGGGAAGGAAAAGAAATTATTTCAAACAGTGGGGGCTTATTCTGCTCATACAAGAACAAACAGGAATGGGGAAAGGCTAGTGAATTTTTGTCGAAGATTGGGCCTCAAGATAATGTCAACACATTTTAAGGCAAAGAGCAGTAAAAAGAAGACTTGGGTGTCACCCAACCCTTTGCTGGGAGAATTCCAGCTAGGCCATGTGGCAATATCTAAAAACTGTCAAAAAGAAATCCAAAATGTTAAAGTAAGAAAAGCAGTCAACATTACTTCCGATCATTATCTCTCGCAGATTAAGTTGAATTTTATGCCGTATAGACAGAGGCAGAATAACCAAACCTGCATCGTTAAAACAGACCGTGAGCGGTTGAGTCAAAAGTCTAATGTTTGCAAAAATCTTAAGAACACCACAAGATTGGAAAGAAGTAACAGAGAACTTGATGAGTGCGGTGCAAGAGGTAGCACCGTTAACATTCAGTAAAAGGCACGCATGGTGGAACCAAGAGTGCGAGGATGCAGTAAAGGAAAGATTTTCAAGATGGAAATTATGGAACTCTAATAAGACTAAAAAGAATCTCGAGAAAACACAAGAAGCAAGGAAGAGGACACACCAGATCCTCAGAAAAATCAGGAGAGCGCATTTAAAAAGTCAGATCATAAGTATGGAAGAAAACTTTAGGAAACAGGACACGCGGCTCTTCTACAAAGCTTTTAAAACTCAAATCAGAGGATACACAGCACCGAACCTTAGTTTTCTGAGAGAGGATGGAACAGTGGCACTGAGTGATCACGAGAACTGCGAGATTCTGGCAAGGTATTTTGAAAAACTCCTTAACTGTGAAACACCTCAAAACAAACTAAATTTCAAGAAATCGACAAAGAACCCTGACCTCCCACCACCAACAATGGATGAGGTTCAGGAAGCGATCCATTATCTTAAAAACAATAAAGCATCAGGAGAGGACGGAGTCATTGCAGAGGTATGGAAGCTAGCTGGCAAGGAATTTATCTCTAAGGCCACTGAACTCTTCCAAAAAATTTGGGAAGAGGAAAAAAATACCGGAAGATTGGTTAGTTGCACTAATACACCCTTTACACAAGAAAGGGTCCAGAACAAATGTAAACAATTACCGAGGCATTTCTTTATTGCCGGTGACGTATAAGATTCTCTCCAAACTTCTTCTTGATAGGCTGGAACCACAGATCGATCCCAAACTTGGAGAGTATCAGGGATGCTTTAGAAGAGGAAGATCGTGTGCTGAACAGATAATGAGCTTGAAATTAATTCTCAAATATTATGCTACAAGACCAAAAAATGTTTACACCTCCTTTGTCGACTTCCAAAAGGCGTATGATTCGGTTGATAGGGAAACAATGTTTGATACATTGCAGGAATATGGGGTGGATCAGAAAACTCTTAATCTCATTAAGTTGACACTGACCAACACATATTCTAAAGTTAAATTCCGGGGGGAAATCAGCAAATCGTTTCAGATCAGGACGGGACTTATGCAGGGGGATGGTTTGTCTCCAGCACTCTTTAATGTGGTCCTAGACAAAATTATGAAAACATTTTGGGAGAAAAATGCCTTAAGTGCTGTTATAGGGACTCGAAATAAAGGCATCAAGATCAAATGTTTGGCCTATGCGGATGACTTGGCTCTTTTGGCAGAAAGCGAACAAGAGGCGATTAGCCAAATCAATGAGCTTAAGGAAACGGCTGAAAAAGGCGGTTTGAAGATCTCTTTTGCAAAGACTGAAATTATAACTAGCAATAAGATACACCCAAAGATGATAGAAACAAAGTATGGGAGAATAAGGGTGGTGAACCAGTTTAAGTATTTGGGAGAAATTGTGAGTTATAATGGAGGAGATAAACCAGCTATCAAATCAAGAGAAGAAAAACTAGATAGATTGAATTTTGCCACAAAAAACGTTTACAATAAGAAAAATCTGTCCATCAACGCCAAAATCAAGCATTACAACTCCGTAGTGAAACCGGTTATTCTGTATGGAATAGAAACAGCCAGTATCCCCAATCTGGAAAAACTCCTGAAAATGGAAAGGAAAATATTGAGGAGAATTCACGGACCCAAAATTACTGAACAAGGATACCGCCTAAGATCAAATCAGGAAATATATGGGAAAGTGGAAAACCTGGAAACTGCAATACGGAAAAGAAGGCTGAAATTCTATGGCCATATGATAAGAATGGATCACTCAAGGCTCGATAAGCAAATATTTGAGAAAATAATCAAAATGAAAAGCCTGGGAGGTTATGCTAAACAAATAAAAGAAGAACTCAAGGAACTTAAAATTAGCAATAGAGATTGCATGGACAGAGAAAAATTCAGAAGGCAAATTGATAGTTTGAAGGTCCTTAGTGATAAGAAAAAGCATACCGGAGGAAAATGGACTGAAGAGAGGAGGGCACTTCACTCGGAGAGAATGAAGGAAGTATGGAGAAGGAGGAAAGGAGTCAGGGACAAATGATTTTTGCGTGGTCCACAGCTGGCCTGTAGCGTGAAAAAAAAAAAAAAAAAAAATAAAAATATGTATTGTTGGTCAGCAAGATCGGCACAACTGAAACAATTTACAGAAGAACCTCGCTAATTCGCCTCTCACTAGTCCGACTATCCAGTTAATCCGAAACCTCCCGCAGAGTCCCGTGGGGTGCAATATATTTTTGCGGAGTATTTAATAGTCCAGCGAAATTGTACATTTTGGTGTGCAAAAGGTTGGGTAGTTTTGATTTATTTATATAAAGTCAGTGTAAGAAATAAGAAGGCCGGACCACTATGCTGTAGAATGGCAAGGGGTAGAGATATATGGAAAGTGAAGTGGATCCAAATCGCGAACCCGGCTTCCCAGTAGGCTGGTCGTCTGGGAAAGTCTAGGCCTATACTCCCTGAGGGAAGGCCCATGTTCAAACTCACAGAAGAATTTTGTTTGTAAACATGATGATAATTGAGAACTTATTTGTAAATAAGTTAAATTTGTATTGTATTTATTTGAATTTGAGGTTTATTTGTTGAGTTATGGACATAATAAAAGGCTATTATTATTATTATTATTATGTGCTAAAATGTGAATTGTAGACCTTGAAGTGCAGCCGCTAGCTAATTGGTAGTGTCAAAGCGTCAAAACTTTCGACATTTTCCATTTTTTATCAAAATATCTACTGCACAGTTAGTTCTGAAGGAAAACTTTTTATATTCAAAATCAAAATAAATTTTCTGAAATTTGAGCAGAAAATAAGCTCTGTAGTTTAAATAGAAATGTCCTTTTGAAGGAAAGCTTTCAGATTTTCGGGATTCTTTTTAAAAGTGCCGGAAATTGTGATTTTTTTTTTTTTCAGTTTTGCTTAACACGTCCTTAAAAACGACATTTATAAAATAATTCATGATGAACGATTTCAAAATTGAGTTAGTTTGCTACGTATCCAACAAACTATTGTGTTACCAATGCTACTATACATAAATAGCAGACTAAAACATATCTATGCAAATATATTATTATATTAGTGTATCATGTACGTTTATATTTCCTTTATTATTTTTAAAGATTATTTATTATTTATTTATTTATTTACATTTTGGTGTCATGTACCACCACATTTGGTTAGAGGCACCATTCTCAGATTCAGAACTATAATTCCTTGTACAGGTTTGTTTCCTTTAAAAATTGAATAATGTTTTTTTGGAGATACGAGTTGTTTTCTAGTAGTGTTGCAATGTCTTTATTCGTCAGACCGTTATCTTCTCTTTGCTTTTTGTATTTTTGGCATTCAATAAGAATGTGTTCTATAGTCAGATTTACCTGACATTCGTTGCATTTTGGGGGTTGTTTGTCTTCCAATGTTAGTATATAACAAGATGTTAGTATATAACTTTTAATATAATTATAATGGACTTTAAACTATGAAAACATGTTTTCATTGAAATCTGCGGTTAATCCGACCATTTGGCCATTATACCCTGTCCTTTGGTTCCTTAGGGGTCGGATTAGTGAGGAGGTTCCACTTTAGTGGTGTTTCCTTTATAGCACACCCCAGTCATATTTTATCAAGTGTAACACATATACTTATGAAAGGTATATCTTTAATTATACTATATATGCATATATAATATATAATTCCTTGTATATTAAAAATTAACTACCAATGATATTATATTCGACAGTGGATGAAAAAACTATGAGAAAAGCTGGAAATCCATCTTGAGTTCGTATTTCAGTCAAGGTTATCTGAACTGTGAACTTGAAAAATACCTGAATACTAGCCAGAAAACTATCCATTTCATTCTGCTTAGTTAGCTATCGAGGTCAAAACCTAGAAGATATATCAAAACGAAATAAAACAAAACGAAATATACAGCAAGAAAAATCCAAGGCTTCATAGCCAATAACTTGGTAAAAATTACCGCATTATTCTAATCAGACGAAAATTCCAAAAATTTTGGAGGATTTCCAAATACTTAATTATTTACTGATTACAGTGATCAAATCCACAACTGTGAATCTCCCCATTAAGATATATCACGTTATCTATAAGACATATTATGTTTGTAGTAGTGTTCAAGGGTTATCATTTACATAGTGAAATTTTTGAACTTATTTTAAGTTTTAAGATCAAATACTTCAGCAATTTACAATATTTTAGAAAAGCAAAAGAGGTTTCTAAGTTGAAATGGAAACACGAACAAATAATTTATCTCTTACTCTCTACTTGAGAGCCAATCGAGCATAATGTTTTTTCCGTCTTTATAATAGAGTCAATTGCGGTAAAGTGTAACAAGGGGCATTGAGTAAGATCATAAATAGATCTATTGTTTTGTTCTTTGATTATGGTGTCTCTTTATTCGTATGTCTATCTCATGTGCCGCCATCTTAGACATCTGTCATTGCAGAATAATTAAAAGAATAATCGAATATATGTTTTTTGTAAAACATTCGTAAAAGATTTGGCTAGTGAAGTTTTGTTCTTGTTGGAAAATTAATGATTTCCGTTAAGTAATTACATGTTATCATTCATCTTTAATTAGAATATAAAACAAAGTTTCTTGAAATTTTCAACCTATATATTTTTAACAAAATTTGGTTTCAAACAGTTACAATGTGGGGCACAGTGTAACGTAACGTATTTCACTGTGCCTCGTTCATTATATATATTTATTCTAGGTGTGTAACATCGAAAATTTGTTTATGCTTAGTTTTATAAACCGAAAAATTATTATGGAACATAATTAAAGTTAAAAATTTTCTATTTTTCATATTTTATATTGTAAATGTTCCCCAGGTTGTTATTCTTTATCCCTATGACATTTATACTGTACATCCTGGGGAACACTTTAACAAATTGGTGATTTCAGATTACTAAAAAAATAATTAGGTTCTATGTATGATTATTTCAATCATAATACAAATGGTGAAGACTGCTGTTTTTATGGTAAATAATTAGAAGATGATATTATCTGTTTTTTATTGGTTTTTCTAAAAATAATAATGAATTTTTTGTTTCACTGTTCCCTTCTTCTACTTATTATTTTTAACTTGTGGACAGTCAATACTGTAACTTTAATAACATTTATGAAATAAAATAGAGCTAGAGATTATTCAGTTCTCTGATTAACTCTCATTTTAGTGAGCTTTTGATAAAATAAAATGTTTAAATATGGTTTCTAATATGATGGTTTAAAGATATCAATGTTGAGAGTCTGGTCCTGAGAAATTATATTTGAAAGGGTGCATAAAAAAGAAAAAGGGATTGGATGAGTCCATTTGGATTGCTTTGATAAGAATCCTGCCACAACAGGCTGTACATTTAGGTTATTTATTCTATTAATGCATTGACCCTCTGTGGACGCAGATGACACTGCTAGCCAAACAGCGTTGGAGGAAGTCCAGATCAATTGAAAAACACTGATGATATTTACATAAGGAGATTGTCTGATCATGGTTAATGTGATCTCGAGTGGTGCCGACCCTGGGACACTGATACACCAAGGGAGGATTATACTCGAATATTGAATACATCGGGGGAGATAGCATCACCCCTTGCGCAAACCCTGCCTCCGCCGATAAGCCTATGTCTTTATTCTTTGCCTTAATCATTCAATTAGGATCTAGCCGGTCGGCCAGCGGTTGATGATAATGGCTTATTTTACGGTTGCTGGCAAAATTATATTTTGATGTCACTGTTTCGAGCATCAATGGGCATTCATTAATCCCATGATTTATCTTTTAAATTACAATTTTATAATCAGTACCTAATCCTCTATCACTCTGGGACTAATTCTTTATTAATCTGTAATAAATAACATTTCAACAATATAACATGTATATCCAGCAATCTATTAAAAGCAATAAAATTGGGGAACCTGTGATTTCATTCGGTCACGATCGGAATCTAAGATCCATCCCTTAAGTTTTTTCTTTAGTTTTGTAGAGTTTAATCAGGGTGATGGCTTTGCACCATTGTTCTTGTCGCTATATTGACCTCTTTCAGAAAATTCCTTGAAGCACGGCATTACGTGAACACGAGGAACCATTTTGTAATTAGGGCTAAAAGCATTCTGATTGGAGAAGATATATTTCTCAAATGACTGCTTTAACCCCTTGGTAATAATATTATGTTATACCGTATCTGCAGAATGCTGTGCTTATACTAGTTTCGACACGATTTTTTTGGGTATGATGTACAATATGAATGTAATTGGCACATTTATACTGATAAACGAAAACCTAATTTTCTTACACAGCTGACATAAAACTAAAATAAACCTCAGTTGATTTCCATTGACAAGCTAAAATACCATCCAATTGATTGTTTTCATTTTCTCGATTAAATATTTCATTTTTTTAGGGGTTTATGTCCCCATATAGTTTAACCAGTGCATATGAAACATTAAGATTATTAAAAAGATAATTAAATAAATGGAAAAATATTTTTAAAAAATTACCAAGAAATTTCAAATTTATGAAATTAATAATGCTTATATCAACCCCTTGCGTTCATTTATCTTGGATTCGATGGGGTATAGGTGTAATGTGATTTTGAATAAAATATTGAGGGATATGCCCTATCTAATACAAAAATATAATACATCATATTAATTTAAAATGTCAGTATTTTTAATTTTTTTTTTTTTTTTTTTTTTTTTTTTTTTTTTTTTTTAAACTGTATTAGTTCAAATTAAAAAAAAAAAGTTTTAGTGTTAAATAATACTTCAATTTTTTTTGTATTATATTTATAAAATTAAAATATAAAAAATAATATATGTAAGCACAAATTTAATAAATGAAATAAAAATATTAAAACCACTACCTATTACAATAATTATTTAACATTAAAATAAAGTTATATTATATTTGATGATTAAACGTTTTTATAACCCAATTTACTATTACTATTTACTATTAAATTTATTAGTTCATGAACTAAAAAAAAAAAAGATGTACTGTACAACCTTCTTCTTTTTAATACTCAGCTATTCGCCGCTCTGCCATAAATTCACTTCATTAATTATTTTCAATGATTCTTTCTTAATGTTGCCTTGGCCCAAGAGGTGTTCTTTGGCTGGCTCTTTAATTCCAAGTGGCTCTTATTTCAAATAAATTTCTTCTCATGTCTTCACTGCCTTCTTAATCAGCATCATCTCATTTGTTTAATCACTAATTATTTTTAGTCAACTATATAATCTTTTATAATATGCTTGGATACTTTACATCACACACTAAATTGTTACATATTTTGATTTGTAACAAATTTAAATAATTATGTATGGGAATATTTTCATAATTATACGAAAGATTTGTGCAGTGTTTGTTATTAAAACAGTTTATGTTTATGTTTATGTTATATGTTGAAATCATTAATTTCAAAATTAAATATCAATTTCCATTGATTTTTCTTTTATTATTAGAAATTTACAACTGTATTACAAAACACATCTAGTACATATGCAGTATATATGAGATATAATGACATGAATAAAACGTTTAGAGAAACTACCCATTGGTAGTAAGTACTCTATGAATATTTACAAAAGAAGATCACGAGGCTATCTTCTTTTCCGACGCCTCGGAGGATCATTGATTTAACAAAATAAAATGTAATTAAACTTTCCACCTTTTTTTTAAAAAAAAAAAAAAGTTAAAAAAAAAAAAAAAAAGTTATCGTTGAAATCATAAAATATTAAGTGAAAAAAATTAAGAATATTGCAATTTTATAATATTAGTTTAATTCTTCTTAATTCAAACAAATAAAATAAACATGTAACTGTTTTCATCAGTTACAAATTACTGCATGAGAAAAACATTTGGAAGAATTTTTTGCCTTTTAATATATATTCTATGCTTTGAAAATATCACCTTAAACGTTTCTATCTATATGAAGTAGGCGGTTATTATAGTTGATATATCAGATAGAATAATTGACGATAATCGTTGCTGATGCAGTGAAGCAACATTTTTTTTATGCAATATCCACGCGTATATCATTTTCAGGTTTTCTTCCTTTCTGCCCAAATTCTTTTCATTTTTTCGCCCATTTCCCATTTCTCTTTCTGCTTTCCTCCGCCCATTTCTTACTTTCATGCTTCTTCTTCTCCGCTACAAGAACCTTTATATTTTTAACCATTTTTCCGAATTCATCCTTATCTTTGTAGTCTCCCTCCGTGATACCCAATTTCTAACTTTCTCTTTCATTTGCTCTGGGTAACCTTTTATATTTTTCAATTTCATCACTTTATCAAATATTTGTTTGTTTAATCTATTGCTATTCATTCTTTTCTTGTGTCCGAAAAAATTTAATCTCCTTTTCCTCATCGATGATTCTAAGTTTTCCAATTGTTCGTAAAGGTCATCGTTCTTTTTTAATCGATATTCTTCCCCCACTTTTCTCGGTCCGTATATCATTTTCAATATCTTTCTTTCCGTCCTTAACAAGGTTTCCATATTGGTAAATCCCATAGTCTCTACCCCGTAGAGGATCACAGGTTTTACGACTGTTTCATAGTGTCTAATTTTGGCTTTTATGGAAAGATTTTTTTTATTATAAAAACTCCTGACTGAGAACTTTAATCTATCCAATTTTACCTTTCTACTATGCGTTGCTTGCAAGTCTCCCCCATTGTAGTTCACAAGTTCCCCCAAGTATTTAAATTGATTCACCAACTTGATTTTGCCATATTTAGTCTCGATTTTTCCATTTTTTTCCTTGTCATTCGTTATTATATCGGTTTTTTCGAATGATATTTTTAACCTGGCTCTATATACATATATATATATATATATATATATATATATTTTTTTTTTTTTTTTTTTTTTTTTTTTTTTTTTTTTTTTTTTTTTTTTTTTTTTTTTTTTTTTTTTTTTTTTTTTTTTTTTTTTTTTTTTTTTTTTACATTTATTTAAGGAAAGTATTACAATCTGCCTCAATGTGGGCAATAAGTAGTATGGATGGCTTAATGATTCCATTCACATTATATGTACAATATGAAACAACATACAAAGAAAGTGAACAATAAAAAAAAGTGAATAATAAATATAAATAAGTAAAGTCTCGTAATATGTAATACAAAAAAAAAATTAAATAAACAAAGTACCTCAAAGTATACAATACATAAAGTGAAAAAATATAAAATAAATAATAATAATAAAAAAATTAAATTAAATCTTAAAAATACATTCATTTTTTATTCACAATATATACACATCTGAGGGATCCCCCTATCTGACTTGTACCTCCACTTATGGAGGAACAAGCCAGGCCCCAAGAGATTCCTGCGCTTCTATCTCAGCTGCGTCACTAGTATAACACCAGTGGAGGCTGAGTGAGAGCGCTAACCACAGTCACTCAGAGCATGAGTAGAGAAGCTGGCCATTGCCAGGACTCCATGTCGAAATTTATAATAGATCACGAGGCCACTGCCTTTTTAACCTGCGAGGAGGATTGTAGGGGTGAGTGGAGCTGGATAGGGATTGTGCTAGTGGATTAGGATGATGTGAAAGTTTTTGATGAAATTTTGAAAATTTGACAGGTATGGATTCTAGGACAAAAGGTATATTAAGATCGTTATGTAAGGTTTTGTTGGAGACATAGTAGGGGGCATTGGTTATGGTTCTCAGGAATTTGGAATATATATTTTAATGTAATGAAATACATTAGCTTTATTTTCGAATGTGATTTTAAGCAAAGCGGGAAGCCACCTGCACTAGGTTTTTGTTCACAAATACGTTTAAAAATAAAATTTTAAATTTAGATAAAGTTTTAAATTATTAAAATAGGTTGATAGAAAACTTCAAAAGGAATCTCTTTGAGCATCGCTAAATAAAAAAAAAGCCTTTGATGAAAGTTTCCTGTTTAATCAGTGATACATTTAGTACTAACAGTGTTTTCATTTCTTGGATATTTTTATTCTTGTTATTCCATTGAGTGTTTAGATTTCCAAAAGATGGATTTTCAAATACTTTTCTTTGGATGTTTCCCAAGCCCGTCTTTCATCACCGACTTTTTTTAAAAATTTTGTTTGATATTCATAGGATCAAAAAAAAAAAAATATCGATACCGTCGCCATTAACTAGAATTATTTTTATTGCTTGTTAGAACAGAAAATAATGAATAATCATATTTGAACTTAAATGTTTATAAAAAATATTTGCGATACTATTAAGAGTTTACGTTTGTCAATATAAAATGAATAGTTCTAAATAAATAATTATTTACATGTTGTTTCAACATTAAATTATGCTTTTATTCCGTGCTCTAATTCTCTAATTATGTAATGGGTTACTTTCCAAAAATGGCGCAATTTCAATTAATCTTTTTTTTTCAAGATTTTTGATACAGTTGTTTTATTAAGTGATTACTAGACATAGGACTAGATATAATCACCCACAAATTCCACTATATTCTTATTTTCAGCAGCCAAAAAGATTCAATTTTAAATCAAATATCCCTACGACTTTTTTTAAATCAAATATTTAAGGGGGACATGGTTGCCACTATTTTGGTAGTTTCGTATTTAATTTATAAATAATTGGCAAAGATATTAATATTTGTCTTCATAGCTTTACATTAAAAAAAAAAAATAAATAACAATCTACTTGTGGATAAGTATATTATTATATCAGATTACATATTTTAAACACTATTAAATTGAAGTTTATTGATTTCTACTAAATTAACCCATCTTTCTGCAAGTAATTGAATTTGATGCAGGTATCACTTCTATGGTTTTGAGGCAAAGAATTCTTCTAATCCAATTTTTACTTTTCGAAAATCCAACATTTAAAATGTAAAGCATTGATCTAAAAAAACATGATCTGATGAAGTAATATCAGTGCTATAAGCTGGATGAGGCAAAATGATTACTTCTTGTAAATTAATTTTAAACTAATGTAAAACATTTTTTTTCTAGCAAAACGAGATGGATGTGCAGGGACATTATCGTGTTGAATAATGGTCCCTATTCTTTTTTCGGGTTTCTTTTTTTTTTTTAAACAAAACTATGTAGGTATGTCTTGCTAAACATAGTAAAAGTTTGAGCCCCCTGCCCTACCATCTGTAATCAGCTGATAACTTGTCAAGCTTTCCAAATTCCACCAATCTTAAAGCATCAGTTTTTACCGAAACAGATCCTAACGGATTTAAGTACGGAAGTATTTTGATGGATAACTTAACATCCTTCTATTGCTCAAATTTATTTGGCGGCAATCTTTGTGCTTAAACCTTTTTCCTTCATACGTTTTTCTTCTCATATTGTACCTGCTTTTTAATAATGTAAATAATTCTATAAAACAAAATCAAATCATAATTAGTTAATAGATAAGTCAAAATAATCATTGATAATAACGGTAAGAAAAAAAAAAACTTATAGGATTAATTGAGAGAATAGGAATTAAGGGTTGTGTTCATGCGCAAAGACTTTTGTAACCCAATACGTTTCAGGGTGATTTCAAAGAATGGAATTTATAATAAATATAACCGTTTTATAATTTTTTTGTTTTGTATCAAGGACTTCAAATGCATAGTTTAAAGTCATGCTAAGAACAGCACCCTTGTGAGAAGGATTAAATCAGCTTGAGTGGAGCCAGAAAGATGATTGTTGATAATTAATTTCGTCCAATGACTCACTTAACAAACAGAATTAATTTGATAATTTAGGAGCAGTTGAAAAGAACAAGGCACCAGCGCAACATCAAACAACAGGCTCAATGAGATCAAAATGAGCTGTAATCCAAATAATAATTATGTATGTTATTAAAAAAAAAAAAAAAAAAAAAAAAAAAAAAAAAAAAAAAAAAAAAAAAAAAAAAAAAAAAAAAAAAAAAAAAAAAAATCATTGGAGAGTGACTTCTGCTATAACCTGGACCCATAAAGTCTGAAATATATGAGCTGGTGCTCTGGCAAGAGTGTAAAATTTATTTCTGCTTATAGAGCATTGATTGAAAGGATTGTGAGAAGGATTAGAGATAATTTTACATTTCTTTAAAGCTGTTCGTTGGCAAAATCTAAAAGACGAACTTTAATGTCCACATTAATTTTTAAAGTAGTTGGACATCCACTTCTTTATGAGTAATAGTAATATTGTTATTACATAATAGTAACATATTTATCCTTCCTATATTTATAATTTGCTTTAGTTAAGATCTTCAGTAACTCACTCAAGAGCCAGTCTATCTGATCTATTTATCCCATCCCAAAGAACTTCTGCATTCGAACGCGTCTTTAACTTCCGCTCAGCCAACTTCTAGAATTCTATTCCCCCTCATATCAGACAAATAAAATACCTTAAAATATTTAAATACCTTTATTTTTAGTACTTCATTCTTATCCAAGTTGAAGCTTAGATTCAACATAATAAAAATTACTTTCTTAAGGCTTGCGCGCACTGGGCCGGTACGGTACAGGACGGACGGCCGGTCAGGGATTAAAAAAACAAACATTATTATTGATTTCTCTGAGTATAATTTAGTAGTAATAATATAATAGTATTTATATATTTGTATTTTATTTTTTATACTACAATAAATATTTTGCCGAAATAATTTATTTAGTACTTCATTTGTGGAGTGTTCTCTTATGTGCCTCTATATAATTTTATGTTAGTACTTATGTACATATTAGCTTTGTATAATTTTTTTCTTTGAATTTGTCATTTTAATATGTTTCGGACCTAATGTAATTGTATTTTTTTTTGTACTTATTTATTATTTTTAAGGGACTTTGTCCCAGAATAAAATTATTTTTTTCTGTTCTATTGAAGGACTCAGTATAAAATACTGGAAAAATTGCACATGTGCAGCCAGCGTGTTTATGATTTAGAATCAAATATAAATTTTTCATTAACTGAATTACATATTTTCAAATATGTAAAGTTAAACTTAGCGTATTATACTGCATAAGAGCATTGTATTGAACGGGTGAAAGAAAAATCAGGACGGGAGTATAGAGAAGTTGATATAGGCGGGACGGAACTGTGATGTGATTGGGAGAGGCCCCTGGTAGCGGTATTGAAAGGGCTAACATATTGGTGGAGAGACCCAGCCATATCTGGACTTGCAATAGCAACTTGTAGCCCCTCCTCAAGGATTTAGACCGGACACAATGTATTATTTATGTCCACCTCTCTCCCTTACCCTCCTCCATATTCCACCAGTCTCTTCTCGATCCCTTCCACAGCCTCCTTCATCCGTGGCTCAGCCTATACCCGCAGTTTGTATGCGATTCCTCCCTTTATTTAGCTGTGCCTATTAGTTTCTTAACCCCTTTGTTCCCTGCAAAAGGACGAATCCCTTAATGGCAATATACCCTCTATGGTAGCCAGGGATTTCTGCTGAGATCTTCGATATCAATCATTATACTTTTGTTTGCTGGATGGTAAGTAAGATTCTAAGGAACAATATGATGATGGGTGAATGTATAGAATTTTTATTTCTGAATATTGTGATGGCTTAAGATTTACCAATACGAAAGCACAATGCCCATTCGGTAAGGGTATTTATAATGAGCCTCCTTTTTTATAAACTGCGGAAGAGTGCTTTAAATTATCTTTATCTGAAATAGAAAAAAAAATCTCATAGTTGGGTAATAATCACTTTTTAATATGAAATAAAATTTACCGTGATAAAAAATGCGATTAAAGCTAAAATTATATACTAATATTTTGGAAAATTTCATTCTGAAGTTCAGACATTTCCGGTTTTACAATTTAACTATAAAATTGTATTATTAAATGTAAGCAGTGAAGTAAACTGTCAAATTCTGTGATAAAGACCATTATAGTTCTCCTCATTGGATAAAATACAAAATTATTTAAGTACAATTTCATTATATTTACACAGAAAAAAAAACATATTATTCAGGCATGCTTATTTCAATTAAAAAAAACAAAACAGTAATTTCTTTTTCCTAAATTGATTTTAGATTTAGTACAAAAATAATTTAAAATAAATATAAAATTTTATTATTGATATTAATTATGGATTCTTAGCAATCTAAATTGTTTTTTATTTATTTTATTGCAAATATATTTAGTATATTTTGAGCTACTATACAAAGCTAGTTGAAATTGAATTACGCCATTTCTAATTTTAGAAATCAAAAGGATTTAGACCGGACACAAAGTATTATTTATGTCCATCTCTCTCCCTTACCCTCCTCCATATTCCACCAGTCTCTTCTCGATCCCTTCCACAGCCTCCTTCATTCAGTATATTTGTTTTTACAGGTATAATTTGTAATTTTTAAACGAAATAAATATTTATGGTTTGCCATATTTTACCATTATGTTTCAGACTTCTTTTTTTTTTTTTTTCCATTTAAGCCCATCTAGGAGCGCTTATGACCAGCTCCTTTGGATGCCTTCTTTTTTGAAATCGTAACAATAAATTTGACGAAAATCTTGTTTTGACATGGTGAATTCCAGAGGTCCTTACTCATACAAAAAGTAACACAAACTGAACTAATCTTTTAGGAAAAACAACATTAATAACCATTGTTTATAATCCATTAGCTAGACTGGAGGATTATCTTTGAATACTTGGCAAGCACTTGCCATAACCGAATGAATATACAAAACCAGCATTATTTTTGCAACAACCCGATATATACTTGCAGCCACATAACGAAATATTCTCTACATGACATGAGGACATGTCAAATATCAAAATGTACAATTACATCCCCGAAATTAGAATGATTTAAGAAGGAAGACTCTCATCCTAGTTTTTGTCATTATTCCATCATTCTATTCCCTAACCACCTAGTCTTTTTGGTGGAGCTGGTGTTAATCGAAACACAAATCGAAACAATAGTTACTATTTGTAATATTATGTTTCCTGAAACTTCCCATTCAGTTGTTTTTAGTGATATTGTTGGTAAGTATAAATCAGCATGTTGCTGATATACCAAGATTATTGTCGCTACATTTTTGAACTTTCTGTCCCAGAAGGCGGACAGATGGGCGGACGTTGACAGCAGTGCAGCCAACCTGACGATGTAAATATCCAGGAGAGAGACGATTATCGGATAGCACTATCAGCCCTAGAGCAGCCGGACGGGACAATGGCACTCTCTTTCCCAATCCCCCGCCTTATCCTCGCTGTGTCTGCCGATAGCTTTCCTAATTCTCTTATCTCGTCTCTTTCTCTCTTCCTCTTTCTCGCTGTTAGTTTTCTCCGCTTGTCTGTATCTGGGTTCGTTACCGCTAGGGAGTCCTAGGTATTCTCCTGTCTTCCTTTGATTCGATGATAGTAACGAAAACTGTAGTATCAGCTAATATAAAAAATCAACAATAATTCTTGAACTGAATTTATTTATTTAGTAGAAAATGGAATTTTAGCAAAGCGAAAATACTGAACCCCAGTTTTCTTGATTAAAATATAAATTACTTCATCATTTCAAGAACGAAAAAATGTCTAAAAAAAAATTCCTTATCTGGAAAAAGTTTTATTTTTATTTATTTATATTGTTTTCTAATCTCAGACTGTATTTAAAATCAGACAAAAGATAAGTCTTGTTTTGCCTTTCGGTATTTGAAAATCTCTCTTCGCTATTGCTGGAGGGTCTATGTCGACGAAAGATACTCCTTCTAAAATAATAATGTGGAGGAACACTCGGCCGGTGCACTATCTAAATCAGCCTATTTCCTTATTTTCACACCTTCGACTTTATTGAAAATCAAGCAAATAAACAATAATAAGCAATACAGCAATACAACTCTTGTTGAACAACTCAGAATTTAAAGATCTACCATCTTCACTATTCCTGGAAGTTTGTCATCTGTCAGGTACTCCTTTTACATGACGAGTGTAGATGGAATAAATCTATCTTAAAAAAAAAAAAAAAACCCATGAAATATTTAACATTAACTATTATATAAAAAGAGAGTGTCTTATTAGAATACATGAGATCTCAATGCATCCTTAAGTGCCCTGTAAAATGATTAAAATGGAAGAGAGAGTGTCCTTTTAAAAATTAAAGCAATTTAATAATGTTTTTGGGACGGAGTGTCCAAGGATGTACTTCGGCCGTCATAAATGAGTATCCTTTAGTGTTTTTTTATTTTTATTTTAGCTTAACCTCTAACTCCAAAAAAAAAAAAAAAAAAAAAAAAGTGGTTCAAATTGAATTAAATTGGAATGGGTACATGATACGAATGGATTCAAATAGTCTCGACAAATATCTTTTGGTAAATGTAAAGCTTAACTTTTAAGATTTGAGGAATACAAATATAGAAACGAAGTGTCACCATAGGAACAAAGATATAGAAAAAATCTTAAAATAGAGGTCGTTGTAAACACAAGATAGAAATGAGAGCCTAGGCATTGGACACAAGAACGAAAAGCGCTGCATTGTGAAAGGGTAAAAGCATTATATATAGGAGAGGAAACAAAAATCTGTACATTATAAACTGTAATGGTATTTTCGTTTTCTTCGATATTTTCGTTATATATATATATATATATATATATATATATATATATATATATATATATATATATATATATATATATATATATATTTAAACGATTATTTAATATGTCTAGTCTTCGTGTTCACTCCAAATTTTTTAGCAGAAACAAATAAAGTCAAATTTTTGGAAGTATCCACACTGCTAATACGAATAAAGAATTATACATAATCAGTGATACATAATTTTGACATTTTCTTTTTTTTTAAATAACAAAATATGTTAATATTTGCATATATAGAAATATATGCACCTATTTCAGGGTTACAGCAATGTGGAAAACTAGAAGAACAAATTACGTTAATTTAATTCTAGCTAGTTAATAATAGTTAAGTCAATATTAATACTACTATAATTAATATAATATAAATGCAAGTATTAAATGTCTGATTTAAACAGTTTGTACTTCATATAATCAAGACTAGGACTCTATTCCAAATGTCAACTGAATTTTTAGCTGAAAACTTGTTTCAGATCCTTATACCTACTTTATTGACAAAATTCTTGATTATATATTCCATTTATAATTTAACATAAGTTTTTTTTTCGATTCAATTTAATCAAAGAAATAAATTTAATGATTGAAAATACGGATCTGACTGTGTACAGTTGGACATCTGCTACCCTTTGCTGACACAAGGTCCAAGACAGGGTGGAGGCTTGTCGGACGATGTGGGAGGATACGAGGCAATTTGAGCAGACAAGTGTCCCAGGTGACAAATTAAAAGACACCGGCTGAGACCTGAGGAGCTACACCGGACGATTTCCCACGGGAGGTTGGCCAGAATTAAACTGAGACACAGAGACCATGACCGTCGAAAAATTACTGACCGCTGTCCCTCAGGCTCTGACAACTCCTTTATCATCCCCCTTCAAGTCCTCCTGCCACCAGCGAAATAACTTCCACATCTCCAACGGTATATCATACGGTTATCCAACATAGACTTCTCTGTTCTTATTAGTACATAACAGTAGTTAGGTTAATTTTATATGGATCAATTTTAGTTAGTTAAGAACAGATTTGTTGAGTAGTTTGAACAGAAAAATAATTCCGTAATAGACTCATTGGAAGGCTTACATTTTCAAAACAATAGTATATCCTAATATGTTACCTATGGTTCAACTAATCATGAACTAGGAGTGACCGATTTAAGGTAGGCATAGCCTCATTCTTGGGATTGATGGATTATTTGATACATTTTTCCCGACTCTACGGCCTACCCAAAATAGATTAAACGGAATCCCCAGTAAGAAAAGTCGTTACCTACATCACTAGCCCTATCTGTTAAACTTGTCCACTGTTTGAACAGCATATTCCAATCTAAAATTTCTGTTCCCCATCACACACCATGAAAAACGGAATAGAATTAGTCAACAAAATTAAAAACGGCATAATTTCATATAATGTCAAATTATCTTTCGATGTAACGAATATGTTCACTGGTATCAAACTATAAGAATCTACAGAAGATTAGAAGAACTGATCTCCTGGTCTAATTTACCGCCATTACAAAAAAAATCATTATTTTGCGATTAGGTAATAAATTCTAAAAACAGAAGATAAGCTAAGCGATGGGATCCCCTCTCTCACTTCTACTGGCAGACCTTTTAAGTAAATTATTATTATTATACGGAGTTAAAGTGGATCGTTTCTTCCTACTATCGCCAGTATTTCCTGGCATCCTTTCTCTTTCAAAGCGTTCAATCGCATCGTCCATCTTACATATCCGAACTCCTTCAATTCTTACCCGCCAGTATCCCCTTCAATCAGATTTGTATACTCCTGCTCAGCCACTTTCGACAGTTTTTCCGTAATCCGATCCTCTTCTCAATGGAACTCTATCCCTTTCAATATTCGTGATTCAATTACCCTTTCCATCCCTTTTGGTATGGGAATCATATCATATGGTCTATGGTCTATGGTCTGTAACAAACATGCAATTTAATGGGTTTTTAAATGATTTTAGACGAAATACACACATTAGAATTATAGCAATCTAAAACTACAAACTTTTCAAACTTAAAAATTTTGATAAAAATAAGCAACATGAATTTGCTGAAACCAATAACACCTAAACTCACTGAATGTAATAGCATGATTCACCGTCTTTTAAACTTACCGCTAAATGTACAAAATTTTAATAATCTAATTGGAGTGGCAAATAATTCATCAATTCAGCATTGCTCCTTCCGTACCATAATGTGTACCTCAAGTGATTGCTTTACTCCTATTTCCCAATGTTTTGGGACTTGACAGGTATGTGAGATCGGAAATGGTCTGCACAAGAAAACGACACCCAAAATCATCAGTCAGCAGACTTACATTTTCAGGAAGCAAGGTAGTAGGGGACTCTTGAATGCTCCTGGGGTGTGCAGACGTATTGAGAATAACGTTAGAAATTACTTCAGCACGCATCACTCCCCTAAATACAGAGTAATTAGTGTTATAGATTCATCTCTGAGCTTAGCAAGTGACCACGGTGCAAAAGAACGAACAATCTAAGCAGTAAGAGATGAGTGGAAATCAACACCACTTCACGGTCGGTATTATTTTTCACTTAAGCAAGAAACCATATATCTGAAACCATCTACCAAATGGCTGGCAAATTAATAGCTTCTTCTAGGAACTGAAGGGTTTGTAATGGCGATGCAGGATCAATCGATACCTACCAATGTTTGAAGTACAATAGTTAGAAGAAACATGCCTGGAGTCAATACAACATTTGACATCAGGATGTACTGGTCTTGCTGGTTCAGAATACCTCCGCAGACATAACCGTGTAGCTGGAATCCTACATCAAGAAATAAGAATTATGCTTTGAGTGCTAAAATAAGTGGTTCCTTATTATAAATATAGGCCCATCAGAATAATGACATCAAGGATTATATTGGGATGAACCAATAATTACGGACCATACAATTCTCCACAACAAACCTGATATCTTAGGGACGGATTTAAAAAAAAAGTAAGCAAAGATATTTGAGGTAAGCAATACCTGTGGATGAACACACACAAGACCATCTAAACGAAAATGTGCCAGTACCAAGAGCTAGCAGGTGAGTTGAAGGCAAAGTATAACCTTCAAAAGATTTCTATTCTGCCTGTAGTAATACCAGGTAATGGCATTGTACTTCAATCAACGTTCGAGTAATTCAAAGATAGAGGAATATCACTGAAAAAATTAGAGAATACACAGATGGCAGTACAACTTGGCACGACTGTAATAATAAGAAAAACTCTGAATTTATAGAACCCATTCCCAAACGTTTACATTACCTCTCTTTATGTTTCAATAAAATAATAATAATAATAAGCCTTTCACTTTATTCATAAATAAAAAAATAAAAAATCTTAATAAAAATAATACAATAAAAATAAACCTAACATATATCATTACAAATAACTCCTCATTTATTAAAATATTTACTGATGAAATTCTTATGTGAGCTTGAACATAGGCCTTCCCTCGGGGTGTATAGGTCTAGACTTTCTCAGGTGACCAGCCTACTGGGAAGCCGAGTTCGCGATCTGGGTACACTTCTCTTTTCATGTATCTCCATCCCTTGCCATTCTCCACCATAGTGGTCCGGCCTTCTTGAAGAAGTCACTCCATCTTTTCACCTGTCTTCCTCCTACAGTTGTAAATATCAATATATATATATAAAAAAAATAACATAACTTCTATTAATTTGAGCAACATAAATTATACCAAATCGTGTATAGCATATAACTAAACAGGCATCAATTAACTACAAAAGATTATTATTAATGTAAGTTTGGGATTTATTCATAGGTGGCTTTTCGAGAACGATACAAGGAGACCAAGACGAATTTGATCCATAAGTGTAAACTCTCGTTCCCTCGGACTCGAGGAAGGGCACCTCCGTATCCAAGACGACGAGAGAGCCATCCGGTATGTATGGTCGCCAGTTCTGGGAGAGCCGGGAATCAGTGTCCCTTCATACTTTACGTGACCTCAGGGCGATAGGGGAGGCGCGGATTTGGAGATGTGGTGCGTGCCCAGCATATCCACGCCTCGGTTGGCCACACCCTACCGTCCAACATTTTTTTTATTTTTTTATTTTTTTTTTATTTATTTCCCTTCCTTGCCTCTCGGCTACACGGGTTTTGCAGGGATGGCTTGTAGCCATCACTGCTGGTTTTAACAGTTTAACATAACATTTCAATATTGCTTTTAACATTGCAAGAATAAATTTTCTTAAACATTTAACAGAACATTTCAATATTACATTTAACATTTAACATTTCAAGATTACACTACACGTTTAAAGTAACATTTAATATTTAAAATACATTAAACGCTTTACATAACTACATACTTGTGTTTAATACAATATACCTTATATCTAATACAACAACCTATATTTAATACAACATACTATATTAAACTTAACTACTAATACAAACTACTAATACAACTACTAATACAAACTACTAATACAACATACTATATTAAAATTAACTACATACTAACTATAACATACTATAATACATAATAATAACTAGATAAAAACTATAACATACTAATTTAAAATAACAACATACCTATATCAATTTTTTTTTTTTTTTTTTTTTTTTTTTTTAATTTTACGTTTATAAAGGCATTATTCGGTGATGGGGTTGTCGTCAGCATCATTCCTGTCCAGGATTCTTTCTGGGGCGTGGCCCCTTCTTCCTAGGTTGAAGTGCTCTACCCCCACTTCAGTTTTCCAACCATACACAAAACTTTTGTAATACGGGTAGTTGTCAGCTGATACTAGTTGAGGGAAATCACTCTCCGTTAGAACATACAGCCCTGTTTCTCTCTGTAGCTTGGCTCTCAATGCCTCAAAGGCAGTGCATGAAATTACCACATGTTCAGCGGTTTCCGGTACACCACAGCTGGGACAAAGCGGGTCAATATTTTTACCATGTTTCTGGAGCTTGGCTCGAAAGCCCCCGTGCCCTGTGAGAAACTGTGAGATCCAGTAATCCGGGAGTACCCAAGTTGCTTGAAGACGTGACCTAACAGTGGGGAAATATTTTCTAAGAGTAGCCCATTTCGGGGTTGTTACCCACCGCCTGTTCCATTCTTCTATCGTGTACTCTCGGATTATCTCCAACCATTTCCTTGGATTTGCATCGATCAGAGACCGGAGATTATTTGGTAGTCCCACCGAGCCTTCCCTTTTCATTTTAAATTTAAAACCATCTTCTTGCAGTACAAGATCAAGAGGTACCCCTCCTGCTAAGACCTGGACCCCCTCATGAGACACTGATCGGTACGCCCTGGTGACTCGCAGCAGAGAATTACGCTGAATTGTTGCCAGCCTACTCATCTGTCTGCGTGAGAGATTTTGGTACCAGGCGGGAGATGCATACCGTAGGATACCAAGTATCACTCCTTTATATATCGCCATCGTAGCTGGGTATCTGAGGCCCCACAAGGCGCCCCCTAACCTACTGAGACAGTTCAATGATAAGGCCGTCCTATTGGCAAGGTATTCCAAATGAGGCGTTACATCAAAATTTCTTCTTATTTTCACACCCAGGTAGGTGACAGTCTCAGTTGGACGTATTCTTTCTCCTTCAATTCTAATAATAGGGTTAGGCCTACACTTATTTCCTTTCAGAAGAATGGCCTGTGTTTTTGCAGCCGCCATTTTCATCTTCTGTTTACTGCACCATCTACTAACTAGGCCAGCACATCTTTCTGCTTCTTGCTTCAATTGGACTATACTGTTAGCAGACACCACGACAGCCAGATCGTCGACATAGGCAATCGCGGAGAACCGTTCTTCTTCGAGTATAGCCAACATATCATTGAAGACTAACTTCCACAGGCCCGGACCAAGGACAGAGCCCTGAGGACAGCCCCTCTCGACTACATCTTCATACTCATAAAAGTTTCCGCGTATTTTAACACGTCGGTCCTGGAGGTAGCTCATTACCAGCGCATACAAATTGCTAGGTGTATCGTATCTCTGGAGCTGGTAAAGTACGCTTGGCCACCACACACTATCAAAGGCAGAGGATATGTCAAAGAGGAGTAACATGACGTACCGATCTGCCCTCTCAGCTACGTCATGACGTACCCTCAACAAAGCATCAGCGGTTCCCCTGCCTTTAGTGGATCGGTATTGCCGTGGATGGCTTGCTCTTGTCAGAACTGGCTGCAAGCTCTTAAGCAGCAAGTTTTCCAACACTTTACTCATAACAGGGAGGAGGCAAATAGGTCTATATGACTTCGCTAGTCGCTTGTCTTTGCCTACTCCCTTATAGAGAAGTCTAATATCAGCAGATTTCCATAGTTTCGGGAAGTATCCCTTATCTAAGCAATCATTGAAAACCGCTAATAGCCTATCTTCTATGTAGGGAATACTGTTCTTGAGTATAGCCGTGTCTATACAATCCAATCCTGGTGCTCTTCCCACTTTCTGACTGTCCACGCTATTCCGAAGATCCCATATGTCCCATGATGGGCACATATCAGTACCAGATGGATACGTAGTAGTACGTCTCATAAATGCTTCTTCATCATTGTCTTCGGATGGGTTGTCTCTGGGGTATGTCGCCTGGATGAATATCCTTGCCGATTCTTCTGGTGTTACTGCCTGTTCGTCTCCTTGCTTCAATGATGCAATCACCTGTAGTGGAGTAAGCTTGCCAAAGGCAGTCCTATAAGGAATACCCCAGGGATTCTTTGCCGACTCTTCCTCAATAAAATTATCCCAAGACTTTCGCTTTTGTGAGCGCACCTGGTTTCGATATACTCGGGCCTTAGACCTGTACTCTTCACGGAAGACACTACGCCTCTCGTCGCAACTACATCTCTGATACAACCGCCGAGCCTTATACACCTCTCTCTTTAAGGTGGTTAATCCCGGTGTCCACCATGGGACTGTTCTAGCTCTCGCCTTCCGGTGCTGGAGAGAATCCTCTGCAGCATCGAGGATGACATTTGTGAGCCTAGACACTCTATAGTCCAGGTGATCTGTATCATCCGTCTCTGCTGGATCCCATTCTCCATCAATCAATGTTCCCTCCAACGTAGCACGAAAGGTACTCCATTCTCCTTTTCGAGTAACGTAACCTTTATGGAAGACGTGGTAACATCCTGCATACTGCACTAAGTCAAAAGCAATTGCATTGTGGTCGGAGCTCGTCTCAGATCTAATATTCCAATCGACAATATTTCTTATCAGTGTCGGTGAGGCAAGAGTTACGTCGATCCAGCTCTGACCCCTTGGCCCAGAAAATGTAGGGGTGGTAGAAGGTTCATTAACAACCACTAACTGGTTCCTGGCAATAAACTCTATGACTCTAGCACCTCTCCTATTTGTTCGATTGGATCCCCAAACGGTGCTCCAGGAATTAGTGTCTGAGCAAACAATTACATTTCTTGAGTTTTCTGTGATCGCTTCCATAGCAGGAAATTTTTTACCATATATGCTTAATATTTATTAAAAAAAAAAAAAGGAAAATGTTACATATCTGTAACAAAGAAAATGAAATTCACAGCATTAAGATAATATTTATTATTAGTTAATTTGTTGCATGATTTGTGTATTTACAAGTCCAACATTTTATAAACAGGCCGAAAAAAAACAACAAAAAACTATATCACAGTAGAATTTCTTATATCGAGGGAGAATTGATATTCTTTTACTACACACTGTTTATATCCTGATACAGTAAACACTTCGTTATCAGGCGTTCTCATAATCTGCGTCCTAACCAAACCGCCGGTTGCTAATGAGGAAAATTTTTACCATATATGCTTAATATTTATTAAAAAATAAAAAGGAATATGTTACATATCTGTAACAAAGAAAATGAAATTCACAGCATTAAGATAATATTTATTATCAGTTAATTTGTTGCATGATTTGTATATTTACAAGTAATAACATATTCCTGAACGTTTTTTCATACACATTGCAATAAATAAAACACCTTCTAAACATTCCCAAACTACGATATCATTTTAAATAATCTCAAAGGTAATTTTCAAGAAATTAGGACTATTCTTGAACATGATAAACAATTAAGTTTATTTGGATCCAAAACCGTTATTTCCACTTTTAAAAATTTTATAGGATAAAAAATTACAAAATTTTTATATTTGGACTGGCGGAGAATCACACTTTAAACTCATCTTAAATTATTCGTTCTTCGAGTGGTCTTAAACTTGTGAATTCATATTTTCAATTCATGCCTGCATAAGTTGCAGATTTCTATTTTGTTTTGAAAGTCGGCGGATGTTTTGAAACTTGTGTATGTTTTTACGGCTGATGTTCTTCTTCCAATAGAATTGGCAATTATTATACAAATCATAATTCTATCATCCATTCTATTCTACCATGCGTACTTCAAGTGACAAATATAAGGAACTCACATAATAGAATTCACATATATCTGTGAGTGCAAACATAACCTAAACAGTTTGTAAACAAACTCTGCGATAAAGGCCAATTAAGATTAAATTTTTAGAGGGATTTAGTGATATCCAATCTATAGCCTTTAAATCATAAAGATTTTGGAAATGTGAATCAAACACGTAAATGTAATAAATGTAATATGTAAGGGCTTCTGAAAGATATTAATACCTAAAGGAGACTGATTAATTTTAATTAAAGAGCAGAATATCCCATTTTAAATTTGTTTTCATTAGGAATAGATATCGTTAAGGACTGCCCCTTTATCTGACTAATAAATGAAGGGGTCAGAAGGTATTTACCCAGCTACTAAACTCCTTTTCGTCTAGTTACACTAGGTCTGCTCTAGGTCCTAGATCCTAGATCTTGATCATATCTTTAAGAAGCCCTTGCACTTCAGCCCCCTTAGGTGAGTAACAACTTGTTCGATTCCTTCACTTACATTTTTAAAAAGGTTAATATAGATTGCGTAAAAATGAATAGGGATATTGCTAATTTTGTGGTATTTACTTTGCCAAGCACTTATATGTATTTTTGTAGTTAACTGCGCTGATATTTATTAGATAAAACATTTCTAATAAACATCATTTATTATGTTTAGTATTTATAAGAAGAAAAATATGTATAAGTGCTTGGAAAAATAAATATCAAAATCAGCGATATCCTATTCATTTTTGCACAGTTTATATAAGCTATGCAGAAAATTGCTAGAATGATTTTAGTACCGATGATAAACGCTTAACATATAAAACTACGGGACACGATAGTCGAGTGAGTTAGGGCGAGGGTTTCAATGTCGTTGGTTCGAATCCCACCTGGGCGGGTTAAAATTTATTTAGTAGTGGACCCACGAAATGAATCTTTGCCTTCCCATCCTGGTCAGAATAGGGTGGTAACCTGTGGGATAAACCGCCCTTCCTGCCTTAGTTGGAGTACATAAGGCCGTTCAACCCAAAAGGCCGGTTTACACGCTCAAGCCATCTGTGCAAGCCAGTTCGTGTAAATCAAGTCGATACTGTTTACAAGTTCAGTTTTGCTTGCACAAATGTGAAGTAAAAACCTCTCTGTTTTGTGGATACTGAAAAATTGTGTCGAAGAACTATTAGTTCTTGCAACGGACAACAATGGTATAATAGCCTCACGCTATCTTAAAATCGTTAAATCCTGGAATATTTCAAAATAGTATTCTTAAGGACAAAAACTAATAGGACTATAATCGCGGAATATCCTTCGTATGTCTTGAAAATCATTAAATCCTGTCAGAGCAAAAAACAGTATCCTTAATGATGAAAACTTATATATGTATATGTGGCCAAGGATATCCTTTCACTATCTTAAAATTTTGGCTTGTGCAAACATCAAACACGCTCCAATTTATTCGCACAAACTAGTTTGTTCAAGCCAATTTGCACAAATTGTATGAGCGTGTAAACCGACATAAATAAGGAATAAAATAAACATTCAAAACTAATTTTCGATTAAAAAAAATCCCATAGAAGTGGTAAATCCTAATTTTGTTGATCCTTCTATACCATCATGCGTACCTGAAATTATCTGGTTAGTTAACCAAATTCATGGAGTGCGTTAATCATACTCCTGTTTTCAGAGAGGTTAATTGCAACCATGTCTTGTTCTAGAATAGTCATAGAACCAGAGAATTATCTTATAAGTCAATTTAAAGTGATCTTGTAATGTGGATATGTTACAAAATGAATAGTAAAAATATTGTTTTTGATTCTTTGATAGTAAATAAATTTTATTCGATCCTATTTATTTAATGGATTCCATGCCTGACTAGGAAACATGCATACAATAACCTTTAACACTCTAATTCATTTGCGAGGGGTTATGGGACTCTTGAAAAATGAATATATGGATGTCGAGAGTGGAATGCAATGCTGACAGTTGTCGCTAATCCCACATTGCTGCTAGTCAGCTCTAAATTGCTGTTTCACAGATCTGCATATAGACTGCCCCTGCCGGGCTTATTACAGCCGATCAATAGAGCATAATGGCGTAATTTGGAGAGTATGCATTTAATAACTGGTGCTGTAAAAAGGGACGTGGGGGAGGGATGGGGTGTAGCCTGCTAGTGCGCACATGATGCAACACATAAGAATAGCCTGTCGCACAGCTAAATAGGGTAAGTATAGTCATAGCGGTTGGCGACATTTGGCCCTAGCCATATGGCACTCTGTTAGTAAATAGGCAACAAATCATAGTGGAGTAGTCGATAGTAAAATCGAATTTGCCACGAATCGAGACGGTTAAGGGCCTAAATGGCGGCCATTAGTGAGGGAGTTTCTTCATTAGCCTAATCATACAGCGGACCCTAAACCAACAGGCCACCGCAAACACCCGCCGCTTAGCCCCTTCCTTATCTATCTTACGGTTCCATTTATCTTCTAGTCCTCAATTCCGGTTGTGGTGGGGGAGGAGTATAATGATGATAGCCGGAGGATATCAGCCGAACCTTCTGACAGTTCTGATAGCCATTGTGATCAAATTTATTCTATTGGAACTGATCATGAAAGGCGACAAGATATTCAATAAGACCAAAAGCTAATATCTAGAAATGTTTGTTCTAGTATAAGGCAATTTTCTATTTTAATATACAAGAAGGTACAATAATCCTATGTACAGTTTAGAAAGTTATATAAATAATGAGAGGCTTTTCACTCTACAAATATTGAATATTATCAACTAATGTACTTTTTCTGTTATATTTTTGTTTTAGGACTTTTTCAATACATCGTTGAAGAGACTCAACCGTTTTTGAGTCTCTTCTTATTTATTGTTTGTGATATATTTTAATTTTCTGATTCTAAATAATTAACTCTCTGCAGCAGCTCCTGTATCAGATAAATATATATATATATATGCTATATATATATATATATATATATATATATATATATATATATATATATATATATATATATATATATATAAACGACATGCAATTATTTGCCGAAAAAGCTCTCCAACTGTTTCTAGACGTCCAAAGCTTCCATTTATTTATAAAAGACTTATTAACACGACAGTAATAAGCCCTATTTGGATATACGGAGTTGAGCTTTAGTGCTCAACTAAACCTTCTAATTCTTCTAGAATCCAATGCGTATAATCCAAAGTCATACGAAAAATCGTCATTGCACCTTATTTTGTCACTGATAAACAAATTCATAAAGATCTTAATTTTTCATATATCGCTGATTTAGACCATTCCAGATACCTATCCTTTTATAGTGAAGTCCATACCCACTCAATCCCACCTGTCTTTCAACTTGAATATAATGTGAAATCTATTCTTGTAGCATCTGAATAAATGATCTAGGTGCTATCTAACGTTGAATAATTGTGAAGTGGTACTTATGGGATGTTCTTTTCAAGTTATTTACAAGCCATTGGGATCATTTTACTGCATACTTATATATATTTTATACAGTTGTAAATATCAATAAAGTACAAACAAAAATGCCCTTGTTTAAAGTTGATACGATAGGGAATTACTAAAGTAAATTATAAAAATTGAATATAGAATGTAAAATATAAATTGGCTGCAAGAATACGTCATTATGTCAGTTGATAAAACTGAAGTATGTGACTCAAATTTATCGCTTGTGAAACACACGGTGTAATGGTGACTTATGGTCCTACATATACCGAGGAAGATTTCTCGGGAATGCCCTATTCCGGATAAGAGGAAATAAGATGGAATATAAGACGAGTTATTTATGAAATGTCGAACGGATAAAGAAAGGCATGTTGAAAAGAAGTATGCAGGGAAGGTATGTGATATTGAAGAGGGGCCAAGAAGGGGGGGGGGACTTATGAAAAGGGAGATCCACCGCGGGGGATAGATAATATTTGGGGCTACGTGAAGATATCCCCCCTCTCGTCTCCTTACTGATTTATCAATAACAGCTCCCGCTCCTTTTGAATACAAAGCCCCATCCAGCTCGGCCATAATCTCTATACGGCAATCATAGTCCGGTCTCTCTCTATGGATATTTATCTTCCACACTTCAGAGGGTTTTTCACCCTCGCTTATGTGACACAAATTGTTAGTTTCTAAATTAGCTAGTTCCTATTATATAAGGAATGTTTTTATCGCCTTTATAGGTTCCGATTTAGTTAATTATATTAATGAAGCATTCTTATCTATACTATTATAGAAAAGGAGAAGCTATTTTTCGCATGTGATTGCTAACCACGAAAACTTCTGGACCAATCTGAACCACATCATCTTTCGGGTTTTCGGAAGGTATAGCAATAAAAAAAAAAAAAAAAAAATTTAAAAAAATTATCATATGTGGATAACATTGAATTTTGAAAATCGGCCGATAGGTGGCGACCGCCATCCTAAATGAGAGATTACAAAATTTTATTTTATTTTATTACTTTCCGCATCTACTCACATGAGTCACTAGCGGCTTAGTACACATAATAAATTTTGTCAAACAAATTACAAAAGTTCATAAATTCAAAAATGTTTTTGATTTTGTCTGTTGTGTCTTCCAGTGCTTTATCTATACTTGAGGGTATCTATACTTTGTTCTGGCATCAGAGTACAGTGTACATTGTTGTTACAATGTGTTGTACAAATCGGTGGTTCTTGGCTTCTCATCAGGTAACCGTGGGTGAAAGCTGAATGTCCTATTCTTAACCTCTTCAAGATTATTTCTTCTATTTTTGATTTTCTAAAAGATGTTGTCCAGGGTCAGGTGTCTTGTTTAATTCCTTGAAGTTTGCTGCGTATTTGGTTCCATTTCGTTTTCCAATGTTGGAGTAACTTTTTTCTACAGTATGTTTTTAAGTCAGGAGTAGTTGTAATGTCAGTAATTATGGTTCCTGTTTGGTTCAGTCTCATGAGATTTGCTGCACTGTCACAATGTGATGGTACCCACATTTGCATAGTCCCCCCACCCATCGACTCGTGCATCTCCCACAGGCAATTGTTAATCTTCCGACTAGAGCATTTTCAGAGTTGCCTTCCAAACCAAAAGAGAATCTTTCGTATTAGTAGAATTTATTAATAGAAGACCTTGGTAGATCGCAAATAGTTCTCCTGTAAGAACACTATTTAGTAACGGTAAGTTAAATTTTAGTAAGGTATTGTTAAAAACCAAGTGTCATCTCACAGTGACAAATTAAATAATGAAAAATGTACTAAAAAAACTTGGATTTCACAAAAGTACGGGTTTTTAGGGTACTAGTATGTGTTTTTGGCCCCTTAATCTCTTTAACTCTAAAAATATAGGTCCGATCTAAATTCTTTTATTCATATTAATGCTGGTTAGATTTATTATCGTGTTAACTCGCTGGAGTTCCGCCTGACCGTGCAAAACCTGCACCATTAGCTGCTCTTCCTGTCTTCTTAATCCGCACCTTCTCTTTTGTTTATTTTCTACTTATAATTTTTCAAAATATATTTTAATAATTTATTAATTGTATATTGAAACATTTTCACAATTATGTGAAAAATGTGAAAAATATTTTTTATTAATCAGTTTATCACAAATATTGAAATATTTTTACTGTGTCGAAGCCTTTCTAAATTATATTTGAAAAATAAAATTATTAATTTTAAAATCAAATGTAAATTTTCATCTCCTCTACAAAACAAAACCCAATTAAACTTTTTATATCTAAAAATTATTTATAAATTCTGGAACCTTCGGTTACCCTATATCATTACATAATATCAATGCTTGTTGGAATAGGAATATTCGAACTGACTGTACTAATTGAAACCCTTCTAGACACGAATTAACATAGATTAATGTATTCATAGAGTTATATCAAACATGTGTAGCATCGAGACACTCCCGACTGCGCAGGGACGGCAACAATGGGAGGATTCTGCTCTATTCTTCGCCCCGGGATGTTGACAAAAGGGCAGAGAAGAAAAGAATACTCGGTAGCGGAACATCCGGCGGGATAATAATATATAACAATAAATCAAGTTGTTAAATAAAATGGTGGATAATACAGGGAGGGGGGAGGAATACGACAAAGAGTTGACGATGGCGGCGGCCACAATACACCGCACCCCACGGCTAATAGCCGGCATAACAAAGCCTTCACGAACTGTCACAACTTATTAATTTCGTCTTCTCACACCATCTGGGTTTTTCTAACATCTGCCTCTCTCCCGTCCTATACAGCCTCTAACTAATTTATCCATCTCCAGATATCTTCTTCCCACACTTGAATGGAGAATTCTTAGGTATAGGAGGCATTATGTTAATTAAACTATAGCATTCATTCTAATAAAATCAGAAACTAGAAAAGAATTCATAAGAGTTCCAAAAGAATCAAAAGAATACCACTTCTCCCTAAAAAATAAATAATAAAATAAAATATCTATACCCAAAGTTACTAACCTTTCAGCGATATTTTTCCGATTCCCAATCAGAGTTGACCAAAATTTAATCATAGCTACAATTTAATCACAGCTATTTGACAAGTAATTTTCTGGAATAAATCACCTAATCTAATAATGATTATATCTTTTCGCTATTTTTTTGCGAATTAATGATTATTTGACTGAATGATTTAACCGTTATTTACCCTCCAAGAACGAGCAAGCATTTTTTTCGTTCAAAATTTTTTATATTTTTCATTGTTAATAAACAATGAAAAAAAAAAGTTGGAAAAGCAAGTAATGGATATTCCTAGTAACGGAAAAAAAAAAAAAAATTAAATGGGAAAAAAAAAAAAAAAAAAAAAAAAAAAAAAAAAAAAAAAAAAAAAAAAAAAAAAAAAAAAAAAAAAAAAAAAGACACCGTTTGCTCATTGCTCAATTGGTAATCTTCATCATCTAGGTTTTCTCCAAGATGATTTGTTCATTACGCAAAGGATGTTCTAAATTTTGGAATTTCATAATAGAAACGCATTTATTAACGAAATATACTTTTTATCTTAACTAATATACATCACAAGCAAACAGCAAATAATTATTTAATATAGGATTGATTTTTTTTTTTTTTTTTTTTTTTTTTTTTTTTTTTTTTTTTTTTTTTTTTTTTTTATGAAATCCCATCTAAGATCTGACAGCTTCCGTTACTAGGAATATCGGTAAAAGAACATTACTAGTGCTACATGTCAAATTTTTTTTTTTTTATCTTATCTTTTATATTTTATCAACAGAAATTTACAACTGTATTAAAACAAATACATCTAGTAAATAAGCGGATTACAATGAAAAAAAAAAAAAAAAAAAAATGACATGCTGGAAACGTGTAGAGGAACTACCGAATGATAGTACTCAAATGAAATATTTAAAAAAGAAGAAGATCCCGAGGCCATCTTCTTTTCAGACACCTCGGAGAATTGCCAGGAATGGAATCGGAAGCAAGTTGTGCAACAAGTGGATTTGGATGAGCAGTGAGTTTATTATGAAAGGAAATATATCTGGTTCGTGCCAAATCAGCAACATATGGAATATTAAGGCCATAGTGGATCAGTTCATTTGTGACAAAGAAAGGAGGATCTATGATTTTTCGAAGGATTTTGGATTGGAGTGATTGGATGCAGGAAGAATTCTATGGTTTGGTGGATCCCTCATGTCAACTTAAAAGGGTTAGTAGATAGGTAAGAGAATGAAATGAAATTTGAGAATCTTGGAAGATTATAACTACTTTTAGATTTTGCTAATAATGAACAATATTTAGGGAGAACATTATAATTTTAAAGCAGGAATAGATTTTAATTTCTCAAGTTTACAACTTATCTAGAAGTTAAAATATGATTATATATATATATATATATATATATATATATATATATATATTTTTTTTTTTTTTTTTTTTTTTTTTTTTTTTTACTTCTGGGTGATTAGAAAACTATTAAATTAAACACAACAGCGCTAATAATAGATGGTAGTGAAATTGGTCTATTAATTATAGTAACTAATTAATACCAATGGTCAGGGAGGCGCGGTAGCTCAGTGGGTAAGGAACTTGACTACCATCCCTTCTGGGATACACCCAGCCTCTATAAAGTGGGTATTCTTAATTGGGGGGGGGGACCTGGCGGTTGAGTGTTTCGGCGAAATCTCCTCCTTTCACGACCGTTTTCCCAGAAAAAGTACCGTGTTATTAGTAGAAACGTTGTTAGTTGCATTCAGAGGTCCATTTAGGTAATGCAGTAATGCTGTATTAGTTTTTCCGCTCATCTGTAAAGTTGCCTAAATTAACATACAACTTTGAACAGTTTTAGTACTCAGTTATTCATTTATTTATATATCAATTAATTTGGAATCGGAACTGGTACTCGGTACACGTTACGTCAAAAAAGTCGTTTGTGATTCATGTTACCACTTGCGATTGCTGAATTTTTATTATTTGACTTTTATTCATGTTAACATTTGACATTTCGATGTTTGCTAAAACTCCTGGATACAGTATTATTTATTACAAAAACATATGATTGATAACAGGCGTAGAATTCAGAAACCAGTCAAGTATAATATACAGACTTTTCATTATTTTTCTTTTCAATTTTTTTCTTCTAGATTGTCTTTGTGTTGGAGGTTTTCTCCCAAAAGTAGTTAAATCACATTAATAACGGCCATAAATAAATAATGATTTTCCTAATCCAGCCAAACTTATTTTCCTAAATCAGCCTTTAGGATTGATGTACTAATTGCCACTTCTATTGGGATTATTTTATTAGTTTCGAGTGCTAAAAATCCATCTTCAGTTCTAAAACATACAAAATTTTTAACACAGCAGCACTATTTTACATGGATTATATATACTAAAGTTTTAGAAAATGTAAGACAAGAAATCAAACATTAGTACTCACCTTAGGAGCTCTAAGACCTAACTGAATATTCAATCGAGATCAGGGGAAAGGGGCAGGTAGGTTAAATTTTGGATAAATCCCTTATGACTCATTGGATTTTTCCACCTATAAACAAATTTCAAAAATAGACTTGGATGGCTAAGGATTTTAGTATTTGAATTAAAATTAAAAATTATCTATTGTTGAAATGTTTGTTTTTCAAATCTTAAATCATTAATTGAAATAAGAAAAACCGAATTCATTCTAGCATGATTGGCTATAAGTTAATTTACATTTACACTTTATTCAAGGTGTAATGAAGCCGTTCTATCGGTGAGGGGGAGGAGATATGATAACACTTGTTCCAGAACTGGATGGAAGTTGGCCGTAGAGGCGAGGTGTAGCCAGCGGTAGAACACTGTGTAGGGCCTAATAGCCTTAGGTCTCTAAACCCAGGTCCACTTAGCCTGTAATCTGCTACAAACCACCCAACTCCGTCTCAGCTTTCCTATCGTCCCTGTTATGGTTATTAACCATCTATCACCCCTGGAACCTGTGATTAAACTTGTCCCAACAACCTAATTACATTCGATCTTGTAAGCCTGCAGCAAGGTAAGAATGGAGAGAAATAAGTGAAATCTGTAGTGGCCGTTTGACTCGAGTTATTTTTTAAACAGAGAATGATTTTTTATTGATTTAATTTTAATTTAAACTTTTTTTATTGTATTCCTATGAAAAAACCAAACAAACAAACACACGTAAACACTGCGATTTTTTTTACATATAATTATGGATGTATTTATTCCCTAAGTCGTTACTTAATTTCACTGATTCTTAAGAAAATAATTGAAAATCAAAATTGATATTGACGATAGTTTTGTGATACCTAAATATGTAAATATTATACACATGGGGCTCCATAAACGTCGTGGTTGGGACCGAAGATGGCTCAAGTTGTCTCTTTATAAACCTAAAAAGTAATAGCACCAAAAAGAATGTATTAACTGTGCCCGAAAAACTGTCGTTTGTTGAACTTTTTAGGAAAGGCTAATCTGGGAAAAAATTGGTGGATGAGTTCTGTGTCGGAACATCCACGATTTCCGACTTGTTAACTAAACTTTGTAGTTACATAAATATAGTTTTAGGAACTATATAAAATACATAGTTAAAACATTGCATATGTCTGTATTTTTTATTTCAGTACCCTAATTCAATAGTAAATCTGATTATCTTGGATTATCGAAGTCTCACTGTACTTGTTATTTGTTAACATGATTATATGGATGCTTTATGAAATATTGTTTTAAAAAAATAATAATATATTTTATATTTTATATATTTCACTCAAAGATTAGCCCATGAAACTTCAGCTATATTTGATCATAATCAGAAATAAGAATTTTCAAAAATATCTTGTGTAGAAATTTACGCTGAGCGGGTTATGAAGGGTTAGTCCTACCTCCATATGCCTATAATGCGATCGGTTGCTTCTCATACAGCCATAGGTCAGAATTCAGTTAATCTAAATTCTGACCGACAGTGTATATTGGTGTACACCTATATGGAAGGAAAAAGTCACATTTGAAACCTCTGTTTTCTCTCAACTAAGTTTATTTCAAATAATAATTAAATGTTATTTTAATTTAATTAATTTGATCCTTTTAACTCTAGAATATAATTTGGGAAAACAGTTGTTTATAGACATATTTATATTATATATAGATCTATAGGTTTTTCCCATTCAGGAAGAAATACGAAGTGAATTTTTAATGTATTTTTTTCCGCTGTTAAAAATATATAAGATTGTTTTTTTTATTGGAAAATTATTAAGTAATGTTTTTAAAAAGTGTTGAATCTTTGCAAATTAATTGTTTAAATTCTCTTGAAGTTTATTTTCTTGAATTTTCACTAGAGCACGTAACCTTTTACTGCTCACTGTAAATCAAAGCAGATGGTACTCCCCCGAGGTAAGGTGAAGAAGTGAGATGAAACGCCGGAGGTGAAGATAAGAGGAGAGGCCGATGGGTAAACAGATTCCAGGATAAGTAGCAACACGCAGTGACCATTAGAGGAGCCGTAATTAGCGGCTACATTAGGATTAGCAAAGACTAGGCCGGCTTACATACTTTACTAACATGATCCCATCTGAGTATTTGCTTTTTATTTTTTATTTACAATGGTGTCAAGTTGCGTAGGTGAGGTTGCATGTATTGCCTTTTGTTAGGGATTGTACGTGGGCTGTTGCCTCCTTGTTATCGAGCGCCCGACCGAACTCGCTGACAGTTGAACACTTTATGAGTCTTATCTCTGAATATATTAACATTTATCTACGGTTCACAATGCCGGTTCTCATTTTATTTGAAAGGATTTATTTTATTTCCTCTTTTCAGGTACCATTTCATCTTTTTCACGGCTTCAACGCGGCAAGTGGGATTGGGGTTGCACTTATCAATATAGGGTAAATTATTTTTCATGTTATATATTTATATTTTTGTGTTTACCTTTATAATGTAACACTATAAATATATATATAATGTAACACTATATATATTAAATTATTTGTTACAGCTTACGAACATGTTAAAAATTAACAAGTAAATATTGTTTCTAATTAATATAAAATAAAAATAATGGATTTAATATATCTCACACTATATTATATACTAAATTTATACTTAAATGTTTCTAGGGAAAATGGATGGAGAAGATGATCAAATAGTCCAGGAGTTTCTAAGTCGAGTTATATGAAGTCAAATGAACTCAGTATAGTGGGTGTTTCTGGATTAAGTAGCCAAACTGAAAAATAAGAAGAAAAAATCCTATGAAGCTATGTCCGCAAACGGTTTGCTTTGGAGATATTCAAAACTAATGGTTTTCATTTTTATGAATTATTTAGGCATAGTAAATAAATAAGATTTATATTATTAATTCCGTCTACTTTATTCATTTAATGTAAACATTAACATATCAAATGTTGTTCAAAATGATTTCTTTGAACATTAAGTCAGGCTCAAGGGTAGGCGAGACGTTACAAAAAAAACAAAACAAATATGAAGATTTATAAAACAACCTTTTTCCCCATCCTCTCACGCTCTTAGGCCTCTTGGACTCTCCCCTCAAAATACAAGAGTTGAATCCAAGCCATGGGGACGCGCTGCCTTCTCAAAGTGGAGGGAAGAGTACGAAGAAATGGGATCAAGAACGCGACTATACGGGCTAACTCGAACTTAAACGGCCCAAACCATCTAGAGGAGCATAAGCTAAGGTGGTTTGGATATCTCCTTAAGATAGATCAAGAATAGCAAGAAAACTTAAGAGGGAAGGAGACCAAGAGGAAAACCGCGCATTACATGGAAGGGCTGTGTTCGGGAGGCGTTCCAGAAGCGGAATATGGAATGGAGTAGGAGAAGAGAACTGGTATAAAACGAGAAATCTGGTCCTGACTCTGCAAGATGATACCCCACATTGCCGGGCCGCACCGCAGGAAAAGTAAGAAGGTGCGGTCTGAATGCGTACTGAGCATGCCAGACCGCACCACAGGATTGTGCCCCTAAATATATATGTCCTCAGACAACGATGTATAAATTGTAAATAAAGATTTTAATTGGCGGCAGCGGCATACATAAATCCCATATGTTAAACCCGCTGCCGCCAAAAACCCCGTATGCCTGAAAAGGCCTGGCAGGGAAAAAAAAAAAAAAAAAAAAAAAAAAAAAAAAAAAAAAAAAAAAAAAAAAAAAAAAAAAAAAAAAAAAAAAAAAAAAAAAAAAAAAAAAAAAAAAAAAAAAAAAAAACAGATACCCCACATTGCGTAGGGGTACAAGGGGGTTTATAATATGATGATAATTATATATAATATGATAAGCAATCATTACAGGCAGGTATAGAGACCCAACTTCTATAGTGTTTATTCCATGCAGAACTCTTTTATAGTTCATAGCCAGAGCGAGCAGGTAAGCAGACTCTTAGTGGAAGAAATGAGATTTCTAAAAACACTCGTGAAGATCAAGAGGTACTGCTTCAGATATAAAGGAATTCATTAAGGATCGGGGGTGCGATCAGTGTCAAACATCTTAGGAGGAGAATGGTATCTTTAATGGCTCGGGTTATATGGATCGGGATGCGAACCTCCTCTTGGCTCAGTTCTATGCACTGTTACTATTTAAATAAACTTGGAAGGGGAGGGGGAGGAGACATAAGAAATGAGAAGAGTACGATCAAAGAGCATTGAGCAAGTTGGATTGAAATTGTAACTCCATGGTTAATTGCAAATAGTAATAGAAGGACGAAGAGGAAAGACGTGAATTACCTAATAAAAGGATCGTTATTATCTAATTGGATTAAATCTAAAATATCTATATATTTACATTCATTTATTGTTGAAATATTAATTAAAATTATACACATATAACCAAAAACCTATAACAGATGTCATAATAGGAAGTTTTCTTGCGGTGAGAGTTTTTTTACAAAGTTCTTTTTTGGTTTTAAGGGCTAAAAACTGCTGATGGTTATTATTCTATAGTAACATTACCATATTATCTTTTAACCATAAACTGTAGCGATAAGCTTTTTAACGCAATTGTTCCATCCAAATTATCTCAATATCAACTAACTAAAAAATAATAATATAATTAATAAAAAAAAAAAATTATATGTATGAAAAAGAAAATCAGTAAATAAAATTTTACAATCCAATACTCTTAATGAATTTGATGGTACTACAAATATAAGGTTCACTATCACCCAAGAGCTCACAGAGCTGACGAGGTCCACCATATTTATGCATATCTATCTTGAGCTGAGGACACTCCTCGAAGATGGGGTTCGCAAAGAGTGAGATATCGAACTTATACTTCAGCGTTCTGTCGTTATTTCAAATTACGCATGAAGGTTATAGATTTGTTCTGCAGAAACTGATGCTTCGTCAATTTGGATATTGCCGTTCTCATCCTCTGCCTAACTGGAAGAGAAGAATTACTCAATCTTTTTTATTTATTGCCACAATGAAGTAAAGATTGAAAAAAAAAAAAAAAAAGGAAATAGAGCTGGTTCAGTCTCATTACCGTTTAGTTTTAACGGTAACAAATCAGTACTGAAGTTAGTGAAAAGATTTAAGGGATACAAACTCAGACACATCTCATTGAAAGTTAAACTATAGAAGGATATTGTGAAACTCTGCTAACAAACACACGTCTCCGTGATCATGTTTGGGGATCTTTCCGAGAGTACAGTCCGAGTATGGAAAGTAAAATTCCAAAACTTTAATTCATCAATAATGAGTTTTGTTTAATCCAGCATAATCTGGTCCCTTGATGATGTTTTAAGAATTGGGGAAAATCAGAATCAAGTTCCTCGAGGAAAATCTTACAATGAAAGGTTTGAAATTTTTAAGTGATACAGTTTTGACAAATGTTGTTACGTTTACTGAAACGTAATATTACAGTACTGGCATTCTTGATATGGTAATGGCATCTAGATCTGTTCCCGAAGGTATTTGTGCTTAACCGAACATGTCAAAACCACTATAGAAAGCGGGACTGTGCTCATATATTGGTTAGAGGGCTGACATGGTTTTCGTAACGGGTTGACATTTTCGATTTAAAATGATTCTAATATAAGAAGAAAACTGAACTACTCTGGCAGTTTTATATTGTTCCTGAAAACAACTTTAAGAACAATAAAGGAATAATAAAAAATTTTCGTTGTAAATAAAGAAACCATGTTACGGTGCTGACGGATAAAAATGTACAGATTTGTATAGTTGACAACGCTTAAACAGTTTGTAGATAGTTAAAGTTAAACAGTCTTTAAAAAAAAAAACAGGAACGCTTTTCGTTTTGACTACGGTGCTGACATGAATGGTTGACCAGAAAGTTTGACCTTTTATTTTCAAAGCTTATTCATGATAACGCTAAAATCTCTCGAAATATTTTGTGTAAATTGTTCTTTTTCAAAAATTATGAACAGTTGTGACTCCCAATCAATTCATTGTCCTTATATTTTTGTCAGCGAAATGTCAAAAATAATACCTATTTGAAATACATAATATTAAGAAAACAGGTTTATAGTTTGGTAGAATATGCAACATTGAATAAATATCACAACTTATCTAAAATTGAATCCAAAAATTAATGTAAGAAAACCCCTGGGACTGCATATTGCCTGTAATTTCGAAATTACCCTAGACTCTTATGTTTATGGTTTATTATAACGATGAAGGTCTATGTTATAGTTCATATAATTGCAAATTATAAATATAAAAAATTTCTACCCTTTTAATATTTATGAAACTCCATTGATCTCACCCTTTCTTTCATTTAAGCAAAAACGAAGCAAAAAGTTTCTGCGTCGTTCCTAAGAATGACTCAAACCTCCCAAGATTAATTCAATGATAAATTTTAAGAATTGATTAAAGGCCGATTAAGAGGGGGAATTCCTTTGATGTGAAAATCTCTGTTTTCCGCCATCTGGGAATAGGGGAGGGGTTGGAAGGAAACTTGACAGAAGTTTTAAATACTATTACAAGTTAGGGGAGGCTGAAGGGGTTGGAAATAACCCTTCCTCCGAGCCCTTCTTCCAAGGGCTAATTAAGTGCTTATTAAGTTGAATGTAAGTAGAAGACACAATATGTCGGCCCTCTCCGTCGGAGAACATTAATCCCTTACTTGGTAGCAGATTGTCGCTGGGTTCTATGTAATATATAGCAACACATGTCACGCACTTTATGAAATAATTTAATACTCGGCGGGGACAAATCGTTAATGAAATTCTCCAAGAAGACCAGCTCTGATCCTCAACCCTCCATTCTCATGCTAATTCTTTATCGATAGCTGCCTAACACTGATCCACTGTCACAAGTCAGCCAATCCTCAACGCGAGGGGAGCCTTTTAATTAAAAGCCGTGCCTTTATGACAGCCCATAATAATTGATATATGTTACATATGGATGACTTTAAGAAAGTTTGGCATGATCCTTGGCCGAAAATCTTGACGTTCACAGAGACATCAATTTCAATTCACCATGAATAAAAACAATTAGAACGCTTTATTAATCGGAATATGCTTGAAGTTGATTTAGAAAAATTTGCATAAATTACATAAATTAATTATTAAATTTAATTAATAATCAATGATTATTTATAAGCAAAGTTGTAAGAAAATAATGGTTTCAACCTGACTTTGTTCATTCAAACCAATACAGCTCTTAAACGGTAGGTCGATAAATGCTATTTATTCTCCATAAAATTTTTGACTGGGAAACTGTCACCAAATTTTTGATTCGAGCAACACCAGCAAAGTTAGAGCGAGTCGAAATGTTACTTTTTTGAGTATGAAAAAAACGTTACACCAAAAAAGTATAGACCTGCTGGCAAAATACATCCATGTCAAATTAAATAAAACAATCGTAGCATTTCAGTTTAGCATTTCTATGGCTGCATTAATTTTAGAAACAAACATAAATTCAAAAAATACTATAATTAAAAAAAAAAAAAAAAGGAAAACTCATGGTTTTGTGTGGTTTCTACAATAAATTGAAATAATCATTTCGCCCTGGTGAGCATGTACTTACCAGCTGATCGCGTCTGTTAAAGAGTCATTTTTTTCGAATTGGCGGTATGAATATATTTACTCTCTTGAACGTATGTGAATTTATTTAAGAAACCAGTGTGGTAATATGTCAGAACAATGATTTCTCAGAGGAAGATAACCCTTTACTCCCCTGCTCATAAAATAGTGTCAGTATATTCGTCATTAACGGGCTAGGATTCATCCAATGCCTTCGTTAGATAAGTTTTTTTTTTTTTTTTTTTTTTTTTTTTTTTAACTAAAGAAATATCATGTTCATGTTTTTCAAAGCAACTTTGTATGGCGAACGTAAAGAGGATTACCGAAAAACTTAAATGACGGAGATAAAACCTGTACTGCTACAAATCACGAAGGTTCTTGGATTCAGTACTTAAATAAGGATGTACTGTTTCTGGACAAACAGTTGTAACATAACGCTTTTTAATAGGAGCACGTTAGGGTACCCCTTAGAATATACAATGTTATGTCATAGTAAATCTGATCTATTTACTATTTCAGGATATATAAGGTTGATGCAAAAATAATGGAGGATTTTATTTCTGTTTCATTATTAATTCCAATTGTGTAAACAAAACTAATCCACAATGCTAAGTTATACACATCATTTTAAAGCCTATTTATCTCGTATACTTTCCTATATAATCCTTTTTATTTTTAACGTTTAATTCAGTCCATTCAGTGCCTCCAGACAAAATGATGTCTAGGAGCGACTTCGGCAAATGTACATGTATGCGTTCAAACTCGGTCGAGGTGCTGCGCAAACGGCTCGAAATATTAATGAAGTTTCGGGCCAGGTACCATTATTGAATCTCCTGTGCAGCGATGGTTTTAAAAATTCCGTAGTGGAAATTTTGACCTTTCAAACAAAGAAGGAGGTGGGTGGCCTCTGCTATAGACAATGACCAGTTAAAGGCAATAGTTAAAGCTGACCCCACCAAAACTACTCGAGAAATAGCGGAAGAACTGGATGTGGATCAGTCAACAATCGTTCGCCATCTCAAGGCAATTAGAAAAACAATGGATGTTTTTACTGAATACCAAAAACCTGCATTATTTTTGCATCAACCTAATAATATATTGTAAGCTAGCGCATTCTTTGAAGATATAATTGAACTAAATAACATTGCATATGATATTCCGAGACTACATACTACATACAGAAAGCTTTCCGACAGAAATAAAAAATCATCAACATAGATCGTTATCCTGGTCACACAATCAAATGACGTTTATTTAAAAAAATAAATAAATACAGTTATAGTTCCCGAGGCCAGGGCACAGCCTATAGCTATTAACCGTTCGGTCTATAAGTTATATAGTGCACTTTGTCGATGGTAAAGTATTTACATTTAAATAGCGCTGGAGGACTTGGGGACGGCCATCAATAGAACGGGAACCGGACATTAATTACCGGAGGGCTAAGGGGATTACCCAGCGGAGACATATTTCACAGGTGCGGGGCATTACTCGGGCGGTGAAAAATCCTCCGTTTAACCGGAGACTTAATAACGGGAGCCTAATCTCAGTGGCTAGCGCCGAATAAAAGATGGATGGCACCGAGCGCAATTAGGATAGCCGCTCAATGGCAGCTCGTTATCTGAGCCTTTGTGGCCCAGCTATTTTTCTCGTATTGTTTCTGATTGGTATAAATCTTGAGGGCGATGGGAGGGTAAAGAAGACGGATCGGTAGGCGGCTTGACAAATGGGCGGTGGTCACATGCAAAACCCCCGGGGAAGGGTCATTAATATCTATTGCGACCGCGAGGCATTAATACCAATCTAGCTCTTCCCTGCGGCTCCTTGTCCGCCGCTCTTGTACTCTCCCTTTGTAGGGCTCTTCTTGTTCCTTCCTATACCCTAGTCCTTCTTTTCTCATCTGGTCCGTCAGCGGAAGGGAGATCTCGGCACAGGTCTCCCACAACAAAGACGCATAGTAATGAATTCAATGTTGAAATGAGTTGAATGCCACCTTGATCGTGATTCTTAAAACTACGGATGTGGACACATTTCAAATATCGGTTCTCGGTTCTATCTATTCTTAAGAAAAGAATCGATTAAACAAAGTTGATTCCTTGGAACCGATCGACAATGCTGGTGTTACCATTAGTCGTGCAATGCCTAATTAGTTAATTACTATACATTGATATATTTGCCCAATAATAATTATAATAGAAAAAATAGTGCTAAAGATATTTTTGAATGGATATGTATTTTGGCGGGGGTCTAGCCCTGTTTGTGTTTCTTGGAACGAAAATTTGACGAAATTTCCCAGGTCCAAATTAAATAAACAATACCTTTTGGTATAGAACATTTGTCTTCAAGGAACTACCGCTTAGGAGCTATATTCGTTTAAATGGAAAAAGACATTTGAAACCGCTGGTTTCTCTCAAAAATGTAACATATCGACTCACACCAGCTCTTTTGGTATTACTCGAATTGAAAATTTAGTATCATTTTCTCAGTCAGAAATTTAATGGAGAAAAGCATTTCTCAACCTTCCGTTTAGGAGCTATATTGGTTTGAATGAACTAAGCCACCTTTAAACGGCTATATCCACGATCTATTGTTTTCCCAGTCATGGAGAAATTGATTTTTTTTTTAATTCAAATTCAAATACATTCGTTATCGAAAAATTGAGAAACAAGAATACAATGTAAATAAATGCAGCAAGACTATAACAACAAAGAAGGATCCTAATTAGTAGGATAGACTAGACAAGCATGTCCTTCGGCCTTCAAAAATCGTCACATCCAGGCAGATCTGAAACCACATCTTTCACATTTCAACTTATGCTAGGCGAGCTAACAAATCAGGAGCATTTAACAGTTTCGTGACAACATATCGTGATATGGTTAAAAAATAAAATAAAAACAGAACTTTTCATGATTGCTTGGCTAAGTAGTTATTATCAAATTAGATATCTGGTTTTCTAAAGTTCAATACTCAGTGTTTCTTAAAGTTTTATTAATAATAATATCATATATTTAACTATCCTGAAAAGTAGTTATTGCAATAGCATCATTCCAACGATACTCCAAAATAAAATTTACAAAGATTTTTTTTTTCTTTTTAAGTTGATTCTAATAATTGTCTATTTCTTTAAAATTGTTATTGTAATTTTGAATTGTAAACATAAATTTATTTCATAATTATGTGGTTTAGCTGCTTGATTCTTGAAGAAGTCCACGCCACTTTTCCTATACCTATAAGTTTATGGTTTCCTATTCCTATAAGTTTATGGTCACAGCTATGGTAAAAAAAAAATAATAATAATAATAATAAATAAATAAACGTGATTACCTCTATTCAATTTTACAGTATTTCTCATCAGATATTCTCATCATTTAAAGTTAATTTTTTTAAGTATACGTAAAAAAAGACTAAAGTAGTATCTTTAGTTATTATCATTATTATTTTATTTTTTTAAGCAAGACGAATACAAAGGAATTATTATATCATAAGGGTAGAGTAAAGCTTATAAGAAATAAAGGTATTAAATATAAAAGTGGAATGCCATTAGGTTTTACACGTGTTTAAACCGTGCCATAAGAAGGAATAGAGGGCTGAGTAGAGATCCTTAGGACTACCCCGCACTCGGGGGCGGTGGGAGAGAGGGGGCGGCGGTTTATGCCACCCCACTGGGCGACCTCCTTTATTTTCTTCTTTTATTCTTTACTGTCTCATCTAACACGAATATATTTGGCCTCGTAATAAAGTAGAAAGGGAGCTTCTTTTCTTCCTCACTGAATTACTTCACAAATGGTTATGAAAAGTTATGCTGTTTAAAATTGTTTGAATAAAATTTTATGGTCGACAGGTACCCGAGTTAAATAGAAAAGAAATTTTACTGCTTTATGAGAAGCTGTATAAATATTTCAATCTGCATCGAATTAGGTCACAGTTTAGTATTTATACTGTCGTAAAATATTATGTCGTAACTATTTGGAATAATGGTGTATTTGTTTACGATTTATTGAATTCCATAATTCTGATTTTTATGTTTCGGCTAGTGTCTATTTCTGGTTCAGTTATTACGGAATTGGATTTAATTTTTAATTGTTTCATAATATGTCTCCAACAGAATCCTAAATAATAACCCCATTATACCTTATGCCCCTGACCAATTCCTATTCATTTATAGCATTTTATCACAATCGTTCCTATCATCTTAACTGTTATCTAAAATCTCAATCATTATCAAGTTTCACACTCCCTGATAACCAAACTCCCAAATTAAACAGGTTATGTCTCTAGTGACAAAACTGAGAGAGCAGCGTTGGGATCTCTTTGGGGTTTACCATAAGTTAACCTTAGCATGTTCGTATTTTGAATTCATAACTTTGTTTATCTTTTTACTATAATATTGTTTTTAATTTATTTTATTTCATTTTATATATTGCATAGTTTTTACAGTACATTTTGAATGAATGGATTTATAACCCTCCAAATTAGTTATGGAACTTAATCGTCCTTACGATTGTAATATTAATTTAACAAAGGCTTAAATATATGTATATATGTTATACTCAAACGTATCCGAAATTCTGTGAACAATAACTAATATATCATTTATTATGCCACCCAAAAAACCTTACACATTCTCTTTACCTTACTCAATACCAGTTATATTTTTAAAATTTCATCAAAACCTTTCTAATCATCCAAATTTCCTGACTCATTCCTTAACCAGCAACACAAATAAATATATTTCTCTTAGCAAGTTAAGAAAGCATGTTAAAATTGCACAATGGAATCCTAGTAATGAATATTGTTTCTTCCATGTTAGGAATTTTTGAGGATTAAGTTCTATTAGTTACCACGGTATCACAAACCAGTGACGAACTTTAATATCTTATGGGAAAGACCTGGTTTGTGGGTGATCAACCTGAGTATAAATTTGTAAATATATAAACGTGTTTGTTTATATATATATATTTATATATGTCATATATTTATTTATATATATTTATTTATTTATTTATATATATATATTTATTTATATATATATATATTTATATATGTATTGTTTATATATGTCACCAGCGTGGGAGCCGGTCTTGGCCTGAAGATTAATATAGAGGACCTAGACTCTGTAGAGCGTAAGAGACCTCGAAAAGAAGATCCCAGGCCGCCTCCCGTTATCGTACGCTTTGTGAGGCAAACAGTACGGGATGATCTGGTGCAAAGAAGGAAAGTGAAAAGAGATTTCACCACACGGGAAATTGGCTGGCAAGAAAATGATTCTCACAGGATTTATCTCGGAGAAGAGATGACACCGACCAATAGGCACCTCTACTGGCTGGCTCGTCAGAAGAAATCCACAGGAAAAGTAAAATACGTCTGGTTCGCGGGCGGTAGAGTACGTTGCAGGAAAGACGATGGCCACCCAGTCACTATTATCGACCGGCCCCAGGATCTTGAAGTTTTCATCTGACTTTCCGTTATAGCTCGAGTGAAACTGTTATTCCTTAACATCACTGAAACTAATTGCATGGTATCGTTGACACCTAAATTTGATATCCCCAATATATATATCTCACTAATTTATGCCTACGCTATTATTTTTAATTCATTCTGTAAATTTTTTTTATTTCATTTTATTTTACTGATTTCCAATTTTACATTGCTAATCCACTTTCTGTCACCTTTTCGCACTATATTGGCTTATTTCGTGGTATCGCCTATGCTTACTTTTGAATTTTGCTCTTCTCATACATTCGACTTTCAAATTTTTTCCAACATCAATAGTTGCACATCTTTTTTTTTTTCATTTTATTTTCATAACTTTTCATATTTAGTGGTTACAAAGTTTAAATCTAAATTTTTCATTTATTTAATCAATTTTCAATATACAATGTTCTTTTCTGCTCATTACTCATATAAAAGTTTTTTTTTATTTTTATTTCTTTTTTGTTTTTTTCTCCCAAAACATAAGTGTCTTTTCCTTTACCTTTCTCCAGTATGTCTAGTATCCTAACTACCTGTCACGTCAACTCCCAATCCTTGCCTGCCCATTTTGAAGAATTTTATCAATATTTTTCACATAACTTTTACCATATTATATCTATTTCCGAAACGTGGCTTAAGCCCCACATTCCTTCCTCTTCCGTCTCCCTTCCTGATTACTCTCTTACCCGCCATGACCGGGCTGGCCGGACTGGTGGTGGTGTTGGCATATATGTTCACGATAGCTTAAAAACAAAAATCCTCGATTTCTCTCCCTCATCCATATACCCACACATTAAATACCTTATCCTAGAAATTTCATCTGGCAATCATCACCTACTATACGCTGTGATATATCGCCCTCCTCTTGTTCCGTTCGGTCCTTCCTTCGAATCTTCCTTATTTAACCTTGTTCCTCTCTATTCCAATATTATTATCTCCGGTGACCTCAACACAAATTTCCTTGCTGACTCTAGCGATAAGCGTTACTTAGATAACTTGTTCTATTCCCTCCGTCTTTTCATTGTACCTTTCGCTCCTACCCACCATTCCCGCTGGTCCGATACATGGTTAGACCTATATATCATAGATTCTCAAAAAAACCTCCTTTCCTCCTCCCAATGTCCTGTGTCCTTCCTATCCTGCCATGACCTAATCCAAATATCCTATGATTTCCAAACCCATCAGCTTCCTACTAAAACCATAACATACCGCAACCTTGACGCCCTTGACCGCGATAGTATCCTACCTCTCCTCGAAACCTTAGATTGGTGTGGAGTCTACTCAACCTCTTCCATTGACACCATGGTGGAAATCCTCACAACCAATCTCCTTACTATCCTCGATACCTACGCTCCGCTCAAAACCTCCACCTTTCGCCGTCGGCCTGCACCATGGATGTCTAAAGAAATTAAAGATCTGCAGAGAAAGCGTGAAGCTGCACGAAGACGATTTAGACGAACGAGACTCACGGACGACTATCAAGCATTTAAAGTACTCCGTAACCTGGTGCAAGTAAGAATCCGACGGGCGAAATCTTCCTATTTCCATGAAGCCCTATTGTCCTCTTCCGACTCCAAGTCAAAATGGCAACTCCTTCGAAAACTCTCCCTCTATAATCCCTCCGGATCCTCAACCTCATCCAACTTCCCAATTTTACCTAATGACCTAAACACCTATTTCGTTTCATCTGCTCTCACCTCTCCTTCCCCTTATACCAGTTTCTCCTCTGAAGTACCTTTCAATGACAATGAATTTTATTTTTCCTACATTACTCCTACAGAAATTATCTCCTCTATCATAAAATCTCATACCAATTCCATAGGCCCAGATGGTATCCCCGTTAAACTAATAAAATTATGCCTCCCAGAAATTTTACCGGTCCTTGTCCACATCTATAACTTTTCCCTTCAAAACGCCATATTTCCTACTCCCTGGAAAAAAGCTATTGTCCATCCCATCAACAAAATTCCTAATCCCACCGAACCTTCAGATTATCGCCCAATCTCCATCCTTTCAAACCTTTCAAAACCCTTAGAACGACTGGTACAATCCCAAATTTCCTATTTCCTTGAAGGTTCCCATTTGCTCGACCCTTTCCAATCTGGTTTCCGTCCTGGTTATTCCACACAGTCTGCACTAACCAAAATCATAAGCGATATCCATGCCGCCATAGACGAAAAAAAAAAAACTGACCGTCCTGATACTCCTAGATTTCTCCAAAGCTTTTGATTCCATTGATCATTGTATCCTTTTTTCCAAATTAAAAGCTTTAAAATTTTCCAATAGCACAATCCATTGGTTCCAGTTTTTCCTCCTCTCCGACCGCACTCAAGCAGTATCCATCCCTAATCAACCCTTATCCGATTTCCTAGCCCTCTCTTCCGGAGTAGCCCAAGGTTCCAGCATTTCGCCTCTCCTCTTCAACTCCTACATTAATGATCTCCCCCAGTCAATTTTTCATTGTTCCCACCACCTTTATGCAGACGACTCCCAGATATATTTATCCTTTCCTCCTACTGAATTATATGAAGCTTTTTCTAAGATTCAGGAAGACCTCAATAGAATCAGTGCTTGGGCCAACCTGCATCATTTAAAGTTAAATGCTGGAAAAACTCAAGCTATTATAATCGGCTCAAATCCCCTTCTCAGATCCATCTCCGATTTTCCTACCCTAATCCTGAATAATCAACCTATCACCTTCTGTTCCTCCGCTAAAAACCTAGGAATCATTATTGACCAAAACCTTTCCTGGAAGCCTCAAATCGCCCAAATAGCCCGTAAATCAATAGGAATCCTCAAATTATTTCATCGTTCCCGCCATTCTCTTCCTCAATCCACACGAAAACTCCTAGTTTCCTCATTCATTTTTCCTCAGTTTGACTACGGGTGTGTGGTGTATGGGGGCCTCTCGATGGGGCTCCGGGACAGATTACAACGTATCATGAACAGTTTTATCAGATTTGTATTCGGAGCCCCGAGACGTTCCCATGTATCTCACCTCTACACTGCCCTGGAGTGGCTCAATCCATCCTCCCGTAGACAATATTTCCTGGGCACCTTCCTGTACCATGCCATTAATAACCATTGCCCACCCTACATCTGTAACCTATTGATATTCAAGTCTTCCGTCCACTCCCAACTCACAACAAGATCACGTTCCTCTGACCTATATACTCCTTTCCATCGAACAGCATTATACCAACACTCCTTCCAAGCTCGATCCTCTATCCTCTGGAACTCGATCCCTCCTGAAATTAGACATGCTTCTTCCTTAAATTCACTCAAAACTCTTCTATTCCGATATCTCCTTAAATCCCAGTTACAGCCCGCCAATATGAGTGATAATTGAAAGTCAGTTAATCAAATTAAGCATATCCGATGCCGATGAGTTTGCTTCAATGAGTATATCATTATATAAATTTAAATTCGTTTCTCCAACAGTTGTTTCTGTTCTGTTTTTTTCTCTTATAAATTATTGTTATTATTTCTTTCCTTTTTCTTCTAACTGATAAAGTGCTATTATCAATTGTATATATATTACCTTTTAGATATTTTGTCATATTATCATTCAAATAGGTCTTATTATTTTTCTTCTCTTATATCTTTTCCTTTCTTTTCACTATATTTATTTTATTTAATTACTTTTTTTTTTTTTATTTCTTTTTATTTCTGAACGCACTGTAATTATTCTATTAGCATATTGTTATTATTATTTTTTTTTTTTTTTTTTTTTTTTTTTTTTTTTTTTTTTTTTTTTTTTTTCTCTCTCTCTTCTTTTCTCATGTATATATTTATCACAAAGTTCTATTTTCAATTGTATATTCATATATTACCTTTTATACTTATTATTGTCCATTTGAAATTAAGATAGCCAGACTATTGTACAACTTATTATACATGTCTGTTATTCTTAGGGGACAATTTGTCCCAGAATAAAGATTTTTTTTTTCATTTCATTTCATTTCATTTCATTTCATTTCATTTCATTTATATATGTATATATATATATATATATATATATATTTTTTTTTTTTAATAAGAAATTTTAGTTGACTGTTTAGAAAAATAAGAACAAGATAGTTTGGGATGCAGTTATGAGAAAGAAAAAAACACGCGAGCTATCGTTCGGTTCTTCCTGACTTCATTGACAGTTGTATAACTTTTTTATATTACTTGTACGAGGTGTGATCAAAAAGTTCCAGGAAAGAATTTTTATACATTTATTCATAAAACATACAGGTTATTCAAATTTGTCTCCTTCGAAGTACTCCCCTTGGGAAGCTACACACTTTTCCCACCGGTGTTTCCACTGATCAAAGGCCCCAGAAAACTCTTCTTTTGTAAAGGTGTTTAGCAGCTCCGTTGTTTTTTCTTTAATTTCGTCAACTGTTTGAAATCTTCGTCCTTTCAGCTTCGGGAAAAGAAAAAAGTCGGCTGGAGCCAGGTCAGGTGAGTAGGGGGGCTGAGGAATGACAGTCATTGCGTTTTTTACACAAACGTTACGGATAACTAATACAGAGTGAACAGGAGCATTTTCATGGTGAAGGACCCAATCACCACTTTGCCACAGCTCAGGTCTCTTTCTTCTCACAGCAACATCAAAAAGGTTTCAGAAAACGTTTTGTTCAGTTTCACACAAACACGTTGCTCTTCTTTTACATTCATTTTCATAAAATAGCCAAACTCTATAAAACTAACCTCAAACAAACTGTGCTAATGTTACTTTCAGTGATGTTATGATTGATCTGCAAACACAGCTGTGTTCCTGTTGAGTCAGGCAATACAATGCTGCCAACCGCATCGCTGTGAGACATTGCATTCTCATAGTATATAAAAAGTCCTGGAACTTTTTGATCACACCTCGTATAAGTTTTTTCCTCCACCTCACTGCATTTATCACCATATTTCATTTAAATTTTCTTATTTACTTTTTGTATAATTATTATAACATGATTTTCTTGTTTGGTTAATTTATAGATATATTATTATTATTTATTTGGCAAGTATTTAAGCAGTGACTTTGTACATAGAAAACTATTACTTTTTGTCCTGAATAGTGAAAGATTGTAATATTCGTAAAAATAAAAGAATCAAAAGAAAAAAGTATCATTTTTTTTTTTTTTTTTTTTTTTTTTTTTTTTTTTTTTTTTTTTTTTTTTTTTTTTTTTTTTTTTTTTTTTTTTTTTTTTTTTTTTTTTTTTTTTACAGAAAAATTAATTTGATAGGTTCATCATAAGAATGTATTTCATGAATTTTCTCTAACATCATCCATCCAGTATCAGATAATGACAATTAGTGAATGGTTCCATAAGTTTAATATTTTCTTTATTTAAGTATTTTGGGAACACGATCACTCAGCACTAGCTTTCACGTCTTGATATGAAGTGACGAAATAGTATTTTAGTATATCCATGATTCAACTTGGATTTATTCTCGACGAGTGTATAAGTCTTTGTAATACTTCATAAAGTGTGTTTTTCTTATCATGAGGTATGGTCTTGTCAACCCAGTTTCAAGATTGCCGATTCAAATTCAAATCATAATACTATTTTCTCCAAACCACTGCTCTCTTCAGAACCCTCTTAAAATACACCTTGGTGCAGTAAAAGAAGCAGAATCATCATAATGAAGAATAAATCGAAACTTTTGTTAGACATAGGGGCTTGAAAAAAAAAAAAAAAAAAAAAAAAAAATATCATGAGGTTCAAAAACTCTAGTGAGCCCCATCACTAGATAGTGACTCATAATACTATTTTCTCCAAACCACTGCTCTCTTCAGAACCCTCTTAAAATGCACCTTGGTGCAGTAAAAGAAGCAGAATCATCATAATGAAGAATGAATCAAAACTTTTGTAAAAAAAAAAAAAAAAAAAAAAAAAAAAAAAATCATGAGGTTAGCTCCAAATTTTATGAGATAAATCTTTTGCGAGTATGGTTTGTAACTTGTGGGTGTATTTAATCCTGTATATCTCTTAAGTATTTCAGATTACATATGTTATGTATGTTTAGTTTAATTGATAAATAATTTTACAATGGATATTTGTATTCCCCCTTTGCGGGGATACGATTATAAGTATCCGTGTTTACCATATGTACTGTGAGGAATTTCAATATCGATCTCAAAAAGATACCGCTTAATTTTAAAGGTGGACCCGTAACTTTTATTATTTTAATTATCATATTGGGTATAAATAGGAGATGTTCATGCCTTTTTTTTTGTAAATTATAACGTTAATAGCCGATTAAGGTATGTTAAAATTCAAATAAAATCCTGATTAAATAAAAGTCTGCCTAAATACATCTGTTGAAATATAAATATATATTACGATGATGTTTAAATGTAAATTTGTTCAAGCATAAATCATATAATATCCTGATATGTAATTCATTTTGCTGTTTTTATAAAATCGTTTTAACTTTAATATAATATAGAAAGTCGGAAAATAGGGGGTCATTTTTCCTCTGTATACCTCCCATACATCTTATTTATGTTGCTTCATATATTATTTTATTCATTTTTTCTTCATTTTATCTAGTAACTTTCAAAGAAATTAAATCAGTTTCTTTTCAGCACCTTCTGAAATATCCTCTTTTAAACTGCCATATCCTTTCACTTCTCCTGCATACTTTTTATAATGTACCAATTTATATTTTTACTAACGAATCAGTTGAGTACCGCTCAGATATAGAAACGAAAGTAGTTACATACAAGTTTCGATTAGAAAGCAAACTTTTATGTGAATCCACCTGCACTCGATTGCAGTTTCAGGGAGAGATTTGGGTAAAATTTATTTTCAATTGAATATGAATTAATTAATTAATGTATAAATATATATTAAATTTATCTTAATAAATCACATTTGGATGGGTTGTGGAAATATCTAGTATATTTTTTTTTTAAATTTAAATTCAATATCTATGTTTAGTATAATTTTGTGTCCATGACATGTTAAATTATTTTTTTATTTATTTATCCAGTTACTGAAATTATATTATTGTCGGAATATAATGGGAAGCAAGTTTAGAGACTAGTGGATTTGAATGGTTATGGAGTTGAAGGAGTATTGCTAAATCAGCAACATATGGATCATTTAGGTCTTTATGGATAAGTTTATTTTTGACAAAATAAAGAGGATTTTGGATTTGAAGTATTGGATACGAGATGAGTTAGATGGTTTAGTGAAGCCCCAGATTTCAAGTCTATATAGATCTAATTACTGTCAAGTAATTGAGTTTTTTTGCAATTAATCTGCATATTAGAGCGTTTGTCTAGTAAATGTTGAAGTCGAAAACGACGTCTTGTCTTTTAAGACATATGCGGATTCTAAGTTAAACGTTTGTCCAGATGGAGTCCTAAGTAGCGATGGGTAAAATTTAATATGTTAAATCATAGAAGACAAGACTAGTCGATGCTAAAAAGACAAGAAAATATCCCTCAGTCCTTTGAATTGATCAATTATTTTCCACTTGCAAAGGATTGTTTCTTATGAGAATAGGATTAAGTATTAAATATTTATTATCAGTTCTAAAAACATGCCAATATTCAAAACATCAGCAATTCGAAATATATATTATATTTATTACATTAAAATAAAAATGATGTGAAGATGGTTCAGGGGCAGCCAATGATAATAACATATATATCAGGATACTATTTTAAGATCTGCCAGAATCTAAAGATATTTGACCACCGAAGTATATTCCACCATTGCTGTATTTTTTTTTTAAATTGATAAAACATTTTCGTTTTTTAAAATAAATTACTTACTCGCTGGCTCTACTAATCGGTTTGACCCTCAGCCTTCCGAATTATCTCCTTCCATTTCTCACCTGCAGCTAGTCTTCTAGTTCCGAACTCTCGCCACTTCTTTCTTCCAACGGCTTCTTGGTCTTTCCCCTCTTCTCTTCCTCTCAAATATTACCATATCCAGCATTTTCTTCTAAGTTCTGCTCATGTTGAAATCTGTAATTTTGGCATTCATTTTACTCTCCATCTTCCATCAACCCTTATTGCACCATATATTCTTCTTATTATTTATCTTTCGAAAAACTGTATTCGCAGGCAATCCGCCGCGGACACCAGGTTTCTGGTCCATAGGTGATCACAGGTATAAAGAATGAGCGATAAATTTTATAATTTGTTCTCCTCTAACGAATTTCGGATTTGAACCCTGTTCCAGTCATTATTCTATTCTGTATTTCAGGGCTAATCTTATTCTAACTATTTTGTGATGAATCTAAATACACGAAATTCCGCACACTTTCAAATCTGGTCCCGAAAAACGATATATTTGATTTCGTTTTATTAGTATCTGGCAAAACCAACAAATACTTAGTTTAATCATGGCTCAAGATAAGACGTACCGACCTTTTTTTTTTTTTAGTAGGACACCCTTTCTTAATAATCTTTCACACTTTGGCTGTTTTAATATCAATTCGTCGGGAGGTTGGCGAGTCTCTCGACCCTATCAACCCCTAGAATGATTTACTAAGTTGGTTCAATATAGAACCGTAGTGGTGGGGTTTAAGAGATGCCCATGCATTACGCCCAAAGCCACTGAATACTATCCTTATTCCCACTTACTGGCTAGGTTGGACTGCTTTTTCCCCTTTAATTTCCAGGCCACACAGGGTTTATTTGCCTGGACTACAGTGTTTTTTCCTGCAAACAACAAGCAGTTTGGCGAAGCCTAATTATTTCTTGGGCATTTAGAATAATTTTTTGGATTTGAAACTTTGTTCGTAGGGAAACGATTATCTAGGCAAAGAGAATATTTTTAGAGAAAATTATTTTTTTTTTTTAAATCGTTCACTGGATGGAAAATTTTATATTTTTCAAGATTAATTAGGTTGATCTATCGTGATTTTTCCCCAGACCCTTCATTTGTATTCATTATGTTCCATATTTGAGCGCAATTTGAACTATTCTGGAAAAAATGAAATTAACGAAAATCATAGCTGAAGTGAATCTTGTGGGTAATAACTGACGGAATTGATTTCTAAATAATATTAAACAAACATTTTTCTTTCAATGTCAGAATGAGTTGTGTAACGAGGGTGTAGTATATTTACCTGCTATGATGAAGTTCTCTTGCATGATATGAGCTAATTTGAATTTTAGTTTTATAATAGTATGTTTACACATATGCAGTTTAAACAGCAGAAAAAAAAAAAAAAAAAAAAAAAAAAAAAAAAAAAAAAAAAAACAAAAAAAAAAAAAAAAAAGAAAAAAAAAAAAAAAAAAAAAAAAAGAAAAAAAAAAAAAAAAAAAAAAAAAAAAAAAAAAAAAAAAAAAAAAAAAAAAAAAAAAAAAAAAAAAACAATAAAAGAAAAAAAAAATCGAATGTCATATGTTTTATAATAGCATCTGATTACATAAATTATTTTATTAAAACTTAAAGCTTGTCAGGTTATTACTTACAACAATTATATTATACTAACAGTGGCTTAGCCACCAATAAAAAATGCCCGATGAAAGGCTGCGAAAAAGAATTATGTTTGAAAAAATATTGAGAAATAGATCAAGGGCTTGAAAAGCCCGGGATTGGGAAGTCGATTTTAAAGGCGAAGGGCCCAACTAGGGCTATATGCTATATAAATAAGTAATAATAAATAGACAAAAGAATTTTTGGGAGTGGGTTCACAGAATAAATCTCGAATTCCAACTCAGGACAAAAAATTAAAATAGGTTGCCTAACTACTATACTATCCGATATGTTTTTCCAACGTAGCTTTGATCGCCCAACTCGTCTGGTACCATACATTCGCTCTGACAGAAATTTTGTTGATACTTCGTTTGGGTCCATTATTGCAACATGACCAGCCTACCGAAGTCTTGATCTCTATACAATTATATCCACATACACATATTTTGACATTGCACCTAATCTGACATCAATAAATAATAAACTAGTGTATATTCACCAAAGAAGTTTTCAACAGAACATCAGAAGGATCTTCTGGTAGTCCAACATTAAGAGCCATATGTATGTACTTATCGAATGATTGTTCTATATCGTCTTCCTTTAGAGCCCGTGGATAATGCATGATATCGTAAATATGTTGTATAGAAAAAAAAATCCAGTTTTTTTTATCCAGAAATCTAAAAATTGAAACAATTATTTAGCTTCAAACAAATAATGAATTTGTTTATACATTCATGAATGTTGCAATGAAGCAACTCATAGATATGTAGGTACCTGAAATACTGCTTCCATATAAAACTAAATACTTACATATGTTACTCTACGGAGCAGAAAGCTGGACAGTCCTGGATAAGTATTGAAACAGGTTCCTCTGAATAGACGAAAACTGGAAGAGTTATACCAATTACTAAAAACAACTTTGCAGTGTAAAGTGGTTGGGTTAAGTAACCTGAATGAGCAATGAAGAGAAAACAATAGAGACTAGACCAAGAGGATAGCACCCACCTGGATGACAAAGTATGATGTTCTATGTTCTATTCCTCGACTCCCAGGATCTTCCCAGCATTCTCTGATGCGCCGTCGATCATCGAAAACAGGGTCTTCCACTAATTCTGGTCGTGTGTATATCCTCACTTCTTCATTTTATTAAGACATACGAGCAATATTGCTGCCCCACGTCAGTGTTCCCAGTCTGATGTGTGTCACTATGTCTGATCCACCTAGAAGGTTATTCTTGATTTATTCCTCTGTTCAGGACAGCTAAGCCTGTCCGACTCTTTTAGGTACAGAAATATGCCGCAGAATTCTTCTTTCGAAAACTCTTATGCTTCGTTTGTCCAATCGAGAGACTACCCATGAATCCGACCCGATGTTATTAATTGTCTTATCAGTCATAATTACAACCTGGTAGTTCTACTTAGAAATTTACTTCTGACGTATCTATCCATTCCATAATAACATTGGTTGGCAGTGAGTTTTTCCCTCTCGATTTCTTTTGAGGTATCATTGTCTGCAGTTACAATTACCCCCGTGGAAATATGTGAAATACACAATAGATCTAAGCTTAAAACATAAGAGCTCAGGATCAAATAGTCTTAAATTTCAAAAGAAGCTACAAGAATATTCAGACCACGACATAATATATACTAAAGGATCGAAAAAAAAAAAAAAAAAAAAAAAATGAATTCGTTGGTTTTGCAATAATTATGAATGGGACACCCCACAAATATAAATTGCCCTCTTATTTAACAATACACACTGCAGAACTGCAAGCGATTTCTACAGCTCTTTACTCATCCGTCAAAAGTGCAAATTCAAAAATATTAATTTGTACTGATTCAATGTCGCTCAGCACTTCACAGTATAGCTAATTTTTGCAAAACTAGCCACACAATTGACAGGATCCATAGTCATTTGGAAATATTAAAATACCATAAAAAGAACGTAACCTTCCTCTGGACCCCAGGACACTCCGGAATTCCTGGAAATTAAACAGCGGATAAAGCTGCCAAAGAAGCTACTATGATGAATACCGCACCACTTAAAATATATGAACCAAATGATGTTAAAGCGTTTTTGAAGAACAGAGTAAAAACAAAGTGGGAAATCATGTGGTTCGAAACTCCACTGACGAACAAACTAAGAAATATTAAAAAAAAGTACGAAGCAGTGGGCAATTGCTATAAGAGGTAACAGAAGAGAAGAAGTTGTTACAACAAGGCTGAGGGTCGGATATTCTAACCTGACTCACGCATATTTAATCACAAAAGAGGCCCAACCACATTGTGAAAGATGTCAGTCACCAGTACCTATTACACACATAATAGAAGATTGCACATTATTACAAGAGTTAAAAAAAAAAAAAAAAAAGAATAATCCGATCCACAGAACTTGCTCTAGGAGACTCTAGAAATTCAATAAACAAAATTATAAATCAAGTAGATAAACACTAGCTTGAAACTTGCTCAAACTGAATAGATCTTCCGCGGGACTAAATGTGCTTGTCTCCTATATTTCGTATTTGTTTCATAAACGCATAGTCGTTTTCGTCCGGCTGATTCCTGAAGAACCCGGAAGTAAATAGAATTACCAAATAAATGATGTTATAATATCATTCCTATTACTATGAGATTTCACTATTGTACATGATGAGAACCTTAAAATGGAATATAATCCGGAATCATTTAGTATCCAGTGAAATCTAGTCTCGAATTGGTATTGGAGGTAATTTTTCTGTTTTACCTTATAAAGTATTAAGAAATTTCGTTTCCTTTTGCTGCTAAATATATATATATATATATATATATATATATATATATATATATATATATATATATATATATATTGATAAAAACTGACAAGGAGTTAGTAAGTAATAGATGGGCAGCATGGAGTTTAAATGGGAATCTTATTAATTCTGAATAGATACAACTAAAATTTTATTTTCATCAGTATTCGTATCATTGAATGAAATGAAATGAATGAATGAATGAAAAAATAATCTTTATTCTGGGACGTATTGTCCCCTAAGAATAACAAAATTGTATCATAAAGTAGTACAATTGTCTGGCATATATAATTTCATACAAAGGTATTTATAAATGAGGAACAAGAGACATGCAAATACAGTTAAGTAAATAATTGTATAAATAGCTTTAGTAAATAAGATAACATAAGAAGGATAAATGAAATAATAAAAAAAAAAAAAAAATAAATAAATAACCCTGAGAAAATGAGAAAAGATATATACAGAGAATGAACTATGTCTATATGTCCATTAGATGAAGAAAATATTTACAGAGATTACGATATATACTTAAATACACTGCACTCATTCACCTATATACCTATACACATAACCATACACATATAAATTGTCGATAGATAAAATTTCTATGTTTAGGAAAAACATTTAAAGTTAAAAAATAAAAAAGAATTTTTATAAAAAAAAATAGATAGAATGATTATTTACCAATATGGAACTAATAAAAGATTGTTATTATATGAAAGACAATTTATGAGTCAATTCACCGATATCAAATTTATTCGATTTAACCCTATTTGATAGTAATTAATGTTCATATTGACTGGCATCTGACTGGGATAAGAGGAGATATTGGAAAAGGAGTGTTTTAAATGAGCTTAAGGAAGGGGCATGTCTTATTTCAGGTGGGAGAGTGTTCCAGAGGGTAGTGGATCGGGCTAGGAAGGAATGCTGGTATAATGTTGTTCTATGGAAAGGCAAGTATAGGTCAGAGAAACGAGATATTGTTGTGAATCGGGAATAGAAGGAAGACTTAAATTTTAACAGATCATAAATGTAGGATGGGCGATGGTAATAAATGGCTTGATAAAGAATGAACCTAGGAAGTATGATTTGCGGGTGGATGGGTAGAGCCACTTCAAGTCCAAGTACAGATGTGAGACATGGGAACGCCTCGGGGTTCCAAGAACAAATCGAACGAAGCAATTCATAATTCGTTTTAACCTCTCTCGGAGACCCACAGAGAGGCCCCCAAACACCACGCAGCCATAGTCAAAGAGAGGAAAGATGAGCGAGGAAACTAGGAGTTTGCGAGTGGCTTGGGGGAGGAAATGACGGGCACGATTGAATAGCTTCAGGGTTCCAATTGAATTTCTGGATATTTGGGCAATTTGAGGCTTCCAGGAAAGGTTTTGGTCGAAGATGATTCCTAAATTTTTGACGGAGGAGCAAAAGGTAATAGGCTGATTACTTAGGTTTAGAGAGGGATAATAGGAGTTTGATCTGAGAAGGTGACTTGAGCCGATAACTATTGCCTGGGTTTTATTTGCGCTTAACTTTAAGTTATTCAAATTTGCCCAGGTACAGATACTGTCAAGGTCATCCTGAATCTTGGAGAAAGCATCAAGGATTTCGGCAGGGGAAAAGGATAAATATATTTGACAGTCATCTGCATAAAGGTGGTGGGAGCAGTGTAGAATTGACTGATGCAGATCGTTAATGTAGGAATTAAAGAGGAGAGGTGATATGCTGGAGCCCTGGGCTACACCAGAGGAAAGAGGTAGGAAGTCTGACAAGGGTTGGTTAGGGATTGATACTGCTTGGGTACGGTTGGAGAGGAAAGAATGGAACCACTGGATAGAGCTGTTAGAAAAGTTTAAAGATTTAAGTTTTGAAAATAGGATAGAATGATCAATGGAATCAAAAGCCTTGGAAAAATCGAGGAGTATAAGGACGGTTAGTTTTTTTTTTTTCTATTGCGGCATGGATATCACTGGTGATTTTGATTAGTGCGGATTGGGTAGAATAACCAGGACGAAAACCAGATTGAAGGGGATCGAGTAGAAGAAAATCTTCCAGGAAGCTGGATAATTGGGATTGCACCAAACGTTCTAATGGTTTTGAGAGGTTTGAAAGGATAGAGATCGGACGAAAGTCTGCAGGACAGGTAGGGTTGGAAATTTTATTGATAGGATGAACAATGGCTTTTTTCCAGGAGGTAGGAAATACGGAGTTTTGAAGGGAGAAATTATAGATGAATAGAAGGATCGGCGTAAGTTCTGGGAGGCATAATTTTATAAGTTTATTTGGGATACCATCTGGACCAAGGGAGTTGGTGTGGGATTTCATGACAGAGGAAATTATATCAGAAGGGGTAATGTAGGAAAAATAAAAATTATTTGCATTGAATGGTGTATTGGGTAAGATACTGGCTGAGTGGAAGGGGGGAGTGGTTAGAGATGGCGATACAAAATAGGTGTTTAGGTCGTTCGGTGAAACTGGGAAATTGGTCGAGGTTGAAGATCCGGAGGGATTATGGAGGGAAAGTTTGCGAAGGAGCTGCCATTTTGTTTTAGGATCGGGAGCAGACCGAAAGGCTTCATGGAAGTAGGAAGATTTTGCACGCCGGATTTTTGTTTGTACCAGGTTGCGGAGCACTTTGAACGTTAGATAATCTTCCGCAAGTCTCGTCCTTTGAATCTTCTTCTTGCTGCCTCACGCTTTCGCTGGAGATCTTTGATTTCTTGAGACAACCAAGGTGCAGGCCGGCGACGAAAGGTGGAGGTTTTAAGTGGAGCAAATGTATCGAGGATTTTGAGGAGATTAGTTGTGAGGATTTCAACCATGGAGTCTATGGAAGAGGTGGTGTAGATCTCACTCCAGTCTAAGGCTTCAAGGAATGGTAAGATATTATCACGGTTGAGGGCATCAAGGTTGCGGAAGGTAATGGTTCTAGAAAGGACCGGAGGGGTTCGGAAGTCATAGGATATTTGGATTAGGTCATGGCAGGATAGAAAAGACACAGGACATTGGGAGGAGGACAGGAGATTTTGTTGTGAATCGATAATATAAAGGTCTAACCATGAGTCAGACCAGCGGGAATGATGAGTAGGAGAAAAAGGAACGATAAAAAGGTGAAGGGAATAAATCAAGTTATCCAGGTAACGTTTGTTGTTGGAGTCGGAAAGAAGATTTGTGTTGAAATCACCCGCAATAATGATTTTGGGATAGAGAGGAACTAGGTTAAATAAGGAGGATTCAAAGGACAGATCGAAAGGTACAAGAGGAGGACGGTATACAACTCCATAAAGTAGATGCTGGGTACCAGCAGAAATTTCAATGAATAAGTACTCTATGTGAGGTTGTACGGATGAGGGAGAGAAATCAAGAATTCTTGTCTTTAGGCTGTCATGCACATAGATTCCTACTCCACCGCCAGTCCGGTCGGCCCGGTCATGGCGGGTAAGGGAATAGTTTTGAAGGAATACGGAAGAGGACGGAATGTAGGGTTTAAGCCAGGTTTCGGAAATGGATATGATGTGGAAAAAATTTTGACTAAAGTATTGTTGGAATTCGTCAAAGTGAGCTGGTAAGGATTGGGAGTTAACGTGACAGGCTGTTAGGATACTAGACATACTGTAGAGAGGTAAAGGAAGATGCTATAGGATTTAGGAAACAGACGTTGTAATTAGAGTAAATAAATAAATATATATTTAGTACCAACTTAAGAAATTTTGCTAAATGAATAGAAACAATGTTTCTTTTTTCTTTATATGGAAGGTTGATGCTATGTCTGAAATGAAATAGTGGATGCCAAGAATAGAAAAAAAATAAACTTTTTAGTTGAGATAAAAAAACGAGAAACGATAATGTGAGGTGGTTACATAGATATATAAATACATGAATATATATAATAATGAAACAAAACATCCTAAATAGTGATATATGAACGACAGTGAATAACCGAAGATAGTAAGATGCAGTGTGACCTAAATAAGTAAAACACACATTAGTTGCGATTAGCCAGCGAAAAAAAAAAAAAAAAAAACGATAATGTGAAGTGGTTATGCACGTATATGAATGCACAATTGCATATAATAGTAAGGTATAACGAAGTAAAAACGCAATGAATAACCGACAGTACATAAACAGAGATAATTAGATGCAATAAAACTTAAATAACTAAAAGAACATTCTAGTTGTATTAAGCAAGCTAAAAAAGATAATGTGGAGTGGTTACATATATATATAAATATATAATCGCATGTATTAATGAGAAATGAGAGCATGAATCGAAGTGCATAAACACCAGTAAATAACCGAGATAACAAGATGCAGTGAAATACAAACATATAAAGAAACTTTCTAGTTGTAATAAGCATGCAAAAAACGATAATGAGCAATGGTTATAAAGAAATATAAATACAAAATATAAATAATAAAGAGATATAAAATCATCAACCGTAATAAATAAGCTATAATAAATAAACTCTGATAATGTGATGCAGTAAAACGTAAATAAATAAAAAAAAAACACAGAAATAATAACCTTGTATCCAAAAATAAAAATTATCTTCTAGGGTAGAAATGGTAGATGAACAATAAGACCAATTACAGTGTTCAATAGCATAAAGTTTGAAAGACAGAGAGGGCGCAAGAAGGTAATGCAATCTAAAAAGTCAGCCGAAAATCTCCAGGTCCTGGCTCTGATCAATGAAAATCACTGGCTGGCCATCATCTTTACGACAGCGGACTCGTCCACCCGCGAACCACACATATTTTAATTTGCCGGCAGATCTCTTCTGACGGGCGAGCCAATACAAATGCCTGTTGGTCGGGGTCATTTCTTCACTGAGATATATCCGGTGGGAGTCGTTCTCCTGCCAGCCGATATCCCGCGTTGAGAAATCCCGCTTCACTCTTCTTTTTTGTATTAACTCATTCCTGAGCGTCTGCCTGACAAAGCGAGCGATCACAGGAGGAGGTCGAGGGTCATCTTTTCTGGGCCGCCGGCGTTCCACCAGGTCGAGGTCCTCAATATTTAATTTAATACCGAGCCCTGCACCTATACTCGACACCAAAGCTGAAGGGGTCTCTCCTGAACGTACCGGGATGCCTCGAATTTCCAGAGAACTTCTAAGTAGGCCCTGTTCTGCTTTATTTACTCTTATCTCCAGATGGCCCACTTTTGTGTTTAATTTTTTATTTTCATTGAATAATTCTTCGATGAATTTATTTTGTCCTTCGATATGACTTTCGATTTTTGAAAGTCTTTCGCTTAAATCAAAAGTAAGCTCTCCGTATTTATCTAGTGAATTTTTCATACACTTAATTTCTTCTTTAACTGAGGCACCTATGCGATTTACCGCGGCAAGTACCTCAGATACAGTCGGTTCTGGAGATTTCTCTGTGCCTGGGTTGATTTTTTTTCCCCAAATCACATAGATGACAAAGCCATGACCTCTTTGTGCTTTTTATGGCATCTATATCATTTTCTGAAAGATTAAAGCATCTTCCATGATAGATTACTTTGCATTTGGTGCATGTAATATTATATTTATCCTCCCTGCTTATTAGACCTTCACATTTAGAGCAAATCACCATTTTGTCTTTTAAAATATTTAAATTAACAATTATTGAGGTGAATGACTTAGATGTTATTTATTTACTCACGGGAGTATTAATACCATATTCTGCACAAATGTCATTATTTCTTCCCGGTTGTACGATTATAAGTTTTCCAATCAGCATCAGAAATATTGCCAAAGGGAATAAATGACGGTTGCGGAGGCTGTATATGTAGAAGATGGAGGTAAATAATCGAAGGTAGCTAGCGGGCTGAATAAATAACGAAGAGAAGCTAATCTGTTAATTAGGCTGTGTTAGACCCCCGGAGCAGCTGGACGGGGACCTCACACCATTCCCCTCCCCCCCTCCCACCCCCTCCACATTTACATCTATAATAAATCACATTTAAATATTCCAACCAGGGCCGAATTAATCAGCTACCGGTTTAAGAACCCTTCTTATTAACTTGAGCAATTTTTTTCTTTTGAACATTGCTTTGGGATTTTTTTTTAAATTTAATTTACTTATTTTTTATAATAATAAGTTTTCCAGACAGCTACTTTGCAAACGTTCTCCGTGTCTGGGTTTTACTAATGACCAAGTATCGGTTCTTTTTTTTTCGCTCTCAAATTATCGTTTCCAGCATTTCTTGTCGAGATAAAAGTATCTCACTGTATCTGGAAACTGATCAAGCTCTCCTTAGTTTTCCTGAAGTCATTAATTCATTTCCTGACCTGTTGTTTATTTATAAAAGAATGATTTTTCATTTCAACTTCAATTACATACCAGACTTAAAAAAAAAACTGCTCGTCGTTTCCGACTACTTCAACGTTTACTAGACGAGTGTTTAAAGCTCCCAATAAATTATAAAAGACTCATTTACATAAAAATAAATTACATCCATTTGAACATACGGAGTAAGTATTTAACCGATACAACTTAAAATCCTTCCGTAAAATCCTCACGCTCCTTATTCCAGATACTTTTGGTAATAAGCAAACCAGATACCTATTTTTTCATAGTAAACTCCAAACCCACTCGAATCCACTGAACTACCAACTTGCCTCACAATACATTTCTGATAATCCTCCGAGGCGTCTGAAAAGATGGTCAAGAAATCTTCCAATACAGAACTTCTATGAAAGTGCTACTAGTGAGTAGTTCTTTACACGTTATTGTAATTATTTTCATCAAATTTATATGTTTTATGTAATGTGTACTGTTGTATATTTCAATAAAATTTATATAATACATATATTAAATAATAATAAAAGTACAAGAAAAACAACCTTAATGTACCTTGACCTTTGCCGATGTCCTCTCTTTAATGGCTGAAGATATTGAAGAGGCTTCACACATCCTACAAAGCCTGTACAGTGTAGATTTTAAGATGGCTTTGAAGATCAACATTCCCCTCTACGATTCCTAGAAGACACCACTATACGGAATGTACCTGCAGTGAAAATATCTAGGAGAATGGATCTTTGCAAACCAGAGCTAGAACCTAGCCAAAGACACCAGATGCACCAAGTCTAAAAGAGCCTATCACTCCTGCCGAGATATTTACTCGTCCAAATGCCTCTCCAATAATCTCAAACTAAGACACTACAACTCAGTAATAAAACCATCTGTTCTGTATTCCTCCGAGTGCCTTGTAATGGCCCGAAGGGCTAACTCTGAAAGCTGGAAATCAAGGAGAGGAAAAACCCAAGGAGGATACTAAGACCAGCCAGGGAAGAGAATGGCACCTACAGGATACGGCGCTATGACGTGCTGTATAAACACTAGGAGGATATCGTGGCAAGTATAAGGAAAATTTGACAGGCCTTTTATGTACACCTGGCTCGCATGAATTCTAAAAGAATAACCAATAGGGTATTCACAGTGACAGGTAAAGGCAAGGCCTCCAAGAACATGTGGATAACATCAGTGATGTCAGATCTGGAACTACAAGGGATCCAACTGGATAAAACACAAGACCGATTACAGTTCCAGCAAGCTATCCGATAAAGAGTTTTCAAATGTCTCTTACCACCTTAATTAGACCACAGGGAACAAATGGACAGAGGAGAGAAAACTGGCTCATAGTCAGAAAATGAAGGAATACTGGAAGAGGAAGAAGAAGATTCGCAGTGACGAATAGATACGAGCCTCGTGGTCCTCTGTAGGCCCAATTAAAAAAACAAAAAACAATAAAAATATTTCAATATAATTTTAATTTGTACTATTATTTTAATTTTTAATTTAACTGGAACAGTAAATATATGAAATAAAAACCGCAACTGACAACAAAAGGATGACCTCAACACCATTTCATTCAAGATATTACGCTCACCTCGACAAAATCAAAAGTACTCAATATAAACTTACCCAATTCTACACATAAAAGCTTATTGCCACACCGACATACAAATACAACATACATTTTTTCAAACTCTCTAATGATTTTCAACAAAAAATTAGTACACCTGATGGAATTTATAATTCTGAAAGAAGATTTGCCGCTCCCAGAAAAGCATCTGTTTAAAAAATGCCATAAGGTGGTTCTTAAAGTATTAAGTAAGATTCATTCTAGTACCTAATTTAGTGCTTAAAGTTCTTATTTTTAGGCTGTTAATATATTTTAAAAGACACACAAATATAGCAGATACGCGCAATACACTATATCCAAGGTACATGTACAAATATTTAAATATACACCCTATTTCAACAAAGTTATTTTAAGAGGGAAAGCAAAAAATAAAATTTTAAGAAATATTAATAATATATAAAATAACCTTGAACCTTAGTGTATGGACAATTAGTTTAATGAAATATGAAATATTTTAATGAAATGCATTTATTATATTTATATTTTTGAATTTATGTAAAAAAAAAAACATTTTGGTAATAAATTTACTGAAAAAAAGTATTATAAATAAGTTTTAAAAATAAAGTCCTTTTCTTATTTCTTTTTGTGAGTCTTAAGAGTAGGTCTCTCAGTATGGGGGTGCTTTGGAAGTTAAAAAAATGGCAATAGATTTTTTTCTGACATATTTTGCATTCCGAGGTTCGGTGAATGGTAAAAGGGTTGGCCTTGTGAGCGGTTTCTGTTTCCCAATTGGGGTTTCCCTTTAGTGCTTATACCCCTTTCTAAAAAAAGAAAAAAACCGAATTCTTACCTCCCTCAAAATAAACAAAAAACGTCAGCTTTATATTTTTATTGGTCATGAATCTTCATGGCCAACTGCAATAATAGAAAAACAGCTTATGAGGCACAGTATTTTCTTTTTCGTCAAAGTTACACAAAAATTGGAGCTAATTAATTTGTAGTACGTTTTACATGAAATAAAATTTTTATTATTTCAGAAATTCAAAGTGAGATTAGTAGACCACTACGTTTATGATCAAGGATTATAATGAGTCGTGATTAATCCTATCTTTTGATAATATTTACTATCATCCCTTTTGATCGCACATTGTTTAGTATGCCATCATATATGGCCATAGAAAGAAGTGATTTGGAGTTTAAAGTTAGACACAAGCACTACAAGAAACACTACCACAGCGGTTAGAAAAATCACATCCACATCGCACTTCAGTTATATTGACTTGGTGTATTAAAAAATTATTAGAAAACAATAACTGCATTGGTTAATTGGAAGGGACGTACACTCTTACCCTACAACGCCAAACCTTATGATGTATGGCAGACCTTGAAGAAACAAATCGTTACGAAGTCGTTCGACAACCTCTATTTTCCCTAGTCTTACCTCCAAAAGATTTCTATCAGGTCAGAGATTTGTACAACAAATTTGTACAACAAGGCTAACTTTTCCTTGCCTTTTCCGAGCTTAACACTTGCGAACATGTTAATTTGTTACTAAGCCTAAGAAATTAAGTATGGGAGGCGCAGGTTAAGACACTTGAATATCAAGTTCCCGGGCCGATTTCTAGCCTGACTGGAGGAGGAAATTAAATTTTTTTCGGCCGCGCATCGCCTTCCAGGTCGGGAGACCCTCCTGGGACACACCCAGCCTCTGTAAGGTGGGTAATCTATAATAGGGGGAAACCTAGCGGTTGAGGGCGATTTTGGCTAGATCGCCTCCTTTTACAACCGTTGGCTCTGTAACATCCTAACCCGAGACCCTTCGTCGGTTGTAGTTGTAATTTTTTTTTTAAAATATATATTTATATATTAATTTATTTATTTCATATTTTATCTTGTACATGTTTAATTTTTTTTTTCTCTTATGTTTATTCTAAAATAAAATATTTTATTACTACATTATGAGACAAAACCCATATAACTTAATTTTTGAATATCCACATAGGCAGATTGTGAAAAAACAGAGAGGACATCTTAATCATACGGTCATTGCGAAGGTTTTATTTAAGAATATGAGCCATAGATCATTGGTCTGGTTCATATAATTTTTTTTAATAAGATGGCGGCTCAGCTAACACAAGTGTCACTTGTCTAGATGGTCCCAACTTGGCTTTTTCTAGAAAAAAACAACAACAACACTGAAAAGATACCTATGTTTGTTTCCTAAATGATTTATGGTTGATGATAAAATAAAAAATTGAAATAAAATAATGGTCTCCAAAAGAACGAAGTCAGAAAACATTCTGTGCCCATCGGGATAACTGCTCATATCAACGTCCATAGAATATTGAATAACTGTTTAAAGCTAAAAAGCCTGATGTAAAGGAGCATCCCAACTCCATTAAATAAAAAAACCGAAACACAATAAGTATAAGAAAGTTTTTAAGAACCGGCGGGACGGAGGTGATGGGCCGAAATGAAATCGTCTCCTGGTCGAGTGAGCCTGATGGAGGTGGACTAGCTGTAGCCAGAGATAAAACCTAATGAACGGCATCAAAGAGGGCCGACACTACCAGCTGAAAAATCATCTACACATTTTTGAACAAGGGAACACAAAAAACCTATTAGCCGATCATCAATTAGGGATAGAGCTGGAATGTCACCTCGTTAAATCCGGAGGGTAAGAACGGTCTATCTTATCCAGAAATTCGACACGGGCCCATTCACCAGATCATGCCTCCCATTTGGATAAGGGTTCGCTTAAGGCGGCTGTCTTCTGAGCTCTCAGTATTTTACAAGTTTTCCTCTGTCCTCCTATCTTTTAATTTATTGAAATGTGTACTCCTTGTTTAATACAACTGAGAATGGTCGGGGCTGATAAACCTTATACGTCTGAAATGGCTGGATTTGGAAACATAACGAAACAAGGAAACCTCAAAGTGTGCATAGTTCTTAATTAGTAACTTGTCAGATGATGGATTTATATGAATACAATTTATTTTTATCCAAGACTAATATATATATACATAAAAATTTTTTTTTAGACAAGTACACATAATGTAAATCGGCAGTAATCAATTATAAATCTAATTGTAAGTAAGTATCAAACTCCAAATTTATTAGGCTAGCGTTCAAAGCTCCCAATAATTTAGAAAAGACTTACTTACATGACATTTTGGCATACGGAGTTAAGATTTGAAGCCACTGAACCTTCCTATTCTCCTCGTATCCAATCTTTAGAATCCAAAATCCTTCGTAGCGTTCTCAATGCTCTTTACGTTGCAAACAATCTTATCTATAAAAAAACTTTATGTTCCATATCTTGCTGATTTGGCCCAAACATAATACCTATCCTTCCATTGTAAACTCCATACTCACTCGAATCCACTGGCTTCCCAACATTGCCTCACTCTCTATTCCCTATAATGTTCTGTAGCTTCTCAAAAGAAAATGACTACTAATGAATAGTTCTTTACATATTATTGATATTATTGTAATCATTTCCCACAAATTTACTTGTTGTATATTATGTATACATGTAATATAAATGTATAGTTTATAGATGTAAATATAAATAAATAGTTTTTAAAAATTCTTAATTGAGTGCTGACTATGTAGATTCATCATAATATTCCATAGGTACTTACAAGTTATATGAAATACTATCCAAATAATTTGTAAATAATATTGAACTGAGGATAAATAAAATATATTTACCTACAATAATAATTCCCTAATGAACACTAATTACAATAGAACTAAACGATACGATATTTATTTATTTGATTACAGTTTTGGGTGTCGTGCACAGCATCTCAGTTAAGACATACCGGGGATTTGTATTGCAGTCATATACAAAATAAATAAAAAATATAACACTAACCAACAATAAAATGTTTACTATTTTACTATACAAAATGCAATTTAAAATTACTACCAGGTATGCAAGTTTAAAATGTCGTTTATTTCTTAAAATATATACACAGTAATTTAAAAAAAAGTATAATATATTTTATTCAAAGTACTGACCCTCGCTTTCTACACATATTGTCCATCTCTCAATATATGGATACCATTCCAAAAGAATGCTTCATCTTTATTTGAAATCCATTCATCGAGCCATTTTCGTACGTTTTCGAAATTGTTGAAGTGTTGCTCCGCCAATGAGTGTCCCCATCGATGAGAAGAGGGGATAATCAGAAGGCGCCAGGTCAGGTGAATACGGCGGGTGGGGTAGGAGTTCCCAACCAAGCCAAGAAATCGTTTCCTTAGTCAATCTGGCTGAATGTGCAGGAGCGTTATCATGCTGAAGAATGACTTTGGCGTGCCTGTGAGCCCATTCTGGGCGTTTTTTTTCGATCAATGCGTGACTCAAATTAATCATTTGTTGTCGGTAGCGCTCGGTATTGACTGTTTCGCTGGGTTTGAGAAGCTCGTAGTAGACTACTCCCTTCTGATCCCACCACACACACAGCATTGTCTTCTTCCCAAAACGATCCGGTCTTGCACTCGATGTGGATGGTTGTCCTGGCGTTACCCATGATTTTTTTCGTTTGGGATTCTGAAAATAAATCCATTTTTCATCGCCAGTTACAACTCGATGCAAAAAAAACCCTTTCTTTCGTGGCGTAAAAGCAGCATTTCGCACACAGTTTTTCGTTTTTCCATCTGTCGTTCGTCCAATTCATGTGGAACCCATTTTCCAACCTTTTGAATCTTTCCCATAGCTCTCAGGCGATCGGAAATGGCTTGCCTAGTGACATTCAACTGTTCTGCCATCATTTGTTGGGTTTGGGTATTGTCTTCGTCTAATAAAGATTGCAATTCGAAGTCCTCAAACTTTTTTGGTCGATTTTCTCGTTTTTGATCAGTAACATCAAAATCACCACGTTTGAAACTTTGAAACCAACGTTCACATGTCCTGACGGTTGGAGCTACATCGCCATAAGTCTCAACAAGAATTCGATGACATTCAGATGCCTTTTTCTTTTAATTAAATAAGAAAATCATGACATGCCGCAAATGCTCTTTATTTGGCTTAAAATTAGACATTTTTAACACCAACGAAAGGTATGATACGTCCACGTAAACGACTTAAAAACAACTGACTTTTGTAAACAAATGACTAACAAACAAAATAGCGTTTAGAGATAAGCAAATCCTTCAATAGGCTAAGAGCGCATTCTATTGGAATTAAAACGACATTTTAAACTTGCATACCTGGTATAAAAATTAATTATCAACAACTACAAAATGCAAAATTAACTAACATAGTTATCTAATATTACTTAATTTATCTAATACCTAATATTACTTGTAAATATTATTACAAGTTGTCAATTTAAGGTAATAATAAGCATATCTATGCATATATTAATATATTTAGAAAAATAAATAAATAAAAAAGATAATGCCTGATTTTTACTAAAAAAATAGTACTAATAACAAATCCAACTAAACAATTAACACAACCAATAATATTAAAAAGGGACGATAAGATATAAGTATAATACAGGGTGTATCGCAAGTATATGACAATAAGAAAGATGGAGAAACTAGATAAAAATGTAGTTAAACAACGCAAACCATGCTTCTACCTCATTCCGTTCCAGACATATGCCGTTCCAAAGGTTATTTCGAGATAGCCGTGGTTTTTGTAGGAAAACCTCAATTTTCTCTGCCTTCATACATTTTTTTTCAACGTTCCATCACAGTTTTGAAATCAGCGTTTTTAAAATTTTTATTTTTTGATATATTATTGGGGTTTAAAAAGATACTTGTGGAGATTGAAAATGCATATGGCTTTAATGCTTATTTCAAAACTGTGATGGAACATTGAAAAAAAATGTATGAAAGCAGAGAAAATTGAGGTTTTCCTACAAAAACCACGGTTTTCTCGAAAAAACCTTTGGGACGGCATATGTTTGGAACGGAATGAGATAGAAACATGCGGTTTGCGTTGTTTAACTACATTTTTTATCTAGTTTCTCCATCTTGCTTATTGTCATCTACTTGCGATACACCCTGTATAGTAATAAAGCAAATAGATCAATCATCTATGATATAAGATCAGACAGGATCCTAAATCTGTAGTGTAAAATGTTTGATAGAACCCAAAGCTATTTAAGAACAAAATATAACATAAACTGAGAAGTGTGCTGTCCCTCATGTATGAACTGTCAAATATGGTAAACTTTAAAAGGCTGAAACAAAGTACAGAAAGCTGAAAAACATCAGTAGTTAAATTTATCATTTTCTTTTTTAAAAAATCAAGAGTATTATACCTACATTTATCAATGAATTGGCAACAGACTAAAAAGAAACTGGGTGAAGGATCGCCTTAGTTAATGAAATAATATTATTTTATTATATCCTTTTTACCTGTGCTGCTTTGATGCTATCTCGATCCTTTCAAGGATTGTCTCAGCTAATTTACAGCATAAAAACTAAATAAAAAAGAAACTATTGATGAAGGGGGATATAAATTGATTCTATTGGAATTAATTTTTATACATTACAAATTATTACGTTGTTTTTCACTTTCCAATCGCTATAAATACAGGAATGATATAGGAGCTGAGGACTTGTTAATAGGAAGTTGATCCTATCCCGACAGCGATCAGCATTTGATTGAGTGTCGTATAATTGTATTGCCTTCTTGGGTCCCTCCCTCAATGGCAGTGCTTAATTAAAAGTAGGACAAATGCGGAGCGGAGATTATGGGCTCTAGGGCGAGGGGGGGGGTTGATCAGAGGGCCTAGCTGTTAATAGTTCCTCGCGTATGAATATTTCATGCAGCCCTTTGCAGGCTAGCTCATTTACATGTGATGAGCTCCATGACTAACCCGACCGACAAAAACTACCTAAATTACTTGTGCTCCTCTGTCGCAGGTATTTGTACAAGGATCTTGTGAGGGTTCCTTCCTATTGGATCAACTCCTCTGCTTCTTCTTACCACTTCCTGCAGTCCAAATAAGGTCTTCAAAGCATTGAACTATCGTATTATTCATTTATAACTGCATACATAAATAATTAAACATTATTATTTACGAAGGTTTACGATACTTTTACCGAAAACAACATTTAAATGAATTTTGAGAACATTAAGAGATTAGCATAAAATATTCTTTATATGCAAATTCACATGGACATTTTTTTTTTTTTGGAAGTCATGGAAGATATCTTTAATAATTAAATTTGATTGCCACGTGTACAATTATGAAACTTATAAGGAGAGGTACGTTTTCTTTACCAGTCAATTATGCAAATGTATGGTTATTAATCAAATTTTCACAATAGTGCTCGCACTCAGCCTTCACAGTGAGGAAGCTGGGTGAGAAAAGAAGCGTTTTGATCTCTTTGGACCTGGCTTGTCATGGAGGGATAAGTCTGATTGAAGGATCACTCAGAAAATAAAAATAAATATAAAAGCACAACCACACTATATGCTATACAAAAATAATCCAGGGAAAATCCGAACCGAGCTTGTCTACTTATGAGAGGGCAACCATAAAGTAATTCCAACGCTATTCTCTAAGAAGCGTCACTAGTGCCAAAATCCAGTGGAGGCTGAGAGGGATCGCTCGGGACTTGGATTGTGAAGCTGGTCATTGGCAGGGCTCTAATAAAATAAATATTTACAATAGGTCTCGGGACCATTGCCGTTTTAATCTCCGAGGTGGGTTATAAGAATGAGTGGAACTGGATAATGATACTGAGCCAGATGTTGGAATTGTTGGGAAGATTTTAATGGAATTTCGAGAATTTTAGGGGTATTAGGTTAAGGACGACATTATGTATCGTTTTGTTGGAGAGGTAATATGAAGTGTATACAGTAGTAATTAAGCAAAAACAAAATGGAAAGATATTGCTCGAGATAGCAACATCTGGAGCAGTAGTTTGTTAAAGCTGCCAATCATTTAAAAAGTCTAAATACGCTAAAAAAAAAAAAAAATACGAAATTCATGTTTTTTCTTATACCTAAGACTATACGAGCTATTTCTTTCTTCTTTTTTTTCTATTGTGTATCCCCGAAACTTACCTAAACTTGAGAAGTCGATCTTATACCAATGCAGCAGAAATAGACATATACCTAATAGCGAAGATTATCGACAAAACAGAGATAAATGCCTGGGATGGAAGTTGCGGTGGGGCGAAGAGAGTGTTGGATAGGTGGACTTAGTGGTCTTGTCCTATTTGATAGTTATTAAGTGTACACTATCCTCGCCGCTGGGAGCGCCCTTGTAAACAATGGCCAGTAATACCGCCTCCAACACCAGTATCCATTATCCTTCGGCGGCTCAGCCAGCCACTACAGGCTCTAATGCTCCAGATACAATCCATGCACCACATCTTACACATAATCGAGTAAATAAGAATTAATAAATAAAGATTACAATTTTTTAATAATTAAATATTGTAAATAAGAGGATAGTTTCTGTTAATATTCAACTCAATGAGTTTGTTTAAACTTTAATATTGTATGGGAGCTTATATTAAATACAAATATTATAAGTTGCCAAACTGAAGGGCAATAAGTAATTGTGTGTAATAATTACAAATGTAATCGAATAAATAATAAAAAATAAGTGACGAAAATTAAAAAAAAAAAAAAAAAATTAAGACACATTCATACTATACAATACGGACCCGCTTAGCCTGGGAAACGCTGAATCGAGCCTATTCCTCCACTTAGTGGGAGTCAAGGCCAGATTGAAAGAGATCCCAGCGGTGCACTCTCAGCTGCATCACTAGTAATATCCAGTGGAGGCGTGGATGGAGTGGGAGCGCTATAACCACAAATGTTCAGGAACTGAGAAGAGAAGCTGATCGTTACCAGGACTCCAACATAACTTAATATTACCAAAGTCTCGGGGCCATTGCCGTTTCATTCTTCTGGGAGTGTTATATTGATGGTAACAGATAAATAATAAAATTGAAATATATCTTTAAAATAAGTAAAATTATTATCAAAGTTTAGTCTTATAAAAAAGATAAAATTAACAAAGAAATATTAAGAATAATGACCAGGGTTTCGGGATCACTACTAGCGATTTTGCTGTTTCTTGGACAACGGTTGTGCAAGGAGGAGATTGTGAATCCCAATCTGTAGTTTCTTTGATTAAGTATACCTAATTTATGAGGGATGGGTATGCCTAGGAGTTTCTTCCGAACATAGGGTTGGTTCTCAACTTACAAGCAGAAGAAATAATGATCTGGCCCTACCATACTCGAACCTTGATTGAATTTAAAATCAGTGCTGTGTTACAACCGAGACCTCGAGATTTTCTGTCGAATTCGATATGGAGTTCTGGTAACGACCGCCTTCTCAACTTATTCTCTGAATGATTGTACATGGCGCTCTCACTCAGCACTGGTTTATCACTCCAGTGATGTAACTGAAAGAGTAGCGCTGAGATCTCTTAGGAGTTTGCTTTTCTTTCCATTAGTTGAGGAACACGCTTGGATCGGAATCCCTTGCTGAGGGATCATGATTATATTTTTATATTTTATTCTAATTCCTCTATGATCCTTATTTTGTCCCGAAGAACTTATCCATGACGATCTAAATGTCCAATATGTTGCAGATTTGGTTCAAAAAAGATACTTATTCTTCTTACTCGATTTCCGAAAGCCCTCCTAGACGTCTGAAACGAACATTGGGTACTTTCTAGTGAACACTTATTGAAGTGCTACTAATGGTTTGTTCTTTTCAAGTAATTGACAAATCATTGTAATCATTTTACCACAAATTTACTTATTGCATAAATTAAATACAGTTCTAAATATAGTATATAAAATTAAAATATTAAATACTAATATTGTTTTTATAATATTTACTGTTATTTTAATTCAAATTTGTCTAACTAATTAATTTCAATTAATATATTGCTAGGTGAAAGGTTTTTTCTTTCCTTATTTTTCACTGATTCTTTATTGTATTGTTTATAATCCATTAACAAGATTGGAGGATTATCTTTATTACCATAGCCACTTGCCAAAAGAAAATGAATATTTAAAACCTGCATTATTTTTGCACAGATCCAATATATTTTGTGTGAATGGATTCATAATCATTCACATTCCTTATTACCTTTATTTGAGGCAGACTGTTGTAATCAGGGTTTGAAATCGATTTAAAAAAAAAATAAAATAAAAATCAAATCCTATCAAAATTTTTATCTGGGATTTTTAAAATCATTTGATGATTTTTATTAAGATAGATTTTTTTTTTTGTATCATAAGTGATAAAAATCAAATTCTGATCATTATTTTTGAACAAAATTTTTACAATTAATAATAATAATTTTTGAGTAATTCCTTTCTAAATTAGAAAGTTAAATTTTTTGAATTACCTCTAAGATGTATTTTAAGTATTTTGTATACAAACAGATTGATCAATTTGTGTGTAAAAGGTGTTTTTAATTTTCTGATCAATATTTTTTTGATCGAAATTTAACGATTATTATTTATGAAATACCGTATCACTCAGTGAGTGATAATAATTTTTAATGAAATCAATAAACATCAAAAATCGATTGAAATTTTTATTTTTAAATCAGGAATGATTTTTAAATTAAAAATCAAATATAATAATTATTATATGATTTTTTGGAAAAACTGATTATTGGTTTCAAACCCTGGTTGTAATATTTGCTCAATGAAAGTTTAAATACAAAATATTTTAAAATCTAAATGTCTTAATCTAAAAAAAGTCTGAAGTAAAATTTTATATTTCGTACTGTTACATAAGCGTGTCTCCAGCCCATATGCCCGCCCAGAATACCTTTTATCGATTCAAACCTTGTTCCGATTTATTTCGGTGTTTTAGTCGCTATTTTTTGAGAATAAAGTTTATTCTTCCTTATTTACGGAGAAACTCTAAATCCTGTTCAAAGTAATATTAGCTTCTGTTTACCTTATGATATTAAAATGAGAAATAAGAAAATAATGAATTGGAAATAAACAAATATCAAAATATAAGACACTAAATCAATGTTGAATTAATATAATGCTAAATTCACCAGTAATGTTAACTTCTGATAAACTTTCTGATGTTAGTGAAGTATAAATAAGAAAATTTGAAACCTGTGATATACTTTCTTACATTTTTTTTTTTTTTTTTTTTTTTTTTTGATCAATGTGTTTTATTGAATTAATAATACAATCAGTTTCAGTTTAGAATATAAGTAATATGGACGACAAAGGATCCATTTACTATATACGTATACTGAAGTTTTCTTACTTAAATTGATACAACAGATATAAATATATAAAACACCAAATCCATGAATATTTGTCTTCTTAGCTTTTGTAACACTTTTACAAATCAGAGAAGAGGATAAGAAAACATGAATTTATAAAACAATGAATTCATTATGAAGCTCATGTTGTTAACGTTTGTTTCACCTTTTTACATTTAAGAAGGCTAAATATCAGTAAAGCACATTAAACAGCACAATCCAAGTTGATAATGTAGAAGTGATTGTTTACATGTGAGGTTATAGGAAAGAACTAATGATAAATATAAACTAGAAGTGAAGCTTATGGATCTGACTGGTCGGTGTAGTGCGGGTCAGGCTTCGTAGAGACATGCTTGTGTAAGGGTACCACCACTTTTAGTAGCAAATAAATGCATTTACTCAAGCTTTGACTTAAAAGAATGTGTTAAGGGTGGTTGACGACAATTTTCTGAAATACCACTAGCTAGAGTACTAATTGATCTTGCCATTTGCGAAGAGACAGCGCTACATTAGTAGGAACATTGTTAAATGGAAGTGACTCGACAACAGCTGTTTAGAGTCAGCAATAAATAATAGATAAGCAAAACTGCCCATTTAGCCGATAGAGCTACAGTTGGTAGAGCGGCGGAGAGCAGGCCAGCTGTACGTTCCTGGTTATCGCCCTGAGTTATGAGAGGTGGTCTCCCTGACAACTTGTATATAGCAAGGGGGGGAGGAAAGGGGGCACCCATAGCCTAATGGGAAACCTCGGGCAAAAACTCCTCCGGATGCCGGGTAAAAATAATGGACGATTTTTCACTGGAGACTGTCTTAATTAGGTCTAACGATTCCCCGTGACAAGGTGATGACTGATGGGGGCCGCTGTATCCGTCTTCCCTGTCACTACTTACTCACACATTTCACCATTTACAAAGGCCAGTTCAGTAAATGCATTGTTGGCAACCGAAACAGCATTTATTTAAGTGTCTTTACAGAGGAGATGTCAGAATGCCGTTGTCAACATTTGAGACAGTTTTCTGAAAATACATTATTTAGTGTTTTGATCTCTTAATGATTCATGTTCTAAAAATATCTTTGGGGATATAGAAGGATATAAGGTGTCAGAGTAAAGTGACCGCGGTCATAATATAAATAATAGTCCGAGGATAGTTGGGGTGTGCGTAAATATCAGGCCGTTTCAAAAGTTCTGTCTTTTTTTTTTCATTAATTAAGATTTGTTTGGTTTGTACAGTCTTTGTTATAATTCTATTTTCAATTCGACCTTTTCCAATTTAAAAAATAATGTTTACTATCTTTGAAACAGGGATTACCTTTTAATCCATTAACTGTTTTGTTTTCAAAAAATATATATGTTAAGATTGTGGTTCTAAAAATAGCTAGACATTTTAAGCCAATATATTAGCTCCTTAATTGAGATAGGTGATGCATGTGATATGGAAATAAAGAGAAAAATTTTAGATGGCAAAAAGACCATATCAATGCTCAACTCGCTATTATGGAATAGAAACATTATCCCTAAAAAAAAATATATATATACAATAGTATATTACTAAGTATTTTGATCTACCGATCAGAAACTTGGACGTTAAAATGTAGCCTCAGGAAAAAACTCCTAAGCAAAGAAATGGACTACTGGAGAGGTGCGATATCCAGTATGGACAAAGTAAGAAATGCAACTATCAGAGAAAAGATGGAGGCTGAAAGAACCATTTTGGAGGATATAGAGCAAAAACGCCTTAAATAGTAAGGACATTTGAAAAGAATGCATGAATGACGAGGAAGACCTGGGACGACGAAGTGGAGGAATCCATGATGGGAGAATGGACCCTCGAAGATGATGCTCGTTTTGGTAGACCTCATGTTGCCAACAAACAGAAAATTCGAGAATTAATTCATTCAGATCCAAGACAAACATGTGAGGAAATAGGTAAGCAGTTAAATATTTCACAAGCAACTAGCATGGAGATGCCTACATCAAATGGGGAAAACAAAAAGTGGATAAAGTTATGAGAGGCAAATAAGAGGCCATATACTGCCAAGTTGACTAGGGATGGAAATTGGATGGGAAACATTGCCCCACCCATCTTATTCTACCGACCTTACACCCACTGATTATCACTTTTTCGGATTTCTGGACAATTGTCTCCGGCAGAAATGTTTTGATAACCAGCATAGCTTAGAATTAGAATAAATCTGTTTTTTTCTTTTACAAGCAAAGATCAACCATTAAAAAAAACAAAAAAAAAAACGGTATTTGGGATTTTGCATCACGTTGAGATAAAGTTATTAGTTGTAATGGAGATTATTTTAATAAATAATGTTATTGTGTAGTTATTGGTAAATTTATTTTTTTAAATACCGCAAAAAACGACAGGACTTTTAAAACAAACTGGTAAATCAAACTAAATTAAATTACTTGAGGTACGCGTTATGAAAGGATCTATACAATTAGGATTGTTGTATTATTTGCATTTAATAATAGGTTATAAATTCCTCAGTTAAAATGTAATAAACCATTGTGTTCCTGTTTTCCTTTACCTAAAGTTTCCGTTTCACAATTTTATGCAAAGTTAAAGTGGCTCTTTCCTTCATATCGTCGCCAGTATTTTCTGGCATCTTTTCTCTAACGAATACCGTGTAATCCCAACGTCCTCCTTACATTTCTGAACGCCTTCTCAAATCTTCAGTTCTTACCCTCTAATCCCGTTCCCGCCAATCAAACGTATGCTCCTGTCCATTTCTCCGCTGCTTTTAAAAACGGATTCTTTCCTAATCCGATCTTCTTCTCCGAAACCCCATCCTTTTCGCTATTCGCCATTCGAATACCCTTTCCAATTTCAAACGTCACTTCTTTAACTACCTAGTATCCATTCAGATCCACGAAAACTGTCAATAGCCACTTTTTAGTTGTATAGAATTTGAGCAGTTTATTTACATACAATTTTGTTGTTTTTGGACAAACTGAATTGATACATATATATATATATATATATATATATATATATATATATATATATATATATATATATATATATATATACGTTTAATTAATACCTTGATGTTTTGTTTTTATTTTAATTTATTATTCGTTCTTATAGATAAAATAATATTATTTCATAATCATTTTGTTGTTCTGTAAATTCCCTGACAGTACATTATTTTTTATCCTTAAGGGACTTAATGTTTTATTTATTTATCTAAAGACGAAATAGATTCTTTCCAGAAATCTGTTCTATACAAACTATAATGGAATGACTGTTAATATAAATACACAGGAAAAAATAGAGGAGAGTAAATCAAATATTTAAAAAACATATAAGGGCATACAACAATAAGAGACCGAATTCCAACTGTGCTATCCATTTAAACGAAATAACCATAAATTCAAAAACGACTCGGGAGAGAAACATCAGGTAGAAAATAGTATAGAATACTATTTAATATTTAAGAATGATTAGAAATAATAAAAGGGTTCATAACCAATCCTCGTTCAAAACAAAAGATGTTTGGTTAAATGACAAAAAAATTTTCATTGGGAAAACAAGGGACTGATAATTTATCTGACTAATAAATGTAGGAATCAAAATGTATTTACGGAATTATGTAACTTTCCTTATCGTATCTTTAAGTTATGTCTACAGTTGGTCCTAATAAAAGCCCTTATTTGTCTCTTCGGGTATCATGTTTGATATTTTGTCTTGCATTTTTTAAATTAAATGTATATAATATCGGTAGCGAAATTTTGAAGTGTTGAATTTTATATTTGTTTCCAGAACTGATTATGAATGTTTATAGATGTGGCAAATAATTCATCAATCCTAATAAAGTTATATTAATTTATTGTTTTGACGTTTCGGCTCACAATGCAACCCTTCATCAGGGCTATAAAAAAAAGCAAACAGATATGGCAGATAATGCATTTGAAAGAGATATTAATTTTTTTTTTTTTAATAATAAGAAAATTAATATTTTTTATTAATTAAAATATATATATATATATATATTATATATATATATATATATATATATATATATATATATATATATATAAAAGCAAAAAAAATATTAACAAGGTTAAAACTATTACAAAAATAGATAAATGAATGTTACTAAAGAAAATAAATCTATGAATAAAGTTTAATAAATAACTATACTTTTAGATTAGCTATACTCAGTATACTTTACACTGTCATATTTTATTTATCTATCTATTTCTGATCCTTTTCATCTCAATTATTTTTTTTTCCCTTGGTTTTTTAAAATTTTCTCACCGTTCGTTTTTACTTCTTGTTTCTTTTAAATTCATTATCTGTCATATCTTTTTGTAATATATTCTACCTCTGATTTTTCTTGCAATTATTCTTGTGATTTTATGACTACTAACCCCAATCATCAAATTCCTCCTATATTTCTAAACTCGACTAAATTACATAATTATATATAATAACTCATTCAACATGCTAATATTTCACTTATAATGCTTTTTTATAAGTAAGACATTTTTACTATTTATTGTTTCATTGTTTTATTTTTATTCATGTTCACATCCATTAATAGCTTAATAGGGGATTAGGGAATCACGAAGAAACGTGTGAATTTCATAACTATAAAATAAACATGTCATTGAAAGATAAAAGGAAGTACCACTTTTTTTAAGTAATAAATTTATTTGTTGGATAGGTGCAAAAATAATGCAAGGTTTTGAATATTCATTATGTTTAGGCAAGTTCTTGCAAAGTAAACAAATATAATCCTACAGTCTAGTTCATAAATTAAAAAGAATGGTTACTAATGATAGTTTTCCTCAAAGATTTGTCAAGGTTTTGTTTCATTTTCTTTGAGTAAAAAAAAAAAGTTCTTTTTTATTTAAATAGATATCCTCATAATAGTAAGCAGAAAATTTTAAAATCGCAATGCCGCAAAAAAAAAGAGCCATTATTGAAATAAACATGAGACAACTATTAAAATAATTCGTAATTTCTTTCATAAAAGCTTCACATTTTTATTGAATTATTTACCGCGAGATGGCGAAGTGACACTTTTGCTTTGTCTAGTTTAGTGCAGCAAGCATTCCGCTACAGTGCTACCTCTGAATTGATAACAGTCTAACCGTAGAAATTCATCCTGAAAAGAGTCACAATTTGAATTGCGACAGTTTTTGTGTGAATTATTAGTTGTATCTGATTATTTTGATGCAAAAAATATTTCCCTTTGTTGTGTTGTCATTTTTTGTTGGTGTTTGTAAAACAATTTTCGAACTTTAAAACGATAATGTTTTTTTTAGTTGAGCCAGTTAATGATAATATCTTGTTCTAAAAAAGGTGTCACAATATCGGTATGTTTCTGGTTTTTCACTAAGAACGACAAAAATCAAATTTTCCTGAAAAAATGATGCGCCAGTTCATTGAGATAATATATTCCTGTTTATAATAAAATAACATTTCAACTTGTGTTCTGTCATGGAACTGACAAATAGGTTTTTCAAGTGAATCAAATTATCCAACATCAGTTTCCTCAAAACTATTGTTTTAAATTAGGATTGATGAATTAATTGCCACTTCTATTGAGATTATTTTATTAGAACACTAGTTTCGAATGCTAAAAATTCATCTTCTGTTCTAAAATATACAATTTTTTTTTTTAACACATCAGCACTATGCTACAAGGATTATATATACTAAATTTTTCAATACTGTAAGACTAGAAATCAAACATTGGTACTCACCTGAGGAGATCTAACAGAAAGCGATACACCTTAGCTTTGTTCCTTTTAGGAAAGCGGTGTGTACGAACTAAACTGTAATTACTGTGAAGCTAAATGCACGGGAAAAACTGAAGTAAATCAAATAGTAAAAGAACATACAATGATAAGACAAAAAATTCCAATTCCGTTAAACGAAAATAAACATAAATTTATAAAGACTCGGGAGTAAAAAATACTACATCAAGTAGAAAATAGCCTAAAATTAAATATTTATGAATCATTAGAAATAATAAAACCTATCCAGAATTTCGTTTAAATGACCAGATAAACATTTCCAATGGCCTCATTTTAAATTTGTTTCCAATAGGAACGGAAAATCCAATGAGTCGTAGGGGAAATCCCATAGTGAAGACCAAAAACTTAACCTATCCTTTCCAAGATGGATATATTTCAGATATCTCTTAGATCCCCTAAGGTAAGTGAGTACCAATGAAAACTTTAGTATTTGTAATCCGTGTAATATAGTGCTGTGGTGAAAAAAAATAAATATATATATTTATGTTTTAGAATTGATGATGGATGTTTAGCATTCGAAACTAGTATTCTAATAAAATAATCCCAATAGAAATGACAATTAATTCATTAATCCTATTTGTATCGATCCTTCTATACTATCATGCGTACCTCAAGTTATGCTTTTTAAGTTGTAACTATTTTTTAGCGGGGATGCGAAATGTTGAATAAATATTACTAAACTTACTCATTAACTTTCACTCCTTTTAATTTCTTTTCAATTTAAATTAATTGAATAGTCTATACATATAAGATATATATATATATATCTATTATAAACTGAACTGCCCTCACCTTACCACCCGAACCCCCCCCGTCCCTGATATCTTCACACCCAATTACATGACTTATAATTCTGCTTCTTGTCGAAACAACAGAATGAGCTTCGTTCGGTTCCAATGTGCTCTCTAGAAATATTAGGCTGCCTGAAAAGGGTCCAGAATATATATATTATATCCAGCCAGTGAGATGAGAGAAAGCTATTTTTTAAATACAAGGACGTGTTAAAATTCTGTGAAATTATAAGTAGTATGGAGAAGCTTATGAATATTTTTGAAATGCAAAGAACTTGAAGGAACTTCCTTAAAAATGAAGAAGGGAAACAGTTTTCCGAAATGGGAGGCCAAAGATTGTTATGTGTCGTGTGTAATTTAAAGGAGAAAAAACAATTTGATTAGTTGGAAGTTGATCTGATAGATATTCAACTCAAAAAACAGCTGAAGCCGAAAAAAAAAGGGACCCAGTCTGGCTGAGATTTGTTACAAATCAGCACATCAGTATTACAAATTAAATTATGAGAAAATAAAGATGAGAGAAAAAATAAAAATTAAAGTTAAGTTAAAAAAAAATAAATAAATAAAAAACAATCAACAGTAAAAATTTCAACACACATAAGTACCTTTACATATTATTTACATTTTTGTGGAAGATTGAAGATCGAGGACATGGATAAATAAAAGATGTTTAAAAGAAGTTAAGGAAAAGGCTTTACGAATATGGGTAGGTAAGGAATTTCAAAAAGAGATAGCACGGATAACGAAGCATTTTGCAAAGGAGGCAGTTCTATGTGAGGGGGTATATAGGTTGGAAGGTTGGGATCTTGTATTCGTGTGGTGAATGTAGGAACGCAGAGTAAGTAGGTCTAGGAAGGTTTGAAATATTTGTGAATCATTAGAAATAATAGAATAGTTAAAAACCGAACCAGAATTTTGTTTAAATGACCAGATAAACATATGTGTATTGTGGTCATGGCCTTTAGATATTAACTTATTTACTTTCCTCATTATCTCATTAATTTTTTATCTAATTATTTTTTATGCTTACCAATTTTATTGTTGAATTTACTCAATTACTTTTAATTAACTATCACTCTTTTTAATTTCTTTTCATTTTAAATTAATTCAATAGTCTGTATGTATTGACAACACGCACAATATAATGAAAAATACCGACTGGGTAAATGTTGCTCAAACAATCAGGCTGAAAAGCTAGCCGTACTGATGGCCTCCGATTATATAATTAAATATTCAAACCAATTTTCGTCAAAAAGATTTAACATTTACAGTGACCATAAAATTTTGATATATAACATTAGATACCATAAATCTCATGACTTACTGGCGGCAAAAATACGACAAAATAATTTGAAATTGCTGGACATGGACTTGAAAGTAACAATTTAATGGATTAAGGGTCACATTGGGAACATGGGGAATGAACTAGCCAACAAGTTGGCCAAGGCTGCTTCGAGAAACAGTTTCCTCCCAATTACATATGATAAATTCCCAATATCTTATATCAAGAGATGCATTTTGACTGACGTGATAAATGTTTGGAATCAAAACTGGCAACAAACTACAAAAGGACGACCTCTACAAAAATTTATACCAAATATCACTCTTACTAACTACGACTAACTAAAATAAAAATTACACATTACAAAGTGACCCAATTCTTGACCGAACACTGACAAAGTAATGCCTATTTGAATCGATTGGCCGCCCCCAGAGGAGGATACTTTTTAAAAAATATCTCAAGGAAATGAAAAATTTTTTCACAGAATGTGATTTAGAACTCGTCAAAGAAGTGAAGAAGACGACAAACAACGTGGAGGCGATCTCATTGATGTTTTTGTTTAGTTTTTATTTGTTTTGTGTTTATTCACTTATGTTTTGTGTTAGTCGGTTAGGAAATTTTCACTTAATTTTGTTTTGTTTCTTTTTTTCACATTGTTTATTGTACCTATTCAAAATTCATCATAAAAACATACATTCTAAATTTCACATATTTTATAAAATACTACTAAAATATGTTTTTAACAATACATTAAAACATATTTTAAAAAATACATATAATATGCTAATTGCATGGAGCATGTACAGATATCTAAATACACGCCGCTCTTACAGAGTTACAGTAAGAGGGAAAACCAAAAAAAAAAAAAAAAAAAAAAAAAAGGCTTGCAACGCAAGTCGAAACGTGGGCATTATAAATTAAAATATTATTTTTAATTGCTGTGTTTAATGATTGCATACCTTAACAACCTACAATTCTAAATACCTCTCAGTCAACTTATACCTTATCAAATATTACTAACCGTGTTCAATAAAAGTATGATTTTTAATATTTCATTTTAATTCTAAAATATTTTAATAATGATGCTTTCAATGAATGTGATAAATTTGTCTTGCTATCCGCGGTATAGCAAACGGAAACGTGCCGAGTAAATTTCGAAGAGATTCATAGGTTACACAACGGAGTTGGATGAATGTATCAGGCGAGAGAACAAGAAACAGCGGCTCTACTCGAAATAAAAATAAAATATGGCAGCTGGATTTGGTATTATGGTTTTTGAATATATCGACGCTAAGAGCGTGCCATTTGAAGAAAAACGGGACCATATATTATTGGGGTTGTAGTTAGGGGGATAAGGATGATGTATTCTAGAAGGCACTGAATAATCTGCTCCTAGCTCCTCCTCAGATAGAAATGTTATTCAAATCTCGACCGGGAGGTGGCTCCATCTACCTCTGCCCACTTCCGGCGGCCATATTTTATCGACATATATATTTCACCTCTCTTTCCTTAACCTCTCTGAAGGGTCCCGTCTTTATTTAGCCATTCTTCTTCTGCTCTTCCCCACCTTCTCCACCTGTTCTACCCTTCTTATCACCAGTTCCAGGTTATTCTCCGTAAACGTATTCTCGGGGTCGCTTCCATTGGAAATTCATGTCCTTTCCTTATGTTTTGAACAAGTTTATGTCTGTTTTTTTAAGTTCTTAATAATTTCTATTAATTTTTAAGATTATAGGCCTAATACACTATGGGGTAAACGAACTTTACTTAATTGGTTTTTTCTCGACTAAATGTTTCATTATTTTCTTGATTACTCTTTCAAAAACTCACATGTTAGTAATAGCTTTCTAAATTACGAAAATATATGGACCTTAGCAAACTCGATCCATTTCTTTTTCTCAATGATTATTCCATTTAAATTTTAAAATATATTTCTTTTTGCTCTGAATAACGATTTGTTTTTTTTTTTAATAATTATTTATTGAGCAATTATTACAATCTGCCTGCACAATATGTAATATAGATGACTTCATGATTACAATCACACAATATGTACAATAAGAGAAGGAAAAAAAAAAAAATAAATAAAAAAAAAAAATAAAAAAAAAAAAAAAAAAAAAAAAAATTAAATTAAATAGAACAAAAAGAGCTATGCTGATATACATAAACAATATGCAATATGGAATATACATACAAGTGAAATATATGAACACAAAAAAAAAAAAAATATATATATATATAATATATATATATATATATATATATATATATATATATATATATATATATATATAAAACATAATAAAAAAAAAATAATAATAATAAAATTAAATTTAAATAAATTGAATAAAAGTAAAAATAAAAATAAAACTAAATTAAATTAAAAGTTAAAACTACAAACTTACTTTATTTACAATACACACTAATCCTAGGGTTCTCCCAACCAACCCTGTCTATCAACTTATGGAAGGTCACTGGTGTTGAAGAAAACCCAGTGGAGGCTGAGTGAGAGCGCAATGTACAGTCACTCAGGGCATGAGTATGGACGCTGGCCAGTGCCAGAACTCCAACATAAATACATTTTTACAATAGATCTCGTGGCCACTGCCGTTTTAATCTGCGAGGGGGTGAATAACGAAATTAGTAACACATAGCTATATTTCCCTTTTTATTAATTCATTTCTGGAAAATTTTACAATGAAATTGTATTTTAATTTGTTACAAGCTATAGTATTTTAATACATAAATTGGTAGATTTCGTGGAAATAATAATAATAATAATGATTAATTTCGAGTTTTAAGTTCCAATATTAAATTTACAAAAGTGCAAATTTGAATAAATGAAGCATATAATTCCAAATCCATCCAAGTCTATTTTTGACAATTCTTCTCAGCTAGTCGGTAAAAGTAATGTTCTTGCTGGATTAAAAAGAGACCTTAGCTTTTGTATTGCCTTTTTCAATGTGATCTAACAACTTTTGAGAGGAAATCTTTCGTTTAAAGATAATCTATAAGAAAAACTATTAAAAAAATATATAAATAAACAAATAAAATCTGAAAATTGGATTTGATTGGTTTTGGAATTCCACGCCTCAACTTTACTTTGATTATTTAAAGTAAAAATTATGCTTAAATTTTGGTTTGGGCTGATTTTGGTATATTTAGTATACTGTTTACTAATTTTAAAAAATATGTTCTTATATTAGTTACAAATTCAATGTTTTTAATAACAAAATCCAGTCCTGAGAAACAAATTAGGTAATATAAATATATATATATATATATATATATATATATATATATATATATTATAATGTCTATATGATGTCTAAATATCTTAAAAGCATAGAAGCCATGCCAAAATGATATACTAAAATGTGCCTACTCTGGTTAAAATAGGTTGGTTATCAATATGATAACCCATCATTTCTGAACTAGAGTACATAATGTCAGGGATAAAGTTGGGGCTTACCCAGCGAGCAAGCAGTTTAGTCGGCCAAGCTGTTCATTGTTTCCGTTTGAATTTGGGTGACATCAACAATGTTCTTGGTGCTTTGATTATTGCTTTTTAGCCGTTAGTTCATGTAGCTGTAGGTTTTTGTTTATCTTATGTTTTTTTTCTGTTTTTTTTTAAACAAAAGTCAGCATTTTACTTCACAAAGCTTAGATACAATAATTTGTAATACAATCATGCCGAATAAGATATAGTGTTTATGGACTAAGATACCAGTTTCCTTTTCTTGTTCCAACCTTTATATTACATTTCAATTGCAGATGATTCTAAAATAAAAATCATAATCAGTTATAAGGACCATGTTTTTATTTGTATCAAATTATTTTTAAGTGTAAAAATATTAATAAATAAAATGGCCGATTAGTCGAATAGCAGTCAAGAGTAATCGATTAGTCGGTCCATCTCTAATCGATACAGATTGAAAGCACTGCCCTATAAGTAACACATACGAAAACATGTGAATAACTCTGATTACTACTTTCACTTGAAATATTGTTTTTACAAAGTTGTTTTTTTTTTTGTTTTTTTTCCAACAAAAGATTATATTGATTATATTTAGCATAGTCTATAATTTCAAGTTTAGCGTGAAACAAGGAGGTTGGGAATTCTTTGAACAAAGAAAAGAAATTTTAATGCATTGGTTTTTACATTAACTTTTATTAAAGTCCTAATGATAGGTTGTTGTATCAAGAGTTATTGAGATGTTTTCCCCACACATTAACAAATTACATCAAAGCAATGGATTTTCCTTTTCATTTTGATTTATGGTATTTTTCGCAATAAATTTTTATTTTTAAAATTAATGTAGCTTTAGCAAAAATAAACTGATGTACTACGGTTGTTTTTTTGTTTTTTTTTGTGTGTTTTTTTTTATTTATTTCTAAGTTGTTTATTAAAACGGTGTGCGATTTTAGGTTTATTGAACTATTTAAGTTAATTGAATGAAACTTGTGCGTGAACGAACAGGGTCCAAATCAGCCCGATCACTATCTTACGAATATGAAATAAGGATCGGTCTAATGCCTTGAGTCCTCGAAGGTGTGAAAAAACTTAATGGGCTTCAATATTTGTGACATAAAAAGGAGTAAAATTTTCAAAAAATACTTTCACATTATTTTATTTGTACAATATATTTTTGAATTTTATATACTTTTAAGAATTTTGAATAATATATACTACTGCACAGGGTGAGTACCTTTTAGTGTAAAAAAAAAAAAAATTGATGAAATTTTATCAAAAATGTAGAAAAATGCCGTAGACCTCATTTTTCTATTCCAGTCCGTTGCAGATATACTATATATAAACCAATGACGTTTTTGAGGAAACCACGTTTTTTACCATAAAATCTGTAATATCTCCATTTTTCTTAAACATCTTTCAAACTTTGACCTCATTTCCGGATTAATCGTTAAACTTTGTATAAGAACAGAGTACATGCAAACTTGAATTTTACAAACTTGTGAACTAAATAACAGCTTGATCTTCACCTTATTTAGGGAAGTTACAATGTCTTATATTACTTCAACGCTCACCTTTTTTCGAAAAAACTATCCACAAAACTGCAAATCTCCCAAAAATTTAATCAGCTTTCGAATGATATGTTAAAAGTAATGATTCTATTTCGATTTCATGGAGAAATTTACTTTTAAAACCCAAAAAACACGGTGTTCTCATTTGGCATACAAATCAGTTACTTGTGTAAATAAAACATTATGATAATCCCTTAATGGAAATGTTCATTTTAAACATAATAAAATTTTCATTGGAATAAAAAGCTAAGAAAAAGATTTTTGTTTAATAAAAATAAAGGAAAACTATAAATAAAGCGACAGTTTTTACAGGTACTCTGCTCTTATAGAAAATTTAATGCTAAATCCGAAAATTTGGTCAAAGTTTAAAAAATATATAAACAAAATGGAGATATTACAGCTTTTATGGTAAAATACCTGGTTTCCTCAAAAAAAAAATTGATTCATCGTATATCTGCAACGGATTGGAATAGAATGGTGAGGTCTGCGGCATTTTTCTACATTTTTAATCTTGTTTCACCCAATGTTTTTTTTACACTAATTGTAAGAGGTATTCACATTGTATAACAGGACTAGATATTTTCGTTTGTGATCACTGACCACGAAAACTACTGAACCAATTTGTACCAAATTTTAACCACAGCATTTTTATATTACATTTAAGGTTCAGCAATAATAAAATTTACTGAATTTCAGTTAAATTGTTTTTAAAAATACGTTATTAAATATGTGGATCCCAGTGAAGTTTGAAAATTGACCGATAGGTGGAGTGTTCCATTCTGCAAGAGAGGTCACAATGTTATGGTGTCATCTAGACCTTAAAATTGATAATAAAAATAGACTTATTTTTACTAATATTAAAAAAATTCAACAACAACATTTTTATGGTTCTATGAAGATTTAGCAATAATAAAATTTACAGTGGTAAAATTTAAATGTACAATGTTGAGTGGCAGAAATGAGGTTTGGCACGCTGTCATATACTTTTATAGTTAAAAATTAAAATCAAACAGATAAAAATCTAATTATTCTCCCTGAATAAAAATTATTACCAAATCAAAATGTCGATCCTACGTTTTTAGAAATTGTGAGTAAAAATATGATTCATGGAACTTTAGTTGTAAGCCCTGATTACCCAGTCTATTATCCCCATGACTTTGTAATAGTATCTATCCATCCGAATTACTAACTCATACATTGAAACTAAAAATTGGTTGTCTAATTATGCTCTTACGTAATCTTCTAACACCAAATCATTAAGTTAAATGATATTAAATATCATTAAGAAATTTATTTCATACTTCAATACAAGATTTTTATTTATTAACAATTAAAACATGAATTATTAGTTTAAATTGTCTATTTTATTATTATAAGAGCGGGTGAAGCCTCCTAGTATAAAATATTTTAATTGTGATATAGTCAAAATTAACTGTATTTTTTTTTCATTAAACGTTCTCTGCCAAATTACGACATAATATGTTAATTCAAAAATATTCTGTATGAAATAATGTTATTATAAGTTGTTTTGAAATTAATTATTTCTAGGTCTACCAGTATTTCTCCATCAAAAAGAAATAGAACAAGAGAAATGCAAAATATTAGCGAGCTTCATAAATGGAACATGAATTATAAAAATTATTGTTAATTTTGTTATTTAACTTAAAGAAGCAAATAAAATATATATATTTTTGCAATGTTATATATATATATATATATATATATATATATATATATATATATATATATATATATATTTTTTTTTTTTTTTTTTTTTTTTTTTTTTGTTGGAGATTTTAAACTGGTAAAAACCAGTTATCAGACTTCCAGCTATGAGTGGCAACATAGAGTTTTGTTATTCAATGACATGCATTGCACACGTGTTATTAACACTGCCAAAGATTTAATTGTGCAATTTCACTCTGCCAAAACTCGGGGCAATAAGCCATTAATTATAATAACCAGTGATGAGGGGGGGAAGGGGATAACAGAGAGTGTAATGGACACTGACGGCCTGCCCGTTATATTGTCCATGTTTCAGTAGCTGATGCGAGCCGGGAAATTGAATTAGCCTTGGATATATCCCGATTATTATTCACTAAATATTATCAGCGATTTCATTAATAACCATTTAAGTAGATGCTATTCAATTATGACTCTCTGCTTAACGCGCTTGCTTATGCATGTGTATAATAGGCCGTGTACTGGCGTTTTAGGTTTAGTTGCGTTTGACCGCAAACTGTAGAGGAAACAGCTTTTAATACAATCGACTGTAAAGATGTTTCTTGGTACGTTTTGAGATTTTGAGATTGTTATTTCAGATTAAAAATACCTCCACCTTATGAGATAATTACTGTGGCATTAAAATACATTATAATTTTATTAGGATTGATGAATTAAGTGCCACTTCTATTGAGATTATTTTATTTGAAAACTAGTTTTGAATGCTAAACATTCATCTTCAGTTCTAAAACATACAAAATCTTTTCAACACATCAGTATTATGTTACATAGATTATATATACTAAAGTTTTTTAAAAAGATCAGACAAGAAATCAAGCATCGGCACTCACCTTTGAGGTAACTAAAACACTGAATTTGTGAGAAGTAAAAGGGGGCAGGTAGGTTAAGTTTTAGATTTACAATGGGGTTTTTCCCTTATGACTCATTGGGTTTTTCCGTTCCTATGGGAAACAAATTCAAAATGGGGCTATTGGATATGTTAATCTGATCATTTAAACAAAAATCTGGATCGGTTATAAACGATTTTATTATTTCTAGTGATTCAAAAGTATTTAATTTTAGGCTATTTTCTACTTGATGTAATTTTTTACTCCCGAGTCTTTGTTAAATTTGGCACTTAATTCATCAATCCTAATTGTATTGATCCTTCTATATCATCATGCGTACCTCAAGTGATAATAATTTTAGTAACGTGAATACCCAAATCCATAATATCATATAAAAGAACAATCCATTTTTTGTTTGTGATCACTAACGACGAAAACTAATGAAACAATCTGTACCGAATTTTAACCAGATCATTTTTGTAATTCCAGAAAGGTTTAAAAATAATAAAATATACTATTTTCAATTAGTTTGTAATTAAAAAAGCGATAATTTCACTTCACATTTACCGATATGTGGTTAGCCCCGTTCCGCAATGGAGTTTACAATGGTAAAACTGCTGAACTATTGTATTTGAACCAGATCATCTTGATAGTGCAAGGATAGTTTAGCAATAATAAAATTTAAATATTTTAAATCAATATTGTCATAAAAAAGTAATAAATATGTCGTGCTCAGTGAAGTTTAATAATCGACCGATAGGAGTCGAGCACCATTCGAGAGAGGTTACAAAGGTACGGTGCTATATTGAGCTCAAAATTTATGATCAAATTAATTTATTTTCAACTAAATTGTTCTCAAATGAGCTATAAATACAGATCGACATGTGGATCCCAGTGCAGTTTGAAAATCGACCGATATGTGGCTATTCTGCAACAGAGTTTGCAATGGTTAAACTATTAAACCCAGCTGTACCAAATTTTAACTACATCTTCATAGTTCTATAAATTCTAAAATAGGTAAATTTTTCTACTACAGTAATAAAAATGTATAGTCTTGAGTCCCAGAAACGAGGTTTGTCACACTTTTATATACTTTTATGGTTAGAAATATAAATCCAACCTGTTGAAATCAATAAAATTATTTCTGCAAAATTGGATGACTAATTATACTTTTACGTACGCTTTAAACACCTAATCAGGTTAAATGTTACCGCCATGCGTGAATATATCATTGAAGAAATAATGCTAAATTCCATACTTCAATACAAGATTTTTTTTATCAAAAAACAAGCCACGACGGGGTATGCTAGTATCTAACAATATAAAAACTGTATTATGACAATATCAGCAATTTGTTTCTCATTTATATATAATATATACAATTAAATATTATTATTCTATATTACCTTTTATATTCTTCATAGTCAATAAAATTTATCAACCTAAATGTTTCGTCAATCCGTATAAAATTATTTCTGCAAAGCAATATATAAAATCATTTATTACACGTACTATTATTATCATAGTTTCTTTACATTTAATTTTTACCTAAATATTTAATAATGAAAATTCCCTAAATCCTTTTTTATTCATTTATCCAGTGAAAATATGTTGAATTGAAACGTTTAAAGTTTAGTTGAATAATGATAATTGATACCGTAAACTGGGACAACTTTGCCATGTATTGCAACTTCACCAGTTTTTGAAAAAAATGTTCTGACCCATTATATAGAAGCGCTAGTGTTTTCATCACGTAGAGGAGTTATTTTTTAAAAGAAACTTTTATGTTTAATCAGATTTATCCAATGTTTACAGGTTTTATCAGTGTTTTTCTTTGCTTGTTTTGCAACATTTGGTTTAGACACCCTTACAAAGTGTCTCGTCCTGCTCATACATTCAAAAGTAAATAATAACTATTTATTTTGTCTAATACATAATTTAATATTAATTTAGAACTACTTGACAACGTAATTTTTTTTCTTTTTCTTTAGGTTTATAATATGACTTGGCAAAGTTGCGCTAGGAAGTAAGGTCAAGATAGGGCAACTTTGCAAACTTATAATTTTGTGTTTGTTTTTTACATAAATATATATATATATATCTTGCATATATATATATATATATATATATATATATATATATATATATATATCTTGCATATATATATATATATATTGCAAAAGGAGACAGCATTTATATAATTGACCCGCCCTACATTGAACTCCGGGGCAAATATACATTTATGGATGAAAATTTCAGAGGTTTTTGTGGTATTTCAAGTTTCAATGAATTTCATTATTGCGATGTTTCATTCTGAATATTGTAAAATCTAAATATATGTCATTTTCTGATTTCGACGCACTCTGAAATCCTGATGAAGGCTTGCAATGAAAGTCGAAACGTCGGCATTATAAATTAAAATATTATTTTTAATTGCTGTGTATTTTTGACTGCCTACCCCAACAATCTACATCTCTAAATACTTCTCAGTCAACTAATACCTTATCAATATGTAATTTTCTCGTTAAAATGTTTTCATATAGTTCAAACAATCCTTTTCTCTGCAGCTGTCTTTATTTTTTAAGTGTTTTTTACATACTCGGCAAAGTCGCCCTATTGTAGGGTAACTTAGCCAACGCTATTTTTCAATATTTTTTTTTAATTTAATGATTAAATTGTAATTATTGCAAATGATTTAAATCAAAAGATCTAAACTCATAATTATAATGGGTTCGAAACATATTTAAACGCTATTGGTTGAGGTAAAAGTTATAAGGAAAAATAAAACATGGCAAAGTTTCCCCTGTTTACGGAGGCCATTTTTTGTTGTTGTTTGTTTTGTTTTGTTTTAGCGTTTTTCTTTCACATCGGTGTCCAAATTTTCGGAACAGGTATGTAAAACGAAGTGACATTTTCAAATTAATCAACATTTATCCGACATTTTAGGATCTTTGGTGTACCGCATCTGGTTTCGGGTTTTATTTCCCATTTGTATTCAACAGATATAACGGCTATAGACTAATTATTGGCGACTTCAAAGGTCCTGGAGGAAGGGGTCGTTACATTTCCATAACGACGGACCCTGAGCGAGTATCCGATGATGACGGGGGCGGTTCGTGACATGTCCCAAGGCCGTGACGACTCAGGGATCTGTTCCTTGAGGCAATGGTGCCAGTTCCCAATTTCTATTATAAAGTATTATTATTTTAATAGACCACCCGCGGTTATCTAAAATAGAAACGATAAAATAAAATACACTTCTATTTTAAAATCATTTATTAAATAGAAAAAAAAATTAGTTTTATACTTTTTTAGCTAAAAAACGGCAGACCAGACAGTTTTATAAGTCATAATATTTTTTTACGATACCGATTTAAAGGTTTTCCCTATTTTAAAACCGACACTGTGAAATTAAAATAGAACTATATAGTGAATTGCTAAATTTATGTAGACAGCGTAACAGATTGCTTATTAATATAAATCTATAACTAGAGAATGGTTCGATTCAGATTATTTTTTTTAAATAAACCTTCTAAGGGCATACTTAAAAAATTAAACAACTCAGGGGTAATTTTTGGAAATCGTTAATTTATGAATATAGTATACTGACAGGAGGAAATTCCATCAAATTGGTTTTATTATTTTCCTTGTTGAAAGTAGCAACTTTTCAAAGTATTTAATTCCTAATATAATTTAATTGGATTATATAGAACGTATATTATAATTAAAAATATTAAAACTCAATTTCTCCATGACTGAAGAAAACAATAGATACATATGACTATAAATAATCTACTGATTTCTCTAATTGACATTTTAAAATTTAAGGGGTCAAATTACATTAATTAATAATTAAATTAAATTAACAATCAATGATTATTAGACATAAGCAATTTTGAGAGAAAACGGCGGTTTAAAATGCAAATTTTTTGTATTGAAACAAATATAGCTTCTAAACGGTAGATTTTAGCTACAAGTTTTATATAACAAAAACTATTTTCCGTTAAAATTCTTACCAGAAAACTGTCATTATATTTTCGATCCGAGCAATACAGGTAGAGCTAGAGCGGGTCAAAATGTTACATCTTTGAGGATGATAAAAACCTTACTTATTTGATTGTGAAAAAAACGTTAACAAGTGAATTTTTTTTCATTCGAATCAATATAGTTCTTAAACGATAGGTCCTAGCGACAAATGTTAGATAACAAAAAGTATTTTTCAGTAAATTTCTAACCAGGAAACCGCTTTCAAATTTTCGATCAGAGCAAAACTAAGAGAGCTAGAGCGTATTAAAATGATAATTTTTTTAATGTGAAAACAAATGGAGCAAAAAAGTATAAACCCCCTTCTAAAAGATATATCCTTGCAAAAAAAAAAATTCAAAATATTAAATCAATATTTTTCTAAATAACGTTAGTAACAGTTGAATAAATTACTTAATTAATTTACGCGTGTAAATTGGTCATCGATCTGAATATCATCATAAAGGAAAAATATTTAAAATTATTTTCGCTACCTTTCCTGAGCTCAATTCTTGAAATATATTTCGAAAATTATTTATAAGTCGAATTTGATTAAATTGAATAAACTAACGTCTAATCAAATCAGAATGATACGCCCTAAAATTGATGGTTTCATGCAATAATATATTTATATAATGGCCAGGAAAGTAAATTTTCACATTTTAGAATCATTATTAAAACCTCCTCTCAGTGTTTTTTTTTAAATTTATTTATTTATTTTATTATATTTTTTAAATAATAGGCTGTGACTAATTGAGTACATCTTCTTACTCAGTATATTATAATTTAAAAAATATTGTGATAGATAACCGTAAGTACTCATAAGAAACATTGTATTGAATCAATAAAAATGACTATAACCAGCACCAGCTTATTGTTGTTTGATGTATTGTAAAGAGAGAAGAAAAAAATTGTGAGGTTGGGACGGCTTTACGATGGACTGCGGCTAATGCCGTGCAATTTTATCGGGATCCTCCGAGCGGCTGTGGTCATCAATGTTTATACTCCTCCCCTTCTGTTATACCCTGTTCCCCTGTTCTCACGTTTACGGTCCTCCCAAGACCTCTCTTAAACTGCCACCAAATAATAATCTTATCCCTCATATCGCACTCCATCCGACCATTTCGCCTTCCTTGGCAATTTATCTAGGCTCGCAACGATCAAAATTATGTATTTTACACATCGGGTCATTAGAAAATAAGGGGCATTATATGGCCATGAATCTATATCTATACTATTATATAAAAGGACAAGTAATTTTTCGTTTGTGATCACTAACCGCAAAAACTACTGAACCAATAGGTACCAAATTTTAACCACATCAACTTTATAGTTCAAGGAAGGTTTAGCAATAATAAAATTTAAAGGTTTTCAAATATATTGCCATAAAAAAGTAATAAATATTTGCTGATTAGTGAATTTTAATAATCGACTGATAGAAGACAAGCAGCATTCGAGAGAGGTAACAAAGCTAAAGTGTTATATAGAGCTAGAAATTTGTGATAAAATTTACTTATTTTCAATTCAATTGTTATTAAAAAAGTTATAAATGTATGGATATGTGGCCAGTCTGCAACGGCGTTTGCAATGGTAAAACTATTAAACCCAGCTGTACCAAATTTTAACCACAGCATCTTCATAGTTCTAGGAAGGTATAGCAATAATAAAGTTTTCTACAATAATAATTAAAATGTATAGTTTTGAGTGCCAGGAACGAGGTTTACCAAACTGAAATCCAACCAGATGGGTCTATAAAATTATTTCTGCCAAATTAGATGTCTAATTATGATGTTATGTCCTCTTCAAACACCTAATCAATGCAATTTTAGCCAGGTTAAAAATTACTGCTATGCGTGAAAATATCATTGTAGAAAAAATGCTAAATTACATACTTTAATACCAGATTTTTATCGATAAACTAATCAAATTCAATTAATTGATAGAATAATCCAGTTTTTCTTTTTATGAGAGCGGGCGAAACCGTGACGGGTTGTGCTAGTATTAAATATTTATTTATTTATTCTAGTGTAGCAGAAAAGCCAGAGGAGTTGGTTTCCACTCAAACATAGAAAAATTTTTGTAATAGGTGCTACAGGGCTGTTAGGGAAATATTAAATAACAAGACTATTCCCAAAAATTTTAAAACTAGTGTGTACCAGATAGATCTGTATGGGATTGAAACCCTGGGCGCTCACAGATAAGAATGAAGGCCTTCTAAATAGAAGAAAAAGAACAATTATGAGAACACATGTCTCTACTAAAAGTAAAGGTATATGGAAAATAAGAAACGACCTGGAGCTAAGAAACCTTTACCAAGTTCCAAGTTTAGTAGCAATGGTCAACAAGCAACGAAGAGTAATATGGCAATGAATGAGCACCCATAGAATGGCATATACTACAATGACTGGTAGAAAGTGGCTAGAGGCTGAAATAAATGGAGGCCAGTTTTCTACATGACCGTATCGCCATATTTATTGTTATTATAACCATATTTAAGAAAGAAAAACACGATATTACTGTATATTCTATTAAAATACCAAGATAATGGTTCCCAGAAGGAAGAAACAAGCCCACCTCTAAAGATAAATCACTTGATAAGAAACCACAGGATAGAGGTTGGGAACTGATTCCGGTACCTTAGAACCAGGAAAAATGAAATGTTGAAAGAAGCGAAAGAAGTAAAGAAAAGATTTATATTGGAGGACGGATCATAATCATGTGTTTCTATTATTCTGAGATTTAGGTTGACCAGTAGTTCCAAAACATAAAAAATGTGTAGGACGTTGATAAAAGTCTGTGACATTTTGACTATGAAAAAAATTACATGTTAATGTAATTAATGATATGAGATCGTTTAGATAACCAGAAATCATTTATGCAAAGCATGTTTATAAGTATTCAATCAAAGGAGTAACCGACAGATAATCTGGGAAAAGATTAAAAAAAAAAAGAAAAAAGAACATTCCAAAATCCTTCAAATAAATCCTCCTTCTTTTGCCACAAACGAACTTACTTATAAAGATCTTAATGTACCATTATTTTCTAATTTAGCTCAAACCAGATGTCCATCCCTTCATAGTAAACTCCATAACCATCAAATCCGCTAGCATTCAACTTGATCCGAAAGTTAAATAAAATTTGATTGATTCGTATTTTATTTTGTAGTCACATACCGGACTTAAAACTCAAGAAATTGCTTTTGACAATTTCGATATTTTTGGACATGCTGAGTTGAGCCCTAGTTAACCTTCCACTTCTTTTCGTATCCTATCCTTACAATCCGAAATCCTTCGTAATATCCTCAATGCTCCTTATTATGTCACAAATAGACTTATCCATAAAGATCTTATTGTTCCATATGTTCCTGGTTTGGCTCAACCAGATACCTACCCTTTCATAGTAAACTCCATATCCACTCGTATCTTATCTACTAGTCTCCCAACTTGTCTCAGATTCCATTCCTAACAATTTTCCGCGGCGTCTGAAAAAAATATGGCCAAGAAACCATCTAATGTTCTCAGTTCTTTACATGTTATTGACATGTCATTGTAACCATTTTCCTCAAATTTACCTGCTGTATTCATTGTATACAGTTGTAAATATAGTTAAAAAAATTCTAATATGTAACCAGAAATAAATTGAAACCGTCACTGTAAAATGAAAAAGAAAAATAGAAGAACATTCTAGAATTTTTCTTAGTAGGACCTTGAGGTATTTATCCTTCAATCTGCAATTAAGCATCCTTTCTGATCTACAATAAGAATCAAAAGTTCACCTGAAGAGAAGTATTCGAATCGGGCACAGCGGAGAGCAAAAAGCAGGCTAGGGAGGGAAGAGATCTAATATTCCGCGAGCATAGGCGCGGTCAATTACCCTGCCTCATAAGAAGGGAGATAGCTCGGTAAATCAAAGGACTGAATCCTTTATCCATTTGTGAAATAATGGCTGGTCTTCAGGACGGTAGGGACGGGAGGGACGAGAGGGATGGTCCGGTCCCCGCGGCGCCAAAGGCCACTATTTACGTGATCCTCCGGCCATTGTCTCTTTTTTCCCGAGCATTGTCTCTCATCCTGCCCCTAATTACAAGGGGCGGCCATTTTGAGACTTTTCATTGTAAGCCGGGAGCCGGCTGCTAAAAAATCTGGATCTTCGGTGTCCAAATATAGGAGGGGGGAGCGGGCGCCGGATAAGGAGCCGCCGTGGCATCGTTAATTGCCCGACCCGCGGCAATCTGTCCCGGGCGATGCAGCCCTCGGTACCAGCCAGTACCAGCAGTACCAGCCCCAGGAACGTTTATAAGTCTATTTGCCCTTGTACTAGACTTCCTTAGTCGGATAGTTTATGGTCCAGTATTGTAGGGACATCCCTTAATGATTTCACTTCACCTGCACTTAAATGAAGGATATATTTCAAACATTCGGGAAATTTATGGATGAGGATCTTAAAATATGTTTTAACTTTTAGCACGTAGAAATTAAAATCTTTTCTGTATTCTGCCAGAATAGCCGATACTTTATATTAGACTAGCATACCCCCCACTTCTTCGCCCAATCTCATACACGAACTAATAATGGAATTGAATCGATATAACAATTCTTGTATTGAATGAATGAAAATGAAATGAATGAAAAAAAAAAAAAAAAACTTTATTCTGGGACTTACTGTTCCCTAAGAATAAAAATAATGTACAGTTATAAGTACCATTGTCTGGCCTATTATTTACAAATTAGATGCTTCAGTAATTTAAGCAATAAAATAGTAATTTTAATTAAAAAATTAAATTAAATTAAAAAAATAAAAATAAATAAATATATGAAATAGCAATTATAACATAAAATACAATTGTATATATATGAACATATAAAAGAAAGAATGAGAAAAAAAAAAGTAATTCTAAGTATTCATTTGATTATTGACATATTTGCGGAAGATTGATTGCCTAAAAGATACAGGAATAAATTATTTTTAAAGAAAGTTATGGAAGCTGCTTTACAAATAGAAGTGGGTAGAGAATTCCAGAAGGAGGTAGCACGAATGATGAAGGATTTGTCAAAAGAAGCGGTTTTATGTGAGGGGATATATAGGTTAAAAGATTGGGATCTAGTGTTTAGGAGGTGGATAGAAGAGCTCAGAGTTAATAAATCAAGAATATAGGAAGGTTTTTTGGTTTTTAGAAATTGGAATAGGAAAGTACCCAGAAAGTATTGCCGTCGGAATTTAGGAAAGAGCCATCCAAGCTCAGAATATCGGCAAGTAAAGTGTGACCGCCTGGGGATCCCGGAGATAAATCTAATGATACAGTTCATCAGTCTCCTCAGCTTCATGTCGAGATTGAAGTATGGAATTTAGCATTATATCTACAATAGTACGCATGGCAGTAATTTTTAACCCGGTTCAAATTGCATTTATTAGGTGTTTGAAGAGTACTTAAAGCATAATTAGACATCCAATTTGGTATAAAATATTTTATATGACAGTTTGGAAAACCTCGTTTCTGGCAATAGAGTATATATATTAATCATCATTATAGTAAAATTTATTATTATAAACCTTATTGAACTATGAAGAAGTTGTAGTTGAAATTAGGGGTTTCGTAGTTTTACCAATGCAAACTCTGTTGCAAAATGGCCACATATCAGTCTATTTTTAAACTGTAACGTCATCCAATAGTCAATCTATATATTTGCAGCTTTTTTAATAACAATTGAATTGAAAATAAGTAAATGTTATCATAAATGTCTTGCTCTATATAACACCGTACCTTTGTAACTCTCTCGAAAGACGCCCGCCACCTATCGGTCGATTATCAAACTTCACTGAGGATCACATATTTATCGCTTTTTTATAGCAGTATGATTGAAAATCTTTATATTTTATTGTTGCTAAACATTCCTTGAACTATGAAGTTAATTCAGTTAAAATTTGGTACAGATAGGTTCAATAGTTTTTGCGGTTAGTGATCACAAACGAAAAATATTTTTTCCTTTTATATAACAGTATAGATTAACATAAAAGTAAAATAAGGCTTGAAAAAAAAGAAAACAAGAAAGTAAATATTTTGAAAATGTTTTTAATTAGTATATATTTTCTATCGCAGTGAATAAGGGTTTTAATAGGGTTCAACCCAGAGTTGGTCAAAATTTAATCATGATTAATTATTTTACAACTAATTTTCTGGAATCAATCACCTAATTTGATCATAATTAAATTATATGATTGATTCTAGGAAATTTTTAGTCACATATTAATCATGATTTAATTTTGCCCAACTGAGGTTCAACCAAACTATCGGACTATGAATGATGAATTATATGCCACTTCGATTGGAACTATTTATAGAAGACTAGTTTTGAATTGTTAAACATTAATCATTAGTTCTAAAAACAGCAAATTCTTTTAGAAAAAAATAATTATAATAAATACTAAAAACATATATATTTTTTATATTAGAATATTCTTAGTTTTGTTTTACTTTTTAGTAAATGAATAAATGTTTATAAAAATTTTTAATATTATTTTTTTTGCTATTAAAAAAGCTAAATTTCCAATTAAATGAACGATTACAATAATTTATTAATTATGAAAGTCAGGCAAGCCCATTTAGTTACAATAAAACTATAACTGTTTTTTCTGTCAGCAACACTATTGGATTATAAACTTACATTATCTGGTATCGCAAAATATAAAAAAAAAAATCATTTTTTATCATTCACCATTGCTAAGTATCAATTGAATTTTCTAAATATTTCGCAATAACAAAAAATGGACTTATGAAAATGGATGGCTCATATATACTAAATTTAAAAAATATTTAAATTAAACTTTCCAATTTTTTTTTTATTTTCATCGCACCTTTATTTATTTTATGTTAAATTAATATAATGTTTATTCTCCTCTCACTGCTTTTTTATTATTTTAAGGAGTCATATTTTATTTACTATATTTTTTATATAGTTTAATTAATAATTAAGGAATCTAAGTAATCTAATTCTATAATTTCATATTTAAAATAATTTCTGCTACTGATTTTGTGCTGCTGATGAAATTTGACTGTATAGAGGGTTTGAAATAAAAAATTATGGTTCTTTCGTCCAAATACGTCATAAAAACTTTTATAGCAGCTGTGTTAGACGGATCACATATTTAAAAATAATTAATTTTCAAAGTAGAGATAAGCTTGAAGCAGATATAATGAGCTCATACGATAAGCCTATACGATTTTCATCTCTCATTTCTCATTTTATGAAGTTGGACGAAAATTTAAGATGCCTGTCAGTTAAACAACGATTTTAGAAAGTCTGTTCACGTGTAAAACTGTTTTTTTAATTGTACGTGTATCTATAACTGCATACCATATTAATCTAAATCTTCATTAGTTACACAGTTAACGAATGCCTCATCAAAAAAATATTTGATAAAACATTTTTTTTTGCGTTTAGCTGCTTTATAAGATATAAATTACAATCTGGCTTGCTCAAGGGTGATAAGTAGAACGGATGGTAATCATACAATATTTTTTAAACTAATACGGATAATCCAAAACATGAATAGAATCCCCTGTTTCTCTGAGAAAGAATTAAAGAGGCACTTTCCTCTAAAACATTCAATGTCATTTTAGGGTAGCAATAAACTTGTCTATTTCCAAGTAGAACTGACTCCTAAATTTTTGTCTGTTTTAGGAAAATCGAAGGCTAAGCCTGAATGATTCACAGATCTATTACAAGGATTTGTACTTGACGGCATTCGTATTATTTTTATGTTATAAAACTAATTGAAGTGGTAACATAAAATAAATCAGTATAAAAATTCATTGTGTTTAATCAGTTATTTAAAAACAGTTTTCGATATAAAATGCCGAACATTAAGGATTTTAGCGAATTCAAGGTTGTTGGTGAATGGTTATAAAAAGTTAAATTAAGTGAATAGAGTGTTTGTTTCTGGTATTTCGCAAGTTCGTACCATTACATCTGAGAGTATTTTAATTTATTTTTATTGTTGTTTATATGAAATTTAAAATTCATGAGTTTATTTTCAATCACATAAATATTATTCTTACATTGTTTTATGTAAAAAAAAAGAGATAAATTTGCAATTTTAATAATACGACTTTTCGATTATATATTTTAAGAATTAAAACTAAGACTAAGGCGAGAAGAAACCGCTCGTCGTTACAGACTACTTCAACATTTACTAGACAAACGATCGAACTTCCCAATTCATTACAAAAGACTTATTTACATGACTGTTATTAGACCTATTTGGACGAACGTAGTAGAGCTTTGGGGCTCTACTAAACCATCCAATCCATCTCGTATCCAATCCTTACAATCCAAAATCCTTCGAAAAATCCTAAATGCCCCTTACTTTGTCACTAATAAGCTTATCCATAAAGACCTTAATGTTCCATATGTTGCTGAGTTAGCCCAGACCAGATACCTATCCTTTCATAGTAAGCTCCATAACCACTCTAATCCATTAGTTTCTCAACTTGCTTCCCACTCCATTCCCGAAAATCCTCCGAGGCTTCTGAAAAGAAGATGGCCTAGAGATCTTCTCGTGTAGAATGTTATTGAAGTGCTACTGATGAGTAGTTCTTTTCAAGTTATTACATGTCATTGTAATCGTAATAAGAGAGAAAGAGAGAGAGAGAGAGAGAGAGAGAGAGAGAGAGAGAGAGAGAGAGAGAGAGAGAGAGAGAGAGAGAGAGAGAGAGAGAGAGAGAGAGAGAGAGAGAGAGAGAGAGAGAGAGAGAGAGAGAGAGAGAGAGAGAGAGAGAGAGAGAGAGAGAGAGAGAGAGAGAGAGAGAGAGAGAGAGAGAGAGAGAGAGAGAGAGAGAGAGAGAGAGAGAGAGAGAGAGAGAGAGAGAGAGAGAGAGAGAGAGAGAGAGAGAGAGAGAGAGAGAGAGAGAGAGAGAGAGAGAGAGAGAGAGAGAGAGAGAGAGAGAGAGAGAGAGAGAGAGAGAGAGAGAGAGAGAGAGAGAGAGAGAGAGAGAGAGAGAGAGAGAGAGAGAGAGAGAGAGAGAGAGAGAGAGAGAGAGAGAGAGAGAGAGAGAGAGAGAGAGAGAGAGAGAAATACAACAAAAATATATAATCTTTCAAAATCCAAGAAGAATGAAAATTAATTTGCCCGAAAGGAGAGGTCTAGGATATCCTTCGGGAGTCATAAATCGTTAGGTCCTGGCATATCTGAAAATAGTATCCTTCTGAGGCTTTGGACGTTACAATTTTTGGTCATAGTTTTGATAGCCATCATCAGGGCGTATAGTCATATTGCCATAAACTAAATATAATATTTACATTATAAAGTAAAAACACTGTCCTTTATACTAGCGGAACTGAGCAACATTATTAAAAAAAAAGTTAAAGGGAGTTGTGTGGGTGGTGATGATGATGAATATCAAAGACCGAAACGTTATATATAATCTACCGTCTAAAAAAATACCAAGATTTACGTATAATAAAAACCGTCTAAATAACATTAATCTTGGTGTTATATCGATTGAAATGGTTTTCTCCAACCCTCATCACACAACTATCATCACATGTTTGAAATCAACTGTCCGTGTTTAGAATGGCAAGCAGTCCACTTAAGGATTATCTTCTCAACAAGCCTTTACTAGCAATGTGCATAAGAAACAGATATACGCAGATGACAAACGCATTCTCCTCCCATTGTTTTCTCTTTGTATATATCAGCATAATTTACTATGCTAGTTTTATTTAATGTTTTTATGTATTTAGGTATTTAAAATTCATAATACCGTAATTTCATACATTACTACTTTATTCCTTGTGTTAAACCGCAGTTTCGACATTCATAATCCGTTATTTTGTGTACAGGTTTGTAAAGAATTGTTCTGGAAGTTTTTATTTGTATGTTTCATTTCTGAAATTTCGTTTACACCAGAGGTTGTAGGCAATGTGTGTGAAATTACTAAGACTTCAAATAAAGTTTCAGGTACCTCTACAGACTCATTAAAGGTTTTGAATTAATTTTGTAAAAACATTGTTCGGACAACTGAGCTTTTCAATATTCATGACTTATGCATAATATCAGCCGGTAATCTGCACTTATCTGCCTGCTGTTTAAATTTATAGTGATGAGGTTATCTGAGTCCTGTGCTATTTTGAAAATCTTACACCTTTGAGAAATTGTAAATGACGTATCCTTGAAATTATCCTCTAATGCATTGCGTAACTCATCAACACTGAATTCTGAAGGATTTTTAATTTAATTTAAAATCAAACATATATCAATTAATGAGAGAGCTAGGTAGCTCGGTGAGTAAGGCACTGAACTGCTAATGCTGTTTCTTCGGTCGTAGGTCGACTTTGGGGTCTAGAGACCCTCCTGGGGCACACCCAGCCTCAATAAAGTGGGCACTCTTAGTTGGGGGATAAACTAGGTGGTTGAAGCGTTATTTTTTGCCACATCACCTCTGTATACAAAACACACTGGTCACAAAACAAACCTCGTTGCCAAGTATTTGAACCCAAGATCCTTCATGGTTTTTGTGGTACATTTTTTTTTTTTTTTCTATTTCTTAAAGTTTATAATGCAATTTTTATTATTTTATCTTCAATCTTTGAAATTTGTAAACGAGCTTAAAATTTGATGCGCCAAGCACTCCACGTAATTAATGATAAATCTAAAGGTTCTATTTGATGGAAATTTATCTTATCGTTGGATTCTTTCTCTCTTTGGATTTTTTTTTTTTTATCCTGTCACCACTTTTGTGTGTTTAGTTATTTGTAATTAAATAAATTAGTACTTTGTTAAATTGCGGTATTTTAAATTCTAAATACCTAAATATAAATTATGTTGTTGAAATGTTGAGTTGAGTAAAATTTAATCATAGCTGTTTTACAACTTATTTCCTGAAATCAATCACCTAATTCAATAATGATTACATCTTTCAGGTAAATAACAACAAGTTCATTAAAAAAATCGGCCGAAAGATTAATTTAAGACTAAATTAGGTGATTGATTCCAGGAAATTAATTATTAAATAGCTGTTACTTAATTTTTACAATGATTAAATTCAACTCTTTTGAAAGAGATCAATTAAACGATAGGCAATGTTCAAGACTAACAAACCATATTTTTATTTTGCCAATGTTTTGGTCATATCTTTGATAGCTCTCAACATGGGAAATAGAAAATTAAAATAACTAAAAAAGGCGTATCAACTCTAATTCTAATTCGCAGTAATGAATACATATACTTTATTCAAAGTTATTCTCCTCCGTCGTAAGCCTACGGCATTTTGCACTATAGCAAGATGTAGGACCAAGTTTAACTTTGAATCCACATACAAGACTAAACAGAAAAGAAACTGCTAGTAGTTTTCGACTTGGTCAAAATTTACTAGACAAAATGCCGATTAATTACAAAAGACTCATTTACATGGCAGTAATCAGACCTATTTGGACCAACGGAGTTAAAGTATTATTATCCTACCCTTGAAATTCAAATCCTTCTTATAATCCTTAATGCTCCTTAATATGTGACAAATAAAATTATTCATAAAGACCTTAATGTTCCGTATGTTGCTGATTTAGCCCAAACCAGATATCTTTACCCCCCATTTTATACTCCATATCCATTCAAATTCACTAGTTTCTGGACTTGCTTCAATTTTATTTGTGACAACTCCCAAGCATCTGAAAAGAAGATGGTCTTGGAACCTTTACATATAGAACTTTTATTGAAGGGCTTCCTTTGGGTAGTTGCTTCACAAACAATCGTCACGCGTCATTATCACATTTACTGGATATACTGGATGTAGGTTTATATATATACATAGATATATGTATAGTTGTGAATTTCAATAAATGGATAATTAAAGTTAAAAGTTATTTTAATTTTCCATCTGCCCTGATGATGGCCATTAAAGATAAATGTTAGTAAAATAAAACTTCAAATTGGTAATCTCACACATTGATTAGTTTTTAGTCATCCAGTCTTTCAACACAGTTCTTCAATAAATACTTAAATGCACTAAAGTAAGTAAACATTCGCGATCCAAGAGTTGTTGATCATTCATCCTATTTATTCTAGAAAACACTAAATTTTAATAACTTCAGTTGACTTATGCGGAAACCTTTAAAACTTATGAGTTACGATTGCGATCTCGCCTGATCCAGCATCTGCCCCTGTAATATCCCAGTACTTATTTGCAGAATGCCCGTTTCCAATGACCGAACAAAAAACACGGTTACACTCTGGAAATAAGAAGTACACATAAAGATGAAGAGGAGTCATTAAATCATGGCGGCCCCACGTTGTCCAGGGGGCCTCCAGTAAATCTCCAGCTGCTGGAGCCTTATCTCGGTTCAGATTATATATCGGTCACGAATCTGAGCCGGAGCGCTTGTCCTACCACTCCGGCTGTGTCCTTCACTTTGTCCAAGCAAAAAGTCTACACGCTCTCCGAACAATGGCCGGTATTGTACCTTCGGTTCCGTCCGGTTATTGAATTAGTCCACTCCTTTGTCCAAACTCATACTTCTTAAGGTATTAGTGTTGTCGTGTTGTTTCAGGAGGACGGTCGTATCTGTTGCTAAGTCGCAATACTACGTTCCTAACGTGGGAAGTTTCCTTAACTTTTTGGGAATTCCACTGAAATCGGATATTTTCAGTTATAATTGACACACAAACGTATTGCAAAGGCATAATGGTATAGGATCCTAGGACTTGACGATCCTAAAAATTTTCGCAATCTATCTTTGTTTAGTTCCTCATAGTTAATATGATCAGCATTCTAACAATAGTACTTGACATATCTATTGACCGTGTCCCTTTTTTATTTATTATTTAGACAATGCAAGTGACACAACTCAATTCCCTAAATTAAAAAAAAAAATTATAAAAATTTTTAGACTTGTGTGAAATATCGAATGTGTACCTGAATTATCTATTAATCCCAACAGCAAGTTAAATGTATCAGAAATGATTTAAAGTTAATTCCATGCATTTTTAACATTTCATAGAAGAGTATTTAACTTAAACATGGTGTTAAATCAAAAATCCAGATTTTTAAGTTGCGTCACTACAGAAATAGATGTGATATATATATATATATATATATATATATATATATATATATCCCAGGGTGAGTATCTCAGTGTAAAAAAAAAAATTGGGTTAAACTAGATCAAAAATGTAGCTAAATGCCGCAAATCTCACCTTTCTATTCCAATCCGTTGCAGATATACGATAAATCAAAGACTTTTTTGAGGAAATCACGTTTTTTCCCCCATAAAAACTGTAATATCTCCATTTTGTCTAAATATTTTTCAAATTTTGGCCACATTTTCAGATTTAGCATTAAATTTCCTATAAGAACACAGTACAAGTAACCTTGAATTTTACAAACTTGATATCTAAAGAACAGCTTGATCTTCACCTTATTTGGGGAAGTCACAATGTCTTATTTACTTCAACACTCACCGTTTTTCGTAAAAACTATCCACAAAACGTCAAATCTCACAAAAACTTGCAAATTTAATCAGCTTTCGAATGATATGTTAAACGTAATGATTTTGTTTCAATTTCATGGAGATATTTACTTTTGAAACCGAAAAAAAACATGGTGTTCTCATTTTGTATACAAATCAGTTACTTGGGTAAATGAAACATTATGACAATCCCTTAATGGAAATGTGCATTTTAAACATAATAAACTCTTCATTGGAATAAAAAGCAAAGGAAAAAATGATTGTTTAATAGAAAATAAAGGAAAACTGTCAATAAAGCGACACCAGATCAGAGGATCTTATGTTAATACATTTATTTATTTATTATGTGATTTATGACTAGATGAGTCTCATTTTTACAGGGGAAGGCATTTCGACCATTCATAATAACGATATACATGGATTGGTAGAAATGCCATCCCCTGTAAAAACAGACTCTTCTGCCCATAAAATTCACTTCAAAAAGTAGTATTCTTAGACACAATCTGCATTCAGAAGCTAACGGCAAAATTAAGGTCTATGTTCATTATCACTGGATTTTAAACATTACATTGAAAATCTAATAAAATAAATAATAATAATAAATAAATGTAATAATATCATATCCTCTGATGTAGTGTCTTAAACAATCATTTTTTCCTTTGCTTTTTATTCCAATGAAGAGTTTATTATGTTTAAAATGCACATTTCCATTAAGGGATTTTCATAATGTGTTATTTACCCAAGTAGCTGATTTGTATACAAAATGAGAACACCATGTTTTTTCGGTTTCAAAAGTAAATATCTCCATGAAATTGAAACAAAATCATTACGTTTAACATATCATTCGAAAGCTGATTAAATTTGCAAGTTTTTGTGAGATTTGACGTTTTGTGGATAGTTTTTACGAAAAACGGTGAGTGTTGAAGTAAATAAGACATTGTGACTTCCCCAAATAAGGTGAAGATCAAGCTGTTCTTTAGATACCAAGTTTGTAAAATTCAAGGTTACGTGTACTCTGTTCTTATAGGAAATTTAATGCTAAATCTGAAAATGTGGCCAAAATTTGAAAAATATTTAGACAAAATGGAGATATTACAGTTTTTATGGGAAAAAAAAAAACGTGATTTCCTCAAAAAAATTAATGCACACATTATCAAGTTTTGTTATTAATTTTAATGTATTATAAATCTCGCTTTATATTTTAATCATGCGAATAATTAATTAAAAATCGTTTGTGTATAATTAATATTGAATATAATTTAACCGAAATCATGTATTAAAGAAAAATAATTACCTATTTATAAAGCTCTCAGAGATTTTAAAAATTCAGAAAATTAAATTATAGAATTGTGATCTGTAAACCAATATTTTACTTTACTTTGGGCATTCACATTTGGCACCTGTAATTCTAAAGTGCCACAACTCAAATATCTGTGTTTTTAAATATTATAATATATAAGTTAAATACTCTTCTATGAAATGTCCAAAATGTATCGAATTAACTTCAAATCACATACATCAATATATCTTACATGCGGTTGGGATTAAATGGTAATTTTACATAAGACAGAAAACATTTTTAAATCACGTTTTTGATTTGTGTCACTTTTATTTATTTATTTACTTTCTGTTGCCGTTTACCACCGCATGTGTCACTTTTAAAATTCATATGCTATATATGTATATAAGTTATACTTGAGAACAAAAGAAGATAAATATGATATTTCTTTTCATAAAAATTTAATAATAGCCATATGTTGGCTTTAAAAAATAAAGTTCGGTGTAATATATTTTTTTTAGTAACATTTAACCATTAGCAGTAACATGGCTCAATGAATTCAATTTAATTTTAAAAATGTTAAATTAGATCAACATTATTATTAAATAATGTTTAGTTAAATTTTTAGTATTTGTGTTATTAAATTTTTCTTTGAGAATATTGTAAATACTGATAAATACAAATTAATTTTATTAAACATAACATACAGTTAATAAAAATATTAAAAAATATAAAAAAATAATTTTAGGTAAAGTGAGATGAATTTAAAATTAATTTTTTTTCTTGGATTAGATTTAAAAAAAAAAGGATCATTTATCCTTCATTCTGCTATTAGATATAAATCACTTAAACTTTTTTACTAAACTATACAGTTACGAGTTATTTTTGTTTTTAATATTAAATATACTATGAAAAATAACAAGTTTAGTTATTTCTAAATTCTCCATAAAATTCTTGATCATATCAATGGGCACTGTCACTTTCATTCGAAAAAAAGCTCCAGCAGCCAGTATACAGTTCTCAGAAGTCATTTGTAATCTCAGACAATATGAAATTGGTTTTGTTCTATTCTAATTCTAATTAATTTCTTATAAATTTGAATTTATTATTCACGCTTTTTTCTTTTATATATATATATATATATATATATATATATATATATATATATATATATATATATATATATATATATATATATTATAATAATAACAATTTATTTTCTTCTTTTACATGTTTTCATTTCAATAAATCATGACATCCTGAGATAAAACTAATTAAATAATACTTAATAAATAATTACATACGTAATACATACAATAATCATTTGCGTTCTACCTTCACACACACCTTCGTAGTCTAATTTAATTACTAATTATAAATATAAATAATGTTTTTTTTTTAATATGAAAATATGTGTACAGATCAATAATTTCTGGAATTCTGTCATTACTTTATAGATTTAGGTATAATGTTAGGTTACCTGTCTTGGGTTTCTTCCCTTACACGGTGGTTATCTAGTGCATCCTTGTCCGCTGCAGCGTATAGTCCTGTATTCAGGTGCTAGGTATGGCTTCGTACCATTGCGCAATGCAGCTGAAGGATCGGTGCATGGTTGCATTGCAATTGTTGAGTAGCCTTCTTATTTATGGCTTCCCATGTAGTCTCAGTAATCTATATTCTTTACTATTTATAAATGGAACCTTATCCTTTCCTATGCGCAGTAACAGTACGATACACAACTAATAAATACTGATCACAGAAAATTTTTCGGTTTTAGCTATTCATTTTTAATATGAAAACTGCTAATGAGAGCGGAATATTTTTTTTATTTTTTTTTTTTATAAATTGTGAATTAGCAATTACATTTTTTATTATTTTTTTTTTTTATCTAAGCAACTGTCTTATTTTTTTCTATTTATTGAAATTTACAACTGTATAAAATATAAAATATAATACATAGAAACGACCCATTGGTAGAACGTATAAAGATTCTATATAATGAAGTACAATATTAGAGGGTTCTGAGGCTATCTTTTTTTCAGGCTCCTGGAAGGGCTATCCGAAATAAAATGAGAAGCAAGTTGTGAAACTAATGGATTTGAATGGTTGTGGAGTTTGCTCTGGAAGGATAGATATCTGGTTTGAACGTTAGAAACGCAAGGTATATTATGATATTTGTGGATAAGTTTGTTTGTGACGAAGTAAGGGGAATTGAGGGTTTTTCTAAAGATTTTAGATTGTAAGGATTGAATACGAGATGAATTTGATGGTTTAGAAGAACCCTGACTTTATTTATAAATAATTAAAAAAGGAACATTAAATAATTATAAAGGAAGGGTTTTGCCTTATTGCTATTTGAAGATTGTAGTCTTTGCTGTTCTTGGTGTCTTACATAAATCTTATATTCCCACCTTTAAATTTAATATGCTTACGTTGCTTAAATTTTATGGTACTGAAGATTTATAAACTACATTTTGGAATATAAATAATAGGAACATAAAAGCATTTAGCAGAGTGTTAAAGTGTTGACATATTGATAATGGAGCTAACTCTTTTTTTCTGTAAACCCTTGACGATATTCTAGTGTAAAATTGTACGTTAATAAAGTGAGTAGTATACGTATGAAATAATAATTCAGTTCTGACTCTTAAAGAAATACAAGTGGTTAAGGTATGAATCCTCATATATGCTTTCGACTTCAAAACAAAAATTTCTAACGGGACATATTAATGAAAAAATAATTTTCTGAAATATATTTAGCTTGTGCGGTTTATGTTGTGAAATAAATCGTATACAATCCTTGGGGAGTTGTTACTATTGCATTTAAACTGAAATTACTTTTTTGAATTTCTTTGGTAATTTTTTTATTTTTTATTTATTAACAAAATTGTTTGTATATGGAAGTATTTCAAAAGAAAAGTATAAAGGTATCGATCCAGTGTATCACAAGTGGCCAGAAGTGTGAGATTAAATCGAAGAGAGACAGGCGAACAGCTCTGTCAAACAACCTTTTGGTACCCACTAAAGCCTAAAATCCAATATATAAGTTAATACCCTCCCTTTCAATCGGACTATGGCACGAAGCATTGCTAACCGGTGGGTTTAGAACCGTCCTGGGTTTCCATTCTGTTGTGCTGTTCGAGCTCCTGTAAATCCTATTTGGAGGCGAGGCCTGGAAGCTTTGGAAATGCACCTCAGCCAATCCCTTCACCGCACTCTTGATCCAATTGTCAGTGTCAACATATTTGTGAAGGGGGTGGCAGGTGGGGGCACAATGCTCCCTACAAATTGGCCTCCAGAAATGTTTATGGAAAAATGTTTACCCGCATTGAGCTGACAATAAGTTGCTGGGCCCTTTGTCCGCTTCGACTATTCAGCTCGGTGGAAGGAGAGGCTCGAGGACGGATTCCCTCCCCCATTCAATTGCAAACTACCACAGAGGTCGTCTATAAAATGGGGTAATTCAGGACCTCCGGTTTAAACCGGTAGCTTGAATCAATTTATTACCTCCATTATTGTATTTCTAGAGTTTAGGGCTCATTCCTCCCCCTGAAGATTTCCAGTGAGGATAAACTTTTTAGGCTCGAATTATATACTTTTATCACTATTGCTCCCTCTAAATCCCATTATTAACAACCAGCTAAATCCAGGACGTATTAATGTTTTTAAAAAGCTATTCGATTCGAAGGATAAACAATTAGTACAATTGCTAGTGCGATACTATAAAAAAGCTTAACCTCGTAATGGCTAATAAAGTGAGAGTGGTTTATAATTTATACGACATACTAATGGTTTTCACACGTTATATATATTTTAATTATTAATATTTATCGCTATGATGTGAATATTTATGTAGATCAATAATTATTTAATCGATTATTCCACTGAGCAATTCCTGAATTCACTATAAATTTATTTCTTAAAATATTGTTATGTACAGAGTGATAGCATTTTTATAATAATGATACACTTTTATTGCATTTTGTTAAGTTGTGTTATAAAAACTCTGGATTTTTCGTATTTTCAATTAAAATCTCTAATGTAATCGCTAGTGAAATATGAATATTACAACCGAAACAAATTGTTCATTTTATTTTTTTAAATTCAAACATTACACTAGTCTTCCAACTTGTTTCCCATTCTTTTCCCGACAACCCTCCGTGGCGTCTGAAAAGAAGTTGGCCTCGAGACCTCCTACAGAACTTCTATTGTAGGTGGTTGCTTCACAAGTTATTTTCATGCAATTGAATTTATTTCTCCTTACATTTACTTTATGTATACCGCACATCTGCAAGTTAAACACACTTTTCTATCAAGGAAATAAACCCCCTTTGATGAAGAAGAGTGTTTAAAGAGTAGTTTCTCAAAGTATCGCTTGGAACACAAAATTTAATTCAATTTTGGTAAGTAACTGTTTATAGCAAAATCATTTCGAATCTTAAAAGTGCTATAAAAACTAAAAGTCCGTAAAAGATAAATTTAGAGTTATGGCACTTTCCAATGTGCGATATGTTCTTTACAGTTGTGAATATAAGTATATAGATGAAAGATAGAACAAAAAACAAAAAAAAAAAACATTAAACTTTATGATAAACTCTTGAATAAGAAATAACTCAATAGACCATGGGTATGTCTATCTATTTATATTCTACTTTATATCTACTGCTTCTGATATGGAAAAAAAACGTCTAATTTTCGTTCCGACACCAACAGAACTAGAGCGTTTCGAAAAAAGGCCAAAAACTTAAAAAAAATGTAGGTAAAACTTGATTTTTTTCATTCAAACCAATAAAGCTCCTAAACGGTAGGTCCTAGCAACAAAAGTTATTTAACAAAAAATATTTTCCATTAAATTTCCGACAAGTGAACTTTCGCCAAATTTTCATTCAGAGCGACACCAACAGTACTAGATCATATCAAAAAATCTTTATATTTTAAAAATATGGCAAATGTGATTTTTTTTTCATTCAAACCAATAAAGCTCCTAAACGGTAGGTCCTAGCAACAAAAGTTATTTAACAAAAAATATTTTACATAAAATTTCTGACAAGATAGCTACCGCTAATTTTCGACCCGAGCAACAACAATACAGTTAGCGTGTTCAAATGGTACATTTCTGAGGGTGAAAAAACGTTACAACGTGACTTTTTTCATTCGAATCAATATAGCTCCTAAACGGTATGTTCAAGCAACAAATGTTATATAACGTGATTATATTTCTGACATCTTCATATTTTCAATCAAAGAAACATCAACAGTGCTGTAGCATCTCAAAAATGCCCCTGTACTTTCCCATCGTTTCAAAATCATGCGTATTTCTCAACATGTTGAAAGTAAAAATAAATAATGATAATTCTGAATAGGCTTTGCTTTCTCTACACCATCGAATCTCACAAGTATAAAATAATATATTAATAAGAATTATTTACATGACTGTTCTTAGACTTATTTGGACGAACGTAGTAGAGCTTTGGGGCTCTACTAAACCATCCAATCCATCTCGTATCCAATCCTTACAATCCAAAATCCTTCGAAAAATCCTCAATGCTCCTTACTTTGTCACAAATAAACTTATCCATAAAGATCTTAATGTTCCATATGTTGCTGATTTATCCCACACCAGAAACCTATCTTTTCATAGTAAGCTCCAAAACCACTCAAATCCACTAGTTTCTCAACTTGCTTCCCACACCATTCCTGATAATTCTCCGAGGCGTCTGAAACGAAAATGACCTAGAGACCCTCTAGAGTAGAATTTTTTTTTAGTAAAGTGCTACTGATGAGTTGTTGTTTTCAAGTTTTAACATGTTATTGTAATCGCTGTCAATACATTTACTTGATGTATATATTTTGTACAGTTGTAAATTTCAATAGACATATATTAGAAAAATAAAAAAATAATTTATATTGTTAGTTAAGGGATAAATATTTTCAATATTTAAATACTATTCATTTATTTTATATCCATACTATGAACAAAAAATATTTAATAAACCTATTGAATATAACTTATATTTCAATTATTTTTTATTTGGTAGTCCAATATGCACGATTTAAAAAAACTCATAGATAAGAATTATAGCTAAAGAATTATGTATATAATAAAATATTTATATAAAATTATAGCTAAGAATTATGTACAATTTAACCCTCTAGACAACATTAATATATAAATATAGATTGCAGCCTCATGAAATATTTTGGTTTTGCCAGATTTATCAAAATTGTATTTTAATAAATAATTAATTAAAAAAATAATGCCCGAGACTGGTAAAAAGAGAACTCACCTTGTTACAGACCTTGAGATGCCTCATTTCTTCAATTAAGGAAAAATGATTCTTAATTTGCATAAATTTCTTTTTAATAAAGATTTTAATCATGTTTGTTTACTTATCGCTAATTAATTCTAGGCCCTTTTGTTGTCCAATTAGGGAGTTATTTATATCCTGCCAAATTTTTTTTAATATAATAATCTCGAGTACTTGTTGTTATTAATCGGAGTAAATAACAAAATAGCATTAAATAAAAATATTTTACAAAAAAGGTAAATTCTGTGAATTTTAAAATAAATTGTGAACATTGTTTAAAGATCAACATATCTTATGATATCGTATTTAGCTCAGAAAACTTCTTTTCTAGGGCACTGAACACTTCATGACAGTTGATAAGGCACAGTTAATTTCATGATATAATCGTCACTTTAAACACACAGAAAAAATACATTAGAATACATTACAGTTTATCTAATCAGTTTATTTAAATTAGCTGGAAGTACATTAGCAAGCTTTTAAGAGTATAAAGCAGAAAATGGGATATGATTTTGTACCTTGAGCATGAGATTAACGCATTCTTATTTCTTGTTTATTTCTCACTGTCTTATGAATTCCTTGTCGATTGATTGCAATGTTCCGCATCAAAACACTCCCTTCAATAAAAAGTTGATCATTATGTTTTGAAGTCAGCTGAACACGAATCCGAAGTCGGAAAATCTCAATCAGGCTCCATTTTTTTGTCAAATGAGGTGTTTTTTCGACGTTTCGAGCATTATTTTATCATTGAAAGCTTTAACAAAAAAAAATTATAAAACTTAGTTGATTTTGAAACTTTAATAATGTATTACAAAATGAAAAAAAATAGAGAACATAAGTATCAGGCTTTGTTGCATAAGTAATATTGTTAAAAAAATGTTTTCATTAAGTAAGGTAATGAATGGGTTGCAACATGTATTCAAAAATTAATTTTTTGCATTTTCATTTGAATTTCTTCCCTTCCAGCTTGGGAGCAGTTTTAGATGAACGCGGAGAGCGATTCATCAAGAGATAGCCCAAATGGAAAAAAGGTATAGTGGTAAATGCAATGAGATGCTTGCCGACTTATATTGTACACTACAAAGGGAGCCACGTGATGTAGAGTACAAAAGGAAAATATATACGTATTAATTTTGTTCATTATTAAATATTATTATTTTATATATATTACTGTATATTTAAAACAGGAAAAAAAGTGTTATCAAAATATATGATAAAAAAGTACTATATCAGTTTTTTTTTCCTTCTTTTTAACAACCTCCAATCTCTAAGAAATAGTGCTTGGTGGAATTTGTTTTAATATTGATTCGAATTCAGCACACATGTAAATATAGATTTTTTTTTTTGCAGAACCGTTAATAAATGAAGAGCTTCTTCAGTTACAGACAACATAAATCATTATCCTAAAACATTTAAATTTTCTTTTATCATCACCGTTACTTACGAATAGGTAATTCAACAAAAATATAGTTTAACTAAATTTGATTTTTTTAGTTTAGGTTTTTAGTTCCTATGTTAGGATATACATACTCAAATAAATTATGAACCCTATCTTCCGATATCAATGAAATGAAATCAATTTACAAATAAATTACAGAAAAAATGAGAAAAAAATAATATATTCAAGAATCAAGTTTAACAAAACAAGAAAATAAAAATATTGAATAACACCTCAGTACTCGCATTTCGAATCATATTGCATCCAGTTATTGAAATTTTCGTTCACCGTAATCAGCAATGTTTTTCCTCCCCAGGAAACATCGCAATGTATGAGTTAGTGTGCTTTCTAAAAACTTACTCCGAAATTTCTGAGCCTAACAATAAACGGTAGTCGTGTGTCTTTCTGAAAGTCACTCGATAAAATATATTGCTCCTATAAGAATGGGGCTACTAAAGAATAGTTAAGCCAAAAGAGGAAATGCCCGATAGGATTTCAGGCTCTAGGCATTACTTAAGCTGTCAAAACATAATCTCGCCTATAGAAATGCTTCCTGAAGTTGAATGGAAGAGATTTATGAGTGTACCCTTGGCGTGGGGTGGTCCTGACCCGTCGTGCGTGGACCGTTTTGCGGCCCACCCCCGCTGTGACAACTGTATCCAGTCTCGCTCACCTTTTGGTAGGACCGATAACTCACTCAGTGGGTGAGCTGTTCCAGTTTTATTTATCTTCCAGATCTGCTTCTTGAAACAGTTGTTAGGGCCATTGACGTCAACTTTCTTGCAGGCCTCAGCACTGTCCCTAAGGTCTGGGGGGAAGGGAAAACTGTTGCCAATGAAAGCCAGGAATCACCAGCTTACAGCAGCAGTGAGATCTCAGTTCTCAAGATATACCTGACTTTGTTCACAGTCAAATGTCCGTGAACTTTTGCAATGTCGAAATGTTCATTGTACATTTTAAGCATATGTTGGTATGGCTTTCATTCTGAAGTATTTCATCAGCAATAATAACGGAAATCACTCGTTCTGCATAAACGTTCAAAAAATTGTGATTATTATTCTATTCATTCCAATACATAAGGAATTTTTGAAGGATTGCTAGCAAGAACGATTAAAGTCACCTTGTTTTCATCAGAATCGTCAGAATTTTAGAAACTGTGACCATCTTTCGCAGATATTCCCTGACTAAACTAAATCATTTATATCCCGAAATCTAAAATATGTCCATTTGGGTGGGGCCAAAAAAAAGTTTGAGAGCCGGAGAATTCATGATACCAGAAAATTGGCGAATTCAAGTAAAATAAATCGTGTTAAAATTTTTATATGATATTTTGTCATCATGAGGTCAGATAAATTGTTTAAAGCCATTCTCATGGCAGTGATTTTTCACTGTCCTGCCGGACTTAAGCTGGCACTAAAACTTCTTAATCAATATTTTTAATGAATCTGAATGTAAATCGATCCCTTAAAGTTGGTGCATACAGCCTAGTTTTGAAAATTATTTTTGTTATTTTTTTATAGCTATGAAAAGGCTTATAAGCTCATGGCTTTCACTTGTCCCTACCTATAAAGTGAGATTTCAAGGAAGTTATTTAAGTATTTATTTTTAGAAAACTTATGTATTTATTTTCTAGAGTCGCCTATTCAGAGTTACATGTCAGTCATTACTTCCTTACCTCTTGCTCGAACTGACTTGCTCAGTCTTAAGGCCAGAAAGAATAACACGTTTCCCCAACAGCTGAAGGCAAGCGCGTTTGAAACTTTGCACGATTTATATCCTAAAGATCAATGGCTCCACGTATATACCGATGGCTTGTACATACCTGAACCAAGTGGAGCTGGAGCCGGCTGGTATTGCGAATACTTCAATGGCTATATCGCTGTGGGGAACAACTACGACAGGGATGTGAGTGCGATACAGGAGGCTGTCGCTAAATTAATCACCATTAACATGCACCCACATAATGTTGTATTTTTGGTTGATTCCCAAGCAGCTATACTGGCACTAAGCACCAACAGTCATACCGACTGCTTACGCACTGCTAAATGTCGCACGTTACTTGAACAGCTCATCAAGATTGGATGGAACACTGTGCTGCAGTGGATCCTCAACCATGTAGGAATAACTAGAAATGACAAGGCCACTGACCTTGCCAAAAAAGGTGCTAAATCTGTCCAGCCCTCAGTTGCCACGACCTTAAGAGCAGCAAAGAACATAATCAACAGCACTATCGATGCCTATATGTACAATCGCATGAAGGAACAAAGTAAAAATAAAAAGTGGGAATGCCTACTGACTCATGGGCCGACCGGTGTTGGGCTAGACCGAGGCCAAGCTGTTGCACACTTTAGACTTACTACTGGACACGACTATCTACAGGAACATCTTCACCGCATCGGAGTCACAGACAGTAGCGTCTGCCCCCTTTGCAACCTGGGCAATATGGATAGCGATCATCTGAAGACCTGCCCAGAACTTGCTGACGCTCCACCTTATCCTGCCACACGTTACTGGGAGGCTAGACGTCGAATGGCAGAGAGGCTAAAGACTGGCGTTCGAAGAAAAAAAAAACAAAAAACAATTCTAGAGTTTGAAAACATATATCGGAAAATAAGTTAACATCCTTTTAAACATTTTTAAACTATAAAAAGAAACCGAAAATTCCGTTTTATTTTTGTCCCTCGGTTTGGCCTCACGACCGTCACACTAAATGATTATTTCAATGTTCTTTACAAGAAAACGTTAGTGCTAATTATTGCTATCTACAGAGTAATTCGTGAGGTTAGCTTCATAAGTGATGTGTTTGGAAGACATTTTTCAGTGTATTTACTACGATTTTCATCAATCCAGGTAAGATTTCTTCCTCGTAGCCTTTATTATTCACGACGGTCACGCTCTTTTTAAATGATTCGTATTTTTTAAAAGCTCCGGGACTCCATATTTGATTAATTGTAGATGCACACGACTGATTGGGCAAACTAGCCTTTTAGGTATGGCTCTGGTGATGCAATAAACATTAAATTACGGAATGTTCCTCACGACCGTCACACTCACAACCGTCACACTTTTTTTTTTTTTTTTTTTTTTTTTTTCATTGTCAGAGTTACATATTAATGTACCTACACTTTTATACGGGTGAAACATCACTGAACTGAGGTCTTTTGTTGGGGGGGGGGGGGGGGGGAGGGGGGGGGGGGGATTGGGCTTAAACACAATTCAACCGATTTTTATCAAATTTTATATCGGAGTAACATACCTATATATCAACACTTTTAGAAGGCTGAAACATCACTGATTTAATTTTCATTTTTTTTTTTTTTTTTTTTTTTTTTTTTTTTTTTTTTTTTGGGGGGGGGGGTTCAGATTTAAAAACAACTAAACCTTAATATTTCTTTTTATGGCATTACTCCTACTTATCTTTTATTTTCTTCAACATGTTGAAACCCATATGTTGAACCCACTGACGTTAAAACCCCGTGTGCCTGAAAAGGCAAGGTAGGGGGGGGGGGAGAAAAAAAGAGAAAAAAAATTTATTTAGTTTTATCCATTTGAGAACATTAATAATTTTTAATAAGAAAAAAAATGATTAAAAAAAGAGTAACGGTCAAGAGCACTTTTATGTAAAGCTCTATAAAATACTTCAAAACAGTGGTAAATAGAAAAAAAAAATTGGCCCTACCTAGGAATTTAATAAATAAAAGGTATATTATAATAGAAAACTCAAAAATAATAAAAATTTATTCAACTTTATAAATCCAATTTTTTTTTTAAATTTTAAATGAGGCTATGAGAATGACCCATATATATATAAATAATAATAATAAAGTTCTTTATTTATTATGGGACCTTAAGTCCCTTAAGAATAAAAAATAATGTACAATCAAGAGCCTTCAGAGCCTTAAAATGAAATAATATTTACATAACAAATTAACAGATAATAATAATAATAATAAAAAAAAAAAAAAAAAAAAAAAAAAAGAGCAGAAAGAAAATATTAATAAAAAGTAACAGAAAATTTATATTAATTTTTGACAAAAAGAAAAAGATTTCTTAAATATTAACTGTTTATAATTATAGTTTATAGTTTATAACAACTAAAAAGTAGCTATTGTCAGTTTTTGGAGGACAGGATCTGGGTGGTTAGTAGGTGGTTAAAGAAGTGGTATTTGAAAGTAGAAAGGTTAATTGAATGACGAATGTTGAGAGGGATGGAGTTCCAGAGAGAAGAGGATCGGATTACGAAAGATCTGTCGAAAGTGGCTGAGCAATGAGCAGGAGTATGCAAATCTGATTGACGGGATCGGGTTTGGCGGGTAAGAATTGAGGATTTGAGTTGAAGGAGTTCGGAAATGTAAGGTAGATGATGGGATTGAACGGTTTGAAAATGTAAGGATGCCAGGAAATACTGGCGACGGTAGGAAGGAATAAGCCACTTTAACTCCGCATAAAACTGCGAAATGTGGGGATCCCGAAAATAAAGCGGATAAAGCAGTTAAATAGTCTTTTGATTCTGGCCTCGAGATCTCCAGAAACACCCCCATACACAGCACAGCAGTAGTCGAGAGACTGGGGAGCTGAATCACTTCTTAAAAGGAGGAGATAGAGTGATGGCTAGAATAGAAGCAAAGATGGGCGAGAATCTTCTAGATCCAGTGGATGCCTGCGCACTAAGAGCAGCGTTAGTATGCCGAGTCAAGCGCGGCATACTCAACGTAATTCAAGCGGATGAAGACACACCATGGGTTGTGGTGAAGGATCGACTCAAGAAGGCGTTCGGGGGCGGTCGTTGGACTCCGGAAGAGGACATCTTCCGAATGTTTCGGGAAGCAAGGAGGCCCCATCAGTCTAATGGGCAATATGCGGGATCGCTGTTGGCTCATTTTAACAAAATTACCGAGAAGATGAGGGAGACGACAGAAGCAGCGGAAGTGGAAGCGAGAATGGCGTTTCTATCAACCATACTAAAAGTTCAGCTTGCAAAGGAGACAGGGAAAAAGGAAGGGCTTCCGAGGGACAAGACTTTCGTGGAGTGTGCAAGAGAAATGGTGGACTCCAGCGCTAGAGATGAAGAAGTTCGGAAGGAAGACGGATGGAGTAGGGTCACCTACAAACGGACCGACGGAGTTAGAAGCTCGCAACCACGAGGAGACCCATGGAGAAGAAGGGAAACGGATTTCGGAGGTCGGGATCGTCCGATGATGCGGGAAAGAAGGCAAGGAACGGATAAGAAGACGTGGAGGAGAGAAGAAAGAAAATGCCATGGATGCGGGAAACCGGGTCATTTGGTAGCGCAATGTCCCCGCACAAGGTGTTTCGAATGTGGCACAGAAGGTCACATCGCGAGACAGTGCCCCTACATCAACAGACGTAGGGGAACGAACCAGGGGGAGCCGATGGAGGTAAATGCCCAGCGAGTATGGAGGAGAAGTAGACGTCCGTCGGAATCCACGAGATCATCGGAGACTTCGGAGACGGAAGGAGATGAAGAAGGGGAACCAGGAGTAGGAGCACGCCAGGCAGGAAGAAGCGACAGGAGGAGCGGAGAGCGAAGGACGGCGGCGGAGAGGAGAGCGCACGATGAGGTATGAGGTGAGTGCACAAGAGGGGCAACCGAGTGGTGGTAAATAGTGTTAAGAGTATAAGTGGAGGGTTGCCTATTATAAAATTGCGAAGGGTGTGTGGTGTCTGGTTGACACGGGAAGCTCGAATACAATAATGTGTAAAGAGGTTATAAGAAATTTATGTAAAGAGGAGAGGATACCCCGAGTACAACCGTGTTGTAGTTGTAAATTAATTACGCTGAGTGGGCCCTGTAGAGTAGAGGGAGAAGCGGAGATCGGATTAAGTAGGTGGGGGAAGGAGAAGGAAAAACTAGCGGTGCACGTAGTGGAAGACATGCCTCGCGAATACGGGGGTATCATCGGGTGTGACCTTTTAGGAAAGGTAGGGACCAGGATTAAGGGGAATGGCGATCGGTGGGTGGTCCGTATTGGGAAAAAGGTTTACACATGTGAGAGGGATCGAGAAGGAGGACGAGCTATGGTCGGGGTGATCAATCGGAAGGGAGATTGGCGGCAGTCATTAAAAGGCGAGTATTCCGATATCTTTTTCAAAGAAGGGGAAATACTGAGTGTGACAGGGGAGACTGTACACGAGATCCCGCTAAAACAAGACAGGGTGACATTCGTGAAGGAAAGAAGGTATCCCCAGGCGTTGCGCCAGCACATCAGGGAGGAATTGGAGAGTTTAAAGAGTCAGGGTATTATAGTTGATAGTACCTCCCCATATAACAGTCCCTTATGGGCGGTTAAGAAAAAGAGCGAAGAGGGAACTTGTGAAAAGTACAGGGTGGTGGTAGACTTTCGGAAATTGAACGAGAATACGGTAGATGAAAAGTATCCCATTCCGAGATTTGAGGATATACTGGATCGGTTGGGTGGCGCGACGGTGTTTAGCACGTTAGACCTGAAGGCGGGGTATCATCAGATCAGGATGCACCCAAGAGATCAGCATAAGACCGCGTTCACCTTCGAAAGGGGTCATTATGAATTCACCAGGATGCCCTTCGGATTGAAAAACGCCCCTATAACGTTCCAAAGGATGATGGGACGAATTTCTGCGAGGGTTGGATGAGGCCAGCTGTCAGGTGTATATGGACGACTTACTGATATTCAGTAAAGACGAGACAGGACATGTACAGGACCTAAGACGGGTGTTTGACCGCTTGAGACAATTTGGACTGAAACTGTCGCTAGAAAAATCGATCCTGGGACAAGACCGAATTAACTTCTTAGGACATACTATTTCAAAAGAGGGTGTAAGACCGGACATAAAAAAGGTGGAAGCGATTAGGAGAATGGCCATACCGACAGACGTGAGAGGCATACGGAGACTACTTGGGACGCTTAACTATACAGACGGTTTTGTCCCGGAAATGGCACGACACCTGGTACCTTTGAACGACTTGTTGAAGAAGGGAAAGCGAATAGTTATCACCCCGGAAATTGAGCAAAACATACGGACGTGCATGGACAGACTCCAAAAAGAACCGGTACTTGTGCAAAGTAGGGGAAGATGAGAGAGGTAACTAGTAATCTACGGGTTTCGAAAGGAAGAAGGTGGTGAACGTAATTGAGACGTTTTAGGATAGGGATGGTGCGGCGGGAAATTTCGAATACGTGATTTTTCCAGGATAGGGTTTCATCGAAAACGACTCCAAGTTCGTTATATAGAATATACATATATATATATATATATATATATATATATATATATATATATATATATAAAATTCTAATCGTTAGCAATCCTCCATTTTGAATTATTATGTTTTATATAAGGCTCGTTTCCTAGTTTTTTAAGTGATACAAAGTCAATAAGAATTGGGAGACCACATGTAAATCCTAGTGCCAGAGCACCGAGGGGCGGGTTGATAAGAACTGGAATAAACTTCAGAAAGCAATAAGATGAATAATTTCTCAATATTGATGAAACATGCCCTCAGGACAATGAACCAAATGGTAAATTGTTTTTCAAGCCCTGAGTTTGAAAAATATTGATTTACAAATAATAAAACTTGGTATTTTTGAATTTTGATATTTCCGATCAAAATCTAAATCTTCAAACTGTGGCTCATATTTCAGTTTAAAATTTTTGCACAATTAATTTTACCAAATTTTGCATCTACTCCCTGGTCAGGGACTTACCGATTCTCAAACTCTTTTTTTGGCCTCCACCCTAAAATGAATATTTTCATTTACAAATCCTCTGTTCAACTGCAATGCAGGGCTAAACAAAAAAAGAATTTCTTACGACATTTCATAAAGTGGTTTAGATAGTTTTGATACGTAAATGAACCGTTTAATATTTTGGTAAACTTTGGTTATATAATCGTTAATATAGATTTAATAATAAGTCTATCGCGGAATTGGGCTAACCACATATCGGTTGATTTTAAAACTTCACTGTGATCTACATGTCACACCATATATTTAAATAATTTAATTGAAATATAAATTATATTATAACTTATAAATTATAAATTATATTATAAATATAATATGGTTCAAATTTGAAACCGATTGGTTCAGTAGCTTTCGCTGTTGGTAATCAAAAACAAAAAATCTCTTTTTATATAATAGTATAGATTGTGAACAATACAGAAAATAAAACGTACGTTATTTACATTAATATATCAATATGTTTGCAAAGAAAAGTTTTAGGCAGCTATTTATTTTTGGTAACGGCCGTACTAACTCCATAATAACACTATTGTTAAATTTTATTGCAAAGTAACCTTCAAAATAGTTCATAATGAAGTATGTTCTAAACTTTGTTAAAGGTGTATAGAGCAAAACCGAAAAAAAATATGATTTATGCCACTTTTGGAGAAAATTCCGAAAATTTTAAAGCTTGTTTCTTAGTCCCTGATTAAACCACAGAGCTTATGTTCTTCTCTTATTACAGAAAATTTAGTTTGGTTTAATTTTGAATATAAAAAGGTTTTCTTTAGAACCAACTGTGCACCAGATATTTAGGTGAATCGTCGAAAATTTTGAAAGTTTTGACGCCACCAATTAGCAAATGGTGCTTCAAGGCCCAAAACTTGGATATTTACACGCAAGCACAGCACTAACGGTATATAAAAAATCAAAACTACCCGACATTTGGCACACCAAAATGTACAATTTTGATGGATTATCAGGGATTCCGCAAAAAATATTCTTCAACCCACCGAAATCTGCAGGAGGATTACCCGGATTACCTGGAGAGTCGGACCAGCAGGAGGCGGATTAGCGAGTTTCTACTGTCCTATTAAAGTAGTATTATAAATATTTAAAATTTTTCAACTTATAAAATATTTTCATAATATTTTTAAAAATGATTGATTCATTTACATTTAAAATTAAATATTTCCAGTTTTGATTAAAAAACAAGGGAAACAGTATATATTTAAAACACATTGACGTATTTACAACGTCAATAAGCACCTTGAAATGATAATCCCCATTTACTTTGTTGGATTTTACATAAATTATTCCCTACACTATAAATTTCCCTAATTACATGAATATTAATATGTTGCCAAAATTATAAATAAAATGGTAATGGATTTATTGGTTTTATAACGTGAGTTTTTATTTTCATTTTTCAGGAAAATTTTAAGTGAATGTTTATTAGGCCTATGAGGTATATAAAAATAAATTTAATAAATATGTTTGTATTCAAAAAAATCTTTTTCTAAAAACATTTGGGTCAGTAAATACTGAAGAGGTGATAAGTTGAGATTGTGAGGGATCCATAACCATTTGGCTTGAAAATTCATTTTATTTCCCCGAAACTATATATTTGCAATTTCTATACTCTAATTTGTATATGCAAATCAAATTTTATCAGTTAAAATAATTAAATATATTTTAGATTTAGTATGGTTCAATACCTAAAGAATTCTAAAATAAACACTTATGTAGTATCACATATTTTTTAATACGTTTTTTTCATCGGTATTTAATTTTAGAACTATTCTCACTAGTTCGGAAGCTGAAACTTAATTACACTGATAGATAAACGTATTTTCCACGTTATAATAACACAATTTGGTGGGGTACCTTGGCTTCACGAAGTACCGATAGCCATTCTTGTCTATCTTCCGCCTTCCTCCACCAACCATTCACTTCCAGTCTTCGCAGGTCATCCTGGACGTTGTCCAGCCACCTCAGCTTTGGTCTCCTTCTTTATCTTTTTCCTCACGGCCTGCCATACATTAACATTACCGAATTCAAAAGAAAACAAATTTAACCTAGAACATATGAAAATTATTGGCTTCTGAAATGAAGTGGGAATGTCCAGTAGCCATAGTTCTGAAAAAATTGAAAGTGTAAATTACAAAATATATTTGTTATCATTGGGAACGGGAGAAACTCCATAAAATGTGACAATCTTCTTTCTACCCTCCACTAGATCATTTAAGTGTTAGTACATGGAACAAGCTAACAGGTTTCGATGAAATCTCAGTTCCGATTTTTTTTCTTTCTCCCTTCTAGTACATTGCCAATTTTTTGTATGTTAACGTGTTTTACAGGTAGACTGAAATATCGTTTGATGTACAATTATTTAAATGCATAAATGGTTTTAACCATAACCTCCGCCCCGTACCCCAACCGCCACGGTTATACGTTGTTGCAATTTAGTACAAACTTTCGGCGATAAGGGGTCGATAGGATTCAGAGACTATCTCCAACTTCCCAACATAGGTGTTAGATAATTACCAAAAGGACCAAAATCCAAATTATTCAACGGGAATAGAGAGTATTCTTAGCAAAATACTTAAATCAACTTCCAATAGCGGAATATCCTGAGGCCATTAAAATTCGTTAAATCATAGAAGATCTCAAAAGAGTATCATCATTTAATTTTAATGAGAAAGCCTTTAGAGTACGATAAAAAGGATTAACGGCAAGAGAGAGGGTGTTCTTTTAAAAATTAAATCTATGTCTTTTGGCCATAAAAAATCGTCAGATCCTAGCAGATCTTTATTCAAACATCTTGATATTTTCTAATTTATTTTTTGAGTCATTATCATTTTTAATGGATTCTATTATTTTCAAGCTCTTCTAGCTCTATTTTTTCTAGCTTATTTATTTTTTAGAATAATTTAAACTGAGATATAGATATTAAGAATCAATAATCGATTTCCAGGCATCGGTACCGAAATCGGGAGCCAAACAAAATCGCTCCAACTACTGTTTATTAGCATACCTCACTTTTTCAATTTTCGCAGTTTTATCCTAATATTTTATACAATTATAAAAAATGTAATCCTTTCCATTTTTTTTTTTAATTATAATAGTACGTTCTTATAAATATATATCTGGAACTGTACAATCAAAAATATGTAGATTAGTTAAATTATTTATATAATAGTCATTGCTAATATTAACTGTTACATAAATAATAATCAAAGTACAATGTATAATCGGATTTTAGCTTTGTAATTATGTCATGTCCAGGAGCTGATATTACATTTAGTGACAACGTGAAAGACTCATGTTTATTAATATAATTAGTTAAAGCAATTATTTGGACTTTATACATATTGGTAATTAATGATTATTCCTAGTTCAAATTAAGGTGATTATTACATCGACGGAGCCTGCTTTATGGATATCAAACTAGTCATAATTGGTGATGTGACGTAACAACAATTTCAATTACTATCAAAGCATGCAAATAAGCAGAAAGTGGGCATTATATATTGATTTGTAACTCTTTGTTGGATTAGTTAGTGTGATATAACTGAATAAACAATTGGTGTCAGCCAGAATCGAACCTAGGTTTATGAATTTTTAGTCAGATGTATAACATTTGCAACATATTTGCTGAATTATTAAAAGACAGCCACCGTGTATAGAATTGTGTTTTTTTTTCGGTAGGATCTTGGATCGTTAAAATATTCTGGTTTTGACACTTATTCCAGTTTCTTTAACCAAATTATTATAATTTCTCATACTTGTCAGTTCAACGATTCTGCTGGAATTTAGTATGAACCCAAATAGAAGTCGACCACGCAATTTTTATTTTTTTTTTTCATTTATTGATATTTACAACTGTACAAAATAATATACATCAAATAAATGTATTGAAAGTGAATACAATGGCATGTAAATAACTTGTGAAGAACTACTCACTAGTAGCACTTCAATAAAAGTCACAGGGTAAGGAGCATTGAGGATTTTTCGAAGGATTTTGGATTGTAAGGATTGGATACGAGATGAATTGGATGGTTTAGTAGAGCCCCGAAGCACAACTCCGTACATCCAAATAGGTCTAATAACAGTCATGTAAATGAGTCTTTTGTAATTAATTGAGCTTTGAACGTTTGTCTAGTAAATGTTGAAGTAGTCTGTAACGATGGGCTGTTTCATTTTAAAGTCAATATTTTCCAAAAAAAAAAAAAAAAAAAAAAAGGTATAATATAAATATATAAAAAAGTAAATAGACTTTTAATGAGAAATGTTTTAATTCCTGTAAAAAGCAGAGTTGATTTAGAATAAATATAAGGATCTATAGATCTGGGTGTGTCCCTTAGGATTGTTTCTTATCTCAGAGTGGATTACTTATAAAAAAAAAAGGCAATTAAATGTTTTGTCTATAATTGTCTATTCTAAAACAGTTAAAACAGAAGTTGAACAGTATTTTCTTTAAAACAAAAAATATGGAATATTCTAGACAGTATACTTGTCTCCAAGCCAAAAAATAATAAATATCATAAATGAAATTTTTAATCTCAAACCAATATTTAGTGTTCCCATTTACCCTAAGGTAAAAGAGACACTAACGTCTTAGTAGGAGGGACTCCAGTTATCTGTAAGGTACAGTTATGTTTATTCTGGTCTACTCTGAGTGGAGATTAAATCTTGATAATTGGCGAAAGACAGAGAGACAAACCACCCCGGTTTTTGTTTTAGAGGTCAGAACTTTTTTTTCCGTATTCCTCCTCCACTACCTGCCGGGGGTGAAGTGTTGAAGGACGGAGATAAGACGGAAAGATTAATAAGAAACACCGGGTAGAAGATGCCTATCCCAATGGTTCTTGTCCGTTCATTGAGTGTTTTTTACTCGCCCTCAGGTTGAATGGGTCAAAGATACCCAGGTAGAGATATTACTAGTTGAATGACATTCTTTCACCATCAAGATCTCTCGGGTTATTTATCGCGCACATTTTCGGCCTAATAGACCTCCGTCCTTCCATTCATATGTTAGCCCTACTGCTACTGACTTTCGTCTTTCTTTATCGCACCATCTTCCTCGTTCGAGGACACTCTGTCCATTAGCTTACAAATTTCTCGTGATAGACGTACATCATTTATAACTGTTTCCCGTGCCTGGGCGTACAACGCCTTCGTGTTGGACGGAAATTGCTTCTGTAACGAGTAAGGTAAAAAAAATAAAATAAAAAGATAATTAGTGGTCTGAGGGGAAAATATTTCCTGGTAATAGCCACCGTCCCATTCTAGGATGCACAATGGGCTTTGCACATAAATATGCAAATGAGTAATTATTGGCAGGGTATCCAGTTTGTAAGCAAGCTACCTGTATTGAGAGTACGGCTCTGAATATTAATCTATTAGAACGGGGCATTAGAACCATAAAGCTGCTAATCCAATGCATAAATTATGAAGAAACCGTTAATATTATTAATTTGATAGCATAAATTACATATGACTCTTGTATTACTATCAGATTACACACATGTAAGGGGAGGAACGTTCCACTAACGCGTTCCACATCTATGGTCACTGTAATTTCTAAATCAATTATGTTTCTTTGTTAATAGGGCATTTAACAAGGAAATTATTGGAAGTGTTAAATTATCTCCTCGATAATATAATGTAGATAACTGTTGTTAACTTTAGATGCACATATTGTTTAATTTCATATCATAACAAATCCTAATAGTCAAGTAGAAATTTCAACTTCACACTAATTCATAATAGTTGTGTAATGATTATGAATTATGAATTTATGATTATGAATTTAACAGAGGATCGACATAGGTGTCAAGAAACCCTCCTACGGCATACCCAGCCTTTGTATAGTGAGTAAACTTAAATAAGGAAAACCTGGCCAAGTCTTCTTTGCCCAACCGTTGGCGAAGAAACAGGTTTTAATTTAATTTTTATTTTCAGAGAAACCTTAATTTGTTTCGCTACAATCCAATAAAATGATATAAGAAATATATTTTGTGAATTTTGCATAAATGCAAGGTGCTTATTTATTTATTTATCATTAACTAGCGCAGACAAAATTAGTTCATCACCTCATTTTTTTAAAATTTTATTGTTCAAAATGTCTTCAGACTATAATGGAATCGCTCCCATTAGGAGTGGTATTAGTAATGGAACTATGATTAGTTATAACCATTTAATGTAATCTTCGTAATCGATAACTTTGGACAAAGGCTTGTCCTAGAGGCAATGTGCCATAGGCTTAGCCTATATAACCAATTATTGGTTAGCAATACTCCATCTATTCAGACATAGAGACGGGTAAGCAATATTATGAGGCTCAGACAAGGTTGGCCAACGGTCACGTCAGTCAAAGATTACCATTCAGACAAAGGTGTCTAACAAGCCTTCAACTTCATTTTCCATAAACGTATTGATTTAAGAACAAATAATAGGAAGAAGCCTACGTGAAGTGACTTTAACCTCCAGATACCATATAGCTATGCCACTTTTGACTAGACGTATAAATAGGCTTCAATTTTCATTGCAGTACACAAATTGGGAAAAGGTCTTGTTCGGTGACGAATCAATGTTTGCCCTACATTCTCCAGACTGTTGGGTAAGGATGCTAAGACGCCCTGGAGAGCAGTTTGCTGCCTGCAACAATAGCGTTTGGAGGCTGCTCTGTAATGGGGTGGGCTGGAATAAGTTTGGAAGCCCGTACACTGATACACATTATAAACAAGGGCTCACTGACTGCAAAGCGGTATACGACGGACATCCAGAAGAGATATGTAATGCTGCTCCCTATAATTGGTAAAAATTTTCTTTATTTCCAAGATAATGCAAGAACACAAACCGATGGTAGAGTGACTTTGGAACTTAATCCGATAGAAAATGATTATGCTGAACAGCCGTATCAGATCTCAAAATCATGCTCCAATCACAGATGCTGAGCTTCAAACACTTCCTCGAGATGTCACCCAGTCAATGCTGAGATATTCTGATGATGTTGCACTAGCAAGAGGAGGTGGTGCCATATTTTTGTTTTTAACAAGTTTTAGCTGGCATAACGGATTTATTACTTCGGGATTTATTCTCACAACAAAACTGATTGTATTATTCTTCTAGCTTTCTTTCTTATTTACTCTTCGAATGTTGATCAAGATTCCAAAAAAATAAGAAAAATATGTTTGTCTATCAGATATACGAAAACTGAAAAAAAAAAAATTAAAAAAAAAAAAAAAGGTTATAATTAGGAAAAACTTGCTGATGCGTTAATTTTATCCAAGAGTTTCCTCAACATATTTGAAAGCAATCGAAAACCGAAATATTTCGATGTTTAGGCTAATATGTTAAAAACATTTTCTGTTGAAATGTATGTTTTTGAATTATATAAATACAATATTGGAATGCAATGGACGGAGAGAAATGAAAGGCAGAAGTTGAAAGGACGCTATATGTGCCTGTTAAGCTAGAAGAAGAAGAAATACAGTATTGCTAATACAATATACAGAAGAACCTCGATAATTCGAACCTTTGTAATCCGAACGCCGTTTTGGGAAAAATAAAAATTATTTTCTGAAAATCCGTGATTTAGCAGCCAAAAAACGTTCTTCAACCTTAGTTCAGAAAAAAATAAGTGACTATTTTCCAAATGTTTAGTTTTTTGTTTTCTTGAATTTTTTTTATCTTTCTGTACAGCATATTTTTTTTGTGTGTACAGTACTATACTTTCTGTGTCTGTATAAGATTGTATACATACTATGTAAAATATTACGAAATTCATGTGCAATACATTACACAGAATATAGTTACCTTACTGTAGCACAGTAGTATTTCATAAAACATACTATTTACCTTTAACAATACAACATCCTTCTTGTTTTATTGGAACTAGTATGTCAGAGTTCATTTTTTGCATGCTAGATAATATGTCTGGAAAGAACTTTGTTTGGTAATCCGAACGATTTGATAGTCCGAACCACACCGGTCCAAATTAGATTGGATTATCGAGGTTCTACTGTACAATATGTCAGCAATAAATACAATTTTTTAATATTCTATTATTTCAATAAAATCAATATTTTTGAGGCATAAATTTGATGAGTTATAACAGATTACTTGATATGTTGGTCAACGTTATTATTGATTTATTCCAAGTACCGTTGGTGAATAAAATTAAGTTTTGCTTATTCAGTTATTCTTCGATTACCGACAGTTCAGAATCGACATAGTATAGAACATAGTAAGTGCAAAACGGATCAGGAGCAAGAATTAGCCTGGAGGAATGAGAAGGAGAAAGCCACCGAAAGGGAAGAAGTATAAAGAAGGAAGGATAAATGCCTGACATAGCGAGGATGTTGTTTTAGGTTCAAAGGGTACCGCCGTGCTTTCGGTCTTCTGTGCAAATCTGGCCGGCCTGTTCTCTCGGTGGTAGGTAGCCTTAGTATTTGTTAGCGGCGGTCTCTGTCTTCTCGGTGTCACCTCGTATTTTTAATACAGCTCCAATCACTAATAGCGCTTTAGTCTCTTTTTTCGAAGGTATTTGGCGGGGGTTACCGTATTTTGAGCTTAGGGCTGCGTTGAAACAAGTAGTACTGGACCAATCATTCTATATCATAGTGGTATCTAAAAACTAAAAAAATATAAATCAGGAAAAATACTTTTAACATTATAGGACAATACTAAACCCTGAATCTAAATAGCTATTATTTTTAAATAATGACAAGGTTTGTTTGACAGAAGGAATTTGCAATGAAGTAGATAATCATAGTGTTCAGTCAAGGGAACACAATTAATTTTAATTTATTTTACCGCGTAAGCATTCCTCCGTGCTAGAAGGAAATGAAGGAAAGGAAACTGTACTCTTACAGAAGCAGGGCTCCAACAGACTAACCTTACCAGTGCTACACCGACCAGTTAGATCCATACGCTTCATTTCGAGTTTACATTTATCGATAGCTCTTTCCTATAACCTCACATGTAAACATTCACTTGTACAATTTTAACTTGGGTTGTGTTGTTTAGTGTGTTATATTGATATAACTCAGGTGAATATAAATATAATGGTGAAACAGGAGCTATCAGCATGAGTTTCAAAATGGATTTAGAATAGACTAGAATAGAAATATAATTTTATTCTGGGACAAAGTCCCTTCAGAATAACATATAAGTACAGAAATAAAAAAAGTTACATCTGGTCAGAGACATGATGAAATGAAAAAATTAAAGAATAAATAATAACAAAATAGTGGTAATATATACATAGAAGATAGTATAAGATAGATAGTTGAAGGAAAATAAAAAAACACTCTACAAATAAGATAAAATCAGAAAAATACATTTTTTTTGTACATTGATCAGAGTTGAATGTACAATAGAGGTACCTAAATTTTATATTCGGAGAGAGTAAATTTATATTAAGTGGAATCTTAACCATGGAAGAACTGTATCTGAATCTAATTCAGAAATGCAAGAACATATACATTAACTGAGTATGTAGAATTAGCAAGCGTCATCTTGGGTAAGACAGATGTAGATCGTTGGGGGTAGACGGTCATAGACACACAGCTGTTACGGGCCCACTGGGGGTATGACTTAATGAAAAAACACACACCAAAAAAGATTAATATCTCTAAAGGCCATGAAGACAATATATTGATTAAAATATTAAAACAAGTTTGTTATGTGTAATTTCACTTTAATTGTGAGAAATTTTCAATTTATTTTAAGTATTTTGTGTATTTTGTGAATGTATTCTTTGTTCTCCATCCTTACTTATATTGCCCTAAAGTGAGACAGATTGTATTATTAATTCGATAAAACACATCGATCTAAAAATAAATGTGAGAAGTATATCACAGGTTTCATATTTTTTTACGTCCACTCCCCTTGAGAAAATATAAATCCATCACAACTTTCAAAAATGATTCTGTGTTTTTTATTTTCATAATTTGTTATCTACACTTCCCTAACATCAGAAATGTTATCAGAAGTTAACATTACTAGCGATTTAGTATTATACTAATTATGATTTAATATAATATTAATCAAACATTGATTTGGCGTTTTATATTTTGATATTTTCTTATTTCTCATCTTAATATCAGAAGGTAAACAGAAGTTAATATTATTTTGAACATGGATTTAGGGTTTAGAAGGAGTATAACTTTTCCTCCCGGAAATTAGGGATTAAAACACCGAAATAAATCTAAAGAAGGTTAGGATCGATAAAAGGTATTCTGGGTGCGTGAAGGGCCTGGAGCCCCGCTTCTGTTAGGGTACCAAAAATATAACAAATTATGAAAAATAATTTAATTTAAAAAATATGAGAAAATAAAACATCGGTATTGACGAGGCGCTCCATCTCTTCGCGCGCCCAGAATACCGTTTTATAGATTTTAACCCTGATCCAATTTATTTTGATGTTTTATTTATCGAGGAAAAATTATCTTCTCTTTCATTTACAAACAAACTCTAAATCCATGTTCAAGCTAATATTAACTTCTGCTGTACCTTCCCATCTTATAAATATAAAATATAAAACACTTGCCATATTTACTGATTCCCTTTCTGCCATAATATCTTTTCTTAAAATATATACGAAGGATCCAGTCATAAGAAAGGCACTGGCATATGCCTCAATGTTAAAAGATTCACAAAAGAACTTGGTGCTTATCTGGATACCATCCCATGTGGGGATAAAAGGGAATGAAGCCGCAGACGAAGCAGCCAAGCAAGCAGCCAATTCCTCGCTAGAAATCAAAACAATCTATAAACCTTCGGAAGTTTGCAATTTTTTAAAAGTATTTTGCCAGGTGTACTTGGATGGAATTATGGCATGAAACCCAGGCAGATAATAAATTAAAAGAAATTAAAAGTGACATCAAACAGTGGTATACATCGTATCGGAGAAACAGAAGAGAAGAAGTAGTGATCACTAGATTGAGGATTGGCCATACTCGCCTCACACATGGCTACCCTATACGAAACTTTTTTTGAACAGGAACGGCTGGAAAGAAGACTCTCGGTAATGCTTGGAGATAACAAATACAATATCGACAAAATCATCACATTTTTGAAACAACATAACTTTTTCGGAAAAATATAATTTAAAAAAAAACAAAAAAAACAAAGGAACCAGGACACTAAAGACCATGGAAGTTGAGTGTCCAAAAACAATAAACCTACCTACCTACCTAAAACACTAAATCATTGTTGAATTAATATTATAATAAATTAGAATTAATATAATATTAAACCAAAAGTAATCTTAACTTCTGATAAACTTTCCTTCGTCTGGGAAGTGGAAATAACAAACTATGAATACTTAAAACCTACCCATATTGGAAGTTATGTTGTTAATTTCTTATACAGTTGTCTCACAATAGGGAAGTGGGAATAAGAAAATACTTCTGAAGTACGTTCTCACACTTCTTTTTAGATTGATGTGTTTTATTGAATTAATATTACAATCTCATGCAAATGACAAAGAATCCATTCACACAATATGCAAACTAAAAATATCTCGTCTAAAGGAAGTGAAATAACAAATCATAAAAAAGTAAAATAATACATGTAGGAACTATTTTTCTCTTTCACACTTAGAGAAAAGGTATATATATATATATATATATATATATATAACATACTAAACAACACAGTTCTAGTTGAAACTGTAGAAATAGATATTTATATGTGAGGTTGTAGGAAAGGGCTATCCATAAATGTAAAAATCGAAGTGAAGCATCGAAATCGATCTCTTAGTGCATTGCATGAAGGCCAATTTGATGGAGTGCTTCATAGATACAGATTCATAAATATCTATTACTTTTTAATAATGATTTATGGTTTATTTGGCTGAAGAAATTTGAGATGAAGTAGATTGTGGTGTGCAGTCAAGGAAACCCAAGTAATTTTAATGTATTTTACCGTGTAAGTCTTCACCTGGACAAGAATAGGAAACGAAAAGATGCAACAAAAATAGTTAAATTAAAAAAAAAATCATAGAACAAAAAAACTGCACGAAAACTATAAAGAAAAGAGAAAACAATAAAAGAAGTGTGATTATAGTTATTAAAAAGATATAGACAATTATAACAGATGGGTTGTTAATTGTACAGTTAATTACTTCATTATAATTACTATTACTTTTTATTTCATGTTGTTCTGAATGGAGCATAACTAACATCATTTGTGATAAATACCTTATGACAATTTTTAAATGTCTCTCAGAACTTAAGTTAATATCTGGTACCATGCAGACAGAAAAAAAAATCATAGTATGACCTAGAAAAACGTTTCCTTAAAAAAAAAAAAAAAAAAAAAAAAAAAAAAAAAAAAAAAAAAAAAAAAAAAAAAAAAAAAAAAAAAAAAAAAAAAAAAAAAAAAAAAAAAAAAAAAAAAAAAAAAAAATTAAAGCTATTTATTGAAATTTACAATTCTATACAATATAAAATAAAAAACATCAAGTAAATATGGTGATAAAGCTAAAAATGACATGTCAATACAAAAATAAAAAAATAAAAAATTAATTTAAAAAAAAAATTAATGATTAAGTAAACTTTTACTAATTTAAGTATTATTAATTGTTTTTATCATATTCTGACCTTACATTTTTGTTTTTTTACTCTTTATATTATTATTGTCCGTGCCTTCCTATCAAAAATCTTTCTCATATCTATTGTAAGTCTCGGATTTAAATAGACCTAAAAACGTTGAAATATGTGTTAATAGTCTACCATACGTATGTTGTTAAATACTTCATGAAACCTATATAACGAATTAAAAATATAGAAAAAAAAGGTATGGTAAAAAAAAATTTATTTTACAATATTCATCTTGGACATTTCTCATATTTACATTTTTTTAATTACAATTTATGCTGAAGGTGATTGTATTACTTATACAAGTCTTTTTTGGCATAACTCCTGTTTTATTTTTATGTATGTTGAAACATGTTTCAGGACCCTAGTTCAAATAACCACAGCTAATGAGGTAAATAATATATTGTAGGTGAATTGTAAAACTAATTAGAATAATTGTGTAGATTAATATATTGTACAATATTAGAGAAACCTGAAAGTGGGACTAGGGTCCTGAAACATCTTGCAACATAATAAGAATAAAATAGGAGTTATGCCAAAAAAGACATGTATATATATTCACATTTTTTCTATTATTTTTATAATTTTTTCAACTCTTAAACTAATTATTTCATATGGAGAGGTACATATTTCATTTTCTCAAACGTCATATCATGTGCAATAGCAACATTTTTATAATTTTCAGCACCGGTTTTCCGACTATTTGCATTTAAAAGCTGATTTAATTTGCTACTTGGTTGATTTTGCTAAATTTAACATTTTTTTTTTTTTTTACTGAATTTGAAATGAATTTTTTTTCATTTTAATTTGAAACCTTAAAGTACCATTACGATAATGTAGAACTAGAAATAGATAAAATTCAGTTTTAAAACAAATTGCAACGAAAATAAAATAAACCAATATAATGGCTGAATTTTTTAACAGAAAACAATCCCGTTTATTTATTATTATTATTTTTTTTTTTTATGAAATCCAAAATATTAAAGTTTTATAAAATTGTCTAATATTATCGTAATTATTATTTATTTGTTTAATTTTATATTTCTTTTAATAAGGTTCAAAACAATTTCGATATATATGAATTTTTCTGGATTCATATTAAATGTTTTATAATTTTTTTTTTTACTATCTCATTGGTATAAATCCTTGAACTCTCACAATCAAAACCCTAGAAAATATTTCTAATGCATCATGTCCAAAATTATTTAGATATATGTCTGTTTAAAAGGAACAACTCTTTTCAATAAAAAAGTGATATTAGTAATCAGAAATAAATTATTTATAAACTCACAACTTAAAAAAATATATATTTGTATTTTATGCTAATAGCCCATCTGGTTAAATGATGTAAAATAAATAAATAAAATTATTCCTACAAAACAATCAATGTGGTTTTAAAAATATAAAGATAGCCAGATCTATAATTATAAACTGTTTGTTCGATACTCGAAGTAGGTACTGGGTTGCAGTCAGGAGAAAGAAAAATCACGCCCAAGAAAAAAACTTTTATTGTAGTGCCGACGTTTCGGCTTGCTTTGCAGGTCTCGTTCAGGGCTACCAAACCATTCAGGAGACGAGACGATCGATGTCTGTGAAAAGAAGATTTTATTATATTCATAATAATCGGTATTCTGTACCGTTTTCGAGATATACGCTTGATAAATCTAACTACCCTTACATGTTTCCGAAGAAAAACCTTAGATTACAGAAAACGCACTCTACAACCCATTTCAGGCCTTCATTGACTGGACTAATGATTTGGAATGCAGTCGGGAGAATCGAAAAAAAACAAAAAAACTTTAACCTTTCACTGCATTTCACATCAACAACGTAATAAGTGCAGATTGTAAAAGTTATAATAAGACAATCAGGATTTGAATCGGCTACATACAATAAATGGAGGCGACACCCAATAGAGGCAGTTTGTGAAAATAGTATCTTAAGCTTACCAGAGGCATCTCCTAGAAATAGCATAGAACTTCTTTTGACCATGGTGTCTTTATTGAATGTTAAATTTCATTAAGGAGGTGTCCAAGTTCCTTGGTGTCCAAGGTTTCAAATAACATATTGAAGTACTTAACAGTGAATTAAGTTTCACATAATTCATGGTGTATACTTTTAGTGAAAATTTTATGTTTAGGAAATAAGGAATAAAAACTGTGAATTTCCTTTCATTTATCATTTATCATATATATATATATATATAAAACAGTTCTCCTAAAAAGTACTTAACCAAGAAAATCTCCTTTAAATGTGTTTATTACCGCTGATATATTGTAAAGATTTTCTGAAACCGTTTTTTTTTTTTTTAATTTATGTCTGCTTTAGCATAATTTCAATTTTGGTGTTGCTCATTCTTAAAATGTTAGTAATTACTGGCTAGCGTGTCGGTTGGTTTTGGTCTAGGATTGGTTTATAACCACAATAACCATGCAACCGTTAATTGTTCTACTGCATTCTGCTGACCGGCAATATTTTCAAGTCGTTCGTGAGGGAATTGAATATTTTTTCCCGTTGGAATGATATTGCTGAATGGCTGGTGGCGATAGCGTAGCAATTGCACTTCTTTATGTTCCCTGCTCATATCTTCTCAACCTCTATTGCCGTTATTGAAATACTTGCATGGGTTTGTGGGATGATAATTTATGTATTGTTAAACAGAGATATGGTATTTTTTATTACGTATTAGAACACTGCTATTTAGATACCAATTATGATAAGTCATCAACAATACCATTACAGTATATTTCATTATTTCAGTCAATTTAAAAATGGATCAAATAATTGTGCATCATATTCTTTGCACGTCTTCGTCTTGAAAAATAATCAATTTAAAAAAACGTTTTGGAAATAGTATACTTTTAAAGAAATTCGCAACTGTTGGCTCCCTTCTTCGTCAAGTTAATGACATATGTTTCAATAATTTGGATTTTTATATCTATTTTTTTAAAAATAATATTGATCAATCCGAAAATAAAATAAGATGAATAAAAGTTAATCTAGCAAAGAGATCTTTAAGCCCGGACACGTTTAAGTTAGCCGAGTAATGGATTAGAAATTGTCTGTACAAGTGGATTAGGATATTGTTGAATAGAAATGTTAAATTGTTTACTATTATGTTTATGTAATGTTATACAAATTTTATGTGCTATTAATTGTGTGTTGTATAATTTGAAATTTACCATGATGCGTTTTGTATCGTTTTAAATATTATTGATCGAATTGCATTTTAAGAATGGGTTTGGGTTTCGCAGAATCAAGTAGTTGAAGTAAATTACTTAAATTAGAAACCAATTGGAAGGAAACGAATATCAGGTATGAATGACCATAAAACACATTCTTGTGAATACAAAAAATACAATGGAACGCAAAAAATACAAAAATCATTAAATTTCAAATTTTTTTAAAAATATCACCCCTTTTCACTGTCAAATAATAACCATTTTGAAAGAAACTAATGTTTACAAATACAGTAGAATTATCAACTGAATTGAATCCATATAAATGTTGAACGACAACTTTCTTATTATTTTTAGCTAATAACAAATATAAACATAAAATAATGAACTATGATATTCCATATTTCTTTTTTTATAATATACAAAATTAGTATTATTAAAAATTAGTATACGTATAGAAAATACGTATAGAAAATGGGAATTATTAGGATTGCAATTAGTTAACACTCTCAGGATATTAGATACAACAGGAAATAATGATAATATGAAAATCTTATAATAATAATATGAAAATATGGCTCAGAACCGACAACACTAACAAACTAAAAAAAATAAGACCTACTCCAAGATCATTTAAGCAAGAAACAGGACCAAGAAAAGAACAAGTCATCTTTACAAGACTAAGAATTGGGCACTCAAAATTAACCCAATGTTATTTACTTGAAGATAATCCACCCCTAAAATGCAACGAATGTTAGGTAAACCTGTCAATAGAGCATATTCTCGTCGAATGCAAAAAATAAAAAACGGAAAGAAAGAATAATAGTCTTATGAATCAAAACATCTCAATATTGCTTGAAAATAACTCGAATCTCAACAAAAAACATTATTCACTTTTTGAAAGAAACGAAAGGTCATATCGTTCTCAACCAATGAATGGTGTCTCTAACCAAATTTTAGTGGTACACGACACCAAAAAAAGTAAATAAATAAAAATAAATATGAAAATCATGAAAAATAATTAATACATCAATTATTAGAATTTATTTTTTAAAAGTAGTTTTATTTTTTTCCTTTATTTGCGTTGTGTTGGTTAGAATGATGATGATTTTCAGAAAAAAAAAAAAAAAAAAAAATAATCGTATTTTAATGTTTTTGCCACCATCATATCTATCTTAAGATATAAATATTTTTTAAATATAGCTAACATATTAAAATATTATAAATATTTTAATTCCATTGTTATTTAATTCTAGGTTTTTTTTTTTTAATTTTTTAAATTATTTTTTTTTTAATACTATGAAAACTGCATGAAATTCCCTGAGATACTCTATGACATGAGATAGGTTCTGCTGCAATAAGCCAACTTGCAGAATATCAGAATACTATTGTACTAAGAACTGAGTTCATTCAGTTCATTGTTCATAAAAAGTGTTTAAAAAGTGAAATAAAAAAAAAATGGAGAGTTGAGCAACTTGGTCTCCAATTCTTTCCACTATACCTTATAATAATTAATGTTTAACACGCCAAATATATATAAAAATTTATATGTACATATACGTTTTAATGTAAAGAGTAGTCAAGCTGATCTAATTAGAAAGATCAACTTTCCTTATACGACAACATATCGCGTACCCAAAGCTCCATTTTATATCTGTCTCTAAACTCCCCAAGCTGACTAAGTGTCCACATAAATAACGTAATGAATTCTACAGAATAGATAAAAAAAAAATACTGCTCTAAGAGCTAAGAGTTTGTCGGGTCCTGTGATAATGAGGAGTGAGGAGCCGGTGACAGTGTTGATTGGAATGGGACCCGGGTCGTGCTCAGATGTAAATGAAGTTTCGCAGTCGGTTCTGGTCAATCACTCTGACGATACCTTTCGGCTCTAAAAACTCAACCAGAGTTCCGGTTTCTTAATCAGCCCCCTATGAGAGAGAGAAAAAAAATTATCGTATCTCTTTTACTTATCTTGTTAACCCGTCCTCTTTTTAAAATATTTTGATAATTATTTTTACTAATAGATCCGTTTTAAATAAGTTTCCTCTCTCTTTTCTTGTTTCCTCTTGCGGCTCTTTTACAACAGAAACAAATTATAAAAAAAAACAAAAACATTCTGGTTCGTTGTTTCTGGGACAAGTATAAAATCGTGCAAGAAAACAAACTTATCCATTAATTTACTGTGATACTTATTATACTTACTATAAATAAAACTGAAATGTAGTGGATAAGGGTAGAGGAACAGTACCTGCCTTAGCAATCGACGGTTAGAGATCAAATCCAGTTGATGAGTTATAACATAAAATCAATAAATTTATATCATAAATAATAATCAAATCGTAGACAAAACTAACAAATGTGAAAAATCGCATTTTTTTGTTTCGTTCGTTTACCGCTGTATTCTACAAAGTTTTGCGGTAAATATTAGATTCAGATAGACAATTATAAAACCGAAATCATTAATGTTATTTTTAACGAATTTCTAGCATTTCACCACAAGGAAAGCCTTGTAGAATAAATGGTAAATGAACGTAATAAAAACATTTGATTCTTCATATTCGTTAGTTTTACAGAAAGAGCTCAGCTAAGTAAATCTCTTGGTTAGTGCTTCAATCGTCATCTTATACCTAAGAATTTCAGGGAAATGTTTGAGTTAATTTAAAGCTGATTCTGTAACGTGGAAAATACTGCGTAGAGTATCATTGGACTTGTGAAAAATGAGCATCTATTTTAAATTTCAGACTAAAAAGGTTGGATCTTTTTTGATGTTTTTTGTACTGCCCTTCCTAGGAGAAAAGCAGTAACTCAGAAATTGTGTGATTACGACTTAATAGTATAGATGGATTCGTTGGAAAATTTTCGATTCGATGCTCCGTAGAAAAGTGGTAATTACACAGCGTGTTGTAGAAAGAAACGGACTTTGGCAAGATACCTCATAAGAAGCTAATTCGATAAATGGTCCAAGAAGATGGTAAATTGGTAACCTCGAGATTACAAAAGAAGCAGAGGACGACCACCTATCCCATGGGATCAAGAAGTGAGGACTACATATGGAGGAGCAACATGGCAAAGAGTGGCTGAAGGAAGAAAAGATTAGAAGAAGCCAGTTTTAGTTAGTTTTTTTGGCCAGAAAAAAATTAACTAAAAAACTGATGGAAAAAAAAAATGTAGGTATATATATATATATATATAAATCAATAAATGGTTATGTACCAATATTGTAAAAATAAGATTTATTATTGTTAGACTTTGTATAATTTTCATAAGAAATAAGGCGGCCTAACTTATTTATTAATAATTTATTTTCCATTGATTCTATCAAATGTTTTTTCCGTATCAAAGAATATTGCAGCTTCCTGCTCTTTTTAATTGGATTGCAATTCTACCTCTATTATCATCACAGTGCCCCTCCCCCCCCATAAAAAGAATTTTATAACGGTACGATTTTCATTCCCATTCACAATAAAACTATGTACACACCCAAATCCACTTGTATCTCAACTTGCTTCCCATTCCGTTCCTAGCAATCATCCGAGGCAACTGAAAAGGAGATAAACTCGAGATCTTTTTCTATTGTAAAACTTTTATTATAATACTACCTATGGGAAGTTTGTATACAACATATTGTAATGTAATTTCTTTGAATTGTAATTATCCCATATTTATTTGATGTATTTTCGTAATACAGCTGTAAATTTCTATTAATAAATGAATAAACATAAAAAAAATTAAATATAACCACTAAAACATCCTGGGGATCCCAGAACCAAGGTAGTCCCTCCACCTATAGAAGCACATGAGCTTTTATATTTAGCTTTCCAATGCTAATAAGTTAAGATGCACACCAATGAAAGTGACTAAACAAGCACATTACTCTTGTAGAAGTTTGAGATGACTGATTTAGATAAATACATATCTGAATTATGAGAGCAAAAAAAAGTGTTACTAGAATATGATTAAAAGTCGTTCAGGCATTTGAGTAACGTTGGTAATACCTTCTTGAAAATTCCATTATTCACAAACCATTACACAAAAAATATTTTTAATTTAGACGTTGTTTGATATAATTGAGAGAGTAAAATAGAAATATACAATTTGTACCATTCTACTTTTCATCACACCAAGAGCCTTTTTTCCTGTAATGTAATATGATATATACTTTTCAAGACTCGTCATTATTTCTTTTCCTATTCAAAAAACGAATCATCCCTCAGCAGTAGGAACCCATTCATTATCTCCAATGATAGATAAGGGAACACCCCCATGTGCGCGCTATAGACACCCTGACATGACAAATGTTTCAGATCCAGAGCAGTAAAAAGAAAATCTTGGAATAAGACTGGGCAGAAGCCGCTGGTGTTGACACACTTGTGCCCTCGGTGGGATAAATCACTTTGTGTATGGGATCCTTTGTGGTCCTCCTTGGGGCTTTGTGTGCCAGCTCCACAAAAACCACCCCCCCCCCCCCCCCCCCCCTCTTTAACTTAGACATCACAGCCACACACAGCACACCTCCTGTAATTATTTATACACACTCCTTTCCAGTTGGATCGTCTCCGAACATTGCCCGACGATAAAAGAGCAATTTTCCAAACTGTTTATCCAGCCCCCTTTCTCGGGGACGAGTGAGAATGACTGTTAGCCATTTTTAGCTTACGATTACGTTCTCCAGAATGGAAAAAAAAATATTGTCAGTTTTTGCTATAATAATTTCCTACAATATTTTTCGTCAAATATCCATTCACTTTTAAATATAATAAAATAATCAAAACTTATCTAGCATTGTTGTGTTATCATTCAAAAATTCTTCTATTCCATATCATTTTCAAAATCACCTAAAAATCCCTTATGAGCAGGTCTTTCCCAAGAATTCTGTCTTTACCCAACGCTCTTTATCTATATAAAGTGCGTCTCATAACTATAAAACCAGTTTGTTTTATGCTTTAATTTAAAATAACCAGTAGAAACTAAAAATTAAACTTATTAAAAATATAATATGACATAAAATTGTTTTTGTTGTTACAAATTTAACCAAAAACTTTTTTTTTTTTTCTCTTTCAGATTTGAATGTGATGAAATTGTAATATTACAGGCCTTGTAAGCGTGTGGGAGACTAGCACTCAATAGTAACTCCTCCTGGCATGGGTTAAAGAGATTTATTTGAGGAAATCTCTCATCCAGCTTCTTTTAAGCCTTCTGAGAGTATTTCCAGGTATGTCAGTCGTGGCCATGTCATTAAAGTCTGTCATGAAATCGTCTATAAAGGTCATGTATATGTTCCTTTACTGTGGGTATTTCTAAATCAGTGTGAATTGTGTGGTTTGAAACGTACCAAGGTAATTTCGTGATTAGTCTGAATAATTTTGATTGGAATATTTGTATTTTTTTTTAAGTGTGTATTTTTTTCAGTCCCGTATATTTGTGAGGCGTTTGTCCATATGGGTTTATGTAAGTAAGTGTATGTATTCAGTCGTTGTTGGAAACTTAAATCTAAAAAAAATAACAAAAATATTACTGTCTCATAACTATAAAACCAAGTTAAAAAAAAAAAAAAAAAAAAAAAAAAAAAAAAAAAAAATCATTTCATGCTATTTTTTATAATGTTAATGTTTTTTTTTTTTAATAATCTGTGACAACTCCTTTCTTTTCAGCAACCTGAACAAGTCTTCGTTCTATACTGATAACTATTTTTTTTATAACTTCCTTGGGTATTTCGTCCCACGATTTGTTGATGGCATTTTTTAGTTCCGTAACGTTTTCATAATGTTTGTTTTCGGAAAAAATCTTTCTCATTATGATACCCCATAAGTTTTCCATAGGATTTATATCAGGAGAACAAGCTGGCTAAGAAAGTAAAGAAATGTTGTGAGACGAGAGCCATGCTTTGGCTGCTCGGCTTTTGTGAATTGTGGCATTATCCATCATTGTTGTGATGAGCCGTGGCAAAAGTCTTCTAGCGATTTCTCAAAGACATAAATTTTATTCGGTGAAAGCCAAACTTTTTCCCTTTTTATCTTCGGAAAGCTTTGTACCCCGAGGGATCTTGATTGAAAAACAAAGAGAGACTTAAGCAAGGTGTCCAGTTATCACAATAAGAGGATTAAGATATCTTTTCAAAATATTTGTTTACTTGCAGATTCTGCTTATCCAGTTGGTTTTATAGTTATGAGACAGTATTATTTTTGTTATTTCTTTTGGAATTATATTTCTTGTTAAATTTGTAACAATAAAAACAATTTTATGTCATATTATATCTTTCATTAAATGCACCTAAATAATAGATAAGTTTAATTTTTAGTTTCTACTATTTTTTTCAAATTAAAGAATAAAAACAAATGGTTTTATAGTTACGAGACGCACTTTATATCCGACCTACCGAAACTAGTTCCTACAGAATTGAAACGATAGAAAATAGCAGTGATTCCTTTAGTATCACAGCTTGCTTCTAATTAAATTTCAGATAACCCTTCGAGGTGCCTGAAAAGAAGATGGCCTCGGGACCTTCTAACGTAGTACTTCATTATATCGAACCTTTATAAGTGGTACCAATGGGTAGTTGCTTTAAAAAAAAATTGAAGTGTCATTTTTATCATTGTCATCATATTTAATTGATGTATTATATTTTAAATTGTATACTGTTGTAAATTTCTATGAATAAAAATAAATATATATAGCTAAATCAGTCACCTGACCATTACTGACATACGTCATTCCTGTATGGAGATATACATAAATAGAAGCTATACGAAAATAAAAATGATACGAAACTTGTTTAGAAGAATCATAAATGACAATCCCAGGTACATAGAAATAACCGATATGTTACTAGATTTAGATTTCCAAACAAGTAAGCAGTTTATTCACTCACAGACCAGACTTACTCACAGACTCACAGAGCTGCAAACAATAAGCAGTTATAACGAACAATACTTAAGACATAAGCAGACGTACTAGGCATATCTATTGCTGCCTAAACCTAATTTATTTACATTTCTAGGATTCTTTTTATTAATATTTTTCTTTGTTATGGTAAATTAGATGTTACAGTAATTAACAGAACAAACTACAGACTTTAGCCCATGCGTGTAGATAAGTAATTTCACACTGTATATTCAGCAATTAAATCATTAATTAAAACTTTTAAAATTAATAAGGTGTTAATTAGAAGTCTTCGCATGATGGATGGTAGGACTGACTGTTAAAAATCCTTCCTCGGGAGGAATACCGAGAGGTAGAGATTGATTCGGATTATGCAGAGCGGTGTGTTGGCAAAGATATACGGGACAAGGGGCCAATATTGCTGAGTTTTATTCATAAGACAACTGCCTGCCTGGGCCGAGCTACATTTAGGTCTCTGCCATCGACTTCTTTTTCGCATTCAATTGCCGGCTGTTGGGCAGTTTTCGTTTTGGCATAGCCTGTATTTCAATTAGAACATGATTTGTATAGTGTGAGGTTCGAAATAAAATTGGACCTAAGCCTCGCTTACAGTGTTTATACCCGAAGGTTCGTTGCCGACACCACTAACCGTTGACAGCACACTTCCCTCCTTCCCACTCCTCCAAAACCCAAATCTCCCAGGTCGGCCCTTACGCAATCCTCCCATCTATGTCTCGGTCTACCATTCGGTCGTTTACCCGACGGCTCAAAACTGATTACTTTTTTCGGAATTCGAAATTAATAAACTTAACGACTTTTTAACCGTCGCGCTGCTATTACCTGAACTATATTTACTATATTATACTCGTGTAGTTTCGTATTGTGAAGCCATCTAAATTCTTCGGGTTCTGTATCCTTTTTTGGGCATATTCTATGCAGTGCTTTCTTTTCGAAAACGTTAAGGCGTGTTTCTCCCTTAACGTTAAATAGACTATGTTTCGCATCTGTAAAGAACTGTTGGTAGTATAATAGTCTTCTATATCCTAATTTTTAAATTTCTGGATATTAAGCGCGTACTGAGTAGTATTGCGACCGAGAAATAGCAAACATTACCGGCTTTTAATCTAGCCATTATTTCCTCTTGAATTTCATTTTTTCTTTATATAATATACCCTAGATATTTGAATTGCTCAACGTGTTAAAACTTTATCCCGGAAATATCTAAATCACTAAAACGTTCACCAGATATTCTAATGTTCCTTCGTTTATTGTTATGCCAACTTTATTTTACGTTAATTATTTTTCTTACCTTTGTATCTTATCATTTTCCTTTTCATATATATCCCTTATACTTATTTTTAAATTCCTATTAAAAGCATCTGTTAATAAAATTGTTACATTTTATTAGTTTACACAATTTTAAATTGTTATTATTCAATTTAAATTATGTTATTATTTTATTACAGTTGTATCTTTGACTAGACTTTGCAAACTATTTTGTATTCAATTATTTAATTAACTTCAGATATTCTTATAATTATGTAAACAGCTATTAATTCTTTCGTTGACTAATTTACTTTGTATTATTATTTTTTCTTTTTCTTTTTCATTTTTAAATTATTTTTATTAATTTATTTTTTAAAATGTTTGTATCATCTTGGTCACATTCAATTTTTTTTAATTTTAGCCCTGATGAAGACCTGCGAGGCAGGTCGAAACGTCGGCACGCCAAATATAAAGTTCTTAATTTAAAAACTTGACGTGTTTATTTACCTGACTGCACCCGTGATCAATTCTTCACTTAAATTACATCTCACAGTCAACAATATAATCATCATCAAAAAATGTTCACCGTTCTACTATTAACCATATATTTCGTTTTATCGGTATTAATTAATAGATCAGTTTCGTTACCGGTTCTCATGAGCGTAGTTGTATTTAATTTAATAGTTTCTTCGTTTTCATCCTAAAGTACCAATTCATCAGCATAACCAAGAATCGGAAATTTACCAACCCTCTCTAATCCATTTTCTGTAAGCATTACTTGCCTAATGGCTATAGGTATTAATTTTTAAATTTGTATATATTATTACGTCAAATTATTATTTTAGATTCATAGTTATTGAAAATATTTTTTTAAATAAATTTTGTGGTGTTTTTTTTTTAATCCATTGAAAAATAATAGTACAATTTGTTATTTTTCAATGCTAATGAGTAGTAAAATCACAGCCAAATAAGGGTTGCTACCATTAAATTGTGTGAGCGTTATAATGCTAAATTATTGTGATTAAGTAGTATTAAAAATGTAATTTTTTTATAGCAATCAGGAAATTAATGTTTACTGATTAGCTTAAAAATTTACATACTATATTGAACTACTGGTGAGGTTTTATTTATTTTTTATATTTTCAAAGGGTATCCTTATTTTTTAAGTACCCAATACTTTTTATATTTAAAATTAATAACTTTGCTAATAATTCCTAAATAGTTAATAACCAAGAAAAACTTCCTCAGACCATGTAGTTATAACAAATATTTTTTGTTTATAGTTTACAATTTTTTAATAAAATTCATTATTATCATTGATAGTTCGATTCACACCAGTTATACAACCTGCCTGGATCTTTTTGTTATAAAATTGGTCGGTGTTTGGACAGGCGGCGGGGGAGGTGGAGCTGTAACAGAATATGGGCCGGAGTGACTCTGGAATAAGGAGCTGTTAACTTACAAATCACTTGTACGTGACTGGGGCTGTTTTCGAATGCCTTTCCCACTGTCATCAAAACATAGCAAGTGAAGTTGATCGTTAGTCGAGTTTGCCTCATCCATTGTCCCCTCCATTAGGGCCAAATATTTAGAGAACTGTTTCGTAAGGCACGCCTCTTTACTTATGTATATCGGCTGGGCCATTTGTATGCGCTCTTTTGTAGCTCTTATTTGCTGAGTAGGTAGAACAGGATTCCTAATTCTACAACAGCCTTTTCTGTATATTATCTTAAAGTATTATCAAAAAATAAATAAAACTTTATTCTGAATAGTTAATTAAGAAAACCGGGTATTATAAACAGTCCCCTTTCCTCTTGGAATCTAAATCATTTCACAAATAATAATTTTTCTTCAAATTTTAGGGCCAAGGCTATTACTAACATAAATTATTTATATCAATAATTATTTATTCAACTTATTAACGATTTCCATTTCAAATGTTTGTTACCAATATTCATTTTATACTTAATTAATTTTTTGTATATTATTCTTTCATTTATTTTTTATTTTGAAGAGAAAAGCTTTGCCCGGTTGGGAATCGAACCCAAGTCTCCACTTCTCTAGCGTGGTGCCTTATCCACTAGGCCACCGAGCTCGCATCCGAACCAGGGAAATCTTTTCTCTTCACTGATCCATACCCCCGGGCACTCGCAGTTGCGATGTACAAATCAGGGATGAATGTTCTTTGAACATTACTGTTAACTTGATCTTGTTGACATACGTCATATATATCATAAATTATGAAATAATTATTAGTTTTTTTTTAATATATTTTTTATTTTGAAGAGAAAAGATTTGCCCGGTTGGGATTCGAACCCAAGTCTCCACTTCTCTAGCGTGGTGCCTTATCTACTAGGCCACCGAGCTCGCATCCGAACCAGGGAAATCTTCTCTCTTCAAAATAAAAAATATATTAAAAAAATATTTATCAACAACTAATAATTATTTCATAATTCTTTCATTTATTTAATTTAGCTTTAGTCTTAACTATATTTTAAATCTGTCAATAATATTTGCATAGTTGGTTCCTATCTTGTTAACACCAGTTTTATTATAACCCGCATCATCTATTGTTTTATTTATGCAGATGGCTTCTAATAGTTTTAAATTGTATGTTTTAAGTACCTGTTTCAGAACTTTGGCGTTTTCAAAATCAAATTTGTGACTAAGTTCAATCAGTGCTGTGTATTTTATATCAATTTTTTTTACATTCGTTTTTATGTCGTTTTATTATTTTAATTAAGTTTTGTTTGGTTTCCTCAATTTAATGTTTATTAAAATTTTTACAGTTTATTTTATGAATAACATATTTTCTATTCCATTTATCAGGAGTATTTTTATTGCGTCTTATTATATTTTTAATCTTGTTATTATTATATAAGCCTATACAGGACAACAAAAAAAAAAATGTTTTCGAAAACTTTGTTTACTTTAATAGCTGATTTTTTATAGATTTTTGTGTGCTGAGTCCAAATCTGGTCTTAGTTTTTTTGTATCACCCATAGTTTTTAAGAAATTTGCTTTTTTTATATAATTTAAAAAAGCATATATAACTGTTTCATATAAATATAAAGGCCTAACTTTATATGTTGAGGTGGTAAGAGAATGTTTCTAGGATCTACAAGGTTTTTGCTCAGAATGTTCTTCTCGCCGGGTTTTATAGACTCCCTCACAGGCCAGTCCTTTCTGTACCAATGTTGACCCCTTGCTCTACTGCCCCATTCACACAAAAATCATGGAAATTTGGTAAAACCGCCTTGCTGACCAAGAAGCATGCGTGTTGCTTTCAAGTCACCACATATCATCCATCCATGAGCCGAATAGCCAATTTTATTCAACACTATTTCTAGGTTTTCATAGCTCTCTTTCATATGTACAAAATGGCCAACAGGTATAGATGCATAAGTGTTACTATTGTGGAATAAAGCAGCTTTTAAACTAGTTTTGGAAGAATCAATAAACAACCTCCAGTCTTATTTTTTGTATTCAACACCAAACTCTTTGATCAGACCTGGAATGTCTGAGCAGTACACTAAATCACCTTCTTGTTCAAAACATTTCGAAAACTGCTGCTCTCTCGTCCTATACACATATATGCTAGTTCCAACTGCCAACAAGTTCTTTTATTTTAGTCTAGAACCAAGCAATTCAGCTTTTTCTTTTGTTAACCCAAGATCCCTTACTAAGACGTTAAGCTCAATCTGAGTAAACAGTTTAGGCTCTATATTTGCTGTAGCACATTGGAACTCTTCATCATCTTGCTCATCTATATCTATATCTGTTTCAGCAGTGCTGCCAACTCTTCTACATCCAGCACAAATTATTTTACAATTTTATTTGTAGTATATGAAAGCTGTTAAATTCTGTAATAAATCAAAAAATTTAATATATTGATGTGCAAATGTGAAAAAATGGTAGGTGATACGGCTTAATAAGGGTCATATTTGGATTTAGCGCAACAGAATAATAAGGTGTTTTAAGTAAAAAAGTTTTTTCATCGTTGGCCTGTGTTATTTGTTTAGGTAACTTTCGTGTGTATTTAACTTTATTATAATTTTTGTTACGACTTTGTGTATATGATAATGCTTTAGTTCTAAATATCGTTGTATTTCCATTTTTGATCATTTTCTTTATTTCTTCTGTACCTAAACATAAGTTGGATATAAGATAACATAACTAGATATAAGTTGTGAAAAAAAATCACAGAAACAAGTTCAAATATTTGAATTGTTATGTTAATTTGTAAAAAATTATTAAGTGGTGTTTATGTAATTGGTAAAATTTTTAGAATTCTAAAGATGGGAATGAGAACCCTGAATCATGTTGATATAAACTTACGATTAGAATAAATGGGGGAGTTATGCCATTTTAAATTAAATTAATAATACCAACCTCCATCTAATTGAAATTAACATCAATTCAACATTAAGTTTTGTTTAATTTAAAGGAAATATATGAATTTTTTTTTTTCTTTTTCTTTTTCTTAGCCATAATAGTGGTAGAAAATGCTGCCTGCGCTCACGCCACATTGGCCTGTAAAATTTGCACACACACATATATATATATATATATATATATATATATATATATATATATATATATATATATATATATATATATATATATATATATATATATATATATTATATATTTTTTTTTTCAGAAATTGGTAAGTTGGCGTATTTAGAAATGCTTCAATAATACTGCTTCATGAAAACTTTTAATGCTAATTTTTTGAATCATAAAATCCTCAAAAAATATTTAAACTTTTTAAGTCACAATTTTTATTATTTATTCGTGGTATGCTTTAATACAATTTGGGTATAATTTAACATTATATACATCGCTCAGACAATTTAGTTGTAGTAACCCTTATTTGGCTGAACTTTTATTTTTTAACAGATAAAAATAAAAATAAATTATTTAAAATAATATTTTTACACCGTAAATAATAAGCTGATGTAATAACATAACAAATTATTTGAACTTATAGAAAAAAAAAAAAAAAAAAAAAAAAAAAAAAAAAAAAAAAAAAAAAAAAAAAAAAAAAAAAAACTGTTATATTAATGTCGCATATTCGCATCTTTCTTTCTTTTTTCTTCCATAATATTAGGTTTACCTTAGTAGTTACCACTTAGAAATTTATGGATTTCAATTAATTATAAAATAGTTCAATCTCGATATTGTGCCTACCACCTTCATAAATTATAATGTTTAACTAAAACAAACGCTATACCAGGAGAAGTCGTTTACAATTACCAGTAATGATTTTATTTTATTTTTTTAAATGCTTTATCAACATGTATTACAAGCCTGGTCTCTGCTATCAGAGAAGGGTAGGAGATTAATTGATAAGTTTGTTAGCATATTGCAATGTTTCAATATTTTTACAAGACTTTTTCGTTCAGTGATAACGGAAAATAGTATTGGAAACCAATTTGAAAGATTTATTAAGCATCAATTTTAAAATTTGAGAGTTTTATTTTGTCATACCTTTAATAATTGAAACAAGAAATAATACAGCCTAATTCTGGATTCGCGTGCATTTCTTGTTTCTTCTTGAGTTATCACTTTATGACATTTCAGTTTACAGTATTGTTAAGTTAATATCCGTATTGAAATAAATTAGGGTTAACTATATCCTAATGACATGGATAGAAGTTAACAGCTGTATACCAGAATATCTTACTTGGTTCTTCGAAGGGTATCCAAATAAGAAAAACCTTTTAAAATACGAACAAAGCTCATTGTCCGTCGTCAGTTACACAACAATGTCCTGAAAGAACAGTAGTTGTTTACCTACGACTGTTTCTGTTGTAAAAGTGTCTTTACCACACCCCAAACATTTTTTTCTCCTTTACTGCAGCCCTGGTAGTAGAAGTTAAAGGAGATTTAGTGGAGGTAAATGTCTTATTTCGGAGTCAAGAGTAGAATTGACCTCACACGGTGGTATTGAGGTGGCAAACAGTCCTTCGGACCTGGGTTTTTTTGCAGACCCAGGTAGGGAGGATCCATCTCCCTGTTGTGACAGCTATAGAGACCTCAGCTGGCCCTGGCTATAAAAATCATAATGGCCCTCTGGGGGATACCACTTGTGGGAAACCTTCCAGCTTCCGCTTCATCAATCCTAATTCCCAGGATTTGGTCTTATTTATCGTCCTCTGCCGGGGAACTGTCTCCTCGACCCTGCAGCTCATAGCAAGACCATATTTCCTTATCAGTCGGATGTCCATGAGAGAGCAACCGACATTACTGTGACATATAGTTCGATAACGTGCGCCTTCATCGTCTAACGATCGGACACTGAGAGGATGGATTGAGATGAATATTTCTTATAAATTTTAGGTCGCCTTTTTAGAAGCCTTAAACATACTTTCTGATATCTCATTTTTAAATAAAATATCAATGAAAGGTACTTAGATCAAATAAATACTAAGGCACTTACAAACCGAAAATGTAGTTGAGAACGTTGGACAAGTGGATTCTGGAGTTACATTTACCAATGTTATTCTCATTTCGATTTTCTGCTACATCTATGGAGTTTTCTTTTAGAAAATCCAACCTTAAACCGGATAAAGGTTATCTGTTTTAGAAAAGTATATTCAGATCATCAATGAACTACGGTTGTGAAGTGTGGGGTGCCGCAATCTCAATGAAACAGAAAAATTAAAATAAGGTCTTGAGAACTGTAGTAAATGCCATCAGGTCAAGATATAGAGATCTATACCTAGGATATAGATACTTTGTTACCTGTTTCCATCGTTAATGCATAAACATTTAACATAGGTAATCCAACATTGTCTTAAAGGGAGTAATTAATGAATTTTTTTTAAGGTAATAAATTTATGCTTGACCGTAGGAGATTGGAGAATAAAACAGCTATTTAAGGAATATTTTGTCATCTGAATGTATGATAAAGATTATTGGTGAATGTTAAATAATTGATTATCTGGTTCTTAAGAATTTTGGTGAAAACATTTAAGAATTGGTGAATAGACAGACACCACAGAAATATTTTTTATAGTAAGTATACTTAATTCCCGGTAATTGTAATAGACAATCAATTTCTGGAATGTGTTACGAACCGGTACCTATTGTATAAGAATGGTTATTATAATTAGACATATGAGGTAACTTTAAACAATTTTCAAAATTATAAGTTAAAAAAAATTTAGGAATAAAGTTTTTTTTTGTGTTTCAAAGATATCTATCGAAGCAATGAACTCATATTATTGATAAAGATAGGATCTAAAAACCAATTATAGCTAATACCTTTTCTTAAGAATAAAGTTGCAACACTTTCATTAATCTTACTTATGTCTTGAATTATTATAAGATTTCCCCATTTATTCTTTATTTTAATTAATTAATAACATTACTAATAAGTGATATTAGTTAAAAGTCAACCCCTCTAACTTTCAGTACTTTCAGACTTCATTTATTCTTGTCTGATAAACGATACTATAGGTTTGTGAAGTATTGAAGGTAATTGAAAGAATATGAATGGATGTCTTCATTTGCTAGTTTCGTCCATTATATTCTACTTTATTTTATATCTTCAGTTTTTATCTCTTTGAGAAACTGTAAAGAGAAAAATATCATTAAGGTTAAGACATATTCCTAACTGTCTGGTATAAGACTTTTTACAGCAAATTATATGAGTATATATGAGGTGTTGAATTCCAAATCCAACCAAGTCCATTTTTGAAAATGTTTCACAGCTGGTCAATAAAGATAAAGGTCTGGCTGGTTGGTCGTTTTAAATGTGATTTAATTACTTTGAGGAGAAAACCTTCCACCTAAAGGTAATTTAGTAGAAAAACTATTATATATATATATATATATATATACAGGGTGTTCGGAAGATCGTTGGCAAAAAAATTATCTCGGGTAGGGAGGTTCATTTTGAACCTATTTAAGGTCACTTACCTATATACAAAGTCTTACGGGTTTTTTTTAATGAATTTTTTTTTAAAAATGGCCAAATCCAAACATTTATGCCTTATAACTCCGTTGTTTACTGATATATCAACGCCATTTTCCCCCCTGTAATTACTAATACATTGTCCATGTAAAAAAAAAAAGATATGGTGCAAAAAACAAATACCAAAAAAACGGGAGATTGTTAAATCTTGTCAAAGGCAAAAATAAAAATTATGAACTTCAAGTTTAGGTTCAATAAAAAACCTATTGATAAAACAAATTGTTCAAAAAACAAACATTGATTTTTGAATAAGTTGTTTTGAAAAAGCCTACTACAACTTACCTGTGAGGGAATGTTTAAACAATTGTTTCTCACGATTAACACAAAATTAAATTATTTATGAATAATTTAAAATTAGTTTACTTTTGTTCTCTGATTTTTGTTTACAAAATGTAGATAAAGTTTACTCTGATAAAATCGAAATTCCGAGAAAGAAATAGAAAATATGCAGTTTAACCTTTGCTATAAAGAAACACAACTATTTGTTACGTTTTGCATAAAAAATATGATTTGATTCATTATTATTGTCAGTGTGCGCTGGTGGCACCCTTGTGTTACTTTATAAAAAATAAGAAAAACTAGATGTGCTGCGTGCCTGCAAATGGTATTTTTTTAAAGAGTATTAAATAGAGAAGTTTTTTAAACAATTTGGATTTGGCTGTTGCGCTTACTTTTTTTTTTATTGAACCTAAACTTGAAGTTCATAATTTTCATTTTTTTTGGTATTTGTTTTTTGCACCATATCTTTTTTATTTTACATGGTTAATGTATTAGTAATTACAGGGGGAAGAATGACGTTGATTTATCAGTAAACAACGGAGTTATAAGGCATAAATGTTTGGATTTGGCCATTTTTACAAAAAAATAAAAAAAAAAAAAAAAACTGTAAGACTTTGTATATAGGTAAGTGAATTTAAATAGTTCAAAATGAACCTCCTTACCCGAGATAATTTTTTGGCCAACGATCTTCCGAACACTCTGTATATATATATATAAATTGGAAATTGGTCTAGGCTGGTTTTGGAATTCTATTCCTCCTATCAGACCGAAATAGTATTGCTACAACCCAAACGGCCGAAAACCAACTGCAAAGACTCGAGAGGGGATAGATTTATTTAACAACACATATTATCATGATAGAAGAAGGTGCAGTTGGTGATGGCCTCCCCCACACAATATGCCTTGCAATAGTTATCCGATTGGCCGCTCGGCTATTTTGTATTTATTGGCAGATTTAAAAGTTATAAAAAAAAATATAATAAAATAATATGTTGAATTTTTTTAGTTTGGTACATACAATTAGTCTGCATGCAATATCCTTGTTTTTCATTCGGAAGGATCACTGTTACCGTTTCCTGCTTTAAAACAAAAAAAAAAGATCATAATAAAATTCTACATCACATCACAGCTCTACCAAATTCATTAAACTCGCAATGCTCGGAAACATCGATTCGGATATCGATAGCTACCTCGTATAATATGACCAATAAACTTTTATTTCTACAGTTTAAACTTGGATTGTATTATTCAGTTTGTTATAATGATATTTTCTTATCTCTAATAATATTCACTTATATGTCAGAAAGTATAGCTAAAGTTAACATTATTTTCAACATTGATGAAATATTTCTTTTTGTATACACTTCTGTAATATGAGAGTCTATAAGAAGTTGAAATAAGTTTTCAACATGGATTTATTGTTTTCTACATTGATATTTTCTTAATTTCCCTTCCATAATTTGAGAAAGAGTATCTGATTTTTTGTTTCTATTTATTTAAATTTACAACTGTTTACATTATATACAACAAATCAATTTGGGAAAAAATTTTACGATGACATAAAAGTTCTACATTTCTTGGCCATCTTCTTTTCAGACGCCTAAGAGGATTATCAGGAATTGAGTGTGAGGAAAGGAAGACTAGTGGATTCGTATGGGAATTTGTAATGAAACGATAGGTAACATATGGAACATTAAGATCTTTATGGCTAAGTTTGTTGTGATATAATAAAAGGCATTGAGGATTTTTCGAAAGATTTTGTACTGTAAGGATTGGATACGAGCAGAATTGGAAGGTTAAGTGGACCCCAAAGCTCAACTCCTTATGTCCAAGTGGGTCTATTTACTGTACATGCTAAATAAGTCTTTTTTGATTTATTGGGAGCCTTGTCTAGTGAATGTTGGAGTAGTTGGAAACGACGAGCAGTTTCTTGCCTTTTAAATTTGGTATGGATTCGATGTCAGTCGTTTGTCCAGGAGTCCTAGGTAGTGAATCTGTACAACTGGGATCAGTGGAACACTATTAAAGGATAATGTAGATTATAGAAGTTTACAATACTTTTGACATTAATACAATGTTCCAATTTTGGTATTTTGTTATTGCCACTTAGGTAACATGAGAAGATGGAACAGAAGTTGACATTTGTTTCAATATAGATTTAATGTTTTCTATATTGATATTTTCTTAATCTCACTTACCAAATATTAGAAAGTGTATCAAAAGGTAACTTGTGATTCAGTATTATATCAAATCTTAATTACTACAATATTAATTCACATTGCTTTACCGTTTTCTATATCGATATTTTCTTAATCCCACTTCCCTAATGTGAGAAAGTATATCAGAAGTAAACATTTCTTTAAAACATTGATATATTGATCATATTTTGGTGTTTTGTTATGGCCACTTTTGTAATATGAGAAGTTGAAACAGAATTTGACATTAGATTTAACATGAATTTAATGTTTGTGAGGAAATAAATGAGAATAACCTTTCCCCCAAAAAGTAGCAGCCGTGGTTCGATATCCAAAGTCTATAACCGTTATGTTCGTATAATTTAAATGAGCCTCCAAGTTGTGCTACTGATTAAAAATTGAAATTTTCTTATCAGCCCCATGTTTTTATTTTTTCTTTGGGTCCCCTGGACGGAAGGATGACGACTAATGAGACGGTTCGGATGCGGGATTGTTAATTAGCAAGAGAAAGCGACGGGTTAGTTTGGCTAGGAGTCTTTTACGAGAGGAGAGGTAGCCGGGTAACTGAGGCAGTCTAATGGCGATGCAAGTCAAACAGCGGCGGTGGCTTACTGATCCAGGCGTTCCCAGGCCGTTGTGAAACTCCGCTCATCACGACGCCGCAGTTAACACACTTAGTCGGAAATTTTCGGATTTCGGCACGCACAGGTGAAAGGCCCTCGTGAAAGGACGGGGGGGGGGGGGGTTATACACATTTGGAATATTCTGCCGTATGACGGCTGACCCAAGCTATCAGAAATACGATCTACTTGGAAGTGCACTAACCACCATCTCCCTTTTCAAAATAAAAAAGTTCTTTATATATCCTGGAACCTTCCAGTTCCTTAAGAATAAAAATTGATTACCATTTAAGGGCGTTGAGAGCCTTAAAATAAAATAATATTTTTTAGAATAAAATAACAAATAATAATAATAAAATAAAAACAGAAAGAATGATGTTATGAATAGTAACAGATTTTTTTAAATATTTTATTTATTTATATTTACAACTGTGCAAAATAATATACATCTAGTGAATGTGTTAATTGAGAATACAATGACATGTAACTAACTTGTGAAGAACTACTCACTAGTAGCACTTCAATTAAATTCACACTAAAAGGTCTCTAGGCCATCTTCTTTTCAGACGCCTCGGAGGATTATTGGAAATGGAGTGGGAAGGAAGTAGGCAGAATAGTGGATTGGAGGTGGATCTACTACGGAAAGATAGGTATCTGGTTTGGGCTAAATCAGCAACATATGGAACATTAAGATCGTATGGATATGTTTATTGGTCACAAAGTAAGGAGTATTGAGGATTTTTCGAATGATTTTGGATTGTAAGGATTGGGTACGTGATAAATTGGATATTTAAGTGGAGCCCAAAAGCTTAACTCCGAACTTCCAAAAAGATCTAATCACAGTCATGTAAATTAAATTAGTCTTTTGTAAATGGGAGCTTTCAACGTTTGTCTAATAAATGTTGAAGTAGAAACGACGGGCAGTTTCTTGTCGTTTTAGTCCTGTATGTGGATTCCAAGTAAGACGTTTGCCCATGTGGAGTCCTAGATAGCAGATCTGTTCAACAGGGATTAGTGGAACATTATTAAAGGATACTGTGGGAAAGGAAGTCGTAGGTTTACGACGAAGGATAAAGTTTATTTGATGGGATTTAATAGAAAATTTAAATTCATTTTGTGCAAAAACAATAAAATTTCGTGTATATAAACTGCCTATATTTTTTGTAACTAAAAATTGGCTATAGACAGTTTTTCTGGATCTGGATGGATAGTAGGTGTTTAAAGAAGTGGTAATTAAAAGTGGAAGGGTATTGTATGGAAAATGGTAACAGGGATGATGTTTCATAGACTAGAGGGTTGGATTAGAAAAGATCTGTCAAAAGCAGCGGAGCAATGAGCAGGAGTATACAAATCTGATTGGTGGGAACGGGTTTGGCGGCTAAGAGGTGAACATTTGAGCTAAAGGTGTTCCTTTAGGACTATGAAATGTACGGTGGACGTTTGGATTGGCTTGGAAGAGAAAGCATGCCAGAAAATACTGGCGACGCACAGTGGGGCAAGTAGCCCTAATTGTTGGCATAAACTAAATATTCTTACTTACATCTTAAATAATCATTAACATTGGTTCCTAAAGCTATATATCATACAATGAAACATTGAAAAACCTAAATCACACGTTTTATTTATGTACAATACGGAAAAACTTAGAAAACCGTAAATAAAAAAATTCACAAGTAACACACTTTCTATCAACTACATTTTCTCATCATCTTCGCTGTCTTCTTCTTCTGTGTCAGACCTATTTTCAAAAGGAGAAGAAAGAAAGTTTAAAGCCTCTGACGGTAGTGACTTAAATTTTTTCTTAGGTAGTTTTCGTTTACTTGTTAGAACTGGGTCTGAACTCAACAAAAAGTTAATGAATATATCCTGGTTGTGATTTTTTTTTTCTCGACTACAGTTCCGCGATGTTCACGATATTTTTTGAAATCCTTGTTACGAGCTTCCTGTGCTTCCTGTACCATGAATAAGAAACTTGTCGAGGGTCGGTGACATCGGGTACCATGTGTACTTTTCTACATAATACTTTGCAGTACCATGTGCAAACTCTTGATAGGCATTAGTATTAATTTCGTACCCACTTGATATTGCTATCAGTATTGTATGAAGCCTTTTAATTAGTTCAGCGTCAACTCCGGTTATTTCTGACGAAATATCAGCATGAGCTAAACATTGCCTAGAGGTATTTCCATCGTTACTATTTCCAAAGCCAGGTTTAGGTCAACAATCAAACCACACTTTTTTTTTTAAAAAACTTTCTTGGATTCGACTATTGGTTTCTTTAACAACTTGTTTGTCTTCATTGCTGCATTGATTGGTGCAAGGTTTTTCAACGAGACCATAATATTTAGAAAATTTACTAGAAGATGGTGGAAAATATGCTTGAACGGGTTTGGAAGGTTACTAAACGCTTCGCTACATATAAAACTAAAATCAATTATCTTATTTTATTATATTATTAGGGCAAATATAATACTAAATTTCAAAATTATATACCTGAAGATGATGATCCCATGTCATAAAAATATACAAGTATTAAAATTCTATGTAAAAATACGAATGAGCTGTTAATAACAAATTGATGCGGACATTGATATTGATGCCACTGAACTTTGTCCACTTTCACCGATTATCAGTACAAGACATCCGTTATCAGCTTGAGGAATTACATTATTTTGTTCTGCAGAGCCTTAACTAACAGATAATTAAGTCATCACGTTGAAAGGAAAATTTTAGTTTTAGAACTGTCTGCCAAGTTTTGCTTTAATTTTCCCCACTGTGCGACGGTAAGAAGGAAAAAAAAGCATTTGTTTTATTTATAAAACATTAATTTTTTTTTCATAATAAATTTAAGGATAATTTTTTTTGTAACTTGTATTTATATTTTTATGGCCAGTGAGTAATGTTAATAGAGGGCCGTGTAATTTATCGCTTGACAACCACTCTTTCGCGTTAACATCTTCGCGTATCTCGGAAATCTCTTGATATATGGAGAGGCGAAGTCAAAAAAAGAATAATAAGTGGCAACCTATTTTGGCAGCATGAAGATTATTAAGTCCCAGCAACTAAAAAAGAACCAGTATTTCTTTTTTTGGCGTAGGTATGAACAATTTTAATGAAGTTTTCAAATATAGGTAAATATTCGAAATTTACGAACCCTTTTTTTTCGAAATATCTTCTTTTTCTTCTAGCACAACAGGCGTATATAGCGGCCCCTGTTTTTTTTTTAACTCCTGCCTTCCATTTATTCCTATCCTGTAAATTATTTATCGAAATATAATTTAAATGATTAAATTAGGTGATTCCTTGGCGAGTTTAACCTTCGCAACGTAGTCACACCTCTGGATATACTTCTTCTTGTCTATTTTTTTTCTCTTTCTCTATCTCCTTTGTACCGTAAGGGTTGGAGTATTCTTGCCTATTTAAAGATTATAAATTCAGGTATATTTTTTAGTTTTATTTATGTAGACAGTTAATAGAGCTCGATTATGAATTTTAAATATATGAATAGTATGATTTCTTTAGATATATAACAAGTACTTAGTGTCCGGAATTTCAAACTCCTGAATGGCCAAGTTTTCAGATACAAACAACCCTCGTCGACCGTTGTCTATCGATTAGGGCCCATAAGTGGAGTGGTTCATTACCATCCCGGAGCGAACAGCTCCCTCTTACAAAAGGTTTCCCCGAAAATGGTTTTGCCCAGGAGTCCGTGACGGAGGCGAGAATGTTTCCCCAACACTTGTCAAGCTGTGGCCCTTTGTCCAAACCTGGCCAGTCATTGCGCTTAACCTCTTAGCTTATTCCGTCTCGAGGCTGTCGCCTTTGAAAACATTACTTCCAATCTATTTATCCCGTCGAGGGTCCGAGATAAATGGGTTAACTAAGGAATATCGAACTTGCTTTATCATCGCATATGCTGATTCCAACAGGTCATTCATAACTTATTCCTAGACAGGGTTCCTTTGAGTTGCACGATGCACTTCTCCCTGAAGAAAGTCCTGAGATCGCTTCTATGACATGACCATTCTTCCCATCTTAATATTTTTTTTTTTTTTTTTATGTAGCTTAGTTTTTGACTATTAGCAGCTTTAAACACTTTTTGAAATTTTTTGAACCTTTCATGCTAAATAATATTAATAAACTCTTATTATTCACAGAAGAAAATTCTTTATTTTTTCCTAAAATAAGGTAAACTGCAATTTCTTGCTTTTAAAGTTCCTTACCTGTTCTTGTGTACCTCGTCAGCACTGTACGGCCTTAGTGAACAGTACATTTCTAGTACCATTAAATTCATTAGGTATAGTGGATTAGGTTAGTTTAGGTTAAATTTCTTATGGACACTCAACGTCGAGCGTCTTTAGTGTCCTTAAATCTATGTTTTTTTCTTTTTAGTTTTGGTCATTTTTTTTTAAATTTATTAAATAAGTTGTGTTTTTTAAGAAATTTTATTGTTATTTCGATATTTTTACTATAATCACCTAGCATGGTAGGGAGGTTTCTATATAATCCTTCTTCCTGAAAATAGCTATCCCATATTTATTCCAGAATATGTTAAATTGTTAGTTGTATATTGCATGATATGCACTTTGGTGGATTGTCCTTCGTTATAAGATACCCGTGAGTGGGGCATGTATGGTCGATCCTAAGTCTCGTTACAACATCTAATTCTTTTCTATTGTTACGGTTAGAGCTTTTTCCACATTTTTGTTTCTTTTTTAACATATTTCAGTCTGTTTTGTTCTTCTATGTTTTCCTAAAGTTGGGTCCAGGCCATTTTGACTCGTAAATGTCAGATGTTGTGTATTATTTGTAATGTCTATTAACGAGGCATATTGGATTATACTATTTATTTAATGATTTTTATTTTCAAATATGTGAATATCGATGCCTCATCTCACAGATGCAATTGCGAATTTTTCACAAAATGATTTAAATGCTTCATTACAGCATTCTAATGTTCCTCACCAAAATCTTGTTTGAAGTGCTGTTGTATAATCAGCTAATTCGTATAACTTGTGTTCACTAAATAGAATCAAATTTTAATATCCATTTTATAACTTCAAAGCTGAATACTGAATATAGACTCAATGAACAAATCAGTCAAACAGTTAAGTTTTCAAAGAGCTATTTTAAAATTAGAATAATTTTCAAAAATCTACCATGAGGGAAATAAATTTATATCATAACATTTATATGTTCCCTCAACATTTGCTTTTGTTTCTGCCCACTCTGGAAAATAAAAACACAACTCACAAATATGTCTCATGAAGTTTTTATTCATCATTATTCGAATATTTATTCATCAAGATATTTGAGGCTTACAAAGAATAAGTTGATAAGTCGAACAATAGCTAAAATGAGTTACAACTCACGTACAAGTTATCTTCAATTAATAAATTTTAACTTTTTTTTTAGGTTGTAAATAGCATCAATTTACCTTGATGTATAAAATTTGGCTGAACTTGCAAATATAAAATCGCTACTATAATGAAGGGCGAGAATCTCGTCCTATTCTTACAGAAGACGATTCCAGACAGCAGAGTGACATAATTTTTTTTTGGCTTAGCCACGATCTAGTTAACCAATTGAGTTAGTAGAAGCACGCCTCCCTCGTTAGTGCACAAACAGTTATGCCATCTGCCAGGCGTGATCCATCAGGGTGATTTGAATGCCTTGGGCTAGTAACGACCCGATTGGCAACGGTATCGAAGGCCGCCTTGCATAAAATCTATCTTTAAATAGGCTGTTAATTACGCTCCGTTAGTTGGGAAGGCTATGTCCAATCGTAGGCAATCTGCAGCAGCCCTTGGAAGGGATCTGCTGTTCCTCTTCAGCATATCCCTTCCCTCCTCTCTCCTCCCTTCCTCCGATAGGTTAACCGTTTGTTTTTGATTCTGTTCGGGTGGCTGCGACCTATGGTAACCTGTTGTGTGGGACAACGGTGTCCACCACACATCTCCCAACATTGATGGATCGCTGTCATGTTCTCCATGCCAAATCTTTCTAAAGAAGCCGTTATGGTTACATAAGGATCTCACCTTTTCCTTTGTGTTTTTTTTTCCAGACGAAAAAAAATGTAGACCTAAATCCTAACATTATCATCATAAAATCGATCTAGTTTGAGTTTAGTAATATTAAATTATTTTTAAGAAATAAAAAAAAAAAGAAAATCCTTTGTCTCATGTTTTTTACTTTCATTATTAAACCAATATCAATTAACTAGTTTATTAAATATAAATATAGAAGTGACATAGTTTTTGATAGTCAGGTACTAGATCATAGTAAGGTTTGATTTTTTCTATTCTTAATTCTTTATTTAATATAATTATATGCTGAAGGAGATTTAAGCAATTATTTAAGTCTTTTTTGGCCAAACTCCTATTATATTTCAATTTATGTTGCTACATGTTTCGGAACTTCGTCCCGTCAAAAAAAAAAATTATTGAATATATTAATCTACATAATTATACTAATAGTTTTTTAATTATATACACTATGTTATTTACCTATTTATCTGTGATTAAGATGAAGTGACAATACGAAAATAATCACAGAGGCCAAAAAATACTTTAAAATAATTAAAAAGACTTGCCCAAATAATTAATTCCTTATGTTTAACGTAATGGTCCTCACCTAGTATTTAGGATGCTTATAAAGAGAGTGGAAAATATCGTAAATTAATTTATACAACGGTATTCATGGAGAATTAGACATTAAAAATTACAAACTAATTTATTTATCCAAAGGAGTGTTATAAAGAAAATAGACGTAAAAGAGACAGCACAAAGTGCCCTATATCAAGTTTTTATAGATTTGAATCAGCGTCATAGGGGTTATTAATAACACCATTTCTTTTTCTTTTTTGATGGCTTTTCAACTAGAGGAAATAAAATAAAAGCAAGCAGGATAAAAAAAAAACTCAATTTAAATCAAATCAATGTAAGCAAAACATACTTTTTACGTTTAAACCTACATAGCTCCTAAACATTAGATCTTTGTGACAATTGTTATATAGCAAAAAATTCTCTCCATAAAATTTCTGCTTAGCAACCTGCCGTTAAATTTTCGATATGAGCAACACCAACAGAGCTTTAAAGCTTTTTAAAACATATTTTAGTGTGAAAAAAGTTTACACATTTTGAAGGTGAAAAAAACGTTACACAAGAAAACTAAAGTTCCCCTGCTAAAAGACATAGATATGTAAAAAATTAAAAATGAAATTTTAAATTAATATGATTTTTTATAATTTTGAATTAGATGTATACTCCATCGAATGCATGACTTAACAAGCGCAAGGGCGGGATATAAACCTTATTAATTGGTTATTTCGTAAATTAAAAATTGTTTGATCACTTTTTTAAATACTGCTTAGTATTATTTAACTATTTTGTAAATTATCCTAATACGTTTCATATGCCCTGGTTAAAGTATATAGGGTCGATATCCAAAAAATGAATGAAAATTTAAGCCGAGAAATGAAAAAATCAATTGAGAGAAAATTTTTACCTGCCAGCAGAGATGAGTAAAATTTAATCATAATTCTGCTTTTTAGTGTGTATCAGCTATGTTCAACGAATCCTTAGGTTCAAGCTTGACACAGAAAAGCAAACTTTGTGTTTTTTTTGTTTTTTTTCCAATTTTTTCATAATGCTTTGGACAATACCATAATGAAGCATATAGATTTACGTATACTTTCCGTTAAGAGCAAAATGGAAACTTACCACTCATCTCAATCGATTTCTTGATCCAAATTTTGTGGTCAATTTCATTGCTACCGATCTGAGAAACATTAGTTTATTTGAAATCGCGAATGGAAATTAGTGCGTAGTGAAGCTAAGCGTAGGCGAGAGGGGAGTGGATTAGGGCTAAATCCTCAGGCTGATATGGGCAGTAGCAGTTTGTCGATAAGAGGCTTAGCGATGAGGCGGAGACTATTCAACCGGCCTATAACTCAGCCATTTTTTCTTTTCAGCTGTTTTATCTGTCACAACTCCCCTTTTCAGCGGGGTCTGGTTGACTCTGCCCATGTAATCGGTTTACAGGGAACAATTCAATGTTGACGTCCGCACACATTTTTCAGGCTTAACCCCAGCCATTGTGGACTTGCATTAGCTCCCCGGCTCCTTGGACCCCCCCCCCCCCCCCCCCATTAGAATCGTATTATTTCACACAGCGGGGGTTGACTCCTGTTAGAACAACCTCTCGAACCGTCTTTGTCAGCTGTTAACACTCGTCAGTTGGCTGGGAGAGTGTTCCATCAGTTAATATTTATCCTCAGTGTCCTATTTCTACTAGAGATGACAATGTGCTACATTACAAACTTTGTTGTTATTTCAACAATCATTTTATAACATTGCAGTAATTTTAACCTGGTTAAAATTGCGTTTATTAAGTGTTTCGTAATAGAGTTCGTAATAGCATATTTAGACATACATAGAAATAATTTTATCGATCCATCTGGTTGCATTGTAATTTATCATTATATCATTATAGTAAACTTTATTATTTTAAATCTTCCAAGAACTATGAAGATGTATTTAAAATTTGGTACGGTTAGGTCTAATAGTTTTACCATCGCAAATAGTGTTGCTCCTTGGGGTTGAATGAGCCAATACCCTATTTAATTTATTTTCACACTCGTCATATTTTATTCAATGACTTCAATGAAAGGATTCGAAAATACTGGAATTCGGGAAACAAACTGAAATGGATTTGGCGGTAGAGAATATTTGTTGGGAAAAGAATAAATTCAGATATTGTACACTCTGTAAAAACAGTACATGGAGCTGAAAATGAAAGAAAAGGGACTGAAAAAAAAAGACAATATAATGAAGAACGATATTTTTTTTTTTTTATTTTTTTTTTTTTTTTTTTTATTTTATTTTTTTTTTTTTTTTTTAGCTGGGTTAGCATAACTGCAATATATCAAGCATAACTGTAAATATGTCACAGTTTGAAGAATTAAATAAATAAATATTAAACATTTTTGAGGGGATAATCATTCTTGAGGGGCCACTTTAAACAAGAAAAATATGAATCCCTCCTCCCTCTTATTGAAGGTAGCGGAATCACTAATACCGGATTTTTAATCTGAGTTGTATAGCTTTTATTTGGTCCAAGAAAATTTAAAATATTCACAAAAAAAAATCGCAAAACCAAATTTGCAAAACCTGTTTAAGGTACCGGTTACAGTACATTACAAAAAAGTAAATTTGAGGAAAATGATTACAATGACATATCAATAACATTCAAAGAACTACTCACCAGTAGCACTTCAATAAACGTTCCACATTAGAAGGTCTCTTGGCCATATTCGTTTTAAACACTTCGGAGGGTTATCGAAAATTGAGTGTGAGGAAGTTGAGAGACTAGTGGATTCGAATGGGTATGGAATTTATTATGAAACGATGGATATCTGGTTTAGGCCAAAGAAGCAACATATGGAAAATTGAGAACTTTGTGAATAAACATGTTTGTAACATTACAAGGAACATTGAGGGTTTTTCGTAAGAGTTTGGATTGTAAGGATTGAATACGAAAAGAATTAGAATGTTCTTCAAAAGCTGAACTGAGTATGTCTAAATAGGACTAACTACTATCATGGTAAATAAGTCTTTTGCTATTTATTGGTAGCTTTGAATGCTTGTCTAGTAACTTTTTGGGTAGTCGAAAATAAACGACAGTTTCTTGTCTTTTAGGTCTGGTAATATATTTATTTAAAGTTATTTTATAAAATATTTATTTAATAATTTATGATCTTGATTAATGTAAAACCTGAAAAAAAAAAACATTCAGTTAATATTAATATTGCTTATTCCATTTAATTATATGGCATTACACTCCTTTTTGTTTTTTTATATTCGTACTGTGTGCTGTAATTAGTTTCCCAAAATTATGATTAATGACTTTCATTACAGCTTTTTAAATTTAATTACTAACTTCAATTCTTATTTCATCGTTTTTTCTTACTACTTCACGGTTTAATTACTTCACGGAATAAATCTTTGGCCGACGTCAAATCCTAAGGTCATGATGAGGACAGTTGTCCAATTATCGAAAATCCTTGAATTTTTTACTTCTATCTAATACATGTATGAATTTTTGTTGAACACCATGAAAAGACATTCAGTGCCAATGCGAGAAAAGAAAATTCGTTTATAATATTTTAAAATTATAATTGTAACAGATTTATGTAAATAAAAGTACTTATATTTCTTAAATGTCTATTCGATTATAATTAGCAAGGTATGAGAGTTTTCATCTACTTTCGGTCGATTTAACATCAGCCATTAAGATAGCTTAACAGTAAAAAGGCGAAACAGTTTGATTTTTAAAGTATCATTAGTTCATTCACTGTAATATGGTGATAAATTTATTTCTTGTATATCCTTACTTATCCTAATACTATGCTCACAACCTATGTTGATGACACCGGCGTACTATCAGTCAATGACGATCCATTTACTGAATCCCAGACACTTCAGTCACATATGAATTCCCTGCTATGAATGGTGTCATAACTGGAGAATTAAAACAAATCCCGGCAAATAACTTTTACCCAACGTCAAAATCCTACCTCATCTTGTCCTCCAGTATTCTTAAATGGAGAACCGTTGAATAGTTTTGAGCAGATACGATTCCTTGGATTTTATCTAGAAGATGTTCGCATGGAACCCACGTAAAATATTAAATAGACAAGGAGCTGCATGTCGATTACGACTGCTCCAACACTTACCAGACATAGTTCAAGTCTCACGATTCACTATAAAAACTCATCTAGAAGACTGTATAGAGGTGACCCCAGTTTTTTATGACGTCAAAATCTGTGAGAAAATAAAGCATACCTGAACCTATATATAGTCTTGTTATTATTGGACAAGGGTAGTGTAGTACAAAAAGTACATAAATGGTGGATTTATGGTGTAGACTAATCTGCATGTTAATCTTTTCATATCATAAAAACAAAAAAAATAATAATAAAAAGGAATTCCCAAGCAAATAGATATTTGTAAAATGGGTGTTCGTCTACTAATATTAAAAATATAATAATATGATATACAAACCATAATTTTTCTAAATGTTACTTTATTTTTGGATTATATTATTTTTATAGGTACTTATTGAAATTATTACAACTGTACGCCGTATAAATAAAATAAAACAAGTAAATATGATGATAATGCTAAAAATGTTTTTAAAAAGTCTGTAAAGCAACTATCCATTAATAGCACTTCTAAAATTCTGTTTAATAAAGTACTATAATAGCAAGTCGCGAGACCATCTTCTTTTCTGGCTCCTTGGGGGGTCAACTGGAATAGAATGGGAAGCTAATAAATAAGTGATACTAATGGATTTCAATGATTATGGAGTTTGCTATGAAGGGAAAAGTATCTGTTTGGGCTATGTATATAGAGACATAAGGGATATTAAGATCTTTGAGGATAAGTTTTTTTGTGACAAAGTAAGGGGCATTGAAGATTTTTCTATGGATTTTGGATTGTAAGGGTTGGATACATCTCGTATTAGGTGGTTTAGTGGAGCACCAAAACAATACTACACGTCCAAATAGGTCTAATTACTTTTATGTAAATGAGTCTTTTGTAACTAATCGGATGGTTTGAACGTTTGTCAAGTAAATGTTGAATGATTTTACATTTAAAAATAAAAAATAATGTATTGTTAAACTTAATTTTTTTTTCTACTCTGACTGAACCATCTTTCAAGTCCAACATATCAATATTTATCTAACGTCATCAATTCAACATTTCTACTGAACCAAAAGTACCTTCATCCAAAGAAATAAATGCAATGCAAATGATGCAATGCAATGATGCAATTAGACACCAAGAAAACATTTTCAAATGTAATGAACACTGAAAACTTTATTGGATGTTTTTATCCCCAAATAAAATCTTATCCATTCTTAGATCTATTTAAACCATTTTTAGTTTAATGGTTTACTTAAGGTGCTAGAAAAAATAAGTCATCCAGTTTAAGTGGTACATGACATTGAATACACTAAAGCCAACATCTGGACCTCTCCAGAAAAACGTGTATATATACATATATATACATATGCATACTCACATATACATAATATATATTTATAAACTCAATAACCACTTCTTTAATTATTTACATGTAGATACATGTATTATTTATATATTTTTAAAAATATTAAACATATAAATATATGCATAAATATTTTTATATCAATGTGTAAAATATAAAATTTTATATGCTTAATTTATGAAATCAACTGTGTAAATTTTAATAAACATAACATTTGTGAAATCAAGTAGATTTAAAAAAAAAATAAATGAACCAGCATAGATATAAAAAAAATGAAAACGTTTAAACTAAAGCAGCATTAGTCGAACATCAACATGAAATAGGACACTCATTTGATTTTCCTAACAATGAAATTCTCAACCATGAGAAAAAAACAAACAAAAAACTAAAAATTATTACAGAAACATACTTGAAACTATAATTATTACAAAAAAAAAAAAAAAAAAAAATGTGTTTTTAAACATTTGTATTTAAATTGGATTAGTTTTTATTTAATGTGCAATAAAACACACACAAAAATAAATGTTTACTCTAAAAGTTAAATTATTTGAAATACTTGTTATAAAAGTGATTGCTTTAGTTAAATTTTAAAAACATTTCTTTAGAGTAATAAGAAGATCTCACACGTATATTCCTAAGTGACACAAGACAAAAATCTTTTTTTGTTCTTTTTTATATATAATTTATTTATGGTGCTTAATTTTAATAACCTTCTATGGAACGTAAAAAAAAGTATAAAATCTTTCTTGATATGGTTGGTATTAAAAGATAATTCAAATTCAATTTCGATATTTTATTAAATACTGTATATAATTTCACATTTTTTTAATGCAAATGTTTGATTTGTATCACTTTAGAAATATGTTTGCAATATGTTAGGAACTATTCATTTATGGATTAGCCTCAATTATGCTCTTAGTACTTATTTTGGTATTTGCTGATTATTTATTGTGTTAGACAGAACATTTGATGTATGAAAACAAACGATAACTTTGATATGAAAGCCACTTTTACCTTAAAAATAGAGTTGCGTATAATATAAGTAATACATTGTTTGTATGGTTTGTGATTGTCAATACTTTGCAATTTAATAAAAACATTTTTGTAGTGTGAAAAAAATCCCATTTGGGAAATGGTTCCCAAAAACTGTTATTGTGTGTAAAAATAACAAAAATTAAGAGATAAAATTGTTAAACAGAGTTGCTCTTTAAAAATTTTTACTATCTTCTTAACCTATGATAAAACGTTAGTTCTTCTATTTAAATTCATTGATTACGATTATCAGAATTGAAATAGATTCAAATCATCAAGCCGTTTAAAGTTGTTAGCTCATTGTAGTTTTAACATGTAAATCGAATGCTATTCTTTCTTAAAAATTTAATTTTTATTTATAATGAATTACGAATTATCATTATCTGCAATATTAAATAAATAAAAAATGCTAGGGTACTAATAATAAATTTTATAAATAATGTTGATAAACTGTCTAATTTACATGCACCCCAGTGTAAAAACATCTCATTGTTTCTCAATGCATGATTAATATTCTTTTAATTTTTTTGCGATTTAGTAAAATATACCACGTTTACATAAATAATTATATACATACAACGTATTACGTTAACAGAGATTTTCACAACAATGATCTTACAATCATAATATTCCCGTGATTATACTCATTTTCTTATATGTTGTAATTCATGAATTTTAAAATGGAAAATTCTCCTTTAGTTTTTTAATAAAAAGGTTTTCAATTTATCTAAAATTAGTTAGTTGTTTTCTCTTTGCGTGACAATCTCACAAAATAAACTTAATATAAATGTCTAAATAAATTGTATTATCATATACATTTAAAATTTTCCCCAGATTTATTGAACTTAAAATATATATATACACTAGAGATGAGCCGGCAAATTGGTAAAGCCGACTACTCGGCTGCTTTTGTATTCGGGGACTAGTCAGCGATTAGTCGGCAAAAAGCACCGACTGGTCTGCCACTTTAACCATTTATATTTCTACAACAACAAACAAATACATGGCCTATATTAACTATAATTTTTATTTTAAATTCAATCTTACTGTTTGTTATTTATTCTAGGAATAGAACTTATTTTTTATTAATCGATTATTGAACTATAAGAAGGATTATTTAACTACAATATCGAATATTGAACTGCCACTTTAACCATTTATATTTCTACAACAACAAACAAATACATGGCCTATATTAACTATAATTTTTATTTTAAATTCAATCTTACTGTTTGTTATTTATTCTAGGAATAGAACCTATTTTTTATTAATCGATTATTGAACTATAAGAAGGATTATTTAACTACAATATCGAATATTGAACTGACGTAACCTACTTTTTTTATTTTTAATCGCAGTTTTGGTTTTGTGTCATGATTCAAAAATATTAAATTCAATTAAAATGTAAACGGAAGATAATCCTTCTTAAACGTGGTGTCACTTTGACTGCATCCCTGATTATCTTCTTCCCCATCCTAAAATGTAATATTAATTTCACGTTAATTATTTTAAAATTAACTATATGGCCTAAGTAAAATAAATTGCTTTTACTTTATTTTTCTTTTAAAATAATCCCTTACACACCGGCCCATTTGCAAACAACATAAGTAAAAATATGAAATAAATAAATACCTGTAGCTATGTGTACGAATATCGCCGATGTTACGCGAATTCCAACGGAAGCAATGACCGGCTCTTCGATTAGTCGCCCTTCTAGTCTGCCAAACATAGTCGGTTCTAATATACTTATTATTAATATTATTATGTCATCTCTAAAGGGCCTTTTACACAGTCATTTCAGTTCTCAGTTCAGTTCAGTTTCAGTTTCAGTTTCATTTCAGTTCGGAAGCCGCGCTCCTCTTACACGATTCGTTCAGTTCTCAGTTTCAGTTTCATTTGAGTTATATTTTACCTAGAAAAGTTTAATTGCGAAAAGTTGAGTTCTACGTAAAAGTTCACTAATTAAAAGTGTACAACATATACATTGTCCTTTCTGGTTATTTTTAATATACCTTATTTTTATATTCAGTCAAGGTTATATACCTCGACTATGTATAATTTGAATGTTTTAGACTTGTATTTAGAGAAAGCATTGAAAGCATGTTAAATTAGTACATTTTATTTCATTAAAAGAATCAGAATAGAAAAACTAAAATTAAAGACACACACACACACACACTCACACACACACACACACACATATATATATATATATATATATATTTATTGTATCATAAAATCGTGATCCTACATAGTGACAGATGAACCGTACAATATTTTATATAAAACACATAGGAATTCTGAGAAATGAAACGGAACAAATAAGTATTTCCATCCCGTCAGTTCTCAGTCTCCGTTTCAGTTCTCTATCATTTTTTCGTTTTTACACATAGGAAAAACTGACAGTCCGACTGAAACTGAAACTGAACTGAGAACAGAAATGACCGTGTAAAAAGCCCTTAATATACACGTTAAAAAGGAGAATTTACATAATAAATTATCCATGTTATAGAAGGTTGGTTTCAGGAATTACAGCTTTAATTTCAAATAATTCAATCTTCAAAAAGACGTTCATTCAGTTTGTGAAATTTTAGCAAGCCTTTTTTTTTTTTAATTCATAATAGAATTTGTATTTATTGTTTTGTTTTTTTATGCACTGTAAATTTCCTGATGCAGTTTGTCCTGTTTTAACGACCTCATGAGGCATTTTCCTGTTTGTTGTAATTCATGAATTTTAAAATGGACAATCCTTTATTAGTTTTTTAATAATGAAATGCACTTGAATAAGTTTTTAATTCATCTAAAATTAAATGTTTATTTTCCCCATTTGTGATTCTCTCACGACATACTCAATATGAATATTTACATTACCATATAATTTTAATTATTTATTAAATTTAATGACATTATATTATGTACAAATTTTAAAGAATTATTTTGCATCATAGCTTTTCTACGCTTTATGGACCGATTAAATAAAATATTACATTAATTTTACCTGACAGAATGATTAAAGGAATATTAATTCATTCAATGAAATTTTACCATTTTCAATTTTCAGTCCACACTAAATTTGAGTTTGTTTTTTACACATATACAATATACCAGCATTCACCATCGCAACTACGCCTACTCCCTCAAGTAAAGAATATTTTTTATTTGTTTGTCATTAAACGTCTTATATTTAAGTATGCAATTAGTAAGCATTAATTACTCAGAGATATTTTCACGCATAGATGTAATTTTTAACAATGTTAAAATTTCATAGGTTAGGTGCTTGAAGATTAGGCAAAAGTATAATTGAAAAACCATTTTCTTATTTTAATGTATGAATTAGTAATCCAGATGGACAGAGACTATTAAGAAACTCTTACGGATAATAGACTGCATTATTAGTCCTCACAACTAAATGCCCATGAACCTTATTTTTATAAAAAAATATTAAAAAAAAGAAGGGAACAATATTTTGTTTTGTTAATATTGTTTAGTTTGGCAAAAATAATTTTATGGATTTCATTTAGTTGTATTTTAGTTTCTAACCATAGAAGTTTATGTAAGAATGACGAACCTCGTATCATCCACTCAAGATGTACATTTTAAATTTATACTATTGTAAATTTTATTATGACCTAACCTCCCTAGAACTATGAAGATGATGTAGTTAAAATTTGTTTTAGATGGGTTCAATAGTTTTACCATTGTAAACTCTATTGCGGAATGGTGGTAACCACGCATCAGTCGATTTTCAAACTTCACTGGAATCTATTGTCACAGAATATATTTAATTTTTTTTTTTTAGCAATGTAATGGAATATAAGCCTATTTTATTACCAATTTTAAGTCCGTATAACACCACACCCATATAACCTCTCATGTGGAATGACGCTGGCCACCTATCGGTCAATTTTCGAACTTCATTGTTATCCACATATTATCGTTTTTTTTTATGACAAATTAATTGAAAATCAGTAGATTTTATTATTGCAATACCTTCCTGAAACAATAACGTTGATGCGGTTAAAATTTAGTTTAGATTGGTTCATTAGTTTTTGTGGTTAAGGATGACAAACGATAAATGGCTTGTCCTTTTATATAAAACTAGCATATTCCCCCGCGGCTGCGCCCGCTCTTATAAATAAAGAACTTAGATTATTTTAACTAATAATTAATTTTCTTTGTTTATCGATAAATATCTTGTATTGGAGTATGGAATTCAGCATTATTTCTTCAATGATATTTTCACTTACGGTAATAATTTTTAACCTTATTAAAGTTGCATTGATTAGGTGTTTGAAGAGTACGTATGAACATAATGTTCGGTTTGCTGATTTAACACGACACCTTTAGGCGGAATAAGATCAAATGTCTAATTAATGACTCTTATCTCGACCACCAGATGCGGAGGGAAGAGTCTGCAGTTGTTAACAAAATAAACTTTATAGTTGTAGTACGGGGAGGGAACAGAATATGCCAAAACCTATTTGCCATAAAAGGCGATAAGGTAGAGTTTAAATTTAAAAAAAAAAAATTTATTTTAATATAAAACGCTGATAATTTTTGAATACTAAAGGGAATGGAAGAGAGTGATAATACAAATAACCGAACAAAATAATTTTTCCATATCCATATTCACTGTAGAATATACGTAGAGGACAGCACGCAAGGAAAAGTGAAACTGATTAAAGCTGTGGAACAGTTCTGACATATTCATATGTTTTCTGGCGAGTCATCTACTGCCAAACTAAACACTCTCATTGAGAATCTATATTTTGATTGTTTCGTCAGAAGTATTTTGGTCAGAAACCACATGCACAGTAATTGTAGCCTCAAGTTGATTTATCAGTCTAATGCAATTAAAGAAATGTTAGTAATTTTTTAAAGCAGTTGCCTATTAGTAGCACTCCAATAATTTATTTTTATCAGTAGTAGCGGTTATTGTTTTCATTTGATAAGGAGGATTAGTGGAAATCTAGTGGGAAGCAAGTTCAAAACCTTTGGGTTTTAACCAATGGATTTGATTGGATATGGATTTACTGAAAATATCAAACTTCAGTGAAGTTTAGAATTGCTATAATCCATACAACTTGACCGATTTATTAGTAATTCAAAACCCAAGTATTTGATTTTAAGTCAGTGGGAAGTGAATTAAAAAAGTAAGGCTCCTCCGCCAGTTACTTACTTCTGTAGCTCTACAGTCACGGGTGGACCTTGGCTTTTCCAACAATACTACACCACTCCTCTCTACACAATGCCCTCAATTTCCAGTTCCTTGCACCAAGGGTCCCGAAGTATCCTTCAACATCTTGCAGCCATCTTCTTCTTGGGCGTCCTCTCTTCCTGGTAACAAACATTGTCCCCAGCAGTAGCTTTTTTGGAGCTCCGCTATCTTCCATTCTCAGAACCTGGTCCAACCCTTCAATTCTTCTCGCTTTTATAAACTGAACCATATCACAGGAAACATTTCATATAACTCTCTGCTTTTCCAAATCCTCCACTCACCCTCAACCATCACAGGTCCATATATCTTCCTAAGAATTTTTCTTTCGAAAATTCTCAGTGCATTTATTGTGGAGGTACACAGGGTCCATGTTTCAGCAGAATATGTCACGATAGACGAACTAGTTTGTTCGGGATATTAAATTCCCGTAATGTATTTAACATTCTGTTCCTAACAACACTAATAAAGGCACGGCAGTAATCAACAAATAATATATGGAGGTCAGTGTTAAACTCCCAACATTTTTCCATTATCTGCCTCATAACGAAAATCTGGTCAACCGTTCCTCTTCCTTTACGGAAACCACAATGATATTCCTGTAGGACATTTTTTGCAAATCCATTGAGCCTATAAACCAATATATTGGAAAATATTTTATAAGCAACTCCTAAAAGTGAGAATCCTCTATAATTTTCACATAGCAGTTTATCTCCTTTTTTATGTATAGGATATATCAGACTCGTTTTCCATTCTGTTGGCATGTACTCCTTGCACCAGATATCCTCTATTAGTAGATACATTTGATTTGTAAGCTCCTCACCACCTTTTTTAAAAATTCCGCAATCAACATGTCTTCTCTGGGTGATTTATTATTCTTCAACTTATCGATTGATTCTACTACCTCCTCAGTGGACAATGGTTCTAAGTCATTAATATCTTCTAGTTCCGGTATCAGGTCAAGATTACCCATTATCCTCCGCCAGTTATTATCATTTTAATTAAGTATAATATTAAAATTCGGGAAAGATATTCAACAGGTTTTATGAAATGATTAATGAGCCCCATAATGATGTGAACTTTTTTGTATTGTCCTTATTTTCTTGATATAACACTTGAGACTTTATTTTAACAAATTTGAAATATTCCAGGGACAAAATAATTACTGCTGGGACTAGTCATAAACATGCTCTAATCCTCAGACCTCTCCTGTGAGGACTTCAGAAGGGGAATTTCTTTATCCTGGGGAGTGTCCACTGAGGTGTGATTCATCAGAAAGACTGGCATCCAGTGTGTTATCCCCTATCCAAACTTCTCCAGCAAGGTTTCTTTGCCTTTCCGTTGTGTACTTGCAGACAAAGGCTGTTCCATGGGACAAATTCCACCCAGTGGAGTGGCAGATATGTTATTGTAGGGATGGCTACGTGTGTACAACAATAGTTGCCCTAATCCCAGGCCGGCAGGTAGGCGTGAGCTCGGCTTACCTGCCCATTCACCTCGCTCACCTCTCAATGGAATCTCCTACGGCCAATAATAATCTGGGGTGGTCTCAAAAAATAGCTTTATACCACGAGTCAGGGTCACAACTGACATCCTACTCTTGAGGCTTTTTTTTCCACGACGTGGCTATCGGTCAGTGAGGGTTTTCTGAGTACCCACAAGGGGTGTGTCGAGGTTTGGGTGTTCTAACCTTGTTCTTTTATTTTTTTTTTAAGATAAATTTTTTTGGTATACGTTTCAGGCGACTTATCATGTACAACCTACAATTTAGTTCTGCATTCAGATTTATTTAATATTTTATTGTAATGATTATACACCTCAGCATAGGTATTGGTTGTTAATTGTTTTTATCTAACCATGCTTCAGCTGAATTTGGAATGAGATATCCTTAAATATGTTTTACCTTCGGTCTACAACGTGAAATGCAAGGACATGTATTACAACGAAGGGTCTTTTTGACCCAACTCTCTTATTAGTTGTATTGATCATTTTATACATTTTGAGAAACAATTAATGATCCATCGTTTCATAAAAAATTAATTTATTTTAATTATATATGTTATAAAAAAAAATCTTTCTTAAAACAGACATAAAAAAGTTAATTATATATTATCCTAAAATCAGTCCTATGAATAAAAAAAAAACAATTACTTTTAGCTTTTTTCATATTTTCTTCTCTTAAAGGAAATTAGGTACAGTATGAACTAAAATAATGATGGTATTTAACTCCGGCAATAGAAACAGAAGTGCAAAGGATAATAGTCTTGGTAAGATTTTCATCAGTCTTCAATTATTTGATTTTTGAGACCAATTGTAAAATGTGATATCACGATTTGTTCCGCATAGAGGATCAGTAAGTTTCAGAGGATATTGGGCAGGTAAAAGCAAACCTTCCCGAGCTATAGTTCCTTTTCCTAGGTATGGCATACCACCAAAGAATATTCTTGCGTCACACAATGACACAATTTTCATCCCGTACCTATCTCATTTAGCCGGAATATACATTTTTAATGAGTATTTGCCCCTGATGCTAAGGAGTTTGAATTATAAGTAGTAGGGGATATCATACAACGTGGGGTAATATTGACGCGTGACAAAGATTCTCTCAATATAATCAAATATTACAAGGTCATTCAACACTTGTCAAACGGTCCACGTCTGCACAAATGCTGGATGAAAAGCTACTCAAGGTGTCAACCACCTCCCACCCCTATACTTAAAAGCAGGCCCGTTTTTGTCAATTTGACCCCACGTTGTAGAACGAAGATTAACAACAACTACTAAGATTTTCGATTCCTGAATTAAAATGCAGAGCCGAGTTACATCTGTAGCCAGAAGATCTTGAAAATTTTGGCAATTATTCCTAAACAAACCAGCCTGGTACAAAAGCCCCACAAATACTTTTATGTTACACTTATTTGCGCATTCTGCATTTCTTCTGAGGCCGGATTTCTCTCATGCATAAAGATGCGTAATTATTTGTATATTTTACTATAAGATCAATTATTTTGTTGAAAGTTCAATTTTCGGGTTCCAAACGAATATTCATGTTTGTAATAGCCGTATAGACACAAATAAAGCTTTCTGGTGATAATTCCCAAAATTCGCAAAGGTGCACTTAATTGCAAAGCATACTATTCTAAAGTGCCACAGATATATCAAATTTGTAAATTTTGCACATTATATAAAGATAAAACGTATCTGATAACAAAATGTGTTTATTATGACTAATTATTTTGTTTTATAAAAATCGATAGCGTTTTGTATGTAGTGAACGTTTAGGTTCCGATGGTATCGGTATTATATAAGGCGCGGCAGGGAGTGTGCGAGTTACCTGACAATGACAGATCGTCGAATGTAAACAGAGGAACAAATCGTGTAGTTTGCTGGGCCTTTTGGTATAAATTAGGGAGAGGAGGGACAGGCCGAGGGAGGATTATCAAAATGTTTTACATAGATATAATACATTTATGCATTAATGTATTGAGCCGGGTACACGTGTTCCCCCTCCCCCGCTCCTAGGATCCTGTAATTTGCAAGTATATTATCTAACCTGGGTCAGGCCCAGCTCTTAGCATAGCCAAACAGAGATGGCCTCTCTCGTCTCCTTCCTTCATACCAGATTCATGGACCTTAAGCCCTTTTATGCTTATACTATGTTTTCCTTTTATTGGAAATCTTTAATTATAAGTTACAATGATGTCACGTTTTATTAAATTTGTGTACACAAAAACCAAGTATTTAAAAAAGGATTAATGAATTGTTTGCCACTTAATTTGTTCGTACATCACACACAAGAATGTAAATTTTGGCACGCTCTAGATCTGTTGCTGTTGCTCGGATCAAAAATTTGATGACACTTCTCGGTCAGAAGTTTAACTAAGAATATATTTTGTTAAATAACATTTGTTGCTTCTACTTACCGTTTAGGAGCTATATTGGTTTGAATGAAAAAAGTCCCGTTTTTCTAAATTTTTTTAAGTGTTGGGACTTTGTTGATTAACTTTAGCTTTGTTGGTGTTGCTCGGATCGACAATTTGACGACAGTTTCCTGATCAGAAATTCAATTGAGGATATTTTTTTTATAAAACATTTGTCGATAGGACTTACCCTTCAGAAACTGTATTGGTTTGAATGAAAAAAGTCACGTTTGCTATCCCTACTTTGCATCTTTTCAACATTGTTTATTTTAAATAATGATTGATTGTTGATTTAATTTAATTATTAATTGAAGTAATTTGATCATTTCAATTCTAAAATGTAAATTAGGAAAAGTAGTAGATCATAGATAGATATGTATGACCTATGGTTTCGAATGTTCGACATTCATCAGTTTTAAAAAAAGCCTTATGGAGGGAAAATTTAGTTTCAATGAGATTTCAACGCTTCTCTCTCACTTGCATTACTCGGCGCATAAGAGAGATAAACCTTGTCCAGTAGCGACGTACTCAGCGAAAAGTGCTTTACTCTAGCGATATGATAAGTCGAAAATTGCGAGCTTGAATCCGGCTTTTGTATGGTGAAGTTAATTAAAAACCAATTACCCAATTCTCCTGCTAATGAAAACCCAGTGCTGCCAAGATAGCAAGGAAGAGGAAAAACAAAAATTGTATCACTGGTATAGAGTCAAGATGCAGATTTAAAAATTAGGTTTGATATGTTCACGTAATAATAGATTTTTCTATGCGATATTAGAAACTTTTTATTACGAAGTTTTTATTAAATTGGACATTGAAATAACCATTCCCTTACCCTCCGTATCGAAAATCCCTACTTCCCAAAATTCCCAACCCTTAGGTGGGATATCCGAAAAAAATTCGGAAGCCCGTTCCACCAACTGCGAAGTCGTCCCTGAACCGAGGATTTTACCTTCGGCACAAAGGGCGTCTGATGAGCCTACCAACCCTCACCTTTCTCCTGATGGTCAACAGACCGAGTGGACAAAGGTGGAAGGAAGAAGAACCAGAAGTAAGACCAGAAAAATATCACCAAAGCGTGAAAAAAGCAAAGAAAACATGGAAACTAATTAATAAGTTGTTTTTAATTTTATTATTATGTTTTTCATTTGATTTTTGTTTACTAAATTTAGATTAATTAATAATATTATTTATCTAAATTCCGACCTATTTACATTTTTTATTTATTTTATTTTTTTTAATATGTCAACTCCAACCAATATAATGCAATGGAATTGTAATGGTATAAAGGGAAAACATGAGGAACTTAAGCTTATTATTAATAAATATCAACCGGAGAGTAAGTTACCCCTCAATAAAACTTTCACGCTAAAGGATTATAATATCTATAGAAACGATTTTGATTATAGAAGTAGAGCATGTGGCGGGGTTTTGATTGCCGTACATAAAAGGGTCGTTTCTGAGTTAATTCAGATAAATACCTCCCTACAAGCAGTGGTAGTCAAGGTCTTTCTGCACATACCTATTTTTTTTTATAACGTTTATCTTCCCCCTGATAATTTTGATGAGGTAGATTTGGTCAATATTTTGAGTAATACCCGTTCTCCATTTATTGTTATGAGCGACGTAAACGGTCATCATACCTCCTGGGGTTCTTTTTTACTGTTCAACACACGGTAATACTATTAGGCGAATTATAGATGCCACTGATTCGATAATTCTAAATTCAGGACAGCCAACATATTTAAGTCCAGCATACCATTCATTCTCGTGCATTGACCTGACATGGTGTTCACCTAATTTATATACTCATTTGAATTGGCAAGTTTCTCCAGATCAATATTCTAGCGATCATTTCCCCATAGTAATCAGTTTCCCAAACATTAACACACGGATAACAAAACATGTTAGATGGATAACAGAAAAATCCGACTGGACAACATTTCAAAACAATTTACAGATAACAGCCTCTGATATACCAACCACAAGCAATAGTGATGAAATCAATCATCAAATCACTAAATCTATATTAGCAGCGGCGGAACTTTCAATCCCAAAAAGCTCCACTAATGTCAAATCGAAGAGTGTCCCTTGGTATGACAATGAATGTAAACTAGCGATTAAGAAGAGAAGAAAAGCTCTTAAAGTCTTCCAAAAGGAACCAACTCTTCAGAATTTAATAAATTATAAAATGAACAGCTCGCAGAATAATCGAGGAGAAAAAAAAAAAATCATGGGAACAATTTTTGAACACCATTTCATCAAATACCCCACCAAGGATATTTTGGAAAAAGATAAAGAACATTATGGAAAAGTTCGTTGACTATCAGCCAACCCTTCTAATCAATGACCAGATAGTGCAAGATCCCGATTTATTGGCCGAGCATTTTGTTGAATATTATTCGAATATTTACTCCACCCAACCACAACCGACAATAGAAACCGAGACAAATAGCAATGACGATCAAAATGAAAACTCTTATAACTTACCATTTTCCAAAACAGAATTACTTTCATGTTTAAAAGAGCTGAAACCATCCTCACCAGGAGTAGATGAGATACATAATGATATGTTGAAAAATCTACCGAGACCGGCAATGGACGCGCTTCTTGCACTCTTGAGATATGGAGGAGATCAATTATATATTCCAATTCTAAAAACTGGAAAAAATAAGTTGTTTCCCTCAAGTTACCGGCCCATCTCACTCACAAGCTGCGTATGCAAGTTGCTAGAAAAGATGATCCTAAAAAGGCTCAGTTGGATACTAGAAAAAAATAATTTACTTTCAAACGTACAAAGTGGCTTCAGAACAGGACGCTCTACTATAGATCATCTGGTAACAATGGAGTATGAAATCCTCAACAGCTTTGCAAAGAAAAAAAGAATGTATAGGTATATACTTCGACATAGAAAAAGCCTATAATAACTTGAAAAGATCTCTCGTCCTGCAGCAACTACGTGAATGGGGAATTAGAGGTCGGCTTCTCATGCTGATCTGTAACTTTCTACGAAATCGGACCTTCCAAGCTAGAATAGGTAATCACCTGTCTTCGGTAAAAGAAATGTCCAACGGAATCCCACAAGGAAGTGTCTTAAGCTGCGCTCTATTTGCAATAGCTATAAACAAAGTAACAGAGATTATCCTTAAACAAATCAAAACCTTTCTATTTGTAGATGATCTAGCTCTTTTACTATCATTTAACAACGCAAATAGAATGCAAATATTACTACAAAATTGCTTAGTGAATTTGGAAGCATGGTCTATGAAATCCGGTCTAAACTTCTCCACCGAGAAAACTAAATGTCTACTTTTTTCAAAACGCAGGACGCCTACTCCTTTTCCAACGTTAACCTACAGAGGCACGAACTTACATTGCGATACAAAAGTTAAATTTCTAGGGCTAACCCTTGATTGTAAACTTAACTGGAAAGAGCATATTAGATGTCTAAAAGAAGAAACATATAAGAGACTGAATATTTTAAAAGTTCTGGCTGGACGTTCATGGGGAGCAGATAGATCAAGTATGCTTAAGGTATATACCAGTCTGATAAGATCAAAGCTTGCCTATGGTAGCTTTGTTTACTCATCTTTGAATCAAAATCTGCTTTCGGCTCTTGATTCAGTCCACCATACAGGCATCCGTCTTGCTACTGGAGCCTTCAGAACCAGTCCAGTAATTAGTTTATTTGTGGAAGCTGGTATAGCTCCTCTCGCTTTGAGAAGACTTCAACTTGCCTGCGGATACGTTGCAAGACTAAAAATCAATAGTAACAACCCAGCATGGAAACCCATTTTTAAACCGAAGACTAGACGATTTCCAGAAAACCGAAGACTAGCTGATCCATTGGGTATAAGGGCTGGTAGATATATAGAAGAAATTAACTGCTTGCAACCAACAACTAATGAAATTGATTATCCACCTTGGACTACAAAACTACCTGCAATAGATTTAACACTTAGAAAATTCACTAAAAACAGCACTACAGAACTTACGTATTTAACAGAATATAAAAAAAAATGAAGCAAAAATATATTAATAGAAAACAATTTTATACAGACGGTTCCAAATTAAATGATAACGTTGGTTGCTCCTTTGTATCCGACTCCAGGATTGCCAAGTATAAACTTCCTTCCCGACCAGCAACTTCACTGCCGAATGCTATGCGATTTGTGCGGCACTCTATTCAATCATGCAGTGCGATGAAGAAAACTTCGTGATATACACGGACTCCCTATCTGCTCTAATGACCCTAAAAAACATCTACAGTAAAGACCATCTTGTAAGGAAAGTACAAGTTTATGCATCAATGGTAAAAGATCTGAATAAGAACATATTCCTAGTTTGGATTCCATCACACGTGGGGATTAAAGGTAACGAAGCAGCAGATCTGGCTGCCAAGGAAGCAGCATTGTCATCGATTGATATTACAAGTATTTACACCTCATCCGACATTTGCTACTTTCTAAAATATCAAGTTAAACTAGCCTGGGCCCCGCTCTGGGAAAACACTGATGAACTAAATAAGTTAAAGGCTGTAAAAAAGGGATTAAAAAAATGGAAAAGTTCCAACCGTAGTAACAGAAGGGAAGAGGTAGTTGTAACTAGACTGAGAATAGGCCACACCCGACTTACCCATGGTAACCTAATAACAAAGGACAGTCCACCGAAGTGTACAACATGCAATAACACACAACTAACAATTAGACACATACTGGAGGACTGCCCCCTATGGGATAGTTATTTTCAGGGAACGCATTTGCAAAGATACCTCCCAACTATTCTTGGCGATAATAATAGAAATATTGACACAATCATCAGATTTCTCAAAAAATATAATCTTTTTAATAAAATTTAAAAAAAAACTGTCACAAATATAAAGAAATAATATAGATGGAACTACGGACACTGAAGACCCTTGATGTTGAGTGTCTATAAACAATTCAACCTAACCTAACCTTGAAATAACCAAATTCTTCTATTGCGCTGACTTGATCCTACGTTTCCAGCCGTAGATGGTAGAGAGGATATATAGTATCCTCATTCCTGTATATATAGTCCTGCAGCGAGAAACACTTGGCTTTCAGCCATTACCTTCTTACTCAAGATATAAATGCATCGATATGAAAGACATCACTTTCCTAGTGTCATCTTTTATGTCAACTCATGTCGTATTTATACAGCATTATGGCAGATACTGTTACTTTTAGCTTGAAGGTATTTACTAAGCCCCAACATTGAGAAATTACATCTTATATTTTGAAATAAATTTATGAACTGTATAAATATTAAATTAATAATTTACGGGCAACATGTTGCACTGAAGAGGGTGTGGACTATGAAAAAATGTATGTATACAAAACTAATCAATTTTTTTTTCAGTTAGTATTTATTTGAAATGACATGAAAAACAACCCTTGTTCTTGAACTTACTGTCCTCTAAGAATGCTCAGGTAATGGTACAATTTTCTGGCCATATTACTTACAATGCAACACATCATTAATTTTTTCATTCATTTATTCGGCGCTAAACTCGATGTCGAGTCTTGGTCTCCTGTATCAGCTTCCACCAATTGTCTCTATCCTGTGCCGCCCATCCAATTCCTCACACCCAACATAGGCCTAGCACCACCAGCCACACCATCGCTCCATCGCAGCCGAGGTCTTCCTCTGCGTCTCGTTCCATATATCGCCTCTCTCAGTATTTTTTTTGGCAGGTCATTCTCAGCCTTCCGAGAAAAGTGCCCGGCCGATCTCAACCTACCGAGTTTCATAAACTGGACCACATCTGATTCATTAATTAAATCTTTGAGCTCCTCGTTTCTTCGGCGTTTCCATACCTTATCTACCTTCACGGCTCCAAAGATTTTACTCAGAATCTTATTCTAAAAAAATATCAAATTCTGCTTATCAGCTTTAGAAACAGTCTACGTTTTTGATTTATACAGGATAATTGGCCGAGTAATTGCTTTCTACTGCAGAATTTTGGTGACCTTATACATAGCACGACTCCTTAAATATGAATTGAGGCCATAATGGCCTCTGGTTGGTGCCTCAGATACTTGGTCTTATTTTAGTGTCTATTACGTTGTCATGGGTTACCAGGGATCTGAGATATACAAAGTCAGTGACTTTCTCAATAGAGTATTCTTCTAATTACTATTTGATCATGCACCTGGTCTTTGAAGCATCTACTTTCAGCCCCATGTTTCTTGCTGCTTCTGCTATTTTTAAGAATCCATCAGAGACGGCTTGGAGTAAGCGTCCTGCAATTAAGATGTCATCAGAATAAGCAAGAAGTTGCACTGTTCGGCTGAAACATCAATTATTATGTCACAAATTATTGGAGGAAAAGAAAAAATATACACAATCATATATGCAAAAATAAAATACATCTAAACATACACACTATTTGATGGGGACAGAGAAAATAAAATGTATGTCAATTTTTGCCGGATTTGAGTTAACAGTGGCATTAAACCAACTTTTAACTAAATTTTAGATCTTATTTTAGGTTTAGGGGAAGAAGAAATCAGATCAAAGTTTTCATGTCCCGGGGTAGAAACGTTAAGATACGGGAACGTGTGGCGGAGAAACCTCAATATCCACGATCCCAATTTTTTCTATCTAAATTGTACAAAGTTCTTCAACTTAAGAGCAGACATCGATGATGAATATGGAAATGACGCTGATGACCCTTACTACTGGGGAAGAAATTTCGTCCAGAGGATTTCTGGAAATAAACTACTAACAAACATTATTTTGTAAGAGTTACAGTTTTCTCACAACATTCTATGCAATAAACAGCTTTTGAATATGGTTGTTAATTTTAATAATTTTACAATCCAAATTATAGTAGTTATTCAATTGTAAACTTTAATTTACTGTTCTAACAAAATACATACAAATAGACATAACCATATTTTCCCTGGACCTGTCATTTACATATTTGCAGATGATTGATCATCTAGAGGGCGGAAACTTAGATGATGCTTAAAAGAAGTTAGAAAAGAGGCATTACCAATACGAATAGGTAGGGATTTATAATATGAGGTAGCACGATTGATAGAAAGTAAGCAGTTCAATGAGAGGGGGTATACAGATAGAAAAATTAGGAACTTGTGTTGAGGAGGTGAATAGAAGAACACAAAGTTATTAGGTTCCGAATATAGGAACATTTTATGGTTTTTAGTGATTGTAATAGAACAGTACCGAGAAAGAATTGCCATTGTAAATCAGGAAAAAACCATCCTAGCTCAGAATATTGCCAAGTTGCGTGTGACCAATTCATTTCATAGTAGTCTGAAGTTTTCATAGTGGATCATTACTAAAAACAAACCTTAAATTGTTTTAAACATTATTCACATATATGTATAGGAGACACATAGGCTAAATAGGAGAAATATTAATTATTAGAAATATTCAGGTGGGTTTGACCGGTGCGATTAGAAAGAAGCGGGTCAGTCCAATACACCAAATTATGGGTGGTAGTTATATTTGTAGAAAATATTATATAAAGTATAGTCGCAGATACAAGAGACATTTATTACCCTTGAAAAATATGATTTAAAAGATAATAGTGATAAAGGGGTTAATGATGATGCAGATAATATGGTTTGATTGAAGGATACCTGAGAAGACGCTTGGCATAAGGAATTTTTACAGTCATTTAGACTGGACGGATACTATGCCCAATACTGAAGGACAGTTAAATCTACTATATCTCAGTAAAAAAATTTCGATCAGGTATTTGAAAACTAACACTAAAAAAAAAATTTTTACAATGGAAGACCGAAAAAGGAAAAAAACAATAATAATGTTGGAATCGCCAAGAAGGAGGCGTCAGAAAAGACGATACATAATAAAACCCTGGGCTATTCACTCATTAACAATAAATTAAATAATTCCACTGTAGTGAATAAAGAATGCAAATTGTGTTGCTGGCTGATATAATCCTTGGTGCCTAAGTCAGTTGGATGTCTCTCCGCTTTTAAAAGTAAAATAAACGAGGATACACATTGCTACAAGTTATTCATAATTTAATTAATAGCCACTATTTATAATTAATTACTTTCTTCAGTCTTTATTTTTTTTCTATTTACACATGTGCGAATAGGCAAAGCCAGCAGATGTTCTTGAATAATATGTACAAAATGTGGCATGAAAATATGACACAGGAGTATTACCCAGTGGAGATTCCTTAAGACTGTTAAATATAATTACTAGAATGAACTGGGAATACGGATCGAATATATCGGAAATTGAATATATTTGAAAAAATAAATTAAATGCTCTTCTAACCACCACCAAGTCTCTGTTAATGTGATAAGATGCATTGCAACGCGTTTACATGAAATCAAAATTTTCCTTGCTTTTTTTCTTCATTCTAGTATACATTTTTTCTTCGTGATTCTCATATACAGGGGGGTATACTGGGTTTTTCGTGCGTCTAAGTATTCATTTTGTTACAAAGGGTAACCGTAGATCAGTGATTTCAGATCTCTCATCAGTTAATCTCTATAATGAAAGCTGTATATTATATTCTAAATATGTCAGGATTGTATCTGCTAATTTTTTTTTTTTTCTTAAATGAGGTTGTCCTAGAAAATACATTTTGATTAATTTCTTTATTTTCTTGATTTGTAGGGAGATGAACTCCACTTTACTAGAACCGCTGCTCTTCTATTAGCTGCTGGGGTAATGCCAACGATTACAGTCTCTCGTTTCATGATTTGATGTTTCGTCTACTGCATAAACTCCGGAGATAAATGAACGTAAGCATTCCCGCACTAAATGAAATATAAGTAATGAACTAAAGTTGTCATGAAAAGTAAAAATTTGAACAAAAAGAAATATTAAAATATACAATATTATAATTCAAAAAACAAGAATCACTTTCAAGGTAATGTTGATAAAACATATCGATCCTCATAAGTATATTTTATTTATTGGTTTGGTTGTAATAATTTAATCAATTATGCTAAAGATATAAAAAAGTACTAAAATATATAATAAAAATTTAGTTTATTTGTTTTTATAACGCAGGAATATCAATTTATACATTGTATTTCATATCGACTTAATTTAGTATATTAAATATTCTGTTAATTTATACAAGGAAATAACTTTTTCTTTCATATCTACTTGATAAATTTGGTTTTGGAAAAAAAAAAGTATGAATAGTGTTAGTATATTATTGTTCCGTAGCTTTTTTTTAAAGTCAAAATGTATAAAGCAAATTTACATTTTACATTATTATCATATTCCATTTTCTTACAAAAACAAAACTTTTTTTAATGAAAAATTATGTACAGCTGGTTATTTAACTTAATAAAAAAAAGAAAAGAAAAACATAATTAAAAATTATTAATGACTAGCTGACATGGACAACTAAGTTTTTAATTTATTTTATGCATTACAATGTTTATTCAAATGTAGTTTTGTTTTAAAAGTCATTTATCTAAATTCCTCGCCACAGTAATTAGATCTGTTTGGATTTTCGGAATTGAGCATTTGGGTACCGCTAAACTTTTTAATTTTTTATCAACTCTGGTCCTCTTATTTTTCTATCACATTTCTTGAACATACTTCAACATTTACTAGAAAAACGTTCAAAATTCCGAATAAATTACAATAGACTCATTTACATGTCAGAAATTATACCCATATGAGTGTACAAAGTTGAGCATAGGGGTTCCACTAAGGACCACTCCTTGCTTTTATTTAATTCCTGTCTTTAATAATCCTAGTAGTATTATAAAACTACGTTTCATAGACACTGATTAGATAATATAGGCATGTAAAAACCTGAAGAAAAATGGAACTTTTAGCTGAAGTAAATGAGACAAAAAAAAAGAAAGAAAAAGAAATTGGGTGGTAGTTTTGGTCTGTATCTTGAAAACATGTTATTGCTAGATGAAAGAAACAATCTATATAACAGAACATTGAATGCAATTAATTGCTATTTTGATTCGAACGAACCACTGATGTTGTACTTGGCGACCAGTGATTGAGCTACAAGGCACCGTATCGCTGAAATAGAACGAACGGAGCGCGGTGACACATTAAGCCACCGAGTGAGTGGCAGCCGAGGGCGAGGACACGAGGAGAGGTCGCAAAGCGGATGACGAGGAGGCGGAGGAAGAGGCCCTCCGACACGTATTGTTTAAGTAAAAACTTGTGTCGGGGCGATAGGAAGGGGCGTGCTGGGGAGCGGATCCGCCGGATCTACCGCGCCCGCTCTCTCAATTAGCCAGCGTCACCCTGTCAGCGTTCTCTCATCTCTTCGGCTAATTAGCTACTGTTTGCCCGCTTAGTCTTCATCGCTCACTTATAGTCAAACTTAACAGCCCTTTTACATATTCATTTTCCTTTTAATCTGAGGGAAAGGGCCTTTAAGGAGGGTTAATATAATATATAAATGGGTTTATACCGAATAATTAACCGCTGCAAGGATTTAATTTTTGAAATTTCAATGTAAGGTTTTGTACTTTTATTTCTTTTGTCCTTTAATTCGCGAACATCACTTTAATTTTATAACCCAAAGGTCTATCTATTTTAAACTATTATATAAAAGGACAAACCATATATCGTTTGTGATCACTAAGCGCAAAAACTACTGAACTAATCTGAACCAAATTTTAACCACATCATCTTCATAGCTCAAGGAAGTTTATGCAATAATACTACAATATAATTTTCAATTATATTGCCATAAAAAAGTGATAGATATGTGGGGCGCAGTGAAGTTTGATAATCGACAGATAGGTAGCGAGCAACATTCGAGAGAGGTTACAAAGGTACGGTGTTATATAGAGCTAGAAATTTATGATAAAATTTACTTATATTCAATTCAATTGTATTAAAAAAAAAATAGAAATATGGGGAGCGACAGGTTGATCTTAGTGCAGTTTAAGCATTGACCGATATGTGGCCACTCTGCAACAGATCTTGCAACGGTAAAACTATTAAAACAGTGTATTCCATGTCTTACATGTAAAAGTTCCTTTCTCATAATTTTTATTAGCGTATTATTGTTCTTAATAATACATTAAGAAATAAAAAAACAATTAGTGCAATGAGGAGTTAATAAAAGAAAACGACAATGAGCCACTAACTATAAAATATAAACAATTTAATAAATAAATTAAAAACAATAATAGTAGTAAAAAGGAAAAAACAAAAAAACATACTGTACAAACAAAATATAAACTCAACCGGGGAATCCTACCAAGCGAGGCCAACAAATACTATAAAATTAAATAGTAGATATCAAACTATCATCATAATCTGATAGCGATTCGGTCATTGTAGAATGCTGTCTTTTCTTCTCGGGCCAATCCTCAGTTGCCGCTCTCCATCCTCTTTCATCCAGAGTTTGAAATACCGACGAAGGTTGTCCTTGACATCTTCAGGCAATGAATTTGAGGCCTATATATACTCTTTTAACCCGGATGACCTTCCAACATCATTTTCGGGAGCCTACCAGGTTCCATTCTTCAGCTCTTCATTAGGTTTCATTCTCCAATGATTTCGTCCTTTTATACTAAAAACAAAATAGTAATTAGTAATAAAAAACTAAAAAAATAGACATAATTATACAATATACAAACACTTACAGCTCCTTCAGAGATGACATCCAGTGGAGACTGACTAAGAGCAGTACTACAGCCGAAGTCTTCTTCAGTGGAGAAGTTGACCACTGAAAAGATTTAGCAGAAATATATCTAGAGGCCATTGCCGTTTTACTTTGCAAAGAGGGTTGGTTATGTATGTAATAATGTATGTAACTGGATAATGGTTGAGCCAGAAAGTTAGGAATGTTGGAAAGGTTTTGATAGAGTTTTGAAAATTTAAGGTTTTCAAATTATAAGATTTTTATTAAATTGTAGTTTAGTGATAAAATCTTTATCTTTTTCAACTACTTTTCTAGGACAATCCTCTTCAGCAACCTGTCCGGGAACTATTGCCTTTAGCACAGCGGTATATATCATTAGCGGTACATCATTACTGCTGGCCCCAGTAAACATTATGTTGTTACAAATGAGATAACTAGCGATAATAGAGGTGGAGGCGGTACTATTTCCTAGTACAAACAAGTTGGTAGATAGTTGTTTACCCAGAGATTAAGTGGGAAAAGACAACAAGTAAATAGTTATATTTTAAGGTGTGTAGTTTAGGTTGGGTTCAAACACGACATGACAACGTTGATAGTGGCTAACGTATAAAGGTTTTGACACCAGTATAACATTATTTTATTCTAAAAAAGAAAGCAGAGTTCATATATATTTTTGCACAAAGACAAATCTTGAACCGTTCGTATTACACCACTTTAAAATTGAATAACCATAATATCTTTTTTTCTCATTATTATTAACAGAAAACGTTTCGTCAACTGTCATCATGTTCGTCAGATTAAGTTGAGGTAGTATTAGAGTGAGACAGGATGTAAATTGTATAAACAGCGTAAAAAAATGATACCTAGAGTACTGCATTGAGACATACCAACGTTCTGCGAAAAGAGTAATGAATACTTAGGATAAAAGCATTTTAAATATCTTTCTTTAGTTCTTCTTGAGGTTTATTGAAGATGAAATAATATCCAATTAAACCATTGTTGGACTGTCTATAATCGGAAAATGCTTTATTTCGTCAAACTTTCCATTCATACATTACACCATTTTCTGTTCCTATCTCTCTAATTAAATATTTAACGTTATCCCGTTTCCTACCGTCTGGGAGTATTCCTCAATCATAATCTACATTCTCCATCGTATACTCTGTAATGACAAATCTTTTTCCATGAAATGTGGTATAAAATACGGAGAGTAAAGATATATCAAAACAAACTCTATAGTTAACCTTATATATAAGACTAAATAAAAATCGAATCTGGATCCGGGAGTTAAATGTTTTACACACAGCACCATCTCTAATCTTTCAATACATTACTAAAACTAATCTACAAAGTAATCTATGTGGACTTAGGGATTGAACTGCGGAGTTGATCCAACCATCGAGTTCACCCCGAATCCAGTCTTTCTTTTCCAAAACATTTCCTGAAATGCTGCTTTTCCTTATCATAAAATGCTTGATATCCACTACCACCACCTTAATGTTCCATATTTCTTGCGTCTTCCAGAACCAGCTATTCTTTTTAACTGCTTAAATCTACAGTCCAGGATAGGCTTTTGCTCCTCTGGCAATATTGTACCAGCCCTCTCTGTACTGCGCTCTTGTCCTCTAATTTCGGACACCGAGTACAGCTAGATCCATTTCTACATCCTAGATCCACCGTCTCCTAGTTTGTTTTCTTCTCCTGGTGCCATATTTCACTTCACGTAGAATCTTTTGGAGTTCTTCCGTCCTCCATTCTTAATACTAAGTCCATCCATAGTCCTTGCTTTTATAAACCAGTCTATGTTGCAGCATCAGTTCGTTATTTTTCCGTACGGTTCAAATGACCCTTTCCTTTTTTTTTTTTTTTTTTGTTTGGGGTTTTTTTTTTTTTTTTTTTTTTGGTTTTTTTTTTTTTTTTTTTTTTTTTTTTTTTTTTTTTTTTTTTTTTTTTTTTTTTTTTTTTTTTTTTTTTTTTTTTTTTTGGAATTTCTTGGAAACAAGATTCATTACATTCATTTTTGACTTTACTGCTTTTATTAAAAAATATTTCAAAAGTATTTTCCAATATCTACTCCGCTCTTATCAATGTTTTTTACCGATAAATTGTGCTAGAAATATGTATAAATGCAATGTTGGTAGCTTTGGTATTAAATAAATTAACTTCCTCCAGTTTAAATTAGGATTCACATCCATTATGGTGATCCGACTGAAGATGTATAATGCATCTTAATAATTGTTGATCATATATCTTTTAAGAAGACATGACTACATTTTCTGACATATGTGTAACGTATTTTATGGTTCTGACATCAGTTAATGCTGAATTTTATGACCCCAGGAAATTTTTTTTTCCTCTGTAAGTACAAAATAGCGGCTAGGAATAGGACACGATGCACGAAACGGTCCGGTGCAGTCTAGTGAATATTCCTAAGTCACGACTAACACAGTGAAGTTCCATTTAAGTCACCGGCCAGGGGCTATAAAACAAGGCTCCTTCGACAGGCCTAAGTATGCGAGACAAAGGCTCCACGTGCATTAACCTTTAGTTAATTACGTTTTGATTTGATGAAATAGTGAATACCTAGCGTGAAATTCAGGAGAGAAATCTGTGGCACCAAACTAGATATTTTTTTAAACTTAGCTCAGGAGATCTCTCATCCAACTCCTCTTCAGCATTCTCTGCATTGCTGTTAGGAATGTGAGCTGTGGCCTTGTAGTTTATAAATGTGTCGGGTTATCCTTTTGATTTTTCTAGAAATCGTTTGTAGTAAGTACGTATTTGTTTATAAACAGTTGGCCTGCGAAGGTTAGTATGTAGAGTTATGTTGCTTAGGCACCAAGGAGCTGTAATAGTCCTGAATATTTTTGCCCGAAAAATTAGGAGTTTGTTTATATGTGTATTTCAAGCTGTTCCGTATATCTTTGATGCCTATGTCTGAATATGTTTCAGTAAGAATTATAAACCAATTTTGAAATTTGTAAGAGGTAGCTTTGAATGTTTTGAGAAAAATGAGTATAAAAGTTTTAACCTTTCACTGAGGGTTTTCCTTTTTTTTTCTTGATAAGTGGACCTCATGTCATTATCTTATCCAATTTCAGCCTGTGGAATTAGTGTGTTGCCAAGGTAAACTCGAGAAAATGTTTTAAACACTTAAACTACATATTTTTGTATCTTTATTATGTAATCTGCACTTGTGTACATTCCCCCAACCTCTCTCTTTTTTCGGGTACGAGGGAGATTGAAAAACCGAATATTCGATCATAAAATATACATTGGTAAAAATGTTTTAAATTAATATATATCAATGGCTCTGTGTTTACCAATAAATGATAGCTTCCCCAGACTGTAATTACAACATTCGCTCAAGTGTTATTATGAATTTGAAAGGATTTATAACTATTAATGAAATCTAAATAATTTTTTTTTTTTTGATATTTTTATTGGAGATTTTAATCAGAATTTTTTATAAAGCACTATATTTTTCTAATCCTACAAAAAATATTATTTTCTACATTATGCGTTTGCTGGGCTGATTCTTATGACATTCTGTCCAAGTTCGTCCATTTCCCTTACGTAACACCTTTACTTAAAACGTTTCTTTTTTTTTTAATTTTATCCCTAAATTGACTTCTACCTCATATTTTCTACTCAGTGATGTTTAATTTTTCAACATTTTTCCTAATTTCCGTAGGTAACGTTATAGTGTTATTCTTGTTATAGATGTAGCGTTATGTTGTTTTGATATGTTGATGTATTTTCGTACAATTTTTACAGATGTCCGAGAAACTTTAACCATCTCCACATATTATTAACACGTTCTGGTTAACTTTCTTTTTTTCTTCACAGTTTTCGTCTGTTTTAGGTCTCTTGCTTCATGAGGCTATATCGAGAAGCAGTAACTGGCATTCTGCTTTGAAGACGGTGTTACAATATTTTATTTTGCGTACTAGGAGAGGCACTTGTTTTAGAGATTGTTCGTCAATATGTTGAACATACATAGGAGGAATAATTTCTGATTTTCATTTTAAGAAATAGATCTTCAACTGCTACTTTATTTAAGTTATTTTACTTTAAAGGCTAAGTAAAGTACTTACTCAATCCGTAGTAGAAATTTTGGTCCATGTTTGTCGTTTGTCATAAATTTTAAATTTTCATATTAGATATTTTCAACTCAGCTCCTGAGATCTATCTGGCTACCGATTTTTTCTAAAATAATTACTTTGTTTCTTCCAGACATAGTGATAGTACCGCAAAATCATCAGCAAACACCAGACACTTGATTTTGATTCCTCCCAATGTACGGGTGTTAATAAAAACCGTGAAATTAATCGGAATCACATCGCCAGAAATATTTGCATTTTTATAAGGACCTGAACTTAAAATAAAGACCACTTGGTGTATTTAAGATGGATTCTACTTATTTTCTTTTATTTGAGGTACAAAATTGATTCTCATATTTTTTACAAGGATATACATTGTTTCACAATCAGATACTCTTCAATTGTATTTTTTTTTTTTTTTTTTTTTTATGTAAGATTTATTTCCCTTAATAGAAAAATAATAACTAATTAGCTCCGAAACCTCTGTAAAATGATTATCTTTCCGATGTTTTTAGTATTACGAAGGAATTATTTTGGATTTAATGCCATAAAACTACATTTTATTTTAACCTAACTATTACAACGAAGCTGAGAACTGAAGAGGTTATATTTTAATTGGCCACAATACATTATTATTACCTACTTGGAATATAAAATTAAGTTTTATTATAAAACTTCCTTCTTCTATCTATATTTTAATCAAATTATTTTGATTCTATTGGAAAACATCTAAAGGGTGTTTTCCCTGCGTTCTGCCACATCGTGATTAATCCCTATATTTGATTATATTTAAATTTTTATTTATTTATTTACTTTATTTATTTTTTTTTTTGCGGAATCCCAAAGACTTGTGGGTTCACACCTGACTTTATATGGCGTGATTAAGGTCAGAATAACTTTTAAATTATTATGAATAAATGTATGTTTGCTTTAAAATTTCTTTTACTTATTAATATTCAGTTTATTACAATTTCAAATATCATTCTTTAGAAAATTATCATGTTTAAAATGACATGAAGATAATGTTTTAAAAATACATTGTCTCTTTTTATCTACCATGAGGTTGTGATAACCTCTTATTTATGAATTAATCACAACTGCAAATCGGCTGCAACATTACTTTGAAAAATCAATAATTGACGAAAAATAATACTAAAGTTAAATAATAAATCAAATGTAATATTTGTTTAGAAAACTTTGACTACATATAAATAGTTTTTCACAAAATTGTATCGAAAGTCCTTAATGTTTTTGCTTGAAAAATTTGGAGTTCATTTATATTCTAGATGTTTCCTATATCTGTGATGAGGAAGTCCAAATAGGTTTCAGTAAGTAATTATAAGTATTCATTTTGTGTTTAAGTTGTAGCTTTGAACGTTTTTAAAAACGTGAGTATAAACGTCTTAATCTTTAATTGAGGTTTTTTCCTGATATGTGGATCAATATCATTCTCCTATCAAATGTCAGACTAAGTTATTGTTCAGTGTCAATCTATGGAATCAGTGTGTTGCCAGGGTAAACTGTAGGACACGTTTCATTTCGGAGAGTAAGTGTTGGGATTTGTCATAATTAATGCGGGTATTCCAAAAATTATGCCAGTCATGTGATTCATAATAGTAATATTGTAGTGTCTGTGAGGCGTAATTTGGGTTGTTGTTTCTTGTAGAGATTGTTGTGTCGTCTGCAAATGTCGCTGTTAAAACGTCAGGACTGAGCAGAATATCATTTGTGCATGTGATGTAGTGTATTAGAGCTAGCACTGAGCCTTGTGGTACCCCTTCTGACGCCAACTTAAAAGAACAAAACTCTGACCTCTGACGTAGAAAAATCTCTCAGAAAGGAAGGATTGCAGGATAAAAACATAAGATCACTGTGTAGGCAACTAGATACGGAGGGAGTATCATCTTGAGTTTAAAGAAAAGTCTCTGATGCCAGACTCTATCAAACATGAAACAAGGTCAAGAAAACATACAGTTAATGCTTTAGTGTGGACGATATATTATTGATACTCTGTGTTATTGGTGAATGGTTGAATGTTGTATCCTAAATCCGAATTGAGTGCAAGTTCGTTAGTACTCACATAATCTTCGATATGATAAATGCTAACAAAATTTAACGATTGTGGGAAGTGAGCTGATAGGTCTGTATGCTGAGGGAATATATTTGTCTTTTAACAAAAATTTAATCACCCAAAATTAACTCATTCTACTATTTTTTAATATTTATTTATTATTGAGCGCAACAGTCTTAGTCGGACATTGGCTTCACAAAGTACAGACAGCCATTCCTGTCTATCTTCCGCCTTCCTCCTCCAACCATTCATTCCCAGTCTTCGCAGGTTATCCTGGACGTTTTTCAGCCATCTCAGCCTCTTCCTCTCAATCTTTTTCCTCCCGGCCTGCTGTTCATCATCTTTTTTGGAAGTCTATCTTCCGTCATCCATTGTACATGACCGAGCCACCTTATCTGCCTACTTTGACTATCGAAATGATGTTGGATTCACCGAACAATTGTTACAGCTCCAGGTTGGTTCAGATTCTCCAATTCCCATTGTCATTCACATGACCGAAGATTTTTCTGTGGACCTTTCTTTCAGCACCAGCAGATTCAGCACCCAACACTCGCTTCCATAAGTCACAACTGGCCTTGTTACAGTTTTGTAGATAGCAATTTTGGCAGATCGAGACACTTTTCGAGACCTCACAAATTTACATTGGGCAAAAAGGCATTCAACTAATACCACTACTACTACTACGTATTAAGTAGAATTTGATCCCAAATGGATTTCAACTTGTAAGTACCGAAGACTTAAAAATTATATGCGTACCCTTAATATACAAAAATATCAATAGGAATAAAAACTTTCGTCAATATTGTTTCTGCTATGGGATACGTTGATTCCAAAAGTCTATTCTCGAATCCGATAGAGGCGCTAATGCTGTGTACGAATTTTTATGTTTGGTAATAGGATTTAGTAACATTCACAACGAAATAAATTACATTATGTTGTTTTTATGAAATAAATATCTTTTTGATACTCCAAAATAATAATGAATGAATTATAAGGGACTAAGTGCAAGGCTCTGGGGCCTATTCCGAGTCCCACTGAAGGTAGGGGGATTTAATTTCTTTATTTCAGCGGTGGATCATACAGCCTCTATAAAGTTGGTACCCTTAAATTAGGAAAAACTTATCGATCGAGCATGATCTCGGTCAAATCTCCCTCTCTTACAAACTTTGCCCTGGCAACAGTAACAAGTTACCTCTTTTTTTTTTTTTTTTTTTTTTTTTTTTTTTTTTTTTTTTTTTTTTTTTTTTTTTTTTTTTTTTTTTATGAGGTTGGAAGAATAATATACCAGCGTAGCATGTTTGCTGTATTGGTTGATTTGTGATTCCAGGCCTCAATATATTACCGAAGTGGTAACTGGAAAGAAATTAATATTATCTCTAGATTTCATTAAAAACCTCGAGAGGAGCTATCGGGGGCATTACAGAATGTCGACTTAAATAAAGGAGACTACCCTCACTAATAAAGCAAGGAAAACATTAAAATAAACGAAGAGGTCACAATCGAGAAAATGTTATTTCGATGAGCATATTCAGGGTAGGATACTAGTAATTTTTAATATTCTTGTAAATATGAGTCCGAAGTCAATATTACATATTTCGATTCTATACTGATTCAGCAGTGGTGAGTATCTACTATTTTTATGTACTACTAGGGTATTTAAAGCTTGAATATATTTCATCTTAATGTACCAAATCATTCTCCGATTTGGAGCTGTTTAAGTGTGTCTTTTGCTTCATGGGTTGTACAACTCTTTCTTGTATTACTGTTCAGATTTTAGTATTTCGCTCCTCGAATTACTGTAGGAGCCAAGATACCTAGCGTACATTCCTGTATCTTCCAGACTGGTGTAATGTATTCCGACCTATCCCGACCAGTTGAGAGACAGCGGTGGGTGAAGGGAGTGGAGGGGACAGGATGGTGGCGGCGCCAGGGATAGTTAACATAACCAGCCAGGGCCGCCATCGAGCTCACCCTGACAGGGCAATAGTCACTAACGAGACTCCTTGTCTTCTTTATTCTTCGGCTATTTACATCTCCACATCTAGTTAGTGCTTCCTCTTGCATATTTACCTCCCTCCTCTGTCGGGTCTTCGTTAAGCCGTCCTCGAGTTACGGCCGCCTGGCAGGACCCGTCTAGAGGACGCAGGTTCATGATCTGATCATTGAGCAGCATGTCCTGGTATGAAGATAAGAAATCTGTAGATAAGATAGGCGCCATACAACCTTGGACATATACAAACCTATCCAATTATGATCAGGCATATACCATTTCACAATAATAAGAAACTACTCTATTTATCGAAATGTCCGGATTCCAAACATTATTTTTTATTTATTGTTTTATTTTTTCTTGCTCTCAACATTAAGAAGAGAACTACTACTCGTGGACCCTAGCAGCAAGGTTCAGCCTCATCACCGGATCACCAAACAAGGATCAGTTGAACAAGTCGCTTGACAAAAGTGCTCTCAAGAAGACAAAAGTCCTTGAGTTTTCTCGAGATAAGTAACCGGCCTGGGGACAGGGGTGGGAAGACAAAAGCCCTTTAAAAAAAGTAAATTCGAACCACACAACGATAAGATTTATCATCGGACTCATCAGACTACAACCACCCACCCCTTGTGTAGAGCGATGCTGATACAAATATAGTTATCAACGGATATACCAAACTAGCTTCTTTTGTAATGGAAATGTTTTATGTTCCAAATGTGGGCAAATTAAATATCGATTTCTATAAAAATAAAAATTCCTGTAATAAATCAACTCTCTACCGTTTTGTATTGGTTTATCCTGTTTTAATATATTTTTGATTACTTTAATTATTACATTAATTCATATATTTTTTAATTTAATCCAATAAAAATATATATTTATCATTTCATCGGTTGTTAAATTTGTTTCAATTATTTTTCGATGGTACCAATGAAAAAAAGTTTATATTCTTTGATTCTATTTATTTTGTATAGTAGACCCTGAACGAAGATTTCTGAATCCCAGAGAAGAAAGTTTGACATTTTGACATAAATATGTCTTTTGGCTGGGGGGCTATACTTTTTGGATGTAATTTTTTTTTTCACATTCAAAATCCAACTCGGGCAGGAAGGACGGGTTATCCTACAGTTTACCAACCTATTCTAGCCTGGGTGGGTCAAGATTCATTTCTCGTGCTGATGCCAAATATATTACAAGATGGTGTTCACTAATTTTTCACACTTACAAAGGGCTATACGCAATAAATTGTTATTTTTTATTTATTTATTTTTAACGAAGCACCTTATATTATAGGTGAATATTTAAATAAACAATAGGAAGAAATGTGTACCATGCCATTGATTGAAGGAAGAGCAACAATCACTACTAGAAACCCCTACCTCGAACTAAAGTGTGGTTGTAACTCCCCTAACAGCTCGGTTAACAGACAACGCTTTCTCCTCCTGTTCTAGCCTCTTTTCCTCCACCACCGGAAATAAGAAGAAGAGTGGATTAAGTGGTAAGTTAAGACAAGGCCTTGCTAATCGCCAGGAAGCCTAACATTTCTACCGGCTAATGACAGAAACTGCTCCCGTCCTGAAGAGGTTTTGGCTGTCTGCAGTTCCTGTCATCCTTCAAGTAAACAACAATCGTGTCGCTGATGGACAATGGACAGACAACTTCTATCCGCTTGGAAAGAAAAAAAAAACGGTACTGTTAATTAGAAAATGGGCTGTTCATTTCCTTCTACTTTTATATCTATACTATTTTATACCTATTTCTATTTTTATATCTATCTTTTATCTTTTATATCTATCTATCTTTTATATTTATTCTATTTGTTTATATCTCCATTTGGTTTACATATAAGTTTATATATAACTTACATTGGAAATTCTGAGTAATTTATTCCTGGAATAATCAGTTATTTTGGAAGAAAGATGTGAACTACAATACAATTGTCCAACAAGTCTAACTTGTCCTTCTGACATTATTAAATTTGGAAGTCAACTCTTTGTAAAACTTAATTTTATTCTCATGATGCCTGGAAAAATTCTGCAGATTCCCAACGAAGCAAGAATAACCGCTTTCACAGTACTCCTTATAATAATTTCTTGAAGAACATTGATTTAAGTATTATTAGTGAAAGTCGTCCCTAACATAGAAAAAAAAACAGAAAAAAAAAAGCTCAATATCTCCCTGACTGAGAAAAATTATTGATCTTGTATATGTCTATCTATAATCTGCCGCTTTGATTTAAAAATATCTAACTTTCTACTCTTGAATTAAGAAATATTCGTTTAGTAGTAACAAATGTTACAAATCGAAATATCTTTCATTCTATTTCTGATCAGCAAATAATGAGCAAACAAATCTAGAGCGTGCCTAAAAAGCATTATAAAAATGTAGGCAAAAAGTGACTTTTTTCATTCATAGAAATAGAACTCCTAAACGGTAGGCTTAAGCTAGGTCCTAGCCACAAATGTTAGAAATAAAAAAAATATTTTTCATAAAATTTCTGATAAATAAATTTTCGGAACATTTAGGATTTTAGCAACACCAACAGAGCTAGAGCGTGTCATTATTTGAGCGAGGAAAAATGTTACACGAAAAAAGCATTGACTCTCTCCAAAAGACTTATCCATGTCAAAAATAATACAGTTTCCGTTAAAAATTGTATAAACATAAATGTGGGCAGTTTAAGGGGGGAGGGGAAGAAGGATATGTGTAAAGAAATGTTTCAATGAAAGAGAGAAGAGATGGAGGCTGTATATAGATTGCGGAAGGCTCTATATGGTGTCTTCAATTTAACAGAAGCTGGGAAGGGGGGAGGAAGAACGGAGGGTCCCGTGTAGGAATAAGGACACAGAAGGAGGAGAATAAAGACTGAGGTAAGCGGTGGTTAGAGGAGGATTTGCCCCCCCCCCTCCCAGCTCTGGGGGAAGGTTTTCATAAATCGTATAAAGGTGTAGAAGGCCGCCTCCACGTTTGGAATTAGATTCGAGAGGAACCGCTTCTCAGGAGTCCTAATGGTCCCTTGGGGATATTGGACCGAGAAATGACTATCTTATGAATAAAGTTGAGTGTGTTTGCTCAGGGTGGGAATTAGCCTTGTAGCTGGCTAAGGCTATATTAAAGACTCCGCCATATTGTCTTCCACCGAGTGTTTTTAAAGTCTCAGGGCTTTAGTCTGAAGAGTTCAATCTTCCCTCAGTTTACTTTAGGGAGAACTCTGAATATTTCCCCCTTCTCGAGGGGCCATAAAGTACCTAGATTTAAACAGGAGGAGATAATTACTGCCGTAGTTAAAATTTACTTTTCCTTTTGTAATAAAAATAAAAAAGAATCACTTCACCAGCAACTTCCTTCAACATTATCTCAAAGTTTAATTAACTATTTTAGTCGCATAATTTTCGTTGCTAACTTGCCCAATTATGAAGCTATTTAAGGTGAACAATAAATAAAACGAACAGTCTATTTTCTAAATATAAAAATCATTAATACGTAATAATTATACCAACTTATGCAGTTGTCAGATCTATTGGAATTTGTGATTCGAAAACTAGAATCTCGAAACACAAAAATTCAAAACATCCGCATTTTTATATACAAGTTATATATATATATATATATATATATATATATATATATATATATATATATATATTCTCTTTTCTTCTTATGGTAACCCCATAAGAGGAGAATTTATTTAGCGTATTTACATGCGCCATGCCTGTTTTTAGGCATACTACACGTATTACCAAGTTCATTGGTTTACATTTTTATTAATTCAATTTGATCTTATTGTCTCTTTTGTACAATCAGATAAACAAAATAAAACAAAAAACAAAAAGAAACAATTAAATAATAAGAAACCTAAAGAAAGTAACGTTAATACAATTTTTCTACAAAATAATAATTCCATACATAATAAAAATAAATAAAAAATAAACTAAAGCACAACAAGATTCTGCCTACTAAAGCATCATTATACTGCCTTCCTACATTCATCAGTCAGTTTGTTAAAGTCTATTTGTTTAATAAATTGTACAAAATCAGATTTAAATTTGGTCATTAGTCTCTGTTCTGTTTCTGGCCAATTTCCGTGTTTTAGTATAATGTTCTGTATCAGTCCTGCCCTAATGTTGTCAAGTCCTTTACAGTCATATATTAAATGTCGGAAATTATGAACCTGTCCATCATGAGGACACCTGTCATTGTTTAGTATGTTGAAGCGTTTCAAGTATTGTTTGGTTTGTCCGTGTTCTGAAAGTATTTGGGTCAGCTTGTAGTCGGTGCTTAGTATACGTCTATAATTTTGCGGTGTGATATTGGGAACGAATAGATGAAGGCTAGGAGATTTTTCAGAAGCGGTCCACTTATTGTTCCATTTAATTATAGAGTCCTTTCTTATATCTCCTTTTATAAAAGAGATAGGGACCTTATCAAATGATACTGGAAGGTCACTGTAAGCCACTAACTTTGCCAAAGCGTCAGCTCTCTCGTTGCCTTCTACTCCTGAATGACTGAATGACGTTGTTCTAATCCAAACAACATTGATTATTTTCTTGTGTTGGCTATAGAGTTTAGTCAAGTTTATTCTAGTTTCCTCAGTAAGTCTGTCATGAATATTTGAGTTTTGAATTGAGTGTATTACGTTCATATTGTCCGTATAAATAGTTATGTGTGTGTTGGTATGTGTTAAGTTCTCAAGTAAGTATTCAGTGGCCTTAAGTACTGCTAACTTCTCCGCTTGGTTATTAGAACACTCCTTTCCTAACCTGTATTGAGACTCTATGAGCCTATCATTTATATCTTCAAGTAACCAAGCATACCCCACGTTGTCATTCTTGCTGCCATCTGTAAATATAACTGTCCGAGTTTAACTATCTTTTTGTTTGTTTGCCAACATTTGTGCTTGTATTGCTGGATGAATCCAATATTTACAATTGTATGGGAGGTCAATTCTTTCTTGAATAATGTTATTATAGTCAGTAAGTCGTTTTTTTAATGTTAAATAGTTCTGTTACTTCATGTATTTTTAAGTCAATTGGAAGAATACCTCCTAAGACGCAAGCAGCTTCATAAGATATTGTATGGAATGCTTTCGAGATTTTTATTGCTATTAACCTTTGAATTCTACGGAGTTTTGCAAGATTCGATTTCAGTCGAACGCCCTTATGCCAAACATGTGCAGCGTAAAGAAGTTTAGGCAAAATAGCTCCGTCATATATCGTCTTGAGGACCTCTGATTTGAGACCCCAAGAGATCCTAGCTGTCAGTGTTAGTCTGTTAGTGGTTTGCAAAGCCTGGTTGTAAACATTGTCTTTGTGTCCTTTCCAGTTCATTTTCCGATCGTACAGTACTCCTAAATATTTTAATGTGTCACGTTGGTTTATTTGTAATGAATTTAATCTTATATTTAGTTTTGGTATTGTCCGTTTTCGAGATAATATTATATATTCTGTCTTATGTGAGACAGAAATGTATATATATATATATATATATATATATATATATATATATATATATATATATATATATATAAATTCTAAAATGTAATAAACAGTCTATACCAGGTATGCAAGTTTAAAATGTCGTTTTAATTCCAATAGAATGCGCTCTTAGCCTATTGAAGGATTTGCTTATCTCTAAACGCTATTTTGTTTGTTAGTCATTTGTTTACAAAAGTCAGTTGTTTTTAAGTCGTTTACGTGGACGTATCATACCTTTCTTTGGTGTTAAAAATGTCTAATTTTAAGCCAAATAAAGAGCATTTGCGGCATGTCATGATTTTCTTATTTAATCAAAAGAAAAGAAAGACCCTTAGGCATCTGAACAGTTGAATGTCACTAGGCAAGCCATTTCCGATCGCCTGAGAGCTATGGGAAAGATTCAAAAGGTTGGAAAATGGGTTCCACATGAATTGGACGAACGACAGATGGAAAAACGAAAAACTGTGTGCGAAATGCTGCTTTTACGCCTCGAAAGAAAGGGTTTTTTTGCATCGAGTTGTAACTGGCGATGAAAAATGGATTTATTTTCAGAATCCCAAACGAAAAAAAAATCATGGGTAACGCCAGGACAACCATCCACATCGAGTGCAAGACCGGATCGTTTTGGGAAGAAGACAATGCTGTGTGTGTGGTGGGATCAGAAGGGAGTAGTCTACTACGAGCTTCTCAAACCCGGCGAAACAGTCAATACCGAGCGCTACCGACAACAAATGATCAATTTGAGTCACGCATTGATCGAAAAACACCCAGAATGGGCTCACAGGCACGCCAAAGTCATTCTTCAGCATGATAACGCTCCTGCACATTCAGCCAGATTGACTAAGGAAACGATTTCTTCGCTTGGTTGGGAACTCCTACCCCACCCGCCGTATTCACCTGACCTGGCGCCTTCTGATTATCACCTCTTCTCATCGATGGGACACTCATTGGCGGAGCAACACTTCAACAATTTCGAAAACGTACGAAAATGGCTCGATGAATGGATTTCAAATAAAGATGAAGCATTCTTTTGGAATGGTATCCATAAATTGCCCGAGAGATGGACAAAATGTGTAGAAAGCGAGGGTCAGTACTTTGAATAAAAATATATTATACTTTTTTTTAAATTACTGTGTATATATATTTTAAGAAATAAACGACATTTTAAACTTGCATACCTGGTACTTATCTCTGTTATCAGTAAATAATGATTCTTTCATTGGATCTCAATCACTCCAATCTCATATCACAAATCTTTATGAACGGTGTGAAATAAGTAGGATTAAAATGAATCCAAACAAATACCATCAAATAACCTTTACCCTTTGTCGCAAACCAAAGCCTTCTTGTCCTGCAGTATCCTTTATAGGATACTTTTTATTTAAAGGAGTTTAAAAAATTAGTTTTAAATCCTGCATTTGAAATAGATAAACTGTTGTCATCTTACTTCCCTCTGACTAAAACCAAAATACACCCTTTCCAAAAAAGTGTATATGAACTAAAATTTTATGACTGTAAAGCTAAAACCACAGGAAATACTGGACATTCGGTAAAACTGAGAGTATAAGAACATATAACATCAAACAATAATAAGACCCATAATTCCAACTCCGCTGTCCATCTAAATGACAATAATCATAAAATAAAATAAAAAAAGACTCGGGAGCGTAAATAATATATCAAGTATAAAATAGCCTGCAATTAAATATTAATGAATTATTAAAAATAATCAAATCGTACAAAACCAATCCCGAGTTTTGTTTAAATGACCAGATAAACATTTTAGGCCCATTGTCTCATTTTAAATTTGTTTCTTATAGGAACGGAAAAATCCAATTAGTCATAGGAAAAAAACCTTAACATTTAACCGACCTGGCCCTTCCCCATCCACTCTGGATATGTTTCTGAAACCCGTTTGATCTGCTCAGGTGAGTACCAATATATGTGATTTCTGGTCTTACATTTCTAAAAACTTTAGAATATAAAATCCATGTATCAAAGTGCTGATGTTTTGAAAATTTTGCATCTTTTAGAACTGATGATGAATGTATAACATTCGAAACTAATTTTCAAACAAAACAATTCCAATAGAAGTCGCAATTAATTCATCAGTGTTAAAACAAAACGTTGAATAGCTAGTTGTTGATTAAAAAGTTGATTGTTACTTAAGCTTTAGAATTTAAGTTTCATCTTTGTTTGATATTCTTTTCAAAAAGGCAATGAAAATAGAACATTATTCATTTTTAACTATTTATTGATTTTTACAACTGTATACATATATGTAAAATAAGTAAATTTGAGGAAATTATTACATTGTCTTGTCAATAACATGTGAAGAACCATTCACTAGTAGCACTTAAATAAAAAGAAAAGTCTATATAAGAAAGTCACTCAGCTATCTTATTTTCAGACGCCTCGGTAGATTATCGGGAATAGAATGGGAAGCAAGTTGAGAGACTAGTGAATTAGAATGGTTATGGAGGTTACTATGAAATGATTGGGCTAAATCAGTAACGTATGGAACAATAAGATCTTTATGTATAAGGTTATTTGTGACAAAGTAAGGAACATTAAGGTTTTTTCGAAGGATTTTGGATTGTAAGGATTGGATAAGAGATGAGTTAGAAGGTTGGGTGGAGCCCCAATATACGTCCCAATAGGTCTGATAACTGTCATGTAAATGAGCATTTTGTAATTAATTGGTAGGTTTGAACGTCTGTCTGGTAATTGTTGAAGAAGTCGAAAAACATTATTTATTAAAATTTGTATTTCTCAAACAATAATAATTCTTTTAAAAACTAATTTTACTACCTTTAAACCTTGGAATATCTCAAGAATAGTTATCTGTGAAGCCAAGGTTCAATCCATGTGGTTTTATAAATTATGTAACTGTTACTTTTGTTTTTAACTGTTACATTATTCCATTTTCTGCAATAGATCTATTCTTGCTTTACGAAGATTTACAGACATCTGCTATCAAGATATCGATTGTCTTTACATTACAATAATTTATAATTATTCTTATTTTATTATTTAATAAAAATAATTTAAGCTATGTTTATTTGACTAACGAAATGTATGAAGAATTTAAGTATGCCATCGAGAAAAAAATTAAATGAAAAAAATCTCTAATTTTTAAAATAAATAGGACAAAAAGAAAGCCTTATTTTTCATGCTTTTGTCGAAAATATTTAGGTATTTGTTACATACTTAATAAACGAAAAACGTTGGAATAATAAATAAACCTATTTCATTGATTTTCCTTAGACCAATTATCTACTTAATTTACTGCACACTATATAACAAATAATTGTAAGTAACCTTTGCAATAGGGTGGAGCGAAAAAAATGTTTGTGAATCTGATAATCTGATACTAGAGAAACGGTGAAATCGGCTAAAACAAATTGTGTAAACATTTCTTTCTGATATTGTCATCTTGACGTCACACCTAAAAGCCGAAAATTTTATATTCTAATCTTTAGCAATCCTTCACTCTGGATTATTTTATTTATATTGAAAATTTTTTTCCTAGTTCTAGAAGAGAGACAAACACAATTGAAATTGTAAGTTCCCACTACCTGTAAATCAAATAAACGAAGCAGAGGAACATGTTATTGATATGAGTTCATAAGGACTCGAATTAACCTCAGGAAGCAACTTCCACGATTAAGAGTTACTCAATATTGATGACATTCTTCAAGCCCTCTTTGTCATTATTCTGAGGTCTGGATTTTACAGGTTCTCAAACCTATTGTTTTTTGCAAAATGCAAATCTACAGTTGTTTTCAAATAGTCTCAGAGGTTAATGTCTCCAGCTCCAGCCCCTTTTGTCACAACGAAGCATTTAACGTTGTGTCATGTAGGTACTACGAGTAATTAATGTTAGAAATAAAAGTTGTTGTTTTTTTGGGGCTTAACGTTCTTATGTACTCCAACTAGGGCAAGAAGGATGGTTTATCCTACAGGTTACCAACCTATTCTAGCCAGGGTAGGAATGTCAAGATTTATTCATGGGTTCGCCACGAAATCCGCCCAGCTTGGATTCGAACTTACGACCTGGTTACGAGTGTGCTGAGACCAACGCCCCAACTCACTCGGTCATCGAGTCCCCGGAAATAAAAGTTATTGTCAAGGAAATATATTAATAATTATTAGCATAACAAAAATTAAGTATTAAATCGACCGGGGTTGCTATATGCATCGGAAGGCCTGGATTAATAAAAAAGGTTTGGCTGGAAAACTGGATACAAAGCAGAGGAAGATCTTGGGCCCAGTCAAAGATCAAAGGGAGTACAGAAGGCGACACAATGAGGAACTATATCGCTATTTCGAGAAGATAACTGGCGTGGTGCGCAATAGGAGAATCTCCTTCTATAGTCACTTGGGACGAATGAAACCTGGAAGATTGTCCAATTGCACCTGCGCTTATTATGAAAGAAAGAAAACCAAAGGGAGATGGTTTACAGGAAGCGGAAAATGACTTATATATTATAATATCCAGGTATCTCACACGAGTACGTCATAGAACTTGATTCTCTGAAGAGGAAACAGAAAAAGCATAGAGATTTCAACCAAAAACCAAAATGAAAATAGTTAGGATAAGAACAGAAGAACGAAGGGAAGCTCACAGAGAAAGAATGCTGGAATACTGGGCGAATGTAAAACATCAAAAGCAGTTGAAATAGCGTGGTCAACAGGTGACCGAAACTAATTAAAACAATAAAAAAATAAAATAAATAATTTATTAATAGAAATTTACTACATTAGATAAATACATCCAGTAAATATGCGGTAATTGCAATGCAGAATAATGAAATGACAAATATTTGTAGAGGAACTACCCACTCTAATAGAATTTATCTATTGTAAGCACTCTAATGAAAGTTCTACAATGAAAGATGTCGAGGCCATCTTCTATTCAGAACCCTTGGAGGAATACCTGGGATGGATTGGGAAGCATGTTGAGAAACAAGTGGATATAAATAAGCATTTAGGTTATCATAAATTCGTATTTAGTTTATATGGTTGGTGCCAAATCATTAACATATGGAATATTGAGGTCATTGTGAATCAGTTTACTTGTGACAAAATAAGGAGCATTAAGGATTTTTCAATCGATTTTGGATAGGAGTGATTGGATGTGGAATGGATTTGGTGGTTGGTGGATCTTCATATCTCTGTACCTTATAGTCCAAATAGGTCTATATTTATAAAATGATGTTGGAGCAGTCGAAATCGATTGCAATTTCTTTTAGTGAGCCTAGATCAAATTCAAGGTATCATCTTATCGGTTTAATATTATTTAACGCTACTCCATTAAAGGAACTGAGATTTTCTGAGATTTATCTTAACTCTCCAGTCATAAAACCATTCTTCAAGGGAATTGATACCTGACTGGAGTGTCTGGAAAATTTAACTTGATGAAAAAGAAGAACATTCTTTTCTGGGAAATGTATCATAGCCAAGCTATATGAATAATACAGTCCTGAGATTAACAATAATAATGATTAATAACAATCATATATTATTAAACAAAGTATATTTATTAAACAAAACAATTTTACATATTAATGTGCGTAACGATTTCATTCATATATTTGGAATATCTTTAAATAAATAAAAAAACGAGAGGCAAGTTAGTTGCATATATTTGCAAAAAATTGATAAGGAAAACTGGAGCGTAAGTAAGGTACAAAGATTGGTTAAAGGTAGAGTAATTCTATAATTAATTGAATTAAATAAATATTATAATTAACAAAGACAAGTGGATTTGAATGGCTATGGAGTTTACTATAGAAAATGGGTATCTGGTTTGGGCCAAATCAGCAACATATGGAACATTAAGATCTTTATGGATAAGTTTGATTTTTGACATAATTAGGAGCATTGACGTTTTCTCGAGAGTTTGGGCTGTAAGGATTGGATACGAGAAGAATTGGAAGCTTTACCGGTACCCCAAAGTTCAACTCCGTATGTCTGAATGGGTTTTATTAACGTCATGTAAATAAGTCTATTGTAATTAATTAGGGGGTTTGAAAGCTTGTCTAGCGATTATTGGAGTAGTTGGAAACGACAAACGATTTCTTTTATGTTTGGGATATATTTTTAAATCTAAAAGAAAGAAAAAACCATCCGTGTATCCGTGGATACACAGGGCACGGATTAATGAGCTTTTATACAACCACCTAGGTCTTTAAATACAGTCTGCAATTTTATAAGATAACTAGCATCCCCTGTCGCGGCTCCGCCCGCTCTCATAAGTAATGAACTTAGATATCTTTAACTAATAATTGAAGTTTTATTTCGTTATCAATAAAAATCTTGCATTGAAGTATGGATTTGAGCACTATTTCTTCAATGATATTTTTCTGCACTGAAGTTATTCTTCACCTGGTCAAAATTGATCTGATTAGTGTTTGAAGATTACATAAAGAATAATTAGACACCCAATTTTTAATTTTAATGTATGAGGTGGTTATTCAGATCCACCGAGGCTATTACATTTACAACTAACGACTAACGGATTTTCACACACAATATCAAAAAGTAAAGGATCAAAATTTTGATTTATTAATATTTTTTATTAGACAGAAATTTTTTATTTTTTATTTATTAGGCAGAAATAATTTCATCTTGTTGGATTTTTGACGTGAATACTTCTTTAAATTTGCTGTCATATGGGGGCAATCCAAAAAACCTAATGATAACAAAATCGAGGATACAGTTTGGCGTTGTAGTTTCGAATCTATCCTCGAAGTTACGATGTTCGATTAAGTTTTAATGGTCAGCTGTCGTCAACATCTATCGATTGTATATAAAACATTAGTTTAAAGTAGTGACAGTGAATACAATAAGGTGTTAGAATAAAAATATATTATTAAAAAATTTGTGAGTCTTCCTGATCAGCAATTGTTTTATATCTATTATCGTAATTAATGCACAAAGCTTGGTCACGCTCTCAGATTACATCTCTACTGATACAATTATCAACCGATCTGATTATTTGGCAATCACCGAAACTTGGATGGAAAATTCCATGCCAGTGAATACTCCTAGCTTTAAACTAAGATTATATTGTAGTACCACTAAGAGCAGACAAATTGCAACTGCATCATCGGTAGCGGTATCATCATCATCAAGTCGCCGAACCGATGGAGTCGCCATATACCGCTACATCAATAGCTTTACTGATTGAAATAGAGTTAGCATTGACTTTTCGGAAATTTATTTGAAAATGAAAGGCGCTAGTGACGTCTGTCTAGTAAACCTAACGGTCAATGGCATCTTCAAATTAGTACGCGGATGTGTGTATATCCACCCGGGCAAACCGTTAACAGAAATTAAACCCTTTATGTTACGGTTGTTGTTTAAATATTCCAAAGACATAGCTAAAATTATACCCGCGAGCCGGACCTTACTACACCAGTTATGATAGTTGGAGACTTTAATCTTAATGTCTCATAACCGTTAACAGAAATTAAACTGTTTATGTTACGGTTGTTGTTTAAATATTCCAAAGACATAGCTAAAATTATACCCGATTACGAGCCTGACCTTACTACACCAGTTATGATAGTTGGAGACTTTAATGTTAATGTCTCATAAAACCGTTCATTGCCAGGCTTCATGCTCAGCGAGTTCAATTTGTCATATGTTGAAACTTCTCCAACAACGTTAGGTAATACCTGTACTGATTAAACTATTATCAGAAATATCGATGTATCTTGTTTGCCATTTGTGTTATACTTTTCGTATCACAGACCTATAATTAATAAAGTTATATTGTAACACAATAATTATTAGTTTCCTTGTTTTTATCCTAAATAAATATATAAAAATATTTTATTCAGAAAATATAACCCGTTAGATACACGTATTCACGTACAACACACAGCCGTGTCCATGACAGCCACACACCGATTTTTTTTCTAACCATAGAAGTATATCACAGTGTAGAAAACCTCATTTCTGCCACTCAACGTTATATATTTATGTTTTTACTGTCGTAAATTTTAGTATTGCTCAACCCTCCTAGGACCTATGATGAAGATGTAGTTCAAATTTGGTACAGGTGAGGACAGTAACTACCATTGTAAACTTAATTGCAGAATAGTGCATATGTGACATACCAGTCAAATTTCAAACTCCTTAGGGATACATATGTAGCACTATACATTTAATTTTTTTTAATAGCTTAATTGAATATTGGTAAATTTTATTATAAATTTCAAGCTCTATATAACACCATACATCTGAAACCTCTCATATAGAATGGTGCTCGACACCTATTGGTCCATTTTCAAACTTTATTTTTATATACATATTATTGATTTTTTAATAACAAATTAATTCAAAATCAGTAGGTTATTTCTAAACCTTCCTAGAACTATAAAGATGACACTGTTGCAATTTGGCACAGATTGGTTCAGAAGTTTTCGTGGTTAGTGATCACAAACGAAAAATAGCTTGTCCTTTTGTATAATAGTATAGATAATGCAGATTTTTGGCTATAGTTTATTGTATATATATATTTTCTTGTACACACACACACACACACACACACACACATATATATATATATATATATATATATATATATATATATATATATATATATATATATATATATATATATGTGTATATATATATATATATTGTGTATTTTAGGTGATTGTTTTAGGATTTTTATTATCACAGCTCTATAGGACATGTGTCCCAGAAAAATGATTAAGCTTGACTAAGCTAATTTTTTATAAAAAACTGTAAACAAACAAAAATTCTTCTTATTTATTATACTTTTCATTTGAATTTATATTTAAACCTACTTATGGTAAGCTTGCGGAATATCACGATTTCACAATATTTGAAGAAATGAAACTTTCTCCATGCATCCAGTACGGATAAGTGAATTCATCTCAGAGCGGCAGGAGACCCGTGAAGTTGTATAAAAAGGGAGACAAGGTGATGGATCCACCAAGGTGGAAATGAAAGCTACTACGGGAGCCATATTTCCCCCATGAATAATAGAAAAGGTGGGAGGGCCAGCGGCGGTAGGCAGTTGGGGATGATTGCGGCCGTCCTATAGCTGCCATGAATAGTGTTGACCTCCCGAGCAACAGGGTGTTTGTCCTCAACTTCGGGGAGGGTGATCTGATGGAGTTGGATAACCGAGAGCGGTATGGATGGAGAGAGATGTAGTAATGGGCATGGAAAAAAATTAAATTTTAAATAAATTATGCGGTTAGGAGCTTTGTTATGATATGATAAAAAGGAAGATCTCATAAAGTCATATCTCCTTCGAAAAGTTTTTAGAAAAATTCGTTTTCTCGGAAAACGGTTCAAACCATGGAATAAACAATAATAATGATTGATAATAAAATATATATATATATATAGGTGTTAAAAAAAATAAATAAATAAAATAAAATAAAAATTATATTTATTGCAACATCAATTACCAGTTTCTAATATCCACAGATCTAAAAAAAAAAGTTATTCATTATGAGTTGCTTCATATATTAACCCATTTACGTCCACTGTTGCGTATATGTAACATTAATTTAACAACTTTTTTTTTTGTATGTTCAAAAAATTAATATTTTATTACATCACTTATATTTTATTTTAGGTTTGTAATTTTTAGAAATATTTTCTTTTATAAATTTTGTGTCTTTTCTTAAACCTTTGAAAAATTATAGAACAATTGGCTATTTTTCAATGCCTATGGGTAGTTAGATTGAAATTTTTATTTCAGCCAGATTTATTATTTATTTTAATATTTCGTTTAAAATTATTTTGTTCATGATGAATAATTTTGGGGGAATCAAACTTAAAAGAATGTTTTGTTTTCCTGTAATGTGTGGTGAGAGCTGTTTGGTCAGGTTTATTCGGGTTTTTAGTTATAGACGTACTACTGTATTTATGTCGATAAACACGTCGTTTGAGATATTGTTCCGATGTACCGAAATAATACTTGCCACAACTATCTTAACACTGTATTTCATAAAAAATATTAGACTGTAATTCCAATTTATCTGTGTGTTTGGTTTTGGTAAATAATTTATCTGAGGTGACGTATTTTTGAATGTGACAGTGCAGTCAGTTTTATGGTAATTTGGGAGTGTTTTTCTGAGTCTTTCTGATTGTGTTTGTATATATGGTATAGTTTTAAATCTTGTATTGTTAATTTAATGTTGTTTATGTTGAGTCATTTCTCTTCATACACTATCATATTCTATTGTTTATTTATTTACCCTTAAAGAAAGATCTTTTACCTCTTTTTCAGTGGGTAAGTAGAGCCATTTAATACATTTCTAGCGCATTACAATTTTCGGTACTGTTGACAATTTTCCGCTTGCTATAATGATCCGGTTCAGGGTTTCGGGTTTTGAGAACTAGATTAAGAAGGAATTTGATATATCTCTTGAGGAGCTTTTCTCCTAAATTACAAATAATTCTGATCTGAGCGATGTGGATACTATTGTTATGAACTGAATATGTGTATGTGTTGGAATTGGACAGCATCCTATTTTTTTACATGTATAATTAGTCGTGTTTAAGAAATTCTGAACTCCCTCTTCCTTCTAAGCAGCATGTGTGCTAGGTGAAAATATGATGTCATGATTATAATTAAAGAGGAATATAAAGTTTTATACATCATATGGCCAGAATATTAAGCACCCAAACCTAATGCTAATTTATTTATGTAAGACATAAAATCATCAAAGCGACGGGAGGCCATCCATGTTGAATAATTGACCGGTAGCAGGAGATCAACTATTCTGTTAGTAAAGCGCTTTAGCTAAGGCTGATTATCAATAATGACGGTAGCCGGGAATTGAATCAGGTATTATAGCCGTTACATAAACAAGGTTAATACATGACAGCTTATCAGGAGCAGCATTAGAAAGGCCTAGCTCCTGTTAAAATTAAATATTCTTCGCCTCAGAGTTTTTGTGCCGGGGGACGACGACTATAATCCGTTTATGCCGCGACGGGCCTCAAGTGCGGTAGCTAAGGAGATTAAGACGCTACCGCTTGTAATGGCCCCTGGACCACACCTGGGACTCCTTTGTCCTCTTTCGTTCTGCCTGTCTCCTTGTCCACCTTCTTCTCAGCGTATTCATTCTCATAGAAGTGCCATAAAAATACGGATAAACCAAAGAGATTTTCTCACATGGCTATCCATTACGTCAGAACGTCCTAAACATCTTGTCCCATGTTGATAGTAGTTTCGGAGCTATGTAGCGATGTTTCGTTATTCTTCAAATATTATACCCTTTAATGAGCAATTTGAACAAAGAGTTTTAATTCAGTGGTCGCATAACAAAAGTTGATTAGTCTGATTGCATAGCGATTGCATTAAAGGTAACCACCAATACTTTTTTCTTTCGTTTTTACTGCTTTATATTCCCTATATACATGTAAGCTTTTAGCTTCTGGAAATAATATTTTTTTCCATTTATTAATATTTACAACTGTACAAAAACATATACATCAAGTAAATGTGTTGATAGTGAATACAATGGCATGTAAATAACTTGTGAAGAACTACTCACTAGTAGCACTTCAATAAAATCTACAATAAAAGGTCTCTAGTCCATCTTTTTTTTAAACACCACGGAGAATTAACGGGAATGGAGTTGGAAGCAAGTTGGGAGACTAGTGGATTGGAGTGGTTATGGAGCTTGCTATGGAAGGATAGGTATCTGGTCGGGGCTAATCAGTAGCATAAGGAACATTAAGGTCTTTATGGATAAGTTTATTGGTCACATTGTAAGGAGCATTAAGGATTTTTCGAAGGATTTTGGATTGCAAGTATTGGATACAAGATGAATTGGATAGTTTAGTGGGAGCTTTTGTCTATTCCAAGTAAGACGTTTGTCCAAGTGGAGTCCTAGGTATCGGATCTGTTCAACAGGGATTAGAGGAATATTATTAATGGATACTGTAGGAACAGGACAGGAAGTCGTAGTCTTGAAATAATAAATTGAAATTCAGAGTGGCTGATTCGAAGTTATTAATACTGAAAAACTGTACATGTTTCATGTTTCTATAATTTAACTGTTTAAAAAAATAGACAGTTTCAGTGATATTGAAATCCACGTCAATTTAGCGGATATGAATTAAAATATCAACATTAAAAATACTTGATAGTAGATGTGCCATAAAAATTACTTCAAGACAAAACAATTAATTCTGCATTGTCATTCAACATTCCTCAGACTGCTGGTATTCCTAGAGACCCTTATTCCTGGGTCCCATTCTTTATACTATTTATACAGCTGATATCCCAACTCATATTAATACTATCCTCATAACCTATGCTGATCACACCAGTGCGTTATCAGTCACTGATGGTCAATTTGCTGCATCCCAGACTCTCCAGTCAGATATCACTTCTCTTGAAGAATGGTGTCATAACTGAAGAGTTAAGATAAATCCCAGAAAATCTGAGCATATAAACTTTACCCTGCGTCGAAAACTTACCTCAAACTAACCCCCTAAATCCTTTCCTTGAGTATCGTTCAATAATGTTGAACAAGTACGGTACCTTGGATTTTATCTGAACAAGAAACTCACCTAGAATTGAGACACCCTCATACAATCTTGAAAAGGCAAGAAGCTCCACGTCCACTTTGACTGCTCCGACACTTACTTGAAAAAGGTTCAAATCTCCCGATTAACTACAAGAAACTCATGCGTATGACTATTATCAGTTATGGGGATCCACCAAACCATCCAATTCTTCCCGCATCCAATCACTCCAATCAAAAATCCTTCAAAAAATACTTAATGCTCCTTACTTTGTCCCAAATGAAATGATCCACAATGGCCTTGATATCCCATATGTTGCTGATTTGGCACAGGCCTTTAATACCTTTCCTTTAATAATAAACTAACTTAATACTCATCCAAATCAATTTCCAAATTGCTTTCCATTCCATTCCTGGAAACCCTCTTAGTTGTCTTAAAAGAAGATGGCCTCGGAATCTTCGCCTATTGTAGATATTTTGGATCGATCCATTTTGGATATTTTAAAAGGTCTCAACAGCGTCTTATTTAATCTGTGATACTATATGTCTAAGTGAGAAGTTGGCCAGCCCAAAGGATCTTTTTAACCCCGTGCATAGTTACATTTACTTTAAACCCATATGTAAATTAGTTAAGATGTGTTAAGGTTTGATCTGCAACTTTCTTGAGTAGATTATAAAGATATGAAGTAAACTTATTTTAAATCAAAGTTCATACCAGATACCTATTCTTTCATAATAAACTTCATAACCATTCAAATCCACTAGTCTCACAACTTGCTTGCTATTTTATACCCGACAACCCTCCAAGGTGTCTGAAAAGTAGATGAGGACCTTCTAATATAGAACTGTAGTAAAAGCAATGCATAGTTGCTTCAAAAGCATTGACATGTTGTTATGAAAGTTGTAATCATATTCATTAGATCTATTTTTTTTTCCATTAGAACAGTTGTTAATTTTAATAAATAAAAATAAATAAATTAAAAATTAAAAGTTAAAGCCAAACAACGCATACAATAAACATATTTGAGAAAAAAATAATGTATGTAAAAGTACTCATTTTCATTTATAAGTAGAAAACTTGCATATCCAGGTAGAATATATGACGCACCATCATATTCCATCTGACTTCCAAGTTTGACTTTTTCATTTCCTACATTACGACCTAAATAAGTAAGAGCTAAGACTTATATAAAACTGAGAGTGGCCTTGTTATCCTAAGACAAAGTACTCTCTCTCCGATGTAGATATCAGACCAGTCCATCCCATTACTTCCCCTCCCCCCCCCGGTAAGTACGGACACAATTAACTCGTTTTGTGGGCATAGTGGTGGACAAGTTATGTTGGAAAGCCCGGTAGCCAGGTGTGTCGCCGATAAGAGGACGAGTGGGAGTCTCATTAGGCATCCAACAGTTCCCTGAAATCCTTCCTGCATCTGCATCGTTACTCTACTCGCGTGTGGTCCAGTCTCCGCCTGTCCCGCACTTCTCGTCAACACAAAAAACAAACATATGAGAAGGAACATTTGGATGAGATACATTTTAATAATTGGAGACAAGAACCGGAATGGATCAAGAGATTGTCTTGGAAAAAAATTCGTTCAGCAGTAACCATCTGGCATCGAATCGCAATTTTTTAAATTAAATATTGGTGATATATACTTTACTTGTTTACTACTTGTTGTTACTTGTTTATTAATTGTTCATAAGATTAACGGATTCCATTAACTATATAATGAATACATATAGTAGAAACTCGTTAATTTGTCATGAGTGGAGGAGAGAGGGTGGCGATATAACGGCAATGACGAGTTACATAATTTTGCTGTAAAATAACATAAAACATAAATTTTTTTTAATTTATAGAATGTAAAATCGAACAGATGAACATTATACACATTGGAATTGAGTGACAATGACAAAAAAGCTAAACACTGCCGCATCCCATCAGGTGTGAAATATCTGATTCACATTGCAGCTCGAAATTAATCAATGCGCTTAGTTAACATTTCCACTACTTCTTTGCGTGGAACCGTAGAAGAATTGGAAACGTCATCGTCATCATCTTTTTTATCACTCAATATCTTCATTTTGAGCACTCAGCACTTGTTCTATAATTCCATTGTCATTTAAAATTTCATATCCCACATTCGTACTCTCCATGTTTAACAAGTTGCTTACCACTTGCTTATCTTTTCTCATTTTAAAACCTGAAGCAGAAGTTGCTGAGCCAGGCGCTAATGTTTTTGTATGAAGAGCTTTCATGCACTCATACTTCCTTTCGCCTCTTACTACAATCAATGGAGGGATCGACTCCGGGGTTGTTCTGTTTGTTTTTTTTTCTATGAAATGATTTACAAAATGTTTAAATATAGGCGTATTTTTTAGTGACAAACCAAATGAGGCGGTTTAAATATTAAATAAGTAGCAAGGGGGAAAAATGAATTATATACGTATTTAATTTTGTTATTTAAAAACAAAAACAAAACAAAAAACTGACAAATTATCGAGTTACGAAATAACGAGTTTCCACTGTATATTGTAAAACTATTCATGCGTAAAACAAAGGAAACGATTTAGATAAAAATCCTTCCTAAAAATTATGTATGAGCTTTGGGGCTCCACTAAACCATCCAATTCATCTTGTATCCAATCCTAACAATCTAAAATCCTTCGAAAAATCTTTAATGCTTCTTTCTTTGTCACCAATAACTTATCCATAAAGATCTTAATGTTCCATATGTTGCTAATTTGGCCCAAACCCGATAGCTATCCTTTCATAGTAAGCTCCATAATCAATCAGATCCACTAGTTTCTCAACTTGATTCGCACTCCATTTCCGATAATCCTTCCAGGATTCTGAAAAGAAGATCTTATGGTGTAGAATTTTTACTGCAGTGCTACCGATGAGTAGATCTTTTCAAGTTTTGACTCGTTATTGTAATCGTTATTAACACATTTACTTGATGTATATATTTGTACAGTTGTAAATTTCAATAGGTTAAAAAAAAGAAAAAGTATGATGTACATGCATAAGTACACAGGTATATTTAGTAAACTGTAACGAAAGCAGCAGAATTAAAGTTGGCATTCGTTACTCTTTTTTATGTTACATAGAATTTACTTGTGCCTGCACGAACAGGCTGCAAGCATCTGGATTGCCCCTGACCAAACTAGAGTAATATCTACCTGTCAGTTCGTTTAATTTAATGTCACATCCAACAGATCTGAAACGTTTTATTTAATTTTACTTTAGTAATAAATATAAACCTGCCGAGGTGAAATTAGAACCTGCGACCTTCAGAACCGATCGCGCTGAAGACCCTCTCACAACTCGCTCGGCTATCGAGCCGCCGTATATTTATTTTTTTTAAATATGAAATACTTATTGGTAATTGATGCAGTTCGTAATTTATGTTAAAATATTGAGGATCATATTTTTTCTAGTTACCTAAAATAATTTCGTAGGTACAGTTATCGTAGAAATCATTTTGCTACAATAGAAATATCAAGCAATAACCTACCTTTAAAAGTTTCAAGGATAAAAAGCTATTATGATGGATACTCCTGCAATAACCTAACATATGGTCAGTTGACAACGTAAAACTTCTAACAAAAGACAAAATGCAGAGAGGATAAACTGATAGGGAACGAGGAAGGTAAATAAAATGACTTGTTGCTGGGATTGAGTTTTGGAAACTGTGAAGTGTAGAACAAAAGAGTAGTTGATTTATTCGCGAGTGTATCCTAGGGGACATGTGTAGGCCCCCGCTGTCAAAACCAAACCGACAAAGGACCAGATTTTCCAGACCGTATTTTTTTTTTTCTTTTTCCATTTTGTGTAGATGTTTTTTCTTTTTTTTTTGTTTCCCATTCTTTGACCGGTAGCTGTAACAGTGATCCATTATGTAGATATTTTTATAAGAGGATGGCGATAAATCTGTTGGCACCCCTGTCACCGGCAGTGGCCCCGGCTGCTGGCTAGTGTTACACTTTAGAACAGTGTTAAATCTTGCCCATCTCAGTTTGCTATTACCCTAGAGCGTGAGAGGCCTGATTTCTACGCTAGAGTGCTCTGAAAACAACGGAAGGAGTAGAGGTGAAGCCATATAATAATAGTAACTGATCTGTTTTTGATTTATTTAATTTATCTATTTACAGTACACCTGAGAAAAGAGCAATAATATTTTTCCATGTAGCCAATAACTACATGATGTCATATCTTTTCGTTAATGTACATCTCAATTAAGTTTTAAAAAAATATGTCGTTTTCCAAGACATATAGAATAGCATGGAAGATTCATTTATTTTATCACTTTTATATATAATTTTCAAATCCTATCAGAAAAATTAGTATGAAGTTATCTTCTATCATAACTTTGGGAAATAGAAAAATTTCGAATATTAAACATATCCAATCCTTCTAATCCGAATTCCTGAGAGCCATAACCAACGCCTTTCTATATCTTCAACAAAACCTTACATAATGACGTTACTATACTTCTTTTTCCTCTAATTCATACCCTTAATAGAATCAAATTTAACCAAACAACTTTCTCATCATTAAAATCCACTAGTGCAATACCTACCCAGTTTCTCAAACCCCTGTTGAAAAGGCCTCGCTGGTCAAAAAGGCAGCGGCCTCGATATCTATTAAAAAATACGTTATCGAGTCCTGGCAATGGCCAGCTTCTAAACTCATGTTCTTAGTGACTGTACTATAGCGCTCTCACTCAGCCTCCACTGTGTTCTTTTACACCAGTGACAGCTATAAAAGAATCACTGGCTTTTCCCTCCATAAATAGAGAGACAAGTCTGGTTTGGGGATCCCTAGGATTAGTGTCTTTAGTAAACAAAGTATGATTGCATATGTAACTTTTAATTTAAACCTATTTTTATTTTTTATTTTTTTTTTTACTATTATAGGTACCTAATTGTATTTATTTAATTTATTTTTTTATACTTTATATATGTTTAATTTATTTATTGTATTATATATTATGAGGTTCCTGTAGAGAATTTACAATTTAACATTAACCAAATTAGGGTCAAACGCGCCTACAAAAACAAAACAAAACATTGCAGATATATAATGAATGCATCGATGGTTAGGATGAGTTTCAAAAATTTTATAAGAAAGATTATAATCAATAACTATAGACAAAACGTATTAACAGTACTGTTCCATTATCTTTTTGCTTCTCATTGTTTACCATAATTCTGATTTTTGGTAGTGTTTACTAAAAATTATACCCTGAAAAATTACTACAATGGAAGCTATGACATCAACACATAATCATATTAAATGGCCCTTTATTTGAGTCTTTTTGAAAGCACACTAATCATTGAATCCTTAATTTAACCCAGGGTCAACAACCTATAGATTATTAGGAAGGTATTATTGTTATATTATTTTTTTTTCCTTTTTGTGTTCTATGATAAAAAAAATAGACGAAATACATGGTAACAAGCATAGAGGAAAGAGGACATGGGTACAGTGAGGGGGCTGGATATTACTTTGAGAGAGTGACTAAGTTTAAGTATCTGGGTGCTATTGTCACTGAGGACAATAGTGTCAAAGAAGAAATAAAATCAAGAATAATAACAGGAAACAGGTGCTATTGGTCTTTAGTGAAAATTTTTTTTAAATAGAAACATATCCAGCAATCTCAAAATAAGGGTATATCGAACGATCCTTCAGCCGGTTATTATGTACGGAGACATGGACCCTGACATCACACGACGAAAAAGTATTACACATGTGGGAAAGAAAAATCCTTCGAAAAATATATGGTTCAACCAAGTATTGACTGAATCTCTTGTGAATGAGAACAGATGAGGAACTGAAAACTCTATATGCTGCCCCAGATATTGTAACCAATATAAAAGAGGCAGAATTAGATGGCTAGGGCATTTGCAAATAATGGAGGCAAGTAGGCTCCTTAAAATGATGTTGGAGGTGCACCCGGGTAGAATGAGAAGGAGAGGAAGGCCTCGACTTCGTTGGCTTGAAGATGTAGAGGACGGTCTTCGGACTCTGGGTGTGAGAGGATGGAGAAGGGCTGCCGAAGAAAGGTTTGAATGTCAGAGAATTTTAGAGAAGGCCAGGGTTATACAAGGACCATAAGATGATGAAGATGATGATAAAAAAATAGTTATACAAAATACAGCAATGATGGACAATTACACTGTTTCAGTAGCCAATACATTTGGATTAAAATATTTTAGATATTCATAATTTCAGTTTAATTTTTTTTATTATTGAGGTGACAATTTTGAAAACAGGATGTGTGAATCGTAAAATTTATCAGGAGATACCATAAACGGCATAACTAGAATGCTTTCAATGGTTAAAAAACATTTTTCACATAATAATATAATTAATTATTTTGTCATTCATGAGTTTCTATGAATTTCCTAAAAAAACATGTTTCATCGTGATAAAACTTCATGTTAAAAGGAGCAACTAGGACCCATAGATTTATAGATGTATTATGATTTCAAGACCAAAATGTTTGATTTTATTAACTTTTTTTTTCTCACAGGTAAGAAGCTACCTCTGTCTATTTTCACCCTTTGATTAAATGGGAAAACTTAAATTTGATATGTATTATTATATAGGAAGACTAAGTATTACATAAGAAAAATAAGCAATAATATCTCCCACCTTAATTTTATTATTTAAAAATATCTGGGGACGTTTTATGTCTTTGCCATATATTGAATCCCTTGAATTGACTTCATTGCCAACAAAACATTTTTAGAGTTCCAATATCGATAAGCAATAAGTAACATCACATTATAATGTCCTTTAATAGCACTTCAAATATTCTATTAAAAAAGAAATATGTTGATAATGATTAATGAAACTTTTATTTGAAAACATGTTTTATTAACAATGAAGTAAATTTAAAAGCTTGAAAATTTGACAAAGCCATGATACGTCGTCCAATTATTAGAAATATAATTTTTAATAATAAAATTAATGTTAGCAGATATTATTTCTTATTTTCCTTAAAGAATTTGTTTTTTGTTTTTTTTTTTCAAAATAATTCTTTTAGCTTTTATAAATTTAAAATACCAATGGCTAGGTAGTGTAAATACCTTACATTATAGTACTTCTTGAATTGAAACAATTTGACCTAGCGACAGAGAAGAAAGTTCTCAGAAAGTTAAAAGATTTTTTTTTTTGACAAATTGTGGATTTTTCTTATTTTGATTGTCGACGCCTGTAATTCACCACATCTTTACACGTTCTTTAAACCAAAAGGAAAATGATTTACTTCTGTGAACGTTTAAATATTTGTTTAACTTCATAAATTCTGCGCTTTGCATTTGAAATTAACAATTCTTGGTTCTAATTTGTTCAGTATAACAGCACATATTATAATTCTTGAGACCTAAAATTTAATTTTAAGTATCGAAGTTTATGAACGTAGTTTTATTCTCTGATTAGGCTTTGTAATGTAGATCGAAGCATTAGCAAAATATGATAATACAGTGTTTTGATAAGACTTTCATTTATTTACATTTAAGCCACCCACAACCATCATTCATGTGATAAAATATTTTTAGCCATATAGCGGCCGTAATGATGTAAATATCCCTGTAAACGTCCTTCATGATTTTAGGATAAAAGGATTTTTGAAGTTTTACTCCAAAGGGTCGACAAACATTATACAGAGAATAAATGATGTGAACAAGGCCTTATTTTCATGCTATGATTGATGGAACACTGATGATGGAGCGATCAGCGCGGAAACTCTGATGGCCCGCTAACTTTGTTGAGGAGGTACATCCTCTCAGTCTAGTTTTCAGATATACCGGTGTTAGATTAGAAATAATTTGTTAGTCATTAAAAATATCTGGTCACTTATAAATGAGTGTTTTGTATTGTCATCAATAGAAAACTTGATTTTACTTCATATTCCTGTTGCAATTTCTTGGTTAGTATTCGAAATTAATCTGAAAAATATTATTCAATCTCCGATTATTTTATCTAATTTATGATTAGGGTAAACCAGTTATTGACACCCTTATTTAAAAAAAAGTCATAAAATTCCTTTTAAATCCTAAAACTCAATTGGGTTAAAGTACTTTTAATTATGTTTGTATTTTAAAAGATATCCATAAGGTGTCAATAACTGATTTTACATTAGTTATTGTCACTATCTTGTAAAATACATTCCAGAAATGATGTTTGACGTGAACCTTATTGTTTAGATCAAAGCATTATATATTAAGGGAAAATGATTGCAAATTTCAACTTCATTGACCTATTCTTTCTGTAATTATAGTTCGAATAATTCCTTAAGGGTGTCAATAACTGTTTGGTTTACCATATGCTTTGATTTTCTTTGTATATTAAGATAAAAATAATTTTTAAGGAAAAAACAAAACCGACTTCAAGATTAAACCTACTTACACGAACTTAACTAAAAAATAAAAAATAATATTTTAATTGCTTCAAAACAAAAACCGTTAAATGACTTTTACCTATTCACCTACCTATATCTACCTATTCACAATTTATGATCAGTTATTTTTGGAGTCGGTGCCAGCCAAGAATGGCAGTTTGATCCTGCCTCTGCAATACACTTTCGAATGGCCCGAGACAGCGGTGTGGCGGTGATGAAACAGTGGGAGGATCTTTACAATTACCATTTCTTTTCAAATTCTATTAGTTTTGGTTGGCACCGTCTCTAAAAATAACTGATCATAAATTGTGAATAGGTATATAAGTATCGATAATTTCATTGATTTTCATTTAACGGTTTTTGTTTTGAAGAAATTAAAATATAATTTTTTATTTTTTAGTAACAAGACTAAAACGACAAGAAACTGCCCGTCGTTACAGACTACTTCAATATTTACTAGACAAACGTTCAAAGCTCCCAATTAATTACAAAAGACTCATTTACATGACTGTGATTAGACCTATTTGGACGTACGGAGTTGAGCTTTGGGGCTCTACTAAACCATCAAATTCATCTCGTATCCAATCCTTACAATCCAAAATCCTTCGAAAAATCCTCAATTTTCCTTACTTTGTGACCAATAAACTTATCCATAAAGATCTTAATGTTCCATATGTTTCTGATTTAGCCCAAACCAGATACCTATCCTTCCCTAGTAAGCTCCATAACCACTCCAATCCACTAGTCTCCCAACTTGCTTCCTCCTCCATCCCTGATAATCCTCCAAGGCGTCTGAAAAGAAGATGGCCTAGAGACCTTTTAGTGAAGTGCAGTTAGTGAAGTAGATTTTATTGAAGTGCTACTAGTGAGTAGTTCTTCACAAGTTATTTGCATGCCATTGTATTCACTGTCAACACATTTACTTGAATATTATTTTGTACAGTTGTAAATATCAATAAATGAATAAAAAAAAAAAAAAATTTAGTTAAGTTCGTGTAAGTAGGTTTAATCTTGAAGTCGGTTTTGTTTTTTTCTCTAAAAATTATTTTTATTTTTCACTTTTTAGTGGTGACTGTATTTTTGTTTACATAGTCAATTCTCGATCTTCAAGCTACCCTGAAAAATAGTTCGAGTTACTGAACAAAGACTTATCGAGGTTATCATTCCACTTACCTTCATGTAATTGGGAAAATTGAACACAAAATGGGAGTTGAAATCATTACGTATATTTTTTATTAGTGGATGGGTCATTCTCATAGCCTCAGCTAAAATTTAAAAAAAAATTATATTTTTAAAGTTGCTTAAATATTTATTATTTTTGAGTTTTTTATTATAATATACCTTCTATTTAATGAATTCCCAGGTGGGGCCGATTTCTTTTTTCTTTTTACCACTGTTTTGAAGCATTTTATAGAGCTTTTCATAGAAACGCTCTTGACCGTTACTCTTTCTTTAAACTTTTTTTTTTTTTCGTATTAAAAAATATTAATGTCCTCAAATGGATAAAACTATATAAATAAAATAATAAAATTTATTATTGATACATAAAAAATTAAAGTAATTAAAAAATTGTGATCAATTCTGGAAGAATTTTACAAAAAAAACAGTTTAGTTGTTCAACTATTATATTGAATGAGATTTAATTTTTAATATTTCTTTTTAAGGCATAACTCTATGTGCATCTCCATACCGACCCTCAACTGAGGGTCGGTATGGACATGCACTTGTTCCTATGTGAGGGAAATCACAGTTATCCTGAAGATGGAGCAATGTTCTCCGAAATTTTTTTTTTTTTTTCTTTTTTTTTTTTTTTTTTTTTTTTTTTTTTTTTTTTTTTTTTTTTCTTTTTTTTTTTTTTTTTTTTTTTTTTTTTTTTTTTTTTTTTTTTTTTTTTTTTTTCTTTTTTTTTTTTTTTTTTTTTTTTTTTTTTTTTTTTTTTTTTTTTTTTTTTTTTCTTTTTTTTTTTTTTTTTTTTTTTTTTTTTTTTTTTTTTTTTTTTTTTTTTTTTTTTTTTTTTTTTTTTTTTTTTTTTTTTTTTTTTTTTTTTTTTTTTTTTTTTTTTTTTTTTTTTTTTTTTTTTTTTTTTTTTTTTTTTTTTTTTTTTTTTTTTTTTTTTTTTTTTTTTTTTTTTTTTTTTTTTTTTTTTTTTTTTTTTTTTTTTTTTTTTTTTTTTTTTTTTTTTTTTTTTTTTTTTTTTTTTTTTTTTTTTTTTTTTTTTTTTTTTTTTTTCCCTAACTTGCCTTTTCAGGCATATGGGGTTTTGACGGCAGCGGTTTCAACATGTACTCCGAAACATGTTGAAGAAAATAAAAGATAAATAGGAGTTATGCCTTAAAAAGAAATATTAAGGTTTTGTTATTTTGACCCCCCCCCCCAAAAAAAAAATTAAAATTAGGTCAGTGATGTTTCTGCCTTATAAAAGTGTTGGTAAATAGGTATATAACCCAAATGTAAAATTTTACGAAATTCGATTGAGTCATTTGTAAGTGTGAATCCCCCCCCCCCCAAAAAAAAAAAAAAGAAACTTAACTTAATGATGATGCACCCTTATAAAAGTGTTGGTAAATAGGTATATAGCCCAAACATAAAATTTTATGAAATTCGACTAAGTCGTTTGTAAGTGTGAATCCCCCCCTCTCAAAAAAAAAAGAAACTTAAATTAATGATGTTTCACCCTTATGAAAGTGTAAGGAAATAGGTTTATAACTCTGATATAAAATTTGACGAAAATCGGTAGAGTTGTTTTCGAAGTCCGATTCCGCTCCCCCTCAACCCCCCGCTAAAAAGGAACTCAATTCAGTGATGTTTCATACGTATAAAAGTGTTGGTACATTAATATGTAACAATTTAAAATTAAAAAAAAAAAAAATTGGTGTGACGGTCGTGAGGAACCTCCCTTAAATTAATGTTAATTGCAACACCAAAACCTTACCTAAACGGCTAGTTTGACTAATCAGTTGTATACATCTACAAATAATCAAATATGGAGTCCAGGAGCTTTTAAAAAATACGAATCATTTTAAAAACGCGTGACGGTCGTGAGTATGAAAAAGTACGAGGAAGAAAACTTACCCTGTATTGATGCAAATCTTAGAAAATACACCAAAAAATGTCTTCCAAACACATCACTTATGAAGATAACCTCACGAATTACTCTGTAGATAGCAATAATTAGCACTAGCTTATTCTTGTAGAGAATATTTAAATAACTATTTAGTGTGACGGTCGTGAGGCCAAATCGAGGGACAAAAAGAAAACGGAATTTTCAGTTTCCCTTTATAGTTTAAAAATGTTAAAAGCATGTTAATTTATTCTTCAATATATGGTCTCATACTCTAGAAAATAAAAACATAAGTTTTCTAAAAATAAATACTTAAATAACTTCCTTGAAATCTCATACTATAGCTAGGGACAAGTGAAAGTTATGAGTTTATAAGCCTTTTTGTAGCTATAGAAAAAAAACAAAAATATTTTTCGAAACTAGGCTGTATGCACCAACTTTGAGGGGTCAGTGTACGTTCAAAAATACCAAAAAATATTGATTTGGAAGTTTTAGTTCCATCTGAAGTCCAGCAGGACAGTGAAAAATCACTGCCATGAGAATGGCCCGGATATGTGTATGTTGTTTATACATACATATAAAATCATTGACAAAGAAAATTAAATACCTGGTACCAATTTATCATATAACTTTTAACTGAATTGAGCTTTTTTCTGAGGGTGCCTAAAAGTAAACACCGCCTTCCACCAGTGGCGATATTTCTTTATTCTTTAGGATGGAGATTTAGTTACTTTGGAGGTTTTAACTAATCATAATCATAAATATGTTTAAAATGTAAGGTTATATAATAGTGATTTTTATTAACTGGTTTTTTGAATTTTCTTAAAAAGTGCTGCGTTGATTTCAAAATATTTTTTATGGGACTACCTCTGAAGTATGCCCTACCGGTCTAAAAAAGAATCATCAAAATTGATTCAGAATTGACGGAGGTTCTCTACTCATCTGTATTTGTTTTTTTGTATGCTACGCGATTACTCTGTCAATTCTGAATCAATTTTGATGATTCTTTTTTAGATCGGTAGGGCATACTTCAGAGGTGGTCCCATTAAAAATATTTTGAAATCAATGCAGTACTTTTAAAAAAAAACATTAATAAGTGATTTTTTGAACTGTTTTTTTGATTTTTCTTAAAACGTGCGGCGTAGATTTCAAAATAATTTTAATGGGACCACCTCTGAAGTATGCCCTACCGATCTAAAAAAGAATCATCAAAATTGATTCAGAATTGACGAAGTAATCGCGTAACATACAAAAAACAAATACAGATGAGTTGAGAACCTCCTCTTTTTTGAAGTCGGTTGAAAATGAATATTAAGGTGAAAAAAAAATCTGCCAGAGTTAAAAGACAAGAAACTGCTCGTCGTTTCCGACTACTCCAAGGCAAGTGTTCAAAGCTTCCAATAAATTACAAAAGATTTATTTATATGACAGTAATCAAACACATTTGGACCTACGGAGTTGAACTTTGAGGCTCTACTAAACCATCTAATTCTTCTCGTATCCAATCCTTACGACGCGAAATCCTTCGGAATATCCTCAATTCTTTTTAGCCATAAAGACCTTAATGTTCCATATGTTGCTGATTTGGCCCAAACCAGATACCTTTCCTTTCGTTGTACACTCCATACGTACTCAAATCCATTAGTCTTCCAGCTACTCTTACAAAGTGTGACATCAACACTCAATTCCCGATAATCCTCCGAGGCGTCTGAAAAGAAGATGGTCAAGAGATCTTCTAATGTAGAACATTTATTGAGTTGCTAATAATGAATAGAATTGTAAATATAAAATAAATAAAATAAAAAATACTTAGTATTATTTATTTTTATAATTATTTTTTCATTGTTTTCTTATTTATTACTGTGTGAACATGTCGATATCTCATAACACATGTATGTCCCTGCTCACTTCTTTGTAGAAACGATAAAAAAAAAGCATTACTCATCAAATAATATTTCTTTAAAGGTTACATTTAGTATATATCCCTAATTATTTTATTTTATTAAAAATAATAATTGTAATATTCTATTGTCAAATACAACACGTGCTACCACAGTTGAGGGCAATAACTCTAAAAAGTACACATTAACGCCTTTTCAAAGAGAAAATTAATGGAATAATAATAAAGGCAAAAGAAAAAAAATATGATAATATAAATCAAATAATAAAATAAATTAGTTTCATTTTCACAATAAATTTTATAAGTCCTACTTTAAGAATAGAAGAGTATAAATGGAATTTCTGTCATGTCTATTAAGATATTACGCTTCAGAGGCATATTGTAATATTATACTAATGAAAGAGTTTTTTAAATTTTATAGAAAGGGTCTAGCGGGTTATGCTCTTGTAAGTTATGAAAACTGCACTAGCTTCAAATGAAGGATTCTTATCATGTTTTTGTTGTTCTTCGTCTAAAGTAGCCATACACCTAATTTTATATTCCTATCAATAATGGGGGTGTTTACCCTTAGTGTAAATATCTTTTTTCTTTTTATCTATTTAAGATGTCTTTATGAAATTTAAACTGTAGATAACTATTCATAAAGTAGATGTAATATATGTTTTATAGAGTTTTTGTAATATTGGAAACTGTAAGAAACGAGAAGTTTAATTTTCGGGGGTGTTTTTCTTATAATAATCCCTGAATTGACACCTACCAAGAAATTATATTTTATTTTTTTATTACTCAGCTATTACATACTAAAATCACAGAAGGGCCGAATTAGTGGAACATAGAAGAAAAAAAACAACAACAAAACAATTAAGAAAGTATTCGGATGAAATAATGTATTAGGTATATAAAATTCAAATATTATCACTATCTTCTCCAATTTTATTAATTATATCAGCCAAATCAAGCATAAGTACAATATTTCAGAAGGTTTTATAATGTTTGATTAATAACGAGCGTGTGATAAAGAGTATAACAGTCTACACATTAGTACAGAACCCCACTATTCTGTTTCCGCTTGCGCAATCACAAACATATCTTGGAATTGCTTTACAGGTGTTCGAATTTAGCTCATAATCGATAAAGTAAGCATACGTCTTGCTATTAACATATTCTAGCTTTGATTCGTAGTCATTATTTCGGCTAGGTAAAATACTACTGGTGACATGTTAACTCATATCTAATAATCCAGTTTATCATTTGTGATCATTTTTAATATTTAATATTATTTCAATACTTCAATCATTTAATTCGAACTAGAAGACAAGAAACAGCTTTCGACTTCTCAAACATTAACTTATTACGTTTGTCGTGACAAACGTTCAAATCTTCCAATGAACAACAAAAGACTAATTTACAAGGCAGTAATTAGTCCTACGTCGAAATACGGAGCTAAGCTCAACTGAACCTTCCTATTCGTGTTATGTTTATTATGTCACAAAAAAAAAAAAAAAAAAAATCAATAATGATCTTAATGTCCCATATGTTACTGAACTGGCCCAAAAGAAATACCTATCCTTCCATGCTAAGTTACACACCCACTCGAATCCACTACTCGATTCCTGATAATCCTCCATTGTTTCAGTAAAAAAGATGGCCCAGAAACCTCCTAATGTAGAGCATTTATTGAAGGCTACCAATTGGTCGTTTCTTTACAAGTTATTCACATTACACTGTCATCATTTTACTTCTTGTTTACTTACAATTTATGCTGAATGAGATTTTATTAATTGTTCAAGTATTTTTTTGCATAACTCCTATTTTATTCTTATGTATGTTGCAACAAGTTTCAAGACCCTTGTCCCATCTTCATGCTTCTCATTAGCTGTGGTTATTTGAACATAGTCTTTTCATATAGGTCCTTACTAACAGCCATTTTACTGGTCAGTCCCTGAATTGACACCTGCCAAGAAAATCTATTTTATTTGTTCGTTAGTCAACTATTCAGTGACTATCGATATATAACTGTTCAGTGAAATGGCTGTTAGTATGAACCTATATGAAAAGAAAATGTGCAAATAACCTCAGGTAATGAGAAGCGTTGAAGATGGGACAAGGGTCTTGAAACATGTTGAAACATACATAAGAATAAAATTGGAGTTATGCCAAAAAAGACTTGTATTCTTATTTACTTGTTCTTGTCTTGTAGATATCAATAAATATATTGATTAAGTAGAGGCTTCGCTTCAAAATAATAATTTAATTAATTGTAATGATTGTTTATTTAATTTTGATTTACCTTATACATAGAAATTATAGTTGTATCGGAAATGTGATTATAAAAGAAAAAAAAAAAAAAAAATGCCATGAACTGCTACAAGGCAGCTTCTGGTTCGTGTCCGACTGGAGGCAGAAAGTTTATTTTCTGTTATTTGTTCCATGGATAGACTTTTGGATTGGAGTACCTTCCTTGGCATATCCAACCTAACAAAGTGGATACTCATAATCGGGTAAAACATAACAGTTGAGATACTAACCTCATGGGTGATGTTAATGTACAATATACGAGGGTAAGTCAATAATTATCCGCAATATAGCTATATTTTTGTTTATGTTGGCAGTACTGTTCTTTTGTGTTGATGGCGCATGCTTTGTTTATTTTTTGTTATGTTTATGTGCGTATCAAGCTGGTAGGTTAGTTTTGTTATCGCTGTCGTGCTGTTAATAATGGCCGCTCCACTTTCTATTTGCACCAAAGAAGAGCAACGTTCAGTGATCCGTTTTTTGTGGTCGGAAGGTGTATCAGGGGCCGAAATTCATCGAAGACTTTTGGTACAGTACGGGAACAATTGTTTGCCACAACGGAGTGTCTATGAATGGATTGAAAAATTCAAAACACAGTGAACAATAAACAGTGAACGTTACAGTGAGATGCTTACTGCTAAGCTGAAGCCTGCAATTCGAAGCAAACGCCGAGGACTGCTGTCAAAAGGCGTTGTGTTGTTGCACGACAATGCCCGTCCGCATACAGCTACCCACACTGTAGAAACGCTCGCTTCAGAAACTCAATTTTGAAGTATTGAATCATCCTCCATATAGTCCCGATCTCGCTCCATCTGATTTTCACTTGTTTGGTCCACTCAAACAGGCAATTAGGGGCCGTCGATTTGCCTCGGACAAAGCATTGAAAGAAGCGGTGCATTCCTGGCTCGCATCTCAACCCAAAACCTTCTTCCATGAGGGCATCAGGAAACTTCAACAACGTTGGACCAAGTGCGTTGAAAAGCAAGGGGACTATGTCGAAAAATGATGTACTTGTAAGTTTCCTATTTCATTTCAATAAAATTTTATAACTATATTGCGGATAATTATTGACTTACCCTCGTATGTATGTCTCGAAACAAACAATGCTTGCATACTTAACTACTGAATCCAAGACTTTTCATGGGTTGTATAAGTACTGATCTTTATTTAAAGATATGATAAATTCTCAGAGCTCCTTCCATATTTTGATTTTAGAGTTGTATTTATTGAAATAGGAGAATATCTTTAAACACGTTGATCCATGATTTTCTAAAGACATTGAAATATTGCTGGTTATGTCAACTTTTAATTCTAATGTATCTGCAATCTAAATGTGAGCTGAATAGAAGAAATAAGTGATACTTTTAAGATTGGCATAAATCGTAGCGCAAACACGATTTCGGTGAAATAAAAAGTTGTTCACAATATATCTTTTGCGATTTTGTATTCACTGATGTAAACACAGCAACCATCGCAGTCACAGCAATGACTTAATTCATTATGTGCTTCATTTTAAGTAAAGTGGCCCGCATAGCTGACAACGAATCCATTGGTACAATATGTACAACGAAAGTAAATAAAAAAATTAAACAATACATTAAACTGCATGAAGGAAAGGGCCTGGAACAAGTTTTATAGACGTTAGTGCTACAGTACAAAGGAAGAGCAAGGTGTGATCTGCTCCTGTGAGCGTTAGTCCTTTGTCGCTCGACGGGTCCTGTATATTGGATTTTTCCAGAAGGGCGGAACAATCCCTGGTATTTCCTATAGCCCTCCAGCCAGTATTCATAATTGCGATCCCTGACCCTTCGGGCAATCCATATCTGTCACCCTGTACGCTGTCGTTGGAATTCTTCAATTCGACTTTATAAAAATAATTAACTCTTTTATAATAAAGATGGAAGAAATTTCAATATGAGTTAAAGAATTTGAGAAGATTTACATAAGGATTTAAAGGGATCTCAGACTTAAATTTAATCTACATATTCGAATTGTGCTATAGAACATTTAAGCATTATTATTAAAGTGATGTTGATAGGAAAAAGTATTATTATAAAGCAGCTATTGAAATAGGCCTCAAAATAAATGAGAATAAAACATATGACATCATCCAAGGGTAAATTTATCATCAGTTATTATCACTAAAAATAACTAAATAGACGAAGAGAGAAAAGCAAAAAATGGCAGCAAATGCTAGTTATTCAAGAAAATTTTCGTAAATTATCACATTTCCTAAGAGATTAAGATACATAAGTTAGAAAATAAATAAGCTCAGTAGTGATGTATGATTGGGAGGTATAGACAATGAAACAGGAAAGGTACCTGGATAAATGAGAGAGGAAAATTGTAAGAAAAATATAGAGCTCAATTAAAGCACGGTTTCAGAATAAAGACCAACCTAGAACTTAGAGATCTTTACGGGTACCCAGATTTGCCTCGAGTATTAAGCTAGAAAGAGTTAGGTGGTTGGGACACTTGCATCGCAAGAACCAGGAAAAACTCGCAAGTAAGGCAAATGAAGGTTGCTCCAAGAGGAAGAAGCAGACCTCGACTACGATGGATAGAAGATGTCGAGGCTTTCCTTCGACTCCTAGGAGTGACAAGATGAAGAAGAGCTTCAGGGGATTGGTCTGAGTGGAGTAGAATTGTTGATGAGGCCTAGGTCCTTCATGGACTACAGTGCCAGCATAGGTAGCTGAATTCGGACATAGGCACAGACTATTGAAATACTATTAGTAAAGCAATAATAATATAGAAGAGAATATTTTTGTCAAGATGTTAACGGGAATTCTCCTCCTGACTATGTCTGTTGTACTTATTTAAAAAGACGTTTTAATTCGCCAAAAATTACGTAGATGGGTGCCCCATAAGGGTTTCCCAAACACTGCGACTCCCGACTGAATAACAACTACTCATTTGGCTGAAATCGAATTGACTTATCAGATATAACCTCAATAAAATATATATTTTGTTTCTTTAATAACTAACCAATTAATTATAAGTAACAAATTATGTAAAGATATACTGAAGATTATAAAAAAAAAAATCTCAAAATATTATTAAAAACAACTAATAGCTAATTAAAAAAAAAAATCTAGAACGCCTGTCAGTATTTGACGAATTATGTTCTGGAGCCGTTTGATGGTTATACAACAGTAAATAGCTCCAACCTCCCCGCTGCTCCCGCTTTGAGTTTCTTTTGAGTTAGACTTCTTTGTCTATCTCTAGGATACATTTGTCTAGTTAATGGTCGGAGGCTGCTAGAGCTGAACCATTAGTTGCTAAACTGTAGTCGGCTTGTGGGGACATGGCTCGAGCAGGCTACCATTCTCCTCCCCGCTCTTTAGCAAGATGAATAGATATGTAATCATGATTGTATATACCTAAAATGGTTTACTAGGCAGCTCAAGAAAACATCGAACTACTTGTCGTTGGCAAATCCATCTATGTGGGTTTTTTTTTAACTACTTGTGATTTCTTTATAATATATTTTAATATAATTCTGGATTATATTTTTTATGGATTATATTATAAAAATCGTATGAAAAAATAAACTTCATTCTGGTACAAATCATCTCCTAAATATAATACGAATGTTAAGTGAGATGGTACGATCTCGCTGACATACTTTCAAACCAAGATAATAATGTGCTAAGAACATAAGATATTTCAAAGAATTATTAATATTTTAGGTTTACTTTGAAAATAAGAATTAGGTTAGTGCGAAAATAAAATAGGTTTTGAAAATTCATTTTGTTTAGATAAGTGTTTAGGGAGTAAACAAAGATAATACTTCAGTCTATTTAATGGATTATAACAATGGCTATTAATTTTGTTTTTCCTCAAAGATAGGTTTAGTTTATGTTACATTTTCTATGAGTATGTATGAAATTCACCATGTCAGAACAATATTATCACCAAATTTATTTTTTTACTTATTTTTACAAGTTCGACTTGTTTCCGACTTGATGTTTTAATCTCAAAGACAAGAAATAAAGGTCGCGCGGTAAGCCTTCTGTTGGTGATCACGGCTATCTGTGGGCTTTGGTAGAAGAAAACCCTCAAAAAACTAGTGGGGGCATTGAGAGAGATGTTGACATTGACCACAAAACATTATAAATCACAAAAAATATATATCTATAACAAATATGAAAAAAAGTTTTGTTTTTTTTCTATTCACCGAGGTATTCTGCAAGGTCTTTGAGTAAAATTTTGAATCTGAATATAAAAACCTGCATTATTTTTGCACTAACCCAATAATAGCATTTTGATACAATATACTACTTCCACCTTGAGACCGTTCACATTTAAGAGAAAAGATGTGAACTTCAGTAATTTTATGAGTGAGTAAAAAGAATATGAATTGATTTCGTCTTAAATTTTATAAAACTTACAATTAGTTTATTATTTACTCAAAATCATTAAAAAAAGACTGTGGTTCATTCTATAGCTGACCCATTGCATAGACATCAGAAGTACTCCTGCCCTAGTGAGCCTTAGATTGGGGATACCTACAGAACAGCCCTCAGGATGTCAGGGAGGATTTATTTCTGAAAGCCATTCTGGGAGGACACACGCCCCCGCCGAACTAAGAGATGTGGCCGGCATTTGTCGGGGCCCGATTGAGCGGCGATGTTACCCTTCCCGGCGATTTACATAAAAAAACAATCTCCCCTGGACCAGGACAATTGATGACGCTGCAGAGCTAAATAACAAATGTAATTTACAAGACGAGGTCCGGACTGTACATGGCCACTGCGCTACCGCGCTACCGGGGGGTTGCGGCTCGATATCGCTCCTGGCAACTGTTCAATCCGTTTGAATCGGTGCACTTAGCCTTTGATGTTCCTCTCGTAGTAACCCAGTGACGTCTTCGACCAGCAGTTTATCATCAGGAGGATAGCAGGAGTATAAAGCTGACCTACATTTTACTCTTACTCAGAATACAATCTGTAAACAAAGTAGAGTGGTATGGATTTTTAACGTAACTACATTCCAGAAAGATCTATTATGGATGTTCGCGCATTATATAAATAATTAGCTCGAATAACAGGGAAGACTGAACGCTAGTTCATAGTTTATTCCCCTTTGTCCAAAAACCCTAGTGAGCTATATTACTAGTGACTCATAATGCTATGTTTCTCCAAACCACTGCTCTCTTCAAAACCCTCTTAAAATGCACTTAGGTGCACTAAAAGAAGTAGAATCGCAAAAATCAAAACTTTTGTTAGCCATAGGGGTTTAAAAAATATTAGTTTAATCTGTACTTAAAAAATATAAGTACCAGGTATGCAAGTCGCAAAAAAATTAAATATTGCAATTACAACCAAATTTAATGAATATATCTAGTTTTCCAAATTGCAGTTACCCTGCAATGGGTGCATATATTTCTACGCGTTCTATCTGTTGACATAACGCGTATTATCATAAATATTTATACAAACATGTTTAGTTATACATAATATGAAATTTTTTAAATTCATATGGGAATTAACATTCAGTGAAATTCATGAATATTTTTGTTTTTAATCTTAAAAAGGCAGATTTGGCTCTCTGTCTGTATACAATAATCATTATCGATACCACGGCCTTTAATAAATAGTACGGCTTAAAGTATAATATAACACGGTAAATATTTCGGCTTGGTTATTAGAGCAATAAGGTCCTAGCCTGAATCTCTTTGTATGCAACAATTCATCTTTCTCAAAAGCAATAAAAGCAGCACCCACTCTATTTTTACTCCTTACTGGATTAAATATTGATTGATTAGACTAGCAATCTGTAAAAATATTGCTTGTTGATATTCCGTTAATAATGGGGGTCACATTTACACTTTTGGATGTAACCAGAGTTTATAGTTTGGTACTTCATATATTTCAATGTTCTAAATTAACTATATTTTATCTAAGGGTTACATATCTATTTTTTCTTTTTTTTTAATTTCTGTATGTACTAAAGATATTGGACTAATGTACCTATGTGAAATGTAAATTTAGCGAGAGCCAAATAATTAAAAAAAAAAAAAAAAAAAAACTCAATTTCTCAGCAGACTAGAAAAACCAATAGATCATGGATATGTCTATCTATAATCTACTGCTTTTATTGCTACTGGTTCTTATTAGTAAACTGTATAACTGATCTAGAGCGAGTCCTAAAAGCTCCAACACTTAAAAAATATGGGAAAAACGTGACTTTTTTCATTCAAACTAATACAGCTCCTAAATAGTAACTATCAGCGACTAATGTAATATAGCAAGAAGTATTTTCCATTACATTTATGATAAAAAACTATCGGAAAATTCTTGATTCGAACAATCGAACACCATCAGAATCAGAGCCTTTCGAAATGTTACATATTAGAGTGTGAGAAAAACGTTACACATTTTGAGGGTGAAAAGAAAACGTTAAGCAAGAAAACTAAAGAAAGACTCCCAGCCAAAAGAAATATCCATGTCAAAATTAATATGGAACGTTAGATAAATATAATTTGAGGGTACCCGACGGCCGAGCGAGTTAGGGCGAGAAGGTAGTGGGTTCGAATCCCACATCGGTGGATTGAAAATTATTTCGTAAAGTACCCACGAATTGAATCTTGACCTTCTCACGCTATCTGGAATGGTTTGGTAACCAATAGTATAAACCGCCTGATTTTGCCACAAAAAACGTTTACAATAAGAAAAATCTGTCCATCAACGCCAAAATCAAGCATTACAACTCCGTAGTGAAACCGGTTATTCTGTATGGAACAGAAACAGCCAGTATCCCCAATCTGGAAAAACTCCTGAAAATGGAAAGGAAAATATTGAGGAGAATCCAAGGACCCAAAATTACTGAACAAGGATACCGCCTAAGATCAAATTCGAAAGTGGAAAACCTGGAAACCGCAATACGGAAAAGAAGGCTGAAATTCTATGGCAATATGATAAGAATGGATCACTCAAGGCTCAATAAGCAAATATTTGAGAAAATAATCAAAATGAAAAACCTGGGAGGTTATGCTAAACAAATAAAAGAAGAACTCCAGGAACTTAAAATTAGCAATAGAGATTGCATGGACAGAGAAAAATTCAGAAGGCAAATTGATAGTTTGAAGGTCCTTAGTGATAAGAAAAAGCATACCGGAGGAAAATGAACTGAAGAGAGGAGGGCACTTCACTCGGAGAGAATGAAGAAAGTATGGAGAAGGAGGAAAGGAGTCAGGGACAAATGATATTTGCGTGGTCCATAGCTGGCCTGTTCGCGAGAAAAAAAAAAAAAAAAAAAAAAAAAAAAAAAAAAAAAAAAAAAAAAAAAAAAAAAAAAAAAAAAAAAAAAAAAAAAAAAAAAAAAAAAAAAAAAAACGCCCTTCCCGCCCTAATTGGAGTACATAATGGCGTTAAGCCCCAATAAACAATTACAATATAAACTTGCCTTTTACTGTATATCAGACAAACATTACTTTCCTGTTTTGAGCAGTTTTTGTTAATTAGGCAGTAACATGCATATTCATAAAACCTGCAGGTTATCAATGCTTACAATATTTGATTGCTATCTTCCAGAGCCTCTGATACAAAAATAGATTTTCTTTTAAATTTATATTAATATCTTCTGGAGGCGGCCACACTTAAGACATTTAGGCGCTTGTTCCTATGATACCAAATATGTATGGGTTACATTGGTATGACCTTTTCTCTACCAAGTTAACGCGGCTTATTCTCTTCGGGAGTTACAAATTAAGATACCCCAGGGTTCCTCGATATTTTTTATTTTCTTCAACTTTTTAGTAAGACTTTTATCCCAAATCGTCGGCCATTCTTCTTTCATCTCTTCTTTGAGATGATTTGCTTATTTCAGCTTTATTTAAGTCTCTGAATCATTGTTTCGTATTCATGAATTATTACGGCATTTGTTTGTTTTCGGACAATCAAAATACTTTGGTAATTCATTCAAATAAAACAAGTATGCCAGATCATGTGGGATAAAAGTCCTCCTAACAAACAGTTTTTATAATCGATTAAATACATTAAATAAGCTAACTATGAGAAGGTGAAATATAAATTAGCTGAGCAATTTTTGGGTAGGTTTTATATTTTTCAATCCTATTAGCTGTAATGATATAGGCTAATCAAAAGTTCTATAATTAAAAAAATAGCTCATGAGCGATATGTTTGAATAGTTAGGTATAATGTGCGGAGAAAATTCTATTATTTCTTAAATCAATTTATTAAAAAGGGTGAAAACTTTAATCACATTTTATTTTTTGAAGAAATGAAAATTTACATTTAGTTCTGAAATTAATAATTATATTTTTCAAAAACAATTTAAAAAGACAGTGGCATAGTTAAAATATTTCAATTTCTTTGATAAACTGGTTTAATACCGAATACTATACACATCCTTTATATAAATATGAAAATGTTTCAATAAATAATTATTTAAATTTGTCGTAAAATCAAAATATAAAACTATTTAACGTGTATTGTTAAGAATCAAATTATTTTTTAAAAGGGTATACAGTTGATTAAAAGAAAAGTAGTGATTAAACAATAGATAAGGTGCTGATTAAAAAGGCAAGTGTAGCAAGTCTTAACACAAGCAATTCAGGAATCATTAGACTGAAATTAATTATAAAATAATATTATAATTAAACGGGGATTTTTATTTTGCTGGTGGACTCCACATCATTCAATAAGGATCATAAATAATTAATTATTAGTTTTTTCTATGTGAATCCATTTTTTTTTTTTTTTTTTTTTTTTTTTTTTTTTTTTAATAAATATATGGAAAAGTTTTCTGTATTAAGATATATCTGAGAATACAATTAAGAATAAATTTATTAATTAAATCTATTTTGCTGTTGCTATAACTCTCTATTTCTGAAATTTATAGTTTTATTAGAATCCCGACCGGTTGCAAATAAAATATAAAATATAATAATTAAATAAATCTATTTGTTCAACCGCTTTTGTAGAGCGTTTTAATGTAACCGAAAGGGAATTGAAACATTGAGCAGTATAGGGGTTGGAAGCAGCGATTACATTTCCCTAACACAGGGAGCAATTATTATATTTGTTAACCAATTATGTACGCTACTAACTTTAAACATTTGGGCCAAGTTACCATCCATATTTATTTTCAATTAAATGTAGTTGGTGTGAAACAATTGCGTTAATGAAATTTGTAGCCATATTGGATAGTACTGCCGCATTTAACTAATCAACTGCTGAGTAATGGAACCATGATCAGATGAAAACTGTAAACAACCTAAGCGCAATCGGAATCCATTTCCGTTGTACGGTGGGGCGATAATTAGATTTGAAATGAAAATGAGTCCTTTTAGATCAAATGAACTTGTCATGGTCTGAGTGCTAAACCATGTGCTCAATAGGTGGAACCAACTGTGAAATCATTCCATACTTCCCCAAGGGTGGATCCCTGAGATTGAGAGAATTTGAGGATAAGAAATGCTTAGTAAAATATATCTTTGAGTTTGAGTAAATTTAGAGAAAATAAATACTGCTATTATTTTAAACCAACCGGAGAAAAGAAAGATGTTCTAATTTGGTATTTACATACCTCTGTATATAATATTTTTTATGATATAATATTAAAAAATGTTATTTATTTTTTATTAATGGGGTATTAGTTGACTGAGGAGTATTTATTAAAGACGTAGGTAGTTGGGGTATGCAGTCATAGATACAGAGCAATTAAAAATAAATTTTAATTTATGATGCCGATTTTCGACTTGCATTGCAAGCCTTCATAAGAGCTAGAAGAAAAAGAAAACAAACAAAAAGATATGACATAATTGCAGAGAATATAAAAAAATATGAAATGAATAACTAACTATATGAGAATAACGACAATGACATATAGGCAATACATAATGACTATTGAATTAACAATTAAATTAAAAAAAAAATGAAATTAGTTATAATTAATAAAAAGTTAGTTAGTAAAGCTATGAAAATTAGTGGGAATCATTTTAATTGGTCTTCTTAATGTCATGGAGGACGCGTAAAGAGTTCCGATGAACAACACGCATTTGGGATATCCTTGAGAGTGTCAAGTCCTCAGAGACACCGTCGTACCATCTCGTCGGTTTTCCGCCTTCCGCGAGGTCTTGCTCCATCCAGGCGATCTTAGAACAATTTTCGACAAGAACCACAAGTTCTCCTCCTACGCATCCGGTAATCGCACCCCATCTACCATTAGTAGAGGGACAGATATTTTAAAAGGACAAGAAATTTAAATTTAATTTGTTTTATTCTTCATTTTAGTCTAATATTATTTTAATTATCTAAATTATTAATTATTTTATATAAGCATTTATTATGGTTTATATATATATATATATATATATATATATATATATATATATATATATAGAGAGAGAGAGAGAGAGAGGGAGAGAGAGAGAGAGAGAGAGATTTTTTTAATGAATTTTATTGATCTTAAATTTAACTTTTTGTGTGAATGGTATGAGTGGATATTTTGTCATCCATATTATTTGTTGCCCTAAAGAGGGGAAGATTGCATTATTAATTCAATGAGAAGTGTTCTATCTAAATTCTTTTTTTATTAGTTTTATTTCTACCACTATTTCAGTTTAAATTTTATCTTAAAAATTCTTAAGCCCACTCTTTTCCTAAAAGGACCCTCATTATTATGTTTTTCACTACACTTTAAAACATCATCCGTCATCTTTCCCCAGCTAGTGAAATCCATGACAGAATGCCATACAAATATGAGTTAGCATTCAGTTGGCAAAAAGGAACTAAAGATGACAAAAGCGGGCAAGATCCATTGAGTTCCGGACGTCAAAAAGGAAGAGACCACAGGGCACAATGAGATCTCCGTGTGTGGGAACTGGAGGGACAGGTGGTGTCCGCCGAAGAGTGGTCCAGGGTAATCCTGTTTGTGCCCCGCTGGAAGATTAGGCCAAAGCCGGGGGTGTTCTGGGCCGTCATGTCTACCTGCAATTAGGGATCTTCTCTAAATACGTTCCAGTCTGTCCTGGCACACCTTTCGGCTCCATCAAAGGTCAGTTTTCGGTCGGTTAACTTCCTATAGGATGAGATTATATGTAAACAGAGAGATTTTAACAAATAACTTGATGCACAAGAAAACATGTCGAGCTGATTTTTTTTTTTTTTTTTTTTTTTCATTTCAAATTTACTGTTAGATTTTTCTTAAAGATAATTTTATATGATTAATTATTTTCTTCAACAAGCTTTAGGCCAATTGATTAAAATTGCTAGTTAAACTCAGTATTGCTCTAAAATAATAAGATAAGAATAATCATTCTATACCAATATCTGTACCTCATTTATTATTAAAAACAGTTACTAACAAGGGAACTCACAGACTTGAAAGCCACACAGTTTTTGTGTGGGTAGAAGAGACCTGTAATAGTGCAAAACTAGAGTCATAGCCGCCCAAGAGCATTTGGAACTAGAAAAACAAAAAACAAAAAAAATGAAAATAACGTTTTATTTGTTTTCTCAGCTCTCAATCAAGATATAGATATGATTTTTTAACGTCACATTGTAGTTTTGCTATTTGAAATAAAAATACTTTTGCTTTGTTCGAAACACTCCAGGGTGCTCAAAAATACTAATAAACTAATAAAACGTGATTTTCATACTTCATTTTTTTTCTCGGCTCCTAATGCTCATGGGTGGCTATAATTCTAGTTTTACACTATTATAGGTCCCTACTACCCACACAAAATCGGCATTCAAATCTGTGTGTTACAAGTCAAACCATCCCTTCTTTTAGTTTGATCAGACTGACACGTTCGGTTTCTAAATAAATGAGAAACACAACTCACAAGTAAGGATAATGTGAAGTCTCTACTTTACTGTTGATTATAGAAGTAACGTTTAAACTAAAAATTGTACTAAAGTTTTGAATTCATGCAACATTCCAATACAACTGTAATTTTAAACATTACGATCAAGTGACCATTTTAGAATCCTTATAGGATGAGCAAGTGACCTTATTCTTGGAATGAAATAAGTTACAGCATATTGGTGACAAATCTGTCCTTAAGAATATGTACTGTTAATATAACAAAATAATATGAAGAGAAGGTATAAATATAAAGTAAAAGTAAGATGATTTTTTAATAGATAATAGAGACGTGTATTTATATATATATATATATATATATATATATATATATATATATATATATATATATATATATATATATATATATATATATACAGGGTGTCCCGAATTTAAATGGCAAAACTTCAGGAACTTATAGGGGAACGAAAAACTAAGACAAAAAGTCCTTTAGATATTGCTTAGTTTTAGAGAAAATCGCAAAAAAAATTAACAAAACAATAATGTTACAGGTAGCGATTATCACCTTTCAAAGTTCGTCAGGCTAAGCAGTGAGATATGTAAACATTTAATGTTATCCTTTACATTCTTTTATTTGTTTACATTTTAGCTTCCTTCTAGGATTATAATTCCTAAATCAGTCTTCAGTCAGTTACTCAGATATTTTTGTGTGAATAGCATCAGCCACAATGCCGCATACATATTCTAATGTTGAATACGCTGGTATGATTTTTGTGTATGGTTTCTGTAACGGTAATGCTTTAGAAGCGGTGCGGGAGTATGCGTTATCTTTTAATAGACTACGAGAGACTGGGTCATTCTTAATACGTAATGAAGGGATAATAAATTATCCACAACGATGGATTGGACGTGGAGGAGTAGTACCTTGGCCACCCAGATCACCTGATATGACACCCATGGATGGATTTTTTCGTATGGGGAACCTTGAAGCAGAAAGTTTATTCGGTGTCAATCAACTCAAGAGAGCAATTAAGAGACCGAATCATAAATGCAGTGCACCAAATATCATCAGAACAATGTTTAGCTGCAATTTATCAAATGAGTGCTAGATGTAATGATTGCATTGGTGCAAGAGGACAACATTTTGAGTAATAATTACATTAAAAAGAACATAACATAAATATAAATGTAAATAAATAAGTATAAAAATGAAAACTTGTTTTGTTTCTTTTTTTGCGATTTTCTCTAAAACTAAGCAAAAACGAGCAAATCTCTAAAGGACTTTCTGTCTTAGTTTTTTGGTCCCCTATAAGTTCCTGAAGTTTTGCCATTTAAATTCGGGACACCCTGTATATATATATATATATATATATATATATATATATATATATATATATATATATATATATATATATATATATATATTTTTTTGATATATATATATATATATATATATATATATATATATATATATATATATATATATATATATATATATATATATATATATATATATAGAAAAATAAATCCCTGTACCACTACAACCCATGAAGGGCCTCGGATTTCAGTAAGGTAAGGATGTTCCGTTATTGGGCCAATGGAGAGAAAGGAGGATAGTTAGCCAGAATTTACCCTATACTGCAAAAATCTGAGAGAGATTAAATAAAACTGAATAAGAGTCAACATAATGTCGGTCAGTCTCAAGATGGGAACTCTTAAGTATATATATATATATATATATATATATATATATATATATATATATATATATATATATATATATATATTCATCCAGCCAACAAATACACCCCCTCCATTGTTAATTAAATACTCACAATTTATTCTATTGTGGTTGACCAAATATAGTGATAAAAAACCAAAAAAAAAAAATATATATATATATATATTTTTAAATTCATTTACTTTTAAACTTATTCTTCGACATTTGGAATAATATACGACATATGGACACCCTTGCCAAATCCATTCTCACGGCTAAATATAAACGGTTCGATTTGTCTACAATAAATCTGCACTGTTCTATTGAAGCAGCTGATCCTCTGCAAATAGGAAAATTATTGCGGTCGTGGCAGGCAGATCCCCTCTCCACTGTGTCTGTTAGCGTTAATGTAAACTCCAATCATATTTCACTGGGCACATTAACAACACAAAGACTAGGCCACCTCAGGCGGCAGTTAAGAAGCTGTGTCAACAATCCTCTGGGAAATAATAGCTGTAACAGGGATGAGAGGGAAGGATGACAGATGCACCTACATATGTAGCCAGGTGCACAATGGTACAATGGAATATTGTGACAACTACAGTCACCTAAACTCCACGCTCATAAGCTAATCTTATTATTTCTGAAATAACAATGAACTACTGATGTTGGTGTGGATCTTCGATGAAGGAGGTATGTCAACGGTCTTCCATCAAGTGAGCAGCATGTTCTACGTGAATTTAAAACCACATACACGTTAATTAGCTATACCCAATTAAATTTTAAAAAAATCTATCTATCCTGGCATTGATGTCTTCCTAGAGAATTTAAGATACTGTAATATATTATAAACAATATGTTAATATTTTTTGACCATTATATATCCTAATATAATATAATATTAATTAGTAAAATAGTGTTTTTGTTCATAAATAAAATAATACCAAATATTTCTTATTTTATATATTAACTAGCATCCCCGCACGGCTACGCTCGCTTTCATAAGTAAAGAATTTAGATAATTTTAACTAATAAAAACATAATTTGAAATATAATTTTTTATTTTAGTGTATGAGTTGGTAAGACAGATGGAAACAGACTGACTATTAAGAAACTGGTGAAGATAACGGATTGCATTATTAGTGCTTACAACTAAAGGCCCATGGATCATATTTTTACAAACCATATCAAAAACCAAAGGGTCGACATTTTGATTTAGCAGAAATAATGTTATTGATTTTATCTGGTTGGAATTTAATTTCTAACCATAAAAGGACAGTATCGCATAGCTCGTTTCTGCCTCTCAACATTGTGCATTTAAATTTGAATTATTGTAATTTTTATTATTGCTAAACCTTCCTAGGACTATGAAAATGACATAATTAAAATTTGGGACCGATAGGTTCAGTAGTTTTACCATTGTAAATAGAATGGTACTATCCACATGTCGCTCGATTTTCGAATTCCACGATGCTCCACATATGGCACCACATATTTAAATCTTTGTAAATAATTTAATTAAGTATGAGTAAATTTTATTATTAATCTTAAGTTATAACACGGTACTTTTGTAACCTCTAAGAATGTCGCTTGCCATCTATCGGTCAATTTTCAAACTCCACGGTTATCCACTAATTTTCAGGTACCAATTTGAAGTCATGATTGAAGTAAAATCAAGTGGTCACAAGGTTCATTTACAATCGGTTGAAGACTGATATGAAATATTTAAATTATATTTGTCATTATCCACCATGTATAAAATTCTTATTCACGGTGCAACTTTGATAGAAAAAGCAATTTTGCCAAAAGGGTTCCTCTCCAAAGTAGCCGATGAGGCAGACAACAAACATTTCAAGCTATACAGGTAGAATTTTACTCGAAAATTTTCATGGAGAAATGTTTAAGTATATTGAATAAACATTTTTTTAATAACAACATTAATTGAAAATCAGTAGATTTTATTATTGCTAAACCTTTCTGGAACTATAAAGATGGTGTGGTTAAAATTTGGTACAGATTGATTTAGTACTTTTCGCGGATAGTAAACGAAAAATAGCTTGTGCTTTTATATAATAGTAAAGATTAGATCAATAATAATAAAAAAATATAAAAAAAAAAGTTGAAATGGGTCATTCCAAAATTTCGGGCACTTTATATCACCGAAAAATAATAGGGCAAAATCCCAATTGAATGCAGCCGCATATTATTTTTCAATGATCTATTTCTTTGGAAGGATCGCTTGTGAAAATATAAGATGATGTCAGGGAATTAAACATTGAAAATAATATTAAAACTTAAAAAACAGTTGTATTTATTAAACTTATTCCTTGGACAATATAAGAAATGTATCAGCAGATATTTTAAACTAATTTAAATGTCCCTAAACTTAATCAGCAAGTCCTGAAGACCTGCAAATTAATGCAAATGTCTAAAGTGAATATGATTATCTGAAGTATTTTCTATATTTTATAATATTAATTTCATTTTATTTAAGTTATTATTTAAATACTTTTATTATTTTTTTTAAATTAATTTAATTTTAACAGGATTTTTTTGTTAAAATAAAAGCTTATAAATCAAGGTTTGTTCATTCTTTTATTTTATTTTTTTTACAATTTTTTTTAAATCATAGGGTGGAGAATCGCTGGCAAGAAATTACTAGAACTTAAAAAAAAAAAATTCTTATTGTACATATTGTGCGAATGGAAGAAGGATGTATTGAAGACAGCGCACATAGGAGTATTTAGCTAATCTAGGTGGCCAAAAGTCGATTTTACAAAATTCACAGAAGGTTAAAAAAACCGAGCTGTTTATAAAGTTAGATAGGCAGAGGACATTATGTTACCTTTGTCTCTTCCTTCCCTGCAATACCTAAATCGTACGATTAGTCTAAACTGCACCATTCCCTCAGGCCAACGGATCTCTGATTGTTTTATAAGTGTAATGGGTTTTCATGGGTTTTCTTATATTTAATGATATTCTTCATAAATAGAGATATTGATCTGGAAACTGCAGGTGAGGACATACACTTTTGAAGTAGTTATTATTTTATCAATTAATGTATCAGTACCATTTCGGCTATTTAAAAAATATTCTTTTTTTCATTTATTTTTTACCAAATTTTGGCATATTTTAGTGTTTTTGTTGTACTTTAGGGTGCGTCCCGGCTGTTATTTTTAATTTATTTGAAAGGTTTGACTTTTTGTAAAACAATAATGACCAAATCAGCCGCACCTAGCAGCACCATTTCGATTTAAGTGGCACCAAAGACAATAAGAAAATTAAATAAAATATTAAAATCCATTTAATGGTATCTTCAACTCTTTTTTTATGTGTTCATTGGTTGAGGAGTAAGAGAAATAACCCCAAAATCACTGAACAATAAAATGCAGGAGTAAAACCTCCTAAATTTTAAGTAAAATTGGAATATTTGAAGAAATGTTTTGACTAGTGAGAACTATTCTAGTGAAATTAATGAAGTTTAAGAACATGAAGTACAAATTTTCCTATTTAAAATCTAAATTCAAACAGAGGTGAAAGGAGAATGGTAAAATGAAAAAAAAAAAATCCTTGAAAAAAAGACGATTGGCTGCTGAAAACATTTGAAATACTTATTTTAATTAATTCAGTTCATTAAAAAGCACGTTATTCACACTGGAAGACAATTGCTATATTGTCACTTACCATAATTGACTTAAATGTGTGTAATGTCGTCAACGACGAGGTCTTACATTTGTGGCGTAACTTTTAGAGAATTCAATGATTTCATATAAAAATAAAAATTATGTTAATGACGATGCTCTTTCGTCTCATTTATCTAAATTTCACGCCAAGATTTGTCAGTTTGGATGAATATTGCTTCTCTTATATTAGCTCAAACTCATACACAAAACAGAATTGATTGTAGATATACCTAAAGCTAAATTTGGCAACAATAACGATGGTAATGTCTGTAGAAGATTTTTTAGATGCAGATATCACTGGTGTTGATTCCAATTTGTTATACCAATTTGAAGTCATGATTGAAGTAAAATCAAGTGGTCACAAGGTTCATTTACAATCGGTTGAAGACTGATATGAAATATTTAAATTATATTTGTCATTATCCACCATGTATAAAATTCTTATTCACGGTGCAACTTTGATAGAAAAAGCAATTTTGCCAAAAGGGTTCCTCTCCAAAGTAGCCGATGAGGCAGACAACAAACATTTCAAGCTATACAGGTAGAATTTTACTCGAAAATTTTCATGGAGAAATGTTTAAGTATATTGAATAAACATTAACATTTTTTTTCTTTTCTTATTTTTTCTAAATAAAAATCCTGAAAATCACTTTTTCTAAGCTTGATATGACTAGAAAATATATGTTTGACAATAAAGTGGGATTAAATAGTATTGGCCGCCTAGATTCGTAATATACCCCTATGTGCAGCATAAGGCTAACTTGGTGGCTTAAACGTCGTCCTTTGCTGGCCAGTGACGAAAATAATAGTTGTGTGAATGGATCCATTAAGCCATCCATATTTCTTATTGCCTACATTGAGGTAGATTGTAATACTTTCTTTAAATAAATGTTTATAAACTATAACACACTTAATGTTAAATAAATAGAACTTCAAAAAGAAGACCAAAACACATTTAATTTTTCAAGAAATGAAAAAAATCATCATATTATTGATTCAACTATCACATCCCAGATTTTTAGAAAACGTCTATTTATTTTTTGATAGAAACTGAATCCAATATAATTTTTAAGACAACCACTCTTTCTGTGTTTATTATATAGAGATAATGATGTCAAATGGAGATTTTATTTATACAACTCTCTCTTAGATACTTCTTTTCTATGTCAATAATAGGAGGCTCTTTTCATTTCTTTTAAATACTTCGAAAATGACTATAAATACAAATATTAAAGAATTAAGTAGATAAAATTAATTAGGATGAAAACAAAGTTTACCTATAAAGTTTCTTAAAGTGTTCATGAAGCAGAATCCAATCATTCATTTCGTCTTAACGGTTCATTCATTCTTTTTATAATGTGCTCACAATGTTTTGAAACTAACAAGGATTCGTGTTAATTTTCTGACATTAATTATAACTAATTATAAATGATTAACACATACATATTCTGATGACGTATAGCCCTGTCATAGTTATCTCATTTTTTTTCTTCAAAATTTAATAACTCAATTATGGAAGTAATACCAAATTTTCATGCGATATTTACTTTTACAAGTATAAATTCATTTTTTATTAATGAAACATTAGGATATAGACTAATTAATTAAATGAAATAGGTTTAAAACACGTTTCCATGAGTTTAAATATTAATGTAACAACAAAATATTACTTAATTAAGCTGACGTTGGTACATTTCTAATTAACCTACTAATTAGAAGATTGTACATAACACTAATTTATTCAGAGTATTGTATTTCATCCCTTGGGTGATGAGTTTGGGACACTGCCCATCTGCATGCCGCCTTTATATGTAAGTTTTTCTACTGGGATATGTGTAGTTCTTCGCTAACTAATCTCATTTGGGAATTAAAAATATATTTTTAGCTATAAAAGAAAAAGTAAATTTGTTAAATTTATTTTTATTTTGAAAGATGTAGTGATAGTAGATCATTACTGACAATTAGGACATATGATGATGCCGTAAACACCATTAATTTAAAACTATTTACTATTTCATAATAATAAATAGTTTTATATTAATGGTAATTAATACATTTCGTATTGTAATATACCAGTATTCATAATATTTATGTTTTTATTTCTTTTTAATTGCTGACCGAGAATATATTACAACCTATAATATTGCAATAAGTATTATTGATGTTAATGATTCCATTCATGTAATATGTACACAAAAAGTAGAAAATAAATAATACAATATTATAATAAAACAAACCATTGCAAGAAATATTAATAAACAAATTTATGAAGTTAGATTAAGAAAACAATTAAGATAGGTACAATTTATGTATTTGACAGGTTTGGATTCATTTTATTTGGTACAGAATAATAAAGTTGATTGCACTTATTATTTCATTTTATAACATTAAAAAGCGAAAGACTTTTTATATTTGTCTAGATATAGTAATTAATCTATTCATAGCAATAAATTTATTTATAAAAAAAAATAAATCTTACTTCAATGATGTGTCGAACCCATTTCTATTCATTTATATCGCCTGATATCCCATTTTAAGTAACCATTTATTTGAGTGCCTTTGACATTCATCGACGTTTTAATCATGAATCCATACAGAGCCGAAGTTAAATTTAAATAAACAAAATGTGTTTAATAATAAAGAAAATATCATTGAGCTTATATTAATAGTACATAAGAAAGTAAAAGTACACAGATTAGTTCCATTAAAAAAAATATTAATGCAAATTAAAGTATAGATTGGTAGTTATTACTTTTACTGATTACTATTTAATTAAAGAGGGAAATATTCCTGAAGTTCTTCACAGTATTTTTAGTATTTTTTTCTAAAGATTGCCACGAGGGGATCGTTTCATCAATTCTAATATTTTAACAATAATGAAGTATTGTTGGTACAATGAATTCTTTCATAAAATTGCTTGGCTTTGAGGTGTTAAAGGTAGGCACTATCTTTGTTTAATTTTAATAATAATTCATTGAAACAATTTTCGCTTGATATTAACTGAATGTTAAGATTCTTATCAGTTGAAATTCATTTCTTGCTCTCTATCATGTTACCTCCAGTATTGCCAATAACTAACAGAAGGTGATTGTTTTCCTATGTCGAACGTTTCCATCATGCTTGTTTGTTTGCAGCTTAGGCATTTGTAAAAAAATCTATATGTTTCACTCTTTGAGGTCAAGATCCTTTTATAGTAACATAAATTAAATTTAGTATTTAAATAAACAAACTATTCCACTGTTCCCTGTTGAACAGATCCGCTTTCCAGGGCTCCAACTGTACAAACGTTTGACTTGGAATCCATATACAAGACTAAAACGTCAGGAAACTGCTGGTCGTTTTCGACTTCTTCAACATTTACTAGACAAACGTTCAAAACTTCCTATTTCCTACAAAAGACCCATTAAATGACAGTTATCTGGACATATGGAATTGAGCTTTGGGGCTCCACCAAACCGTCTAACTCATCTCGTATTTAATCCTTACAATCCAAAATCCTTCAAAAAATCCTTAATGCTCCTTACTTTTTTACAAATAAACTTATCCATAAAGATCTTAATGTCCCATATGTAGCTGGTTTAGCCCAAACCAGATACCTATTCTTCCATAGTAAGCTCCATAACCACTCCAAACCACTAGTCTACTAACTTGCTTCCTATTCCATTCCTGATAATCGTCCGAGCCGTCTGAAAAGAAGATGGCCTGAGACCTTTTAGTGTAGAAGTTATTGAAGTCCTACTAGTGAATAGTTCTTCAAATGTTATTTACATGCCATTCATTGTATTTACTTTTAACACATTTACTTGTTGTATGGATTTTATACAGTTGTAAATTTCAATAAATTTATAAAAATAAAAAAAAAAAAAAGATGGCCGTCTGAAAAGAAGATGGCCTCGGGACCTTCTCAAATAGAACTGCTACTAAAGTGGTACTAATGGGTAGTTGCTTCACATGCGATTGTCATATTATTATTGTTTATTAGTGTCACATTTACTGGATGTATGTTTTTAGGTACAGTTGTAAATTTCAATAAATAGACATTAAAAAAATAACAGAAAAATAATCATTATTTCACTTAAGTATTAATTATGTTTTCTTTTCCACTATGTTATTATTGGCTTATTAGGCATCTCTAGACAAGTATCAACCAACCTTCTTCCAACTTTTCTTTTCAAAAAAGATTTAATTTCAGCCTTCTATGGTTACCATTCTCATGACTATGTTTAGTAAAACTTTGTTCGTATACCCGTAAAATTCATCATAAAATCTTTAATATTAAGCTGCTATGTGATCTTGTATGCAATATTATTTGTATGTCAGTCTGTACTTAATGTTTTGTTACTCAAGCATCAGCATAATCGTGTTATTTAGGCAGATATTTTTAGCTTTTTGTTAATTTACGGCATATTCTTAAATTTTTAATCTGCTGCAGTTAAAACAATATAGATGAAACACAATATAAATAATTCTGAAAGGAGAGCATATGATAATTTAATAAGAAGTATATGGATCACGGTTCATGCATATGGTTTGTATTTTATAAATTTGTGAGAGTTTTACTGAATCCTAAAGTTCTGCTCTGAACATATAAGTCGGTTTTAGTAATGCATTTTTAAATTGAAAGATTTGCTACAAAAATGATATAACTCCAGTAAGAGATTGGAGATTATGTAAAATAGTGTGATAAATAAAAAATAATCTACTATATATTTGTCAAATACCACTCACTCATTTAACACGAAATCTCAGAAACCATCGAACGGATTGGAATGAAATTCGAAATATAGCTTCCTCTAGGGCAGTAGGTGCTCGCTAAGAAAGGAATTAAAAAAAAATCGGCCTGGGTCGCGGCTAATTTGCAAAAAATGCGATTACAATTTTTATTGGGTGAATAATAACAGATTAATTGTCATATGGTATTTGGAAATAAGCTAAGTTAAAAAATAGGTTAGATGTTTAAGCCGCACACTTTGACCACAAATTAGATTCCTTATAGTTTTAAACAAACAAAAATACGATCGATGTCGAAACCTTATTATATGGTACCTTCTGTGAACTGTTGGTGGTTGGAGAGGTGGACCCTTACAAGTTTGAGTTGTTTCGTAACGAAAAGCGATTAATAGACTTATGTTAAAGAGGAGGTTAAATGACTTATGTTCTCTGGTGATGTCATGTAAGGCCAGTTCGATGTAGGGACAAAAAGTGATAAGAATCAGTGAGTTCTATCAAGTGAATGATTCTCTTCAGTATCGTCTCATGTACTGCCATGGAGAAGATGGGTACAGTATTAACATCCCTCAGCGTGACCCAAACACCAATACACCTCTTAAGAAAACTGTGTCTGCAGCTGATTTTTACGCCTAAATGTTAGTGCAGCGAGGAGGGAAGAACCTTATTTACTTTAATTTCGTAATCTCCTCAACCAATTTATGCTTGATATGTACGCAAAAATTGAGAAGTTGAGACTATATTCACTTAAATTATGCCAAAAGAGAAGCTGATGGTCTGGTATCAAAACTGGGTAAAATGGTAGTGCTGCTTCGAAGCTTCACTGGAGAACCATCAAAATAATATAAAATTAACTTTTGCAAATTGTCAAATTTACTTATTGGAATTATTCTAAGAATGGAATTCTTTAGGTTTATTTAAGTAATAATAATTATCAACGGTAAGCTTAACTTTTACTAATTTAAGTTGTCCTGCATCCTAATGATATTAAACCGTAGCGGAGCAGGGTACTTTGAGCTAGTTATAAATATATACACGTATATTAATTTTGTTACTTTGACTTAGCTCCAATTATTAGTTATCGTGTTAATTATAAGATGTAAAAGCCTCTCATGTTTGTTTGTAGTCAGTTTAATCAATTTTCAAATTAGTTTTATATATTTTTTTACGAAAAATTTATAAATGGAGCTTCCTCATTTTGCAGCAAACCCTTCAATTAATTTTTCGTTTTGAATGTTAAGTGGTGAATTTTTGTCGAATAAATGTTTTAATTGTAGCTATTTTTATGCTGTTGTTTAAATTTCCTTATTTAACTGTTGTCACTGTTTTGTGCCTGTTAATAAGGTAAGAACAAAGAAAAACGTGATCGATAAACAAAATGACGCATAGAATTTTTTCGACATGGATATTTCTTTTGGCTGAGATTCTATAGTTATCGTGTGAAACTTTTCACTCACAACATGTGACACTTTTTTTCAAACTCAAAATATAATATTTTGACACGCTCTAACTCTGCTCGGACTGAAAGAGTATAAAAAGGATACAAAATTCTATGCGATTTTTTCGCCTAAAGATCTGGATCATCAAACAATTGTCATGTAGCACTTACCAAATAAGATATGTGTCAATGTATATTTTTTTAAATTGAAATAAGATACAAATAAAACCTTTAACAAAATAAATAAATTATGTATAAAGAATGTATAACAAAAAAACAAATTTGAATCTTCTTACCCATTCAAAATATAAAATTAGTTGAAAATTATTCTTTGGCGTGTGGTAAGTTAGATAAAGTATACTAAGTACAATACAAACATGTACAATATAATTATACTTACATGCCATTTATTACTATTATAGGACAGTTCAAGATATTGATAATAATTTTAGAGGTCTCGGGAGTTGTCACTATCTGTGACAGCCCTCCTGGCGCGGGGCATCCCCCGAAAGCTCCCCCACGCGTGGGATAATTGCATTTTTCTGTTCTCTTGGAATAAACGAATGATCCTTGTTATTGGAATGGAAAAAAAAAAAAAAAAAAAAAAAAAAAATTAAAAACAATGAAAAAATTCGGAGATTTAAAAAAAAAAAAAGTAACACTTTTCGCATATATATCGTCTGTATGAAATGAAAATGATGTAGCCTACTCCACTTTAGAATTGAGTAATCATCGGATTTTTTGACAGTTTCGATCCCATCACCTTAAAAGGTTTTTTCTCCGTCGCGCTTGTATTTCTTTAATAATTGACATATTAATTATGTAATAATCTCCATTTTTTGTTGTTAATTAATTTTTGAATTTTGATATATTGATTCAGGAGTCGTCAAATTTATTTCTTCCGATTAAAGAAAGTTTTAAAAAGTTTTTTTTATATGTCATTAATTTATTTTATTTTATTTATCTTTTATTTTTTATTTTTTTTGGCCGTGAATGTTGAAGCTAGAAAAGTAGGGAATTAAATGATTTATTCATTTGACATAAATTTTATTTAATGAATTTGACTAAGCAATTCCATCATTGGTTCTAAAGTCAGAACACCACCATTCGTATTTAATTTAAAATATGGTTAGAAAGTTGTTAGCTTGATACTGAAAATCCTAGTTGAAATATAACTATGCAATGGCGTCATTCACTCTACTTTTTCTCGACGTCTATCCTGAAGGTCTAAAAATTACGGTTTATACGAATTACATTTATTCATTAAACGACGTTTTTAGCTCAAGTGCTCTCTTGCTACTAGCCACGATTCATGAGAGTTCTAGGATAAAGGTTGGTAGTTTATGTTTACACAAGTCTTACCGAAATTATGACTGAGATTTTTATTCCAAATGATTGTTTCGAAAATACATAATTTAAATACTATTTTTCTGTTTTATTGATTTGTTAGGGATAATTATCTCAGTTATTTTATTTCGACAAAACATCGATGATTCCGACCTCTAGAAGAAAAATGGAATCTTTTTTTTTTTTTTACTTGTGTTAAATAAAAATTATCCATAAATAACTAACTGACAAACTGACTAACTCCTCCCGCACTATGGTCCATAAAGGAACTTAGCTTATCCGGCAATGATATTCCACCATAGACCCACCAGCGTCCTAATACAATTCTCGATCTCACAAAATACTCACAAAAAAATACTGCACCATCCAAATTCAAAGACCTCTTTTCCCGCCTTCTTAATGACACACCGGAATCCTTTATAATTTACAATGATGGTTCAAAATCTGACCAATCAGCATCTTCCTCTTTCGTTACTAAAGATTCTACCAACAAAATAAAACTGCATAAATTATCCACTATTTACACTGCCGAACTAAACGCAATAGCTGCAGCACTCCATTTTTGCATGACCCTCGCTTACAATAGCATAATTATTGCCACTGATTCGCTGAGTTCACTAAAAGGCCTGGATACTGTAATAATATACTGTTTTATACCAATCATCCTGCATCAGTTCTCTTTGCCATATATCCATCATAAGGTTGTACAGGAACATTCCTACTTCATCTCCTCCATATTTAAGATGTTATCCCTGGACTCTGTCCGTGCCTGATGCTTTATTATTTCCTAGGTGCTCCATTGCCTCTTGGACTCCCTCAAAATCGGGTGGTTCCAGATCTCCTTTTGAAATTCGAGGGTTCAAACAGTGCTTCCCTATTTTCATTCAGGATTCTGCTGAAATAATCCTTCCATCGTTCCAAAACTTGGTTTTCATCATTCAGCAGTGTTCCTTACGCATCCCTACATGCTTGCGTTGGTGACTTATAAGGTTTCCTACTGGAGTTAACCAGCCGAAAAGGTCTAATATACCCTTGTTTTTAGCTTTAATGGTACTTCTTGCGTTTAAAAAACTTTCCTAAATGACAAGTAGCACTTAGTTCCATTCTCAATGCTCGCTTTATTTTATCTTTGGTTAAAATTTTAACGAAATATTTTTCGACGTTTTTAAAATTGAACCCCCTTCTATTAGATCTCCACTGGTCAAGCCCTTCTTAGATAGAAGTATGTAGTTTATGTTACTGTTGTCAATTTTGAGCTCCACCTTCCTAGATCCATCCAGAAAAGGCCATTATAAGAAAATTTTCATTTCTTTCTGTGATGGCAACATTGGTCAAAATAAATAAATTGGTCATAATGTTATAAATAAATCCTTCCATCTTTGCTTTGGTTGCTCTCATAATCCTCTCGAGGACCATATCAAACCATCAGCTACCATTTACTAACACTAGAAAATTTTACCCTAACTTCATTTGAATTTTCTATTGTAAGCAATGTAAGCATGTATAATATACTACCTAAATCCGGATTTGTATTTTCTAAGCTGTAAACATATTAGCGATATACCATATATACTATACACTAGAAATATTATATATATATGCATTTTAAAAATTCATATATAAGCAATGTAAGCATATAAACATATTTGTATTATCTAAATCTATATATATATATATATATATATATATATATATATATATATATATATCTGTATTTCTAAATTTATTTGTATATAATTAAATCATGTATTTATTCATGTATAGTGTCATAGGAAATAGAAATATTGTGCATTTTTATAGTATCAATTCCTCAGTTGTTTTTTTTTCCCCGTCTGGCAGTTATTTATTAATTTTATTCCATTAATTAAAATGTATTTCATAAAGTATTTTTAAAAACCCTGAGCTCATTATCCCCCTTAATAAGAATTATTTCATAATCTTAGTCAACTACAGCCAATAAAATTTTAACAATGCCGCCGGACGGTTAATTATAGGCAGAATATTAAATAGGCTTAAAAAATCTTCGAATCTATACATAATTAAAAAGTTTAGGCAAATTTGTCAGAGGTTTTAAGAAAGTCATGTTGCAAAAGAGAAAAAAAATTTTTTTTCTTTTTGTACAGGTTGATAAGCCGTTCGCATATTCAAAAGCACATTGTATAACATTCGTTATTTCCCGATTTATCAGGGAAACATTACCATTCGGCATTATATTAAAATGAAAATATTAAGAAAAAATCCTCAAATATTTTATTCATGCGGACATCGTTTCCCATGGGTAAAAAAAAAAATCATTCGTTTTTTTCCTGTTTTGTTTTATAATTTGCATCCGCAACGTGTACAAGACATTGCAGATGCGTAAGCAGTACATTATCTGATGATATAAAGGATAATTCTACCATCTAAGTAATTTTTTTTTACTTACTTTTTTTTTTACATGAAACAGGCAATTTATTAAAGCAACGGTGCAGCGAGTGTAATTTCATGCAATTAAGATCTGGAAACATGTTACGGTTGTCTAGAAAGTAGGCGGCAGTAAGCCCAAGTTATGCTGAGAGCTACAGATGTCCTCCTTATTCTTATGAATCATATCATTAATAAAAACAATATCTTCTTACTTCTTTTCTATATTTATATAATTGTATATATTCCTATATACATTTTATTTATTTATTTATGTTTTTGTTAGGCTTCCTCGCATTACAATAAACAGGAAACAAAAGAAACTTCTTGTGTGTTGTTTTATTTATTCACCACACAAGAGGAGGAGAATTAAAAGATCATGAATACATGTGCCATGTCTGTTCATAGGCATACTATAAGAATATTCAATTTCAATTAATTCCTATTAATATAAGTATAAAGTTTTCATGCTAATTCGTAATTGGTATTAAAAACAATCATCAATTAATACAACAGAAGATTTTATTTTTCAAAGTAATGAAAACAATTATTAACAAACAAAAAAAATTATTGGGTTGGTGCAAAAATAATAAAGGTTTTTATATCTTACAGAAAAAGTTCTAAAATTTTGTGGTTTTTATAACGTTGAGTGGTCAACGCTGACTTCTTTCGCAATGCTCCGAGTAGTTATTGAGAGTTTTCTTTTACCAAAGCCCTCAGATGGTTTTGATAAAAAACGGAAGGTCTACTGCGACCATCCTAGTCTTCAAGAAGAAAAATTTTTGGAATCATCGTGCTTTCAAGTTTCAAGACCAAGTTTCAACTCGTTTAAATAAGTTTGACGATAATCTGCTTTTGAGAAGGAAAATTTCAGGAGTCCTTACTCATAGAAAATGTAACATAAGTTAAACTAAACTTTAACCATAACATCTTTACTAACCATTGTCATAATCCATTAACTATTAACTGGAGGATTATCTTTGTTTGATTGATAAGCACTTGCTTACACAAAATGAATAATCAAAACCTGTGTCATTTTCCCACAAACCCAATAAATGAAAACTATAAAAATATAAAGGCAAAAATACTTACATATTATTCCTTCATCTAATATTTCTCTGATATTTAATTATTGTTTCTCTCAATATATATACAGGGTGAGTGCCTTTTAGTGTAAAAAAAATGGGTTAAACTAGATCAAAAATGAAGAAAAATTCCGCAGAACCCCCTTTCTATTCCAATCCGTTGCGATTTAAAGATTTCATTGAGAAAAACACGTTTTTTGTCATAAAAGCTGTAATATCTCCACTTTGCTGAAACATTTTAAAATTTCTACACATTTTCGAATTGAGCATTAAATTTGCTATAAGCGCAAAGTATATGTAACTGAACTTTACAAACTTGGGATCTAAAGAACAGTTTGATCTTCACCATATTTAGGGAAGTTACAACTTCTTATAATATTTCATCGCTCACCTGGTTTCGAAAAAAACTATCCACAAAAATGAAAAGCTCACAAAATATTTAACCAGTTTTCCTTATGGAATGATAAACGATTCCGTATCGTTTTCATCGAGAAATTTACTTTTAAAACCGGACATTGTAAATTCCTAAATAAGGTGAAGAGCTGTCCTTTAGGTCCTAAGTTTGTAAAATTCGATGTTACATGTACTCTAGTCTTATAGGAAATTGAATGCGAATCTCGATGATGTCAAAATTTGAAAAATCTTTTAACGAAATGGAGATATTACAGCTTTTATGGAAAAAACTTGGTTTCCTCTAAAAAGTCTTTGAATCGCAGCGGATTGGAATAGAAAAGTAAGGTCTGCGCCATATTTCTTAATGTTTGATCTAGTTTCACCCAATTTTTTTTTGTTTTACACTAAATGGGACTCGCCCTGTTTATATCAGGATTGAGAGATTATACATTTTAGTACAAACACATCATTAATACATAAAATTAAAAGTTTATTTATTATCGATGCTGATACTGTATTGAAGTTTAATTTTTTTGAAAATAATTTTAATTAAAAAAATATTTCATATAATGTTTAAAAATTAGAACCTGTAATAATTGACCAAACTAGTAATTAAAAATTTTAAATAGCTTCTTTATTATTGTAAACATAATCTTTATAGAGAATAAGAAGGATATTTTTTACGAATTCTTATCTAGAAAGACCAACATTTTCTCATCTGTTTTTACGCCTTTTTAGGACTTGTATCAATGTAGTTTCCAAAAATATGTTTGTTCTGTCTTCATCTGTTCTGCCAGCCTCCCTCACGCATTCGCTATTCCTCCCGTGACGCTTTCAACGTATTTGGTTCAAAATGTAATTACTAAATTAATCCAGCAATAATTAATGAGTGCTACACACAACAAACTTAAGCATTCGGAAATTATTAGCTATTTCATTTAATCGTACTTTATGGAGACCCATTATAATATTCAAGTTGTGGTTGCCCAAGAAAAGTCTATAACTTTTATTTATTAATAAAAAGTCCATAGTAAATTGAAAACAGCTTTTTCAGTACGTTTGTTTTCATAACATTTGATGGTGAACATGAAAACTTTTTCGGGAGGTGGGATTAATGATTAAAGACACTCGCCCGCGGTTGGGAAAGTAGGTTAAATATCAATATTGTTTTTTCCAGGTAAAAACAGAAAGGAGCTAACTAACTATAAACGGGTTTCACTGATTGGAATAAAACCGATACAAAAAAGAAACAACTCGGGAACAAACCCATTTCGGATAACGATAGGGCCAAGGATAAAACTTCCGGCGAATCGAAATGACTCCCTCCCGCTTATCGTTGTGACATTTTATTCGAGATAAAAGTGTGTCAGTGAGATTTGTCCGAACCCATTTGATAGGTTGGCTTGGAAACCTGTTTATCAAACTGTTTGACAGCTTTCAACATAAAACTGTGCCTTGATCAATGCGCATATTAAACAGGGCGAGCATTGCCGCCTCCCCATGCCCCCCCCCCCTCCCAGGTGGAATAATAAACAATAATTAAAAATCTGCTTCCACATTACCTCGCCTCCTACACATTATATTTAAATGGATAAGGAGGAAAATTTGCATACATATTTATTTTATTTAATAGTAAGCCATATTTAATAAAACTTCATTTCAACTTGCTTGCAACCAAACACCGATGGAATTAACTACCCACCCTGGACTTTAAAACGACCTGCATTAGATGTAACACAATTTAAAAATATTGGGTTGTTTCACATGAAATGTCCGATTTTATAATATTTGAAATACATAGAGGATTTTGCGAGTCTCTGTTGTTTACTTCCAAAGTTCACATATCATAATCAAGCAGTTACTAATCCTCTACTTTTCTTTTATAAACATTAGCTTCCCAATCAATTACACACTGTTTAGTATACCTTCAAATATGAACATGGAAACACGCGATTTTCGTGTAATTTTTTTTTATGAGTTGCGACGAAAAATGGATTGCTTATGACAATCAGCGTCGGTCAGGGCAGTGGTTAGACATCGAAGAAAGCCCAGGACAAAACCAAATTTGCACCCGATAAAATTGATGGTTACAGTATGGTGGTCCATGGCTGGAATCATACATTATTCCTTTTTGCCAGAGGTGAGACCATTACCTCTACAACCTACTGCAATGAAATTGGCCAAATGCACGAAAAATTATTGAAAAAAACAACCTGGATTGGTAAATCGGAAGGGCCCTATACTCCTACACGACAACGCTAGACCCCACGTTTCAAAACTTACCATACATAAATTGAAAGAGCTGGGGTACGAAGTTCTTCCGCACCCATAATGTTGCCTCAGAACTCTTATTTTGTAAAGTTTCATTTTCTACTAGTCACATTTTTTCTTTTATTCTTTCAATAACTGTTTATATATGTTCTAATCTGTAAATTTTTTATGTATTATGAGTTAGGTAATAATGTTCTAGCATTTTCATAAGAACCCTAGTTATGTAAAATAATGTTCAAATATTGTTAATCATGTTTCAGAACATTTTTCTTCATTTTTCATCCAAAGGTTTTCGGTCAAGCTGTTTATTTTGAGTTCAAATAGTATAAAGATCAACTTCCAACTGTCAATTGTTTTCTTTAAGGATTATAACCCACTCATTTCGTGTTTTCTTCATTTTTCAAGAAGTTCTTTCAAGTCATATTCTCCCGACTTGTCTCCAACAGATTATCACGTTTTCAGGAATTTAGACAACTTCTGCAGAGGAAAATTTTTTGCAAATGATGCTGAAATCAAAAGTGCGTTTTCAGATTTTGTTTCACTTCAATGCTCAGAGTTTTTCAAATCCGGGATAAAAAAGTTGTTGTCACGTTGGGAAAAATGTGTAGAAAAAGAAGGTAAATACTTCGAATAAAATTATATTGTTTTCATATTGTATTTTTACTAAAATCCCTTTACCTTGAAAACGGACATTTCATGTGAAACAACCCAATATATATATATATATATATATATATATATATATATATATATATATATATATATATATATATATATATATATATATATATACATGACAGGTAAAAACAATAGATCATAATCTACTTTTTTTACCAGTTTACATTTTAGAATTAAAAGAATCAATTCACTTAAATTAACAATCAATGATTATTCGAAATAAACAATGTCGAGAGAAAACAGTGGTTTCAAATGTGGCTTTATTTATTCAAAGCAATATAGTTTATAAACATTGTATGCGGCCGAAAAATAAAAATCACTTTCTGTTTTTACAATTTCCCATTGAACTCCAATTTTCCTTGATATATTATACTCTAATTTTAAAACTGCTCTACGTATTCTAGTTAAGTCCCGGGAATCACTGAAATTATTACAGTTTTTATTCATAAAAATTTATTATTAATGATTACAAGACCAAGTTTGTTACAAAATTAATTTTATAAGGGTATTTATTTCAATAGTTTCCTTATCTCCAGCCAACAGTACCAAATCAGCGCAAGCAAGATCCAGAATATTATAAAAAAATAAAATAAAATAAATGTTATGTTATTTAGCCCTAGATTACGAACGCACCTCAAAATATCTTAAACACAAATGTTCTTAAATTTTACGACTTTGAAGTAAAATTTGTTTTTCCATATAATCAAGACGAAATTGGCTAAAACTAATTGTTTGTAAGGTTAAAAACATTCGTACAATTTTTTAAAATACAATACAATATATAAGTACAAATATATATAAAAAGAGAGAGAGATGTGGTATATAAAAGTTTAAAAATATTATAATAAACGGTTTTTTTTAAATTTATTAAAAATTATAAAATTATTTTAAAATAATGATAAAATAATAAAATAATTAAACTAGAGTTCAATTTAATTATTATTGTAAATATATACTTATACCCTTGTCCTAGCGACAAGTGTTATACAACAAAAAGTATCGTCCATTGAATTTCTAACCAAAACGCTGTCGTTAACTTTTCGACGCCAACAAAACTATAGCATGTCAAAATAACCCCACGTTTTTTAGTTTTTTTTTTTTTAAAACGTTATATATTTGAACAAAAACGGTGCTATTTTTTAGGGGATGAACAAAACGTTACATATTTGAAAAAGAAACGTTGAAAAAAATTTGCAACGTGACTTTTTTCATTCGAATAAATATAGCTCCTAAAAGATAGGTCCTAGTGAAAAAAGTTATATAACAAAATATTTTCTTGAATATATTTTATACGAGAAAAATATCGTCAAATTTTCGTTCAGAGCAGCAACAACAAAGCAAGAGCGTGTTAAAAAAGCCCTTACATTTAAAAAAATAGGGGTTTCATAAGTAATTGTTTTCATTCTAACCAATACAGCTGTTATATAACAAATGTTATATAACAAAAAGTATTTTCCATTAAATTTCTTACCCGAAAACAACAGTTGGATTTTCAATCAGAGCAACACTTAGATGATAGAGCTTGTCAAAATGTAACATTTTTGAATTTTAAAAAAAGTTACAGCAAAAATGTATAGACCTCCAGCCACATAGACATAGACATATCTATGTCAAAAATCAAGAAAAATTATTCCAGCAGGATTAACTTATAAACAATAAATTACGGAAAACAACATTAACAGGAAATATATTTATACTGACTATTCCACATTAAATAATATTCTTGGTCCCTCCTTTGTGTCAGACTCCAGCACTATCAAGTATAAACTTCCTTCCTTAACTAGTTACTTTACAGCTGAATGTAATACTCTTTGTGAGGGACTAGTTATTGACACCGTTTACTTACTTTACTGGGATAGTTAATTCAAGAAAAAATAGTAAAAATAATTGAATCAACTTGAAATTTATTGAGACTATTCTTTAATTACCTTACTTTGTGCTGCTTTCAAAAGTTTTGACTAAAAATATCAGTGGAGAGAGTTTTCAATAAATTAAGAATACTTAGTTGAAATCACAGTTATTGACACCCATTTATTCTTCATTATTCTATCATTTTATTAAAATTGGATTTATTTAATGGAAACTTTAAGCATGTTATCTTACAAAACAGACTTATAATGATGAGTATTCCTGATCAGGGCAATATAATCTTAACTCATACCGTGTTTTTTTTTCTATTCATTGCTCATTTAAAGCATAGCATTTACTCATGAAAGGAATAAACATTTCCAGATTTTGCACAATCTTCATTGTTTACTAGTATTGTTTAATTATATGGAATTAAAAGGAAGTAAATAGGCAGATAAATCATACAAGAAATAAAATAGTTCACTTGCTAAAACCAAAACATATTTATTAAACTAAGTATATAATTTTGATGTATCTATTCTACAATATCCAAGAGAAAAAAAAAATCACTAAAATCGTCTGTTTCCACAGTGTAACATATTTAATATGTCAATATCAACAAAATGAAAAAACAACAATGAATTTATAATGAAATAAATGTATTTCAAACCTATAACAAAGTCTTGACGGTGTCAATAGCCAGTCAATAAACACAAGATTCAGTTAATATCACCCATGTCAATAACTACAAATAATAAAATTAAAATTGTAAAAAACTACTTCAGCTATTATAAAAACTATTATATCATAAAATAATATTGATTTGTTGAAGAAATTAATTAATTTTATGAAAAAACAGCAATTCGGTTATTGACACGGGGTGTCAATAATACATTAGTGCAAGATTTGATGACCAGTAATCGACATCCTCATTAAAAAATTTTAAAATTGGTAATTTTATTTTGAAATATGCATTAAAATGTTCAATAATGTCATGATTATAATAAATGACTTAAATTATTTGGACGATTAAAAGAAAATTAACCATAATTCACTGAAGACTTTCTTAAGGAAAGCAGAAGAAAACCTCTTCTAAATCACTGAATTAGTATCCTTCTGTATTAAGGTTACATTACCTTTGTTTGAGTTTATTTTTTAAAAATATTTTATCACAGCTGAATTCTATGATCCCCAAGCAGCATTTTACCGATTTCTTAAATACTAAACAGCACAAAATCTTATTTTTTCAATTAAAGATTAAGGTTTCAATAGCTTTCTGATTTACCCTATATCTATCTATACTATTATATAAAAGGGCATGCCTTATTTCCTTTGCGATCGTTAACCGCAAAAACTACTGAACCAATGTCTGTACCAAATTTTAACATCATACAATTTTATTATTATTTATATTTATTATTCATAAACTATGAATTATGGAAGGTTCAGCAATAATAAAATGTACAGATTCTCAATTAAATGTTTATTAAAAAACTATAAATCTTAATATATATAAATTACGTGTCGCTGTCTTGGGGCAGGCTGACACCTAAACTACTGAACCGATTTTAATCACATTTTCACACTGTGTGCAGTTTGATCCAACAAAAAAGACAGGATACCTTATATCTTAATTTATAGTCGCAATATTATTTGTATATTATCTGTAAGTCACAATTATCTGTTAGCTCTATACGATTCTAACATATGGCGGTATAAGGTTATACTATTATATAAAAGACAAGAAATTTTTTGTTTGTGTTCACTAACCGCCAAAAACTAACTTAATAGGTACTTTATTGTTTTCATTATTAGTTTTTTGTTTTATTTTACGTGAGGTACGCATGATTTTACAAAAGAATCTAAACAATTATTGATGAATTATTTGTCAATTATTTAAGAATTTTTTAATATAAGATTGGAAAACGAGAGCGCTGTGCAGAAAGGACTGGTGAAGTATTGCCAGGGAAACAAAAATACTCCAGAGTTTAGCAGTTAGTTGCAAGAATATTTCAAAATAAAACTAGTTTATTAAAAATTAAAACCTAAACAACTACAACCCGCTTTACCTGGAAATACTTGGTAAGAATGTATTGTTTTTTGGACAACATATGTACAATGAAGTAAGGTTTGGCCAGAAATCCTCTCTTTTAAGGGTATCCACCTTAAAGAGACTAGGTGTAAGCGTACGTAAGAAAAGAAACTACATTTTCTGCTGACTGCAGGACTTAGGAGTATAGTTTATAACTTCACTTAGTGTACATGTCTCCCAATATTGGTCTATTGTGTAAAAAATTTATAATAAATCCGACCATGATGTGATCTTAACCAAGGACAATCTATCATAATGTTTGATACTTGGACATTGATTACCGCCGGAGGGTGACTGGAGAGAGGACAGAGAGGGTTGCTAAGGTAACAAGATACAGTGGAGTCAATGGCGATGAGAGGCGAGACCATTGGGCCAATATCTCCCCGACCAATATTGACACTAGCTGCCTCCTCAAATACTTATTAAAAGATTAGGGACTGATTCATCTATCGCCCCTCTGTCAGCTGTCACCGGTAGCCACTGCAGATATCTTATGCGTACAAGACTGATGAACTGCTATAGGAAAATAAATAATGAAGAGGGCTTTTCCATTTTCCATTGTAAATAAGAGTGTGTTGGTATGATTTAAATGAATTTGATGATACAAAGATTTCTTTGTTTGTTTGAATACATTTATCTTAATAAAGCTGTCAGGATTTCACAAAATTCATTTACGATAAAATGAAAAAAAAAAACTTAAACCCAATTCAGATTAATTTCTGTAAGAGTACACAACTTCGATGAAAAGTAGGTGACAGATGTTAAGACGTGTCACTGGAAATTATTAATGATGATAACAATTATATTAAAAAAGTATAAAGTAACTTGTTCCCCAAATTTTAATATTAGGATTACAGAACTTGCAACGATATTAGGAGTATATAAGCTTGATGTAACATTTCAAATTCAGATATCGGTTTCTCAAGAAAATAGATATCTTAACCGAAGACTATGCCTGCAATGAACATACTCTTTCGTATGCCAACATCACAATATTATGATCGGTGCTAGGTCCACGCACATAAAAAAAACATTATCAGCTGATAAAAAGAATATTAAGTCATTCTAGTTGATAGGAAGGGTATCCTCGACCATCGTACTGATTGGATTTGATTGAAAAATTCTGCATTGGAGATGCCAACTTAGAACGGAAGAATGGAAATTGCGTACTTGGCAAGTAATCGCGTACTTGGGAACATAGTGTAGAGTGTCAAAGGACACTTGTGTTATATGCCATATATTCATGAGATGATAAAAGTCTCCTGTACTAGAAGGAAAACACTCTGTCTCATTTATTTTTATGCCTTAAGAAAGATGACCTATATTCAGGAAATATACATAAACCAATTGGATACTCAAAACTGACACAAGTCACCACCGATACGTCAATGTTCTTACAATAGCCCTCATTTTTGAGCAATGCCTTTTTAACAGTCAAACACTGAATTAGTAATCCTGAGAAACATAACATATGATTTTTTTCGTTTCAAAACATATAATATACAGATAGATATGATGATGACTGGATGGAATGTTACTGATTTTATTAGTGTACTATACGTTGATGACTTAGATGATTTAAGCTTTAAAATATGAACAAAAAACATCTTCCACACATACATAAAGTTGTTAAGAGGACTGAATTATCCCTTCTTCAAGAGAAAAAAAATTATAATTTTACAGAAGTCAAAAATGCGGTTTGTAATTTACAGTTTGTAAATCACCATTTCAAGGAGTGGGATCGGCGTACTGGTTGAATAGTGTATGACAACAGGGGATCACAATATGCTATTTTTGGTATTGATTAATAATTAAATTATGATTAGATTAGTACAAAATGAATGAGGATTCTTGTAAAAAGAAAAAACATACGCAAATGATATCTATGATATTAGATATTATGATATCTATTACATAATGAATTGATGATTGGTACTCTTTCATGTATTGAAGAGGTGGATGGAGGAGCCAATATTAACGTTAGATATTGGGATGAAACCACCTAATTTCAGAGTACCTGTAAGATATGTGAGAACGTCAGTGGATCCAGAAAATAAATCTGATAAAACAGTTTATCAGTCTTTTGCATATAATTTCGAGCTCACCAGACAGTCCCCCATATCCTATACACTCGTAGTCAAAGTTAAGAAAAACAAGATGTGATACCAAAAGTTGTCGTGTAGTAGTGATGAATCGCGGAAATGTAGAAGTTGATTAAGAATAAAAATAGATTACCTGGTGTTTTGGAAAATATGATTATTCCAAGAAAGATGTTGATCAAGAGTTACTCCTTGGTTGTTAATGAAATTTTGGAAATGAATCGGAAGGTTTTTGAGGAAAAACAGTGAGCCTTTGTTTTCTTTCAAATTAATTTTGTAAAATTCAAAGAAATGGAAAGTTTATTTTTTCTTTAGCCTGGTTATTGGTCATAAATTTTTGAAAGATATATTGTGTAGTTAACAAATAGAAAATTTAAGATAAAAAACTCAAATAAAAAAGTCAAAAGATAAAAAACAAATCACAACAATTGAGCTCTTATTTTGAAGCCTATATGAAGTCAGCCTAGGATAATAAGAAGTGGTTGGGTCGGATCGGGAGGGTTGGGAGTGGTGATTGAACCGGAGCAGGGACTGTTTGCGGAGCTCTCGTGTCAGTGTACTCCCAACAGTACATATTACACCCTACGCTCTGATTAATATTCCCCGGCAGCCCTATCTCTCTATCTCTCTCTCCTCTAGGGCTGTCCTTTCCTCCCTACCCCCACCCCCTTCCTCCTCCTGCCCCACGCTTCGGTATTAGGAGTTAGCCACTAAAAGAATATAAATATATACATCAACGGCCATGGATTTCTAGATAAAACAGAAACATCAACAATGAGGTGGCATCATTGGAAACCATCTCACTTAAAACACCCAGCTTACACTAAAATAAATCACCAAACAACATTCTGCAATCGTCACTTGTTATTAAATGGTTCACTTAGTAAAGGTTTTAATACCTTAAACAACATTTTGCAATTTCAAAAATTGTGAAATTAAAAAAATAAATAATTTAAATTTTCCTTAACAATGACAATTTATTTCATTTAACATTTTATAAAACGGATAATTAAAAAAAAATAAAATAAAATACATCAAGAACATGTGGGGAATAACCTAATGTTATGGTAATGAGTGATGGAGAAACGACTCAATGGAAGTACCACTCCAATACAATTTTAATTTTATGGTTTTGAAGCAATATTTTTTCAGGTAACGAAGAAGAAACAAAGGGAATCGAATGCGATCTTATTTAAGAGATAAGTTTAGAGATTTTAAAGAGCTAATTATAATGAATAGATATACCCATTCACTTTTTACCTAAATGAGGCCAATATGGGATATAGAGTAAGACCGTGATAGGGAGGAATTGTTGGCAGGAGGTCGTCCGAATTACTAGGCACTTGGTGATTTAAGTGTAAGAAAAAAAAGAAGGACAATGAACAGAAAGGTAGGTAGGTATTTACTTATGTACAGTTAAAATAGTTTTGCATATCATTAGGGAAGAGGATCAGCGCCCCAGAGAAATTTCAGGACTGAACTGGGCTAATACAGAAGACCAAGAGAGCTGGCCCGAGCAGAAATGCAGTAAGGAGAACAAGGCATACAGGAATGGCCGGGCCGCACTACAGGATAATAAAAAGTCACCAAGATATGTTTAAGCATGGCAATGTCCCATTACAAATAGGATTGTACCCTAAATCTTAAATTAAAGGTTATATTGTCAGCAGCAGTAAAAATAAAACCAACATGTTAAACTAGCTGCTATCATAAACACTGTATGCCTGAAAAGCCTAGCTAGGGGTTGGAGGATGACTACCAGACAAAATAGTACTTCAAGTAATTTTTATCGTTGTAATTTCTAGCTGTCATTTAATGATGTTTCAATATGTGCTATTCGGTGTTTTAAAAGGTCTCATTTACAACTTGTATTAAAATTAGCTATGTGTGGTCATTTGTTTCTTTGTAAATATTTAACTTTTACAGTAGTAATCGTTTTAATTCTTGATCGGAATGCCTTTAGCATAAGGTAATTGGAATGACCTTTTTCTTATTCTATTATAAAGGTTTCCTTTTCCACGATCTATATCACCCGTATCTCAGTGACCCATCCGAGGGTTGAGGGGACACCATCATCTTCTTGAGAGTCAAACAAGAAGATTAGATCCAGGGGCCGGTTAGACGTTTCATTTCCTGTGTTGTGGAAATGTCAACAGGAAGCGGTCCCCGAGCGGGCAAACAGTGGCACTGAGGCGACCGTGATTAAAATGTATCTTGGAGCCCTCCACGTTCTCCTCCCGCCCCCCCCCCTCCCCCTCTCGGGTGGAGTGGACGGACCTTCGCGATCGAACTCAATCTCTTCACGGCTGTCTCCTCCTCTCACAGTGCCACTGACTCGGATTCCCTAACAGTGACCAGAATAATGTCAACAAGAGGCCAAGTGGCAGCTAATGAACTTCCCTTTTAGAAGGGCTCAAATGTTATTATTGATTGAGAAATATTTATACAAGTATATAATCTATTACAATAAAAGAAAACTATGATACAATTGAAGAAGTAAAAATGAATAAATAATTAAAATAAAATAGAGCTCCTTAAAACAGATTCATTTATATTAAGCCCGTGGATTCCTTAACTAGCTTCCCACCAACGTGTAAGGAGTCATGCAAGGTTTCAGGAAACGCTATACTATACCTAAGATAGTTTAATATTATAAAACTATACACATTTATTTTAATTATATAAAATATTGTACATACATACTTATACAGGGTGTCCCAGACATAGCGTAAAAAAAAAAAAAGGGTAATACTGCAAACTAAACGGGGTAGAATGGCGCAAAAACGAGTGTCCTATCTCAATTTTTTGAGGAGCTAGAATTTTTTTTTTTTCGTTTTTATTTTTAAAATCTTACTTTTTTCTGAAAAAATTACAGTTTTCTCTACTTTGTTTTAGCTTAGAAACTAAAACGATGATATTTTCTTAATCAGCATTAAATTTTCTAAAAGATGAAATAGGTCTAGTTAATTTAAATTCAGTTTTAAGGGGCCTTTTAACGAGCAAAACACAAAACATTTATTAAAACTTAAATTTTTAATATTTTTTGAAAATTCCTCACTCCTCACTGGAGAATCCTAGAATCCGTCAAATTTCTCAAAAACTGCAGAATTTAGTTAGCTTTTTTTACGCTATGTCTGGGACACCCTGTATATATGTATGCTCAATGCCAAGAAGTATATCCTAAACTTTCCTATGACAGACCTATCTGCTATATGCTCCGTATCCAAACATTTTAGCTGGTACCTTAGATATCAGCCCTTTTCTAGGTAAATTTTATTTCCATCCTCTACTTGGTGTATACAGCGGATATCCCTATAGCAAAGCCCTCATTACGTTCTTCGATAGCACATATTCATTGCATTCAAAACACTTCTTCTTTCTCTAACTCCTATGTGCCGTTAAGCGTATAGTTGCAGTTCTCGTCCATCGAACCTACTGGTCACTATCTCTTGCTAGTCTTCTCATCTCCGTATGGTGCATCCTCTTGCTATCCCCAGTTTTGCAATGTAGTAATTGTACATATACCTAGGTCTGCCACGAGGACCCCTACCTTCCGGTCTTGCTTCAAAGAACCTTTCGGCCATCTGCCATTCTGCAAATGTGGCTAAAACAGTTTAAATGCCGCTATTCCAGGATGCTACGTACAGACATACCTCCCAGTTTGCCACGTATTCTGTCGTCCCTATTTGTCTTTCCAACTATTCTTCTGAGGAACCTCATTTCAGGCGCTGTTATCTTATTTATATTTTTATCGAGGGTCGACCAGCATTCTGATCTATACAGGAGCACTGGAAGAAACAGCGCTTTAAAGAGCCTAATTTGGTACCTCTACTTACTTTCTGCTTGCCTATGGTAGTTTTTGATATTTGATAGAATAGTCCATCGGCCTTCATCACCCGATATAGAACTTCCTGGTCTATTCTACCATCCTTGCTTATGATTGTCCCCAGATATGAGCATGTATTAGCTATTTACAGGAGTTCTCCATTACATATGATTCTAGCCTCCACATTGTCCCTTACAACACAAATGACCCTGCTCTTGTTCTGTTAGATGTTCATTCTTCTTAGCTGCAATTCTTTCTGCAATTCGACCAATGATGACTGAAGTGTCTCCTTGGAGTCAGCTGTCAGGACTATGTCATCTGCATATATCATGGCTGGGGCGAGTATCCCACTGGAATCCTTTAGTCTCCCAATTTGTTCCCCACTTGTTAATTCCCGATATTCCTCCGAGGCTTCTGAAAAAATGCGACCTTCTTATGTAGATTTTATTGAAGTACTACTGATGAATTGTTTCTTTAGAGATACAAATTTAAGTCATATGAATTTACTTTATAGGATTTGTATATTTCATAAAGTTTTAATTATCAAAAAATAATTATTTCTAAAATCCTGTAATTTGTATTATTTTTTATTTTGTCTAAATGTATCTGATAGCAACGATCTTTTCGAAGGATGGGTAACTCAATTTAATCAAAGCTGTGAATCAAACTTATGGTCACTAATCTTCATTGTTTATAATTATATTCTTTTTGTCGGGTTTCCAATAATTTCCAATTTGAAATTAGAAAATTATATAAATGAAATTATCCGTTTAATTAAATTCACCCTAGAATATGTAAGATATAAAAAATAATTATGAGGACCATTTAATTATTTTATTTAGTAATGTGGAAACTGATTAATTAATATTCTTTTTTGGGCTCCTCAATACGACTATATTTATTAACTATAGTTAATTAAGTTATTTTTATTTGTTTAATTGTGTGTGTACACTCTTGAATTATTCAATAAAATCAATAGCATTGGCGTGCTATATACGCTCTTTATTCATATTAATTTATATGATTATTATTTTCAACAAACTCTAAGTATATATTCTTTCCTTTCTCGAATTAGTAGATAAAGTATTGGGCTGAAAAACTTCTTGATTGTGAGAAAAAAGCTATAGGACGATGTTGTAATTTCCAATTCTACTAGTTCTTTCCGATATGAGCCGTGTCGGAAGAGATATGTTGAATATATTCAGATATGGCGGATAAATAGGATTCGGTTAGGGTAGTCGAAGGCATATCAGGATCAAATGGTGGATGTTGTATGTGTGCATTTGGCCGTCTCCCATTCCACATAAAGCCAATATAGTGCCCCTAAGATAAAGATACTCCTCCCCTTCGAATATTGCAGCTTTTATGGCAATTTGAGCAGGATCATCGTTTTATATAAATCATTATAATAAATTAGATTTTAGAATATTTCGTGACGATTTTATGGTAGCCATATTATTTAAAATATGTGTCAGAATTCGCTGTCAATTGATTTGTTTCATTTAATAAATAAAAGGAACCAGTCAGTTTTAATTATTTTTACTAAATTAATTAAATAAAATAAGTACTTTTTTTTTTAAGTAAAACTTTTATTTGCAAAATTATCAGCATGAAATATTTGAAAAAAAATACAAGAAGAATTGACAGCCCAAAGCTGGTTAAAGGAGTATGGAAAAAAATGTAACATATAGATTAAGAGCTTATCAAGTAAAGAAGATATTGTTAATTTTATACAAGTGGATAGGCATAGATTTTGGATGGAAGAGGAACGATTATCGAGAGAAAAAAAATTAGCTTTGATATTCAATAAAATCTAGAAAAAGAAGACCCAGAAGTAGATCGGAGTAAGAAGTAAAAATGGGCTCCAAGAACTAGGTATCAGGCACTGGAAGAGGGGAGTCTTGCATAGAGAGAATTGTGAGGGGATTATTCAGATGGCCAAGGGCTATCTAGAGCTGTAGTGCCAAAAACTATTCTACTATTAGTTTGCCATAGTTATGGGAAATAAGCAATAGCACTGTAAAGGACATTTTTTTTCCTACTTATAAGAATTCTTAGATTTAATCAAATAATAGCACAAAAAGGAACTTAAATGAGGAGATACATAGGATCATGTTAGGTTAGTCGATGGCATATTAGGATCAAAATTGAGTTGATAAAAAAAAAAAAAAAAAAAAAAAAAAAAATTAGAAGAATGATGATAGCAAAAATAAAATTAATACACAAGAAAAACACACTCATACATATTTACACTCTGAGGCTGAGGACAGCCAGCCAGCTTCCTTTCCCACTATATTAAGGGATAAACAGGGCTCCTGGAGATCATAGGCCTTCTATCTCGCCTAGTTCATCGAAGATTTAATACAGGGTGAGCACCTCATAGTTTTAAAAAAATAAATAGGTGAAACTAGATCAAAAATGAAGAAAAATACCGCAGTCCTTACCTTTCTATTCCAACCCGTTGCAGATATACGATAAGCCGTATATCTGTACATGAAATGCCTTCCCCTGTAAAAACAGACTCATCTGTCCGTAAGCTTCACCTCAAAAAGGAGTACTTCAATATCATCTTCATACAGAAGCCAACGGCAAAATTAAGGCCTATGTTCATTATCATTCGGTTTTTAACGTTACATTAAAAATCTAATAAAATGTATCCAAAATAATAATAATAAATTAATAAATGTAATCACATAAAATCCTTTGATCTGGTGTCACTTTATTGACAGTTTCCTTTATCTGTTACTAAACAATCAATTTTTTCTTTGCTATTTATTCCAATGGATAGTTTATTATGTTTTAAGTACTTATTTCCATTAAGAAATCATCGTAATGTCTTATTTACACAAGTAACTTATTTGTATGCCAAATGAAAACAACATTTTTTTCCGGTTTTAAAAGTAAATTTCTCTATGAAATCAATACGGATCATTAATGTGATACCATATGAAAGCTGGTTAAATTTGCAAGTTTTTATGAGATTTGCAGTTTTGTCGATAGTTTTTTTTTTTTTGTTTTTTTTTTTCAAAAAACGGTGGGCGTAAGTATTATTAGGCATTGTAACTTCCCTAAATAAGGTGAAGATCAAGCTGGTCCCAAGTTTGTAAAATTCAAGGTCACATATACTCTGTATTATAGAAAATTTAATGCTAAATCCGAAAATATGGTCATAATTTGAATAATGTCTTAACAATGTGGAGATATTACAGCTTTAATGGTAAAAAACGTGGTTTCCTTTAAAAAAAAGTCTTTGCATTATCGTATATCTGCAACGGATCGGAATAAAAAATTAAGGTCTGCGGCATTTTTCTGCATTTTTGATCTTGTTTCTAAACTAAGAGGAACTCACTCTGTATTTAAAGTTAAAACAAACCTTATGATATTATTTACATTTAGTAATAGAATTATGAGGTTTTACGATACCAATTTGAAAACGATTTTCGTCAATCAAATAAATGTATTAGGTAAATATTCCAATTCAACAAATGAATATCACCTGTGATGTGTAAATTTATTAAAAGTGTAAAATTGATTCTTGATTGAGCTGATGTAATAAAATGGTCCATAATTGAGATTGGTTTTATGATGTGTTAATTATTTTAACCTGGTATTGATCAATTTGATATTCAGTAAAACAATATAATATTCATAAACATTATGTCAGTTCAGCTTTATGTTTGACAGTGGGATAATCAACAAAGTGACTGGGCATACAGATTTTGATCAACTTTGTACACATATAATATTTTAAATATTTAAAAAATGGTTTTATAATATTTCACGATCCTAATATAATATATTATATGTATAATAAAATATTGGTGTATAATTAAATAAATCTATAACATATTTCTTCACGTGCAAGTACAGAATTAATCAATTGATGTTGTTTTTTGTAATAATACCCATAATATTTTTATTATTATTGCAGATGTAGAAGGAAACAAGAGAGTAAAGAAACAACCAACACTGATATGTGTCTACATAATAGTCAACTTCATACTCACAGTACAAGGTTAAATAAAGAAAAAAAAAAAAACGTACCTCATAAGCCCTTAAAATACTTAAAAAATTGTCCATACTTATTTAATCTTAATAATCAAATCATAGTATATTATTTTGTCTTATTCGTTATTGCTTTATTTCTGGTTAACTCACATGATTTATATTATTTATAAAAATATTCATAGTCTAGAAAGATGAGGGATTTTAAGGATTCACCTTTGGCAAAAAAAAAAAAAAGACTCAAACATAATATATAGTATCCGACCAATTTTTTTAATTTTTAATTTTTAATTTTTTTTTGTAGAAAACTTTTAATTATATATTCTATGTGTACCAGTTTGATCACTAACCATTTGACAACGAGTAGGAAGATCGAAAGTGCCCTTTTCCCTTAATGACTTGGGTTTCTCATAAAAAGAAAAAAAAACAATTGTTTAAGGTGTTATTTCATGGCACCTTGGTTTGGAAATCATATCCATGCTAAAGGATTTGGCAGATACAGAAAACAGTGGCATTTAATTGACGTAAATTAAGGAGGGCTGGGTAAAAACATACCAAACAATTTAAACATGCTCCAAAAATTGTTGATGAATGCGTTAAGACGTAAGTGACCAAGCTTCGTCCTACTAACAACTGATGCCTCTTATGTTGGCTAATTCTGTGGGCTTTCGAGGTTTTCCCTCAACCGTTCCAGTTTTTCGCAATATTTAATTAAATCAATGGTCTGATTTTTTGTGAGAAGTCACATACTTAAAATCGCAAAAATACAAAACCATCTTTTTCGGGTGGATCAACCTTTTGAGATTGCTTGAGGAGACTACCTTTAGACCCCAAGATCTACTGCGCTTTACGTTAGTGTAAACAACCCATTTTTTGTCCACCATAAAACCATATTTCTTCTTGTTAGGCTCTCCATGGAAACGGTACAGAATTACATGGTGGTAATGCTCGGTTGTACACTTTATTTTTTCTGTCATAGCATAAATATTTTATAAACTGTAAAATGCAGAGAGTCATTTCTTAAGGTCCCTTTATTATTTTTATTCACGTTTGTGTGATTTTAAAGAATTGGACTAATAATTCAGAAAAACAGAGAGGTCTATCGAAATGCTGTTTTGGACGAATTTTTTGTAGGAGCTTGAAAAAACTCTAATACTAATTAATATTGATGAATTAATTGCCACTTCTGTTGGAATTATTTTATTAGAATAGTAGTTTCGAATGCTAAACATTCATCTTCAGTTCTAAATCATACAAAATTTTCAACACAGCAGTAATATTTTACATGGATTATTTATACTAAAGTTTCCAAAAATGTAAGAGAAGAAATCAAATATTGGTACTCACCTGAGGAGATCTAACAGATATCTGTAATACTTCCATCGTGAAGGGGGGAAGGGGGAAGAGGCCAGGTAGGTGTTTAATTTTTGGGGTTTACCTTGGGATTTCCCCTATGATTCATTGGATTTTTCAGTTCCTATTGGAAACAAATTTAAAAAGGGGCTATTGAAAATGCTTATATGACCATTTAAACAAAAACTCTGGATCGGTTATAATTCTCTACAACAGTTTCAGACAGACACAGTGTACGTGTTAGTGTTTGCAAAAGCTTCAACGCATAAAGCGCCTTGGTTTCAATACTAAATAAGGAGGTACTGCTTCTTTTTCCACCATTAACGGTAGATATTTCACGGATGCTTGTAAGCTTCTTATGTGCTCCAGGAGTATCTCCCGACAGATTATATGACGGAATAAATTCTTTTTGCCTCAGCTGGACCCGAACATGGGCCCTAGAGTTCGGAGTTAAATGTCTGAGCTACTTTCGAGCTAATACAACCTTAACATTATATACACAAATAGATATATAGAAATACATAAAGATGATAAGAACTATAAGAGGGAATATTTAGGAAGTTAGTACATAAATAACGTCTATCAAATCATATATGATTTTCAAACTCCATTTATATCAATAGTACCTGAGATTTAGAGGTAGACCTCTTTCCAATCTGCTATGACAAAAAATGTCAATCAAAACCACTCGAAGCCTTTTAAAACCCGCTCGGGACAAAAAAAAAAGTAAAAATAAAAAACATGCAGAATTTTTCAATAGATGGTGTTGTGCAAGCAGGCGGCTGGGGTTGTTTGGGCCGTGGAATTGCAGCGCTGTAAAAAAAAAGCTCTGGTCATCGGCCGTCAAACTGCGGCTCTATTGAAAGAGGCCCCGATTTATGATTATTCAGTGAGGGATGGACTTTTATTGCCGTTGTCGTTACACTGGGGCTGGCTATCCACTGACAGCCGATCGTCGTCAATCCCCTCAACTGTCACCTACCGCTACATATCCCCCTCTGGATCCTATATTTTAAGTGCTCTATTCTCCAACTATTGTTAAACTATTACAGCATCTGAAAAAAAAAAAAAAAAAAAAAAAAAAAAAAACAGATAAAGAAGAAGTTATAGGTAATTCGTTTAGATTTTAAAAACAATTAAACATAGCTTTGTTAATGACATACTTACAAAATGCAATGAAAATACAAAACGAAATGGTCCAGACCACAAAGAAAAAAAAATCAATTTCTCCCTGACTTGAGAAAACAATAGATCATGGATATATCCATAATCTACAGCTTTTCCCAATTTATATTTTAGGATTAAAAGGATCAAATTACTTTAATTAATAATTAAATTATATTAATAATGAATGATTATTAGAGACAAACTAAGTTGAGAGAAAAACGGAGAGACCAGTTTTACAAAAATTCTGTTCTTCGTTAAAATTTGTCTGGAAAACTAACCGAAAATGTTTGATCCGAGCTACACCAACAGAGCTAGAGTGTGTCAATAAAGCCCCAACACAAATTAAAAAATTAAAAATTAAATTTTTTTATAACCAAACCAATATACCTCCTAAACAATAGGTCAATAACATATTTTCTACTAAATTTCTAATGAGGAAACTGTAGGCATATATTCAATCTGAGTAACACTAGCAGAGATAGAACAACTTGAAGGCCAAACGATGTGAATACAAGAACAAAGGAGATGCACTTATGGCCCTTGTTCAAAGAATGCTGAAGGAGACATTAGCGTCTCCTACTGCAGTTAACACTAAAATAAGTAAAATCATGGATAAATCACATCCAGGATTATTTAAAAAGGAATTCCTAAATTCCATTATTTATAAATCCCTCTTATAAATTATAGGGTTCTGTTTATAACAAAACATATTCTCCATTGAGTTTCTGATGAGGAAAATGTCGCAAATTTTCGACCTTTAGCAACAACAGAGTTAGGCCGTGTCAAAATGTTACATTTTTGACTGTGGAAAAAATGTTACACCAAAAAAGTATAGACCCCCAGCCAAAAGACAAGTCCTTGTTAAAAAATACTTAGGTCTGGATTGGACAGCTGTTCAGTAAATACTAGGATTCCCAACACTGACAAAGGGGGGGGGGACACACTCAGTCTCTCACGGATCTTGTTGGCAATTTTTCTGGAGGTTCCTGGTCAAAAAATATTAGACACGTATTTTACCGTTCCGACCAATGGGCTCTACAAGCTGAGAAAAAAAAAACAAAAAAACATTTAACTAATTTATTTTTTATCTCGAGTTTAAAAAATGATATCGTCATGATTCTTGCACCAAGATTTTTAGTTTTGATTGCGAATTTAAAGAAAAATACAGTCGCTTCATAGATTTTGGTATAGGTTAATTAAATTCTAAAAAATGATTAATTTTTTAAGCAAACTACCTCTATAGATTTTTTTACACAAAAATTGACGTCAGATTCTAATTCAGCACCCTCAAAAACATTAAAAAGCGCTTATTCAACAAAATCAAAAAATATCATTTTTTTCACCGTCTTCGAGGAAAATGAAATTTTTAAACCGAATATTGGTTACATACCTTTAAATCGCCATTACTTTGTCACACAATTTACTGGTTGGTATCCATGGAAAGAGGAGGGTCTCGGCTTTATTTTGATATATATAAATGTAAAATTCGATGAACAAAAACCTATTTAAAAAATTGGAAAATCCGAAAAACATTTTAATTTTTAACTTGAGTTTGAAACCAGATAGGATGATGAAACCAAATACATTTCAAGCGTATTACCACCCTATATTTTGTGTAAAAAAATAAAGTTGATAAGCGTCTAAGCGTAATTCATGTTTTTATCAATTTAAACAAAAGTTGCCTACCATTTACTTGTTCAGGCAAATTTCGAAGCTTACAAATTTTTATTTTTCTATTTGAATGAAATTTCGTATTTAAGAGTTCTTTTGAATGCTGAATTCGAATCCGATGTCGGATCTTGTGAAAAAAATATATTGAACGTACTTCACTTGAAAAATGAAAAAGTTTAGCTTTTATACTGTAAAATGTGATAAAAACTTTTTTTAGCGCTAGAATTCCATTTCAGCACCCTCAAAACTCAGGAAACGTATGTATATATATATATATATATATATATAGATATTAATAAAACAAATATATATATATATATATATATATATAGATATTAATAAAACAAATATATATATATATATATACTAATTAGGAGAAATAATTTGTTACTTTACTTCTTATTATTGTAACTACAATTATTAATTATTTATTGTAATAATAATTTATTACAACTTAAAATTTACATTTACATAAAATGTCCCATATGTTTTAGATTAGGCCTAAACATAAAGGCTTTACTCCTATGACAAAGTGTATACCCACTGGAATCCACTAATCTCCCAACTTGCCTCCGACTCGATTCTCGATAACAATCAGAGGTGTTCTTTCACCTATAAACTTGAAAAAAAAAAACAGGTTTGAAGGTTGAAATGGACCTATATGAGAGACCTCCTGTTTTTAATAACAAATGTTTAAACCAAGACATGAGGAGATGTCGTTATTGCTTCTGATTATGCTTCTTAAACCGTGTATCTTTCGAATTTACATATTTCTACTAAATTCTCTGTCAGTAATGAAAACTTTGTGAATAAATAAAAAAATAAAAATGTACCTTAATTTATTTAAATTATAAAATTCTTATAGATTATGCTGATGATGGTTTGAAAATAAAAGTTTCTCAACTATTCGCAATCTTATCACTTTTCCAGCTTTTATTCGTCAAATAGTTCTAAGATATTATTTTAGAATATGATTAATGAGTTAGTGCTAGATTGTTGAGTTGTACTCCACTGTTGGGACTTGACCCTAGAACAAGATCTATACTCCTGCAACAATAAGAGCCCCTGGAAGAGGGGCCAAGAAGAGCGGACGACGGTCAGGGATCTCTTGACTGGAGTGTCCAGCTGGACTGGAAGGCCTCTCTCCTAATATTTACGAATTAATTGCCCCGCCCGAGTGGAGGAGATATATGGAGGAACTAATTGTCTCTTCCAGCTCTCCATACTTCACCGCTGTCTTCCAGTTCCAGGCCAAGGCGCTCTTTTTTATCCGACCATTCTTGTTTTATCCGGAGCCTGCCCTTGGCAGTTTTATATAATTAACCCCACCTACCCCTATATTTATCGCACCCTCTTCTATTATCTTCATTAAATTATTTCCTCTTTAGGCGGCAATGCAGTGGTATACCGCACTCCGACCCTTCTTTGTAAAGCGTTGGGTAGCCGCTGCCAAGGGTTAAGGGGTAACCGACGACACTAAACAGCGGTCGGTTTTTCATTTATGAATAATAACTCTCTGCTTTATGAGGTCTCATTTTAATGATGTTTTGCCATTAGCAAAATTAAAAACAAAATGCATATTTATTTACTTGAATTACGCATGATGGTTTTGAAGGATCAATACAATCAGTAATGATGAATTAATTGCCTCTTCTAATGGAATTCTTTTTATTTGAAAACTAGTTTCTAATGTTAAACATTCATCATCAGTTCTAAAACACACAACATTTTCACAAACACAAAATTAAAGTTTTTTAAAATGTAAGATACGTAATCAAATATATTGATACACACCTAAGGGGGCAAGGCGGACTTCTGAAAGATATCAAAAGCGGAAGGGGAGATGGAAAGGGCCAGATTGGTTAAAACTTTGATTTTTTCCGTTCCTATTGAAACTTATTTTAAAATTGGACTATTGAAAATATTTGTCAGGACGTTTAAACAAAATTCTAGATTGACTTTGAACGATTTTATTATTTCTTGATTCATAAATATTTAAACATTTGAAATCCAACAAAGACTCGGGAGTAAAACTAATACATCAAGTAGAAAATAGCCACAAATTAAATATTTATGAATTATTATAAATAATAAAATCGTTCAAAACCAATCCAAATTTTTGTTTTATTTTTTTAGTGACAAGATAAATATTTCCAATAGCTCAATTATAAACTTGTTTCCAATATTAACGGAAAAAACCAACCAGTCATATAAAAACAGCAAATCAGCAAGTTTGCAGGGATGGCCTTTCAAAAAAATAAATGTAGAGCCTCCTAAAATATCAATCATTGAAGACCCACGACCATCCGCGAAGAGAAATAGGAATGGGCATGATGATAAAGGAAATGAAGAAATCTCTAGTAATATCTGTTTGCATGAAGCAAGGGAATTACAAAAACTTACGTATATTTATTCAAACTTTTTATAAAAACAGGAATAATAACTTTGACAAGGCTATATGTGTTTGATTGTTAAGCAAGTGTAATTCCATATTACCTTGATTCCTGTATACTAACTTTTTTTTAATCAAGAGATATAAATAACAATTGGTGTGAATATTCTGAGTAATTATCTTCTTTATTTTTTATATAAAATGGGTGTACTTCTGTAACAATTTTTCTTTGTCAGAGACTTTGACCACCTGCTGTTATAACAACGCTTGAAAGAAAGACGTAACTTACCTCACTCACAGAATCCAACTGAAAATTGAGAAAAATGTTTTCTCCCTTACATAATACGCATCAGTTTCGCCAATACTTCGTAATTTGTGACGAAATACTGAATCGCTAATGAAATAGTTTTAAAGAAACCCCAATTGGCCCGACTTAGGAGAGACACGCCGAAAATTCTAAGCGTCTCGGCTCTCTTACAATAATTAGTTGAACTCGTAGTTAGGCTATGAGATAATTGAAGCTACTCTGTTCGTGAAAGGCTGAGAGCACTGTCGAGGATTCCTTCCTCACCCGTCGAAAGAAGAGATGCTAATGGACTGGTGCGATAGCCTCTCCAAGTGTGAGCATTAATGGAGGCCTTAAATCCGTAAGGTGTCGTTAGGGTGGCAACACTGGGTGAGGACTCGTTAATAAGGAGGCAGATACCATCTTTTGATTAACATAATACACCCACTGTCACCGCTCCTGCGGGGAGGTCTCACCAGGTACAACAGCCTCAAACAAAGTAAACGTTCCTGTTTGTACTGCAACGATCAAGAGCACAAAAAAAAAAGTAATTTGCAAACCGTCCAATTATCGTAAAATAAAAACAAAACTGAGAGACTTTAGTTTTGACTAGATAAAGTAGTTAAAATAATAGCCACAATGTATGAAAAAAATATTTACACTATGGGACATGTATTTGCTTTGATTGAACCATTAAAAATGCTAGATGCTATCAGACATCCGTTTGCATGACAGACATCCACCACCTAAATAAATAGTAAAAAACTATATAGATTAGATACATAAAACCAATTAAGTAATTAAGATGTAGGTTGTTGGGGTATACAGTCGTGGAAACACAATTCAAATATAAATTTTAATTTATTGTGACGACGTTCCGGCCTACAGTTTGAGCCTTTATCAAGCATAGAAGAATAACAAACAATAATATAAAACTAAAAGAATGGTGTGAATTTAAAAAAGACAAGAATTATTATTATTTATTTTTACTCTGTTTCTTTTTTTGTCTTTAAAATTCATTCCCTCTTTTTGTCATACCTTTTAATTTCTTTTTCCTTCTAGCCCTGAACAAGGCTTACATTGTAGGCCGAAACGTTGGAAAAATGAATCAAAGTTTAGATTTTATTTCCATGACTACCCCCCTCCCCAACTAGTTCCATTATTAATAAATTCCTCATCAATAATATAATTTGTTTAATTCATAAATTTCAGCAAATGTTATGAAATATAACTATAGATCCTTTTCTCTTAAGATTAATGTTTTAGTCCTATAGAACTATTTTTATGGACATGTGATGTTTTAAACACGCTTACACTAATCTGTAGAGTAGGGGAAAGATTTTTTTTTTTTTTTTTTTTTTTTTTTTTTTTGCATATATATCTTCCCACAAATTTAATATTATTAATACTATTGATGTTTTTTTTTTCTTTTTTTTTCAGTACGCAATGAACTACAATATATATACATACAAGAATATTTTAGTCAAGGACCAAATGGAACAAAATCCAAAGGATTAAACCGGAAGAGAGAGTGTCCTTTTTAATAAACGTAATAATTAATTTAATTTTCAAAAAGGTCAAAAATGGTCAAAAGGAAAACGATGGCGGAAAATCCTGTAACGGGAAGATCTCTAAGTAGTATCCTGAAGTGTCCTGTGAAACGAATTATACGGGAAGAAAGAGTGTCCTTATAAAAACCGAAAATATTAAATCAATTTCTAGAAGGACGAAAAATAAATTGTGTAGAATGAGTGGCCAAAGAATTAATAATACTGAATTATTCATCAAGCAATACGTTGTTTTGTCATATCTTAAAATACACAAAAATAAGATGTGGAAAAATAGATGGAAGGTTTGTACTGGTACTGAAATTTTTTTTATTAGAAAAATTAGTTTTGAGGTATATTATTAATGTCCCTCCTAGTAGAGGGATAAATATAACTCAAGTATGTGCTGAGTCGAGATCTTAAGTAAGCTGCTCCTAGATGCCGCTGATAAGCTATCACCGGGCTCCTTATCATTACAGATTAGAAACTTTGATGGCGTATGGTTTACTTTTTTTATTTAATTTTTTTTTTTGGAACACACGAAACTTATATTCACATAAATCTTCCCATCGTAAACACTGATCCAGCACTAATTTTATCACAATTCGTCAAAAGAAGTTCCTTCGTCCTATCTCTGCGGCGATAAGAAAACTAATCCACTCAGAAGCTGCTGGTTTAAGCATTAATATAACTTAGCAGAAAAACAGGTATAAAGCTGACTTGTGTGAATTTTTTCTTTTATACCAGACCTCTTCAAATTAACTATTACATTATCGCAGTTTTCTAGTATTAATGTTCGGTGCAATTAAACAGTTTAAACTTGATAAACATAGTAAAACAAAAAAAAAATTTAATTTTGATTCGTTTTTGTCAAGTCATACGCAACTACTTGATTCTAAGATTAAATACACTATCAACTACAACTGAACTAATTAAAATGTAGTTTTCATGAGCATATTGAGACATTCATTGAACATGATAAATGCTCATTCCATAATATTGAAGAGATTTCAATGAAAAATAGAATCGACGCTTAAGCAACGACATTTTTTGTCATTTTTTGGCCATAATTGGTTGGAACTTACACGAGAAATTTCTCGCTAAATCCATTCCAGAGCACAGACTTTGGAATTAAAAAAAAAAAAAAAAAAAAAAAAAAAAAAAAAAAACAATGCTACAAGGCAGTTTTGTTCATATGCCACAAATAGAATCCTTTATCCACATACTAAACTATGTGAAACACCGTGAAACACAAATGTTGTGTGTTAAATAATTATACACACCGATTTAATTTTTCACAACAGGTATACCTTCGAAAATTAACTTACCAATGTTTATTTCTCATTATGATTCCGACTGAATAGCATTTTTTAAGTGTATCTTAAATAGGGAATTGTAACAGCGGCCTCTGCATTCTCTAATCGATTACAGAAGTTCAAATTATAGAAAATAGGAGAGGGAAGGAATTCTTCACCTAAAATTAAAGTATGGCAAGCAAGATACCGTCGCTATTTTAAATCATCAAGGAATGGAAAAAAAATTGCTTTTTCCTCTAAGGATCATGCTAAATTAGCAGGAATCGATAATATTTTAAAATAAAATTTCTATGTGATTAGGTTCCTATCTTAAGTTCTGGTATAAATTTGTATCCCATTTAAAAAAATATATGAAGCACTCGGCATTTACAAGACATTAAATAGTGCGTAGATTGGTTGAGCTAATTGCATAGCAGTGGTTGAGTTGCATTAACATTCAGTGACTAAACGCAAACGTGCAAGTGTAATGTCACTTCCGGGATTAAATACAACCAGCTTTCTGTTGCGTAATAGATTCATTTGTTCAATGAGAATTTTTCTTTTATTAGTTTCTGATTTAACTATATTTATCACATAGCGAAATTTCTTAAATTCTTCCTGAATAGGAAACTTAACTTCTACTGACTATTTTATATATTTTTCATATATAGATTTCATCTCTAGTCCTAGTAATATTTTTTTTTTATGTAAATAAAATTTCTAAACGAAATAAATCAATATAAAATCTGTTGTTATTACAACGATTGGTTAATATCTTCGTTGTTGTGCAGTACTGATTTTTATATTTGAGAAATATAACAATATGTTCCTCAAAAATTCTAGACATAAAAAAGTATATAAAAAAAATATTCATCATAATTTGTTAAATCAGACTTTTTTTGAAATAGTTTATAATATTAATAATATCTGAAAAAGTTAAAATATCTATACGAATGAATCCTAATTTCAATAGCATAAAAATAAAGTATTAAGAAGATTGCAATGTTTCGTGAAAGGTTGTAGTAATATCAATAAATAATAAACCGAATTTCACAGTTTATTTCCTTGAATAATAATTCGTAAAATGAATTATATTTCTGTAGCCTGTCTGAATTGTAATTAACTACATATATATATATATATATATATATATATATATATATATATATATATATATATATATATATATATATATATATATTATAAATAATAAATGCTAATTTCTGTTAACTAATTTATTTTGTGAATTTTGTGGATTTGCTGAAAAATTTTAAACCAGTTTAAAAATCAAACAAACTTATAATTCATATGATAAACAACCATTGGATGTCAGTTATCTAACAAAGCTCTCTTATAAATATTTTTTCTAAATACATTGGAATTAAATAAAAATCAATATTTTGGTATCCAGAATCAAAACATTTTGCTACCAACACATTATATGTATATATACATATATATCAAAATTAAGTTTAATTGAATAATAATAGCAATATGCACTCTTCTTTTTAAAGTCGGATATTAGGTCTACTTTTTCATTATTATAAAAAATATTTTAAAACAATTTTTTCCTGTTTTATATTATTGCTTTATGAATTTATTTTATTTTATTTATTTATTTTTTTTTTACCCTTCTATCCCTAAGCAGATAGGATCCTCTTCAGAAAAAAATTGCACCCAGATGCTCTTGGCAAGTTAGTCCACCGACCCATGTGGACATGACAAGGACTCACTCGTTTAGATACAGGTTGGTATATATAATAATAATTACATTCTTTAATGGTTATATGACTGATTAATTTATATTTAATATGTATAAGCAATCATTGTGTTTTATATTGTTTTGTGTTTTGTTTTTTTCCTTTAATTCAATATTATTTTACAACTAAAGGTTTTGGGACATAGATACCATTTTCAGGTTCCATCTAATATTTTTTGGAATTGCAAAATATTAACGCAATCTTGTGACATAACTTAGTTAATTTTAATAATTATAAGGTTTTTACCAATTTAACATAAAGTTTATAATTATTCTTGTACAAGTGCAATATTTTCAAAAATATCCTTAATTTATTTCGACTGCACTATCGACTAGCTGTGTTTAAAATAAGCCAAAAATAAGAAGCAGTTTTCTTATTTATAATATTACCAATTTGAACTAGAACATATTAATTTGATTAAAGATATATTAATTTTAGTTTATACTAATGCACCAGAATGTGTATTAAACAGAAAGGAAATAATCGTTTTACTACGATTAAACAAATCACTACCTGTAACCTAAAAATTCGATACCTATAACTTATTAATTAAAAAAAAATTATCTGTAACTAAACAACCAGTCAAAAGTATCGCAACACTTTGAAATATTTATATATTTATATAACGTATTTTTTTTTCATAATAAAGAAAAGTTTTGAAGTCTGTAATAAACATTCCTAAACTTAACATAAACTTAATAAATTTTTATTAAAATAAATTACAATATTTCTTCGAATAAACAAAAACGTTAGGAAACTTACTTTTAAAATTTTCATTTTTTACAATTTAACTTTTGACTTTTTAATATATATTTAGTAAGACATATTGCTCCCTCTAACTTGAATGACTGATTCCACTAGTCTTGGCCTACTTGTAAATAACGAAACGAATGATAAACATGGACTGAAGGATATTTGAATAAAATAATCTAAAATTCCATCGTTTGTTATTAACAGGGAAAAACATCTATAAACATATACACAATATGTAAGTTGAAACAAAGCAAGAGAATCGCAAAAAAAAACTACTTTTAGTTAAAATTTAATTTTTTTTTTTTTTATTTTTTTTAGAAGTATTCATGGAAATATTTGATTTTCAGTGGATTTGATATGAATTTTTCACTGTGGGTTATACATAACTGGACATCCCATGAACAGGATAGGACGACAATGTTTGGTGTGAACAAGTCCTAGTGAGGATAATTATCAGACCAGCTGTTTTCCCCTAAAAGCCCTGTTCGACTCACTTGAATTCATTTACATCTAGTTGACGTCGTTCGCCTTGCTCAACGATAAACAAATTAAATATTTATAGTTGCAATTATCTGGTTACAATCGTGTCTTTACCACACAGAATCAGTCGTTTAATTGAAGTTTCTTGCCAAATCTATGGCATTTTAAAGAAAACTAGATGCAAGTTGTATAGTGATCTTGGTTTTTTCAGGATGGCTACAGTGGTTTAAAATCCTGATATTAGATACAATCTGAATTTTTTTTCTAAACAAAACTATTTTTTCACTTAATTGAAACATTTAGATTTCAAAAAATTAGTTGAAAAATTATAAATAAATCATTTTTCGAACCTAATTTCTTTAACTCTCATTTTTTCAAATAACTGTAAAATCATATAAGAATATTTCATTAAAAGTCGACTGAAATCACGATAAAGAAGCGCTAAAATTAGTGACAACCCTAAAACTTGCATTAAAAAAAAAAAAAAAAAAAAAATCTCACAATCTTGTATGAAATATCGAAAGTGTATTTGAATTATATTTTAACCGCAACCGCAAGTGAGATTATAAAGTAATAAAATTAGAGTATATTTAAGATGTTAGTATATGCTCTTAGTAACTAATTCATTAGATATATGGGCGTTAATGCGGGTGAAAAAAAATTATTTTCAAAAAACTTTTTATTGATATGTACAACTATATACATTATATGAAACAAGTAAATTAAAGGAAAATGATTACAATGACATCGCAATAACATATAAAGAATTACTCACTAGTAGCACTTCAATTAAAGTCCTACATTAGAAGGTCTCTTGTCCATCTTCTTTTAAGACGCCTCAGTGGATTATCAGGAATTAGGTTTGAGGCAAGTTGGGAGAGTAGTGGATTCGAGCAGGTTTGAAGTTTACTATAAAAGAATAGGTATTTGGTCTAGGCCAAATCAGCAGCACATGTTTGTGAGATAATAAGGAGCATTGAGGATTTTACGATTGATTTTTGATTATAAGGATTGGATACTAGAAGAATTGCAAGATTTAATGGAGCCCCAAAACTCAAATCCGAATGTTCAAATGAGTCTAATTATTGCCATATGTATAAGTCCTTTTTTAATTTATTGGGATCTTTAAACGGTTGTAGAGTAAATGTTGGACTGGTCGGAAACGACGAGCAGTTTTTTGTCTTTTAAGTCTAGTATGATAGTGGATATTAAACTTAATTTTAGTCGAATAAAACAATTATGATTCCTAAAAAAAAAGTTTATTATACATTTATTTATAATCAAATCTGCAATTTTAAGAAAATATAGCTTACTTTAGAAGGAAGGATAATTATTAAGAAATTTTGAACGATAAGACTACTTTATATTTATCCATGAATTGCCAATAGCTGCATGAATCACAAGTGGTCTTCAAAGTTGAAATGTAAGCAGCCGGGATATTATTCTTATGAATCTCTTTCTCTCTAGTTCTGGAGCTGGAGCCTGGTGGATAAGTAGTGCCCGATTGACAGGACGGAGAAAGAGCGATCACCGACAGGGTAGGAGATAGCCCCCGGGTCCGTTGTAAACAGCTATCACTATTTATAGCCTCGTAAAATAAAGTAAAGTTCCGTGTCGAAGAACATCTGATCGGAGCCGATAATACTTGCCCTCTTGTCGAGTAAGCCCTGTCCATTTTTTACGCTACGCTTCCTTTTTTTAATTAGGACGAGCGGCTCCTCAGTCCCACCTCGGGGCGACATCTGTCTCTTCCCGGAGTACACGGCTTTGTCCTTAGCACCGTCCGCTGTTAGGAGGCGTTATACCTTTGTCTTTGCTCCTCGAAGGTTTGTCCTGATCATCCTGTGGATGGATGTGCCCTTGTTCCAGGCTGTATGCATATCCTCATCCTTCAATGGATACCCCATGTAAACGATATTGATATTGCTTTTACATCAGAAAGCTTTCATTTTAGGATTTCATGTAATTAATCAACTACAGAAATCTAGTTTTAAAAACCAAATAAAATCATCTATTAAAAAATTATAATTATACAAGAAATATATGAAGATGATGTTAACAGAAAAAAGTAAAACGATTCCAAGTAAAAAACATTTTGGAATGCCGATTTTTCGACCTACTTAGCATGTCTTCTTCGGGGCTAAAATTAACAAAAATCTAGACGTGACCAAATATTTACTGAAAATTAAACTACCTAAATTACAAATGGTTATCAAAAGAGCAAGTAACGTCATCTGTACTACTATTTAAAAAAGCCATTTTTCATCTTAGATCACTAACCAAGAAAACTACTTAATCAATCAATACCAAATTTTAACTAGGTACATCATCATCACAGTTAAGGAAAGTTTAGCAATACTAAAAATTATTGATTTTCAATTAAATTGTTAAAAATCCGATTTGTGGATTCAACAGAAGTTTGAAAATTGAACAATAGGTAGCGATTCTGCAAGAGAGGTTACAATGTGTATCTAGCGCATGATTTTGATAATATAATTTACTTATTTTCAATTTTTTTTTTTTTTAATATTTAATTAAAGAAAGTCCTACAATCTGCTTCAATGTGGAGAATAAGTAATATGTACGGCTTAATGGATCTAATCAGACAATATTTACAATAATAAAAAGAAAAAAAGAAAAAGTAAATAATATATAAACATAAGTAAAGAATCTTATGATATATAATCCAATAAATAATGTTTAGAAAAAATTAAATAAATAAACAAAATACCTCAAACTATAAATCATAAAGTGAAGGAAAAAAATATAAATAATCAATAAAATAAATAATACAGATATAAAAAAACAATAATAATATTTTTAAAAAATAAATTAAATCTTAAAAATACATTCATACTTTATTTACAATATATACACATCCCAGTAATCCCCCAGCCAGACTTAGGCCAGGTCTTAAGAGATCCCAGCACTGCTCTTTCATCTGATCATCTGAGTCACTGGTGTAGTATTTTCAATTAAATTGTTTTTAAAGAAGAGATAAATACGAGGTGTCACATGTGGATTTTGTGAAGTTAAAAAATCGACCGATGGCTAATGATATAATAAATGTTTATAATAAACTGGATTTCTAATAATGCTTTAAGCTTCTCTTCAACCATCTAATCACTGGCATGGTACCAGGTTCAAAACTGCGACTATGCGTGGAAATATCATTCAGGCTGTATTCTCATTGGAATAGCGTCCGAAGAACTTGCATTTCTTCCTAGAATACTAATTATAACATCTACAACTACCATTAGAATTCAAATTATTAAAATTTTCATCTAAAGTTTCTTTTTAAACATTGTAGTGGTTCTTCGGACTCACTGTTTCTCTCACAGTTAATATTATGTGGGATTTTCAAACTAACAATCAAATCATCAAATCAGATTTTCTTTAATTTTTAGTTTAAATTATCTGTCCACTAGTCTCCCAACTTGCTTCCTCCTCCATCCCTGATAATCCTCCGAGGCGTCTGAAAAGAAGATGGCCTAGAGATCTTTTAGTGTAGATTTTATTGAAGTGCTACTAGTGAGTAGTTCTTCACAAGTTATTTACATGCCATTGTATTCACTGTCAACACATTTACTTGTTGTATATTATTTTGTACAGTTGTAAATATCAATAAATGGAAAAAAAAAAAAAAAAAAAAAAAAAAAAAATTATCTAACTTCTTTACGAGAGCTGACGAAGCCGCAAGAGCGGGAGCCAGTCTTCTTTTATTTATTTATTAACAATATTTTTCTTATCTATGAAATAATATTATCATCAAATATTATTTATTATCTCCAATATATGATGTACAAAAATAAAATCCATTTTAAAAATTCTAATTTAAGAAGATATATATTCGAAAGGTTCTGGGTTTCAATTGTTACTTAAGAAATCATAGAAGTCACTAAAACGTAACACAGGATATAACAATGGAGGAAAGGAAACACAACTCTAACGATAGTAAAATGCATTAATATTTTCTATATCTTTAAATGATATATCAGGGATCGAAAACCAGAATGGACATGCGGAATAAAAAATAATAGTAATACCGAAATACTACCCTAAAGGAACAACATAATCTTATAATGGTGGTGTGGTTAGATGAACTTACACAGAAAAATGGAGGTCTGGTATATTATGACCCAAAAAGGGTGATACTTTCGATTGATAAAAATTATTGGGTTATCATCACTTAAAAAAGGGTTAGAATCGAATAAAATCACAAACACAGTCAATAAGAAACGTCCTTTTGCTGAGAGATTGGTGGGGCATTACAAAAGTAACTATAAATGAATGAATATACCACCAACCACCTGTTTTCCGTAAGGTAAACTCTGGAGAATGTGGAGTAATTAAAAATGAAAATGCACGTGCTCTTTCTTAATTTTAAAGCAGCTTGTGATAGTGCCTGGAGAGAAAAGTTATGTCGACAATGGAGAAACATTGAATGGCGCCAAAGCTGGTAAGATTGGTCAGTGTGGCTGTATTAATACAAACTGCTGTTTAGGAGGGCAGGAAGTTTCTCAAAGATTTAAAGTGCAGATGAGATCTGATCATGTACTCTGTTTAACCTGCCTGTAGAAGTTATAGTGAGAGATGCTAGCATACAAAAAACTTGCACTTTATTAACAAAATAAACGCAAATACACCGATTATAAATGAATTATAGAAAGCTAATGCCATAGCCTCACTAAAAGCACTAACAGTGAAGATAGTACTTATGGTCAACCAAGACTAAGCACATGGCAAGTGACCAAGGCCACTTTCCATCAATCGAAATTGGTTAGAACGATTTCGAAATAATCTAAAGATTTAAGTATATAGGTTCAGTGGTTAGAGTGGTTAATAACATTAAACAGGTGAAACAAAAATGAAATAAAGTCACTTATAATAGATTTTATTATGGTTCACCATATGAAAAGCCGTTTGCTGCCACTTTCTAAAAAGTTGCTTTCCAGTAGATGCACAAAGCACTCATACTAGTCTCGACGTATGAGTCAGAAACATGGATGACGACTAAGGACAATAAGAGAAAACAAATAGTTTTTTAAAGGAATATATTAATAAAGATGGCATTAATAAATATATAATAACCACTAATTAGCCAAGTTATGTAAGGAAGTCGATGTGGTAAAATATATTCGGATAGTTAGACACATGTGGGGAGACCAAAGTTGTGATGAATAGATGGAATGGATACCGATGCCAAAACTCTTGAAATCATGAACTAGTTTATGACTGACCGAGACAGAGAAAATTGGAAGGCGGTTCATCAGGTAGCCAACATCCATCAATGGATCAATTAGCGTTTTTAATTTAAACAAAACAAAACAAAATTGTCATCATAATGACACATATATGTATAAATCCTATTGACATAACTAAAGACTCCTAAAATTTCAATTTGTTTTCTTTTTATTTTGTTGGATAAATTGTATGCAAAATTATATGGACAGCCTGCATGCATAATGTGTTTATCGTTTTATCACAAGATTTTTTTATGGTGTTTACTTAGTTGTCATATTTAATTAAAATCAAAGTTTTTACAATTTCCATTGTATTCTTTTTTTATTAGACATTATCAAGTTTAATTCGCTTTCTCAGATTAAGGAAACCTAATGCTTTTCTTTTCTTTTCAGGTATTTCTTCATTTTTTTTTTTATGAAGTTCATTATTATAATATATCATCTTTATGAACTGCGAACAATGCAGACTACCTCTATTAATGTCACAACGAATTCAGCAACTTTATGTAACGTTTTATTGTTTCTAATATTACCTTGAAAAGTTCCTTGGTTCAACACTAAGGTTTAAAATAGTTTTGTATTACACCTTATGCATATTAAAATCTTGTATTGTTTCATATTTGGAGAGTAGGAGCTCAATTCTTCTTATACTTAAAAGCAATATCTTTAGAATAGGAGGCAGATTTTAATGAGTGAGCTCCTTTTCCTTAATGTGAAATATAAAATTTTAACTGAAATTGACCAATCTTAATCGATACCTCTCGGCTGTTTTCGAATAATCATTAATAGTCAATTTAATTTCTTTCATTTTTTAAAAAGAATAATATAAAAACAAAATGTTTAATGTGTGAAGGAAAAAAAAAGAAACAAAAGGAAATTCTTCTATTGAACAAATTTTAAAATTTACCTCACTCAAGGTGAATAAATAATAAGTATGATAATAAACCCACTAAGCAATATGAACAATAAAAATAAATCTCTAGACTAACAAACTACTTCTGAAAACCTTCATTTTAGTGCGTGATATTGAATTAGTTTAATGAAACTGTTATCATTACATATTAGTTGTTGACAGAAATACTGGTAAAACTGTAACTTTGCGGTTTATCCTATTCCCAAATGGCATTAATATTAACTCGAGTTATACTGTAAAAAAAAATCGCAGAATAAGGAGTTGGTCTATTAAAAATCCATAACTCTGATATCATTCCAAACACAGAATAACAACTATTTGTTTCTTCTTAGTAGATCTAAAATTTGTGACGAGAAGAGGTGAAGATATGCGACATATAACAGAGCTAAATCAGCAAAACTCAAAAGAGATTTGCTGTAGTTTTGCGAGAGGGCTAATTGGGTACGGTTAGCTCGCCAACTTGGCAAAGAGGCCGTCTAATTATTTTCAACTGACAGGAGTAAACTAACTTTCTACCGTCTCTGACGGGATAGTACCGAAGTATTACGAGCTTGGATATTGTGGGCTATATATCATCTGGTTATCGGTGGCTAATATATAGTACATGATTTTTGTATATAAGAACAAATTATCTAGTGCATAATAATAGAATATCTATTAAAATTCTAATTAGTATAACTTTTGAAAATGTGTGTACTATTTTATATATATAATTAGGTATTAGATCTTATGTACGTATATAATCGTAATAACTGCAAACAATCTAATCGTTTTTTTTTTTTTTTTTTTTTTCAAAATAAAGGACATTTAGCCTTTAGCACCGACACTAAAAAATATTTTTAAACAACTCAACATTATTTTATCACAAAGATACAAAAATAATTTAAATCTATACTATTATATTAAAGGACAGGCCATTTTTCGTTTGTGATTACTAACCGCAAAAACTACTTAACCAATCTGTACCAAATTTTAAAATCATGTTCATATTTCAATGATGGTTTAGGAATAATAAGATTTACAGATTTTCAATTAAATTGTCATAAAAAAGCGTTAAATATATGCTGTGCTGTGAAGTTTAATAATTGACCAATAGGGGGCGAGCACCATCCAAGAGAGGTTACTATGGTACGGAGATATTTTGAGCTAAAAATGTGTTGATAAAATTTTCATATTTTCAATTAAATTGTTATTAAAAAAGATATATAAATGTGGATCCCAGTGCACTTTAAAAATCGGCCGTTATGTGCCTAGCACCATTCTGCAACAAAATTTGCAATGTTAAAACTATTTATAAAGAACTGATTAAAACAGCTACATTTTATAATTTTTAATTTAACTACAATATATTCATTGTTCTAAGAAGGTTTGCCAAAGTTTCATATACGTTTATGGTCATATATAAGTTAATAGATTATAGTATAGGAAAACTACAATTAAAGTAAAATATATCATAGAAAGACTTAAGAACAATACTTTTCCTACAATATGAACGGTTCTGGTTAGTACTAATATATGTTGAAGAGGTAGTAATTATTTTTTGACAAGAGTTCTAGATTTAATTTCTGTTTGGGTCCAAGGAATCCTTAGGGGTTGAAAGAATCTCAAAGTTATAGTATATATGCATATAACAAGTGGATAACATCGGTGAAGGCAGATCTGGAACAACTAGGGATCCCACAGCATAAAACACAAGACCGACTGCAGTTCCGACAACCTGTCCGACAGGGAGATTTCCCAGTGTCCCTTACCAATAAGAAGACCACAGGGACCAAATGGACAGAGGATAGAAAGCTGGCTCATAGTCAGAAAATGAAAGAATTCTGAAAGAGAAAGAAGAAGATCCTCACTGAAAAGTAGCTACGAACCCGTGGTCCTTACAAAGCCCCCCCCCCCCCCCCCAAAAAAAAAAAATATGCATTTATACATAACATATTAATATATGTAACAAATTAAATCATTTATCAGTTTACTATAACCTAATACTATTAGCATCGTGTTAGATTTAAATTTTCCAAGGCCACACTACATCGGATGAAGCTTGTTATGTTATGTTTCGAGATCTTGTTAAAAGTCGATAATTATAGTAAATATTTGGTGCCAGTAGGTCGCGAATATTCTCAAACCTAATTGGCCTTCTTATCACGTTATTAATTGACTTAGATGTTTCTGATTGCAATCTTTACTTCAGACCTTGTAAGCATCTGATTTCATGGATCTTTTTTCCTTTACGTCAAAAATGAGAAATAGGATGTTACATAATCGTGAGAATAAAAATTTAATTAATAAAAACACGTATAATTATCTATATACAATTTTTGGCGATACTTATTTATAATGAATTTTAATATTCACTAACTCCTTTATTGAGAAAAAACGTTTAAGCAATATAAATTTCCATAAATTAAAAAATAATAGGATTAATTAATTCTTCCTAATGTTCGCACAGTCACCGAAACTATTATACAACATAATGGATGCATATTAAAGAGCTAAACGTCTCGAGTTCTCAAATCTTATTAAAACTTTTATAAATTTTATAAAACACTTTTATCGATTCTAACCTTGTTCCGATTTATTTCGGTGTTCTAGTCGCTACTTTTCGAGTGGAAAGGTTGTTCTCCTTCATTTACAGAGAAACTCTAAATCCCTGTTCAAAGTAATATTAACTTCTGCTTACCTTCTGATATTCAAATGAGAAATAAGAAAATATCAAAATATAAGACACTAAATCAATGTTGAATTAATATTATATTAAATCGGAATTAATATAATGCCAAATCGCCAGTAATGTTAACTTCCGATAAACCTTCTGATGTCAGAGAAGTGTAAATAACAAATTATCTATATATCAATTTATTGAAATTTAAAAAAGTACAAATATATACATTAAGTAAATGAGCTGATAACGATTACAATAACATGTCAAAACCTGAAAAGAACTACTAGTAGCACATAAATAAAAATTCTACACTAGAAGATCTCTAGGCCATTTTCTTTTCAGACGCCTCGGAGGATTATCAGGTAGTAGGAAGCAAGTTGAGAAACTAATGAATTTAAGTGGTTATGGAGATGAAAGGATAGGTATCTGGTTTGGGCTAACTCAGCAACATATGGAACATTAAGGTCTTTATGGATAAGTTTATTGGTGACAAAGTAAGGGGCTTTTAGGATTTTTCAAAGGATTTTGGATTGTAAGGATTGGATACGAGATGAATAGGATGGTTTAGTTGAGCCCCAAAGCTCAACTCCGTACGTCCAAATAGGTCTAATCACAGTTATGTAAATAAGTCTTTTGTAATGAATTGAGAGCTTTGATCGTTTGTCTAGTAAATGTTGAAGTAGTCTGAAACGACGTGCAGTTTCTTGTCGCTATGACGATTCCAAGTAAGACGTTTATCCAAGTGGAGCCCTAGTTAGTGGATCTGTTCAACAGGAATTAGTGGAATATCATTGAAGGATACTGTAGGACAGGAAGTCGTAGGTTTTTTTTGGTTTATTTTGATTCTCCATTTTTAACACCATTCTCGAATGTTTAGAATATGCGATTGGAGTGTTTGGGAGGCAATGAAAGGATCATTGTTTACTGATAATAAATATTTGTCATCAGGATAAGCAGTGAGGACAGTGGTAGGTTGAGTTGGGATGTCACCTTTATACACCCTGTAGATGATGGGGCAAAGGATACAATAACAAATTATAAATATATAAAACACAGAATCTTGGTTGTAAGTTATAATGTTAATTTTTGCTATATTTTCTCAAAGGGAGTAGAAACAAGAAAATATGAAACCTGTGATATACTTTCTCACATTTATTTTTAGATCGATTCGCTCAATTGAATTAATAATACAATCTGTCCCACTTTAGTGTAATAAGTGATATGGACGACAAAGAATCCATTCACAAAATATACTGAATTTTGTTTACTGAAATTGATACAACAAATATAAACATATAAAACACCAAATCCATGTAGATATTAATCTTCTTATTTTTTGTAACACTTATACACATTAGATTATTACACTAAATCAATCCTTTACGAAACTCATGTTGTTAACTTCTGTTTCACCTATTTACATTTAAGAAGACTAAATATCAGTATAACAAACTAAACAACAGAACCCAAATTGAAATTGTAAAAGTGATTGTTTATATGTGAGGTTATAGGAATGAGCTTTCGGTAAATGTAAACTCGAAGTGAAGCGTAAGGATCGAACTGGTCGGTGTAGTGCGGGTCGGGTAGGTTTCGTGGAGACACGCTTGAGTAACGATACCAACTTTTGAATAAGTTTCATTCGTATTCCATTCCATTGTGAGAGAAATAGCAATTATGATGTTGGATCACATTTAAAAGTGATTTTAAAATTATTTTGGTCGCGTTTAATTTTTTTTCAATTAAAATATAAGTTAATATATAATAAAGAAGTGAAATCAAATTAAAAAAAAATGACTAAATGAATTCTTCTCTCTCAGCTGCATCGGTGGTTTAAAAAACCTTGTGGAGGCTGAGTGAGAGGGCTAGTAAATCAATTAAATTATAATACACATAAAAAAAATATTAATAAAAAATAATATGAAGAACATTAATTAAAATCTGTGGGAAAAAAACATCCTTCCTACCCTATTTAGAGTACATAAGGACGCTATCCCCTGCTATAAGGACACTGTTAACAAACGAATAAGGACAACAAAAAACGAAATAAAAGTTCTAATAGTGTGCTATATATGAAATAAAATAAATTAACAATAATATAGTATAATGAGAAACAAAATTATAAATACAATAATACTATATTTGTAATACATAAAATCACCAATTAATAAATTAAATAACTATAGAAAATATTTTCCAATTCCATCCAAACGAATAATGTTCAATCGATGAAAACTGCATAACTAATTAAAAACAAAAAAAAATCAATTCTAAAGCGGCCGTTTGTATTGTTACAAAGCCTCCTGTAACTGTTATTTCGCCTGGTATTTGCATATAAAATACAGGTAGCCGTGAATAAATCTGAAACTTCAGGCTAGAGAATAACCTCACTACAATAAAAAAAACAGAATTATTTTAAATTTAGTAAAACAAAAAATGCCAGGAACGATGGGCATTGTTGCAGGAAACTTCTATTGCGTTATTATTCCACTGGTTGTCTGATATTTCAAGCGGAACTTAGATAATCCTAGATATGGCCATTCTTGTTTTATTTTATTTCCGTTTAACTTAAGAATCTCTTCTGATTTATAAGGCGGTGGCAGTAATGAAGTATGGCTACTTAAAACATTCCCTTTCAACGAATGGAGAAAAAAAAATCCTCTTAAGATTTATTGACCTCAATCATTTAGAGATTGCATCAAAATCTCCACGTCTATAAAATTATCATTAAAAGAATATCAAGTCTTCGTAGCATTATCTTTTCAACCTTTTATTCTTTTCATCCTCATATCTCTGAATAACACAATACAAAACTAACTTCGCAGTTTGCTTATGTCTGATTTAATCACATATTTAATTTTAATGCAAATGTTTGAAACTAAAATTACGTAACCTACCCATTTTTTTCTTTATGTCTTTGGAAGCTTTTTCATCCTCATAACGAGTCATGTTTAATTATTACGATGATTCAGATACGATATGAACAAGGATTAATTTCGTAATAAATACATTGATCTACTTCGATTAAAGATTCATCTTTTAAAACTGAACAAGTCCATTTTTGCTCATTTTTTTTTTCTGATAAAGCCTTGTGAGCTGCTAACTCCATTATACTTTTTTTTCTTTAATGAACATCTATCAAGGATTTAAATAATATAACTGTTATTTACTGGAGGACGGATGTAGCTTTTTGCTATTTCTTATAAACAATTCCAATGTTCAGTTTTGAAAGATAAATCCTCAATTAAGCTCCAAATCCTTTCCAAATATTCATGCGTGTACTCTAAAATAGTACGATCGAATGAGAACATTTGATTGAAGAGCAATATAACAAGTATTAAAGAATTATTTTCTGCTTGTAATTTCATTGTCAAACACTGTTTGCCGTCGGATAATCCTGCATGTTACCAACCTGTATTACCAGACTGGTCCAGATTCATTCCATACACCAAACACGAAATAAACTTAAATCTTCTCAAGCCAGATTGGAACTCACTAACTAAGGTTATTGAATTAACAAGAATACTAAATTATCAGAAACTCCAACACGTTAGATCACAAACCGTCTCTTCACGCAGGTGTTATTAATCAAATTTACTTTATATATTTTAACCTATTGAACTTTTTTAATACGCTTTTATTAATCCTTCCAATCCAAAATCCTCCGAACTATAGTAAATGCTCCTTACTAAGTTTCCAACAAAACCATACATAACGATCTCAATATACCACACGTCGACCTCATACCTCTTAAATTTTCGAAATTCCATCCCAATCTTTCCTTTCATCCTAAACCTCTGGCTCAATCACTCCACACATCCTGATAACACCTCGCAGACTAAAGCGGCAGTGGTCCTAAGATCTTTTGTAAAATTTATTTATTATGGAGTTCTGGTAATGGCCAGCTTCTCAACTCATGTCCGGCGTGAATGTACTATAGCGCTCTCACTCAGCCGCCACTGGATTTTTACACCAGTGACTTAGCAGAGAAAGAAGAGCTGGGACCTCTCTATGCCTGGCTTGTCCCTCCATAATTGGAGGTAGGGGTCTGGCTGGGGGATGAGTGTGTATTGTAAATAAAGTACGATTTTTACTTACTCAATGTTTAATTTTTTTATTTTAGTATTTCATTTTATTTATATATATATATATATATATATATATATATATATATATATATATATATATATATATATATAGATATTGTTTATGTATAGGAAGTGCTTTCTGTTATCTTTATATTTATTTTATTTTACATATATATATATATATATATTTTTAATTTTTTTTTCTCTTTGTACATAATGAGTGAATGTAATCATATGCCATCTATATTACTTATTGCATACATTTGTGGCAGATTGTGATAATTACTCAATAAAAGTTCTATAAAAAACAAAAATAATAAAAATGCTTTTATTAACTTCACCTGTAAGTAACAAAATGCATCGTAATTTTCACCAAGTTCCGGCTATCTGATTGTCTTGAAAATTTGCACACGTGTGCAAATTTTTCAAGACAATCAGATAGCCGGAACTTAGTGAAAATTACGATGCAAGATTTTGTTACATACAGGTGAAGTTAATAAAAGCATTTTTATTATTTTTGTTTTTTATAGAACTTTTATTGAGTAATTATCACAATCTGCCACAAATGTATGCAATAAGTAATATAGATGGCATATGATTACATTCACTCATTATGTACAAAGAGAAAAAAAAATTAATAAAATATATATATATATATATAAAATAAAATAAATATAAAGATAACAGAAAGCACTTCCTATACATAAACAATATAATATATATATATATATATATATATATATATATATATATATATATATATATATATATATATATAAATAAAATGAAATAATAAAATAAAAAAATTAAACATTGAGTAAGTAAAAATCGTACTTTATTTACAATACACACTCATCCCCCAGCCAGACCCCTACCTCCAATTATGGAGGGACAAGCCAGGCATAGAGAGGTCCCAGCTCTTCTTTCTCAGCTGAGTCACTGGTGTAAAAATCCAGTGGCGGCTGAGTGAGAGCGCTATAGTACATTCACGCCGAACATGAGTTGAGAAGCTGGCCATTACCAGAACTCCATAATAAATAAATTTTAGAAAAGATCTTGGGCCCACTGCCGTTTTAGTCTGCGAGGTGTTATCAGGATGTGTGGAGTGATTGAGCCAGAGGTTTAGGATGAAAGGAAAGATTGGGATGGAATTTCGAAAATTTAAGAGGTATGAGGTCGACGTGTGGTGGTATATTGAGATCGTTATGTATGGTTTTGTTGGAAACTTAGTAAGGAGCATTTACTATAGTTCGGAGGATTTTGGATTGGAAGGATTAATAAAAGCGTATTAAAAAAGTTCAATAGGTTAAAATAATATAAAGTAAATTTGATTAATAACACCTGCGTGAAGAGACGGTTTGTGATCTAACGTGTTGGAGTTTCTGATAATTTAGTATTCTTGTTATATTCAATAACCTTAGTTAGTGAGTTCCAATCTGGCTTGAGAAGATTTAAGTTTATTTCGTGTTTGGTGTATGGAATGAATCTGGACCAGTCTGGTAATACAGGTTGGTAACATGCAGGATTATCCGACGACAAACAGTGTTTGACAATGAAATTACAAGCAGAAAATAATTCTTTAATACTTGTTATATTGCTCTTCAATCAAATGATCTCATTCGATCATACTATTTTAGAGTACACGCATGAATATTTGGAAAGGATTTGGAGCTTAATTGAGGATTTATCTTTCAAATCTGAACATTGGAATTGTTAATAAGAAATAGCAAAAACCTACACCCGTCCTACAGTAAATAACAGTTATATTATTTCAATCCTTGATAGATGTTTATTAAAGAAAAAAAAAGTATAATGGAGTTAGCAGCTCACAAGGCTTTATCAGAAAAAAAAAATGAGCAAAAATGGACTTGTTCAGTTTTAAAAGATGAATCTTTAATCGAAGTAGATCAATGTATTTATTACGAAATTAGTCCTTGTTCATATCGTATCTGAATCATCGTAATAATTAAACATGACTCGTTATGAGGATGAAAAAGCTTCCAAAGACTAAAAGAAAAAAATGAGTAGGTTACGTAATTTTAGTTTCAAACATTTGCATTAGAATTAAATATGTGATTAAATCAGACATAAGCAAACTGCGAAGTTAGTTTTGTATTATGCTATTCAGAGATATGAGGATGAAAAGAATAAAAGGTTGAAAAGATAATGCTACGAAGACTTGATATTCTTTTAATGATAATTTTATAGACGTGGAGATTTTGATGCAATCTTTAAATGATTGAGGTCAATAAATCTTAAGAGGATTTTTTTTTCTCCATTCGTTGAAAGGGAATGTCTTAAGTAGCCATACTTCATTACTGCCACCGCCTTATAAATCAGAAGAGATTCTTAAGTTAAACGGAAATAAAATAAAACAAGAATGGCCATATCTAGGATTATCTAAGTTCCGCTTGAAATATCAGACAACCAGTGGAATAATAACGCAATAGAAGTTTCCTGCAACAATGCCCATCGTTCCTGGCCTTTTTTTTTTTTACTAAATTTAAAATAATTCTGTTTTTTTTATTGTAGGGAGGTTATTCTCTAGCCTGAAGTTTCAGATTTATTCACGGCTACCTGTATTTTATATGCAAATACCAGGCGAAATAACAGTTACAGGAGGCTTTGGAACACTACAAACGGCCGCTTTAGAATTGATTTTTTTTGTTTTTAATTAGTTATGTAGTTTTCATCGATTGAACATTATTCGTTTGGATGAAATTGGAAAATATTTTCTATAGTTATTTAATTTATTAATTGGTGATTTTATGTATTGCAAATATAGTATTATTGTATTTATAATTTTGTTTCTCATTATACTATATTATTGTTAATTTATTTTATTTCATATATAGCACACTATTAGAACTTTTATTTCGTTTTTTGTTTTCCTTATTCGTTTGTTAACAGTGTCCTTATAGCAGGGGGTAGCGTCCTTATGTACTCTAAATAGGGTAGGAAGGATGTTTTTTTCCCACAGATTTTAATTAATGTTCTTCATATTATTTATTCTCTGCTTACACCTGTCAATCAATGTATCTAACAATCAGTGAATTTTATGAAATAATGAATCATATGACATGAAAGACATGAAGAGGAAAAGAACCCTGTTGTACCTTCTGCTAACATGTTTATTGTTTATTTAGGTTAACCGTCCTTATGTACTCCAACTAGGGCAGAAAGAACTGGTTATCCAACCTTTTCTAGCCAAGTTTCATTTCGTGGGTTCGCCACAAAATAACGTTAAACCCACCCAGGTGGGATTCGAACTAACGACCTTCAGTATCGAGCGCTCTAAGACCCTCGCCGTAACCCGCAAGGCCATTGAGTCACCATCCTCCTTATTATTTTATGTTTTTATCTAAGTTCAGGAGATCCCTCATCCAGTTTCTCTTCAGACTTCTCTCGGTTCTGTCTGGAATATGGGTCGTGTCCTTGTCTTTTTGAGTGTGTTGAGATCTTCATGTAATTATTTATATAATGAGAGATTTAATTAGTTTTATTTTTTTATTTTAATTTCTATTAAAAAAAAATGAAATAAAACCACTGATGCAGACATTTCCTTCAACTAACTACGTGAAAAACCAACTAAGGATTTTGGCCCATTGGGAAGAGCTAAATGAAGATGATCTGAGAAACGAACTTGGAAAACAGCGAAGCCCATTGCTTTACTCGAAGTAACGTACATCAAAATGAAGAAATAATGGAAATTAATATGATAGAATATTTGCAGGAATTAAATTGATTATTTTAAATATAAAAATTGAAGTTAATATATACAAACACATTTTATATCTTTCATCCCCGCGAATGAGTGGTTAGGTCGAATTTTTACAACTATGAAATAACTCAAACCAGGCAAACCTCCCAACAATACCTCATCCTATAGACCTATAAGTCTTCTTCCCATCCTTTCAAAAATCTTTGAAAAAATCCTTTTAAAACGCATCCTACATATATTCGAATCCCAAAGCATCCCTTCCCACCAATTTGGATTCCGGACTGGTCACTCCACTGTTCATCAAGGTCTTCGTGTTAATGATCATATATCCTCTGCCCTTGAAAACAAGCAGTATAGCACTGGTGCATTTCTGGATGTAGCTCAAGCTTTTGGCCGGGTGTGGCACCAGGGCTTGCTCTTCAAGCTCAAGACACATTCACCCCAATCCCTATACCTAGTCCTACGATCCTATCTCTCAAATCGCTCCTTTCGAGTCCGTTGTGGCTCAGAGTTCTCCAACTATTATCCTATTGATGCCGGTGTGCCACAAGGTAGTGTCCTTGGTCCTCTCCTCTATAATCTCTTCTCTGCTGATATACCAACAAACCCTAATACCTTTTTAGTCACATTTGCAGACGATACTGCTATCCTATCATCCCATCCAGATCCTAAACTAGCTTCCCTCAACCTCCAAACACATCTTTTACAGATTGAAGCTTGGTGCAACAAGTGGAGAATAAAAGTTAATGAAGCCAAATGCAATCATATAACTTTTACCCTTCACCGCAAATCCTTTCCTCCCATCCACTTCAATAATATCCCTATACCTATATCCTACACAGTACGTTACTTTGGCTTTCATCATGACAAAAGACTGACTTGGAACCCTCACACTAGCCTAAAAAAAGAAGAACTAAACAGGAGATTCAGCCAACTTTACAGACTACTAGGCAGGAATTCTCATCTCTCAGTTGATAACAAACTCCTCATATATAAAACAATATTAAAACCTATTTGGACCTACGGACTTGAACTGTGGGGAACAAAGACAATCCAATATCTAACGTATTCAATCCTTCCAATCCAAAGTCCTCCGAACAATAGTCAATGCACCTTATTATGTAACCAATAAAACCCTACATGATGACCTAAAAATACCTTTTGTCCTCGATCTCATTCCTTCAAAATTCTCGAAATTTCATCAAAATCTATCCAATCATCCCAATCCTCTGGCTCAATCCCTATCCAGTCATGACCATCCTTATAAACCTCCAAGAAGGTTAAAACGGCAATGGCCCCGAGACCTTTTGTAATGTATAAAGTTATGTTGGAGTTTTGGTAATGACCAGCTTCTCTACTCAAGTCCTTAGTATAGGTTCGATCTTACTTAAGCACTTATTCACCATGAAGAAAAAGTCTTCATGATAGTTTTGTCAAAATTCGACTTAACCACATATTCAATGGGATGACAGATACAATCAAAAATACTTGGGAATAACATATTTAAAATATAAAGATCATAATCAATTTTTTAATGATAGGACTGATACCCAAATAAATATGATCACTATTAAGCCATTAGTGAGAAATATAATTATGTTCGTAAATTATTTTAATTCAAATAATAATTTTGACTAATCACCAGTTTTGTTCATCCATCATTTGGCCTGGCCATCTTTCATTAATATTCATCTTATACCTTGATGAAGTCAAATGCAGTATTTGTATTGTCGAGAGTCGAGATAAGGACCAGAGAGGTTTACTTAGTATTCGCTTAGAGCGACCTCCACCTCGTTGAACAGAACCGAACAGAGATAGCTGGCCCGATGTGGGATTGTGGAAAAGTCTCGTAACATCGACTGGCCATAGGGAGCCAGCGTCGAGCGTCGTGTTGGCATTTGCATAGGTGCCAATTTAAATTTCAAATTGGCAATGCGAGGCAAGGTGCCGGCCAGATCAGGTGTGGCCCTAATTATCGGGGGCTCTGCCTGCAATTAGGGGCCCTCGAGTAATTTATTTCCTGGAGAGGAGGGGGGTTGAGAAATCAGTGGCTGGGGGGCCCTGTCACTTGTCTTTTTCCAGTCCACCTTTATCCACTATTACTGATATTCTCAATGAATAACTTTTATTCGTTGCTGCGATCATATCTGTTTTTGAATTTTCAAATCGACAAACCAAAAATTATTTTACACGTTATGTTTTGACAATGGATCAAATGCACCGACACACAAATTTGTAAGCTTTTATAGTTTTTTATTGACATATAATTTCCTAAAAATCCTTAACAATGTTAAGACTTTTTACGTTCAAAGAAATCATTTATTACTATACTAAAAAAAAACTATTCCGAATATTTTATTTTAACCCTTTATTGATATTTACAATACATTATATAGGGTATGTAAATTTGAGGAAAATAATTACAAAGACAAGTCTATAACATTCATAGAACTACTCACAAGCAATTCAATTAAAGTTCTACATTAGTATGTCTCTTGGCCATCTTCTTTTCAGACGTCTCGAAGGACTGCCGGGATTTGAGTGTGAGTGAAGTTGGGAGACTAGTGGATTCGAGAGGTTACGGAATTTACTATGAAAGGATAGGTATCTGGTTTGGGCTAAATCAGCAACATATGGAACATTAAGATCTTTATTGATAAGTTTACTGTTGACAAAGGTAAGTTTACTGTTGATCATTAAGGATTTTTCGAAGGATTGTAAGAATTGGATATGGGATGAATTGGATGGTTTAGTAGAGCTCCAAAGCTCAACTCCGTATGTCCATATAGGTCAAATCACAATCATATGTCTCTAAGGACACTGTTTAACAGATCTGCCAGGATCTGACGATTTTTTGAGGCCGAAGGACATCCTTGGCCACTCTCTCCTTCCACAATTAGAATTGGTTTTCGTCCTTAAGGATGCTGTTTTAAGATGGCGGAATTTAGCGATTTTATTATTAGTTTTTCGTCCTTAAGGATACTGTTTTAAAATATTTAAAGGTTTTTAAGTTTTCTGAAGGATAACATCCGCCATTTGGCCCAATTCAGTAGCATATACAACATTAAGTTCTTCATAGATAAGTTTGCTTGTTATGTTTTCTGATTTTATCAATTGCTTTAAAGCACAAACTTTATGGCAATGGAATTAGCCTGTATAAATTTCACATATACATAATATTAATGTAATGTTATATAGATGAGAAATAACGTAAACTACAGTTTAAAAAAACAAAATTTAAATAAATTAAGCTGAACAAAAATCTTTTGAACTATACTATTGTTCACAATTATTAAGGACTAAAATTCACTATATTTGATTATTATTTTTATTATAGTCCAAATTATTATTTGATTATCGATAAAAATCTTGTCGTGATGTATTCAGTTCAGCATTATTTATCTATTTTTCCAAGCCTAGCAGCAAGTTTTAACCTGGTTCAAATTTTTCTGATTAGGTGTTTGAAGATTATGTAAAGGCAAAATTGGACAGAGACTATTGAAAAACTTGATTTTAATGGACTGCCCATTTGACCAGTGGCCCATGGACTGCAACCAAATGCCCATGAATCATATTTTTACACACTATATCAAACAAACAAAATATCGACATTTTGATTTGGTAATAATTTTTATTCGGAAAAAAAATTTTCATATGGCTGGATTTTAATTTGTGTATGACAGTGTATAAACCTAGTTTCTGCCAATCAACACTGTACATTTAAATTTTTTTTTAATAGAAATTTTATTATTGGTAAATCTTCTTTGATCTATGAAAGTGATGTAGGTAAAATTTAAAACACATTAATTCTCCAGTTAAACCACTATAAACTCCATTGTAAAATGGTGTTAATCCATAGGATCCACATGTCGCAACACACATTTAAAACATTTTTAATACTTTAATTGAATATAAGTTAATTTTAATATCAACTTCAAGATATATACAACACCGTATTATAACCTCTTGCTACTTATCGGTAAATTTTAAACTTCAATGTTGTTCACATATTATCGCTTTTTAATGTCAGATTAATTAAAATTTTGGATGTTTTTTTATTGCTGAACCTTCCTTGAGCTATGAAAATGATGCAGTTAAGTAGTTTTTGTGGTTAGTGACCAAAAATGAAAAATGGCTTGTCCTTTTATATAATAGTAAAGATAACAATAATAGGAATATAAAAATAGTTGCAGCAATAGCGATAAAAAAACAAACTAAAGTCTAAAAGTGATTATTTGTTAATCCATTATTCATTTACTTTATGTAAAAAAAAAAAATAAATAATTATTTACATAAGCTTAAAGGATGTAGAAAAAAAACATTATTTACCTTTTTAACAATATTGTAGTCCAATTTATTTTCCATAAATATTTATCAATTTGAATTATATAATTCATTAAATTTTAATATTAATATGAGTCTAAGAGAGTATGAGGGAGATGGTAATCAAAATTTTTAGATGTATTTAGAATTTATTAATTAAACTGTAATTTAAAAATAAATGTATTAAGATAGTCAGCCTTGGCTATTCTTATCTGACTAATGGTTCTTAGTTTTTTTTTCTTTTTTAAGTTGATGTTAGATTTAAAGTGATTTGCTGAGAGTTTTTAAAATTTGAAATTGTTTTCACAGAAACAGTGATCTCATTTAGATTCTATTCAAATGAAATACCAGGTACCATAATTTATGAGGTTTCCTCATAACATCAGGTGAGGCCTTGGGCATGAGTTCATCATTAAAAAGATAATTAATCTTAATTATTAAAAAATAATTACAATTAAAAGTTAAATTAAGAATACGTTTAAATATTAAATTACTTTTTGTTGTAATTACATTGGTTTTTTTATACATATTTTGGTCATCTACTAATGTACCACAATTTTAACGTTTTACCTTAAAATTCTCTTCCAAGGTATTTTTTTTTTTTTTTTAAATATTATCAAATCAAGTGTAATCTCACCTATTGTGAGAAACATTTTAAGTAACGAGGGATAGGTTGGAACTTATTGAAAATCATTAATTTTAAAAATTAAAAAACTGCGGAAGTAAAATAAAACAATTTTAACTGCAATTGAGGAAACAGTTTTTAATCTATAAAATAAATATAATACAAACAAATAGTGATATGTATTTATCGCAACCGTCTAGCTGAAGTTTTTGAAATTTTAAAATATTTCAACACCAGACTTAAACAAATTTATTATTATAATTTATACCTCATTATTTTTTCTTGATTCGAAGAAATTTTCCATCCTCTCTGTGCAAACTGTAGCAGAGGAGGATCTTAGACCCTTATTACGAAACAAAATATTGCTTATATTTATGTTTATTAATATATTGATTTTTACAAATGTATACTAATGAGGCGTTGAATTCCTAAAAATGCGAGATCCAGTTTTTTTAATTGTTTTCCTACTAGACTATCTTCAGGTAAAAGGTTTTCTAAAAAAAGTAGTTAAATCACATTGAAAAAGACCGTACGAAAAAAATGTCGCTTCCTATATCAGTTTGACCTTTAACTTTATCGACCAGCTGTTGTTAAAATTTTCAAATGTGGACTCAGCTGGTTTTGGAATTCTGTGTATGCTTCATATACATCAAGTAAATGTTTGAAAATGATGACATGTCGGTCGATAAATTGATATAAACTAATCATTAGTTCGACTTCAATAAACATTCTACATTAGGTCTCTAGAGCAATTTGGGAAATTAGTGGATTCAAGTGAGTATGGAGCTTACCACGGAAAGATAGGTTTGGGCCAATTCAACGACGGGGCTGGTGATTTTACGAAGGATTTTGGATTATAATGATTGGACACGAGAAGAATTGGGCTTGTAAAAACAAATTTATTATTCCTCAGGAAATCTACAACTCATGTCAAATAAATAATAGTCATAATAGTGAGTCGTTCAGAATGAAAACCCGTATAGTCCACTTTTTCCAAAAAATATAAAAATTTTCTTCAATGTAAGCTTAAAAGCGCCTTTAACTATGGCTTAAAGGCCATAGATAAAGGATCACTAGATCCCAAAAAAATTTAATCTTAATCCGCCTTTATCGCATAGTTTGTTGACAACCTGTTCAGGTTATGTACTCACTCCTGTGCAAGTTTGAAAAACGAACATTACGGGTTTTGAGTGACTCATACGTCAGTTGGGTTATTAAATAAATAGGATAATTACACAGGCCAACAAAAAAAATGTTTTTGAAAACTTTTCTTATTTTAATAGCTGATTTTTATAGATTTTTGTGTGCTGAATACAAATCTGGTCTTAGTTTTATTGTATCACCCGTAGTCTTTGAGAAATTTGCTTTTTTTATACAATTTAAAAAAGCATATACTGTTTCATATAACTATAAAGCATTATATAACTGTTTCATGAGGCCTAACTTTATATGTAGAGGTGATAAGAGAATGTTTCTAGGATCTACAAGGTTTTTGCGGAGAATGTTCTCCTCGCCGGGGTTTAAAGACTCTCTCACAGGCCAGTCCTTTCTGTACCAATGTTGATCCCTTGCTCTACTGTTCCATTCACACAAAAAATATGGAAATTTGGTAAAACCGCCTTACTGACCAAGAAGCATGTTACTTTCAAGTCACCACTTTCTAGGTTTTCATAGTTCTCTTTCATATGTACAGAATGGCCAACGGGTATAGATGCATAAGTGTTACTATTGTGTAATAAAACAGCTTTTAAACTAGTTTTGGAATAATCAATAAAAAGCCTCCAGTCTTCTTTTTTGTATTCAACACCAAACTCTTTGATCAGACCTAGAATATCTGAGCAGAACACTAAATCACCTTCTTGTTCAAAAAAATTCGAAAACTGCTGCTCTCTCTTCCTATACACATACATGCTAGTTCCAACTACCAACAAGTTCTTTTCTTTTTGTCTAGAACCAAGCGATTCAGCTTTTTCTTTTGTCAACCCAAGATCCCTAACTAAGACAAGCTCAATCTGAGTAAACAGTTTAGGCTCTATATTTGCTTTAGCACATTGGAACACTTCATCATCTTGCTCATCTAGATCTATATCTGTTTCAGCAGTGCTGCCAACTCTTCTACATCCAGCACAAATTATTTTACAATTTTATTTGTACTATATAAAAGCTGTTAAATTCTGTAATAAATCAAAAAAAATAATATATTGATGTGCAAATGTGAGAAAATGGTAGGTGATACGGCTTAATAAGTGTCATATTTGGATTTAGCACCCTAAAAAACAGAATAATAAAGTGTTTTAAGTAAAAAATATTATCATCGTTGACCTGTGTTATCAATTATAGGTTCCTTTATTTAACCAAATAGTTAGATATCAATTGTTTTTTTGTTTGTTTTTTTAATATATTTGTTAGTCAGTTTTTGTCCCTTTCGAACCCTGTGGTATTTTTTTTTTTTACTTTTGGCTGGGGGTTTACAGTTTTTAGATGTAACGTTTTTTACAACCAAAAATGTAACATTTTGACCAGCTTTAGCTCTGTTGGTGTTGCTTGGTTCGAAAATTTCCGAAATTTCCTAATCAGATAATTTGATGGTAAATATGTTTTGTTATATAACATTTGTCGCTAGGACCTACCGTTTAAGAACTATATTGGTTTGAATGAAAAAAGTTACGTTTGAACCCCTTACATTCTCGCTACTTTGTTTATTTTGAAAAAGGATCCATTGTTAATTTAATTTAATTATTAATTTAAGTGATCTGATCATTTTAATTCTAAAATGTAAATTCGGAAAAAACAGTTGATAATAGAGCTAGTTTGTATTTGGTCGCGTAAGAGTTTACACAAAATTGTTAAGCTAACAAAATGCTTATTTTCATCTACAGAATTTTTATATTTCTATCAATTCAAAGATAGGAACTTCAAATAACCTTTATCGTATATTAAATCTATTCGTTTTTTGTCGTTTTTAAAAAATATTCTTATACAGTTTTTTCCCCCATTTTATTATTCATGGATATCGCTTTCATCTGTAAAACGATAATGATGTTTTACTGAAGAAATGTTTGTTTCTGTAACACTCAAGCCTGCCTTACATATATTTGGGAATTAGAGCTCCTAATTATAGCGGAGTCGTTCTTGTAGTACTCATTAGGAACATTCTCGCAGTTTCCCGTTCTCCCTTTCAGCACACAGCAATTATAAAGTTATAAACTATAGATGGATAATTAGAACACATGTTAAAATATTATAATTAATGGAGATAAGAGGAGATAAAATTGTACCTTGAAGCAGAACGAATAAATCAATATAATTAGAGGCAATTAACATATTATTTTATTAGCTGTTAAGCTGTAACATCTTAACGAGTCTTAATTGTAGTTTACTAATTATATATACAGCGTGGTCAACTTTTGTGGATATAATATAACAATTTATTTATCGTATTTATATAGGATTTTTTTTATTTTTTTTTATTTTAAGTAATGTGAAAATCTACAGTATGAATTTTCATATAAAGTTTTTAAAATTAGCTGATTTGCAAGGCGGAAATATTGTTTGAGAATATATGTAAAGCTGCGGATTAAATTACACGGAATCATGAGAGAATGAGGTGTTGCGAGTGAGTTACAAGGGATCCCTATACATACATAATCATCTCCTTGAATATATTATCGCCGTGCTGGTGTTTTTCGGCCCGTCCCCGGAGCAAGGAGGCGCCCCCTGGCAAAGACAGTTTCGTTACGGAGCCGTACCATTCAGAGATATCCCTTGCTAGTTGTCTAGATTACATTGCGAGTACACCATTAAGTGGTTAGGCTTCGAACGCTGGCTGTGTGAATATGTTGTATCTAAGAGGGCCATCGCAACTGACAGTGTTCCGTCTCGGTTGGCGGGGCACAGACTAGGTTCTTATACAAATAATGTTGATATAATTATAATTAATGTAACGGAAACACGCTACGGAAAAAAATAACATAAAAACAATTCTTTTCGCATCATTTTAGCTAATTTTTTAAACAATAAAAATACGTTGGTAATGGCAATGCCAGTGACCACCAAGGATCGTTTATACCTTAATAATAATGAGGTTTATATCTTCTTAAACATATATTTTTATAGAATTGAATGAATATGATCCCGAGTCTCCATCGAAAGAAAAAACTCATTTAGCATATATACAAAAAAAGATAAATATTAAAAATCAATTTTATTTTGGTCGTATATCTCTAATAATGTATTTATATTTACTTGAAGCAGAACGAATAAATCAATATAATTAGAGGCAATTAACATATTATTTTATTAGCTTTTAATCTGTAACATCTTAATGAGTCTTAATTGTAGTTTACTAATTATATATACAGCGTGGTCAACTAATACCATAGTGGTTATTTATAAATAATAAAAAAAGGAATATACAGACAAAATAAAATTGACTTTTATATTCAACATTTCATGTTTAGTTGTTCTATATATATATATATATATATATATATATATATATATATATATATATAAATACTAGGCTTGAAGAGTCAGATCATGCGATTCAGTTCCGAAATATAGTGGTTATTTATAAATAATAAAAAAAAAGAATGTACAGACAAAATAAAATTGATTTTTATATACGGCATTTTATGTTTAATTGAGCTCTCTCAAAATATTTTAAAGAATTTTATATTCATATTTAATATTAGTTACAGACTGCTTCAACATTTACTAGACAAACGTTCAAAGCTCCCAATTAATTACAAAATACTGTGATTAGATACCTGACTGTGATTAGACCTAGTTGGACGTACGGAGTTGAGCTTTGGAGCTCAACTAAACCATCCAATTTATCTCGTATTCAATCCTTACAATCCAAAATCCTTCGAAAAATCCTCAATACCCCTTACTTTGTCACCAATAAACTTATCCATAAAGATCTTAATGTTCCACATGCTGATTTAACTCACACCAGATACCTATCCTTTCATGCTAAGCTCGATAACCACTCAAATCCATTGGTTTCTCAACTTGCTTCCCACTCCATTCTTGATAATCCTCCCAGGCGTCTGAAACGAAGATGGCCTAGAGACCTTCTAATTGTACAATTTTTAATAATGTGCTACTGATGGGTAGTTCTTTTCAAGTTTTAACATGTTATTATAATCGTTGTCAATGCATTTACTTGAGGTATATATATTGTACTGTTGTAAATTTCAATCAATCTACATAAAAAATAAAACAAAAATTTAATACTGAATAACGATTTTTTTTATTATTATTATTAAATTTATTTTTATATATTGTGTCAAAATTATTTTTCTTTAACAAACGCCCTACCTACCTTATACCCTCATACTCCCCTTTTTTTATTTAAATATTTAATTCTTTTGAATATTTTATTCAGGAGGTAGCTTCCCATTACGGTGCTAATCTTCTTATTTCACAACCATTGCCTTTAGCGTGGTATTTGACCCTTTATTGGGCAGTGGGTGATATTTGTCTCAATTTTAAAGTGGCATTTAAAAATCCCGCGCAAAATCTTATTTTGTTTTTATAGGACTCCTAGACACAGGAAAAAATAGAAATTTGTTGATTGTTCTAAAGGACAGAGTGTATTAACTGATTTTAGTGGAAGTGTAATCCATAAGTCCGTATCAGTGCAATGAGATAGTTGTCTTATATCGAATGAGAACTTCATATTAACTTTCAAGCCAACAAATAGAACAGAAACCATCTTTCATTAAAACTACAGTTTCGTTTGATATTATTATTATTATTTTTCAAATTCACATCTAGTTTCATTGATCTATCTGGATTCACCATAAAACTTTTACCTTTACACTTGAATGAGTTGGTGATAAATCACTTCTTCTTTCTCATTATAACAAGTTTTCTTCTTCATCGACCAACAACTTGTTAGCCGCCCTGCTAGTAGCGACAACGGTGTAGGTCCGCTCACACCCCGCTGGGACAAGAGCATGGAGCGCGACAGCTGCCGTGGAAGGAGTTGCGTTAATTAGCCGATACCCTTGGCGATAAAACAAGTAGAGTGAGGATCTGCCCGGAGCTGAGCCAGTTTTTTTACCATTTCCCTCCAGATGAGCCTCGAGGTACAAGCGGTGTCAACGGAGCAGATGTTTCCTAATCTTCCTCAATTAGTCCTCCGGGGTCACCTCGTCCTCTACGTTGCCACTATTAACAACCTTGTCTTGAATTTATTTGTCCATCTACAACATCTGGTTATCAGTCAGGGGACACACAAAGTCATCGACACGTAATGAAGATATACTCGTCAATGAACGGAAGTAGGGATGAGTATCGTAAAAAAAATATCAATATTCCATATCGACAATGTTTTTAGCTCTGAATATGTATACCCGATACATTGGTCACTTGAGGTACGCATAATGGTATTGAAGGATCAATACAATTAGGATAGGTGAATTAATTGCCACTTCTATAGGAATTATTTTATTAAAATACTAGTTTCGAATGCTAAACGTTCATATTCATTTCTAAAACTTACAAAATTTGTAATACATCAGCACATGGATTATATATACTAATGTTTACAAAAATGTAAATCAAGAAATATTGGTACTCACCTGAGGAGATCTAACAGATATCTGAAATATCTCCATAATGGAAGGTGAAGGGACAGGTTAAAATTTTAGGGCTTTACCTTGAGATTTTCCAATGACTAATTAGATTTTTCCGTTTAAATGTTTATCTGGTGATTTAAACAAAAATCTGGCTCGGTTTTAAACGATTTTATTATTTCTAGCGATTCATAAATATTTAATTATAAGCTATTTTCTATCTGCCTAATAGAAACAGGTTGATTTGACATGAAACAACCCATTAGAAATTTTTATATTAATTATTAATATTACGTTTTTTGTTAATGAGTTAAAATAAAATATTTTTTACGTGTGTTAACGGACCGAAGTAGCAACAGAGCAACATATTTGCTAACCAACTTCCTAACATTAAAAAAGTTGCTTTCAAAACATTATACATAAAAAACTTTTCCGTATTTAAACCAATTTTATTAGGTTTTGTTAATTATTTAAAAAAATAAATATAGTTATATGTTGTATCATAATAAAGAGAAAACGATAAATAATATAGTTATATATTACAACAGTAATATATATAGTTATATATTTTATACTGTCGATATGACAAATATTTAAAGAATTAATATTGGACTATCAAAAGAAAAAAAAAAAAAAAAATATATATATATATATATATATATATATATATATATATATATATATATATATATATATATATATACATATATATAATGTGGAGATCTGACATGGAAAACCTATACATAGCTTATAACCTTCCAATAACAACAGCTACCAACCAAAAGGACTGTTAAACATAAAAATTGAATCATTCACTTTTACATATATATACATATAAAAAATAATAGATAAAAATAAACAAAATAAATAATAATTATAAAAATAACCATCTCTAGTCGAAAGCTGACTCTCTTTTACTTTTACTCGGTCCGATCCGTTTTTAATCGGGAAATTTGTTTTGTGTTTTTACTACCATGGTTCGAACACGGGGCGTTCAAGCCTCTATAAAGTCGAGACCTTTAATTGTGGGAAAAACCTGGTGGTTGAGAGTGATTTCGCCTGTATCTCCTTTCAAAACCACTGGCCTAGAAATAGCACATCCTTACCATAGTACTGAGCCCAAGTACCTTCATGGTTTCAAGTGGTACAGATATTTTTTTAATAACTCAAGAATACTGATCTTACACTTTTTTCACATCAGAAATGCCTATTAGATATTAACCCGGCGTTGGTCGCTAGGTGAACATTTCCCTCACGCTTATAAAAAATAGTTTAAGTCCGTCAGAACTTAACTTTCATCACCGTCCTTTAGAATAGCTGAGCTTAGAACATTTGCGATTAAGAATATTTGTTTTATAAGTATAATGGATGGAAGTGGCCAGGATATCGGGAGATTTTTACAGAAATTGCAGGGAATCAGTAGCTTCCTATCTCTCGGCAGTTTATTCGTGACATTTTACTGAACGAGTTTTCTAATTTCTTTCGATTGATTAATGATTATGTAGGTTCAAAATGAGTCGTAAATCTAAAATGCTTGAATTGTTGGATAAAAAGCCAGTTGACAGGTTAAATTGTGAGTAATTAGTTGATAAATCGTAGTGAATTGCATTCATACTATTTTTAAATCATTTCAATCAATTTTTACTATTTCAGATTCTTGTTCGCGGCTGCTAGAGACAATACAAAATAGATCTGGTATAAGTCTGCCAAAGAAATAAAAAAAAAAATTGTAAAAAGTGTAGGGTTCCAATTTGCAATGAACATACTACATATAATTTTAATAATTGTATAAAAATAGAAAAAAACGATCTAGCTGATGAATAACATTAAATATTTTACTTATGTAAAAAGTAAAATATTTAATTTTTGTTTGGTCAGGTTTTTTTAATATATTTTTTTATTATATTTTAAAATAGATATCTTTGTAAATATGTACAAATATATTTTTAATCCTTATGCCACATACTACGATTATTGATACATTTTGATGGCATTTATTTACCATTTATAACTACATACTTGGCAACATAAAACTGGATTTTTTATAAAAATTGAAGAAGTGAGGGAAATGCGACTAACGGTGTACCAGATCGGCTAGCGACCAACGCCGGGTTAAAGAACAATCTTTGTTATCTAAAAGAAATGAGATAAGCTTGAATTTGACAGATCTATAACAAGGTATACTCTGTCATTTGTTTTCTTATTTGGAAATTAGTCATTTATATATTAGTAAAAAAAAAAAAAAAAAAAAAAAAAAAAAAGAATGTAAAAAAAAAAAAAAAAAAAGCTGACCAAAATATAATAAAAGTGCAGAGACGAGGTGTCGGAGAACGGCGCCAGAGGTACATTTCCATACAATCGGCTACCGGGACAAAAAGCAGACAATGATATAGTGGCAGCAATAAAACTAGGAGCGAGGCAGAATGCCCTTTGAGCTAGCCGCGGCAATTATACAACCCTTATTGCTCCCCACAGCGATATATGAGCTACTGTTTCTCCCTGCTTTCTTCTGTCACCAATCAGCTTATTGGGATGCCATACAGGATTTTTCAGAAATAACTCTAAAAATACCCGGCTATAAAGATTGTTCTAGTCTCAATTGAGTGGCAGGTATATCGGAGAAGGTAGTTTGTATTTAGATGCTATAAGTAGGATTCTTGACAACATATAATAGACGTTTTTAAGTAGCTTTAGTTTTGAGTTAGTCGTTCATTTGTTGTTCGTTCAAAGAGCGGAAGGTTGCATTTTCAGCAGATGTCAAAGATAACAGTAAACTCTTTTTAACCCTACAGATAACACCCTCGATTTTACCCTTGTTAGTACGTTGTACGCCTCTCGGATCTATATAGTAAAAAAAACTTAAACATAATAAAACCTAATCTGTCTAAGGCTACCATTTCAATGCAAATGCCGATAATAGGTCTTGTTATTTTTATTCGAAAAGGGAAATGCAAAAAATAAATAAATAAAAATAAAAAAAGTATTTTTATTTTTTAATAAGTTTACTATAGCAAGGAAGTTTCTAATGACCCATATTATCAATATTAGTTACAAAGAATTAAATAAAGTACGCTTCCTAACCTTAGTATACAAATAATATGCATCACCTAACATGTTGAGCATGGGCCCAAAATCGGAAACCCCTTTCCATTGACTGATTTAAAAAAATAAATAAATCGACTTCATTCCACCTCCATATTTCGAGATAAATATTAGTTGAATTTTCAGAAAACACCCTTGACGTGAGTATTCACGTCACCCGTCCTGGGTCAGAAGCGACGTGAGCGTTCATCCGCAGTCAATGAGTAAATTTCAATAATCACATAAATTTCTTAGACATATTTAAATATTTATATCCCAGAATCTAAAGACTATTTAACTGCTTTATCCGTTTTATTTTCGGGATCCCGAGGAGCGCCTACATTTCATAGTTTTATGCGGAGTTAAAGTGGCTTATTCCTTCCTACCGTCGCACAGTGGAGAAAGCAGCCCTAATTGTTGGCATAAACTAAATATTCTTACTTATATCTTAAATAATCATCAACATTGGTTCTTATAGCTATTTATAATACATTGAAACATTTAAAAACCTAAATCACTTACTTTATTTGTGTACAATACGGAAAAACTTAGAAAACAGTAAATAAAAAAATTCAAGCTTTTCATTAAAATAAGAAACATACCTTTTATCAACAACATTTCCTCATCATCTTCGCTGTCTTCTTTTTCTGTGTCAAACCTATTTTCAAAAGGAAAAGAAAGAAAGTTTAAAGCCTCTGTTAGTAGTGACAAATTTTTTCTTAGGTAGTTTTTGTTTGCTTGTTAGAACTGCGTCTGAACTCAACAAAACGTTAATGAATATATCCTGGTTGGATTTTTCTCGACCACACTTCCGTAATGTTCACGATATTTTTTGAAATCCTTGTTACGAGCTTCCTATGCTTCCTGTACCGTAAATAAGAAACTTGTCGAGGGTCAGTGACATCGGGTACCATGGGTACTTTTCTATATAATACCTTGCAGTACCATAAGCAAACTCTTGATAGGCATTAGTATTAATTTCGTACCCACTTGAAACTGCTATGAGTATTGTATGAAGCCTTTTAATTATTTCAGCGTCAACTCCGGTAATTTCTGTCAAAATATCAGGATGAGAGAAAAATCGCCCAACCGTATTTCCATCATTACTATTTCCAAAGCCTGTTTAGGCATGTCAACAATCAAACAACACTTTTTTTTTTTTTTTTTTTTTTTACCCTAGGATAGAGACTTCCTGTACGTGCTACAAATTCGTCCGGGTAGTACGCATATCCAGCCAATTATAAGGGGGTTCCAGGTTTATAAAAGAAGCTCGATATCCTCCCCGGTAAACTTACCGTGATACATCAATCCTACCATCCCATACAATCTCCTGCCATCTATTCAAACTTCCAGTGCCCATCCCGCACCAACACATCACAATTTTCCCCCAGTTCCCTACCTTTCTGCAGCCATCCCCTCAACACTTCTCCAGGACCAGTTATTCATTATACCAATAGCCAGAGTGTGCCGCACGCATCGGCAGACAAGATCGGTACCGTACAACAGAAAAACCGCCATGCCAGGTATGAGGGTGTGGGCGACTACAGCATTACTGTGAATGCTTCCTTCTGAAGCTGACTGCAACCTACAGACACTCAATTTTGCTAACTGGATTTGCACGGGCTTATCCACCCCTTTTACAGCCTTATCCAAGCGAATTTCCTTGGGTTAAGCACAAGCATGATGTTGCCCCTACATATTGACCATAAAGGTTTAAACGGCTGGGTTCTCTGTCCATCCTTCGTACTGTGTGAATACTAACGGACTACTCTCAAGACAACAATAAATACCGAAACGCGACCTTGTACACTTCACATGAAAAACGGACCAGCACGACTTGCCATAATACTGAACACAAACCTTCAACCTCCTCGTCCTAAGATAGAGATTCACCTGACTACCCTACGTCGACAGAACTGCCCAATCCAGACAACACGTTTCACACGAGGAACAGCCATCATCATCAAACAATCAACTTAAACACCACCCTATAACAGTGGCCGATTACACCAGCACAATCCAAGCCACAGCCTTACCATATATACACTTCTTCGAAACACATAACACTAGCCCAGTGTAATTGGTCCCTACTACACCGGTATAGCGCTTAACCCACACTGAACATGTTTGGAACTTTTTTTTTAAAAAAAAGAGGAACTTCTTACTTAGCAATTTTCTATCGTAGCGTGATCTAGAATGCACAAGCACCAGGTATTGTGTCTTATACCAGACTATGCAGTCCCCAAAGAGGAAACAATCTCCTTATCTCTGCGTCCTCCATAAACTTTTTTAAAACACTATTGCAAACTCACATTCACCGACTTACTGGCCAAATTCACGATCAAAGAGACCAGACTTACTTGACTTTTTCGTTACAAAAGGACTTCAGGCCATACCTTACACAGTTAGATCTAGCTCCGATCTATGTTCTGATCATTCCCTTGTACATTTGTCCTTTTGAAGAACCAACTCTACAGGAAGAACGCCCCTCACTCATCCGTGGGAAAATAAATTGGGATTACTACCAAACCAATTTAAACCAAACACTGTCGATTCCTATGTCATTAAAAAATGATGAAGAAATTGCAGAAGCAGTGAAGTTTTGTACAAAGAACATACAGCAATCTGCTTGGTCACATCACACGTCCCAAGGCGCAAAAGAACTTTACAGCCCAAATCTATCCACAATATATAAGGGATCTAATCAGGGCCAAGAGGAGAGCTCGTAAGGTATGGCAGACTAACAGACTACCATCGGACAAACATATATATAACAAAATAAACAACGAACTTAAAATCGGCAAATAAAACAATTAATTTCTTGGATTCGACTCTTGGTTTCTTTAACAACTTGTTTGTATTCACTGCTGCAGTTTTGCCATTTTTTTTCAGTGGAAGCTTGCAGGATAGGTGTATAGGATAGGAAATAAAATGATTTTTCGTCTTTGTACTAACAAAGGAGAAATATTTTTTCTGACTCTGGGGCAAATTTTCCAACAAAAGCATAATATTTAGATAATGTACTAGAAGATGGTGGAAAAAAATATGCTTGGACAGGTTTGGAAGGTTACTAAACCATTCGCTATATATAAACTAAAATCAATAATCTTATTTTATTATATTATTAAGGCAGATATAATACTATATTTCAAAATTATATACCTGAAGATGATGATTCCATGTCATAAAAATATACCAGTATTAAACTGTATGTAAAAAAAACATACGATCTGTTAATAACAAATTAATGCAGACACTGACATTGATGCCACTGAACTTCGTCCACTTTCACCGATTATCAGTACAAGACATGACCGTTTTCAGCTTGAGGAATTGCATTATTTTGTTCTGCAAAGCCTTAATTAACCGATAATTAAGTCATCACGTTGAAAGGAAAATTTTAGTTTCAGCAGTTACTGCCACGTTTTGCTTTAGTTTTTTAGTACTGCCACGTTTGTGCGTCGCCAGTATTTCCTGGTATCCTTACTTTTTCAAACCGTTCGATGCCATCATCCACCTTACATTTCCGAACTCGTCCAATTCAAATCCTCAATTCTTACCCACCAAACCCTATCCCGTCAATCAGATTTGCATACTCCTGCTCATTGCTCAGCCACTTTCGACAGATCTTTCGTAATCCGATCCTCTTTTATCTGGAACTCCATCCCTCTCAACATTCGTCATTCAATTAACCTTTCTACTTTTAAATACCACTTCTCTAACCACCTACTATCCACCCAGATCCTGTCCTGCAAAAACTGCCAATAGCCACTTTTTAGTTGTTATAAACTATAAACTAAAATTATAAACAGTTTATATTTAAGAAATCTTTTTCTTTATATAAAAAATATTATAAATTTGCTGTTACATTTTATCAATGTCTTTTTTCTGCTCTTTTTTTATTATTATTATCTGTTTCTTTGTTATGCAAATGTTATTTTATTTTAAGGCTCTGAAGGCCCTTGATTGTACATTATTTTTTATTCTTAAGCGACTTAAGGTCCCAGAATAAATAACGAACTTTATTATTATTATTATTATTATTAAAGCCTATCGTTACACCGAACCATTTTGCATATAAGATTTTTAAATGGAGTTTTTCTGACAGTAAATCTTTGTTCATATTGTTTACGCTTGTTTTTAAGAACGAAGGATGCAACACCATGAGCTGACTCATAAACACTGAAACATACTCCACACCATTACATTGCTACCACTAACATAACAGTTTTTATTTTTTATTGAACATTGTTCCTCGTACCTCAAGGTCGTCTGACGTACTATAACCCATGACTAGCCATCAAAATGAGTTTTATTTCTTCTAAAAAGGCTACATTTTCCAACGAAAATACTCACGGACAAATTCAAGGCGGGCTCGCTGATTTTTCTTGCTGATGAATGGTTTCTTCAAATGTGCGCACCATATAATCCACACACATGGCAGTGCCAAATGAAAATTACTCGGCTGCCAATAGCAATGTTGTGGCGTTTCAATTCATCAGATCCCTCTCTTAGGATTCATTTTCGAAAGTTTGCTAATGGCTCTATCCGTACTTTTGAGGCTTTCTTCGGTACTCCTTTCGTTATGCGATCCTCTATCATGGCCACTAGGAATTCTAAGAAGGAAGTTATGGCTAATTTAATACGAGAAATGTCTCGGAAGGATTAACCTTCCATGGAGAGAGAGAGGATTCTTTCTCGATGATGAAGACTAGCGTGTGGAGACATATTGATAGCCATAGTGTCAATCATAAACTGAATCCTGCTATAAGGATTTTTTTGTTCAGATCTGCCAGGATCAGACGATTTTCTTAGGCAGAAGGGCACTCTTAGCCACTCTCCTTCCCCACTTAGAATTATTTTCCTTCCTTAATGATACTGTTTATAGAAGGAGAAAGGACATCTTTGAGCCAGATATATATATATGTATATGTGTGTCTATGTTTTCGTCATTAAGGTTAATATGTTAAAATATTCCAGGATTTAAAGGTTTTAAAGTTATCCGAAGGATATTCCACCATTGTTGTCCTTAAGAATAATGTTTTGAAATATTAGAATATTTAATGATTTTAAGATGGCGGATTAGCTCTTATTTAGTCTTCTGCGAACAGTCACAACAGAGAGTGGCATTAATGTAAACTTATGATTACGAAAATTTATGAACATTCTTAACTGTAGGAAAGAGATTGCTTACAACTCAGATAAAGTTATATGGTTAGAAGTGTGTTTGTTATTTTGATTAGCACATACATTCTCACTTTGATCGGTGTTAATGTGACTAAACATTCATTTTTAAGTAAATTAAGGATGAAAACTTTTTAAATATCTTAATTTATTTATTTATTTCCTTAATATCAGAATTAGGTTTATGAAGTTTGGTGTCAATTAATTCAACCTGCTTTCATTTTAAACAAAATTATTGTTGAGTAAGAAACAAGGCAGTGTGTAAATCGGTTTACATATTAAATAGAATGGCCCTGAGCCAAGACGAAAACAAGCGATTTATCAGGGAATTAACATTTCTCCGTGGAGTGACGCTACCCCGTTCTTAGGCCTAATCTTCTTTAATCTCTACCAATGCGTTGGTGGCACTAAGTAGAAACACGGGTAGCTTAGCTTGCTCCGTGTCAGCCAGCTAATATGTTGCTGTTTATTTTAGTCCTCTCCTGGCCTTAACAATTTATTTTCAGGAGTGCATCTTCCAAAGTGACAGAGTGGATTAAAAGAAAGGAGTCCAAAAACCCTATTCCTCGTAAGAAAAGAAACATGCTAAATTCTAGCTTAACTTTTTGAAACCACAGGGACCTCAAATAATTACCTGCTTTGCTAGTAAGTATAATCAATTGTTGAAATATGAAATGGATTTTAAAAGATATTCTCTGTAAGTCGTCAAATACCAAACAAGGTATTTTGGAAATACCTATGAATATTTTTATAATCATTTCGTAAATTCAGTGGATAGAGACACGACGAGTTGTGTGGAGGGCCTCAGCGCGCTCGGAACTGAATGTCGTAGGTTCGAATCCCACCTAGGCTTGAGTAGGATGGTAACCTGTAGAATAACCCATGCTTCCTTCCCTATTAAGAGTACATAAGGACGCTAAGCCGAATTAAAAAAATATATATTCAACAGATTTTGTTCAAAAAATCCGACAACGTGGTGGAGAATATGGAACTATCTAAGCTCAGCTGCTCCATACCTTTGTAAACTTAAATTGTAAACAATAGAGAACTATTAACAATGAATAAACAGGTAGATAGATAGATGAATAGGAAGAAAGAGAGAGAGAGAGAGAGAGAGAGAGAGAGAGAGAGAGAGAGAGAGAGAGAGAGAGAGAGAGAGAGAGAGAGAGAGAGAGAGAGAGAGAGAGAGAGAGTGTGAGAGTGTCTGTGTGTAAGGGAGAGAGAGAGATTTAGGAAATGGTGGAAATGAGCAATGTCTGCTATTTGCTATTCTAAAATTTAGTCAATTCCAATCACTCCAAAAGATCTGTTAATCTTGATTAATCTGATCAAAATCTTGTTCCGTCCAGCCTTCAAGTTAAGTTCTAGAAATTACACGTATTTATGCAACTATCATTACACAAGGATTAATGAGTTAGAAAATCATTTTCCAAAAAGTTATAGAATGCTGCACAAGCTGCGTCAAAGAGACGGTGGTTATTTTCTTATAAATAATCTGATTGGTGTGAAGCATCCTAACTTCCCAGCCATGATCAACTTGAGCAAACAGGCAACCGCAGGAATAACTAACATCCTTAATATTATTTCAAAATAATTGAATTAAAATGGGTCGAAAATTGTCAAGTTCAACTACTTTTTTTAACGATTTTCTTTGCCTTCAAAGTTCAAATCTCCCACAAGAATGTTTTTGACCCACCGATAAACGGTTGCTGTTTTGCATTCGTGCACAGTTTATCATAAGATAAAAACGAACCGTTTACTTCTAAACACTCTCTACTTTTATAAATTTTAAGAATCACGAATATTGTACATTCGCTTTAGCCTCCTGGCGATGAAAGTATAAATCATTAAACAAGGCTTTGTTATGAATAGTCACGAAGATACCATGAAATTGTGAACAGTACAATTGTGTTCTTAGCATTTATATGCAGTTGACACGAAATTCGTATTTTCTTCAGTTGTTACTTCTATTCATTTTTAGAAAACTAAATTGTAGCAATCAAATAAACTTTTATTGAATATAATAAAACAATATTTATTTACTTCTAATTTTGAATGGAAATGATGAACGGAATTTCGGTTATCAGGATACTTCCAGTTTCTTTCGTGAGGTAAGGACAGGAATACAAGTCAACTTTCATAAATACATGTATGGAATGTGCACTATTAAAAAAAATATATATCCTTCGATTTGTCATGCTAATTAGTTAAATTAAAAGAAATTGATTCAAATAAATAGTTAATCGCTAGTGTTAATCATAGGAAAGTAATTGCTTAAAAATAATCTTTGTCGAAATTGATGCTTTGAAAATATTTCAGCCTTAAAATGGACAAAAAGTCTGATTCTTAATTTCTATTACGTTTCTAATAAAGCTAACTCGGTAAAACTCCAAATTCAGCAGATTATATAAAACATATTCAGGACCTATATTAACATACGCATGCCTGATATTCAAGTTAATAGCTTAACTAACATCCGTTCAGTTCTCAGTTCAGTTTCAGTTTCATTTCAGTTCTATTTTGCCTAGAAAAGTGTAGTTGAGAAAAGTTGAGTTGTACGTAAAAGTTTACTAATTCAAAATGTTCAACATATATATTGTTCATTCTTCCTTGATCGAAACATATTACAATCGCTATTGAACTTGCTGACAATAATTGTTTTCACCAATTTAAGAAAAGATAACGATGTAATAGGTCTTGACATAATCAGTAAAGGAAAGCAAAAATACCCGAAAATTACCCGTTTTTCAGAGATACCTATATTTGAAAACAGGCCCGTAGCTTGTTTGTATTATATTATTTAAATCTCTTTTGTAAATTCTTAAAAAAAAAATATTACTGCCATAGACATTTGGACATTTGCCATAATGTTAGATGAACCGTACAATATTTTATATAAAACTGATTAGAGAATTATTTCTAATGATTCATAAATACCGAATTTTAGGCTCATTTTCTATTTGATGTATTACTGTTTATTATTGCTGTTCTTATTATTCTTACTCTCGAGTCTTTATTGAAGTTATGGTTATTTTCATTTATAATAGCAAAATTGTGTGTGTGTGTTCGTGTGTTTTTATCTATATATCTATGTGTTATAGATAAATGTATAATTAGGATTGATGAATTATTTACTGCTTATATTGCGATTTCTTTATTCGAAGGCTAGTTCCGAATGTTCATTTATCAAAAAAAAAAAAAAAAAACATCAGTAGGCTGCTAGCTACATAGATAATATACATTAAATTTTTAAAATCATAAGACAAGAAATCAAACATTTTGATACTTACCTCAGGAGACTGAAAGGAAGCGATTCTAAAATACACCATGAACAAGAGAAGATGAAGAGTGTAAAGCGTAAATTGTACACAAGAGAATGTAAAGAAGCGAAAGGGGGAGCTTGGTAGTCAAATAAAATAAAAAAGGACACATTACTATACCAACACTACACATTACTATACTACACACATTACTATTTCCAATAGTCCTATTTTAAATTTGTTTCCATGTAGAACAGTAAAACCGAGCAGTCATCAAGAAAACCTAAAGGATTGCCTATTTATTTGACCACTAAATGAAGGGATCAAAATGTATTTATATAGCAATCAAGATAGCTTCGTATTTTTACACTCAGTCGGTACTAGGTCCTGATATATTTTAGAACCCCTTTCATAATACATCGTTTGGTTTATTTTTTGGCTTACATTTTTAAAAAAGGATATCTATAATAAGTAAACTGCAGATGTTTCGAATTTCAGGTAAGTTTTTAGAAGTGGTGATGAGAGTTTAACATTTTAATATGGTCTTCGGAGCTCTACTAAACCATCCAATTCATCTTGTTTCCATTCCTAAATCCTTAGAAAAATCCTCAACTTCTAATAGAAATGACAAAGAATTCATCAATCCTAACTGCATTGATCCTCAAGTAATAATTTATAGTAATTTTATTTATCAGAAGTAATTTTTTTTTCTCTTTTTTCAAATTTATTTTGCAATATTTTTTCTGTTATCATTTATTTAGAGTCTTCCTGGATATATTTACAGTGAGAAATATTGTATTGTTTTTACTGCTGGAGATTTGCCTATCTTCTGTAGTATATAACACCACATTGTGTATACCCTGCCGCACAGTGGGGCGAGTGATAGGGTTTGCCGGACATTCTTTAATATCTCCGTTTCTACTGGTCCTAGGGTACTGCTTCTGGTGTAATTTTAAAGCATATCGAATGCTATATTGAACTACGTGATAATCGATTTAATCAATTTTTCCAATTGTGGTATAACGGGTAGGATGACTTTTAAATGTGTACAAACATATTATGTATCTATTGCTAGATAGAGCATGGTGGTTTCTAATGATTTGTAAACACATAATATCAACATATGTTTTGTAAATTTTATTTTTTAATAAATTGAACTTCACAAACGCAAAAAACAAAACAAAAATATATTTAAAAGTAAAAATTTATTCTGTATAGTTCTGAATAAAATCAAAAACATAAAGATAATTTTCAGATTTGAATTTTTTTTTAAGGACGAAATTAAACACTTCATTAGAACAATTTCTGAAACCTTGGTTTCTTCTCCGTTTTTTCTTACTGACAAATGCTCAGGTGATTTTGTTCTAGTAGGAGTACCTGGAGGGGATGAAGATAGAAGTTCTTGAAAACGTACTTCTGGAAAAATTAGATACCTTCTAAAGCGTCCCTGATTTTTCTCAAAAATGGTTCTAAAGATCTATTTGTAGCATTCCATTCAAGTTGATAATTATTGCACCATTACTTAATTTCTTCCGCAAACCGTTTTTCGCACTATTTGTAATCGCAAAACCAAGTCAGTCCATTTTTTCAAAGCCATGTCGAAATCCTTAAAATTAATATTTTTGGATTAAAAAATTGAAATAAATCTTCATTTGTTTTAATTTCAATTGTGTCGAAGTGCGAGACATCAGACTCATTCCTAGTTCACTTTTAAAGAAAATAATCAAATAATAAATAGAAGCAACGACTAATGGAATTAAAATGTCAATAAAGGCGCTTGGGTATTAAAATACTAAAAGTAAAAAATCTAATGAATAGGCAAGTTAATGCAAGATTTGACGAAGCCATATATAAGACAATACACTCCTGAATGCGTTCCAAATGGTATTTATTTAAGCAAATATAAGCGATTTGCGAAATCAATTAAATAATATTATATTTTGCTCCATGTAAAAAAAAAAAAAAAAAAAAAAAAAAAAAAAGGGAAATGTTTGAAAACATTTTATGCCTGTTTTTTATTTATTATAATACCCTTATTGTACAGGAAGTAACAATAATTTATAAAATGAAACAACAGTTCTGGATCAATTTAATAAGCCAAGAGTTTTTTTGACATAGCAATTATAGCAAGGCTTTATGTAAAACCCAATGCAATAATATGGGTAAAAACCCATTTGCTCAATTGAAAAGGGTTTACATGCCACTAACAATATAAAAAAAGTCTCAAATTAAACGTTTTATTTTTTCCCTAATGTCCAACATTACTGTAGTATCGCCAGTCAAAAGAGACCACCCTGGGCCAAAAAAGGAAAATTTAAATATTTTAATATATCCTCCTCTTTCTTTATATCTCCCTATATACGCTTCTTTTTTTATTTTTTATTTGTTTTTATTTACAACTTAAACTCTTTCTTTCTCCTTTAATTTTTTATCAACAATACAAAGATTCTGAGATAATCCAAGTTGGAAATAAATGGGACAGTTAGATATAAATCTAATTAAACTAGAAGTGGCTCAACATAAAATCCTGTGGCCTTCATTTAACACTTCTGGAAGATTCTCTTTTTTTTTTCTTTTTTACACGAATTGTAGATTTTTATATCCAAGGCTTTTCTGTTGGCAAGCGAAATTGTTAGTGTAAATATGAAAAAAAAAAAAAAAAAAACTGTTTGAAATTATATATTAACATGATTTTCATTGTTTTACTTAAAGGCAGATTAACTTTAAACGTCTTAACCTAAACTATATATCTGTGTTGAAATTTATTTAAATCCATTTATTTTTCAGTGAATATGAAACTTTAAAATTTACTGATATAGTTTCAGGGTGGTCCCAAACGTTTGAACGGCAGTGCATATAAGAAATATAACAAAATGAACATTTAAGGATTGATTATAGCAATCATATTTAACTCGATTTAATTTGTAGTTATACTTTGATATTACTGTAACTTACGATATAAATATACATACAATTTTTAGAGTGTTTCATTTACGCTATATATTGTCTATGTAAAGACCTAAAATAATTGAAACCGAAAGGGTATTATTGTTTTTCGCTGACCGAATTACGCACACGTGCCAGGAGCAGTAGATGTTATTTGAATGTGGGTTGTGAATACCTCGCTAGATATTGTTTATGAGCGAATAAAAAAAAAAGGATTGAAGGGTAGGACGGTGGCGTAATGTCTTTCTCCTGTAGCGACTGAGAAATTTTAAAAATCCGGACTGACTGTTATTCCAATCAGTTAGGGAGCAGCTGTCGTCAAAACACAACTTGACCCCATCCCTCTTACCCTTCAGACTTGAATAAACCGTCCTCGTAGGGGAAATGTAAAAATCAGAGTGAAAACTCCTGTCCTCTGAAAATGCTAATCCCTTTTTTTCCTGTCTCCTCTTCTCCTACCGACTACTCTGCATTTTCATCAGTTTCGGGTGTCTCCGTAGGGCTCTGAGCCGGGTGAAAAATTAAATAAAATATGTATTACCCCCGGGCGGAGAAAACTGGATATTGTTTTAAGTGTTAAAAAAAAAAAAAAAGAAGGAAAGTGGCAAAAAGAAAAGTGTTGAGAGATGGAGCGAGGCTGATTGAATATTGAGATTGAAGTAGCGAATTGAGGTCACCACCTTCGCCGAGTTCACCATTCAGTTTCAGGGGTGAAAAAACTTCAATTTTACAAAACTCTTCCCTTGTCCAACATTTAAGTTCTTTCCCCTATACCGATTTTTTGAATTTCTCTTTTTCAATGTTTAATCTTCCTCTAGACATATTTTTAAAACAACCGTGATTGAATAGTGTTTCCATTTTTTTTTTTTTTTTTCAGGTGGAAACTAACTAGTTGTGTTAACTACTAAGATATATACAAATAATTTGTAAAATCCTCAAAGCTCCTTATTATGCCACTAATGAACCTATCAATAAAGATCTTAATGTTCCATATGTAGCTGATTTCGCCCAAACCAGATACCTATCCTTTCTTAGTAAACTCGATACCCACACGAATCTACTAGACCAGGGTCTCCAAACTTTTCAGCCTTCGGGCCATACTGATTACTTCCAAAGGTTCCTAGGGCCAACGCCGTTTTAATTTTCCTTTCAGTATCTATAATTTCTAGACTGGTAGCCAAATACTCACCCTGAGCGAGCATGAGCTTGCTGATTTCGCTAGTTCAATTGCCATTGTCTTGTACTGTATTTTGGCGACCACGATACTTCTTTCTAGCAAAAAATAATATTGTTTCAATCACAATTGCGTAAAAGTGTTTCAATAATAATTTAACTTTTCTGTTTTCCGTCGATTTTGCAGTCGAATCTTTGAATGCTTTGAAAAAAAATTTGATACTCTTTTCTTAGTCTATGATATTGCGAATAAAAATAAGATTATTCAAAATCCTTCTGTTGCCGACGTTGAAACACTGGCTCCAGAATTTCAACTTTGTTAACGGATGAGCATCTTAGATCCCTTTTAATAATTAATAAAAGTAAAATTGGTCCACAACTACAAACTATAGCAGCGGGCCGGATTTATGACACTTGCGGGCAAGATTTGGCCAATGGGCCATAGTTAGGAGACCCCTCTACTAGAATCCCAACTTATATCACACTCAAATCCCGATAATCCTCTTGGAAGAAGATAAACAAAAGATGTTATTTTTTTTTTTTTTATATTAAAATATTTCATTGAGTAATTATTACAATCTGTCTCAAGAAGGGTAATAAGTAATATGGATGATTTAATGATTTTACGCAATATATACAACAATAAAAAATAAAATAACTACGTAATCTCAGGATATATGAAACAATAACTAATGTGAAATTGAAAATGAATAAATAAAAAACCTCAAAATATATAAAAAATATATTGAAAATAAAAATAAGATAACTAACAATATAAAATAAGCAATATTGATGGTGAAAACAAAAATAGGATTAAATTAAAAGTTAAAAATGCAACCATATTTATTTACAATCCACAAACATTCTAGGAATCCCCTATCAGACAAGCCAGATCCAAGATACATCAACGCTGCGTCACTGGTGAACAAACCATGTAGATAATAAAAAAAATAAAACAAATTGATTGAGTTAATTTTTTATTAGTTATTTTTAAGGGATGTGAAAGCTGGTATTAATGTAAGCCATTGTTGATGTGTTTTATTGAAAAATGAGATGACACATACATCTATGGCACATACATCTTTAAAATGTGTATACAACTAAAACTTGCCAACTAAATGCTTATTTATCAACCTTATCCTGAACTTACTGAGCCGTTTGGTTGGAATTCTCTGTGTATAATGCAATTTACGAGTTGCGTGTCATTGCAGCTTTGGCCGGCACATTGCAACAACAAATATTTAAAGAAGCTAGAGGGAATGTTGAGGGAACTTTAATTAACGGTGTGCGGCTAAACAACATCAGATATGGACAATATGCGGTATTTACAAATAGCGTAGGAAGGCTAACAACCGTCCAATAATTCAGAGGCATTATGGTGTGGACTTAGCCGTAGGCAGTGAACGAAACTCTGGAACAGAAAAATATGTGGTCAAAGGTAAATGTTTTCTGATGTTGCTTTTATTTTGTCGTATTATGACTAAGTAAGTTGTAAAACTAACTGAATGATGGACGATAAATAAAAGATCTTATGAAATGATCAATTAATCTAAGCTGAAAGAGATGAGATATTACTCTCTTCTTAAATCTTAAAATTCTTAAAAAAGATTTTATTATATAGATAGAAATTATAGATTTTAGTAATGTTAATTCTGTCATTTGGTTCGTTTTAATTTTAATATAAAATATACTATTTCAAATTAATTGGAACTTTGGTGTTTTATAGATAAAATTGAAATTCTATATGTTCTCTAATGTCACTGTTTCCAGTTAATTTTTTTTTGGCCCAAGACTTCCATTGAAGTCCTATACTGGCCTGGGTGGGAAGGTCAAGATTCATTTCATGGGTTAGTCACGAAATTAATTTTAACCTGCCCAGGTGAGATTCGAACCCACGACCTTTTGATTACGAGCGCGCTGATACCCTCGCCCCAACTCACTTGGCCATCAAGTCACCTTCTTGTTATCTTATGTTCTTTTTATGATTAACAATTTTATTGCATTATGTTCAGTTGTATTCCATAAAAACAATTCTATTTTCCATACTTTTATCCTTCTTGATTTCTCTAAAGCCTTCGATCCCTTTGACTATTCTATTCTTTTTCAAAACTAAAAGCTATAAAGGCTTTGGTTCTATTCATTCCTCTCTAACAGTACTCTACATTTACAAATACATTATATTTTAAAATAATATATATAAACTATTTTTAATAGTTTTTCAAATCAACGTTCATGTAGTTATATTTTTTCCCTGGATACATCTTTTCTTACTTATCCATTATTATTAATATTATTACTTTCTTTTTTTTTTCTGTTTATTTTTCTTTTTTCAAATCATTTTGTAATTATTCTTTAGAAAATAGTTATTTAGTTCTCTTATGTTTGTATATGTACTCAAAGATTTATATTCAAATGCATTTACTATTTCCTAAAGTTAAATGTCTCATGTTCTTTAGGTCTTTAGGTCTCATGTTCTGTATCGTATTAAATCACTATGAAATAAACAAATTCAAACACTTATTTTTGATCTACTATTACTATTAGAGTGTACGATTGTGGTTTACATGTAAAAATTAAAAACTAAATTTAGAAGCTAGTTTAAAACCAGCTGTCTAATTGTTGAAGTCAGCAAAATGCAATTTTCGTATAGAATCAAAGTATAATTATTTTTCGAATTATTGAGTTTTTAATACGCTTTTATGACTTCAACTGTAACGGAATCTTTCATCGTAATTTTCACCAATTTTTAGCAATCATATTAACTTGAAAATTAGAACACGTGTCAAGGACCAATGACAATACAATAATTACACAACTTCGTTTTAATTTTTTCACTTAATCCTGTCAAAACCCCCAAAAATGGGGGTCTGCCTTGCAAAAGGTAGAGTAGTAGGTTTACGTTTTTATTTGGTTCTGGTGGAAATTTTTGTGGGACAAAAAAATGCAAAACTTTTGCACTTTTTTTCCAGATTTTTAGAAAAACATATATAAAACTGCTTTCAATCGAAGAAATTTGTTACAAAACTAAAGTTTATTAAATTGTGTGTCTAAAGGTATCACTTAATCTGAATTTTATTCCGGCGTTTAGTCGCAATTGGTTGTCAAAAATTGTCGAATTTTGCCCACTTTCTCAAAAAAACAGTTTTGGTCATGTTTAAGAATCTATAACACAAAAATGGCTAAGCCAATAAATAAATGTTATGTACTAAAAGTTGTAAATCATTAGAATTTGTGCAAGATAAATATAACAATAAAAATAAGATATATTTTTAGGTCAATATTTGCCAATTCCTACTCTGAGATATGTCCATAGAAACAACAACTGTTGGTTGATTTTGGATAAACTATGATAGCAAAGAAATCACAAACAGCACAGGGGAATTAGCTTCGAACCTTGCACTCCAAAAATCAAAAGTTCTGACTGCTGGACATTGTTCATCACCTGTAGCTTTAAATGTAATAAAAATTCTTCCTTGAAATAGCGTCAGGTTTGGAGGAAAGGGGGGAGGGGTTAAAATCGTTTTGTTAACTGTATGTAACGGAATCTTTCCACGTTATTTTTACCAATTTCCAATAATCTGATTTTTTTGAAAATTCACACATGTGTCAAGAACCAATGACAATATAATTATTTGCCAACAATATTCTAATTTCCTCACTAGAATGATGCAAATAAAAGAAAATATTTATATTCTAGTCAATAAACATGTTCTAGAATGCATGAAATATGCGATCATTTATGACTTCAGGGTCACGTTAGGAGTAGTTAGTAGATAGATATACTAAAAGTCCTCGCCTCTGGGGATGAGCATACGGTAGGGAGGTAGGGGAGAAGGCCACATTTTCGGGAAATGTGAAATACAAATTATTTTCTATTTTTTAGTTCGCTTTGTTATTTAAGCGTGTGTTTTTTTTTTGTTGTTTTTTTTTAGTTTTTCTTTTAAATATAATTTATAATCAATTAAAACATTTGTAACTCAATGAAGGAATCACTTGAAGTGATTCACCTTGCTTTAAAAGTTGCAAACCTGCAAAAATTGAAGAAAATATTTTTTCAAATATAGCAGGCTTTGATTATTCTCACTATAATTGTTTTTGTGAATAGAAATTTGAAAATAATACTTTTATTATTAAATGGACAATTCATTCTAATAAATATCCTCGACTGATCACAGTTAAAGCTGTGGCCCACACTCCTGTGACTGCATATACACAGTGTATATATAGTGTGTATATATAGCAGGAGCGGGCACACAGAGGATCTGTAAATCATCGCAGGAGACAAATGTCCACACTTACAGACGAGTAAATGTTCGATATAAATTACCCCGAGACAAGGAACAATCAGGAGCCTACAGAAATAACAGGAGCCCTGTTTGCTCGCTGTATTCTCTGCATTGTTTTTTACAGGGCCAGCAGCTTGCCGTATTAATCTCTCCACTCTTAGGCCAGGATCCGATGAGAAATGGTTCCTGTCTGCCGGTACACATAGCGCGGCAACCGTGTATTTTATTTTTATACAACGCTGTATAATGAGCACACCTCATATGTTTAAAATGCGAGAATTTGTATGTCCAAACCCTCCGCTTCCACGGATCCTTCGCCGAAAACATGGTTGGACATATTCTTGTAGAACGTTTTGACATGAGGGTATCGTTTCATTGAAATATAGAATCGCTTGGGACAGATAATGTTCTCGCAGGTAACTGACCTCTTCTTCTTGGCTCAGAATTATTAATGAATTATTGGCTGCTTAAATATTAACCTAAATTTTTTAGGTTTTAATATGGATTTAGAGTTACCATTAATAGAAACTAAATAGCAAAAACTTTCATAATTAATATAAAATAGGAAAGTACTAAATTGAGCCATTTGATAATAGTGCAATGATATTTAGAAAAGAATTTATAAGCTTTTTATTTACTTCACTGCACATAGCCTCCACTGGGTTTTGACACCAGTGACGCAGCTGCGAGAGTTGCGCTGGTATCAAATTGATTCTTGCTTGTCCCTAAATAAGTACTTGATTTACGGTTCTCACTAATATTATTGTATTTTAAATTTATTTTATTTATTTTTTTAAAATTATAGTAATGCTCTTAAACATTAATCTAAACAGAGTTTCAATAGATAATAGTACCAAAAATAGTCAGATTAATAATAACATATTGCATCAATCAGCAATTAATAATTTTCAATAAGGTAATTATTAGAAATAAATAATATTAGTTATTTAATAATTAGTAAGCTGTGTAGATAAACGGCTTACGTTAATAATTATCCAATAATATTAGTTATTTAATAATTAAAAAAAAAAAAAAAAAAAAAAAAAAAAAAAAAAAAAAAAAAAAAAAAAAAAAAAAAAAAAAAAAAAAAAAAAAAAAAAAAAAAAAAAAAAAAAAAAAAAAATTTTTCCTGAAATCTCTTATAATTTTAATATATTTCATTTAATTAAAATTTTTAAAATAACATGCTACTTTATTTTAAAATTTATTTATTGAAATATACAACAGTATGATAAGATTTGAGCATCTAGTAAATCTGCTTTATTATAAATATAATATCTCAACTTGTAGAGAAACTAGCCATTAGTAGCACGCAAATAAAAGATCTACTTTAGAAGATTCCAAAGCCATCTTATTTTCAGATAGCTCGGAGGGTTATCAGTAATCGAAATAGGAAGCGAATTGAGAAACAAGTGGATTTGGGCGAATATGATGTTTATTATGAAAGGAAAGGTATCTGGTTTGTGCTAAGTCAGCGAGATATAGGACGCTAAGCTCATTGAGGATTAGTTCATTCTTGACAAAGTAAAGAGTATTAAAGATTTTAGATAAGATTCTGGATTGGAGAGACTAAAAACGGGAATAATTTGATGGCTTAGTAGAACCGCATAAATCTACACTTATGTCCAATTAAGCCTGATAATGGTGATGTTGACGAGTATTTTTGCTGTGAATCGGAATATTAGAATGTTAGTATGTAACATTTAAAAAATAATACATGCTCCACTGTTTTAATGTGTGGCATACGCACTTTAATGTAATGTAATGGCTCCAATCAGACATTATATGTAGAAATAAATCTGTACTATTATATAAATGGAGAAGGCATTTTTCGTTTGTGATCACTAACCACGAAAACTACTCAACCAATCTTTACCAAATTTAAACCGTATCATATTAATAGTTCGTAGAAGGTTTAGCAATAATAAAATCTACTGATTTTTAATTAATTTGGTATTAAAAAAACTATTATATGAGGATAACAGAAAACTTTGAAAATTGACCAATAGGTGTCAAACGTCATTCTACATGAGAGGTTACAAAGGTACGATTTTATACAGAGCTTAAAATTATTAATAAAATTTACTTATATTAAATTAAATTAAAAAAATTTAAGCATATGTTGCGATATATTGATCCTAGTAAAGTTTGAAAATATTTGACCGATGTGTGGTTAGCAACATTTCGTGATAGAGCTTACAATGGTCTACTGAAACCATATGTAACAAATTTTAATTACATAATTTTCATAGTTTTAGGAAGGATTAGAAACAATGTAAATTTAAACGTACGATGTGGGGTGGCAGAAACGAGGTTTGCCACACTCATATAATTTAGTGGTTATAAAATTTATAATATAAATTAAAATTCAACGACATGAAATCAATAAAATTGTTTCCACCGAATAAAAATTATTTCAAAATCAAAAAGTTGATCTTTTAATTTTTGATTTTGGGTTTAAAAATATGATTCGTCGGATAAACACTGATAATGCTGTCAATTATCAGCAAGAGTTTTTTAAAAATTGGATGTCTAATAATGCTTTTACGTAATCTTCAATCACTACGTAATCAAGGTCTCCGGGCCACTGCCGTTTTAGTCTGCGAGGGGGTTATCAGGATGTGAGGAACTGGATAATGGTTGAGCCAGAGGGTTAGCATGGATGGAATTTAAAAAATTTAAATGGTATGAGGTCGAGTATGGTATATTGAGATCATTATGTAGGGTTTTAATTTATTGATTATTTTATTTTAGATACGTCTTTACAGTTTGTTATTTATATATATATATTTATATATTTAAATTTATATTTATATATTTTATATATATATATATATGTGTGTGTGTGTGTGTGTGTGTGTGTGTAGAGAGAGAGAGGGTGAGAGAGAGGGAGGGAGGGAGGGAGAGAGAGAGAGAGAGAGAGAGAGAGAGAGAGAGAGAGAGAGAGAGAGAGAGAGAGAGAGAGAGAGAGAGAGAGAGAGAGAGAGAGAGAGAGAGAGAGAGAGAGAGAGAGAGAGAGAGAGAGAAAGAGAGAGAGAGAGAGAGAGAGAGAGATAGAGAGAGAGAGAGAGAGAGAGAGAGAGAGAGAGAGAGAGAGAGAGAGAGAGAGAGAACAAAGAGAGAGAGAGAGAGAGAGAGAGAGAGAGAGAGAGAGAGAGAGAGAGAGAGAGAGAGAGAGAGAGAGAGAGAGAGAGAGAGAGAGAGAGAGAGAGAGAGAGAGAGAGAGAGAGAGAGAGAGAGAGAGAGAGAGAGAGAGAGAGAGAGAGAGAGAGAGAGAGAGAGAGAGAGAGAGAGAGAGAGAGAGAGAGAGAGAGAGAGAGAGAGAGAGAGAGAGAGAGAGAGGATCGTTAAATAATGTCCTTAATTCCAAATTTGACAATTAGCACTCTAAGCTAAGAAAAAGTAAATTACTGACAATTGCTGAATTTATCTAAAAAAAACACTCCGCCTGTAAAAACCAGAAGAAAAAAACATAAGATGAACAAAATCGTTAGTTACATGTACAGGCAGCTAGAAAACTACAAAAGAAGAGCCTCGAACATTGTCACCCGAATTAAAATGGAAGCTATGATCGGCTTGGCCGACTAGTCTGTCGATCTCTAGTAATAATAATTAAGAACAGGTCACTTAATTAACAATTGAGAGGATCACTAAAAATTAATTAATCTTGATAATTCTACCGCTAAATAAATATAATTAAATTATTAGGCCCAGTCAGAGATAATTAGGAATTATTTTTAAAGAATGTTCAATATTGTCGTTATCCATGGCATAAGAGCATGCTATTATATCCCTAAAGCATCCAGTTATTTGTTCAGGTTGAGAATAAACAGACATAAAAAGATACAATCTCCGACTCGTTACGAGATATCATCTCATCGATTCTGAATAATTAATAAGAACAAGCTCCGTTCCTTGGGGTATTTGCATCGCCACCTGTCAATGCCTCTGGTTTTAACTCCTCTCTTCCAGACGTATTAATCAATTTTTCCGTTTTTGTGAGAAAAAAAAAAATTATTTATTTTTTTCTGTATCGTGTTAAATTTATAGTTTTCAGGGCCTAAATATAATTTCTTGGTATAAAAATATCAATAATAATATACAGTGGGGGGAAAAAGTATTTGCTCACCCCGTTTTTTCTTCACATGATTAATTGAAAATTAAAAATTATTCATTTCAGTTTACCCAATAAAAAGTAAAACTAAAAATTGTTAAATAATTGTAAACATGGAATTGAAATCCGAGATCATTAAAAAAAAAAATTATAAAATTAACAAAAACACCAGGAAAAAAGTATTGACACACTTTGTTTGTTTGCACATTAGTACAAACGTTTGCTTTTTTTTCTTGTTGTAGTTCACTTCCTAGAGTATATTCCTGTCTTTTCCTATCAGTATACTAAAAATTTCAATCCTGCAATTTCTTTTAACTGCTGAATAATGCCAAAAAATAAGTGAACTGAGTGAAAAAGTAATTTTATTGCGCAACCAACAAAAATGGTACCGTGAAATATCAGATTTCTAGGGTATTCATTTTTCCACAGTAAGATAGGTACGTGATTAAGAGATATGAAGAATGAGGCTCAACTAAAAATAACCGGAGCAAAGGTCGTTCTAGAAAACAAAATGACAGAAAGAACAGAAAAATCAGGCTGTATGTGCAGGTGCCCTAGCTAATATGGTCGAATCAACTTCTGGGGTGTGTGTAAGCACGAGAACTGTAAGGGATATTTTGAATTCTCAGGGTCTTTATGGCTCGGTCCCGAGAAAGAAACCTTAGATTAGCGAGACCTATCACAATGAAAAACTTTCTTTTGCTAGAGAATACATTAACAAGCCAACGTTATGATTACTGTAAAAGATGGAGGTGACAATGTAATGGTTTGCGGATGCGTAGCCTATAATGGAGTTGGAAATCATGAACCTATTGAAGATATTTTAAATGCAGAAGGTTATATGACGATTTTGCGCCGTAACCTCTTAGCAAATACAGCTAAATTGGAAATCCAGCATCAGTTCATTTTACAGCAGGGCAATGATCCGAAACATACAGCCAATAGGAATAAAGAATGGTTAATATTTAATATTCATCAACAACTGTGCATCCCTACACAGTCACCAGACTTGAATATATTTGAAAATTGATGGTACGTGTTGGGACAAAATGTTCGAAAACACCACACATAACCGGAAAGCACCATCTCAAGAATCTTTTGGTACAAGAGGGGAACTAATCAATTCATATTTAATTAAAAACCTTGTACACTCAATGCCTAGACGTTTACAAGCGGTTATTGATGCTAAGAAACTACATACAAAATATTAAATTTGAAAAAATGAAGGAAAAGTATAGTGTGAGAATACTTTTTTCCTCGTATTTTTTATATGATTCAAGTTTTATTTTATAAAGCAAGGAATTTTCCATATGAATTATTCATGCTTATTACCTAAATTAATAATTTAATTTTAAAAAACTTGGTGTGCAAATACTTTTTTCCCCCCACAGTAGATAATACCAAATTTTGTTATTTATCATAGTTTTACCTGCTGTTAAATGTTACCCATTATATCCATGAATGTATCCAGTATTTATTGAAGAGATATGTTGAATGACTGGATAAATATTATATTGTGTAAGATTATGACAGTGATCAGTAATAAAAATCAGCAATAATTGATATTATGATAACAAACTTATCTATTCGCAAGTTTTCACCATATCATCAAGGCTATATTGAAAACATTGAGTACAAAAATAAAAGAGAGAAAAGAAAAAAATAAATAAAATGAAATAAATAAAAGCCTCCTCCAACTCCTTGTTTTACGTTATCAGTTAAATAACTCAGTTATCAGTTATTGTATTACCTACAATAAATATGCTAATTCCTCGAAAAACTCGAAAATATACAATAAAAAAAAGACTTCCAAGATACAATAATAAAATGTCTATTTAATATGCAGGGTGTCCCGAATTTAAATGGCAAAACTTCAGAAAGTTATAGGGGACACAAAACCTAAGACAAAAAGTCCTTTAGAGATTTGCTCGTTTTTGCTTAGTTTTAGAGAAAATCGCAAAAAAAGAAAGAAAACAAAAATGTTACAGGTAGCGGCTATCACTTTTCAAAGTTCGTCAGGCTAGGTAGTGAGATATGTAAACACTTAATTTTATCCTTTACATTCTTTTATTTGTTTACATTTTGGCTTCCTTCTAGGATTATAATTCCTAAATCAGTCTTCAGTCAGTTACTCAGATATTTTTGTGTGAATAGCATCAGTCACAATGCCGCAAACATATTCTAATGTTGAATATGCTGATATGATTCTTGTGTATGGTTTCTGTAACGGTAATGCTTTAGAAGCGGTGCGGGAGTATGCACGCCGATTACCAAAGAGAAGAGTGCCTAATCGACGAGTCTTTTCGTTAACTTTTAATAGACTACGAGATACTGGGTCATTCTTAATACGTAATGAAGGCGACCAATTCCAGGCAGCAATAAGAGCAAATTATCGGAGAAGAAATTGTGTCCAACGCCACTTCGATAATAATCCTGAGACTAGCATCCGAAGAGCATCTGCTGCATTAGCAATATCGCGGCAAGCAATATGGCGAACTTTGAAAGGTTATAATCGCTACCTATACCATCTTCAAAAAGTTCAGAATTTATTACCTCAAGATTATGTCAAGAGATTGAATTTCAGTAACTGGTTTCTTGACAAAATTCGCGATGATAATTTATTTCCATTAAAAATAATATGGACCGATGAAGCTACCTTTACAAGAGGAGGAATTGTTAATCAAAGAAATTATCATCTATGGGCTCTTGAAAATCCTAGAGCTGTTAGAGAGAATAGGTTTCAGCATGAATTTGCTATTAACGTTTGGCTTCGAATTTGGAACGGATTACTGGTGGGGCCATATTTTTTACCTGGAAGATTGAATGGCATCACATTTACACATTTTTTGGAGAACGACTTTTCTAATTATTTGGATGACATTCCCTTACAGCAGCGAATTGAAATGTGGTTCCAACTCGATGGATGTCCAGCTCATTATAGCAGAGCTGCTCGAGCTTGGCTGGATATAAATTATCCACAACGATGGATTGGACGTGGAGGAGTAGTACCTTAGCCACCCAGATTACCTGATATGACACCCATGGATTTCTTCGTATGGGGAACCTTGAAGCAGAAAGTTTATTCGGTGTCAATCAACTCAAGAGAGCAATTAAGAGACCGAATCATAGATGCAGTGCACAAAATATCATCAAAATTATGTTTAGCTGCAATTTTTCAAGTGAGTGATAGATGTAATGCTTGCATTGGTGCAAGAGGACAACATTTTGAGCAATATTTACATTAAAAAGAACATAACATAAATAAATAAGTATAAAAATAAAAACTTGTTTTGTTTCATTATTTGCGATTTTCTCTAAAACTAAGCAAAAACGAGCAAATCTCTAAAGGACGTTTTGTCTTAGTTTTTTGGTCCCCTATAAGTTCCTGAAGTTTTGCCATTTAAATTCGGGACACCCTGTATAGCTACTATACATAAACAGGAAAACTTAAGATAATGTAAGGCATATTAATACATCTGAGATATAATATTAAGGTGCTTATGACAGCGTTAATTGTCCGTAGAAAAGATGGCCTTCGGGCTGATATAGAAGTAAAAAAATTTGTGCTATATTTATTATACTTTATTGTTGGTTGAATTTCTTCAGTTCATTGACAAAGCTTTATCAAATTGAAATATTATTTGTCAGCTTGCTGATAAAGGCCTGTTCATATCCCATTGGACATTCTTGCTGACAAATGATCTCGAAAAATATAATGGCCGACTATGCATAAATATGTGAACTTATGTAAGACATAGAAAAGCATCGGATATATAATAAGGAGTTGCTTAGCATAGATGCATTTTGTTGAACCTCTGTGCTATATCCCATTTGTTGTTTAAATTCTGTTGATATTGCACTGCAATCATCACTTCCATGCCATCTCACATTACAGAGCAAATTAAACAGCTAAAAAAATAAATAAATAATACTCACCTTGAAATTTAATAAATTCTTAAAATGGTCCCGAAAGCCACATCGAAAAAAAGAAAAAAAATCTGACAAAAACCCAATACTTATACACAATTATTCAGCTAGTTGCATCCATATGAGAAAGTACGAGGGTAAGTCAATAATTATCCGCTATATAGTTATAAAATTTTATTGAAATGAAATAGGAAACTTACAAGTACATCATTTTTTTCGACATAGTCCCCTTGCTTTTCAACGCACTTGGTCCAACGTTGTTCAAGTTTCCTGATGCCCTCATGGAAGAAGGTTTTGGGTTGAGATGCGAGCCAGGAATGCACCGCTTCTTTCAATGCTTCGTCCGAGGCAAATCGACGGCCCCTAATTGCCTGTTTGAGTGGACCAAACAAGTGAAAATCAATGGAGCGAGATCGGGACTATATGGAGGATGATTCAATACTTCAAAATTGAGTTTCTGAAGCGAGCGTTTCTACAGTGTGGGCAGCTGTATGCGGACGGGCATTGTCATGCAACAACACAACGCCTTTTGACAGCAGTCCTCGGCGTTTGCTTCGAATTGCAGGCTTCAGCTTAGCAGTAAGCATCTCACTGTAACGTTCACTGTTTATTGTTCACTGTGTTTTTGAATTTTTCAATCCATTCATAGACACTCCGTTGTGGCAAACAATTGTTCCCGTACTGTACCAAAAGACTTCGATGAATTTCGGCCCCTGATACACCTTCCGACCACAAAAAACGGATCACTGAACGTTGCTCTTCTTTGGTGCAAATAGAAAGTGGAGCGGCCATTATTAACAGCACGACAGCGATAACAAAACTAATCTACCAGCTTGATACGCACATAAACATAACAACGAATAAACAAAGCATGCGCCATCAACACAAAAGAACAGTACTGCCAACATAAACAAAAATATAACTATATTGCGGATAATTATTGACTTACCCTCGTACCTTAAAAAAAGTTAGACATGCCGTAATATTTATATTGAATCTGTTAAACATCATTTGAGTAGGGTTTATCATCTTCTTTCTTTCATGGGTCATAATTTGTAATTATTTAACCAATCAGATTACATCCTTGAGTAAATATTACATGCCATTCCGTATCTTAATAATGAATAGAAGACATCTAAATCGATGTCCGCTTCAATGTTTTATGAGGAAAATCTATTGGGAAAATTTATGAAATTGCTTAAACATTTTGTAATTTTCTTTCTTACCTCGATGTAATTTTTTTCACTCAATCTACTATACCACACTCGTGAAAGAATCATCTTAGAATTATTTAAGTTTCTCACAAACTCAGAGCTCAATGGATGTAAAAAATTCACGCTTATGTATATATTGATTTTTTTTTTTTAGATGTTGAATCACCGAAAAACTTTGAACTAAAATTAGTGATGGAGGGTCCAGAAGGTTTCTTGGTAGGTGTCTATGCAATCTTCTTGAGCATCATGAATTATTAATGTCAGGAAACAAGGGGATACTGATAGACTTTATCACACTTCTCATGTATGATTTTAAAAGTAATCCTCTGATGTAAATGATTCTAACATAATAACTAGGGTATTCAATAGCTTTTAAAACAACCTATATCAGGAATAGTTAAAAAATAATAATAAATATTAATTATTTCATAAAACACAAAGCTGCATTGATAATTTAATTTCTTCATTATTATCCATACTGACAATATTTGCAATACAATTTTATTCCTACAAGGAACTTCGACAATGGAACATTAATCCCCTTGTCGCGCGGAAAACAGATATTGTTCCGCTGTACAACACCTGTTCACGTGTCCATATACGCTCAAAATGAATATCATTAAATAATATCTTGCATACATTCCATAGTTATAAGGGTCCAGATTGAATGCAAAATTAATGTGCATTGCTTGTTATGTTCCATTCTGCATATTTTTTTCCTGCTGTTTCGCCAGTTTCTCTCCACTTGGCCGCCTTATGAGAAAGAAATCTTATCTCTTAAAGAAGTTTCTGTATGCAAAGTGCAGCTAACTGTTCCACCCGTTTTGTTCAGAATGTTTCTTCTTCCATGACTGGCAGCTGTATCCTTTGCCGACTTTGTTGACCCTCGTTAAGACAACATTTATGTTGCCATTGAAACATTATATAACCGTTACGTCTCTTCCATACATTGTTATAATGGGGAATCGTCTATAATTCTTACACAATGAAGCAATCTGTTTGGTAAAATAAGGTATACAGATTATGACACTTGAAAGTAGCACGGTGATTAACGCTACCAAAATGGTATTTATACATATTCGATTTAAATATTGCTTTATGCCAAAAATAGCCGTTTTCGACTTCTTTAACATTTACTAGACAAGCGTACAAACCTTTCATTTAATTACAAGAGACTCATTTCTCTGACAGTAATTAGACCTATTTGGGCATACGGAGTTGAGCTTTGGGGCTCCAATAAACCATCTGATCCGTCTTTATCCAATCATTACTATTGTCACGAACAATGTTATACATTACATACTCCATAACCATTCGAATCCACTAGTATCACAACTTGCTTTACATTCAATCCCAGATAACCCTCCAAGGAGCTTGAAAAGAAAATGCCTTCGGAACCTTCTAATATACTACTTTCTCATATATAACTTTTATAAGTGCTACCTATGTGAAGTTGCTTTGCAAGCAATTGACACATCATTTTTAGCATCATCATCACATTTACTTGTTGTATTTTATTTTATATTGTAAATGGTAACCCTGTTCTTTTATTATAAACTGCATACCCATTCAAACCCGAAAGGAACTCAACTTTCCATTCCTTTCTATTTCCGAAAACCCTCCAAGTTGTCTGAAACGAAAATGGACTTCAGACGTTCCTATTTAGAGCTTTCATTCGTTCGGTAGTTTGTGTTCTAGTTTTAGTCTTGTTATAAAGTTTTTGCAATATGTATGTTTTTGTAAAGTATAGTTGTAAATTTCAATAAATATATTAATGAAAAAAAGACACGAGTGAAGAATTTTATCAAATCTCCTGCTAATAACTGATTTCAGAAACAACTATTCAATAACTAGATATTGCGGTTATTCAGTAAATCATAAGGTTGGTAAAACTGTTTAGTCTATTGCGTTCAAAATTCAAAAATTATTATTTGCTTTATCCGACAAAATTGTTTAAATAAGTGCATGCAACCGGATAATCTAAAGATTTACGCTGTGCCGGGGTATAATTAATTGCTCAAGCAATTATTATTAATTTTTCGTCCTACCTCTCGCTATCTGAACAACGATCAATTTTAGTGAAATGATAAGATAAGAAGGGGAAAGTTTAAACAATTACGAACATTAAACTAACATAACGTATTTTTTTTTTTTTTTTTTTTTAAAATAGCTTTTAACATTTCGTAGCCCTGTATCACAAGGAGATTATTATTATACTCATTTAGATTTTCTTATATTCGTTAATGAGAGATTTATACCTAGTTAAGCGAAAGAAGAATGAAGAAAGAAAGAAGGAAAACGATGATTTTTGGTGACTTTCTCCAATAATTAGAACTTACGAAATCAAGCATGGAATGAAAATTCATGGGAAAAGTTGACAGAAGGGGTTTACATAATTTATGTGATTTTTAATCATGTGAAAATATGTCACTGTTAACAAGGAAAATCGGGAAGAAGGGATCAAATCAAGTTCTTTCTTGCAGATAAGTATATTTATACTCGTTCATTAATATACTCTATGTACCGCTTATCCAACGGAATAACGACTTAACCGCAAACTTTGATGGTTAAATAATAAATACTTTCAGATGAGAAAGCTTAAGTACACAGATTAAGCTGTAGTTTATGTATGTAAGTCCGATAAAGAGGCACGGTTTGTAAGTTGTTAATATGCTACCAGAAATCTGAAATGTAAATTGGAATGAACAAAAACCCAAAAGAAACAAAACAAATTTTGAACAGTTCATTTTTTTGGACGTGGATATGTTTTTTGGCTAGTGTATAGTTTTCTTGTGTACGGTTTTTTTCACCCTAAAAATGTGTAACGTTTTTTTCACACTTGAAAAATTTCAACACGTTCTAGCTCTGTCGGTTTTGTTCGGATCAAAAACTTTACAATAGTTTCCCTTTAAGAATGGAAAATATTTAGATGTTTTATAACTTTTGTCGCCATGACCCACTGTTTAGGAGCTATATTGGTTTGAATGAAAAACGTAATGTTTTGCCTAAATGGCTAGGGCTTATTTTGACACGCTCTAGCTGTGTTGGTGTTGCTCTGATCAGAAGCAGTTGAAAGAAAAGTAGTAGATTATAGACAGACATATTCATGATATTGTCTTTCCCAGTCAGGGAGAAATTGATTTTTTTTCATGTGAGATACATAAAATTTGTACTACTTTTGATTTCACTAACTTGGTTGATCTTAAAAAACATAAACGGATCGTTAAGGAAATACCTTATTAGCCAGAATATTTAAGATTATTTTCGGGCATCAGCCAGAAATAGAATATAGTACAAATACAGACAACAGTAAAGATGCATTGGATCGGCGGCCAAGACAAGTGCAAACATTAAGTACTTTCTCAAATTACTTTATAATTACTACTATACTAACATCGCTACTATATTAATACTACTTCTATATCATCTTCTAAGAGAAAATGGTCATTGATCATTTTGTTACCGGTTACCAACTTGAGACATGTAACCCCCTTAGCCTGTTTCTTATGGTGTTAGGAATGGATAAGTGCAAAAAAACTACAATATACTATTATTATATACAAACTACTAACAGAATTTTATTAGGAAGGTGCAAACATTCTGCCGTTTTTATTTATTTTATGAATTATTATTTTAATGGTATTTCCTATGTTGTAATGCTAAAGAAGTTTTGTACAGGACCAAAGTCTATTTTTATTACCCATGTTATCGTCAATCAAAAAATTAGGAATCGTATTGCTATTATTCTTCAGCTCCTGTATACTAGATCGAAGCTGGGATCGGAGGTGAGGACCAGTGCTATTGCGCATGAGAAGAGCCAAGGCGGACACGGGCTGACTGGGAATTAACTGCCAACTAATAATGACTATGAAGAGGTGACAGTTTTACAAAACAACTGAGTTCATTAAATATTCTATTGCCCCCACGAGCCCAGTGTTCTACACTCCATTCATATTTCTCCGACCAGGCGTTTATCGTAAACTTTATGCCCTTCCTTTATGTCCCTGCCTCATCCAGTCGGTTCTAAAAGCCCTCTTGTATCAGTTTGCTGGGAGAATTTATTTTCTAGGCCTTTGTTTTGTTTGGTTTAATTTCATTAACCATAATTATAATTTTTAATTTATGCGAGCGGTTGTTAACCAATAGTTCGGAGGAACTATTTAATTTGAAATTTTAGCCATGCATTTTGTTTATTTGTTTGTTGAATTTTGTTAGGGCATAAAACTGCCGAGGTCATCAACACCCTTTGGTTTGTATCTGTTTATCGTTATTATCAGTGAATTATTATTATTTTTATTTTATTTTTATTATTTTTTTTAAATTTATTAATTTTTTTTTATTTCTTCATATTTAGTTTATGGAACCACCTGGTCGACCCCACAGAGGAGGCCATGCATTTTTAAATTCTGTAGTGTTAGTTCAACAGTAGATTTTAAGGGTAGCTCATAAAAAACTGTATTTTTTACTCTTGTCTATTTTATTTAGTACGTTGACATATAAACAGACAATATTTTTATTTAAATGTAATATCTATGTAGGTAGACTATTGAAGAATTGTGAAAAATATGATTATATTCTATTATTTCCAACTTGAGATTGCAATGAGAACAGATAATGTATATCTAATGTCAACATGATACAATTTAAGAAAGACCGTTGATGAAATTATTATTATTATTTTCGTTTCAGCCGTCTATGGGCTACGATTACACAACTTTCATCATTTTCTCAAGTTCTCTTTCTCCTTTCTCTTTCGCCAATGTTCCTTCATTCTTTGGCTTGTTCGCGCTATTTCTTCTGCCGAGAATACTCTGTCCTTCCTCGTTCTTTCGTCGGTCAGGTCCTTCATATCCGCTACTTTTTCCCAGAAGATCTGCCTATTTGCAATTTCTTCCGCCGTGATCCCACATTTTTCCAGATCCTGATGCACTTCTTTCATGCAAGGGACTCGTGTCACGGAAGGTATACTTTTAATTTGCCTATAGAATGACAGCCTCCTTTTTTTTATTGCGGTGACAATATTTTCAATTCTTTGATACCATTCCTGGTTTGATCAGTGGAATGTGAATTTGTTTGGCGTTTTCCTTTGCCCAAGACTCCTTCTAAGGAACTTCCTTTCTTTCTTTTTCAAATCTAAGAGTCTTTTACAGGCTGTTGTTTCAGTAGCATATAATCATTCGGGTTTGAAAACCGTGTTAAAGTGCTTACATTTAGCTTGGCATGAGAGTGACTTAGATTTGTATGTATTTTGACACGATCTGAATGATGCTTCCATCTTTTCTGCATGTTCTTCAATCGCTGCCTTTTTATTATTGTTTAGTGATGATGAAATTCTTAACAGATACATCAATATACGGGTATCAGATAATCTCAATCAAAGACGGAACGCCATATCTAAAATTCTGAGGTCTAAGAAGAATACTACTACCATCGTTGTTTTCTACGACTCTTTAATAGTATATTTATATAATCATTCCATATTTTAAATAATTCTAAATGTGATTTATTTTTATTGTTATAATAAAACTGCAATGTTTATTATTATTAATTTCATGAACTCCAATAACTGTGGTCAGTTGAAAATTGTCAACATGGAAACTGCATGTTTCCATCAGTTGACAAAATCCAGGAAGAAATGGGATTATTAAGGCCTTGTTCGCATTAGGCTAGTATTTTAGTCGAGTAGCAAGTAATTTAGTAGCTAAAAGTGTCTGAACACAAAAATTTAGTCGAGTAGTTTAGTTTTTAGTCGATCCATTTTACTCTATTTTTCTCGGGCGAGTAGCGAGTAGCACCCCCCACCACGTCTATCACACTGGCGCACCGGCTAAACAAGTTCGAACCTGTTGCGTTTTGTCAAGTTCATTAGTTGTAAACATGTCGTTTCGCTGGATTGAAGAAACAACTTTAAAATTTGTTTGCCAATACCTTCAACATGAATGCTTGTGGAATATTAAGTCCCCGTATTATAAAAACAAACAAGTAAAACAATCTGCATACTCTGATTTAGAAAATACCATGAATATACCTGGATTTGGTGAAAATGAAATTAAATTGAAAATAAAAAACATCAGGTTAGTGTATAATTTTAACAGAGAATTTTGAGAGTGTATTTTCATTAACAGAAAATTTACACAACTTTCAGACATTCTCAAACTATCAAAGCATTCTTTGAGATCTTCCAATGCTAATTCCTTGAGAAGACAATTAGTAGCTCCTAGTGTTTCTCTTCTATCGATCCATTTTCGTATCCATAGCTTCTTTTTACCAATGACACAAATTTCCTTATCTACCTCTTCTAAAATCGCTGTTAAGATTAACTTAATCAGTTGATTTACTTTATTGCGCTGTAGGCTGTTCATATTAAAAAACACCACTCACTTGTGAACTGTACTGGAACTAAACACTAAGTGGAAATGCGAACGATTTTGGGACAGTAGCGAGTAATTTAGCTACTAAATTACTTGCTACTCGACTAAAATACTAGCATAATGCGAACAAGCCTTAAGACATAGTGTTCTTCGAGACAACTAAGTGGCTGCACTTACAAGTTTCTACTATGAATTGATTATCACAACACAATATAATTTATAAATATTTGAGAAAAGCTAAATATTTTCAACATGATTATTAAAGATACTATTTTTGAGAAAATGGTTTGTTTTGATTAAACATATATTATTTATTAATATCTGATTTTCCTGGTTTCTTAGCTGACTGTCATCTGTAAGCTCCCCAGACACGACTACCGACACTCGAACCCGCATATGTAGGGTATGAAGGGAGCTAAATATATGAGAGGATACCCCAGAGGAGCGAATGATGTAGATCCAGCGATTACGGCCTTGAAAGTCGGACATGTTTTTCCGCTGATCCGAGACATCGCCGGATGATAAAAAGGCAGGAGCGGCTGGAGCGGTGATAGCATCTCCTCCCGGAGTCCCAGGTTCCTTTATACCTGTCATTTTATATATTATTCATTTAGAATCCTCCCTTTTTTCCCTTTAATTCCCTCCCATCGAGGCGTCTCCTCTGGATGTCCTCGCCTTCCAGGGAGCATTAACAATCTCGACGACAGGCCACTACTTTTTCATTAATATTATTAATAGCGCGACCCGCCGGTGCTGCTAACAACCTCCTGGTGGCGATTAGTTGTACCAATTTAGTGTTCCCAGTTAGCTTTGACAAATCTAGACACAACAGCTGAGTTCCACCCGATTCATTTGACATGTTTCTTTTTTTCTAATCGCATTGACCTTTTGCGGAATCGAATGACTTCTTTATAGAAGTATTCAGCATCATTGATTATAGTTCCTGTTCCTATAAGTTAATGCTTATTATAAGATAACATCTTGAGATAATGGATGGGTACATGTCGCAATAGAATATAAGATTCTCTGGCAGGTGGATAGGGAAATGTTTCTTTGAAACAAACTAGTCATATATAAGTTTACCGTCTGGGGGGTCACCTGTGGTGTAGTGGTTAGCATAGCCTACTAAACCCAAGATCGCGGGTTCGCAGCCCGGCAGATGACCTTAGGATTTTTTAAAGGGAGTAAAAAATCCTTAGCCATGCCGTCCTTCGGAAGGGACGTAAAATAGGGGTCCCGAGTCTGTGCGATGTCAGGTACTTGTTAAAGATCCCTATCCAGATTATATCTGGATAGGCAAAATTTAGGACTCACACCGTAGCATCGTCCGATTAGCCATAGCAGCATAAAGTGACGTTAAACGAAATAAACAACAACTTTACTGTCTGGTATGAGAAGCGAAGGAAATACGCTCTTAAACATTTATTAGAAAACAAAAACAAATTCGATTGAAATGGAATAACGTCCTAAAAAGCGTAAAAACGAGGTCAGTTGATGAACACATGATGGTATAGATTGATCAATACAATCGGGAATGGATTAATTATTTGCCTTTTCCATTGGTATTTGCTTATTTAAAAACGAGTTTCGAATGTAACACATTCATCATCAAATACGTATTTGATATATCAGCGGTTGCCTTGAAGAGTCAATAAGTCCAAATACTTTGAAACCGAGTAAAATGTGCCTCCTAACCTCGATTTTATTATATATTAGTGTAGTGGAACATTGATTAAGTTGCGCATCATAATAAGGCATCGATGTATCTATTTTGATTTAAGATTTATTTTATATGCACAATTATGATTTATCGACTTTTTCGTGACAGCCAGAGATATATAATAAGATATATAGAGATATATATATCAAATGCTGAGGTCTTTAATTTTTGTTTTGTTTTTTAGAGCTGTCGAATATTTATCATTCGAAACTAATCTTCTAATCAGAAAAATATCAATGGTAGCAAATAATTTATCAATTACTAACAAAAACATATAGGTATATATTTTAAAATTACCATCGTGACAAACTCAAAACGAAGCACCATAATTCATTCTATAATAATAAATAATATTCTAATATTTCAGGTCTTAAAAATTTTAGCTTAAAATATTAAAAACACCTGATATAAAAAATACTGAAAAGGCCGCGAGGACGACCCAGGAGGACTTATCTCCAATACATCGAACTCCTAACCAAGAAAAGAGGAAAGACCCTGGAACAAACTAAAACAATGGCGAGGGACCGCGACAAATTCAAATCCTGGCTGGAAGCTCCCCTACGCCGAGAGGCACCATAGGGAGAAGTGAAAGAAGAAGAAGAAGAAGATATAAAAAATTATAACTAATAATAAAAAACTTTTTTTTTCCTACTTATTGAAACCACAACTGTATACAATGTAAAAAAAAAAAAATACACAAGTCAATGTGATGATAATGCTCAAAATAACATGGCAATTGCTCGTAAAGCAGCAGCTCATTGGTAGCACTTATATTTTTTATATAACTAAGTACTATAATAAAAGGTCCCGAGGCCATCATTTTTTCATACACCTTTGTTGTGAGCTTGTGGATTCGAATAGTTATGGAGTATGCATAGAATAGGTATATGGTTTGGGCTAAAGCAACAAAATATGGCACATCAGATGTTTATTGATATCTTTGTTCGTGACAACGATGATTTTTCGAAGGATTTTCGATAGTAAGGATTGGATACAAGACGGATCGGATGGTATATTGTAGCCCCAATGCACAACTCCGTATGTCCGAATTGGTCTACTTATTGTCAGTAATATGAAATATTACTTGTAATTAATATGAAGGTTTGGGCGTTTGTTTAGTAAATAACAACGAAGTTGAAAACGATGAGCCGTTTTTTGTCGTTTTAGTAATGTATTATAAAACGTAAATTTAATAATAAAAGTATATATAATAAATTAAAATATAACTATATATAAATAACAATAAAACTGCATTAATAAAATAATAATGCAATATTTTTTATCCGATTTTTATCAAATGATATCACCTGGTCACATTTTTTGTGGCAATTAATTATTATCACAGAGTTTAATATAATATTTTCAAAATTTTACGAAAGGGGAAAAAATATGACGTCATCCAAGTCTGCTGATCAGGACATTAATATAGTGAGAGCTCTTAACTCATTTTAAATCCCTTCCGTGACTCCAGCTCGAGATTTGGCAGTCTTATATTTCTCGGAAATTTATCATCTTTGCTATCAGCTCATCTTTATAATGCTCCTTCCGATATAACGAATGAATACAGTGACAAACAAATGTTCAACACACGTTCTGTCAGCTTTTAAATGGATACAAATCACCTTAAAAAATATTTATAACTTGAGGAACCACCATAAATAAAAAGCGAAATTTAAAATTCGGCCCTCATTTAAATTAACTTTGCTTCTTGAAGGCGTACTTCTTTCCCTCCGGTACAGGAGTACATCAGGACAGGGGGATCTGATGCAGGAGCTGGGAGTGCCGCGTCCTCTCTGCACCTGCGTCTGATTTAAATCAACGGCATTTCATATTTTCTGCAATTTGCAATGAACCGCTTTATCAGATATCTAAGAAGTTTCGTATTAAAATTATTGCCTATAAGTAGTCTTATGTCATCATATTTTCTCTCAACTTCATCATTTTTAATTAATATCAACGATATAGAAACCTGCGATATTTTTTTTTTTTACTAGAAATATATATTTTAAAAGAAATCAATAATAAATATCGAAGAGAGGAAAATATATTCTGGTTTTATGTATTCTAGAATGGTAAACAAACTCACAAGAAATTCTGGCACTCAAACAATCAACAATCAGAATAAAAATATCAAGTTAAAATTTTAAAAGGAGATTGATTTTAGTGCGATTATTAAATAGGACGGGTTATCCTACAGGTTACCAACCTATTTTAGTCTGAGTAGGAAGATAAAGATTTATTTCGTGAATTCGGCCCAACTACCTACATCATCAAAAATAAAATAAAGATATATATTTCGGTAGAGGGGAGTTTTCTTGTATAGCGTTTTTTTTTTTTATTTCCATCCTCAAAATGGGTAACGTTTTTTCACACCGTTTAGGAGCTACATTGCGCAGCGAAACAAAACTTGAATTTGACAAATTTGAAACTGTGAACATTTGCAATATATAATGCACATACTGTCTGGAGATTAAGAAATCAAGGATTGTTTCTATTGGGAAGCATCTACAACTGAGAATTATTACTCCAAATGTCATTTAATGTTGTAAAGTTGTTTAGCTTGTAATTTAAAATCTTAAAAATATTGGTAGATTAGTTAATAATACGGATAACAATGATGATTTGTATCAGTTTTTTTTTAATAGCCTACAACAATGAAAATTATGTTTCCCCCCATTTTTTAAGCACTATTCCACAGAGATTAAGACCCACCAAATAGATGTATCTACCAATAATTCCCTATAAGATTACGGAGTTTTTCAATTGTGTCCAGCTTTACGCCCAGCTACGTTAGTCGTTTCACTGTGCATTGGTTTGAAAAAAAAAAAGTCACGTTTTGATTAATTTTTTTTTCAGAGCTTTTTGAACGCGCTATCTCTGTTAATTTTGCTCGGATCGAATATTTGATGAGTTTCCTTTTCAGAAGCAGTAGGAATACATATACATGATCTATTGTGTTTCCTAGTCAGTGAGAAATTGATTTTTTTTAAATCAAATTTCTGAAAACTCATTTCGTAGAAAAATACTACCAATCAGTTATAATTTAGATAACTTACAAAAATTTACAAAACAAATGATTCCAAAATATCGTTCCAATTGTTGAGGGCAAGCAGGATTCCTAAAGATATCAGCGCTGCTCTCTCACTCAGTCAATGTTATGAGAAAACTGATGGGGTGCTATAAAAAATTAGATGTCAACTAAGTTCTTAAGCAGGAGGTGCGGTTGACCTACAAGCTCCTGGGCTTGAGTTCAAGAACGGTTAAAAGCAAAAAATGTATATCAATATTATTATGTTTATCTAACAGATCGACTTCGATGGCAAAAGGCTTTCCTGATTTGGGCACAATCAGCCTCTATAAAGTGGTAACCTTAATTGCGGGGAAAACTGACGGTTGAGCGCCATTTCGGCCAAAACTCCTCCTTTCACAACCATAACATTGCAATAAATTAGATTCATCATATTGCTACGTTTGTTAGTATGTTATTGAACAGAAAAAAAAAACATTAGATTTAGTGCAAAATTAAAAAATTATCAATTTTTTTTTTCTGTTTTCAAGGACAATTTAAAGGATGTATTATTTTGATGCAAAAATAATGCAGGGTTTTATTTCCGTTTCATTATTAATACCAATTGTGTAAACAAAACTAATCCACAATGCTAAGTTTTATATCGCTTACTTTCCTATATAATCCTTTTTTTTTTTACATTTAATTCAGTCCATTCAGTGCTTCCTGACAAAATGACGTATATGAGCGATTTTCGGCAAATTTACTTGTATGAGCTCAAATTCGGTCGAAGTGCTGCGCAAACGGCTCAAAATATTAATGAAGTTTGAGGGCCAGGTACCATTAATGCATCTATCATGCAGCGATGGTTTCAAAAATTCCGTACTGGAAATTTTGACCTTTCAAACAAAGAAGGTGGTGGCCGTCCCCCTTGACAACGACCAGTTAAAGGCAATAGTTGAAGCTGACCCCCCAAAACTACTCGAGAAATAACGGAAGAACTCGATGTGGATCAGTCAACAATCGTACGCCATCTTAAGGCAATTGGAAAAACAAAGAAGCTTTTACTGAATACCAAAAACCTGCATTATTTTTGCATCAACTTAATAAATAGCCTGACCAGTCAACCTGCTAACCACGCTACTAATTTCTGAATTGTTCTACCTTTTTCTAGACCTAAGGGCATATCTTATAGTGCCGATCTTACTCAGGGGTGTTCGACTGTAACTACATCTACGAAGTCTCGTGACTTCACTGGGGTGAAATAGAAAATTCAATCAAAACCTAAATCTATAAAATAAACTATCATTATTATTTTAAAAAAATACATTACCTACCAGTTGGTAACCTATCGGTTTTTTGTATGTAACCAACATGTAGGATCTTAAACAGCCATATCACAAGGTTTTGTATCGATAGGGCAAGAGGCCCACATAATTGGGACTGCCTATAGAATAATAAGATGGAACTTATTAAATTGCTCGATATTAATTTTTGAAAACTTCATTTGTTATATAGGTAACTTTTTCGAATGAATCACCATTATGAACTATTATTTTTGCCATTATTTCTGTTTCATTCTTTTGCCAGCCACGTTCTAGCGCATGTCATAAGATATCAAAGCCAAACGTAAAATCAGAGGTTGAAGAAGATGGTTGCTGTTATTAGCGGAGTGCGATGGCAGTTTACGACGAGGACTCGTAAAGCGGACCACCAAGAGGAAGAGGATTACCATAATGTAAACATTAGGCTTCCTTCATCAGTGCCTCCCTTCCCTTCCAGATAAGGTTTAGCAACCGCCGCAGTCGCTCCTATATCTTAATACAGGCCCTCGCTCTTGCGGGATGGTCGCCGGCAAGCCTCTGCTGTGTTTATTAATAATTTTAGAGTTGGGAAGTTGAGATGAATAGTTTTCAAAAATATCCATTCCTCGAGAGGTCTAAGTAATTAATTAATTTTAGTAATGAAATCGAACATGCAAGTGAAGTCGAAAGTGAAAAAAATCTATGAAAACTGTATTTCTTACATTTAGAGACATTTTGTGAGATTTCAACGAATGGGATACTGAGCAAATTAAGGAGCTTCATGTTAGTGAACGAGTGTTGATATTGATGGTGTGGTCATGTAGTCCACAAATTAGCTAATAGACTTCAGCATTTCTAACACCAATTACAATATGAATTAGAAACGAAAACTTTTATTTCACGTAATAGAGTAATTAATATAGGAAGAATGTCAATAATGGTGTTTTTTTTTAGTAATTATATGTTGTTAGATCTGCATTGTTATTATCCAAATCCATTGAAGTATACTATCCTTATTTCCACTTGCTGGATAGGTTGGGATACCATAGTTTTCCCCTATGATACTACAATTTACTGCACGCAAATAAATAAGGACTGAACTACAATTGTATTTATTCCCGCAAACAATAAGCAGTTTGGTGATGCCTTGTTACTTCTATGGCATTAATAATTAGTTTTTTGTTTAGAAATTTTGTGTAGAGGGAAATGATTTTCTCTCTCTCTCTCTCTCTCTCTCTCTCTCTCTCTCTCTCTCTCTCTCTCTCTCTCTCTCTCTCTCTCTCTCTCTCTCTCTCTCTCTCTCTCTCTCTCTCTCTCTCTCTCTCTCTCTCTCTCTCTCTCTCTCTCTCTCTCTCTCTCTCTCCTCTCTCTCTCTCTCTCTCTCTCTCTCTCTCTCTCTCTCTCTCTCTCTCTCTCTCTCTCTCTCTCTCTCTCTCTCTCTCTCTCTCTCTCTCTCCCTCTCACTTTTAATCAATCATTGGAATCGTCTTGTTTTTCTGTTATTTCTGTTTTCTTTTCTCTCTTATTTTTTCTTTTAATCCCTAAATTTGTTTATGTATTTTTTTCTTGTATATTTAGTTATAGCTTAATTTTTTTATATAAAAAAAAAGTTTATAACACTTTAATTTTTAAGATATAAATATATTATTGTCTGCAAAATACGGTCACAGGCCCTAAGACAATAAAACAATCTCTCTCTGTCTCTCTTCTCTCTCTACCTTTCTCCCACTCTCTCTCTCTTCTCTCTACCTCTCTCCCACTCTCTTAAACCTTTGCCAGTTAAGAGTGTAAGTTAAATGCCACAAAACAAGCAATTCCGCATCAAGTGCAAGCTGATGTAGGGTGATTAGGAATGGGAAATTCGTTTTAATCTTTATATCTGTTCACTAAATTGATACACTTTCCTAGTGAATATTAAGTTATAATCACGAGTTTATGTATAACTTCAAACATCTTTTAGATAACGCTTGCTTTCTCAGTAGTTTCATGCTCGAGATGATAGACCGAACTCCGCTTGGTGATAAATACAATCGATGGAAACTTTTCATTTATTTACTCATTGAATATAACTATTAAATTTTATTTTGAACAAACTATCACTTACTATAATACTCTGCTTGAACTTTTATAAGCTTTTCGAATTATAAGTTTTGCTGATATATATTCATCCGCATACTTAGTTTATTAAATAATATACCATTTAGTTAATTTATATTATTAGAAATCAATTTTAAAAAATAATAATAATTTTCTAAATAACTGATAATTTGTTGAACCCTCTCAGAGTTGAATATAACGGCGTTGGTATAGTCGCGTGTAAGCGTTGTGGTAATAAAAATTGATTAGTTCGTTGGGACATTGTTTAGATAGGCATCCAATAACGTGAGAACATACAAAATAGGCTGACTCCATTAAGAAAAATAGATGACATTATTGTGTGGCAGAATCTACTTGTTTGCTAAGCCTTCCCTTTTCATGTCCATGCTGATTATGACCGTAATGGCATTTTTAATGATATTGTTTTTCAATATGGTTTTAATTTTTTTTCATCTGGGGTTTACTTACGTGAGGTATTATTTTCGTTGATGCACCATATGCTAATGGTTTCAAATAACATTACATAAAAAATAAAAATGATTCTGGCCTAACTTCTCTTTCGATCGATTTGACAGATTTAAGTTTGACTCTGAAGAGGTATTCATTTCGTTATTTTTATTAGTTGATAACTTGCGAATTGACCACTAAATGGCTTCTGTTTCAATACAGTTATTGATATATCAGATGTCTTATGTACTCTCTGAATTTTAAAATTTTGATGATTCCAAAAAGGCAACGATTTCTTGAGGCTATTCTTGCCTTAATTTCCTTGTGAGTTCATTTTATTTTTTAGATATGTTGCCTAATTAATTCAGTCAGCTTGATAGTATGAATCCGGAATATTAAAATGAAATAGATTAAGTATTAATAATCTTATGTTTAGATCCTGGAATATTGGCGTTCCGATCTTTATGAACAATTTTAGTAAATTCTCATATATTTTATTTTATACATTCAATTTTAAAAATGGATGTCTTTTGATTACCATGCATATTTTATTTGTTACACTCAAAAATGTAACATTCCAGCATGGATCAAGTCTTCACCAATACACAATTGCTAGAGAAGAAATTGGCTAGTGGGGTTCAAGAACCCCTTGCACTTATTGATATTAAAAAGCATATGACACAGGTCCATTGAAATTTCTGTGGTCGGCACTGGAAAATATGAGTCAGCAAATATTTCATTGACGCAATTAAAAGCCTGTACCGCGGAGCGGAAGCCAAGGTCGAAATAGGAAACAATTTGACATATAGTTCCCTATCACCAAAGGCATATGGTACATGTATCATAACAAATAGGGTACCCCTATCGCAAATAATTTCCTACATAAGACAGAGGTGTAGCTTGTCACCCACCGTTTTCAACTTGTACCTGGAAGAAGACTTGAAAGAGTGGAAAAGGAAATGTCAAAGAATGGGTGTAAAGATAGGGGAGGAAACTTTATATAGTGATGATCAAGTAGTGATTGCCTATGAAAAAGAGGATATATGCTGAAGATGCTAGAAAAGGAAAATTACAATTGGTGCCTATCAACAAAGAGAAGAGAGAATACATAGCTTTCAACTTGTTTACATTTTCTTTTCTATAGGGAAAATGCTCGTTAAACTGGAGTTCTCTCTTCAAGTATTTAGGAGTATACATAGATAAAAAAGGGGGCGCTTGAAAGTGATAATTAGGAAAAGCTCAACTAAGGAAGGAAGGTGATCGCCATACTGTGGAGTACCAATGTTTCGCTAGGGACCAAGAAAATGATTTTCCGCTCCTTTCTTGAAGGTGTCATCTTTTATGGCTCGGAAGGGTGGGTGGTTGGAATGATTGATGCGAAGGGACATTGAAATGAATTCTTGGAGAAGTTATCGCATTTCAAGAATGCACCGGATAACAAACTCGGCTATCAGAAAGTGTTAAAGTGGACAAAACTATCATGCACACTATTGAGAGCAAACATTCACAGAGGTACGGCCGTTTGAGAAGAATGGGGCCAGAGAAATGACCAATGAAGCTCTTAGACTATGTTCCGGAAGAGGAATACATGATTGCAGGGAGTGGAAGTGGTGGCGGCAGGGAATGGTTTGTCGGGGAGAGATAGGAAAGATAGAAAATACTGGCAGTTAAACTTATAGGGTTTTTACATATATCCTAAGGTTGTAAAGTCCGAGAAGAAAAAAAAAAATGTAACATTTCGACACGCTCCGATAGGAGTAGATCTATAAGCAGTGTAAATAGAATATCCATAATCTATTATTTTTCGCAGTAAGGGAGAAATTTACTTTTTAAACTATAATGTGCCTAGTGGAAACAGAATATGTTTTAAAATAATAAGTAATTGAATTTTCGTATAAAATCCAAGTTACGTCACTCATCTTCAAACTATTTTATTGCCTACAGAAGTAACAGCACCTTATTTAAATTGGATATCATCAATTTTGACTAGAAACTTTGTTTCGTCGTTATAAACTTGAGTTTATTTATTTGCGTTAAAAATGCTCCTTATGCAAGTAATCATTATTCAAACTCTTTTGATGATCGATGTTCCGGTTCCTTAAAATAGCTGTCCATACCAAAGTTAACATCTAGATAACAACGGGTAAAGATATAAGATAATAATATTTAAGGGTAGTAATGCAAATCGAGAGTATTTCAACATTTCATCACGCCTTAAGTAGATATATAGTTGATGTAATCATCAACGGGTTGGGTCATTGGTCATCTTGAGCAACACCTGCTTCTGACTGTTAAATGGTCATGTTTAATTCATGCCTTTATTATATTGTATACATCTTCGGCTATAGAAACAGCTCACCGTTGTTAAATATATATTGTCATGTCCAGTGAATGGTTACGAATCGGTTCTTTGCTTATGTTCAAATGATGAACAATCCAGTTATCGCATATACAACAAGAGCCCTAGCTAATAAATGGAGCGGATGAAAAATTATTTGATTATAAAAATTCTTATAAAACACCATCCGAAGGTTGGACATTATGAAATATGGATCTCGAGTGGGTTAAATGCACAAAGGCACGAGAGCATAATTTAAATTTAAGAACATACAACACACATGGTTGAATAACTTGACTGTTTCAGAACATTAAATAACGGAGATAACTCTTGATGAAATATAGTCACTACGATCTGCGTAACTCGATTAATATAATTAATTTTCGTAGCAGTTTTAATTTCTATTAACTTTCACATGAGTCATAAGACCTACTGAATCACTGATCATTGTATAGCGTTGTTGGTTGTTGGGGATCTGTAATTTTATATCTCGAAATATATATTAGGGATGTGCCGATTCCTAATGTCGATTTTCCATTCTACTGATTCTTGAGAAAATAATCGGTATCCAGAATTGATGGTTCAAAGTCGATTCCTAGGAACCGATCGATATCAGCGAATTCGACAAATTTAACATTTTGAGATACCTAATTATTTAATTACCATACATCGATTTTACTCCCTAATAGAAAAACAAAATCTTTTCCAAAGGCTGTATCTTTAATAACAGACCAATTTTTCATCGTACTGTTATGTTGTTCTAAAGGCATTTCGGTTAACCCACAATAAAGACTATGACCTGAAATATGATTAAAAAATTAAATAAGAATTTATAAAATTATTTATTTTTTTGTTTATTGTCTGGACTACAAGTTAACTTATATATCTGTACCTCAGAACCAGGAGAGCGTAAATCCCGCTAGGCTAACTTTTCAGGAGATTAACGTAAGTAGACTTACATTTGCCTGGCTCAATCATAGGTTAGGCATTACGTTCTTACAACCATTTAGAAAACAGAAAAGGCGATGGGACTTAAGTAGTTATAGCTAGAATTATATATACAATGGTGCAATAATCTGAATATTGTAAAATTTGGACTTATGATCTTCTGGTTCTGAGGTACATATATTATCTGTTGAAGATAATAAATGGTATTTGCAGTTAAATAATTTGTTTATTAAAAAATTATGTTTTTTTTTTGTTTTGTTTTTTAGTAAATATGATTTTCAGTTATCACTGGATTTTGCTTTGGAATAGTTATTAAATATAACATTATAATATACCTACATATGTAAATCAAAAAGTTCATGGCAGAAAAAAAATCTAATCTACTTTTTTTTATGTACCGTCTATTCTATCTACCACCGCACAATCCCTCCATTGTCCTAATCGAATCGAACAATGTTCCAACCAACATATGATCAGTAAAGTATATAATGGTAAAATTTAACAAACCAACTATTGGCAAATAACCACGTAAAAAACTTATAGGTGCTAAAAACCTATAAGATTTTATTACGTGTACCACTTACAACCCATGAAGGGTCTCGAATTCAGTACTTAGGTAGGCGGTACTGTTTCTGAGCCAACGGTTGTGAAAGGAGGTGATTTGGCCAGAATCCAGGCTGAACCGCCAAGTTTTCCCCCCAATTAAGGGTACCCACTTTTTAGGAGGCTGGGTGTGCCCCAGGAAGGGCTCCCGACCTCGAATTCGATCCACGGCCGAAGTAACAGAAAATAAATTTTCTGCCTCGGGAGCATAGTAGTCAAGTGCCTTACCCACTGAGCTACCGCGCCTCCCAGTAAAAAACTTATAGGTGCTAAAAACCTATAAGAATTCATTACATTGTTATTTTATTTTATTTAATGAATTAAAATTTATTTTATTTTATTTATTTATGAAAAATACCATATAAAGTATGAAAAAATATTTTTTTTTTTTCGCACTGTACTTGTACTGAAACTACTTGTAGTAGTTATCCAAAGACAAAAAAAAAAAAAAAAAAAAAAAAAAAAAAAAAAAAAAAAAAAAAAAAAAAAAAAAAAAAAAAAAAAAAAAAAAAAAAAAAAAAAAAAAAAAAAAAAAAAAAAAAAAAAAAAAAAAAAAAAAAAAAAAAAAAAAAAAAAAAAAAAAAAAAAAAATTGTTTATATAAACTAATTTTTCGTTTAATACCAGTTTCGCTGAACACCATTAACTATTAAAATTTATAGTTACTGCTCTAACTATGCTCATTACCATAAGTCAAAGCCTGCAATGTGAACTGATGTATAGGCTCCCTAGCGAGTATAGGAAACAAGCCGGGGGGGTATAATCGAAGAGCTGACTGGCTGACAGAGCTGCATTTCAAAAACCGCGCGTGCAATATAATAAATAATTCAATAGTTAACTCAACAACTAGGGCTGATCTATCAGAGGGAGAATGGCCGGGGGTTCGACTCCTTCAGTCATGGCTGAATTCAAATCATTTTCTAATCCTGGATTTTCTGTTCTAAATCCGATTATCTTACTAAATATTGATGAAAATTCTATATTGCACAGTACAGGTATATCACATGTACCATAGAAATGTCTTTTGGCAGGGGGTCTTTGCTTTCTTAATGTAACGTTTTTAAAACCTTAATTTTTTAGCTGTTTTGGAGTTGCTCGGATTAAAAATTTGCCGATAAGTGTTGTTGCTTTTTTGACACACTCTAGCTCTGTTGGTGTTGCTCAAACCGAAAATTTGCCGAAATCTTTCTTATTAGAAATGTACTGGAAAATATTTTTAGTTCTATAACATTTTTCGCTAGGATCTACCCTGTAGTAGCTTTATTGGTTTGAATGAAAAATGTCACATTTGAAACCCCTACTTTCCCTTAGCTTTGATTATTTCGAATAATCTTTGATTGTTAATTTAACTCAATTATTAATTTAGGTAATTTGTTGCTTTTAATTCTAAAATGTGATTTACTGCTTTTCCCAGTTAGGCAGAAATTGAGTTTTTTTACATATATTTATTATAATTTGCCATAAGATGAATATAGTTAATTTATAAAAACTAGCAATTGGTAAAACTGATAAAATATTAGAAGATCCAGAAGCTATCATCCTGAGGAACATTACCCATAGGTCATTTTAGGGCATTTGTAGCATTTTAAGAAACTAGGAAAGATTTTGAATTGAGGAAATTGGATACAGTACTGATCACTTTAAAATCATAAATAATAATATTTGAATTTTATTATGTGCTTAGAACATTGAATTTTTTTTTTTTTTTTTTTTTTTTTTTTTTTTTTTTTTTTTTTTTTTTTTTTTTTTTTTTTTTTTTTTTTTTTTTTTTTTTTTTTTTGGTAATCTAATAAATATGATCTATTACACTGTTCTGTAAAAATAAAATAAAAAATAAAAATTAAAAAAATCGCTCCCTTGAGATTTTTATATTTTCACGTGTGCTGAATTCGAATCTGAAGGCAAAAAAAAAATCTATCGAGCATTTTTGAGAAAGTAGACCTTGCTTTTAAAAAACCTGAAATAGCGTATTTTTTATTTATTTTCATATATTTTTTTCACCCTTATGAACATTTTTTGGTAATTTTATAATTAAAAATGTGCTTAATTCCAATCAATAGCAAAAATAAATCTATTAAGCACCATATAGATTGGAGGTTGTTTAAAAAAAAAACAACAGAATAGCGCTTTTTTTTTTCAAAAAACAAAAAAACAACAATAGCACTTTTTTCATATATTTTTATAAAACCTTTTTTTTGGTGAAAAAGAGTAATATATAAAATAATAATATCTAATACTGAACATAATTAATGTGTACAACAAAGCCTAATACTTATGCTCTCTAATTTTTTTTCATTTTATAAAACATTATAAATGTTTCAAAACCGAGTAGGTTTTTTGTTGTTTGTTGTTTAAGCTTTCAATAATAAAAAAAAATGCTGGGAATGTCGAAAAACACCTCGTTTTTTTACCTAAAACACAAAGTTGACAAGCAATGGTGCCTAATCGAGATTTTCTGACTTCAGATTCGTATTCAGCACACTTCAAAACATAAGAAAACAACTTTTTTGTTGAAGGGAGTATTTTGATGCGGAACTGTTATTTTCTCACACATCAAGCTTGCTCAATTTCTTCATATTTCTTTCAACATTTCAGCGGATTTCAATTTTTCATAAATGAAAAGATAAGATTTAAGCTCTCACTGGTCTATTTATAAAACTATTGTTTAAATGAATTCATAACATTTCAATTTCAAAATAACATAAAAAAAAAAAAAAAAAAAAAAAAAAAAAGCACGATTTTTCACAACACAACGCAAAGGTTCAATTAACAAATTAATGATCATATCCATGATTATTAATTTTGTGATGCATACGTTTTTTTTTTATTGTTTTATTTCGTTGTTTATCAATTACATTATAGCCTTACTGCCTATACAGTATTAAATTTTTGCATTAAGTTGACATTCGTATTCGACACATCATCCAGTATTAACCTTTGTACGGTAGAGCGGAAATATATTAGTTATTGATAAATAATTATTGCCTTCTTAGCCTTCGATGGAATTTTCCATTCGGTAATAAAATTAAGTAAACAGAAATCTCTAGATGTAAACAGTTTCCGATTGAGGGAATCATAAATTGGCAGGGATGATAGCATTTATAGCTGCTTTAGGACCCACAACGAGGAGAGAAGATACAGGCAGTTGTAATACGACGCCTTTTATTGCTGTAATAAAATATTAACCTTACGGCTACTTAGAGGCAAGATATTCCTAATGGCCGGTTTGATGTCATTAAACGGTAGTGTTTGGGTCCCTGTACCCCAGCCACTAAAACAAAACTCAGGTGTCAACGGTAAGCTTTATAGTTGAATTCTTCGGATGCTTTATTGAATGACTAAATTCCAGGTGTCAGAAGACATTTCAACGTTATTTCTACTTTGAAATGAAATGAAAAAATGCTTTAATTTGAGGCATTTGCTTCTCTTGAATAATATCAAGTTACAAATGATTATATACAAAGCTTTGACAATTTAAAATAATAATCTTCAATAGTTTATATAAATACTTTTTTTAACACTATTTATCGATATTTAATACTGTGTACATCATATACAAGTAAATTTTAGGAAAACCTTTACAATTACATGTCAATAACATCTAAAGAACTACTATTAAGGGTACTTCAATAAAAGTTCTACATTAGAAGGTCTCTTGACCATTTTCTTTTCATATGCATCAGGATTATCGGGAATTGAGTGTGAGGCAAGTTGGGTGTCTAGTGGATTCGAGTGGGTGTGGAGTTTGCTATGAAAAAAATAGTTGTTCGAGTGGGCCGAATCAGCAACATATGGAACACTAAGATCTTTATGAATAAGTTTATTTGCAACATAATAAGGAGCATTGAGGATTTAGAATTGTAAGTATTGGGTACGAGAAGAATCTGAAGGTTTAGTGGTGGCTCAAAGCTCAACTCCGTTTGTCCGATTGGTTCGATTAAATTCATGTAAATAAGTCCTTAGTAATTTATCGAAAGTTTTGAGCGCTTGTGTAATAAATTTTGGAGTAGATGAAAGCGACGAGCAGTTTCTTGTCTTTTAAGTCTAGTATGTTATACAAATACAAACATATTAACACTTACAATTACATATAATAGTACATTAATCAGAATAAAATCCGTATCATACTTACATTTCAAATATGCTTGGAAGATTGATGATTGAAAAGTCTATATAGTCTATATATAAGAGGATTTCCGGAATGAAGTTTTTTTTATGGAAGCAGTTCTGTGAGAAACGGTAAACAAAAGGTAGGCTGAGTCCTTGTATTTAAGAAGTGGATAGGGTAACGTAGGGTAAGTAGATTTGGATCAAGGTAGGTTTTTTACTTCTTAGGATTGGGATTGTAGCAGCACCAAGGAAGTAATGCCATTAGTAATCAGGTTATAGTCATCCGAGTTTACTATACCAGAAGGAGATGTGAAAACGACGGGGAACTTCTCGGAATCTTCCAGAACAGATATGGATCGAGTGTTAGTCCAAGATTTTCTTGAACTTTTTAAGTTTTTCTTTGATGCAGAGTATATTTTCCGATAGGTAAAGAATAGCGAGGTCGTCAACGGAAAGCATAACTTTTACATCCCGTGATAAATTTATATGTATGTCATTGATAAATGCAAGAGCGAACAGAGTTGTACTTAAAACACATCCTTGTGGAATTCCACTTACTTGTTCACATTGTTTGGACAGTGATGTTCCAATTCGTACTCGAAACAATCGATATGAATGGAATTCTTCAAAAAAAATTAGGTAAATTACCACTGAAACACGAGTTTTTTTGTTTTTTTTTTAAATAGAGTCTTTGCCTGTACTATCATAAGCGTTCTGCATATCGAAAAAGACTGCAACTGCTTGCTCGTCATTAATAAATGCGTCTGGCTCTCTGTACCAGACTGTCGATCTTTCTTTTTAAATAAATAAATTGTAAATTGTAAATAATGTAAACAGTTGCAAATTTCTATAAATATAGAAACGTTGTGTATCAACGACGAGTGTACCAACAAAAATACAGTTCCACGTCTATAAATAAAATCCCCAAACAAACCTGACCAAACAGCTCTCACTACACATTACAGGCAAACAAAACATTCTTTTAAATTTGATTTCCCCAAAATTATTCACCATGAACAAAATAATTTTAAAAGAAATATTAAAGAAATGATAACCTTAGAAAAATTTAAAAACCACGCAATAAACAAAAAATCAGACGTTCTAAATCTTAACACCTGTTATTCCAACTTAATACATTCAAACCAATAGTATACATTTACATTTATATACATCATACAAATCATTCTTCCATTTATTAGTATATTACACTGAAATATTTTTGTACCTGCATCTTTGGGAATACCTACCCAGTCCTTTAAACTTAATTTTTAAGAAATAGGGTTTTCCCCACTAACCTTTGTTAACTGTCTGTTTAAAACTGCCCTAGGTTAGTTGTGTACTAGAATTGCTAGTCTATTCATATCCACTAGTAACATTGTAAGTAGCTTCATACTCCTCTATATTCTGTAGTTATATATATTTTTATTATCCTACACATGTTGTTATATACCTGTACTGTAGCCAACTTTATATTTTGAAATAACTTGTATAACTTATATAATTTTATTGTAACCTGTTTTTCCACTGTAGGGCATGATTATGAGAACAATATAGTCTCGAAACGTGGCCAAAATAGTTGTTTTTTATTTATTGACTGAACCTCAATAACCTTACTAATCATACACACACACACATATATATATATATATATGTATATATATATATATATATATATATATATATATATATATATATATTTTTTATTTTTTTTTTTTTTTTTTTTTTTTTTTTTGAGTGTTTGTATAAAATACTGAATATTATTATTTTAAATTTTAAAAGCTAGAAAGTAGAATAATAATTTGCCAATAAGTTATTGTAATAATTTCCTCGAATTTACGTATCCTATATATGTAAATAGATGCAAATGTCAATAAATAGCTTTAAAAAATAAAAAGTAAATAACTCGTTTAACTAAACGTGATTTGACTTACCCACTTCTTCAAGACTACCTACCATATTAATGTGTTCATACCAATAATTGCCTCAATAAACAATAAATGGTACCCACTTTCCAACTGATGGTGAACCCAGATGCCAGGGACATGTTGGTTACTCCTGTTATTCTCCCCTCTCTGTAGAATTCTGAGGAACATGTTGATACCTAAAATAATTCCTGTCTCTGAAAAGAAGGAAACCAGAAGCTGATGACGACAGAACTGTCCTAGCGGTCACCCAAAAGATCCGAGACCGAGATGTAATCCCTGAGGAACCCATCCTACGAGAAGCTGCTGACGATCCGTCTTACTCTCCTATTTCGGGACCGAGTCCCGCTGGGATGGGCTAAAAAAACCTGGCTCGGCTGACGTTAAGTAATTGCTCCTGCGGCTAATAAAGGCTGATTTGTCTTTGGGGTGTGTATGACAGCTCGCAGGACCCCTCGATTTATTTATAGAAGGACGCAACGTGGACGTCCGAAGGTACACATTGTGTTCTTTGCTCGCAGTTGTGGACCCTAATCGGACGCCCATCCCAATCCAGAGGGATATTAATTAAACAATCGAGAGTAGCAATTAGGTGGACAGATGCCTGGAAGAGCGCCAGCTCCAGCCTAAGTATACTTCGCCTCACCATCAGTTCGTCAATTGGTGGGCAGGTGTGGCTACCTCAACTAGGTTCTTCGATTGTCCAGGAGGCGACTTCTAATAGTTACCCACATGCGATATCGCGTTCGTCATATTGATTCAAATTAGAAGATATATGAAAGAGAAAAAAAAGTCACAGCTGGAAGTACAGCCAATTGTAGGTGCTACTCATGAATTTAAATGTAGTCCTAATTATTTTTGTCTAAGCATACATTCTTCTGAAACATATATGAAGAAAAAATCATATCCATGCAAAAAAAATCTTAATCAAATCCATCTGTAAATAATTTATATTCTATTTTGTTAGAATTTTTTAATAAGTATTATTTAGTTTCATGACCCTGAAATATTAAAAGAAAATGAAAAAAATAATCTTTATTCTGGGACATATTGTCTAAGAACAATACTCATGTGTTGTAAGATTGTACAATAGTCCGCCATAATTAAAAACAAAAATAATAATATGTATAAAAGATGGGATATGTAAATACAACTGAAACTAGAACTTTTGGTATAAATACAAACATAAGAAAGATATTAAAAAAAAAAAGAAATAATAATTATTAAAATATGCTGATATAATAGTTATATGCTTATATAATAATTAAAATATGTTCAGAAATAAGAAAGAAATATAAAAAAGAATTTAATTAAATAAAATAAAATCAACGGATAAAAAGGAAAATATATATAGAAAAAATAATTTATAACAACTTGAATGTCGATTAGACAAAATATTTTCAAATGCCTATACATATATATCGCATCTACTTCCATTCACATACATAGATATAGGTGTCTGCACACATTAATACGAGTACATAAAGTGACATATATTAACTATATAAATAAACCTCCTTTGTTTTTAATCAACTCACAAAATAACTATGAGGAGATCATTATCATATACCTAACTTATTTTTTCTTTGTTTTTTACATACTTTATTTATATATACACATTTAGATGTATTGGTTGCAAATTGACATGATTTTTAACTACTTTGCTATTTAAGAATGGGTTACCATTTCAACCTCCGGCTCATTCATTATCCAGTTCCACGTATTCTTATAATCTACCCAAAATTAAAACGGTAATGGCCCCGAGACTTATTGTAGATATGTATTATTGGAGTTCTGGCAATGGGCAGCTTATAACTGAAGTCCTGTGCGACTGAGCTGTAGTGGCTCTCTCAGCCTCCACTGGATTCTGCTTGTGACGCAGCAAAAAGAACAGGATGCTTGCGAATATATATATATATATATATATATATATATATATATATATATATATATATATATATATATATATATATTATATCCTTTTATTGAAATTCGCAACTGTAAAAAATATATACATCAAATAAATGTGTTGATAAAGATTAAAATAACTTGTCAAAACTTGAAATGAACACCTCATCAATAGCATTTCAATAAAAATTCTATACTGTAAGGTCTCTAGGCCATCTTCTTTTCAGACCCCACTGAGGATTTTCCGGAATAGAGTGGGAAGCAAGTTAAAAAGTAGTGGATTTGTGTGGTAATGGAAAATACTATGAAAGGATAGGTATCTGGTTTGGGCTAAATCAGCAACAGATGGAACATGAAGATATTTATGGATAAGCTCATTGGTGACAAAGTAAGGAGCATTGAGGTTTTTTCGAAGGATTTTGAATTGCATGGATTGAATACGAGATTAATTGGATGGTTCAAAAGAGCCCCTCCTCCCCCCCCCCAAAAAAAAGAAAAAAAACTGAGTTGAGCTAGTTTTGTTTCTTAATATATTAAACAACTAAGAGTTTGATGTTTTCAATGCATGATGAACTTCTTATGAATTGAGTTCCGAAGTCTATTCAAACCGGTAAAAGAGTTTTTTTTTTTTTTTTTTTTTTTTTTTTTTTATTGATTGAAATTTACAACTGTATAAAATATATACAACAAGTAAATGTGTTGAAAGTAAATACAATGGCATGTAAATAACATGTGAAGAACTATTCACTAGTAGCACTTCAATAAATTCTACACCAAAAGGTCTCTAGGCCATCTTCTTTTCAGACGCCTCGGAGGATTATCAGGAATGGAATAGGAAGCAAGTTGGGAGACTAGTGGATTGGAGTGGTTATGGAGCTTACTATGGAAGGATAGGTATCTTTAGGATAGGTTTGGGCTAAATCAGCAACATATGGGACATTAAGATCTTTATGAATAAGTTTATTTGTAACAAAGTAAGGAGCATTAAGGATTTTTCGAAGGATTTTGGATTGTAAGGATTGGATACGAGAAGAATTAGAAGGTTTAGTTGAGCCCCAGAGCTCAACTCCGTATGTCCAAATAGGTCTGATAACTGTCATGTAAATGAGTCTTTTGTAGAAAATCGGGAGTTTTGAACGTCTGTCTAGTAAATGTTGAAGAAGTCGAAAACGACGAGCAGTTTCCTGTCGTTTAAGTCTTGTATGAGGATTCCAAGTTAAACGTTTGTCCAGTTGAAGTCCTAGATAGCGGATCTGTTCAACAGGGATCAGTGGAATATTGTTGAAGGATACTGGAGGACAGGAAGTCGTAGGTTTATGACGAAGGGTAAAGGTTATTTGGTGAGATTTGACTGGATTTATTTTAATTCTCCAATTTCGACACCATTCCTGAAGGTTTATCACATGAGATTGGAGTGTTTGGGAGGCAATGAAGGGATCATTGTTCACTGATAACACACATGTGTCATCAGCATACGTCGTGAGGATGGTGCTAGGATGGGTCGGGATATCAGCTGTATACACCGTGTAAAGGATGGGACCTAGGATACTACCTTGAGGAACGCCAGCATTTTGGACAAACAGGGAAGAATAGGAAAAGTTATGATTAATTTTGAAGTTTCTATCACTGAGATAGGAGCAGATGATAAGGAAGTAGGTTGGAGGGAGGAATTTACGGAGTTTGTAAAGCAGGCCCTGGTGCCAGACTCGGTCAAAAGCTTGTTCTACATCGAGAAAGGCTCCCGTGCAGTACATTCCGCGCTCCAGTGCTGAGGAGACCACGTCCACCACACGATGGCATTGCTGGATAGTGGAGTGAGACATTCGAAAACCAAACTGGTGATCTGGGATGATGTGATTGGAATGTAGGATGGGATACAATCGTTTCAGAATGAGTTTTTCCAGGATTTTGCCCATAATAGGCAAGAGTGATATTGGACGATATGAGGATGGGAGTTCAGGAGGCTTTTTGGTCTTAGGTATCATCTTTTTTTTTACTATGGATAATTTCCAAGGATCGGGGAAATATGTGGTGCGGAGTACAGAATTATATATAAATGTAAGAAATAGGATTGCTTTTCGAGGAAGGAGTTTTAGGATATGGGCTGTAATCAGGTCATGTCCAGGGGCTTTGTTGGAGGGTAATCTGAGGATTATATTTGATACTTCGGAAGGATGGAATGCATTAGGAGGAGGAGACATTTGGAGTGGAATATTTAGTTCTGCTTCAATACATTCAAAGTGAGCAGGATTGAAGACATCAGGATGGGGGTTGAAAGTTTTAAGGAGATGAAGACCAAAGAATTGGGATTTTTCTTCGTCTGATCTTGTCCAGGTTTGAGAGTCTGTTAGCAGAGGGTGATTAAAATTTTTGAAACCAAGGAGTTTTTTCGTCGTTATCCATAATGACTTGTCTGAAGTATTGAGGTTTTGAGTATGGTTATGTAGGTTTTGGATTTTAAACTTTCTGATTTCTGTCTTTAGTTTGTTCGTTAAACTGTTGTAATTATGTTTGTCTGATGGGTATCTAGTACGGTGCCACTTCGCCCTCGCTCTGCGTTTTTCTGTCAATAAGGAGCGAATATGCTGTGGTAAGTTATTCTGTTGACTATCATGAATTTTTTGGGGAGCGGTATTTTCAGTAATACTAATTTTGATTGATGATGTTAGTTTGTCAATGGCTAAGTTTATGTCTTCTTTAGTTTTAAGGGGAATGTTCAGGTCCAGTTTATTTTCAAGATCAGTTCGAAATTTGTCCCAATCTACACGTCCTGAAATCAGTCTAGGAAGGGAGGGTTTAGGAACGGGATTTGAATGGAAGTGAAGCAGAACAGGGCTATGATCTGATGAAAGGTCGTCCATGGATTTTATAATGGTCTGAGAGGAGGAAATTTGGGAAGAAATGAATATATCAAGGATATCAGGACGTTTTTTAAGTGAGGTAGGCCAATAAGTAGGGTTCAAGGGTGAAAGGACAGAATAGCAGTTGGAGGTTGCAATACGGGATAGGATGCTGCCACGGGAGTTAGATGTTCTACAACCCCATCGCTGGTGTTTGGCGTTGTAGTCTCCTCCAGCGATAAAGCGCGGTCCGAAGGATCGGAATAAGGAATCGAGATGGTTGTATGAAAGGGAATTGCCAGGAGGGCAGTATACAGCTGAAAAATTTATGTTAAAAGGACGAGTAGAAATGTTTACAGAGACGGATTGAATGGTGTCAGTTGGAGTAGAAGGAATCAGAGAATGGGATACTGATTTGTGGATAAGGATGCAAGATCCGCCATGAGAGGTATTATCTGGGTGGTCTGATCTGTAAGTAGTGTAGTCGCGTATGTAAAAATACGAACGTTGAGTAAAGTGAGTCTCAGTCAGTAGGGCAATATCTATTTTATTGTCATGGAGAAAAATGTCGAGTTCGTCTCGGTGATTTTGTAGTCCGTTGGCATTCCATAAAATGATAGCTAGAGGCTTAGCGTTCATCTTGCAACATTAAATGGAATTTCTGTAAGTGCTCTGGTAAGTAGGGTTATGAGTGGTCTGATGGTGTCTTGTAGTTCTCGAAGGAATGAGGAGAGGATGGCGGAGATATCGGTAGGATTTTGGTTGGGCAGCGGATATGATTCCATGGTATGGGTTGGATTGGTTGTTTCAACTGGAGTGTTAGTTGGGGGCTGCACTATTCGTGAGATACGAGGTGCAGTTTCTACTGTTGTTGCTACTTGAGATGAAGGATAGGAGTGAATATGATGTTGGATAGGAAGCGGTTGTATCTTCTCTGGTGGTAGATTGACTTTTAGAGGTAAATGATGAAGAGGAATTTTCTGTTGTGGGGGTTGAGATTGAAATTGAGCGGTCTGGGGCTGGGGTTGGGAGATTTGAGGCGCCTGAGGTCTTGGTTGATATCTAATCTTCTCAGCGTAAGATGCTTGTTGTCGTGGTGGATGATTTCGTGCTGTGCTGGATTGTTGATGTCCTGTTCTGTGCGATTGAGCTTCTTGCGTTCCTGGAGGTACTTCTTGATTACGGATGTCTGATGATTGGTTCCTATGATTTTGTTTGGGGGCTGAATTTAAATTTCTCTGATTTTGAGCAGTTTTGTATACTGTACATCCTCTGTAACTTGCGGGGTGATCATTTCCACATAGAGCGCATATCGCTGGCGTATCTCTTGTTTTCTGGCATGTTTCCGTAGCGTGTGGGCCAGCACATTTTACGCACCTTTCCTCGTGGTGGCAGTAAGTCTTGGTATGCCCTAGACTTTGGCACCGAGTACATTGGACTATTGTTGCCCTTCTTCGTGGTTCTTCAAACCGTATGCATGAGTAGACCAGTCTTGTTACTTCAAATATTTCCTCATTGTTACGAGCTGGCTCTAAGTCTACGAAGAATAGTGGTAGAGGGTATGGTAAAAGAGTAAGATACGTACAATTTTACGGACTTTACTATCTTTGATAATAAGTATTTAGTAAAAATATTTGCCATTTTGACGAAGAATAGTGCGAAGAATGAAAGAAAGAAAACGTTATTAATAGCCGTCTAATTATATTTTCGTGAAGCGGTTCTCTGAGACACGAGGAAAATTAAAACAAAAAGTAATTTGTTGGATGTGAGGGCGATAAGGCAAGTCCCCCACCGTGCCCGGCGGAGGGCCTTGTTATTAGTGAGAACAAGCAAACAAACAAACACGCAACAAAGAAACAGAACAAACAGGAGGCAGTCATTAGTGCTTAGATGATCGGCAAAGCATTCATTACACTTGAGTCCTCCAAGAGCCGCTAAATTATAGCCTTTCCATGCAGGTTGAGGCACGCGTATCTTATTCCGTAACCCCCTCTAGCTAACAAGGTGGCTGACTGTATTTCTTGGGAAGAATCAGCATTTTATAAAAATATAATAATAATCTTTTTTTTTTATTGTATAAAATTAAAGTAATAAACAATAAAATAAAGATATGATGTAAAAATATATAAATAAATAAACAGCCTCTTACAATATCTATGTTATTATATGAAAGAGCAAGTCATTTTTCGTTTGTGATCACTAACAGCGAAAACTACTGAACCAATCTGTACCAAATTTAAACTACATAATCTTCATAGTTCAAGGAAAGTTGAGCAATAATAGAATTTACATCTTTCTATTAAACGGTTGTTAAAAAAACAATAAATATATTGTTAAGTTTGAAAATTGACCGATAGGTGGCGAGCGCCATTCAAGAGAGATTATAAATATACGTTGTTATATAGAACTATAAATTTATAATAAAATTTGCTTGATTCAATTATTTTGCTAGAGAAAAAAAACTATAAATATGTGGTATGACGTGTGGTCCCTGTGAAGTTTAAAATATAACAATATGCGGCTAGCGCCATTCTGCAACAGAGTTTTAGTAAAACTTTTGAAACCATCTGAACCAAGTGTTAACTACACCATCTTCATAGTGCTAGGAAGGTTTTCAATAATAAAGTTTACTATAATAATAATTTAAATATATTACAGTATATTAAAGTATTTAGTGACAGAAGCGAGGTTTGTGGATTTTTGCCAAATACGAATTATTACTAAATAAAAGCGTGAATCCTTTGCTTTTAATTGTGTGTAAAAACATGATCGATGGTCCTTTAGTTGCAAGCACTGATAATGCAGTCCATTATCCGTAAAAGTTTCGTAAAGGTCTTTGTCCGTCTGTATTACCAACTCAAATATTAAAATTAAAGATTGGATGTTTAATTATGCTTTCGGTTTAATCGTCAAACAACTATTTAGTGTCATTTTAACCAGGTTAAAAATTACTGCCAGGCGTTAATATATCATTGACGACATAATGCCCAATTATATACTTCAAAACAAGAATTTTATCGATAAAAAATTAATTAGGTGCTAGTAGGAAATCAAATAAAATGTAATAAATTTTTGTTTAAAACTATATTGCTCCTTGATATTCAGGATAATCATCAGATCATGATGAAAACGTCTCTCTATAATCTACTGATTTTTCCAATTTACATTTTAGAATTAAAAGGATCAAATTACTTAAATTAATAGTCGAATTGAATTAATAATCAATGATTATAGCTCCTAAGGGGTAGGTCCTAGCGCAAAATTCCTATAGAAAAAAAATATTCTCCATTAATTTTCTAATAAAAAGTATATAGGCCAGATTTTCGGTTTGAGTAACACCAACAGAGCTGGAGTGTGTCAGAAAAGCCACAACACTTAAAAAATGTAGGCAAAAAGTGACTTTTTTCATTCAAACCAATATAGTTCTTGAACGGTAGGTCCCAGCGTAAAATGTCATATAACAAAAAATGTTTTTCATTACATTTCTGACAAAGAACTCATCAGCAAATTTTCTATTTGACCACACCAATAGAGCTAGATCGTGTTAAAATGTTACATTTTTGAGGGTGAGCCAAAAAACATATTCATATCAAAATAAATTAAGATAATAGAAGCGGCTCTCTCAGCTGAGTCACTGTTGTAGAAACAGAGGAGGCTGGGTAAGAGCGCTATTGTATTGTCTTATATCTCCAAGCAGAGTGGAGAAGCAGGCCAATGCCAGAATCACTTTTTTTAAAAACGTTCTCGGGGCTACTGCCATTGTAATCTGTGAGGGAGGAGGGATATCAGGATGTGTGGAACTGAGAGTATCAATATAACTTGTGATGGGAGTAGGGAGAAACTAAAAACTTTAACTAAACTAACGAGTTTGTATTTCGTTTAGAAAGTTGTGGAAAAATTATATACAAGTGCGGGTCGCAGCAAAGTTAGATAAAGATATATATTTTTTGCTGCAATATAAAGTTAAACATAATCATAATGTGGTGAATTAAAAGTAAACTTTGTATAACTTCAAACAGCCCTAAAATGGGAAATGATGCCGACAAAAGAATTGGCTGAGTTAAACAAACCCCTGTTTAACTTGTTCGGATGAGAATGAATCCGCAAAACTTTTCCGAAATATTTCTCCCAAATTAAATAATTTCCCCTATGGCGGGGGGGGGGGGGGGAACCTCGTTACCGGGAGTAATGCAGATGTTCTCTTGTGGGAGCTGGGAATAATCAGGAAGCATTGCGTTGCCTCTTCTAATTCCGATGTTGAGGAACATTACAGAATTTTTATCTCGTTCTGGAGTTGCCTCAGGGCCCTTTCCGTCTCTTCTTTTACTTTGTTCTCGACATGTAAGATTAAAAATTAATCCTCATTCAAACTGTAATAGCAGCCGTGTTTCGTTTCACTTCAGTTGTTCAGCTTTTCAGTTATTCTTGAGAGAATATTGTAATTGGATTACAGAATTCAATAAGGGTTCTGAAACTCAAATTACTTTTCTTTTTTTTCTCAAGAAAAATATTTTTGTTGAATAAATATTCTGCCACTCTCAAGGCCAACAAGTAATAGTTTTAGTAATGTAATAAAATAATAAATCAAAATAAAATAATTAAAGATAAAACATAGGCATGTAAGTGTTAATATAAACAATCAGTCTGAGGAGTCACGAACTAAATATGTTCACTAATAGAGGGCTAATTCGGATACAAAGAGTTCCCAACGCTGCTTTCAGCTGCATCCCTTTGTCAATAGTATATCTGCATACGCTCTGAATGGTATTTGTACAATTTTACTTATGAGGTTAAGGACGAAATATTGATAAAGACATGTCTGCCGTGTTATGACACGCAGCATTTAAAACGGAGTGCTTTGTATTAAAAAGATTGGTATTCATCTTCGAGAAACTACAGCAAGCACTGGTAGAATGGGAAGAAGAGCTGCTGAGGAAAGGTATGCGAATAAATGCCTCCAAGAGTAAAGTGCTGGTACTGGCGATAGAGGAACAGGAAGACGTCCAATTGGTTTGCAGCGGAGAGGTTCTTGACGTGGTGAAGGATTATACCTACTTAGGTACTGTAATTACTGGCTCTGGTAAGATAGATGCGGAGATTTCAAACAGAATATCGAAGGCAAATCAAGCATACTACCAGATCACTAGCAGTATCCTCAGCTGTCGTGAAGTGGATAAAAAGACAAAGTACACATCTATAAGTCAGTATTCCGGCCTATTCTCACCTATGGCGGAGAAAGCTGGACCATGTTGGACAAACATTACAGTCGCATAACAGCAGCGGAAATGAGGTTCCTACGTAGATCGGTGGGGAAAACTAGGGGAGATCGCATTAGAAACGAAACTATAAGAGAGCAGCTGGAAGTGTCCGAACTCAAAACCACTTTGGAAAACAGGCATCTGAAGTGGTTTGGACATGTCTGCCGCATGAACGAGGACATGAACCCTATAAAGGTATTAGAGGCTCGACTCACCGAGAAGAGACCACGAGGGCGTCCCAGAGTTTCGTATCAGGAGTTTATACAGAGGATTGGAGTTAGAAGAGGCACATCTTTCAACCAAATGAAGCGTTTAAGTGGAGACCGGGAAGAGTGGCTGCGCTGGATAGAGGCTCCTCGACGCTGTGAGGAAGACAAAGAAGAGGAAGTATTCATCTTGATTATATTTCTGACGATGAAACTGGCATCAAATTTTCGATCAGAGCAATAACAGAGGTAGAACTTCTAAAGAAAACCCCAATATATAATAAATAAATAATACAAATAATGTAACCATAATAAAATGAATGTTGGCAAATGAGACTTTTTTCATTCAAAGCCATATAGCTCCTAAAGGGTTGGTCCTATCGACAAATGCTATTTTATAATAAATAAAATTTATTTTCCATTAAATTTCTGAACAGAAAACTTTGATCAAAGGAACACCAACAGAGTTAGAGCTTGTCAAAATGTTGCACATTTGAACTTTTTAAAAAACGTTACTGCAAAAAAGTATATTATACCCCCAGCCAAAAAACTTATCCATATCAAATTTATAATAGAAGTGGCGAATAGTTCAACAATCCTAATCATATTTATCATGCTTACCTCAAGAGATCTTCTTAAAGTGGTTTTTTCTTCTTTACCTATTAATTATAGTTTAATTTAGATTTTTGATCCTCACTTTTAAACTGTATAGCTATCTGATCTGGTAACTCAATATTTTATTATTTATTTACTAAATAAGGCCTATAAATATATAATGAAAAGAGTTCGTAATAATAGAAAATACTTTATCGAAGTTTCGCAATGCGTTTCTTTAAAGTAGCTATAAGTTATGTTCTGTTTTAAATATGTAGTCTGTAACATTGAAAAATTTATCAAATTTAGCTAAATTTGACAATCTAAGATCACTTCGATCAAAAAAGTTCAATGAAATATATTTAGTACTATAAGCAATTATACTACAAAAAATACCAATATATTGTTTTTCTTTAACTTTTTTTTATAGCATACTGCAATATGCCACTGCAAGAAGCAATAACAGCACTATAAGATTGCATTCGTTCCTCATTTATTCATTATTATAAAATAGAATAATATTATGATAAATAAATAAATAATACAAATAATGTAACCATAATAAAATAAAATTAATAACTAAACAACTAGAAGAAAAAAAAAACATACATACATATTTACACTCAGACTAAGGGCCAACAGCCAACTTTCTCCGCCACAATGTGTGCAATTTAGGAGGGCTCCAAGAAATCCATGCACTTCTGGAATGAAATCCTGCACGGCCTCACTGTTGTTGTGAGTCAGTGGAGGCAGAGTGAGAGCGTTTAAGCCAGAAACATGAGTGAGTATTGATGCTGGCCATTGCTAGGACTTCATTGTCGAAATTCACAAAATATTTCGAGACCCCTGCCTTCCTATATATGAGGAGGATTATAGGAATGTGTGGAACTAAATAAGGGTTAAGCCAGAATAATTCAGAAACTGAGACCGTAACGAATTTCCATATGAAAAAAGGAAATAACATTAAATAAGCAATGATTTCTGTTTTTTCGGATGTGGATCAAATTCGCGGTCGTGAACTCTAGCTCTAATAATTGGGTACCCTTCATTAGGAAGAATCCTGGCGGTTTAGCGTGGTTGCTGACCAAATCACTTCCTTGTATAACCGTTGGTCACAAAACAACACTTCCTTACTAAGCACTAAATCTAACCCCTAACCATGGGGTGCAGTGGTGCAGGTTTTTTTTATTTTTTAAATAGTAATCTGTAACAATAATAAATGAAAAATAGTTCTTGATTTCGTTTTTACTATATCTTCACATTACTTTTCTTCGCTTACTTAATTTTTCTCAAGGAAATTTAAAATTTTAATTTATAATCCTGCTTAAAGAATTTCATGTATGTATGCGTGTTTCACGTGCAATTTTAGTGGATTAAATTTATGGTAAAATTATTGCAATTGTTTTATGAGGTTTATTTAATTTAAAAATGCTGATAATTTTGTATCTGAATTTTCATCAACATTGTTTTATGTACATATATGCTAATGTTTAATATTATCATTATTGAAAACGACTTAGGAAATAATCTAATTATTTAATTAAACGATTTATCAATCATTTTATCAGTGTAATGGTTTCGAGGACGGTAAAAAATTCTGAAAAAAACTGATATTCTAGGAAATATGTTATCCCCAATGCCGTAGACGTGTGTTGCAATCACCAACGAGTAAGTATCTCGAGATAACCATTTCCCCATTCTCCAAGCAAAATGGTGAGTAGACAAAGATTAAAAAAAAAAAAAATCTAAAAAATAAATAATCATTTATCATAATTACCGTATATGAGATGGAAGGTAGATTTTTGCCTAGGTCGGCGGCAGGCTTTAAAGGAGCTATAAATCACCGCGTCAGCCGGACAGTTATTGCCGCTCAAGGAGTCTTCTCCGCGCCCTTTTTAGCCTCCTGTAATCGTCTTGGCCAATTAATAAAGTCTTGCTTTAAAGATTTATATATACTATAAATGTTGAACAGGACCGAATATAGACTATGTCCGTTCTGTATAGTTTTCATGTTAATAACTTTGAATGTTTAAATTGTTTGAGGTGAAGAAAGAATGTTGTTCATTCTATATAAGATAAAACTAAATATCGTAAGGTAAATGGAGATTCGTTGGATTATTGTTGTTTCCTAATCCCATAATTAAAACGATGTAATTTTTTCCGTTAGCTGTATCAATGTTTAGGATACAAGATATTCGGCCAAAATTATTCTTTCATTTTTTGAACCTCCAGATACACTTATCCCCCCTCCCCCAGAAAATGACTAGTTAAAAATCTTTCAAGCAAAATTTTCCAAACAAATAAACTTTTTTTTTTTTTTTTTTTTTTTTTTTAACCTCCGACTTTATTATAAATTCATACAAAGGAAAAGGAAATTAGGGTAATGGATCTTTTATTGCCTTTCGGCATTTTAAGATTTATTTGTAGCTCTGCCATCTCTGGAGGGTCTCAGTCTGCTGGAGGCAATCCGTCTACATGTCGAGTGCGGAGGATGCACTCTGCCGGCGATGGTGGGTCATATCGGGTTAGTCCGTATGGTCTGAACCCCTTCCCTCGGCGAGTACGTACGCTAAGGGGATCGTGCCTTGCCACCTCCCAGGCCTGGGAGGCGGGGCTATGTCCCTAAAGAGAGGGTTGGCACAGTAGCTCAGCCCGTCAAAGAATTTGACGTGCCGGCGACTGATAAAGGCCGGGATCGTGGGCATCCTCAGCTCCTCGAAGATACGGGTGTTTTTGGCCCTCTCAAGGCTGGTGCCGCGGACGATTAGTCGAAGGACGGTGTTCTGGAACGTCTGGAGGGCGCGTAGTGTAGTTTCGTACATATGATGCAGCAGTGGAGCACCGTGGAGGAGGGCGGGTCTGATGATGGACTTATAAATCTGGAGTTTCAGCCTAAGGGATATCTGGGAAGAGATAAGGAGGTGATGGAGGCGGTATGTCCGCGCCCGGGCCAGCTCGATTCTGCTTCTAACATGTGATGGAGCTGGAGATGGTCTGCTCGATGCCATCCACTGTAAAACTCTTCGGCAGTTTTTGATATTTGCCGCGCTTACTGAAGGACATCACTATGGCGTCAGTCTTTCTAGAGTTCACCTTAATGCCGCATGTCTTCAGCGCCTCGACGATGGTGGAGGTTGCTCTCTCAGCCATCTTTAGGGCCCGGCCCTAGACCGCGATGTCGTCAGCGTTTGCAGCCACTACCCCCTCAGGGTGCTTTATGGATACGACTGGTGCCGTGAAGATGTTGAACAAGATTGGGCCCAACACTGACCCCTGAAGTACACCACAGTGGTGGGGACTGGCGAAGACAGGCTCCTAGCGACCTGCACAACGAATATTCTTCCGCTGAGGTAGCTTCCGATCAGTCGGCACAGGGCGACGAGAAACCGGAATTCCACCAGTCGGTGCAGCAGCAAGACGTGCGAGACGCAATCGAAGGCTTGAGTGCAATCCAGCGAGATGAGCGCCGTGGCCTTGTTCCGATGCATCTGCTCGATGGTGTGAGCCTGGAGTTTGGCCAGATGATGTTCACACGCGACACCTGGAAGCCTGTTTGCTGGAATAACATCTTCACGGTGGCAGTAGTCAAGGATGTGGTAGTGGATCAACCGCTCGAACACCTTGCTGATGTGGGAGAGGAGGCTGATCGGACGATAATGTTCCGCAACATTCCCGGACCTCTTAGGTTTCAGGAGTGGTACCACCACAGCTTTCTTCCAGGCCACAGGGAAGTAGGCGATCCGGAGGTACTTGCAATACAGTTTTAATACTCGAAACTCACACGCTAACTGTTAACTCTCGATTAATTCAATTTGAAAGTGTTGACAGTGAAACTCCGTTTGTTTTTGTTTATTTGGTTGGTCCATTTGTATGAGTCCTAGCCTAGCACTCGACTACTACTCTACTTTATTTTTGGTTGTGGCCTGGACCCCCACACTCTCTCACACACTTTTCAGCCCCCCCCCCCTCCTGCACAGGACGTGGAGTGTCAACCCAGGGAGAGAGGAAGAAAGAAGATTTGGAGATGAGTGATGTGGAGATGGGAGACTCATCGGAGCACCATGCAGGTGGCGACCGCACTGCCAGTGTACGAAGAGGTGCCCGCTCTAGGACCGATGCCGAGGGCTTCATTACCCCAGACCCGAAGAGGGTCTTCAAGACTCGGCCAATGGCTGAGCCTAGCTTATTTCCAACGCTCAACCGTTATGATGCCCTGCCGGCGGAAGTCAGCACCGAGCCAGCCAAGGAGAGACCACCTCCTCCTATTATCATTTCACCGCCGATATCTTTCACTCATATGAGGAGGAAACTGGCAGAAGTTGGGATCATTAAATTTGGCTTTAACAACTCCCGGCGGGAGTCCAGGGTCTACCTTAACACCGCCCGGGAGCAAAATACTGCTACCTTGCTGCTTCGCAGCGACCAGGAGTGTCAATTCCACTCGTACGCTCCCAGAGGGACCCGGAGGTCAAAGAAATTTGTCCTCCACGGCTTCGACCTGGATCATTGCCTCGAGGAAATGACTGAAGACCTCGCAGCCAGACTACCAGGCTTTAAACTTGTACGACGACTAACCCGAAGAGAAGGCGCCGGCGGGTCGTACGCAACTGAAGGTGTCCTCCTCATTACAGAGCACACAGTGAAAATCGAGGCGTTCCAGAAGCTAAAAGAGATCAATATGGTCCGTTTCCGGGTTTCTAACTTTAAGAAAGACGGGGGCCCGGTTCAGTGTCGTCAGTGCCAGCAATACGGCCACAGCATAAAATACTGTGGCCGTACCTGCGCGAAGGACCACACCTCATTGAACAATGCCCGAAGAAGACCACAGCCGCTCCTGCAAAGGACCACACGCCGCCTTCTCCAAGGAATGCAGCTACCGCCAAGAGCTAATAAAACAAAGGAGGGCTAAGACCAACAACGCCCCGGTCTCTGTTCCAGCTCCGGCTCCGGCTCCGGTAATGAACGAAAAGAACTTTCCTCAGCCCAAGCCTGCACGAGGGAGCCGCTCCTTCGCGGAGGCATCCGGATGGGACCAGCAGCAGCAGCCGTCGACCACTTCGAAGAAATCAACCAGCCAGCCTCGGGTCCACGTCGAGGAACTATCTGAGGTGGTACCATACGCCGCTCCTATAGTTGACAACAACTTACTTTATAGGGTCATCGGGCATATGGACCAAATGATGGATGCTATGACCAACCTGATGGGGCTCGTATCCAGACTCCTTCAAAAACATGATGGTTGAAGCCTTAGTGATCAACTATAACATCCGAGGTTTCGGCACTGCGCAACCCGAACTGGAGGTACTCCTGCTACAATACAGACTGGCGGTGGTGGCCCTGACCGACACCATGCTCTCCCTAACGACCAGACTATACATCACGGACTACAACGTCTACAGGGAGGCTGTCAGAGACGGTGAAAGGCAGGGAGTCGCCATCCTGGTGAGGAAAGACCTGTCATCGAGACTCGTCCCGAACCCAGTGGATTGCTGTGATGGTGTTCACATGATCACGGTGGATGTGCGGCTCAAACACAGGTATACGTTTGCCTGTGTCTACAGGAGACCCCGGGCAGCAAATACACCTGTTCGTGACCTATTGCTTCACGCACAGTCGCGTAGCAGGTTTGTCGTCCTGGGCGACCTCAATGCCAAGCATCCGGCGTGGCTGTGTCGCAGCAGCAATCCAGTGGGAAATATCATCACAAGGATGCGACTCCAGGTCTACCACCCTGGCGTTCACACGTTCCGCTCGGACTTCGGCCCTACTAAGACATCGACTTTGGACCTCCTGATCACCAGGGACATGCACAGCGTCACCGACGCACTACCGTTCAGCACCTCTGATCATCGCCCTGTACTCTACATCTTTGAGGGCACTCCAGCCACACCACCGGCTACAAAGTACAGGCTACAGAAAGCGGACTGGAAAGGGTACAGGGCCTCGATCGGGGAGTGTCTCCCTAAGGTGACGCCTTGCCTGACCCCTGGTGAGATTGATGCAGCAGTGGAGACCATCACACCCACCATTCTTGATGCAGCCGACGACAACATCCCGAAGTTTGGTCCTCTACCAAACTACCTCTGACCTCCACCCCCGCACATCCTGGAGCTGATAAAGCAGAGGAACAACCTCTGAAACATATTCTGTCGCACTAGAGACTATAGCTTGAAGCCGTCCATAAACGCCATGACCAGGCAAATTGCCAGGCTCATGATCGATTGGAAGACGGCCTTGTGGCACGACCAACTGCTACGGACTCACAACGACCATGGACAGTTTTGGAGGTTGGTCTGAACATTTGTCAATAAAAGGAGGGCGGTTTTCCTGACCGATGGGGACCAGCTGCTCACATCTACTGAACAGGCTGAACAACTAGCCCGCGCATATGCCGCCAAGGTTGCTGAGAGAACGAGTGATGCTCCGCAGCCACCACTTGGACCACTACCGAACCCTAATGAGACGGCCATTTTCTCAACTTTTAAGGAGCTCGAATCAGTCCTGCGCCGCATCAAAGGGAAGAAGGCATCCGGACTGGATGGTATTGCCACCACGCTGCTGGTGATGTTACCCAGAAGGGGCAAGGCCTTCCTGTTTAACATATTCAACTCAAACATATAATCGTGAATTCAACTTTGATTTTATAAAAATCCACATACAAGACTAAAACGAGGCGAAACGGCCCGTCGTTATAGACTACTCCAACATTTACTAGACAAACGTTAAAAGCTTCCAATAACTTACAAAAGACTCATTTACATGACAGTTATTAGACCTATATGGACATACGGAGTTGAACTTAAGAGATCCATCCAATTCTCCACGTATCCTTCAAAATTCTTATTGCTCCTTACTTTGTCACAAATAAACTTATCCATAAAGATCTTAATGTTCCATATGTTGCTGATTTAGCCCAAACCAGATACCAATCCTTTCATCATAAACTGCACTCCGACACAAATCCATTATTCTCCCAACTTGCTCGATTCGATAACTGATAACCCACCTAGGAGTCTGAAAAGAAGATGGCCGAGAGACCTTCTAGTTCAGAACTTTTATTGAAGTGCTACTAGTGAATAGTCCTTCAGAAGTGATATACATGTCATTATAATCATTTCCTTAAATTTAATTGATGTATATTGTACACATCTGTAAATATCAATAGACTTTATAAAAAATGTATTTATAACTAAGCTAGGCATGTTTAGTCACCAAACTGATATGAAGACTATTGCTTAGAACACCACTTAAATTCTGCATAGGAGCTTCTTTTAATTCCATTGTTGATTATTTTTGCTGCTAGAAACTATAATTTATTATTTTTTATTTATTCTTCTTAGAACTATCATATTCTTAACCCTCCTCCCCTACCCACTGGGTCGTGAGCGACCCAGTGCTGTTTTGTCGACACCTGCACTCTCCTGAGTGAGAAGTTAAGGTGCGAGGTGCCGAAATACCCTCCCAGCATGTCTTCCAAGAGCCGTCCTAGCGATAAGGTAAGTAATCTGTTGCCTTTTCTAACTTATATTCTGATTTTATCTAGAAAACTCTATGTGTGGGTCGCGTATGACCCAGGGGTAGCTAATATGTCATGAATATTATTAACTGTTTTCGTATGTCTGGTCTAATTATTTCGCTTTGCTTTGCAGCAAATATGGCTGAAAGTCGCTTGTTTATTACGGAAGAAGATGGTTTAGCAGTAAGCAGTGAACCTGACGACGAATTTATCCCGTTATTTATACGAATTTATCGTGAACGATGACGATGTAGCCGACGATGACGAATATATTTCTGACCAGGGAGATATATATTCATTTTATACTTCTTCACCCTGGAGAAGACATACATTGGTCGGGACCCTAAGAGAAACCAAGAGAGATTTTTCTCCATCTATGGTCGATCCAAGTGGCCAAGCTGTTGGATCATCAAAATATTTTTATGATGAAACAAAAACCATCTTGTGTTACATCCCCCCCCCCCCCCCCAAAAAAAAAAAAATAAATGTGTTGTACTTCTGTCCGCGATGCACTAATTAGATGATGTAGATGAAGCCTTCCACAAACCAGGATTCATAGAATTTTACAACTCCACGTTGACAATAAGCCATTTTCTTCAAAAAGACATTGTTGAGCCAGAGCCCAAAAAATCTTCTACCTCAAAACGTGCTAGGTGCAGTGCCTGCCCTTGGAGGAAGGATCGAAAAAGTAATTCGAATTGTCAGCTTTACCAACAATCCATTTGTGGTGAGCACAAAATGGGATTGTTTGGAAAAAAGCGCGAATAAATAATTTAGAAACAAGATTGGAATAGAAGAAAACCTATATTGTATTATAATACATAATGTACATAGTTTAATGGAACTTTGTAATATACTATAATTTAATTGTCAAGTAATATTTATCTGTTCGTGATTTTTTTTATATAACTTGTTACTTCAATTAATTACTTTTTTTTTTTACTATTGTTCGCCTTTTCATCAATAAATATTATGTTTCTATAATTATAAGTCTTGTACTTTTTATTTTAAACCCTAAATGATTGATTTTTAAATGGCAAGGTGAATCTCAAGGCTATGGGTCGTGCACGACCCAGGAGTAGCAATTGTGTCGTAGGATAAATGGGTAGGGGAGGAGGGTTAATATACACAATTATATATCGTATATGTTGATTCATTACAACAAAATTTGTTTGAAAAATACTCCGAGGATTGAAGGCAACCAAATCAATAACAAAAAGAATAAAATTAATTGTTACTTTGGAAGTTACATAGGAAAAAAAATAAGATTATCATTATAAATTATATATATTATTATAAATTATAATTCATTATTAAATAGAGACAAAAAAGCAAAAGCGCTTATACAGCCATCTTTATTCATTTATATTTATACGATTAAAAATAGGTTGGTTGAAATTAAAACATAGCCTTTTTTTAATTTAGGTATATCCTTACAGTTTATTATGTAATCCAGGCATATGAACTCTTTAAATATGATATTAACAAAAAATATATTTGACTTTAACTTCTACAATACTAAATAAAAAACTATTTTATTAACCTACTATTTTTTTTTTTTTTTTTTTTTTTTTATGATATCTTAGGTTTTCTATCATAATTAAAAAATATTAATCGAGGTATAATATGAATGAATGTAAACGAAAAGGAAACTGCTAGTTCAGCAATTCACATATGCCTATTTAAAATTAATTATAAAGCTTTTTTTGTTTGTATATATATATAAAATACACATTTTCCATTCACTATCTAAGCTTCGTGAAGTAAATTGCTAATTTTTGCTTCATTTTTATGAAAAACAGTCCGCTACTCACCGGCTCGTTCGCAAAAACAAAGGAGAAGTTATAAGATAAACAAAAACCTGTAGCTACAAGTACATAAGGCTATAAAGCTGTAAACAAAGCCCCTCGAACATACCGATATCACCCGAATGCCAACGGAACTTGGGTGACTAATCGGCCTTTTTGCCAACCAACTATTCGACCAAAGTCATAGTCGGCCCATCTGTAATATAAATACTAATTAAAAAAAATATAATTTATCATTACTTATTAATAATATGTAGTGTTATCTGAAAATTTTGGGATTTCAAGAAATAAATTAATGAGAAATTTAAGTCTTCTAAAAATAATATTAATATTAACGGACTCCCTATCTCCGTATATGCCTGAGCAGCATACAGTTTGGAAGTTAAAAACCAGTTATCTGTATCTAACAGCATTGTTTCTTATTTCATGATGTTTAATTGTGATTTTCTCGTCAAATTAAATTTCCAATTAGTGATTATAAATAATGATAGATAATTATACTTAGATAATGAATAAATGAATAAAAGCAACTAAATTATAATAAAATATTAGTAATAATATAATTAATATTAATAATAAAATCAATATTACTAAAGAAGAATAAAGGTGAGCTTCAGAAAACTGTTTAGTTTTGATATAAAGTGAAAGTAATTCGATAGGATTTCTTTTAATCCTTCGATTTTGACAAATTTAAAGATTCATTCTTACCGTAGTTAATTATATTAAATTTTTAAAAAATGTTGACTATTTTATTTAAACCTTTTAATAGTAATGCATTAAATTACAATACCATTATGTTTTTCAGAAATCAGAAATGATTTCTGTATATATCCAATTAAAAATAGAAAAGAAATAATACAATTTTTATTTTTTTACAGTGAACCATGGACCAATGTACAATTAGGATTGATGAATTAATTGCCACTTCTATAATAATAAGACACAGAATTCCAACTTCACTATCCATTTAAATAAAAATAACCATAAATTCAACAAGGTTCGGGTTTGAAACTATTACATTAAGCAGAAAATACCCTAAAATTAAATATTTATGAATCATTAGAAATAATATAATCGTTCAAAACCTGTCCAGATTTTTGTTTAAATGGCTAGATAAAAACTTGTTATAGCCCCATTTTACATTTTTTTTTTGCAATAGGAGCGGAAAAAACCAACCTGTCGTAGGGTAAACCAAAGGAATAATCTCTACCTGACCCTTTCCGCCTCCAAGCATATAGTTCATTATACAGCCCTGCTAACAAAGAGGGCCGTGTCAACCAAAATTGTCCTAAAAAGAAAATGGCCTCAAAGTTTTGCTATCGTTTCTTACAATTTCTTTCAAATCTCACAATGTAGAATTAATTTTTTTTTTTCACTGTTTAGGATTTACATGTGAGTTTTTCAATGAGAGCTTTTTAGTTAAGTATTATATATGAAAATTATGATTGGGAAACTTTAAAATTGCCGTATGTATATTTTAATCTTCAGGCAATTAAGAAGTTTATTTGCAGTTTTTATATTTAAAATAAATTTCATAATTTATCGGAATCGATTAATATTAAAATCTTGACTTTGACCATTTTGGTCGATACGGCGTTTATTCTTAGCAGGGCAGAATGGGCCTTGATATCTTTTGGAAGTCCGTTCTCCTCCTTTGGTGAGTACCAATATATTTGATTTCTTGTCCTACAAAAAAATGTATGTTTTTTAAAATGATGATGATGATGATTGTTCAACAATCAGAACTGGTTTTAAAATAAAAATTATTCTAATAGAAATGGCAATTGATTCATCAATCCTAATTAAGTGCAAAGGTTTTGCTTTATTTTGTGGAGCTTAATATGCTAACACTTTATATTAGCTAAGTATATTAAATTAAATGAACTAATCTAAATGAAATCAAAAGCCACACCGATCTGAAGCGAGCTTACCTGAAGGACCTTGCTTCAACGCATTCGACCGTTACTGCCTCCATCTCAAATGATACCTATGGCACAGTTACCTGCAAGTATGAGTAGATCGCAAACAGAAGCCACTACACCGACAACCCTTTACTCGCTGCATATGAGTTTATTCAACATTGCATCTGGTGCATAGGAAAGCGCAATTACTAGCGATCTGCTAATTAGCCTGGCGGAACTGAGGAGGGGTACAGTTAGGCCGGCACACCGTGTCCGTCGAGTTTGTGGTTTTTATCACCAATTATTCTCGCCGAGATGTGACAGGTGAAGATGTTATCTCCAGCCGACAAAGGTCCTGGGGTCCGAGGTGTAAAAACCGAATGCTCTTTCTTTCGGCGGTCTTCAGCCTCTTCATCTTTAGGGTCAGTCTCTCCTCGGCAACACTCTCGCCAGCAGCAACTTCGGTAAGCATCTCAGCTTATGTATCTCTGGGTAAGCTACCTCTAAAAATACATGGATTGATACATTGGAAGAAATGTTTTAACGGATTCAAGTTGAGACCTTTAATAATAATGTTGAAGAAGACGGGTGGGATCAGTCAGAAAGCGTAACATCTTATTCAATTTATTCATCCAGTTATTTAACATAGCTCTTTAAATAATTATTATTATAATGGCTAGATTATTATAAGTAGATAACTAGTTGGGATTGATAAAGTCACTTCTATTTAAATTCTTTAGACTAGTTTCGAATGGTAAACATTCATCATCAGTTCTTAAAATATCAGGGCTTAGATTTAAAGAGTACATATATATTCACCTAAACACGCAAAAATATCCTCAAACTAGTCTTGCAATAACAATGCCAATAGAAATGACCAATAATTCATCAATAATTGTATTTATCCTTCTATACCATCAAGCGTACTTTAAGAGATAGATTTACTGCTTCTTATTGATGTATTTGATTTTTGTAGGTATGTGTACTTCATATTTAGAGAATCTTTTCAATCCTGCACATACTATTATAAGAATACGATAAAGCCTATTTAACCATCATTATATATAAATATATATGTGTGTGTGTGTGTGTGTTTATAATATAGGGCGATTCCCTCTTAGTTTGGATAAAAAAAAAAAAGAAAAAAAAAAGAGTGAAACTAGACCAAAAAAGAATAAAAATGGCGCTGACTCTACCTTTCTAATCCAATCCGTTGCATATTTATGATAATTCATACTTTTTGAGAAAACCACGTTGTTTGCTATAAAAGCTGTAATATCCTCATTTTGCTCAAACATTTTCCAATTTTGACCACGCTTTCGGATTTAGCATTAACTTTAGCACAAGACCAGATCACATGTCACCTTGAATTTTACAAGCTTCGTACCTAAAGAACAGCTTGATCTTCAACTGATTTAAGTATGTTTTCGAGTTTACTTAAGTCTTATAAAAAATTTAATGCTGAATCCGAAAATGTGCTTAAAATACAGATGATATTAAGATCTTAAAATTTTATTTCAAAAAACGTCTTTTTATCAACAAAAAAAAAAAAAGTCTCTGAATTATCATATATCAGCAACGGATTGGAATATAAGCGTGCGGTTAGCGGAATTTTTCTTCATGTTTTGTCAAGTTTCACTCACTTTTCTTCAACTGAGAGGAAATTACCCTAAAAATATTTTTTAAGGATTTTTAGTTTTTAGTTTTTCCACCATTCTTCAAGCTCAAGACAATCAGCGATTGTGCTTGTTACAAAATTAATAATACATGTAAAACATAAGTGAGAGTAGCGTATATTGTTTCTTCCTCGTGACTTTATTTTAGGTTAATCTAGGCGATTCCTCATCCATCTTCTTTTTAGCCTTCTGTACGTAATGTCGAAAGTTTTTTATGTGGCCAAGTTTTGTATGAATATACTTTGTTGGAAATATAATGTATTTTGTTCTGGTATGGTCTAGTAGATTCGATATGTGTAAGTCAGTGTGTAGTATTATATTAATTTCATACCCAGTTGATCGTGCAATTAGACGCTAATTCTTATTAAAATGTTTGATATTTAAACTTAAAAAAAATAATAATTATTTTTCATTTAAGATTTAAATATAACATCTTTGCATATTTTCAATACTTACCTATTTCAAAGAATAAATTTCAAGCTTTCCTAAGTTGATTACATTTTTAAATTATGCTATTGTAAGCTAAAAGTCAATTATATTAAAACAGTCTTCATTGTATATTTTATTTGATTTACGGAATTATAGTTAAAGTTAAACAAATAAAAATATTATTTTAATTGATTGATTGAATAAATATCTGACCAAACCAGCTATAAACGGAGACAACAGCAATGTAAAAAGGATTTAAAAAAAGGCTAATATTCTATTGCTGTTAACGAGAAATATTGAATCTCTAAAGATGTCAGCTATAATCAAACGGATATATTTATCGCCAGAACACAATAAGTTTTTTTTTTTTACTTATTTTGTCCGTTAAACCTTTCCATATACAGATCCTCTGGCTATATTTCGTAAAAAAAATTGTTTTTAGTCATCTTCAAATATTTGAAGGAATAGCTCCGTCATAGTTTTAGCTATTCCCGTCCTGCAACCGCTTCATTAATCATTTTAAATAAAAATAAGAATTTTCGTCTTTGAACTATGAGCTAAAGTAGAACTCATTAAGTCGAACATTTTTTTTTTTTAATTTGTCGAAGTTCTTTCAAAGCCACAAATAGAAAAAAAAATCAAAGTTCATACAATCTAATTAATTAAATAGTAATGATAAAAAATCAATAAATTGATGTTTTGATGGTTTTAATGAAATAATTTATTTATTTATTAATATGTATAAATTATTTAAATAACATACATATTGAATATTTTTATTAACTATGTGAATAAGAAGTTTGTCCTACTCTTTGGCAAAAGTGTTCTGGAAGAAATATAGCAGATTATTATTAGAAATATGTATATATGCATATGAAGCATGATCTGAAGTATGCAAAATATGTTTCCCGCAGGAAAACACTTTATTTTCCATGGCAGCTACAACCGAAGCAATAGAAAAATGTATGTACCTTGCGTGTTCAAGTCCAATCTTGATACAACTATTCCTATGTAATGCAGCTAGTTTTAATATTAAGACTGTATATGACCACCAAGCATTTCTTAATACCAAACTTAAAATTTTTAAATTCTTAATACTTCAATAATAAGGGGATTAAGATTATCAGATGACGTTCAATACTGCATTTTTATTTCATGCAACTTTTATTTTAGAATTTTTTTAAAGCAGTGTTGGTGTGATTGTAGATGTTTGAATAACAGTTCAGCTGATGGTTTCTGTGAGTATACTTTACCATGAGACATATCCATATCATAGATGATATTTACCTAATTTTTTTTTATTATTATTATTAATTTTTTTTTTTTTTAACTTTTAGTCGAACACTGGAAATACTTCACAACATCTCATATTGTTTTAAGCAACTTAAAAATCTCTTGTTATACATTGCTGCATATTTCAGATTTTTTTACAAATATATCGATTGAAACAACATTTAATGATTATAAACACTTTAATTGACATATCATAAATATATTTTTCATAATATACTAGCGAATATATAAATTTATGTTTCCATGAAACTGAAGTTTCACACACAGTTGAAAAGTTCAGAAGCGTGCTTTTGTGTAGAAAATTAAAAAAAATAATAATGTAATGGATGAGGATAGAGGTATTGAAAAATATGACTTAATTTATAACAAATACTTTATTCATTTGCAATGTCTTCAACTTGCCTATAGGACTACAATGTTACATACATGAATATACATAGAGTGAACGTTAGTACCGCCTATCTATACATTTGACACTGGGTTGTTCCAATTAATTTTTAAAATAATTTTTGGTTATCATGTGATGATTACTTTTGGGTTTTTTTTCCAAAACTGTACACAAACGGGGAAAGGGCGTGATGAGGCATAATTTACCTAGAAAGATAGGAGCAGGTTCATTCACTTCAGCTATACTTTAATATAAGAAAAAACAATGCATATATAATTTTTTTTTAATAAATAATTCCTTAAAAATTAACCAGCTCCTACATAAATAATATAATAATAATAATAATAATCGACCATATAATATAATACTGCAAATAACATAACAATATACATTCCTAATATTTACAAAAGTCGTTTTGACACTTCCTTTAAGTACATATACTTTTTTTTTGTTAAAAATTTCGTACTAAATTCGTAATATCAATAGTTCTTAAAGCTCATTACAATGGAATATACAATTCGCAAAAATTCTATATAATACAAATCCCTACAAACACGAATATAATATTTTTACAATACATTTTGGTGCTTGGAACAACCCAAATGGACGTATAGTAACAAAAAAATCTATTATTTTTTTTTTTTTTTTTTAATTTTCAAATACATATATCATACAAATAATGTGATTTTTTTTTCCTCAAATAATTGGTGACAAAATTTAAATTTCAACACCATTAACTCAGTTAATTTTTTTTTTTCTTTTTAAACCATGACTAGCCTCAGCCTCGTGTCTATTGCTTGTTTGTCCGCCCGAAAACATTAGACCAAGTTATATAGTCAAATTTCAATTATTGCAGCGGCCTAACGTGGCGGGTTTGGAGGATCTTGTAACACATGAATTTCTATTTTCCATTACGTATAATGTTGAGGTAGCTATATTCGAAAAGGGTTGTGCAGGGTGTGGGATTGCGACATTGCGACGTGGTGACCCCAAGTATGGCGTCTATAACCTGTTCCATGTCGTACTCATTTTGCATCCTGCTCTTTTTATAGATTTTTCAAAGCCCGAAAGTTGTTTTTTTGTAAGTTTTTTTTTTTTAATCTTTGAGATTAAACATAAGAAAGAAACATAATTTGGTTTGCGAAACATATCAATAAATCAGACAAAATGAATACTTCGGAGGGGTTGATCAACTACGACACTGTGTACATTGCAAATATTGTAGGTAAAGTTGTATGTAAATTGAACTCTTATATTCAACTAATAATGGACTGCGAAGTCTATGCTATTTAAATAATATTATATATCCCTGTTAAAATATAGATCTGTCATATAACAGTGTAAAAAAATAATATTTCCAGGCTATATCTGTATAGAATCTGTCAGTATGGCTCTGTAAATGATAAGGCCTCACGGTGGGGCTGGGAATACAGTCGGCTCCCGCCAGCCCCGAATCAGTTAAGCCTTTCCGGCACTAAGGTGATTATATATTATATTACTCTATCGGCGGTTTCGGTGGTCGGAGAGCTGGCTCTGTATGTGCATCAATATTTAACCTTTATAGAATATTATTTACAATTATTTAAATAAACAATAACATCAATACTTATTTACAACGCTGTACTTCAAGCACAAAATCAAATAGTTATTTACTTGTAACAATAATTGTCAGAATCGGACAGTCTTTTATAGCTATTTCCTTTGGGGTTTACAGCTGCTTTATTTATGTACAAAAACTACTTTTTTATACTATGCATTAATTATAACATATCAGGCTCGTGCGTTCCTTAAAATATATGTGAAGGTTTTTTTCAGTGAAATTATACAAAAATAAACATTTAAACCATTTAATTGATTCGGCTATACAACAAGCTGATTCGCTGGTTTTATCCCCGTTCTAAACATAGAATAAAACCAGCGCCACAGCAAACCAGATCGGAAACTTTCGTGACGGGAAAAATATTTGTTGAGTGAATCACATCGAGCCATGTCCCTGTTAGGTAAGTCTATGCCATGCTAATAAGTGACTAACAGATTTAGGACCGGCATCAGATAGTGTTCTGCTAACTCGTCATGCCCGCTTAGTTATTTTGTTCGTGGAGAGACGAGGATAATGTTACACGTATTTAATGCACAGCTGGTTTCGCCTTCAATGTCACCGACCACCAAAACCGAACAAATCTTAACATTACTGTATATGGATGATTCTCACTTCATAGACTATAGTATATATTATATATAAATTCAATTAACATAAATAAAATGACTGTAGAAATAATCTGCACTTTCGGTCAAGATGCCTTTTCCTTTAGCAGTTGGTGGATATGGATGTAACTATGTAGAGTTTGGGTCGAAAAGGATAATCTGTTACCTCAAAAATGGATTCGAAATTCAGTGAACTTCGTTCTGATATTCTTATCGAAACATATAATTCTTCACAATTGTGCAACAAATACAATCCAAACCGTGCATTTTATAATTTTGTGCTACCGAAAAACTCTAGTTTTGTCCATGTATGGACACATTATTATACTGACGTATCCAGCCACCGAAAAGGTAGGAAATAAGTAAATAACCTATCGAATTAGTTTGGCGGTGTCAACGTCAGCAGTAATTTTATCATTAACTATCGAATCGAAGTTCATTGAATTTCGAATCAATTTCTATTAAAACTGCTTTCAGAAGCGAATTTAAGTAACTACTCAGATAGGAGACTCAGATTATCCTAGATACTGTCCCAAGATTGTATCATTACTGAACATCGACTGAAAGTGATCACACGGCAAACAACAGAAACGAGCTCTCTTATAAATAAAACCTCAAAACTATTTATATCACATATACATTCATACATATTGTTTGCTCTGTACAACGAACCGGCACTCTGCCCTATCTTACAGTAGGGCTTTATCACAAATAAAACAAATCACATGCGCGGTCAAGCCCTGGTCTCGGGCTTCTGCTCCTGTGAAGAGGAGGAGGGTGATGGCGGGGTGATTGAGGACTGGGCGGCGGCTGCTGCGGCGGCGGCGGCGGCGGCGGAGGCGGAACTGTGGGCGGCAAGCCTCGAGTAGAGCCCAGCCACTGGAGGGTACGGGTAGGTCCTCTGCCTCCGGGGGCTGTCCGGCTTGGCCATGTCCGCCAGGCTCCAGATCCTCGGTTTGGGGGCGGGAGGGGAGTAGCGGGGGTAGCCTGGGTGGATGAAGAGGCACTCGGGACTGTCTGGCCGGGACTCGGACCACTCAGATCCGGTGTCCCCACCGCCCCCGCTAGCGCCACCTTCCAGCCTGTTGTTCCGCTCCCCGTCCTCGCTGGAGGCGGTACCACTGTCCTTAGAATCTGTAATAACAAACAATAATTTATATAGCTGTCATCGAGTTTTTGGGGTATTCATTAAATTAAGAAATAAACACGATGTAAGAACAAAATAGAATAAACAACATGATAAAAATATTTTGAAACAATAATGAAATGTCACTGAATCAACCTATATCTAGAGGTTGTCTCTTAGACCTTCTGAGATCTGAAGATGAATGTTTAGCATTCGAAACTAGTTTTCTAATAAACTGATCCCAATAGAAGAGGCAATTAATTCATAAATCCTAATAGTATTGATCATTCTATACCATCATGCGTACCTAAAGTTATATCTAGAGGGTATTTGAATACAATAAATTAAATTATAAACAATACGGCTAAACTTCAGGCCGATGCAGTTTGCGATGTTTTTAATAATTATTAGCAATATTGACTTAATAAAAAAAAATCGAACTAGGTATATTTAAATAATTAAATACCCTAGTTTGAAATGATTAATGTGAGCATTTAAAGTATTTTCATTTAAATACCTAAAGTCGTGATGACGTGTAAAAATTAATTAACGATGTGAATACAAAATATTTTGTAGCCCAAAACTGTTATTCCTTTAAATAATTTACTACTGTTGATATAACGTATTATTAAATTAGTTTTAAATTAATTATAAAATTTTACAGAAAATTAGACATGGTGATTGCTAAATTCATGAACTATTTCACAATGAAGTAGTTACGTCGTGGCGTAGCATGCATTAAAATCATTTATATGATTATAGATTAATAATTTCAATATTATATGTTTAATTTTAATAATCTTTGGAAGTGCCAAATTATTAGGGGTCACCTGGGTGTAAAAGCAACCTATTAAACCCAAGATTTCATTTATATAAAGAAAAAAATAAAGTATTGCGATGTAACAACTATCCTAATTCAAATTTAGGACTCCCACCGTAGAATGAAAAACGAAATCAGAAAACTCAGAAACTGCGTAAGCGTACCACATTGGGTGGAAGATTGCATAATGTTACCACAAAGTATTTCAAATATATTGACACTCACGTATTAATAATTTATTGCATTTCAAAATGTTAATGTTATTGTTTATGAAATCATTCTTATCTAAGGCTACTTTTATAAACATGCTTGATACTGTTTTGTAACATGATGCGTTTCCTGAAGCGAGAACCAAGCGTAAGAAATGAATATTACTTTTATTATTTTATGAATTAAAGGATTAAACAAAGATTCAAAATTCTCAAAAAAAAAAATAAAATAAAATAAATAAATAAAATTCTTAACTAATGTAAATTATTTTCATAGTTTTTAATACCAGTAATCGTAAAATAAAATATATGTTGAAATTATATAATTTATTATGTACCGCGTTTTAAAAATTCTTATCCCCAAATAATGTATTGTATATATATTTATCAAATTTGACATAATTCTTGAGAACAGTCCTTCGAAACACTAGCTCGACGGGTTCCTCCGAGGCAGACCGATTTGTCAGCTGTCGCTGTGTATTCCGTCCGTTATTAATACGAACTCTAGAATACCAATACTCTCCCTGGAACTGTCATCGGTCATATAACTCTTAGGATGATCCCCACCCCGACGACCGGTACAATAAATACAGAGGACCTACAAAAGAGCCCTTTCACACCGTTTAGGCTGGATTATACACGGCATAAACATTATTCCTATCGGTTTATAATCTTATTTAACAGCCATTGTCGACCGCCTTGTGGCCCCAGTCGAGCAACGAGGTTGATATATGGGCCGTGGGATTAGTCGGTCTCAAAAGGAAACAACAGCTTAGGCTGCCACAGCCACTTTCAGCCTACAAATTTCTTTTTGTTTCGCGATCTGCTGATAAAGTTAAGATGGATACGCACAACAATATCGTCTCAATACAAGGAACTAGTGTTCCTACCTTATCTTTACAAAATCCAGTAATTCCTGTTGTGATACGACTTAGCTTTTATAGAAATACTCCAATTGATTATTTATTATTAAAACTTAAGGCTAAGCAAAAATTAAATAAAATATATAATTTAGTAAATTTATTACCAAGTATTTCTGACAAAAAATTCACTCTGACTAAACTGCGATCGTAGAAACACATAGCGAAGGACTTATGAAAGTAAAAATAATAATTTATTTCGCTTATAAACGACTTATTTTGACTTTGAGACACTCATTCACCATTGTATTAGCTGTTCAGTGATAGATAAAATGACTGGGAGACCGCTAACAATCATCGCCAAGCTAACTACCTCCCTCCCCTAACCCCGAACTCTCCTGAAGCACTCTGCGGGAAAGCCGCAATGATTAGCCATTAATCAAAGGCAGGGACGATAGGGATCGGCAGATGGGAGCGGACTCCTTGGATGGGAAGCTGCCATGAGATTATGGCACCACTGACAGCAATAACTGCAGCTGCAATGATTCATGGAGTCGCGCTTTAATTACCTACAGACGCGTGTCGCTGTTTGGTCGACACGTGCGTGTCGGAGCCGTTTTATTCATGACACCAGCCAAAGGGAAAATATTTGGATATATCGGACACTCAACCCTGATGTTATTCCAATAAGCTCCCCTCCTGGGACTGGCGGTAAGGCCTATCAAATACCCGGGATTTTATTCCACTCTCTCCCCATTGGTGGCCCCCAAATATTTGCTTGGCTTGATCTTCGAATCATTTGCACCTAAGTACAAAAGAATGAACCTGTTCACATCTGTTGATCCCAGCTTTAACCATATAACATTAAAAAGAATCATATTTTTGGAAGGGAAACAAAAAACAGTACAATAAATTCGTAACAAAATCGTACTACTAACGACTAATTCTGAAGATAATTTTGAAATTTTAAAATATTAATGTGGTGAAAAATAAGAATATTTACCTAAGTTATCTTTGTTCTCATCCTTCGATCTGGGTGGTGGAGACTCTTCGTTGTTGTTGTCTTCTTCGTCCACCCTGTTTCTCGGTTCCCACGTCATTTTGTTCTCTTTCTTGAGCCTCCTCCTGGCGTTAGCGAACCACGTCGAAACTTGAGTCAGTGTCATTTTTGTGATTATGGCTAACATGATCTTCTCTCCTTTCGTTGGGTACGGGTTCTTTTTGTGTTCGTTAAGCCACGCTTTGAGCGTGCTTGTTGTCTCCCTCGTCGCGTTCTTTCTTCGCGCTCCGTTGAGGTCCATGCCATATCTGTAAAGAAAAAAATATAAGTGATAACAATGATTTAAGCCATAAGCTAATTTTAAATTTATTATATTATAAACTAAGGAGGAAGAGAAAGAAAGAAAGAAAGAATATTATAAGTTATATTGTCCGAACTGATGTAAGATAAGTGTAATTATTCGGAATGATTAATTCCAATGGCCCTTTCTTACATTAATGTTTAGAAGAATAAGATTGAAAATGCCTTTAAGAATAGATGTCATTAATTTACTATCCAGATATTCTTTCAAGATTGAGAAAACATATTTGATTTCATTGTGAATTATAGTCAGAAGCCCATGTTTAATATAACAAATTGTTAAACGTTGAGTACCTGACCGTTTGAGACATCACTTCAATTTAATTTAAATCTATTTATGCTTATTTAGTAAACAGAAAAGTTATCAGTATTGACTAAAATAAATAATTTGACATGATTAAGACAGCTTATCATGTTTGAATTTATGAGATACTAAGGGTGTTTCGTAACGCCTCGTCTAGTATATAGATTACACATAGTGAGTAAATAACTGGGACATTTTAGGACCGTTATATAAATGGGTGGCTGAGCCTTCGATAAAAGTAGCAATTAAGAGAGCTGTCACATATTGTCTATAACTTATTACCCGATAGCCGCAACCGTATCTCGTAGAAAGGGCAGATTATCGGTGCAAATATTTTTAATATGTTTTCAGAAGCGGCGTGTGTAGACAAGTTATGGCTGTGTTTATCGGGTCGTAAAGTATTTAGAGGAGACCAATTATATACAGCTGTTGACATCAGTGAAGATAATACAGCAATAGGAGATAACGTATGGCAGTTAATGTCTTCGATGAGCTGCTAACTTGCCGTCAGATGTTTTTGTATGAATGGGTTATAAAAGTGTTAAAACTCCTTTTGTTTATAAAACTCTGTTTCAATGTTAATTATGAATAACTAACAAGATATTCGACTGTTCTGGTAATAAAGAAAAGAGGAATGCGAAAATAGAGAGGGTATTTACGATTATAAAAAAAATGAGAAATAGATTCAGCCTTTGGTCTGTTTATCATCATACACAACACTCCCTCTCATTCGCAGGCCAGACGCCCTAAAAGTGGAGGGTCGTAAAAGCCCTAATGAAACGACCTTTAATTTTTCCACCATTAGCAGAGCAAGGAGGAGGGTGACAGGCAGTTCACGAGCAGGCATCATCATCATCAACAGATGCCATAAATCGGGAGCTCTCCAGCTTTATGGTCCCAGGACCAACTCGCTCATCCGTATAACAAGCCTCTTATCCAGCTCTACTGGAGGATCAGCGTCTCATCTTAATATCACGCCGGATTTGGCTTCAATTTACTTTTCCAGCGATATAGCTAATTAAGTGAGCCCTATTCTGTTCGGGGGTCCCCCCTCGTAGGGAAAGAAAAAAAAAAAAAAAAAAAAACAGAATAGGGATAGCTATGCGTGTACGGCGAATTCAATTATACTATGCTTTTTTTATACAAAGCTTTCTCTCTTTTTTTACTATAAAAAGTAACCAAAATTATATTTCAAACAGAATTATGTTAAATAAAAATATACTACATTTATAATAAGGAATTAGCAAACAATTTAAACAAACAAAAACGATAACTTTAGGCCACATACCACAGGTCATATACGTAGACAACTGGGATAATTTATAAAAACACAGGATGACAAAGTAAAAATAAAGAATAGAAAAATGAGTGGCTTCTGAGTTTACTTTCCCATTATGAATATTCGATCCTGCTTTCCAAAAGGAACAAAATAATATTGTACAGTCTCTTACTAGGCTCGTTGTGAGTTTTGGGGCAGAGATTTGGACACTTAAAGTAGCTGAAAAACAAGCCCTGAGGATCTTTTAATAAATGACTTTAATACTCAACTTCAGTCCTATGTACGCTTAAGTAGCATGGCGCTTTAGAACTAATCAAGAATTGGATGATTTTATACAATATGAAAATATTGTAAAGTTTATTAAATCAAGAAGAATTAACTGCTAAGAACATTTAAAAAGGATCCCATACACAGGAATGTCCTAAAAAGCTTTCCAGGAGACCTTAATCAAAGAAAAGAGGACGTATCCGCAAGAGACTCCAGCTGACGTGGAAAAGGACCTCGAAAATGGGGGTGACAAACTGGAGAAAATAGACATTGCTAGAAGGTGATGATTAGGTAGGACAAAGTTCACAAAAGACTGTAGAGACGGAATAGAAGAAGAAGAATACATGAAAACAAGGATTTTTTAAGTCACCGGTATTGAATTGTCAATTGGAATCTTTGAAATCTATAATTGTTATCAGTATGTTCAGTTTTGTATCGACATTTTTAAATTTCTCTTATGAAGTAGTCAGCGGAATTCACAAGTAGCAAGGAGCCCAACGTTGCAAAATGGTGTTAGCAACTGCCCTACAAGTTGAGGAATGCTCATTTCTGTACATAAATGGCCAGGCTACGTGTAGCATTGTTTTCTAATCAACTTTCCAATAACTGATACCCAAGGAATGAGGTCTACACTAAGTAAAATCGATATCCGACAATCAATAAACAAACATTACTGCGTATAGTGAGTCAAATTATTGCATTTAAATTTTAAAACACTATTTTTTTTTTTTTTTTAACATTTATAAATTTACAATTTTTTAGTAAATGAATATATAAAACTTCATCATATAGAAGGAGCCATGAAATGTTGCTCAGATTTTTAATATATTTTTTAAATATCAGAAAAATTTCGTAATACTTGTTTTCTTTAGATTTTTTAAAATCTTATTTGTAATTATTTTTTCGGAATTAATGATTACGTTGCAGTCCAAATTAACCGGATGTTTGGATAACCAGGATCTAGATTTATGAGGCTCTGCTGCATTCATAAAATAAACAATATCATTTGAAAGTGAACATTTAGTTATGTAAGTAAGTGATTCTTTTGTTCAATGAAAACAATTATTAATTTATAGGAAGGCAGAAAAATCAACTCAACATTTACAATGTATCTACTAGCGGCTTTTTGGAATAACACACAAACCTATTCAACACAAAATAATATGAATAAATAAATCCCAATATATTGAAAATGGCAAAATACTTTGCCAGAAAATAGGAATTCTTCAACTTGAATGTAAGTGTTCATAAATGAAAAGCTCCGGAATGCATCTGATGATTGTGTCATATAAGCGGAGACCTTCATCCTGGGATGATCAAGATATTTCTGAGGAAACTGTGGATGTGAGGCATGAAAAAATAAATCAGGTTTCTTGTACCTGTTTTTCCGAGGTTAGTTTATCCCTCCTGTATCAGCGTAAAGAGGAGATACAGGTGGTGAAGAGAGAAAATTCAATTTTCACCTGAGGGCAACATCCTTATCTGAAATTAGGCCGGGGCGGAGGCCAATTTATTCAGGCAGTACATCAGCAATTCCTTCCTCTTACCCCACATAATCCGACCAACCCTCGAGTAATTGACTTCAGGAAAGCGAAACTTTGAGATTTTCTTCCACTCCCTTGATATCGCGGACAAATAATTTTTATATCAATTCCAAGGTTTCCTTTTTTCTCCCCCTCGTTGCTTTCGTTTCCTCCCTTTCAGCTAAATTTAATCTGATTTACTCTGGCTGTCAACAAGCGAAGTTAATTCTGTCTACAGAAAAAAAAGTTATTTATACTTTTAAAGACATTGGGATCAGAGATAGTACTAATGCATAGCTTGGAGAGATGATTTAAATTAATTGAAATGTTATCCAGAATAATGATTTTTTAATTATCTCGTCACATTAATTTCAGTTATGCATTCACAAAATAAATAAATATTGTGAAAACTTTTTCAACTTTTTTTCACAGTGAAATTTCTCAAATATAAAACTCTTACAAGTTTCTAAATATTTCGGCATTTTAGTGCATGATATAATACGCAAATGTTTAAATTTTGGCGATATTGATTATCTGAAACCTTCCTGGGTTGTCTTGATGAGTGCCAAATAATTTTAATTTTATTGAATTACTTTTAATTTAAATACATTACTTTTGATTTAATTTACTCTTAATATGATACTATTATTATTGTTAATTTATATATTTCATCAAAATCAAAAAGACAATACCATAATCATGTAGGGTTTCTTGAGCCAAAAATCATGGGCTGTTAACTTTAAATACCGAATAACTTAATATATAAGTTATTCGGTATTCAAAGTTAACAGCCTTTATTATTTTAATTATTTATTATTTTAATTATTTAATTATTCTTTATTTATTTTAAGTTAATAACCTTTATTCCTAACAAATATCAATTTCCGAAAGTTACGTGGTACCTTCTTATATCCGTGTCTTCAATTATAAGCTCATCACTTTTTTTTCTTTTATTAAATTAAAAATATCAGAGGATAATTCGCTCTCGTCTAGCTTCGAATAGGAAATTAATTGTTGAATGGCTAAAATAGACGGTTAAGGCATTCAGAAAAGGTTTTTATCGATTCCGAACACACTAAAAGACACCTACGCCCCTCCGTCATCCGAAGATGTCGTTACGATGCAAGCTGTGCCCGGTACATCTACAACCTTTCGAATGCAGATTAGCTTTCATTGTTACTGCCCTGGAGTAAGAGCAGAATTAATCGTTCACTTTTATTTAGCACCGCTGAAGAAACATTTCCAAATCATTTGAAATATTTAAACAATCAAAACGAACTTTAAGTTCCTACTCGATCAGTCCACAAAGATTCCAAACCCCAAGCTGCATAGTTGATATCAAACAAAAAGAAATTTGCCGATGCAAGGTGTCGCAGTTAAGTTTCCATACGAGGTTGGATATGCGTTTTTTGTACCGCCCTGGGAGGACCTCCGACTAAATGAGATAAAAATTTAAATTTCTTTAATTACCGAGATGAACTTTTTGCTAGGAGCCGACAAAGAGTTGCGACGATGACCATTGTCCAAGGCGCCTGCGGGCTATCTCTCGTCGGATCTCCGGCCTTTTTCTCCAGAGCCTCATTCCAGAGGTCTGGAGGGACGGTAATAGACTTGTAACTGCCGCTATGTTTTTTATTATGGTCCTTTTATTGCATTGCCACCATCTTTTCGCCTATGAGGGCTTAAAAAATTCTTCTTCACGCCTCCTGCAAGGCTATTAGCCTTCTTTACTAGATGTCCTTCACAATATAATTTATTAATTATTTATTATATATTATTCATTTATTAATTTCCCTGAAAAAAGAAGAATCGATAAAAAACCGATAAATATCTATGGTTCAGATAAATTGACTTTTAATGGAATTTTAATATTTTATAGTTCACCGAATGTCACCCCGATCCGTATATTTATAGGGAAAGCTCCTGATGGGAAATTTTCTGAACTGTAAAAGACATATATTTTTTATTTTTTTTTTTTAAGAGATGGGATTTTTAATTATTATTATTATTACTATTTCTCTATTCTATTTGACTTTGAATCCAATGTAATGGGGGTTTCCCCGAGATGCGTGTAAACATTGTACACGTAATATAATTGTATTTAAGGTATTTTTTTTCTTCTCTATTTTAGTCTATTTGTTCCTTCGATTATCATCCTAATTTCTTCTTCTTACGAATTCGGCCGTCTGTGGATTATTTCAACTATTTATTTCTAATTCATCCGTTCTTTGAAATACTTCATCACCTCTGCCTGATGTTTCCTCCTTTCATCTGATCACTGAATATTAATTTATTTTAAATACTTCTTGAAATTTGATCTTGTTGACTGCTGTCCGAAATTTGTTTCTGTCCCACATTGAATCCAGTTGTATATTTTACACCATCATATCTTCTTTTATCATCCATATCCATGAATTCTTTTTATGATTCTGGAGGTTGTGTTGTAAATGATCCTAATTTATTTTATATTATATTTTATTTTATTTCTTGTATAGTTAGAATGAATTATTTTTCATCGATATTCCTTATTGCCCTTGCGTGTGGCAGCTTTAACATTTATTTAATTAAAAAAAAAAATCAATTTAATTTTTTGAACATCAAGAAATCGATGTAATGTAATTGCAACATTTATACCAACACTTCGTCATTTTGCTATTGTATGCTTCAAGTACTCTTATCTTGCTATATTTCAAATTTAATTTTTTTTTATGTATTTAAATGTTTCAAAACTGTCATTATCTAGTTGACAGCTGCCTGCTCTCAAGAAATAACGAACTGACGTCGGTTTCATTCCATGTCGAAACATTTGGTATCAGAGCGCTAACTTCCTATATATAATTAGCTATTTTGCCGAGTTGAAATTTACAAAGTTACGCCAACTGCACTGCTCTCAGAAATCAGGGGATGTTATGAAGCCCAGCTGGAACTTATGAAGATCGGCTCTTGGGAGTAGGAAATGAAGTCCCGTGAGGACTTTATTAAATCTACAACGAAGCGAAACAAGTAATTTAAGCCGACAGCCTCCATCTTGTTCTGTTCCCAGAGTGAAATTTTAATATATCGTTTCGGAGCCGCCACTTCCCAGCCCCGCCTTATTATTGTTCCGTATCTTCGGGGGTCCGCTTTCCTCACCCTCCGTATTTTATTGTGTTACCAGCGGAGATCCGGCTGGAAATGAAAACTGAACAACCCTCTGTTCCTATCAAGTCAACAAAGATCGAAATTTAGAATATTCCGACAGTATTTTATTAATCGTTGTATTACTTATTTGATAGCCATTAACAATTGATAGTAGTTTTTAAAAAAGAAAAAAAAACATACACTATCGTATAGAAATATCTAACTTTATATTTATTTACTGTCATAAAGTGTGGGTAAAACGTCATTCTAAACAGCAAAATTTTCTTTAAAACCAATGAACTCTAGTTTATCTATCAGACATTTTACACACTTAACAGCCAGAGAGGAATTAGTATGGGATACTCATTATTTGAAAAACAAAATCTCAATTCGTTTAATATTATTTAACATATAATTTAATATGTTGGTGATTTAGCCCACTCCAGATACCTATCCTTTCATAGTAAGCTCCATAATCACTCAAATCCGTCAGTTTCTCAACTTGCTTCCTACTCCATTCCTGATAATCCTCCGAGGCGTCTGAAACGAAGATGGCCTAGAGACCTTCTAGTGTAGAATTTTTAATAAAGTGCTACGGATGAGTAGTTCTTTTCAAGTTTTAACATATTATTTTCGTTGTCAATACATTTACTTGATGTATATATTTTGTGCAGTAGTAAATTTCAATAAATGTATATATTAAAAAACAACATATAATTTTGGTAAATTCACAAAAATATATTTAGTATTCAGTACGCCAGGTTACCTAAATAGTCTGATTTTAATCACGCGAATAAAACTGTCTAGAATTCATAAAAATTGGTGTAATTTTTAATCCATTCTCCTTCGAGCCTTATTGATTCCAGTGGAAACTCATATTTGGTCAATTTTGATTCGCAAAATTTCATCCTTGCCTCGAGAAATCAAATATTACTTTTAAGAACGGAATACAGAAATTACCTTCACGTTGGTAGAAGGTAATTGAAAGTTTCAGTGGACGAAGGGGTTATGTCATATTTTTTAAAAATACAATCTAGTTCAGTGGATGAAGGAGTTATGTGTATATTTGTTAGGTAGCAAAATCTTAATATTTCAAAACGACTAGGAAAAGAGATATGAAGAAGATAAATGTGCTAAGTAACTTTTTCGTACTGAAGGAAAATGTAAAAAAAAAAAACTTACTAAACGTAAATTACTGAAAATTGTATTTTATAACATAACCCCTTCATTCACTAAACACTTTAATTGCTTTGTGACATTGCTTGAAAAATTTAATTTTTTTTTTTTAGCTATTTATTGAAAATTACATCTGTGTACTAAAAAATTATAATACATCAAGTAAATGAGAAGATAATGCTCGTAATAAAATATCAATACCTTGTAAAGCCACCATCTTCTTTTCTGAAGTCTCGGAGGGTTATCAGGAATAGAGTGGGAAGCGAGTTTAGATACTAGAGGATTTGAATAGTTATAGAGTTTACTATGAAAGGATAGGTATCTGGTTTGAGCTAAGTCAGAAACATAAGGAGCATTAAGATCTTTGTGGATAATTTTGTGGCAAAGCCTGATCGTCTTAGGTAATTTAACGTTTTTAATACTAATTACACAATAAACATTGACTCGGTTTCCAATAAATTGTGTTGATACAGCAGAGGTAATCGAGGAACTATTTTGTTCGTGATTTAAGTGGTGAAACCTATCGATACAAATGAATACAGATACAGTAGAAAGTACAGCTTGGAGATATAGTAACTGGATCGAAAGCAGGATCCCGGTATTTTTTATAATTAAATAATCCAGCGATACATAAGGTAGCACTCAGGCCGTTTGTATAGCGGGAAGGAGGAGATTAAGGCGATAAAGAGTCAAATGAATAAGGAGCTACCGACGTAATGGAGGCGAGGATTAATGAAACGAAGGGCGGCCGGCGAACATAAACAGATAAAGGAAGTGGTCCAAGATGTCGGGAACTGGGGATACGATAAGGATTACCCCAAGGGAATATGTTAATAGAGACCACACGGAGAGTGGGGTTGGAGTATTCTGTAGCAGGGGTAGTGAAGGACAATTTTAGGATCATATCCAAGTCGGTCGAAAAACTATTGGTAAACCAAATGGAACTAATAATGTTCATAACTATTCTGATCTTTTCGTAACTATTTATTTAAATTTACAATCTGAATCGGAGGAAAATTATTTCAAAAAGCATGTAAATTTCAAAGTAGCACATCAATATAAGTTCTACACTACAAGGTATTGGCCATCTTCTTATTGAAAAACCTCGAAGGATTATCGGGAATGGAGTGTGAGTCAAGTTAGGAGACTAGTAGATTCGAGTAAGAATGGATTTAACTATGAAAGCATATGGAACATTAAGATCTTTATGGATAAGTTTGTTTGTTACATAAGTTTGCATTGAGGATTTTGCGAAGGATTTCGGAATTGTAAGGAATGGATGCGAGAAGAATTTGAGGGTTTAGCAGAACATAATAGTTCAACTCATAGATCTAATTACTGTCATATAAATAAGTCTTTTGTAATTTTTTTGGAGCTTTGAAAGCTTGTCCAAGATATGTTGGATTAGTCGGAAACGACAAATAGTTTCTTGACTTTTGTGTCTAGTATATGCATAACTATTTTAAGTTTTATTCTTCCATATACATACGGAATATACTCTATAAGAGTATATGTATAGAATGATTTCAAAACCTTGCTTATCATACTTTAATGAATAGATACTACCTACGAAGGCCATTCTTAACAGTTAAACAATGATATGTTTTCTCATTTTAATCTAGTGAAACATAAAATACAGGGCTTACTTAGTCGAATTCATCAATAATATATGAGAATCCTTTATTTTAATTTAGGTCCTCAAATAATGAAAAAATAAAATAAAGTAGATTCTATTATTTTATTCCTTATTATTGGAAGAAAATAATTTGTATACAATTTAACCTATCATAATCATAAATTTGCCTTACTTGTACTCCCCTCCAGCTAAATTTTAGATCCTCTGTAAATCTTTTAGTTAATTAATGATTTGTTTTGTAAATCATATTAGTAATCAGATAACATGATTTTTATAAAAAAAAAAAAAAAAAAACTGTTTAAATATTATTTAAAACAAAATTAGAGATAACGTTACCAAGACATTTACTAAGATAATAAAATATTCGGCGTTCGTTTAAATGAAATGTGGCTAATGGGCAGTTGTCGGGGATTGACAGACCGAGCCGGCTTTAAAAAACAAAATCCACTTCAGGGATCCAATTCATAACAAGGCAGACCAAGTATATAAATAAATAATAAAAAAAAAACCTATATCAAATGGACTAGGCAGTTTTTTGAGGGTGGTGTTGGTGTGATATGTCTGAATAATGGACGAAGGGGCTCAAATGCGGGAACCATGTACTGGTGGTCACCACATGACTCGTCGAATCGATTTTGTGTCGCCTCCTGTGAGGAGTAGCTTTTTTTCCTCATCTCTCACAACTTTTATCTCGCCTCTCATTACTGGACAGAGTTGCGTCCGATTTTCTGGCGAAAACAAAACTGCTTTACCCCATTGGACTAACTTATATTCGCGCTAAAAGTCTTCTTTTCTAAATCCTTTGTAAGCCCGTTGCCGATTGGACGAGATAAACAAAATTTATCAAGATAATAGACGTATTGTTAGTATCAAGTGCATGACAATAATTTATAAGTTTATAAGACCATTGATGTCAAAATGAGGGAAATATAGAACAAACATTGCTTGAATATTTTGATCACTTTAATGTACTTGTGGAATTTTCGGATCACACTGAATTTATTAATCATATAATAGTGTTTTATATACCAATGAAGTTATTTTCCGTACTTATTATACAAATTTTTCTAAAATTTGTAATTCTGATTGTTATTTATTTTTTAAATTTCCCTAACTATTTTTATTTTTACTAATTCTTTTGCTTACTTAATTAGTATTTTTCGGTTTAATTTTATTTATTTCCAATTTTTATGTATATTTTTTCTCTTTTATTTCTTTATGCATACCATTTATGAATAAAACAATAAGTGAATTTTTGGACATTACTTAGAGTAGCACTCAAGATTACCTCTTTCTGGTCAAATTTAAAAATAAAATAAGAAAATAATTTACAGTTGTCTCGTGCGGTATTAAGTACTAACACTTATACGTAATAATGGAATGTGTACTAAATTGCAATTAAATTAGTTGTTATGTAGGAAACTGATAGATACAATAGGTAATTTAATACTATGATAGTTTAGTTAAATTATTCATTAAAATCATGTTTTTTTTTGTTGTTGTTTTTTTTCAATGTACTTAGGAATATGTTTTAAGTTAGAAATGTAAAATGAATGTCTTTTTTTAATTTTTTTTTTTTAAATGTTATGATTAACAACATTCACTGCACAGCAATGATTTGAAATAATCCTTACTCATTATAAACAATCGTAAAAGACAAGTTTTATTTATTCAAGTTAGGTTAGGCGTTTATGTTATGTTAATAACAGTATCCAGTCAAGGATATTTCCTGGCGAATATAAAATACGTAAAGTAATTTTTTCCTTTTTTTTTTTCTTTTAGTGGAGTTATTATTTAGAGTAATATGTCACCCATTTATTTTTCAACTTCATAAAAACATATTGAATAACTGGAGATATCTCTGAGAGGTAACGCCGGCGAACCAGCAGCCCATGAGTTACTAAGATTGATCGGTCTTCGCAGTTGTCGGCCCGTGAGCAGACCACTACGAGCGTCCGATCAGATAAGACCGTGGCGTGTGAATGTTGCCACTCGAGGAACACTCCTTGAATATAAAAGTTTAATTATCTTGCTGTTTTTCTCAAATGTAAACTCATGTTATTTAACAACTTTAATAATGGGTTTTAAGTAAACATTTATTCGTTTTTGTTATTAATCCGGGAAACTTGAGCCGTGTTACCAAAAGGAACAAAAGAAGTGTTGTAAAAAAAAAGGTGGAATCGGGGAAAACTGTGTATTGTTTTTATACAAAAGAAGAAAAAAAATGAAAGCAATCATATTCAATTCTGATTTGTCATTGTAGATGTCTTTCTTACTTTATAATAACTTAATGTTACATCACTGTCATTGCCTTTGTTTTGACAATTGCCATTCCTAATTATAATATTTCTTTTTAATATTTCAATGATAAATTATAAGAACTACAATAAAAAATTAAATAAATAAATAAAAACGTTCCCTAATAAAGCCACTGAAGGATATCCTTGGGGACTCCTTCCCAACAAATTAATTTTCATCCTTTTGAAAATTAATTTAATTGTTTTAATTTTTAAAATGAGACTTTTTCTTCCTGTTTAATTATTTTTACAGGACACTAAAGGATACTCGCTTCAGATCTAACGATTTTTGAGGCCAAAGAAAATTTCGCCGTTGTCCTAAAAAAATTGTTTCCTTTTTTTTATGTGCACAATCTTTCTTTACGTTTGAGCCATTGGGTTTTGGGTCTTTTGGTCATTTTCTAACATATTTGTCGTGAAGTTGGAGGCTATTTACAATTAACCTCTTCTAGTCGAAAGTTTTTTTTTTTTTTTAATTGGTGTTGATTTAATGCGTTGGAATCAAATCTTAAAATTTAATTTTCATAGAAAAAGGGGATTTGATTTTATACGATTTTTATAATAGTTATATTAAATAAACCCCAAAATATAGTAACGTTGTCTATTCAACATCTATGTCTATTGTAACGTGGCAATATCTCGGAACACTCAATTATGACAAAAATTGAATTATGACTAGAATGTAGTATACATCATTGTTTTTATTTTAACTAACTATTCAACCAAAAAGACTAATTATAGTTTTTGTGACCTCAAATCACTGTATATGTTCAAAAAAGTAATTGTAAAATGTAGTTTTGTAGATAATTAAACATAACTTTCTTGTTTCTCAAAATTGGGTTACGACATATTGTGGTGTTACCGTCGATATTCTATTTTTTATGAGTAGTAATAATGAAATATTTGACGCTCCAATCGCTAGAGTTTTGTAGAATAGAATGACCATTCCGTGTAACTAGTAATTGAGTAATTAGTGGCTCAAAAATGGTTTCTCCGTTGACATTCTTGCAGATAAAGGAACCCTAACATTGGCTAATTAAAAAATAACATTTCTGTTTCATTAAACGTCGCAAATCCGTTTATTTTTCGGGAATTACATGAATGAGGAGCTGCTTTTAATTAAAACTGCTAATCCTTTGCAGTACAGAATCCCAACCCTGCCATCCAAGGGAATCCTATCTGCATCCAGAGGAAGGAGTGAGGGAGAGTGACACGCGCAAAACAAAAGAGACTATGTTAACAAGGGAGGGCCTAACGACTGACTAAATTAAAAAGGAAAGAAGAAGAAAAAGTGGCAAGAGGAAAGAGGGTGGGACCAGATGGAGGAAGAAAGAAATATTGATGTACGAGTATTTAATTAGGGCTCCTTTTTCCTTCGTCCTCGACTTCCTAAAAACACCCTAGGTCCTTAGTGCCAGCCTCCAGATCGCCCTTATGGGGTGGTATTTTTGAAACCCTAAAGGACGCACTAGCAATCTGTTCCCTGGGGAATGAGCTGGATTTATTATAGGAAAAACTGACGTTGACAAAAACCCAAACGTAACCTTCCAAGATCAGAAAAGATTTACATTGAAAGCTGCTCTTCTTAGAAGGGTAGAGCTAAGCCTGAAAGATTTCTGTTTCGCAATTCCTTGGTGGAGTTGGATATGCAGACCATGCCGTCATTAGTAGTACTTGTGGGAGACAGATCATGCGCGTTGCAACACCTGCCCTAATTAGCTGGGTAGCTAAACCTTCACTAATAATGATTAATGCGTTTTGTTAGCGACAGAGATAGATTATCTTCTGGAAATAGCCTTAATAAAATCGTGGGGCCTTAAGTTACGGAATCGAATCTCGTTCACCCACTTCCCATAACCACTTAAAAATGTAAACATTTGCTTTGATTTTAAATTATACAAAAAAAAAAAAAGTTAGCCATGGTTGTTTAATACGTCCCCTTAAAATTTTACGGATTGAAATACAACAAATTTGGTATTTAAATTGTAACGAATAACTTAAAATAATTATTATTAAATAATTAATTATAACGATCTCTATATATTGATGTTTTCTTGAATTTATAGTAATTTTTTTCTTAAGGTTTTTATTAAATTTATCTTTCATTGTTCTTTCTTTTATTATTTGTTTTTTTTTTCATATTTAATACTATTGTACTTGATAAAAACAAGCTTATGACGTCCTCACGTGTTTCCCACAACATTAATTCACATTCTTCGTTTGACCCATTTGTACTTCTTTCTCAATTAGAAAAAAAAAAAAAAAAAAAAAAAAGATATATTTTATTTTTATATTACCTGTCATCACTAATATAATTATCATATTAATATTAAACATTAATATGTGATGGAATAAAAGAAAAAGTTAATCAAATGATTCATGAATGATTCATAAAACGATACAGTAAAGAATTAATACAATAAAAATGTGACACCACACGAAATTTCTCTAATATTTCTATATTTCTGTAAAAGATATATAGTTATTCTATGATCATAAGGCCATGAGTATAGCAATGATTTGGTTAGGGATGTGTTAATAGAACGTCAGTATGTAGTGATGGCACTCACCAAAATTTTGAAAAAGAGAGTGTAATATTTTAATTTAGTCCAACGAAAGTGTTCTAAGATACTTTTGTCATATCTGTGGCTTTTCAGTAGCTGTTATTGTTTCGTACTTTTTTGTGAATTGTGCTATATTTATACTTCAACTGGGCAGGAAAGAAGGGTTATCTTACAGGTTTCCAAACTATTCTAGTCAGAGTAACAACATAAATATCAAACGACCTAGGTGTGAATGGAACCGTGTACCTTGTAGGTACCTTCTGTACCTTGAACCCCGCACTAGTCTTTTAAGTAGATTAAATGTGTCTGATTCTGCAAAAGAATTTTATATGCTTCTTAGGATAATTTTTTTAACATTTGATAGGTCAGGTGTTAGTTACTATGTAAGTTTTAGTCGTCTGTGATGTTTTAAGAGGAACAAAGAAAATAAATTTTAAATACTTATGGTATTTCAAATTTATGTAATAATTGTTTTGAGTACGTTTTTTTTCTATTTTCAAATCAATCCAGTAGAATTCCTGACTAACACATTCAACTCCAAATAACCTTAAAATACCTTTGATTGTTACTGTTGAACTGTTCCTTCGATCAGATTTATGACAGGTTTGTGATTGATGATGATAGGAAACATTACAAACATTAGCTGAAGAAGGTCTAGGAAAGAATGGCCTTGACTTTTCCATCCAGGCCTTGCAAATGATCGTCTGGTTAGTGAACTCTGCATAATTCCCAAGTATGACGCATATTAACAAAATAATGTTATTTAATACATATATTTAACATATTTACTATTTTTAAATATTTATTTATTTATTATAATTATTGTTTTTATGTTTGAGGAAGATAACCAGTAAAAGAAGCAGATCAACCATCCATTTTAGTTTCATTTATCAAATTATTCATAGACTTCGAAGTAGCATTAGGTAAGGCAATCCGATGAGTTTAATTAGACATTTTATTGCATAATGTGACATTGTATAGTATATGATTTTATATTAAAAAATCTAAGATTACGTATAAATATAGTTTATCTAAGAATGACACGATAATTTAAGGCGATACAGCGATTTGTAAAAACTTGGAAAACTGATAAACAAATAAAAAATTAACGATTATTTGTTAGCTCCTCTTCATATTCATAGTCTAGTTTATAAATTGTAGCACTCATTGAGATAAAAAAATATGAACGCAATTGGGTTTATTCAAACATATTTGTTCATTTACTTTTGAATGTGTGAAACTAGTAATGAAAGCCTTTTAAGTGAGTAAAATTATTTTTTTATATTTTTTTAGTGTCCGAAATCTTGTCCAACACAAATTTAATGTAAGGTTATTTTTCACCATGAGATTCTCCATAAAACTTCAGCATTGCTGGAAAAAGAAAGTTGAGTTTGTCCTGAAAAGGCGACTTCTGTGAAGACTTTCAATACCGTGAAGCCTTTTAATTGCAAAAGTACCTAGTAAATCTACCCTCTGCTTTCATAGAAATATTGCGTATAAACTATTACAATTAATTTAATTATGATAAAATATGATAAATTATTAATATAAATTTTAATTAAGTATTACAGATAAGATGAATTTAATTTAAAAAGTTCTCAGAACTGGAAGGGTAAGCGTAATTTCGTTACAAGGACAAAGCTTGAAGCATAGAAAGGCTTCATGGAGGATGTTGTCGCTAGTGGTAAATTAAATAATCCCTATCAAGTTACTACGAATGCCCTTTGGCTTAGCGGGAACAAAACATGTACTGACCCTATCCTGTGTCGGCAGCAGCCCACATCGCTTGCTCAGCCTTCGTATCAACTTCATATCAGAGTATAAATAAATTTAAAAGATAATTTTTAGAATTAACATGCATAGTAAAATCGGGCAGTAAATCTAGTATTTCAAATCAACAGATAATCAGACAATCAAAAATGGACTGAGAGTCACCCTGCGGGACACCCTCATCACTCGTTAAAGTTTCAGTGAAGGGAGGGTGCAGATGAGAAATTAAGGGAGATTATTAATTACCCATGGCAATCTTTGCTTTGAAAAATGGATCAATTTTAAAATAAAACTTTAAATTATGCTCCTTTTAAATCGAATGAAGACATAGCTAATCGTCTAAACAGAACCAAAACCTATTGAATATGTTCCGAATTCATTTACCCACCATACAACCGAATCATACTGGATTAAAATAACAGAACTTCAGAGCAATCCTCATAACAGAATGACAGAAATCAAAAGCCTAGCTAGGAACGACTATAAAGTAGAATGCGAGACACATGTCCTTCCTCCTTTGATCAGAAAACTGACGGAATTCCTATTACAGACAAGGATGACACCGTGCGTTGTAGAGTTCCCTGGACGGCGGTTAGCGACCTGATGGCGCCGACTGAGAAACTATTTAAATAGCTGGGCAGATCAATTACTTGCTGTGTCCCAGAGCAGATAAAAATACCTCGGTTAATGTAAGTTCCTTGTCGACGAAGCGGTGTCGAGCAAATCACAGCGCCGCCTCCCTCCAATTAAGATAACCTCCAGTTACAAGGGTGGCTACCAAGCCGCGGTCCCCGGATAAGATAGCCTCATCTCCCGGCCTTCTCTCCTCCTCACGTCCCGTCTTGTTTATGTAGCTATAGCGTCATTAGCTTTTGCTGTATACAAGACGAGTTTTGGGAGTCGGGTTTTTAGTGGATATTAAATGAACTACTTCCCGGAGATATCTCAAAGAGTTAAATTAAGGAATTCAGATCAGAAATGTAGAAGAGATTTTTACTGGATGAGTGGTTCATTTGTGACCAGACTAAGGCAAAGAGACATCAGGATGAAAAACAAATATCTGAATCATCTATGCAACATAAAACTAGTTCCACTCACAACGCAGCGGACGATCTCGTTATAATTCTGTGGTTTGCCAACGTTTTCTAAATTAGGTCATCGCTTCCGCTGTAGCGTGCCTATTACTCAGGTGTATTGCATGACTAATTAATTGTATATTAATTCATTTAAAATAATTTAAAATTAGTAAGGCTTGGAATAGTGATGATATTGGTTTATATACTGCTTTATATACTGACATCTGTTGGTAACAATCTGGCACCAGCATTCATCATGTATCCAGGGCAGATTGGAACTGATTTGAACATTAGAAGGCTTGCCGTCGGGCTAGCAACTACTGGAAAGGAAGAGGGTATTGTTCCCGAGGCCTGTCATGTAGAAGTCCGAATAAGTACTTCCGACCCCCCAAAATACGAAGTAGGGAGTAGAATCGGTTATGAACGAGGCCAAATTAGCCGTCGGAACATTGATTAGAATATAATAACAGAGTATGGTGCCGAAGATGGATCAGTCGGGGACAATGGAGTACGTGCGACGGATGTGTACATATCGGGAGGAGGAAGCGGCCGACGGGTCGGGAACCTTCCGATGGAGGAAGTGCTGTCACGTGACAGGTTTGGCAATGCTGCCAACTGTCTCATCTGAACTGTTATATAAGTCTAGTTATCGAATCTTTAAAGTTCACTAAGCACCCAAGCATGGTTGAAATACGAGCTGTTTGAATGGTGACAACCGCAAGTACCATCTATTCACAAGATATTGACACGTATTGGACACCCATCTTTTGGACCAAGTTTATATGAGTTATATAATTAAAAATTTACACAAGCAAAGTATTGAATTAAATAGTACTACTGATATATAACTAAAACGTTTCTCATGCGATCATTACATTCCAATTAAAAATAAAGTTTCCCCCTTCAAAAAAAAAAAAATTAAATTATTAGAATACAAAATTGTAAAATTTTTATTTCACAGTAGTGAAGCAGATAAAACAAACGCTGCAGAACCACCTTCCTATTACCTCTGTTGCGCAATAGTTAGTTGGATTGAATAATAAAACAGATAATATATGTAGGCATTCTTGTCAGCTGTCACTATTCCCAGGACTGATCCGTCTAAGGAAAGATTTTTTTTATTTTTAAGAAAAATAATGTGTAGTAAACAATTCACTGAAAAGACACGCGAACCTTTTTTTATCTTGTTATTTCAAAAGCATTGGGAAGCTTAATAATTTTGGTTTTTGGTTTTTGAAATTCAAAAATAAAATCAAATGTCTTATTTACATGACAGTAATTTGACCCATTAGAACATGCGGAGTGGAGCTTTGGGGCTCTACTAAGCCTTCCAGTTCTTCTTATCCAATCCTTACAATCCAAAATCCTTAATTCTCCTTGCTTTCACAAACAAAGTTATCTATAGAGATCTTAATGTTCCAGATGCTGCTGATTTGTTCTAAACTAAATACCTATTCTTTCCCAGTAAACCCCATACCCGCTCGAATCCACTAGCCTCTCAACTTGCCCCACACTCTATTCCCAATAATCCTCCGTGGCGTCTGAAAAGAAGATGGCCAAGAGACCTTATGTAGAATTATTGAAGTGCTACTAGTGAATAGTTCTTTACCTGTTCTTGCAATACTTTTCCTCAAATTTACTTGTTTTATATGATTTATACAGTTGTAAATGTGAATAAATATATTTTTTGAAAAATAATATATTTGTAGAGATGAGATGCAAAACTCGTTCGTTCCAGTTTTTTGAAAAGTTGGATATTAATTATCTTTTAGAAAGATAATATATATATATATATATATATATATATATATATATATATATATATATATATATATATATATATATATATATATATATATATATATATATATATATATATATATATATATATATATATATATATATATAAATATCTATTAAAATATATAAAAACAGTTGATATCTTTTAGAATCCACTGACATCTTAATTAAAAAAAAAAAAAAAAAAAAATGGAACGAACGAGTTTTGTATCTCACATCTTCATTTATACATTAAATAATATAAAAGTTTTTTATAACTTTCTATAAGAGAATATTACCTAGGACACGATCTGGTTCATAAACTATTATTAATTCAGGGATCAGACTTTTATTAGAAAGGTGATACAAGAATTACCTTTCGAGAAAATTTTTTTTTTTTTAAAAAGGACACAAAACAAAGAAGCGTGAACTAAAACGCTCTAAAGAATTATTAAGCTCAGTGGTTTGGGATGGGATGTAGGGTTAGGTGATTGTGAAAAGGTGTGAAGTAAAAAGTCCAAGGGGCAGGTTGCTGGAGGGGAAAGCAGGCCCAACTATGGCGGGGGATAAAGTTTCCCTTTACTCAACAAGTTTTTAACTTTTTTTTTTTTTGTTCCTCATCCTCCCGTGTCCGTCCCATTTTCTATTTCTTCCCGGTCGTTAGGGCCCCGATATATATATCTATATGTATATGAAGGAGGCCTGAGGCCCTCATTGGAGGAAGCCGGCGATATAAATCAGAGTGGCGGTCTTGACTACAGTCGGCCGATGGGAGCATAAAATCCCGACCATTCCGCTTCGTGGTCTCATTCGAAGATTAAACATTCCTCCTCTTGCCGCCGCATCGTCCCCTCACAGCCACGATCTTATGTTTAAGGATTCGATGGAAATGCCTAGACAGGACTCTCTAATCTTCAGTTTAATTAGAAGAGCTTATGAAAAAAAAAAAGTATGTTAAAATGAAATAATGGATGATGAATATGAAGGTATAACCACAAATCTCTCATATATCTTTAAAATCATTCCAATGATGATCAATTTATATATATTCCATATTTACATATATATCCATATAAAATTTAAATAAAGTTAATTTTGGAAAAAATAATATTTTAATTACTTCGAAATAAGGAGTCTTAAAGCTCATTTTAAACAATGAACGAAATTATCGATACTTATACAAATATTCATTATTTTTCCTCAGTTATGTTTGGAGTCGGTGCCAGCCGAGAAGGAGACAATTTAATCCTGTCTTTGCAATTAACTTTCACTTGTTCACAATTATCATTTTTGTTTAGATTCCAAATTGTTTTGGTTGGCACCGACTCCAAAACTAACTGATCATTAATTGTTTGTTTTGTTTTTTTTAATATACATTTATTGAAATTTACAACTGTACAATATATATATGCATCAAGTAAATGTATTGACAACGATCATAATAACATGTTAAAACTTGATAAGAACTACTCATCAGTAGCACCTTATTAAAAATTTTACAGTAGAAGGTCTCTAGGCCATCTTCGTTTCAGACGCCTCGAAGGATTATCAGGAATGGAGTGGGAAGCAAGTTGAGAAACTAGCGGATTTGAGTTATTATGGAGCTAACTATGAAAGGATAGGTATATAGGCATTAGGTGGTTTATGGATGAGTTTATTAATTACGAAGTAAAAAGCGTTGAGGATTTTTCGAAGGATTTTGGATTGTAAGGATTAAATACGAGATGAATTGGATGGTTTAGTGGAGGCCCAAAGCTCAACTCCGTATATATAATTATCGATATATCCGTATATTCTATCGATTTAATGCTCTCTGTTTCGAAGTGATTGAAATATTGTTTTTAACTTTTTCTTTCAAGTTTGTACATGTATGTTTAATCTATAATAATTATTTTTCTTATCTCTAAAAATGAACTTTATTTTTCAAGTTTTAGTGGTAGTTGAATGTTTTTAGTTTTTGTTTACCTTTTAGATCAAGTTTGTACGTGTAGGTTACTCTTGAAGTCTGTTTTTTTTCCTAAATAGCACTGATTTGATTGGAATAATATTTTTATAAGGTCACCTCTAAAATATGACCTACCGATCAAAAAAAGAATCATCAAAATCGATTCATAATTGACGTAATAATCGCGTAACAAACATACAAAAAAAAAATAAAAAAATAAAAAATATATAAATAAAACAGTTTAACAATTATTTATTGTACATTATTTTATGGAATCATTTATCACAATTTTATGTTTGGGTGTTTCTAAGAGCTACGTTTATAAGGAAGGTAAGACTTAAGTCAGCTTAAACGACATGTGTCTTTTGTATTTGATTATGAAATAGCTACGCTTTTAATTTTTTTTTTTTTTTAATAAAAGATTACTAATACTTATAATTAAAACCTTTTAAGCATCCTTTAAATTATCTTAATAATTATCAATAAATAATATGTAAGGCTGCAATCATACAACGATTAAATCATATGAAAACTTGATGCAGTTGAGAACTATTTGTGGTTTTCGGAGATAAGTGAAGACCATATAAATATCTATAGACTGCATGATTGTTAAAAATAAACCGAAGTTAATAATGACCACTATTAGTATAACTATATAAAAATTTAAAATGTTTAAAATGTATAACATGTCAGTATTCGAACTTCAAATATAATATCATCAAATATCAAATCTATGAAAATGTTAATGTTAAACAGTTTTTGTTAAAAAGAAAATAGCTAAATCTATTTCATCCATCAAATAATGCCCCAAGTAGTACGGTATGTATGTATGTAAAACATCCCTTCCTACATTAAAAAGAAAAAGAAAAAGAAGATTCGTCTCTAATAATGGCTGGTAAATATTTTTTACATTATTTATTTATTTTTAAATACATTTATGTTCGCCTCGACTCTTATTGCACAAGAACAATCGTGTAATGGAACTTATTTAAGCAATCGTTACTTGATTTATCTGTTTACATAATACGTAGGTAACAGAATTTACATAAAGTCGGTGTTTTCTCACGTTCATTACATAGCATGATTTTCCTTGTTGGCCAGTTATCAATTAGACTGACGTGTTTTGTCCGATCCGAACCAACCATAGAATAATGATATATTAACTAATATGTTTCTATCTTCTATGATCTTCCACACAGAGGTGTCTTTCATAGAGCAGCGGACTAGCTGACTGGGCTATCGGGAGCGGTAGATAAGGTGAGATCTGAAGAGAGGCGGTGTCCCTATCAGCGGCCGATATGAGGGTAAATATGTCGCTTCAGCTGACATGGCGGCACTTTTGGTAAGTTTACTCTTACAACATGGCCGCAGGGATCATCTCCTGTCGTTATCTTATCTCTTATCTTCAGCTCCTCGATGGTCTCCTATCGTCCGCAGGGCGCTGAGATTTGTGGAAGGATGGGCCCCGTCAGAAAGGAAAAGAGGCAATAGGATAGGATATCGAAGACGAAGTACTATTTAAGATGTTTTAAATATTTGTGTATAGTAACTTAATAAACTATACGTTTGTATGCATTGCTATCGCAAAATTTCTCAGAACGTTGACAAATATTTTGCTTAGTTCCTTATATAATCTTATTATTCCCAACTCCAAGTTGATATGTTTGTAGGGAAGGAAAATCCGTAAATATAACAAAAAAAATTTCAACTTTGGGGTTCGTTAATGGCATGGAGAAAACAAAACAACTTTTGAGCTAATTATTTATTTTTTTTTTAGTCATCATTTATGTCCAAGCTGTTTCGAAAAATATTAAAAATTTACATTCTACGCTAATATTTACTACTAGCATACCCCATCGCAGCTTCGCCCACTCCCTCAAATAAAGAACTTAAATTATTTTAACTAATAATTAATTGTATTTCATTAGATTATTAATAAAAATCTCGTATTGAAGTACAGAATTTGTCATAATATCTTCAAAGATATTTTTACGCATGACAGAAATTTTTAACCTGGTTAAAATTGCATTGATTAGGCGTTTGAAGAATAGATATACAATTTGGCAGAAATAATTTTATTGATCCATCTAGTTGGATTTATAACCATAAAAGTACACGATAGTTTGGCAAACCTCGTTTCTGGCAGCAAATGTTTTAAAGACAATAAATTTTAATTGTTTTTATAGAAAAATGTATTGTTATAAACCTTCCTAGAACTACGATGTAGTTAAAATTTGGTGCAGCTGAGTTCAATAGTTTTACCATTACAAACTCTATTGCAGTATGGTCACATATCGGTGGATTTTTAAATTGCACAAGGATCTACATGCCGCTCAATATATTTATAGCTTTTTAAATAACAATTGAATTGAAAATGAGTCAATTTTATAAAAAAAATCCAGCTCTATATAACATCGTAAATTTGTAATCTCTATCGAATGGTGATTACGACTTATCGGTCGATTATCAAACTTTAATGCGCACTACATCTTTATCACTTTTTTATAGCAATATAATTGAAAATCTTTAAATTTTATTTTTTTCATTTTCTTTTTTAATCCCTATCAAGAACAGAAGTATTGTATAAATAAGCCACGGTAGAAAATTGGGGGTTTAGACTATTAAACTTGGACTTTATTTTAATTTTTCCTACAATGTTAATTACCATAAACATACTAAGAATTTGTTTATAATAATTAGTTTAATATACTAATAATCGTTACTTACCCATTGAAGGGGTATCCAGCGAAGGCGGCTTCGTAGGGGTGGTAGACCGAGGGGTAGGGCCACCCGGGGGCGGCGGTGGGAAGTCCATCTTTCACGTCCAGGCCAACTCCCTGCAACAGCAAGTCCTGGAGGATAAAGGAAGAAGCAAGCATAAATAACTGATATTACATCATTTTCACGCGAAACTATATCAAGAACGCATCCTTCATAATTATACATAAATTTAATTTTATGGGTTGATCATATACATATTAAACATGTACAAAAATATTCCGCTCATAAGGCTAACTGGAACTATTGCCATAGTTGCAATAGTTACGAAGAACTATATAGAGGTCACCGTTACTCGCCTGTGTAACCAGAGAAGAAGCCTATATCATGGGTATTAGCAAAATTAGGTGAGCAGAGTCAAGTTCCGTACCTCCTGAATAAATAAAATACTATTTCACAGGTGTTTTTACGAATTTTCTTTTACGAGTAGTTTCATACCTATTTACTAAGTATTATTGGTTTATAAAAGTTTGATTTTCAATAAACAACCAAACTAAAACTAATAAGCAATCGATACAGTCTAAGTTCAAAATAACAAAAAGTCTACATACGTAAGCTGTATAATAAAGTTTTATAATAATATCTGATTATAATCATTAATATATTTTATTATACAAGCATGTAAATTTAAAATTGAATATTAATTTCATTTTTTCAAGTATTTAGTATTAGGTTTTCGGAAATATTAAAATTACAATTTTATAATTCTCTCTTCTAATTGTAGTATAATTAAAATAATTGAAATATATGGTTGAAATTAAATTAATTATATAACAAATATCACTCTAATAATTATTGGAATTCGATACTAAAGAAATGGTGGCAAATAATAATGCTCAATCCTTATTAATTGCTGGTTAGCAAAATAATTAACCCCTAAAACTTTCTTGCATTAGAAATTTTTGTAACCAATCTTAACAACAAACTATATAGAAGCTAAAAATATGCAATAATAGCAATAAGAAATCATTTAAAATCAAGACACCAATTATAACAATAGTTAAAAAAAGGACGTTAGTGTAAATAATCTATTTCTTTTTTTTTTTTTTTTTTTTTTTAAATATAAAGCTTTTAAACTTAAATAGATATTTTATCTGAGAAAGACATTTTTATTCCATTTCAATGGTTTAATGTATTGTCGAAAAATTTGGAAGAATGCAATCATTGTTTTTATTTTATATATATTTTAACATGTTATTTTAATTTTAAAATGTCATATAAATTTCAGAAATAATGTAGAGATAAATTTTATTATTTTTAAATTTTAAAAATTTTGTTTTTATTACTTTTAAAATTATTACAGAAAACTTTGAATCTAAATTCGTCATAAGTATGCAAGCAACTAATTAAGCTTAATATGATGATTTTCAGACATAAGTTTGCTTATACTATAAGTTCCCATTGCAAGTCCCTGTTGCTATTTCACTTTAAAGAGTGAACGTACCTCAAAGAACATGCTTCCTCCCTAAGCTCTTCGTGACACAGTCTACACAACTCTGAACAAGACCTCGCCGGATGCCCCACCGGAGGACTGACGAAGAGAAACGTCTTAGCAACTCACGTTGGATAATTGGGCCTAGATAAAGAAGCGAGCTATGATTTATGCTTGGCTGTGACATGGTGAAGTAGCCGTGTAGACCTTGTTACCCCTACAATGGCTACTGCCAGCTTCATTAAGGCTATATCCAACATGGCCGCTCTTTCTCGCTGTTATTAATGACCCTGTCAACTAATTATTAATACAGGCCCCCGCACTATATTTCATGCCACCCTTTCACCGGCTTCGCTTTGTCCGGCATCAGCTATTGTCGTCTCCTTCTGTGTCAATCTTTCTCGGCAGGCCTCTTTTTATCTCTTACTTAGCCCTTTCTTCAGCCCTCCTTCGGCGGCTACCATTAGCCTCATACAACTAACTCTAATCACAAAAAAAAATATTTCGTCCTGCTCGACCACTTTTTATCACTGCTACTTCCCTCGTGTCCTCCGCTCAAAAGAATACAACCGGGACTGATTCCTTATGGTGATGTCACAGTAAAATATGACTTTATTAGTTGTTTCACTTTAATGCATTACTAAACCCTATCAAAAAAAAAAAAAAAATTCAGTCTTAAACCAACTAGTATTATAGTATTTTATTTTACATAACAATACCCAGGCCAATACTGACGTACGGTTGTGAATTATAGAGCGGTGGATCCTCTACAAAATCCTTAAAATTGCAGTAAATGCTCTCTTGTAAAATAGTCTTGAAACATCATTAAATATAATCAATTTACGATTTTTTTTTTTAAATCGCTTTTCCGGGTTGCATTACTAGTTAAAAGTGATGAACCTTTCAATATATGAACCCTAAAAACATCCCCTAGATTGAAACCAAGACCCTCTGATGTAAACACACATTTTATATATTTTTTTTAATTTCTTCATTAATACATCTATAATTCTTATTACTAATATTTATTTTTTATTATTTTTTTATTTATTTTTTGTATTCTATTATTGCTATATCTTTGCATTTTTTCTTTCATTTTCTCATTCGAGTATGTACTTTGTTATTATTTATATGGATCATTATACTTAAATTTCTATGTTTTTTTTTAATCTTTTTATTTATAATCATTTTGTACTTATTCTATATTTACATTTTTGCCCTAAATTATTAGCAAACTTATTTAATCATTACTTCTTTTATTGTTATATTACTAATATTGTAAAAAAAAAAAAAAAAAAAAAAAAAATATTTTAAGCATATTTATTTTTAGTAAAATTGAAACAAATATATCATTACTGCACTACTGTGATCTTTAGAAAAGATTTTCAAAATATGAACTATAAAGGAATCTTGTCATGAATGATTATTTCATTTTATTATTCCAAGAACATTCTTTTTTTTTCTTCTTTTTTTTTATCACATTTATGCCTCAATGAAGGGAAGTAAGTAATGGATGATTTTAAATCTATCTACACAGAACTTAGAATAAGAAATAAATAAAACGGCATCTAAATATTTAATGACACTATGTAATGAGATTAAAATAAAACTCCTCTGTGAGAGGTACATACGGATTGGCAGAAATAGTCAGTACGGGATCGCTATATAAAGAAAAAGCTTTTGTCATAAAATATCACTAATTCTGCAGATCCACTTAAAGATCTTTCAACTGCATTCTTTTATCCATGAAAACAGTTATACTAGTTATATTCATCAAAAGGAGGGTTTATTGTGTTACTGAAACACTAAGATAAGAAAGTTAAAAAGGGGACATTAGTGTACCAGAAAACTCATTCCATTGAATGCAGCTTAAACCCCATGTGTAGAAAAATAACTTTGGAATGTGAAAATTGCAAAAAAGGAGAAAAGTAACAAAAAGTGTTCCGTTATGGGATTAAAACAGCCGTTAAGATTATGGAATCAAAGGCCTTTTCATGGCCGGTTTTATTTTAACGGAACATCCGACATACCTCTCCGCACATAGTTGTAAGGCTTAGGTCGGACATCTGGTGAGGAATCCTTTTCTCCACGGCTCATCTCCACTCGGGAGTTGGACTCGTCCAAAAAAGGTTGACGGTATGCAAACAGATCCGGAGAGAGGAGCTTATTATTCCATTACAAGGGAGGTAGAAGGAACGGACAAAAGGAACTAACAGGAAAGAAGAAGAAGGGAGGAGTATTGTCCTATAACTCGGCATTTCTGCCGCCTTAATCTGACGCAGGCTGAGGAAAATAATTGTCGTGATCCTTTGAGGCCAGAGCCATCTATCTCGGCGTCGTGCCACTGGTCTTCCCTTTCACAGCTACTTATAAAGGCAGTTCGGCTGGGTCCTCTTTTCACGGCCTCCCTGATTAGCTCGTGCCTTCCTTTATCCTGCCTTTTTCAAAGATACACACTCTCCGACCATTGGCCAGTTATAACAGTGCGATGGTTCAATCACCCCATTATCGGAGTCGTCTTTGAATAAGGGAGGGCTCTTTTTTATTTCGCCTCGTGTGGTTTCTTTAAAAATTCTTTTTTACTTTTTTTTTTCTATGACTGGTCCCTTACTATTACATATGGTAAATAATTTATGCTTCTTCACATAAGATTGTAAGCTTCAGTAGAAAACGAAAGGAAAATTCTACATTCTATTCTTTTTCGATTGTACTTTAGTTCATATTATTCACCTAATAAAAAAACTAGACAATTGGATTGAATTAGATTAAATTCAATTCTTTTCCAATTTACTTTGAATGCTTTCATATGAAAAGCTATTCTTCAATTTCCTATATTTTCTAGAAATATTGATTTACTTAACGCGTTTTTGGAACAGTAGAAAAGAGACATTTTGTATACATTACTGTACGCTTTATCTAGTCTTTTTTGTCCTCTAATTCACTGGCTAGTGTTTAAAAAAGTCCTGTGCTGATGACTGCTGGAGGCAAATACTGCTCTTATGTTCAATTGTTATAACATAAATCATATTAATTTTATGATAAAAGTATTCCACATTCGGACTATAGCAGAAGCCTAACCAGAAAATAATTAGGAGAATTTTCATTAAAAATTTATTAAACTTTTTGGACCATATTTAAATAGATTTTTTTTTATCGTCAAATCCTGAATGTTACTTATTATATTACAAACAAGCTTATCTATAATAATCTTGATGTTCCATATTTTGCAGAATTGGTCCACACCAGATTCATATCATTTCATAGTAAACTCCATATCTATTCCAATCCACTAGTCTCCCAACCTACTTCACTGGGCCAAGAGACCTTCTAATGTAGAACTTTTATTGAAGAGCTTCTAGTTCTTTACATGTTAATGAGAAGTCATTGTAACAATGTCCTCAAATGTACTTATTGTATATATGTGGTTTTTTAATAGGTTTTTTATTACATATAAATCCAATTCATTGTTGTTGGCATTGTAGCTGCCGGTTTTAGCTGTTATACTGTCGGTCATGCCATCTTTATCTGGAACTGGGGGTGGACAACCGGAAAAACTAATCGTTGCCTTACAGCTTCTTGATGAGGCAAAGTATTTACAAGGTTTTTTTTTTGGTCAAAATTACACTGTTCACTCATATTCCATAACCTATGATCCTAACCCAGCGTAAATGTTCTACCGGAAAGAATACCTAGGCTGTAGCCGGTGCATATGTAAATTTTGTAAATATATAACATATGCAAAGAAGTGGTGGGTCAATATCATTTTTTTATTTAAAAAGTACCCATTGATCTAACACCCAACATAAACTAGTTACAACATGATAACATATTCGTTGAAAAATTATTAACCCGGCTACTTTGCATAAGATCGTTCCACAAATGGACCCGGAGGTAATAACATGAATACGAAAGGAATCCCGTTACAGAAGCACCAGGGAGGATCCGAACAGCTGTCCTGTAAAACAAACAGAAGAGATGATCCGATAGGAAGATTTCCCTCCTGTTAATTGCGGAAATTAAGACAAGGAGGGAGCTAAGGATGTTATTAGGGAACAGTTGTTGCCCCCTCGAGCCCATAATTAATTATGGGAATCTTTGATAATTAGTGCATTATAACAGGAGTGCGTTTCACTTAGCTCATGAGTGGCGCTCATTAGGAGGCAGGATGGAGTCGTTATTGGCTCATAACTCATGGGAACATCGTCACTCGGGGACCTTTCAGCCAGCGATAGGGATCTCAATCGAAAGGAAACGATATTAAAGGTCGCTGGCAAGATAAATGGCCAACCCATTTTGCGTCAATACGTTCAAACCGTGACCATTTTTCTTCGTCGTCAATATCAATCTTACCGTACGTCTACGTGTTTCTAATTTACCGTGTGATATTAAAATTATTGGCATTAATGTTTCCGTTTCCAATATGGATTGCGAGATATTTGCTCTTGATTAAATCTTTTTATCAGTTTTTCTGGATTCCTTATTTATAATACTTGAGACCATTAAGGACTAGGATTTTAATTCGTTTTGATTGTTATAATTTACAATCTACAATTTTCTTCTGACTATAGTTATTAGAAACGTTAAAAACTATGACTATATCTATAATATATACTATTACGAAAAAAGGACAAGCCATTTTTCGTTTATCACTAACCAGGAAAACTACTGAACCAATCCGTAACAAATTTTAACCACATCATCTGTACAGTGCCAGGAAGTTTTATCAACAATAAAATCTACTGATTTTCAGTGAATTTGTTATTAAAAGAACGAAGATATGTGGATAAAGTGAGGTTTGAAAATTGACCAATAGGTGGCGACCGTCAATCTACATAGGAGGTTACAGTATTAAGGTGTTATCTAGAGATTGAAATTTATAATCATATTTACTTTTTTCAATTAAATTGTTTTAAAGCTATAATTAATGTGACATGTGGATCCCAGTAAATTTTGAAAATCAACTGATATGTTAGCTAGCAACATTCCGCAATATAGTACAAAAGTTAAACTACTGAATTTATCTGTACCAAACATTAAGATATCATTTTTATAGTTCCATAAAAATTGAGCAATCATAAAATTTAACGTTATTAAACTAATATAAGGTTTAGCAATTAAAAAATATACTGATTTTCAATTAATTTGTAATTAAAAAAGCAATAATATGTGAATAACCGTGAAGTTTGCATATGAAGTGTACTAATTATTAACCTTTGAAAATCTCAAATCAATGAAAATGGGATTTAAATCCTAAAACATTTAATTATCTGTATCCTTTAAAAATAAATTGGAGATTTTTAAAGTATATTTATTCCGAAGTATCATAAAAAAATGTTTTCATAAGGAAACTACTACAAGCACTTATATATATATATATATATATATATATATATATATATATATATATATATATATATATATATATATATATATATATTTACTTCAAATCAAACAGGGAAAAACAACCATACAATTTAATTACCAAACAGTTTACAAAATAGATAACGCATTATTTTTTATTTTATTCCTTATTTGTTATTTTCTTAATAACTAGGTTAGTGATTTTGTATCGAATGAGATATTCAATATTATCAAGTATAACAAACAAATTTTAAATTCTCTTGTAAAAAATAAAATTGTTGAGTTATAAGAATTAAATATTGAACTTACTTATAATATACTTATATTGGAATAACAACAACCATTGATTGTTGTTATTCCAATATAAGTATATATTTTTCATGTAAGCAACCATGTTTACGAATGACGCAATTCAGTCTTTGTTTGCTGAAAGATACTGTTATACACTAACAGCAAATTTTAAAAGTAAAATGCAGTTTTCTGAAAATAGGAGATTAACTAGCTCAAGAGTGAGATTTGTGGTTTATTCAGAGTTTTCTGAATTTACTTTGAGTCCAGTATTTAGTTCAGAAATTAAACAGAAAGTTTGATTTCAGTGCTGGAATTAAACTTAAATTTTGTTAATTTGCGAATAGAATGTATCAACTTTGATATAAAATCTTGAAAACAACAATTGCTTTGTTCATTGCTTATACAAGGTCTCCAATGATGTTTCGACATTGGCATTCCGGATATGAAACCTATGGCGAGATAAACGGTAAGTTGGAACAGTGCAATAGCGCCGTGCCCTCCAGAAGACGGAAAGACAATGGGCAATAGATAAATGTAAGAGAGAACTGGAAGCGAACACCCTAACAATGTGTCTTGGTGTACCCCCGCTCTGTGTATTTGTTGCTAATGAGTGATCGTCGCCATTGTATGCAAATGTAACCCCGAGCCACCCCTTCTGTACTCGGTGCTTCTCTATGTCTATATAGTCTTCTCTTCGGGGGGTAAGTCCAGGGAGGGGTCTGTGGGAAATTCTCTTCATACCGATGAACGGGCGACCGGTTATATTTACTGAATAAATTACTTGCGCATTATAACGTCCAAAAAAAAATTAATGTAGAAGTAGAAATTAGTAAATCTTAAAAGAAACTTAAATATGCTGAAACAGGGGAAATCAGACAGTTTTTGACAACTCAGATAATTGTTGACACTCTAACTTATGAATTAAAAAATAAAAGATCCATTTAAAACATTGTGTAAGGAAATTCTTTTTGAACCACAGAACTCAGCTGTGTTAAAATACTTTCAATTCTGTACATATTTAAAAATATATTCAAAGAGTAAATAACTGGTTTTACATTAGTTATTGTCTCCATCTTGTAAAATAAAGACCGTTAATTATGTTTAGAGTGAACTTTCTTGTTTAGCATAAATTATAGCAATTAAGAAAAAAATAACTGTAAATTTCTACTTTTTTGGACTTATTATATATATATATATATATATATATATATATATATATATATATATATTTTTTTTATAATTATAGTATGAATATTTCCTTAAGGGTGTATCAGTAACTGTCGGGTTTCCCTATATAATTTTAATCTAAAATCCCTTTCTCCTCCGTTTCCCTGTACTTTGAAATTTCTTCCCTCATGAAATCAGACATGCTCCTTTCCTAAGCCTATTCAAAGCTCTCTTATTTCAACACAATATAAAATCAGAAATCTGCTAGCGGCCAAAATATTTCTCTATTATTTAGTGCGCTTTATCAGTTTATTGGATACCAATGAAGCTCAATGGTAACATATACATTTATATGTTTATTTTAGTAATTTAAATATACTGTATTTTTAAGTTTCTTTTATTCATTTGTTTATTTTTAGCATTGATTTATTATCAATTTTAATGTAGTAATATTTTATTCATTTATTTTTTTTTAAACGTCTATATAATTTTATTTTGGTTTCTACCTCATGCTTTATATCGGTGGTTATAGTGAAGAAGTGGATAATTATATTGAAAACTAGTCAATTATTAACCTTTAAAAGTTCACTATTTTGACTTATCTACTTCTTCAAGACTGTCAAAGAATTATAACATTTATTTCTTTTTGATATATATTTTTTTTCAATTTAGATTTTCATTTAATCTTTATAGTCCTCATGTTTTTTCTGTTGTTTTTTAAAAAATAATTTAAATAAGTTGGACGACTATCATATACCTTGTTGATTTTACCTTTTAATTTAATAACAAACTTTTAATGTATTTCAAAATTTACTTGAGAAAAACTAAAAATAATACAAATGAAATAAACGTATACAATCCAAATAAAAACACCAACAGCCATAAAATATATCCAGATTTTATTTCTTGGATAAATACTCAAAAAATTGTTTTTAATTTCAATTTCTATTTAATACACACCTGTAACACTCTTTTATTATATACTCTAATATATTAATATCTGAAATGGATGTGGCTAGAAAAAAGCACCGTTTAATTTTTGCTAATTTATTGTTCTTAAAGAACAATGTGTTACAGATGAACATTATTATTCATTCTTTCGTTTATTTCATTCCAACATATCTTCGAGTAAGTAAAACTGTATTGCATGAACAGTGGTCAAAAGATTCAAGAAAACCTTTGTATCTGTATACAAATGTATATGATAAATACAATAATAAAATTTGGAGTAAAATGATATTACAATAAAATTTCTTGGTTATTTCAATCCATAACTTTTTTGTTAAAATGATTTTTATTGATCAGGAGAAATGAGAAACAAGTAACTATATCAAAATTCCGTTGGCTTATCTAGTCAACAAAGAAATGGCATTCGATGATGTCAATTTGTATTCCAGTAAACAACAGCTAAGGTAATAGCTTATCTAGTCCACAAAGCCAGATCAGATTAAGGCTCTGCTATTTATAATACAATGCGTCTTGCATACGATCAAACTGCAGATGAAGAAGCCAACCATGGTATCATTCAAGGTGGAGTGCATCTCGACTGGCAATTCTTAATCCTCCAAGATCACCATTGTAGATTTACGTTTCATTCACATTTAACTTGTGAGAGGAAATTTTTACTGAGAAGTTGTTGAGAAGTCAAATTGTATGAATTTACTGTGCCGAAGTTTCGGCTTGCATTGCAAATCTTCATCAGATCTACTATGTGATACAGCAAAAGAACTAGTTGACTAGCTCTCTTGTTGGATCCAATGTGTTTAAGGCTTGCAATGTATACCAAACGACATCACAATAAATTATTATAATTACATTGAGATTTCTTGACTGCAAACCCTAACTATCTATAACGTACGTTTTGAGTATTTTTATTAAAATGTTTATTTTAAATAATCGTTTATTTATTATATTTCTTATAAATAAATTCCTGCCCGCAACTAGAATCAGTTCAACAAAAATGTTAAATTGTGAAAAAAATTAAAGGAAATTTTTAAAGACTGATTTGAGAATATTACTATATTGTTCGTATTTTAAAAAACTGTTGAATACTAAAACAGGATATAGAACTTGATAAATCGATTTAGATGCTAATACCACTTCACATGGAGAAGAAAATAAAAATTATAAAAATTAGTAAATTAGGTAATGATATCTATTAATGTATATTTTAACAATTCGATTTATGTCAGATTCAAATCCTAATAAAACCACCTACTACTTGATGATGTAACCCACATTTAAGCTAGCCTAGATCTTAATTTTGGAAAGCAAGATGGCCCCCAGCCCTTCTAGTATATAAGATTTTGAGTGAGCGACCAGTTTTACTAAAAGCCTTTGACATATTATACATATTTCACGATTTCTTGTAAAAAACAAAACAAAAAAAACAATGCGCTTCACGCAGTAACTAGCCCAAAATATTTCCTCGCATTCTGGAACTCAAATACATACCAGACATAAAATAAAAGAAACTGCTCGTCATTTCCGACTGCTCTAACATTTACTAGACAAGCTTTCAAAGCTCCCAACAAATTACGAAAATCTTATTTACATGACAATAATTAGACCCATTTGGACATACGGAGTTGAGCTTTGGAGCTCCACTAAACTTTCAATTCTTATCGTATCCAAAAACCTTAATGCTCCTTGTTTTTTCACGAACAACCTTATCCACAAATATCTTAATGTACCATACGCTTCTGAATTAGCTGAAACCAGATATCTAACCTTTCATAGTAAACTCCATAACCATTCAAATCCTCTAGTATTTCAATTCGCTTCTCAGTTTATTTCAGGTAACCCTTCTAAGCGTCTGAAAAGAATATGGCCTCGAGGCCTTCTCATATAGAACTTATTGAAGTGAATAGAACCAATGGGTAGTTGCTTTAAAAGCGACTGGCAGGTTGTTACGAGCATTATTTTAGCATTATTATTTACTAGATGTATTTGTATTTAATTGTATACAGTTTTAAATTTCAATAAATTTGTAGATATTTTATTATAGTTGTGACGAAATTTATATTTTTGAAGACATTTTAGAAAAAAAATACGATTAATCAAAGTGGAATTGCATAAATACTCAATGGCGGACTTACAGAAGATATAAGCGGTGCTTTGAAGCCATGTTTCAAGAGGTACATGGTGCAAGACCAGGTTACAAGCTGACAACTTGCGGCCGCAAAGAAGGAAAACTAACTTGGCTTGTGAGAAATGCAGAACATTCGCCCAGGAGTTGTCTAATTGCCGCGGTCCCTCCATTCTATTACACCTGTCCTGACTTACTAAACGCTTAGTTTTATCCTAGGAATAATTCAGGTCTGTTTAAAGCTACATCTGAAGTACATTAGGCCCAATTCCGGGACCCAAACCCCAAACTGTTGACTTTTCAACCGGCCGTAAATAAACAACGAAAATTACTTTAGTTACACGGGTTTAGTTCGTTGGTGTTTTCGGGAATCAATTAATAATAAATTCGTTTAACCTCAGGGGGAATTGTTGAATTTTCTGTTTTTAGACTGCTAAACCTCAGGAGTAATCAAGGGTTATTACCAATTTATAAAGAATGAAGAATCAACCATTTTAAATTAGAGAAAAGTTAAAATTATTTTTAAATATTCGAAGCTTTATATACAACTTATAAAATTATCCATAACGATCTAGATGTCCCATATGTTGAAGATTTGGCCCAAACAAGATACCTATCTTTCCATGACAAACTACATAGCCACGTAAATCCCTCCGATGCATCTGAAAAGAAGATGACCTAAGGACGTTCTAAAGTAGAAGAGTCATTGAAGTGCTAATAATGAATAGTTCTATACAAGTTATTATATTATTGTATTATTGTATATAGTGTATACCGTTGTAAATATCAATAAAGTAAAAATAAAAAACACACTTCGACAACGCCTCAGAACTTTTTCTCGGCATGCACCTGTAACTTTTGGTAACATTTGACGAGTCGAAATCTTGAACTCTAAAATTAAGTAATAAGCCAAAATTTTAATAATAAAATTTGAAAATTAAAATTTAATATAGTCAGAAGTCATCAAGCAAAATTGAGCAACAGCAAATTTTCCAAGATATTTACAGCCAACTTATTTCTACATTCTTTACTTAAAATTCCTTAGTTTTCATTAGTGATCCCATTAATCAGATGGTTGAAAATCCAGAATTTCACTATGATTTAATTATCTGTAATAGCAAGAATAACACTTCTTCTAGCTGAAGAAACCATTTTATAACGAGCTTCGGTGTCTATTGCTGAGACAGGAGATTTCTTAGATTATTATTCGACATCTTAAGTCATCTACAAGCACATTTGGAGGTTATACTTACGGTTTAGCAGAATCTTATAGATTTCTATATTACATTGGAAAACATTTTTTTTTTTTTTTTTTTTTTTTGTAATTTTAATACTAAACCTACAAGGACCCCTTTTTTTCTACCCCCACAGAAGTTCACGGAAAGAACATCCATTACTTTGCTTTTTTACTTTATTAATTTTATTAATTTTTTAAATATTTTTTTCAGAGATATTGTGGTAGAAATAGGTGTACATGAAATGTCTTCAGGTTTATTGTCTAAACAATTTCTGCAAGATTTCGGAAACTAGTTCCAACTAGGCGTGAATTAGATTTTTTATTTTATAAATATAAAAAATCACTGACACATAGTATTGTTTTCCTATTACTGGTTTTGAACTTATAAAACGGACTCGAGGTGATAAATGGACACACAAGGTATTCGTAAGGTATTAAATCATGGCAGTGAAGGTATTAAATCCAAAGAGGGCCTTAGGTGAATCTGATTATTGGGATTAGGTGTTGGAAGATATTGGAGGCTGGGTAAGTACCAGCGGATTCTTGTAGTACAAGCTCCGGCTTGCTCAGTTCATCGCCAGTATCTTAATAGGAGAATTACAGGGTTACTTGCTGTCTTAGGCAAGAACATTATACATACTAAATATTATATTAATATATAGTATTTTTAATTTAAATATAGAAAATAATATTTTAATAATACTTTGGTATACTAGAAAACATTTTTCAGTATACCAAACTTACAACTGTATAAAATAAAATTAATTTAAAACATGTTAGATATTGTTTCAGACATTTATTGACAAAGTTATTACTTGAAATAAACAAATGGTAGCACTTAAATAAAATTTTATATTTCTTAGGCATTTTGTTTCTGATGCCGCAGAGAGTTATCGAGAATCGTCTGGGAGAAAACTAAGTTTCCTTAAATGTATAGGTTCATATTGTAATATGAAACGATAAGTACATTTATAGAGTAATAAGTATTGCCTAACTTAAATTATTATTATTGTTTAAAAAAAAAAAAAAATATTTCATTTTGGAAAATGTTAATAAACACCTGGAGTTTTGTACTGTAATATTTAAAACAAAACGATATAAAATAACTGCAAGTAATACATCATCAATAGAGTGGCTATACAACCTACTAATATAATAATAATATAGAATAATAGAATAATCGTTATTAGTTAGAAGAATGTAAAATGTATGTCTGATTGCGTTTTAAAGAATGAAAATTGTTTTTAAAAATATTAAAAAATATTATTAATGAAGAGAAATAAAAAAGATTTCTCCAGGATTGGGAAAAACAACGTCTATCTATTATATCCTGGTTTTCCTAGTTTATATTCCAGAATTAAAAGGATCAAATCACTAAAAATAATTAAATTATACGAACAATCGATCATTATTCGAAATATAATAAGTTGAAAGAAAAAAAAAGGGGGGTTTCAAATATTACTGTGACAAATTTTATAAAACAAACAATTTTCTCCAATAAATTTTTGATAAGGTAACCTTCGGCAAATGTATGATCCGAGCAGCAACATAGAGCTAGATTGTGTCAAAATGTTGCATTTTCGAGTATGAAAAAAAAAAATCGATAAACCAAAAACGTATAGATTCCGAGCCAAATGACATATCTATGTCAAAAAAATTAAATATACATTAATATTATAAGACATTCGTTGTCATTATTTCTCTGGCATTTGTTAATAGCGGTTAAGTAAATTTTGTGTGTTAAGTGTTTTTTTTTGTGAACTTTAGGTTACGGGTATCACCAGAAAGCTCATTTCCTTTATATTTGTGTCGAACGGATTTAGTCATAAATACTGATAAGATTTTTTTTCGTTTCACAAGGCTATTAATGAAACGAAAATTATTTAGTGGAGCCTTATGAAAAAAAAAACCTGTTTTCCTAAAATATAGTTTTTTGCACTTGACAGACTATTCACAAGTGTCACAGATTTAATAATCAATTCACAGATAAGTATGCTGCATTTATAGCAGCTCAATGTATTACAACATCGCTTCTAAATATGGAATTCTCTCTTGTACTGAAATATAAAAAATCTAATGGATCATAATATGAGACCTAATTTCAATTATTTATTAATTCAATTATTTAAATAGGTTCATAGCAACTTAATTAATTTGATCACCTTGACATATTAAAAAAACTTTCATTTATCTAGTACATATAAGCCTATCTTTAGAATTTTTTAATATACTTTTATTTTTGTCTTGACATACAAAGGGTACTGATAAGAAAAAAATAACATTGATAAATATTTGCAATCGCTAAAATGCTTTTAGTTAATTGTTTTACCAGTGTAAATACTCGATTTTAAACACTGAGTAGCATTACATTTTTTTATCTTGTTCGTACTTGAATCTACTGATCGTGTTTACTATATGCATTGTTTGATCTGTGAGCAGTCATTAATTGTCTCCCTTCAGTTAATTTAAATGACGTTTAATTAATCAACATAAAAAACTTCTACGAATTAATATTTTATCGATTTACACATGTTCGATTCAAATGATTTGAAAAATACACCAATATATCCACTGTAAATATTTATAACGATGTTGTTATTAAGTTAAATAAATTTACAATTTGCGTATACAAGGTTAACGGAATAATTCTGGCTTCAAAAAAGAATAATTGTATATTTAATAGGATTTCGATCTTTAAAAAAATAAGTGCCAAACATAAAATTTAATTCTAAGATATATTTAAAATTATTTAGATAAATCCTTATCTGTCAAACTAATCTAATGGAGCATCAATAACTCCATTTTACATTTTAATATTTTCCCTATATACGTAAGTATAATGAAATTGAAGTAGATTTCAATTATTTCCAAAATTAATTAATTTAAAAAATTTTAAACTTAAGGATATAACATAATATCGTCGGCACTATGTACAACTAACGAATGTGAATTTTTTTTTTTGTTCGTTTACTGTTGTTCGAATATGAGCGGCACTTAGAAGGCCGAAATCAGTAATGTAATTTTTACAAATTTCAAGCATTTTACCAAAGGTAGAACGTGTAGAATACAAGGTAAATGAAATAAATAAAAAATGCGTTTTTCACATCCGTCAGATTTACATAGAGGCGACGATATGATTTACCAATAATTTTTAAAATTAAACATGAAGTATTGTTTAATGAAGAACTACTAAATTGACAAGATTTGAAAAATTATTTAGAATATAGTATAGCTTTTGATTGGCATTGGAGTGCAACTTCAAACAAAGACATTTCCAAATACGGTTATCTAGGAATCTGAATTAATTTTAAGGGGCCAGTTAATTTAAATGTTGTTTTTTTTTAATATTTAGTTGAGATGCAGTTTACCTTTGCAGAGTGCATAATTCAGCCAAGAGCAACGCACAGAACACTAATTAAAATGTGAATCGGTCCAGAGAGGAAGTGCGCACTGACCCACATTACACGACCTCTCCTCATTAGCGCAATGATTTTTTTTCTGAGTTTAGCATTAGTTTCAGTATGCTTTTTCCTTTTTCTACGTAGCAATTTACCTGACAGTTCTGCGTCATAAACCGTTTTACATGTCCCCAATGGGAGATATGAATAGCTTATTCTTTATGCGAATGCAACCTGAACGAATAAATTGGAAACAGCCAAAATTGATAAACCAATGATAGTTCTGTTTTCATTAAAACACAATAAAATTAATATATCTAAGTTAAAACTATTTCGCTAAACTACTGCTGGATTTCATATTTTATATAATAAATAACTTATATTTACTATTTATTTATCAGCAGCGAAACAGAAAACTCAATATATTTCATATCAGAAAATAGAACCTAGATCAGTAATGACAAAATATTTTGGGGAGATCATACTAGCTAGTGGATCAGAACGAGATGCAAATGAGTGGGGGAATTATAAGATGAAGAGAGCTCTTTGGATAACTGGTAAAATCTACAACAAAAATGCATCTCCAGAAACACCAAGATTAGACATTATTAACACTGTGGTGAAGCCGGAAAACCTCTATGCGGCAGAAACATTGACCATGAATAGGAAAGGAGAAATGGAGGAAATAAAGAAGACTGAGACGAAAGTCATTAGAAAGATGTTGAAGGCGAATGAGATGGACGAAGGATATAGGCTAAGGAGCAGACAGGAAACTGAAGAAATATCAAATATAGTTCACGACATGAAGAAGAGAAGGTTGAGACTCTTTAGACACATCAAGAGGATAGACAACTCGCGCCTAACTAAACGGATTATGGAATATACCGAAAGGGTCAAGAATATGGGATGGATAACTAAAGAAGGATCTTAGGGTAGGTTGAATAGCGGATAGAACACAATTCAGACATAAGGTAGACAAATGGGAAGTCTGTTCGATAGAAAGGAAAATGAAAACAGGAACCAAATGGAATGCACACAGTGAAAAAATGAAAGCGATATGGAAGATCAAAAAGGCTCAAAAGAAGTAAATGCTTTGCGTAGCCCTCACAGGCTAATTCGCATAAACTAACATAAATAACTTTTACTTTTTATTGAAAAATTGTTGAGTTAATCTGAACTTGGTGCCTATTTAACGCAAAACAAAAAACAGTGGCCAGAGTTTCAGGACATCAAAACGAGCAACATAAAGCGGTCTCGTAGAGATGAAAGATGAGCAAAATGGTGGTGAGTTTTTGAAACCGTAGAGAGAATTTATATTTTATTATTTATTTATTTCTTTAACTTTGATTCATTATTTTACGTAACTACCAGTTCCTTTTGAAATTATTACTTTTTAGTTGTATTTGAAAAATTTATATAATGTCTACAGCACTAGAAGATAACAAAAGGATATCATTAAAGGTAACTATTATAGAAATTTAATATTACTTAAATTACTAAATTTCGAAATATTAAGGCAAAAATATTCTATAAAACAATGTTGAAGATAATAAGAATTAAACAAATATAGGATAAACCAGACAGTAATTGATACCCTTAAGAAAATATTCGGAAGTATTAATACAATAATTATGAAAAGAACAGTTCAATAAAACTGAAATTTGCAGTAATGTTTCCTCAATTACTACACTTTAAGCTAAGCAAGAAAGTTTACACCAAGCATTCATTATTCCTGGAATGTATTTTACAGGATAGAAACAAAAAATTAGGTAAAAATCAGTTATTAGCACCCTAAGGATATCTTTTAAAATAAGGACAGAATTGAAAGTACTTTTACAAGGGTGAGTTGTAGGATTTAAAAGGAATTTTTTTAATACTTTTAAAGATAGGCTGTCAATAACTGTCTAGAGTGTCAATAACTAGCTGGTTTAATATACCTAAGACTAATTTTAATATTTTAAAAGAGTAAACATAATTGTATTTCTAGAAATTATTTTTATTGTTTTATTCTGAATGCTTTCCTAATGAATGAATCATCCTTAAAATGTCCTCTTTTTGCATAGCTGTCACCTATTCGTATTATCGCATTAATTTCGTATTTACAATTATTAATGATTTTCAAATCAATGTAATGTATTTCAAAATAAATACCTCTGATAAAGCAATATGCCAGTGAAAAATTTTGCTACAACGGGACCAATAAACAACCCAAGAGGGGAATACGGGATGTGCCTTTTGAAAACGGGATTTTCTCATTGCAAGATGTATGGAAATCTTAAACATGTTATATAAAAACCACATGTAACGTTAGGAGGAAAATTCTCCTCTATTCAAATCAACACAATAAAAAAAAATATTTTTTTTAATAATATTTTATTCATAAACATGATACTCACATTTTTTTTAGTGCTATATTTATTATAATTATATTCCAAACATTTTTTTAAAGAATTGTGTTACAAGTTATAATTTGTTCAGACTTATTAATCATTCGTTTATTCAAGTCTTAACCAATTGAAAAAAAATAATACTCACTAGATTTCCTTGCCACTCCATTATTAGTTAGCCAACTGTGGTTTTTATTTTTTATTTTTTATTTTTTTTTTTTTTTTTTTTTTTTTTTTTTTTTTTTTTTTTTTTTTTTTTTTTTTTTTTTTGTTTTTATTTTTTATTTTTTATTTTTTTTTTGGACACGGATATTTAAATAAAGAGTTTAAGGAAAGTATACCCTTAGGTAGAACATTTTCTTAATTAGATAATTATATTCATGTAATAAGTATGTATCTCTTTTATTGTTAACTCAAGGTAACAACATCGTTACAGTCATATAATGAGTTAAAAACAGAATTCAAATTGCTGATTTGCATAGATATTACAATCGCAGCTATCAGCTTGTTTCTGTCTTTTAAAAAACATTTTTGTTCTAAAAATTTTCCCTATTGCTCAATGACATTTCCAATGGTTTCTGATAAAATGCATTCAGGTTTATACAAAAGAACTAATTAATAATGCGTATTTAAATATTTTTCTTCAAGTACAGCCATGTTTTCCATGGGTAAATAAATTAGTTAATGGATTTCCATATATCTAAAACATCATAGCATATTATCTGTTTATATAACAGGTTATACTTCTATTTGCAAGATCAGTGAGGTAATACCATAATATATTTTTTTTTTTTTCATACATATACTAAATCATAAGGTTTTATACCTTAGAGTCATAATACCAACGAATCGTGTAGCACATGTGTCGAAAAGGCAATTTTAAACTAGATTAAGGGTTAATTTCCAACTTTAAAACAAAAACATTTGCGGAATTAAAAATAGGATCATGAAATTAAAAAACCTTTTTTTTTTTTAATTTCAGGGTTAACAAAATTTGAGCATCTGCAAGTTACACACAGTTTTGGGTTACATCCCAGCTCCCATAGGAACAATTATATCTGATTTTTTTTTTTGTTTTTAATTATCATTTTGAATTAAATGTTTTGTAAAATTATTATATAGCCCTTATGTACTAACAATCCTTATTAAATATGTTCAATAAAACATTAATCAAGTCAATTACAATTTTGATATTAAAAAAAATTATTAATCTTTTCTAAGGTTATTTAACTCAATATTAATAAAAATGAGCTGAACAATTAAATATATATATATATATATATATATATATATATATATATATATATATATATATATATATATATATATATATATATTAAGGTTTTAATTATACGTTCTAAGTTTAAGAAATATGTAACAATTATAAAAAAGCATCTTTTTTTAATTATTCTAGTCACATATTGGATGTTCAGATGAATCATTTATTAAACACGAAATATTATAATTTTATAAAAATATATCCTTTTTAATATGTTCATTAATCTCTAAATTTAAAGTACAAACTCTATATAATTAAAAAAAGACATGTTTAAAATTGAAAAAAGTAAAAATGAAAAAGTTATATAACTTAAATAAAAATACAAACATTTTTTTTTTTTCAAATTATCTTTTTAAATTGAAAATTTTGTTAGTTAGTAAACAGCTCTTACGGTTGCTGTTTTTTTTTTGTTGTTTTTTTTAAATAGGTTAGATAATTAATGTACATTTTTTTTTTTTTTTTTTTTTTTTTAGTTTAATAACTTAAAAGGTTTAAACCAGGAATTAAGTCAATATTAAAAATAACTAGATAAAAAAATAAAAATAATATAAATGAAATAAGCGTATATAATCCAAATAGAAATACCAACAGTCATAAAATATATTCAGATTTTATTGCCTATCCCACGGCGCGTGAGGTCAGGGCGGAATGACAATTCATACTATATGCGCTTTATGCAACTCCGCATTCGTGTTTCTCCGCCATCAGGAGCAAATGGTCCATTTCGCTAGATCAACTATCAGACTACACGTCATTTTAAAACTTTTAAGTGATTATAGTGGCTTTTCACGAAGGTAATAAAATATCTATAATCTCTTTATAAAAGCTGGGATCAAATCATTTTTTATTGCGAATAAAACCATTCGAATAGGTGTAAAAATACGGGGACTAACGTAAGGATGTTTTCAAGGTAAATATTGATATTTGGAGATTGACACCTCCGTCATGCAATTTCTTATCCTTGGTGGAGGTTTAAACTTCCATAAACCCAATGTCTTTATTTTTAGATTCTATTTATCGAAAATAATTACTCTGGAGCATAAAAACATCTAGTCATTGGGGATAATTTCATTTAACTATGATTTTTAGAGAAGCTGCCTCTCCAGAAGTTTTTTATTAGAATGCACCTTTAGAAGGCTCTTCCAAAAAGTCTCCTCACGGAATTTTCAGAAAATCAATAAAAATTTGAAAAAATAGCGGATGGGAGTGGAAATAAAATATAAAATATATAATAAAATATATTATAGAGAAATGAGAATCTTATTTGGGACAAAGCAACAACTAACATACCCCCTTAAGATCATTATGGTGTATAGAGATTAATGAATTATTTTACTCTTCTTTTGTTTTGAATTTTTTGATGTTTTTAGAACTGATGTTCCATGTTCAACATTCAAAAATAATCTTAAAAAAAAAAAAAAATTCTTGGTAAATAATTCATTGAACCTATTTGTATGGTTTCTTCTATACCATCATGCGTATATCATTATGGCCTTAATGGTTAGTGAAATAATAAGGAGCATTGAAAATCTACTCAGCGATTCTAGACTCTAAGGATTGAAAAAGTGGTGTTGAATAAGATGTTGGTTGGAATCAGTCTAAAAAAAAAAAAAAATAGTAGGCAATATTTTATTTTTAAAATGAAAGTAAAATATGATTGTTGATTTTCAAACAATATCTACATTTTTTTTCTGACTGATCCCAACCAACATATTTTTCAATATATGCATCCGTTCATTCAACACAGCTCGTGAATTATATTTATGAAAAAGATATCTTATAAATTTCTTTGAGCATAAGGAGCCGCTCGACTCCGTATGTACGATGAGCATTGATTATTTTCAAGTAAATAAGTCTTTTGAAATTTCACGTTCATCTAGTATGTATTAGAAAGACTAATTCAAAAATTTTAAAGTAAACATTCCAAAAAAAAAATATAATACTAGGAATTTCCGAAGATGTTCTCTAAAATTATAAACACATATAGTATAATAATATAAACACACATCTGCAGTGTTTAGTAAAAATAATAATCTACACTAAATACAATATAAATAATCCCATAGAAAAAAATGGCGCTTGATTTAGGGACGTATAATTGGTGCAGTGGTAAGTTATTCTGTGTGTAGTTTCTGTACTTTGTATTCCTTGTATTGTCTTTAGAAATGGTTTACAGATTTCCTCATAAGATTGCTGAGAGTAATTTTACTATTTTGTGTATACTACTGAGTATAACTGTGAGATCGAGACTTTAAAGAATACAATTGAAGTAATCTCCTTCCCAATGGTGGATCAGATCCTCCGATACCGCCTCTATACTCACCGACCCCAGCGTCGAAGTCTTCCCGTTGCGGACCCCAGCGGAGGCGTGGCCGGAGAAAAACCCGTCGCTAATAAAGGAAAAAAAGCGGGGCAATCTGTGCGGGGGGCAATTTGGCTTTGGCGCCCCCGCGGTTTTTGCCCGCCTCGGCGCCGCCATTATCCCGCGCTTTTTTTTTCCTCCGGCCTCATCGGTATTCCGGGCGTCGGGCGGATCTGGATCATCGCTGCCCCTTTGGAGCATCGCGGAAAAAATGCCGAGTCTGTGCCAGGACAGCGGACTCCAATTAATTCAGGTACGGCTTCCATTTAGGTAGTAATTGAGACGATGTGACATAGCTGTCTCGCCAGTTTCTCAGGATGACGTTGGACAAATAAATATGGCGTGACATAGCGATAAAGTGTTGCCAGGAACAGGTTTCATCTGACAACTAAGAATGTCATGGGGTTGAGGCCTCTGGTGGTGCAAATGGTAGGTAGCTGATGGTACAAATGGTGAGTTACAGACCCTTCCTGGATAGCGGGAACTGTTGATATTTCAATCCATTTTTTTGAAAATTATTAAAATTATAATAAATGCACATTTAACACTAAAACTATCATGTGGGGTCAAATGACCCTTTTTGTAATTTTCGACAGTAGTTTTTAGAAACAGAACTCATTACTTTGTTTTTGACTTTACTACTCTTATTAAAAAATATATCAAAAATGTTTTTTCAAATCCACTTCTCTCTTATTATTGTTTTTACCACGAAATTGTGGATAAAAAAAAGTAATCGAGAAATGTTGGTAGCTTTAGTCAAAACGATTTATTCATTATTCTAGTATAAAAAATCAACAAATTTAAATCTTATATATAAAAGGTATGGAGATGAAGGTTCTATGCAGCAAAATACAATTTTAAATAATTTATGATTTGTTTTTCATAGCCCCTTCATCTTCTTCATATATATCTTTTCCTAGTCGTTTTAAAACATTCAGATTTTGCTACCTAAAACTTCTGCACATAAATTCTTAATCTAATGAACTAGATTGTATTCTTTTAAAAAATGTGACATAAATCTTTCATATATCATTGTATGTTTTGCCATCACATTTACTGGTTGTTAACAGATTTTTACAGTTGCGATTCACCAGATACTTTTCCTTCCATGATAAAATTCTCAGCATAGTTTTGACCCGAGAGAAATCTGTGAGTAAGATTTTTTTTTCTCCACGAACCGAAAATAACCATAAGTTGATATTTATTGTTATTATTGTTTAATTCAACGACGCAAATGATATAAATAATTCTATGAAGATGGTCTAGGGATACTAGTATTGTAAATGTAGATTTTATTAAAGGGCTACTAACGGGTAGTTTCCTTACAAGTCATTGGCTTGTTATTGTAATCATGTTTCCACAAATTTAATTGAACATTTTGTGTAAAATTTTGAATATAAATGAATGAATTTAAATTTTAAATTAAATATTTCAACATTAATAGGAGGAAATCAGTTTGCTAATAATACATAGGAAAATTTCTGAATGAGCTTTGAGTAGAAAATAACAAATAAAATCCTTACACTTTTTCAATAATACATTATATTCGAATAATAAATGACTTTTATGAAGTCAGCTTAAATTTATACATAAACATGAGAATTAGACGATATTGATAAAGTCCTAATTATATATGAGGAAAATATGCTTTAGAATTAAAAATTAATTTTACATATTTTGTTATAATAAAAATATATTCTTTAACAATGCAATAATAATCCTATTTAAGGATCGCTGTATAACATTTATGTTATACAAGAAATTAATCGATTGATATATATGACATTTTTTTACACAGAGTAAAACATTTGAATTTGTTTAGAATGAATTGTAATAGTCTAATTATTTAATTTGCAAAACTTTATAAATAATATTGAGGCCAGGATTAGAAAAATTAATGACAGAAAAAACACTTAACCTCAAGAGAAGCGAGCGTAAATTTCTGCTGGAGGATTTATAATGTAGGAGAAGGTTGCTTAAACTAGGCTTAAGAATATTAAGAGAAGGAGTACGACTGCTAAGAAGTCCTAAGCCCTACTAAAAGTGTTACTAATTGCTGTAAGCTGGAGTGTGCACTAGCTCAATTCTGGACAGCTATATTAGCTTAGCATCTTAAGTACTGGCGTAAATCACCGAGCGAGCCAACTGCTACCGCTTGGTGATATCTTAGGCCATTATTGACTATAACAACCATAACTCTATTAACAATAATAAAAACAAACCTGTTTAATTTTTAAAAAAGATAATATTCTCCAATTTAACAGTGTTCGAACAGTCAGCTAGAAACACTATCGACCAAACTACGAAAAACCAGTTTAGTGTTAATGAGCTAAAAATTAAAAAAAAAAAAATTATCCTGTATTGTTAATTCGTAGTTAACGAGTAGTTTTTTCTTGAAAATTTAACAAGGTTTTTATTTTTAAACCAACCTCTTATTAATAATGTAAAAGTACACATTTGCAATTTTCTGAACCAATAATATTTTTTAAAGTTATGTAAAAGAACCCAGATAAGAGTATAAATAATATTTTAATCTGTTATAATTTTATTCCAATATCAATTTCACCTGACAATCTTACCGTGTTCCTAATCCTCAGTATTTAAAGTGTTTTAGATTTTAGATCTGTTTTTTATTTATATTTTTACTTATTTTATTTTATATTCAGGAAAATCACAAAAGCACCATGGTACGTAAGTAAAATAACTTCACATACTGACCTACCCATACCAACAGTTAAAGAACAAATACAAACCTTACATGGACATCCTAATACACTAATAAACAAAAAGGCCACAACACATACTCCCGAAACACACAGAGAAGACTAAAAAGGAGCTGGATGAGAGACCTCCTAGACTAAAATAAAATGAAAATAAAGACTGGAGGTGCCGCTGGGTTCTGTTCCCCCTCATGCCTTTCAAGCCATTTAAATTTTTACAGCAAATTCTAATTGACAGATGTAAATAAATATATAGTAAAAAAAAAATGTATATTTTTATTTTATTATATTTTTTATTTCATTTTGTTATTTTATTTATTGAATATCCTTATTGCTTATTTTCTTAGGATTTTTGGACAGACAACACAGACATTCATTCGTACATAACTGACCACTTTCAGAAGAATGGCCAATTTCAGCAGGAAAAAAAAAATGTTCAAACTCTATTTATATTTTTAGTTCAAATCATTGCACTTTTAGTTTTCTTTTCATTTGTCTTCCTTATTTTTTTATTGTGCTGATTATGTAATCGGCAATGATGTAATTCATTAAATATCTATATTTCGGAATCAGCAAAATACATGGGATGTGCTCACTTTTTGTATAAGGTTTGTATATTTCGAGTTCGAGCAACCATCCTGGGGCCCAACCAGCCTCTACAAAGTGGGTACCCTTAAATGGGGAGAAACCTGGTGGTTGAGCGGGATTTAGGCCAAATCTGCTCCTTTCACAACCGTTGGCCTAGTAACAGTACATCCTTACTTAAGTTCAGAGCCCAATACCCTTCAAGGGTTGTTAGTGGTACAGGTTTTATTTTATTTTTATTATTGTACTTTAATTATATTTATTTATTAATGCTATTATTAATTTAACATAAAAATTAATGACGCTATTCTCAGAATCAAAGATACACTCTTCATTTTTTTTTTTTTTTAAAGCAACTTAGTATATTAAGTTTTAAGAAATTTTTGTAGATAAAAATCTAAGATATTTTGACTGCTAGGGCTCAAGTAATTATTCCTAAATCTTTGTATTTATATTGTAATTATATAAATTACTATTGTAAACTATATATTTGGATTATATTGTAATTATATACATATGCAAATATATATTGCACATGCATACTAAACATACAGAAAGTTTTGTCAATTTTATTCTATTGTGTCCAACACAAGTATACAAATGTATTTTCAATGTGTATACACAAGTATATTAATACTATTTTATACATAGTGAATGTACTAACAGAAAATCTGTTTATAATTAAATTTAAAACTATTTATTAACTGTACTAAATAATGAAATTAAGACTTCAACATCGCTAGTAATTGATAAACGGACCAGTTGTAGTTTGTCCCATTAGAGATTGTTAATAGTTTAAATGATAAATTAATAAGTGTAACGATGAATAATGCATCCAACTTCATGAATATTTGAGCATTAACGGCATGTAAACGCTTCTAATTATCATTTCCCTCCTTACGTATCTGGCCATTGCTCGGAGTGTCCAAGGAGGGGTAAACGATACGCTTGACATTCGAAAAATGCATATTTATAAATTTATATAAACATAAGGCTTCCTGATGACTGTTCATATGTTGAATACGAAACCTTGACTTCCGGTGCCTTGTCGACAATTTGCAACTACTACCGGAACCTGTCGAATTTTAAATTGCTAATTTCTACCATCTCTGACCCCTCCCCTACCTTGGGGATCATCCCGAAAGGTGAGATCAACGACCTCACATTTTGGAAATTCAATAAACTATTTGTTTTGTCAAGGGCGGAGACAATAGGCAGATAGGAAGGGAGAGATAATATTTATGTTAGTGCCGAAATGACAACCTACCTCTATATTCAAATTTCAATGATAAGCTGTTCATTTCTTCTGTTCACATCAGGGTTAGCAAGAACTTCTTATATGACATATATTATATCCCTAAAACTATTAAAAGTTAAATTCTAATCAATTTTTTAAAATTTATTTTGAATAAAAAACTGCAGTAAAATATTTATTTGACATAAAAGGTGATATTTCCCACTTTTTATAGCATATCCAAACAGAAATTCAATGTATTCGTAAAAGGAAAAACAGAAAAAAAGTATTAAGTTATGATTTAATTTTATGAAAAAAAATTTGACTAAAGATATTTATAAGAAGAGAAGACTTTCAAAGAAAACTAAAATTAAGCAATACAATTTAGTAATCAAACCAGAGAGTCCCTATTCCATAGAATGTATGTTCACCATGAAAATTAGACAAATAGATGGGATAGAGAAAAAATAAAGGAAAATTTGGGGGCATTGAAAACAGACAAGGAAGAATTTAGACAGGAAAAACAAGGACCTGTACAAACAGAGCATGAATGAAACGATGTCGGATTCAATCAGGAAAAGGAGAATCAAATTCTTTAGACACATAAAGAGTATGAATACAAATTGATACTCTTACGTTCGTAAGAGCAAAAATGGTAACCAATGGATTCAGGGAATTAAGAAATATATGGCAGAGACTAGAATAACAGATAACGTAATACAAGACAGAACGGCTTCCAGAAGATACTAGGAAAAGAGAGATAGAATTAGCATCTGGACAAAAGAGAGAAGGAAGAAGCAAGGTGAACGGATGAAGAACTATTGGAAATCAAGAAAAGAAGTAAGGAAATGATTGCATATGGTTACTTAACGCGGTCCTAGACGGCCAAAATCTAGAAGAAGGAGAAAGGAAGGTTAGAAAATATTTTTTTTAAATTATGAGCAGTTAACTACGCGGAAAACTTGTCTATTTATTTATAACTTTTCAATACTAATATATGCTTAAGTAGATAAAAATTAATGTCAATTACTACTGAATAAATTGCAATATTTTGTCTATTCATATATTTTTTTTTTCAATGTTGTATTACCCGGAAAATAATGCAGGCTTTTTTTGTTTCTTTAAAATTACCCCCTATGTAAATACGATTAACATTTTAGAAGTTATTTTTTGTATGCATGTCAATATTTATTATTTCACTCCTAAATAAAACATTTATTTTCCTTTTTCGGATTTCGCTACCTGGAAATTATCCAGTCTTTCAGGGAGAATTGAGCCATAAAGACAAGAAGATTCGTGGAAGAACGTCTTCCACATCACGTTCTGCGAAGCTTTGGTAGATGAAAATCCCTGAACTATTCAGAAAATTCTAGAAAAAAATAACATTTAGCAGATTGGACGACCTTTGCACCTTAGTTGAAAGAACTCAAGTACAGAAAGACCATAAAAAAAAAAAAAAAAATCATGGTTATTAAAAGTTATGTCGTTATAAGATTGTTGGAGCTTAGTTATCAGCCATTTATGAAAAAAAAATCAAGATATTTTGGTGAATTGATATTTGTGGTCATCGTTAAATTATGCTTCAATATTTAGAGCTCAAGAAATTGTCGATATACGATATCGATGTTTTGTTTACAATATCTATCCCGAATTCTAAAAGAGTTGATATGGGCTGTGTTGATATAGCTTAAGTATTCAGAAAAAATTGTGAATTTTTTCTTTGCTAAGAAAGCTATTGCGACAATGAATAAAAAATTAGGACAGAGGTAATATTACATTTTTTACTAAATTGTTTCCCTTTAAATATCTTACATTTTTTTAAAACTTTTGTTTCCATTATTAACTCTCGCACGTATAAATTATCTAAATACCTAACTGATATATTAAAAAACTTGTCCACAGATAAATATAATGCCAAAGATTCATTTGAATTCCAAAATAAAATAACTAACATCCATAAGGCTATAAAATAGATTCAAATAGAGAATGTGTCTATCTCACTATTCACTATCTGCACCACAAAAGTAAAAATAATCGATAAACATTGGCACAAACTTCAAATGCACTAAACAATCCCCAAAGACCAATTCCTCAAATTATTAGCTCTGTGTACTAATCGGGATTACTTTCAATGTAAAATCGCTCCAATTTAGCAGACATATACTTAGAGGATCTCCTAGATTCAGTTTTCCCCAAAATTCCCTTTAACATTCCATTTCTATTTAAATATGTAGACTTCCTTACCGCTATGCTCGCAAAAGTTAATAAACACTTTTCTTCTATAATCTATCCTATATAAGGATATAGTAATCCTGATGGTAATAAATGTTTATAATATGATCAACCTCTTATAATTAATTAATTATCACTCTTGATTTAAAGCTAATTCTAATATAACTTGTAACTATATGTTATGGTACTCACCGCAGGGTAGAAGGGCGGCTGGTCGGGAAGGGACGCTGCGGCTGCAGCTGCGGCGGCTGGGAAGTACGCTGCGACCTCCGGGGGGTAAGGTGCGGGGTAGAGCGCCGGCAGCCTCTGGTAGGCCAACATATCCTGGTACTGGCAGGAGCAGACTGTGTGCCCGGTCAGCGGGTCAGTGAACAGCGGGCGTCCCGTGTCACAGCAGCGAGTGCTGGGTGGAGATCTCGGCGAACCGCTCTCTCGGGACGGGCTTCTCTGCAAACAGAACAATACGTTCAAGAAGAGGCATAGGAAGATAAATAAACTAAAATAAACAGTGAAGATAGGTAAATATAAATTCGATAACTTCTACAATACTGAATAAAGAACTTACGTATCCTACTAATATTTTTAATCACAATTTTGTTGTAACTCGATTAGTTTAGGTCATGAGAAACTATATTCATGATAGGTTTATAATACCAGAAGCTTCTTTACCAGTTCGTTACAATCTCGACATACGTCATCTAAAAACCCTCGCCAAATGCAAATCTAATACAAACCTGAATTAATCCTCTCTTCTACAATTTAGTCCATCCAGTGTTGCCAGACGTAGGGATTTCTCCCTACTGTAGGAGGATTCATCTCTCCTTTGGGCGTGGGGGGGGGGGGGGGGGGATTCTTCAAAAGCTTTGTATTTGTAGAGATTTTTACTTTTCAATATGAAATGCATACTACACGAATTATTTTCAGGTCCCGCTTTTTCCTATTAAATAAGCAATTCGAGGTCAGTATAAAACTGTTGACTGGTAACTTGTAACGAGTAATGATAGATCAATCACCCGCTTGATTTTAATCATAACAGAAATTTTATTAAAGGGAAATGGAAGAAACCTTGAAAGGAATGTCTCACCTAAATAGTGAGGTAAGCAACTTCAAAATTTTATTAACAGTACAAGTTTTTTCCGAACACCAAAACTGAGTCCACAACAAGAAAATTTTGGACCTAAATGGTCCGGTAAATGGTACGGTGAACGGAAATTCTGTTGTACAAGATTGGTTGCTCCTTCCAAATTTTTTTTGATTCAGATGAAAAAGTAAAATTAATGAACATCTTATGTGTATAAATGATAAATTCGTTACCAATCGTTCATTTTTCTGTGATATGAAACTGTTAAAAATGTTAATAAAACTATATTCTTTTATTAAATGTATTCCTACATATATATTCCTTAACAGTTGTTTTTTAGGGATGTAGTATTGTAAATAAAGAAACAAACATATATATATTTTTTTTAATCTAAAAGAGTAGGGATTTTTGTAGGAATTCATTTTCTGGAGGTAGCGAGATGTAGGTATATTTTATATGTAACGTAGGAATTTCGTAAATTAAAATCTGGCAACACTGGGTCAATCCCCTATTTATTAACCCTTTGTTTGACAGCCTATAACCTTTTTAGTGATTCTGTCGCAAACCAGACAAACAATTTTACACTCTCGTTTTAGGCGCCGAGGTGCAATTACAGCAATTATAATTCTGCACGCAGGTTTTCCGCGTATTAAATTACATATCGACACATCCATTTCAAATATTCCACGCAATATATTTCTTAATATGGATAAATTTCTTGACTGTTACTATTAAATGTTTAGTAAGGTTCTTGAGGTTCAGTCAATAAATAAAAAACAACTATTTTGGCGACGTCTTTAACTTAAATTCCGTACTTTAATAACCCCGACGACAGTTTGGCCCGCAAAATTGTAAAACTTCCGTTGTTTAATTTTTTTTTTAAAAATCCTCAGGATACGTTCAGATTTTTGACGCTCTATTGTATTTTTTTTATTATTATAAGTTATGTAAATATCAAAATAAGAACCTCCAAAAATAAGATACTCATGTCAGACTAACAGGCGGATGAATGTAAACTGATAAGGAAGATTAGATAAAGAAGGTGCAACTTGTCAATCAAGTGAAAACCTTAGATCGACATATTTCTTGTCAATCATAACGTCACTGTCCATTCCGATATTTCATATAAATTATTGTTGTTTTATAATGATAAAAAAATAAAAATAAAAAAATAAAATGGAATGATATTTAGCGTTATCGAATAATACGTAAAAAGAAAAAAAAATCTTGTCACATCTGCATTTTATTTGACAAACAAGCTTTTAAGTTTTACCTACCGAAAAAAAAATCAATCGCCGCCTTTTATTGGAATTATAATCCCGTAAATTACTAAATAACGACTTTAGATCCAACTTAAAATCAATATATGTGTATTTTTTTAAGAACTTCATTTAAATCTTTAATTATTCTTGAAACATATTTAAAAATTATATCCATTTTCCTTATATCTCTACGGGGGCCATAAATAAATGCAGCGATTGCGACTAAAAACCTCAGATGCAATTGATTAAGGTTCATTCGATTGGTTTAAAAATAGGTTGAATCAAACCGTCGAAGGTTGCACTCGTTTGAGAACTGGCTTGAGATAAGATGGAGAATAAGGAAGTTTCAAATAAAACATCCACGCGTTTATTTTCCCAACCTAATGACAGACTATTAGTGCTCATTTACAATTGTAAAAAACATAATTTACATATGCTAAATAAAGAATTTTATTTTTGTTTGAGCTGTGTACCCACTCCGATCATATTAATCAAGATTAGAATGATTAATAGCGCAAGAATACAACACTTGTTTGTCTGCTTAACTCCTGTCCGAGTTGTATTATTTTTTTTTTTTTTTAATATGAATTGAAATTAATTATTTATATTATTAATGAATGAAATATTAATTCGACTTTATGCAACTTGATACGATTTCATTGTTGGATGGTGCTTGGGAAAAGTGCATCAGCCCGCTGCACCTTATCTCAACTTTGAGTTATTTATTGTATAATACGAGGAAAAAAGATCATTAATTATTATTTTCCGACTTTATTAACTCGGGTATTTAGGATTTTTTTTTTTTTTTATAAGGAAGAAAAAACCTAGTTTCCGTCAGGGTCGAGTCGTTTTAATGACATCCGGGGCATGAAGACATACGACTACAACACCGACATAAAACACCTAAGCGTTATACGCACGCAATATTATAATAAAACGGACAAAAGGAACGATACAACATGTTAATGGAATAACTGAAGCCTCCCTCCCCATTTCTAGTTTTTATGATTACAATAATTCGAATAATTACATTAATTGAGTGTTGAACTCCTTTTTAACAATAGACCACGAGCAGAGATAAAAATATTTTCATCATATTTAATTCATTACTAAATTAGAGAGTCCTCATTAATGAAATAAATAATATATAATGCTAATAATGTTAACCTACATCTACATTTTATAACTCGAATATATTATCCAATTCTTAATAATTACCATTTAAATTTTTTTAAAGTTAGTTCATTTATTCAAAAATAATTAAAATTTTAAGACGTCTTCAACTTAGATACGCCTTAGAATTAACAACACTGAGAGATGCACGACTATTGGGCGTGGAATAGATCAAATGACAGATGATACGATCAACGTAAATCAATTTGGATTTATAAGAAAACATTAGAAGTAAAATGCAATGAATATCCAAATTAAAAGAATGTCAACTAAAAAATATGTTATATTTTTTTTTAGTATTACTAGGTATTACTTTTTATTATAGGTATTATTCCTTTAAGCATTACCAGATATAATTTTTTTTTTTTTTTTTTACGGTTATTATTCATTTTATGTATTATTACTACTAAAAAGCAGGCCACAATGTTAGTGAAACAATATGATCTAAATATTAAGAGAGCTAATAGATTTTATCTTTGCGCCATTTTATCTAAAACCCCTAGGCACTAAAGCCCTAAAGTTTTAAATAACCAAGGGATGACTAAACTCCAAACAAAAAACTAACGATGACGTTTTGCGTTACGACTTTTCAATGAATCGGAAACAATAAATAACAACATGACAATAAAAAGATAAATGTGTAGAATTTTTATTTATTTTATAATCTACTGAACTTTGTATCTGTACTAAATAAATACAATTTAAATTTCAGTTACTATACCTATTCATCCAAAGCGTTCCTTAAATTATAGGGGTTGGATAATTTATTAGAAAAATCCTCAGTACTCCATAAGTTGTCATAAATGAAAGTATTCATAAGATCTTATTTTCTTTTTTTTCTAACCATTTATTGATATTTACAACTGTATACGTTATATACAACAAGTAAATCTGAGAAAAACATTTACAATGACATGTCAGTAACATGTAAAGAACTACTCACTAGCACTTCAATAGTTCTACATTAGGAAGTCTCTTGGCCATCTTTTTTTCAGACACCTTGAAGGATTATCGGAAATGGAGTGTGGGGCAAGTTGGGAAACTGATGGATTCGAGTGGTAATGGAGTTTACAATGAAAGGGTAGGTATTTGGTTTGAGCAAAATTAACAACATATATAACATTCAGGATCCTTCACTATTTGAAGGATTGAAAAGATGATATGAATGCGACATACGCCCTTCCGCCAGGCAACACACCAACAGATATTTGTCACATTACTTAATCGCCAACGTGAATTGTGCTGTTCAATTGTTTAATTGCTGCGTTGGAACGGTACTGTAGGGGTAATTAATAGTTGAGCGAGGGATGCATGAATCATGGGACGTTGATGGGGCGGCTTTGTGTGGATGGAGTGTCGGTTAGCGGGGGCCATCAGCTGCACAGAAAGTGTATCCAGTCCCTCGCTCGGGTTACATCGCATAAATCATATTGTCATTGTTACACTCTCAAAGCGGGTCCGGCGGAGGTAGCCATGATTTTAACTGGCCCATTGTGATCCATCCCCCTCGGCAGAAGGTGATTGTGTAATGTTTAAATTGATTTAGATACATATGTCTGACATTAATGTAACACAATTGGAAGCCAGAAGGATAAATTAGACTTTCGGAGATTTGTAAAATAACAATAAAATATTTCGAGTTTATTAAATTTGTATTGTTTTATGAATATTCTTACACCTATTAATGTTAGTTTATTACAACATTTTATGAATAAAAAATGTATAGAAGCAGTGATTCAAATTAAAATATGGATTATCTGGTAAATAAAAGTTTTGTGTTTGTTGTTTTTTGGACGGTGGCAAATGGGAAAACTGCTTTCCTTTGTCCCTGTTACCGACTTTATAAGTGTTGTATGTTAGAAATGTTTGACGTACATTAAACCCTCAATATAACCGCTTTATATATTTTCACATTACCGAATTTATTTATGTTTGACCTTATATGATTATTGATGATATCTTTTAATTTTGTTAATATTTATATTTTACCTTCTCTAATTTCTGTATTATGTAGCTTTACAGTAGTACCTCGAATAAAATGAAACTATACAATGATTAACTTGACGAATACTTACAAATATAAAATTATTACCTTGTCATGTATATATACATCGTCCCTACAACTGCATAGTATCTAACTGGAAGTTGAGTAGTGTTTTTGTAAGCAGTGTAAAAAAAGTCAAATGAATATATATTAAACTTCCATTATTCTACTACATGTTGAAAATATGTCAATAATTTACTGATTTTCGGAAATTCTGATACATAGAGTACGTAATTACATAGAAGAAACTTTCTGTTTAAGCTTTGATTAAATATAATAAAGTTTTATTTTAAAAACTTTAACAATGGTTTTGGACGAAATACATTTCTATGCCATGATTCAACCCTTAAGAAACTCAAAAAGAATATACATAATACGGTTAACTAAAATTACTTTTATGAATTATTTGCAAATAACTAATTGGAAAATGGGATTCAATATACATTTCCAAATTAAAAACTGCACTAACCAAAAGTATAGAAAAGCATAGAAAAATACAAAATAAGTTATTTATATTCTAAATAAGTTATGTTAAATACAATAAAAGATATAATGAATATAAGATCCCAAGGAATACGATTAATTAATAAAAATTTAGTAAAAATAAGATATATAAATACGTAAATTAAAGATTAGGTTGTACATATTACTGGATAATATGAAATATTGGTAGTTGAAATTGTTTGGGACGATATATATATATATATATATATATATATATATATATATATATATATATATATATATATATATGTGTGTATATATATACATGACAAGTTAATAATTTTATATTTGCAACTAATCGCTAAGTTGGACATTGTATAGTTTTATTGTATTCAAGCAACTACTGTATGTAGGTACATAATACTGAAATTAGAGAACGTAGAAAATAAATATTTAAAAAATTGAAAGATAGGCATGAATAATCATATGAGGTGAATCATAAAGAAATTCGGTAGTATGACAATATACAAAGCGGTTTTTGTACGTCAAAGATTTCTAACATACGGCTCCTATAAAGTCGGTAATATTTACAAGGGAAAGCAGTTTTCCCATTTGCCATTGGCGAAAACAACAAACACAAAAGGGGGAGCAGATAATTTATAATAGGGACAATGAGGACAGTGATGAATATATGAACGAAGCAGAGACCATGTTTGAATGGTAGTTGACAGGCTGCCAACAATATCTTGCCACAATGGCAACGTCAGTGAAGATTCGCTCTGTTGAATTATGCACACGTCCCTACCGATTTGGGCAGGCGGAATTCCCTTCAGCGCAGAATGTACATTTGATTTTCTCATCTTCTGTCGGTTACGTGTGCTGTAAAGTTATGAGCTAAGTGTAGTATGTACTAGGGTCAACGGCATAAAACAAAACTTGTTTTCGACATCCGATCCAAAATCGGTAGTGCTCATGGCGCACGCTGCTTGAATCCGAATAGCTAAATTTAAAATTATGCATTATATATCTGAACAATAGGTTTATCGGATCTTCATCAGTTTGAATCGTGTTTAAGTTAAAAATCCAAGGTGACTGGTCATGGGTGAAGATAAAATTTCAAAATATAAATATAATTAGATATCATCAAAAATATTTAATAATTCAATGCATGAACGGTTATTTCTTAATAATGCAGTAATCACTGCCATGACCATTTTTATACTTTATTTTTATGTAAAAAGAAGGAAAAAATATTATAGTATCATATAGAGGAAATTAGTCAGTCATTTAATGGGCTTGAGATGAGTTACAAGTTTGTGATATAATTTGAAAGAAACTAGATTCATAAAACTGACTGTGTTACGATTTTACTCTTGATAAATATTCTTATATTTTCTTTCATTTCTGAATTCAATGCTTCCCCAAATAACTTTTAAAAATGAATGAAAAATTAATTTACATATGAGGCTTTAGATAGAAAAATGGATTCTTTTTTTTTTTTCATTGTAAATATATGTTGCTTCACGTTTATAAACATATTTTTTTTATTTTACACGATGTACATTTTCTTCCGATTTCCCATCATTAATGACTGCTGACTTTCTATAAAAAAAAAAAAAAAAATTATAAACCTTATATTTCAACCTGCTTCTAACAATGGGGCGTCCTAAAAAAATGAGAGTATCTCATCCGAATAAAATATTTTTTAAATATTTAATATTTAAATCGTAGTAGTACAATAATATGTTTATACTAGTAATATCATATTTTTATATAAAGATAAACGTCATATAATAAGAACTTTAATTAATATATTTTTAAACACTTCAAAATAAAGTTTTTATTTAAAAGCAGAACAAACACAAGTATAATAAATAATGTTTCTGTGATGAATAATATATAATGTAAAGTGTTAATACTAAACCTACTAAGCATTAAACAGATGGTAATATACGTAAATTCCTTAAAAGACAGAAAAGCAGAGCGAATCCTACATAGAGTAAACAGGGCACTTTAAGCCTGAGAGACACTGAGGTGGGGCGGAAAAGTTAGATGAAATGCTATTGACAGACGAGCTGACAAGAGACTTCCTATCTGACGCAGGTAAATATTGCAAAGGGGCTTTTGTCTCCTTGTACCTTCTTCTAGGTCTCTTCTTTACTTTTTATCTTCGTATCACTATCCGCAACATTCCTCTTTTCGACAGCAACTCCGTGTTCTTTCCAGATAAGGTATTCTCTGAGAAGTTTTGACCTGAGAGGAAGTTTATTTTTCGTCTCTTTCCCTCGGACCGAATATATTCATAAGTTATTGATATTCACAAATAGAAGATGGAAAATAATACTGCGATTTTTCTTTAATTTAGCAGTAACAAAAATTAGAAATTAATAAATAATAGAGTTAATTTTAATATTATCTGATTCTTGAAGATGAAATTTATATATATATATATATATATATTATATATATATATATATATATTTTTTTTTTTTTTTTTTTTTTTTTTTTATGTTTTTTAATTCTATGAATCACTCTCAATGCTCTTTATTATAACACAAATAGACAAAATAAATGTTCCATGTAGTGCTGAATTTACCCAAAGATGCCTGTCATTTCATGATAAGCTTAACACCCACCCACTGGAATCCACTGTTCTCCCAAATTGCTTCCAACTAAATTCCCTATAATATTCCAAGGCATCTAAAAAGAATCATACTACGCCAATCTCTAAGACGTTTTCTTAAAATTTGGATAAAAGTATAAGATTTTGTTATCAATGGTCGAGTTATAATGGTATAATACACAAGAAGTTTGCAACCTACGGTTTCAAAGAACAGATTTTTGTTTGTTTTTTTCAAGATAACAATCTAATTTTCAGTACAGTGGAATCAAGCCAATCCGTACATCGGTACTCTGAACACTTCAGTAAACCGAACTAGTGAGTAACCAGAATTTTATTTTATTTTATTGGCTATTTTCAAATTAAAAAAATTTAAATTTTAATTGATAACTAAAACAAAACAAACAAGTATATCATGCCTTTTTAAGAAACTTTAAAAAAGTTTAATTATGAAATGCATAAACTAAGTCTCTATGTATTTTAATTTATATTTGGACTTCTTAAATATTTAAATACATGTTACTCATATATTTAATATATCACATACATTATAAACAGCGTTTATTCTGATTTTTGTTTATTTTTCGCTAACACTTAGCAACAATTAGTTCGGATTAGCGAATTCCACTGTTTATTATTTTTCTGGAATTTCAAAGTCCGGCAGGTCTAAGTGAACAAAGCCATTAATGTTGATTATTTATTGCTTCATTTTTTTTTAAATTTATCTGCTGATGAAAGCTGAGGAAACTATAAAGTTTAACGAAAAAAGCTATTAAAAAAAAAATTATATGACCGAAATTTCTGACAGAAGGTCTGAAAAATAGGATATGTTTAGAAAAGTATTGAGATGCCAATGAAGAAAAGTTCAAACAATAAAACAAGTATTAATTTGTGGAAACAATGTATCCATTAAATTCAGATCCAATAATCGCCAAGGCTAGAAATATTTAAATAAAAAATTGATGAATATAGTGTTGTTTTTTCAAATGCTTGTTTAAAATTAAAATTTTATTTAATTATGGCCAATATTGAAATAAATGAATTTTAATTCTTTGAGGCTGTTATGAAAATGTAAATATTCAATTGAATAAGTAAAACCATTTGCTGAACAATAGATGCTACTGGCAAGAGAAGCTGTGACGTAATAGATTAAAATCCGAAGGACAACGGTTCTGTTACTGCGGTTACATGTCCGTAGCATTCCACAGCATCTAACCTTCCGTTTAGTCATTTTCCGATCGATTTAATTGTTGATAATTTCCTACTCGGAGGATTTATGCACCGAACAAAACAATGAGGTTACAATGACAATAATTATCCCTTGTGTACACAGAGCCCTGTCGTGCGCTGTTGGGAATTCCCAATTTCTTTTATGAATATTTTCTAATAAGGTGCAATTACGCAATGAATATAAAGTTATCGTGCCTATAACCTGGAGTTGTGTAGATAAAGCCCCCCAACCATGTAACCAACCCTGCCTATTTTTGGATTAGTATAATTATGTTTAATATTTCTCGATATTCATCTTGTACCTAAGAAGGATATTTCCTTTAATAGCGTTTGACCTAATTATTATTTTGATAAAAATAAAAAAAAAAGTATCAGAAAAAAAGCCGAGTCGGAAGTGCATCGTTTAGGGACAAGCCTTTTGATAATAATCAATTTTTTAACCTTTAAGAGCAGGCGGCAACAGCTGGGCCGAAGCACGCAACTCCACCAACTGGGTAATTATCAGTTGGACTTGTTGAAGTCAATCTGCTGTCTTCACGCCGGCTCGAATTCTACAAGATGATTGCTTGTGTGTGTCTAACCAAATAATGAAAAAATATGTGTATATAAGAGCGGCTTTTTAAAAACACATAAAAGTCAAAACTTCTAAATTTCAGTTAGTAGCTGTTAAACGTAAATACATCTACTGAATATGAAGAATTATGAATATAATGACATGCCTTATAAAGGAACTATAGGTACAGCAGCCATCTTGTTTTTAAAAGGTGTAAAGCATTATCAAGAAACCGAATGAAAAATAGTTGTGTGAGTATGGAGTCTATTGTGAAATTATATAAAGCTGATTCCAGGTTCATTTTTAAGAGTTCGTTAATTTTTTTAAAAGTATAAAACAACAAAAATAAAATTTTAGTTAGGCTGAATCTAAAATATTCACTTGGATTAGTTATTTTGAACCTTGGGAACTGTTTTTATTAACAAAAAGCAGCTATATATTGATCTATTATTAATTTAATTTATATATAATAAATAAATAAAAGCTTAGCGAACCCGAAGGTTCGATGCCGACACCACCAACCGTCGACTGCACAATTCCCTCCAATCCACTCCTCCAAAACCCAAATCCCCCAGGTCGGCCCTGACGCAATCCACCCATCTTCGTCTCGGTCTACCCCTCGGTCGCTTACCCGACGGCTCAAAACTGATTATTTTTTTCGGAATTCGATCATTATTAAACCCAACGACTTTACATGCCCATTTTAAGCGTTGCGCTGCTATTTCTTGGACTATATTTACCGGATATAATTTATATATAAGAGTATATATATGTATGGATGTTGTGTTAATAGCTATTGACACTCCAAATATATTTTATTTTTCAGTTTATTCATTTTTTTTTCAGTTTTTGTTGAAAGTTATTGATATTTCAAAAATTTTATTCTTATTAAAAGAAAAACCAGTTTAAAAATTGTATGTATAAAATATGTTTTTTTTTTTCATAGTGTATGCACAATTTTAAAATAAACATTCCGCTGATTGCAAGAATGTTGTTATGTACTGGCATAAAAAAAGAAATAATTATCGTTAAGAAAATATATTCCGGATGAATTAATTAATGTTTAATTCTTAATACATCACTAGAAAATTCCAATGACATGAATCATGCTACATTATTTTGGATTTGGTTAAATCGATATAGAATCTTATTAATTTCAATATTTGGTTATACTTATATTCCACATATACAACAATTATATTAACTAAATTAGAGTAATATACAATACAATTATAGTTTTGAAATTAAAATCAAACCCTATAAATACAGTTATACAAATCTCTTAAAATTGTGTATAGAGAAAACAACATTGATCATAGAAAACCTATAGAAAACAATAGCGTATATAATTCACTCAACAAATAAGAATAAATTAATAAAAAAATTACAGAAGTTGAAAACAAATTGCTAACCATTAATTAAGATGTTAAATAGAAAAAAAATAAAAAAAAATAGTAGAATAAAGCTATTTGTTTCTATTTTTATTACTGAGTAGTTGGAAAAGAAAAATAGATTACATTAGAATATAGATCAATGTAAATGCCGTGTAGGTGCGGATCCGATTAATAATGAACATAATTAAACATTTATGTAATACAATGATGACAGTTTCTTACGTGTTAATACTGACTAGCAACAACTAAAAATGTATGCTGATGTATTTGTTGAACAGTTCAACTTGATTTTTTTATTATTAAAAATGGACTAAATAAGAAAACGTTAGCTAAAAAAAAAAAATTAAAAAGAAATTATTGGTTATTTTTGGTCCAATAAAAAAGAATTTCATAATATTATCTTTAATGAATTAATTAACTTCTATATAAAGATCCAGTTTACACGTCAAAGGAGGAAAAAAAAAGAAGAAAAGTAACCTAACATGAAAAAAGATTTAGTGCCTAGACAAAGCGATTTCTCCCTGACTAGGAAAAACAATAGATCATCAATACGTTTATCTATAATCCACTGCTTTTCCTAATTCACAATTTAGAATTAAAAGTATCAAATTACTTCTTTTAATAATTAGATATAATTAACCATTAATAATTATTTTTTTAAAATAAACAAAGTTGAGAAAAAGCAGGGGTTTCAAAGGTGACTTTTACATTCAATACAGTATAGCTCCTAAGCGGTAGTTTCTACCGACAAATGTTATATAATAAAAAGTATTTTCCATTAAATTTCTGACAAGAAACAGTCGTCAAATTTTAGATTCGAGCAACACCAACAGATCTAGAGCGTGACAAAATTTTATATTTTAGTGAGTGAAAAAAAGCGCTATACCATAAAAGTATAGACTCCTATCCAAAAGACATATCCATGTTAAAATAGATATTTAAAATTCATTACGTTTCCATTTAGTATAAATTTCACCTTCTATGGATACAACACTTTGTATCTATTGTACATACAAATCTAATCATTGTACCAAAATTTTTTTTTTCTTTTCTTATTATCTTTTTTTTTCCCCATTCAGTAGAACGTTATCTTATTTTTTCTCGGTATATTTACTATCATCTATTTATGCTGTGTCATTAAAAAAAATTAAAGCACAAACTACTCAAAATTTTGTTTTGTTACATTGCCCCTAAATCTTCCATACCCTTTAAATGAGAAATTCGTTGAAAGAGAGATGGTTTCATTGGAAGTTTAAAACAGCTATAAACGCATAAAAGGTTTTTAGAATGGAGTGGAAAATAAATGTTCTGAAAATCCTACTGTTTTTCTGAAATATGAGCTCTTGATTATTTTTTCTAAACCACATTCTGTATCGACTCGGCCTTATTATTATTGCGGATTTTTAATTTTTATCTTTGTTCGTTGTAAACTATTGATAATACAGTAGAGCGTCATTTTCCAAAATAATGTTGTTTGGGGTGGTTCAGATACAAATCTAATCATTGTACCAAAAGATTTTGTTTTGTTTTCTTATTATTTTTTTTCCCCATTTGTAGAATGTTATCTTATTATTTCTCGGTATATCATATCATCTATTTATAGTGTGTCATTATTGCATTATTGTTTCCTTTATTTATTTTTTTATCTCATTATGTCTCTGACCAGATATCATTTTATTTATACCAGTACTTATCTGTTATTCTTAAGGGATTTTGTACCAGACGGAAATTATTTTTTTATTGTATTCTAAAACTAAAGGAAGTTTATTAGTTATTTGCGGTCCAATAAATTCATAATATTATCTTCAATTTATTAATTAGATATTCCTGAGAATTATATGAGCTTGACCCTAAGTTTTATTAATTTACATCCATTAGACAAAATTTATATGAAAATTCAGGTAAAAAAAATTGAATGACTTCAACGCTATTAGGGTTTCTAAGGTGATAACAGAAATAAATTTTAATAGCCAATTTTTTATAATTATGCTCAAAATTATATTTCACATTTATATATATAAAAACATTTTTTTTTTTTTAGTTTAAGAATTTAATTTTTTTTTTTTTTTTTTTTTTTGTTTTGTAAAAATGATTAATTATAGGTAACCTCATGCGCTAACTGCGACGCACGGAATAGTTCGACTCCTAAGAAAATCGAATAGGCTTTAATAGAATTTGAATTAAATGGGGCAGAGATGTGGCTAACTGAACAATTAACATGTTTTAATATTAACGTAGAGGTCGCGGCATGAATATGTAGTGATACCGTCCTTGCTCCCTGCGGCTTCCTCGGCGTTTAAATTTTTAACGCTGCCTCTCAAGTAAGCCTGTAAACCGTTCTCCACACTGTGAGCTACATTATCTGTTAATTACGCGATACGTGATCACTCTACTGTCTCATCTTTCAATATTTAAATTATTTAACGAAAGGTCTAAGCAGAAACTCCGAGTAATGGGTAACATTTGTGTTCAAGTTTTTACCCAAGATAGTTATATGAAATATCAATGTTTAGTTTTAGGAATAATGAATCGCATACATCAAAATCACATTTGAGAATTTTCCGATTCTCAAGTAAACGATCTATACTTATATGTTTCGTAATAAAACTGGAATATTAGAAAATCATAAAGAAATTATGTCCTCTTCACGACGTACGATAATAACGATTTTCGAAATGGATATGCCTTTTATAGTAATCTTGTGTAACGATTTTTTGACACGCTCTCGAAAATTTGACTACAGTTTCCTTATCAGCAGCAGTAGAAACAAAAGTAGTAGATTTTGGATAGACTTTTCCATGTTCTATTATGTTTCGCCTGTCAAGATTTTTTTTTAATCTTTTAACGTAAATAATACTACACTGTAATCGATCATACTGAATTTTTTAGTCCTTATACGCAAATAAAACAATTTCCAAAAAAACATCTGTGTAACCTCTGTTTACAGAATATAGTAAAAGGAACTTAACAGTAGCAATGGTAACATATAGAGACATGAATTTGGAGTAGATTTATGTGAAGTGGTAACTTTTATAATAGAAAGTTTACTTTGTAATCACGCTAATAAATATAAGTAAATAATTAAAAAATTAAAAAAACCACTAACGAAATGCATTACTCTTATCTTTTTTGGGTAGATTCATCTGAAATAAAATTTTTAAAAAAATCACAGTTAAATTAAAATCTCTAAGTGGTAATTATTATTATTGTAATAACTATACCAATTATTCTATTAATAGACAAATAATTAATTGATCAATCTATTTTCATTTTTTTTTATAGTTTAAAAGATGATAATACAATTATTTTCATTGAAAATAAATTATTATTTTCTGAAAACATATTACACGATAAATTATATCCCATTATATTTAAAAGCTGATCAGATCACGATGTCGGTAAGAAACCGCTGAGAATAAGAATGATCCCCCTAAACAACCATGCCAACGTCTCCGTGTTTCGGATTGAATCACACTTCCCAACACTCGGATTAAAAATTCTGGTCGCGACTCCAGCCTGCTAGGACCAATATTGTCGGAAGCACGTGGAGGTTTTCGAATTAGTGGTGAAAAATGGAGAGATGTTGCTGAATAATGGTTAATGATTCGCCTCTGACACACTGTCCATTGTCTGACCGGCCCACTGCTAACAGTATCCATTCTTTCCTGCCGTCCATTTAAACATCGGAGTTTTTTAAAGAAAAAAGGTCTGTAATTATGGATTTTCTGCCTTCTGGCAGTGCTAGATGCAATATGTCGCCTGGTGTCGAACATTAAAATTTTTTAAAAAATAATAATTCTGTAAAAATCATATTTCCAACACCCTTGAAGTTAACAGGGTATAAACTGGAATTCAATAGTGAAGGCTTTAGCCCTGATCCAGTTATGAATTATAGTGATAAGTATAATGATGGTGATGGATTTCCTTCGTTATAAACCGCATTAATTAAACAATCGGCTTACAAAAGTCATTGTTAAATTTTGAAGTAAAGTAAAAGCCTATTCCTTAGAATTATTATCCTGGACATAAGAGTATGATAATAAGCTATTAATATTGATTAAAGTATCGAAAATGTTATAAATAAATAATATATATGATGTAACAAAGGTACTGGCTGATTAGAAACACGGACGAGAAGAAAAATTTGAGAACGGCTAAGATAGAAAAGGCATTTATTTTATTATTATGCATATATGGTATTAGAAAAATGAATTGGCAACAGCTGAGATTCATATAAAGGCATGAAATATCAAACAAAATAAATTATTCTTAAAGTTTGTAAATATATTGTTAATAATGTATCAAATAAATGAAGGGTTTGATTGATGAAGGGGTTACACCACATTTATTTAAAAATACAATTTAGCTCATTTCATAAAGCATTTCTGTGCAGAAGTGTTAGCAAAATCTGAATATTCCAAAACAACTATAAAAAGAGATATGAAGAATATGAAGGGCCTATGTAACATTCCCTGATAAAGGAAAATTTAAAAACAAAAATTAAGCATTAGCTACTCAAAATTTTGGTTGGTCACATAACCCCTAAATCTTCCATACCCTTTAAATGAGAAATTCGTTGAAAGAGAGATGGTTTCATTGGAAGTTTAAAACAGTTATAAACGCATAAAAGGTTTTTAGAATGGAGTGGAAGATAAATGTGCCGAAAATTCAATTGTTTTTCTGAAAAATGAGCTATTGATTATTTTTTTAACACCACATTTTGTATCGACTTTGCCTTATTATTATTGTGGATTTTTAATTTTTCTCTTTGTTCGTTGTAAACTATTGATAATACAGTAGAGCGTCATTTTCCAAAATAATGTTGTTTGGGGTGGTTCAGATAATCAAAAATTCGGATAATCGAAATTCATTTTTTAAAAAAATATTATTTGTAAACAGCATCTTCCAACAGTTAACTTTTCACGTTTTTCAAAGTTTTGCGACTCTAACTACTGTGAAGATTACTACCAGTTACTATTGTATACCTCTCAAAGAACAATCTATGACTCATGGTGAGATCTGTTACCAACCAAATTATTAGAGAGATATTGATTTTAACAATACAAACAAGTAATTAGATGATCAATTTAATTAAAATAATAAAAAAAAAAGTTTCCGTTAATTGAACGTTCGGATAACTGACGATCGGATAATTGACGCTCCACTATATATGTAAAAAGCTACTTGTGGTTTATTATAGTTTGCTTTAAATATATATTATTATAATATTTTAAAACATACGAGCAATATAAATAAGTATATTTGTTCATATTTAGTTACTATTGTCATAGTATATATGAGTTACTGAAGCATAGTAACTTAAGTACCTTACAACTAGGTGCAAAAAATAATGCAAAATAAAATAAAAAGTAAATTGCTCTAAATACGAATAAAAGAAACATGTTTTTATAAATAATCCATGAAGTTAATATATAAGTAATCGTACTAGACGTATTGAATTATTATTCAGATATTTGTTAATTACTAAAATACCAATTTCAAACGAACATAATATCCACTCCAGACCTGTTGATGCTGCAGCTTGGAGCCGAACTAATGAAGAGCGATAGCAAGACAAAGACGATGTCCCATTGACTGGCTATGATCCACGGAGAGGACGCCCTCTGCAAGCAGATGTAGGCGAAGGCGATGCAGCACGTGCTGTAGGACACGGTGGAATACTAACTCCAATCGCTGACTCACATCCTCTGCCACCTCTGTTCGTCTGTCCGTCGGTCCTCCGTCTTCCTATCTTCTTGTCCGGAGGCGATAACGGTCTTCGACTTCTTTTCCGGCCGTTCCTTCCGCTCTGATCAGCGATTCGGTGTCCGTTTCGCACTCTTGATCACTCATGACACGTCTTATTTTCTGGTACCAGACAGGCGGGGTACTTCTTGCTCGGCTGGTCCATATGAAAGAGTAAGTCCGACGAACCAATGGACGATTCTGCCGACAGGATTGAAACAATTATTAACACTTCTGAGTGATCAAAGATGCAGATATAGACCACTGAAGACATCAAAAAAACCGTTTCAGTAACAAACAAGAGAAAATTATAACATAAACAAAAATAAGTTTAAAAAATATTATAAAATTCACAACTTGCTTCCTAAACTCTTTCCTAAACAAACCCGTCAAATATTTTTTTGGATAGGATCACTTTGTGAAATAGTTATAATATTTGAGTAAAAATTAAATGAGTATTAAAAATCATTAATCATATAATATTCACGATAATTTTTATCATAATTATCATTCTTATGCTCATAGTATAAATGTGATTGTACCTATCAGTAATTTAATTGACATTCAGCATGATTGTACAGTGTTTGTTGTGTCCTCTACATTATTTAATAAAGTTTTATGTTACTAACATATGTCTAATCTCAAAATTCAGCATTTTACTCCGTTATTATAAATTTATTAAAGTTCAACTACATATTTCGGGACTTATTTTCATCTTTAGGTTGGAAACAGTTAAGAGTTGCTCCAGATGGTTTCAGCGTTGCAAGGGAAAAATGTTGTGCCCAATCATGTATTTGAAGTACTCAATTTGTACATTTCTTTACAGAACTTATCTTAACAACTGAACTATATAGTCTATAGTGGCCTTACACACTCCTTATTGAAGTACATAAGAACTTTTCAGAAATCTATTTTAACAATGAAAGTATTTAACAGCTAGGCAATATAATGCCGACATACATAGGATTAATAATAATCTTTGTATAGGGGTTGAAGGTCTTCATATAAAACTGGTACAACCATAGCGGTACTCGACAGAGACAATAGGTAAAAGCGGAACCAGAGGGAAACTGGGAAATAACGGTAGGGAAAAAGGGAGTTGAGGATTAGAAAACATGCGAGGGGATGTTGAAGCATTTCAGTGGCCCAGGGTGTGAGGCCCTGTATACGGCTTTAGCCACGTCAACAAAAGATCTCCGAGGAGAGGCTGTTGTGACAAGAGAAACGTCTGAAGGGTACCAAGTCGAGATAGGATGATGAATAGGGCCCACTTCTTTTCTGACAGCCATTGAATTTTCTTGAAAAACTCATTCGAAATATTTTTTTTACAATAACGTAAATTATTCTCAAGCATCAAAAAGTGTTGAAGAGTTTATAAATGTCTTCAACTTAAAAACATATAATTCTATCCCTGTATTGAATTAGGCGATAAGTAAAAATTGTGTAATTTTCAGTAGGTCACTTTTGATAGTAAAGTGTAATTAATCTAAAAATTCCATTTGCACCGAAAAAGGTATCTAAGTTAAGGAATATGAAGCGCATCTCATACAATTTTTGACAACGAAGACATTAAAAATCCTGCTTTGGTGGTTAATTGCTAACTTGTTTTAAAATAATTTTGTCTTATTCATTTCTTCACAAGCATTGATATATTCCCTTTCTTTATAAAATATTTTGAAACGATTAAATTTCAAGCAAAAGTAATTTAGTTAAGTAATTTACCCCCGTGTATTTAAGGTATGCTAATCATTCAATTTGATTGTTTTATTAATAAAATGAAACAGAAACAAAACAAATAGAGTAAAATTGGCGCATTTTTAATTTATTAAAACTACAAATAGTGAAATATTTCTAATGTTTTAGTTACTAAGATTTTAAGTTAATTCACGATTATCTCAATCAGGAATTTGTCTTGAGAAAATAATTGGTATCGATAATCGTTGGTTCTAAATCAATTCCTAGGAACCGATCGATAGTTGCCACTTTTGCAATATTTTTAAAAAATAATTAATTACTAAGTTATTATAAATTGATTCTACCGCCTAATAAAGAAAAAAAAAAGAAACTGACACAAAGGCTATTGTTTTAATTTTCAATAACAGGCCAACTTTTGTTCGTACTTTTTTGTAACTCTATAGGGATTTTTAGGATCACAGAATTTAGATTAGGAACACAAATATGATTAAAATGTCGAATAAGAATTTGTTAAATGAACTTTTTTTTTTTTTTTTTTTTTTTTTTTTTTTTTTTTTAATTTCCTGGATTGCCAGTTAACTTATATATAATCTCTTGAAGATATTTGCTATTAACTACTTTTATTGCCATATATAATTTTTTTCTCGAAAAATGATTACCTTTTCAATATACCTTGTTTGGTGTTATTATTGGATTATGTTTTGGAATAGTACTTTATTTTTAAACCGTAGAACCGATTTTTTTCGAAATCGAAAAACTGTGGTACTGATTCAACACAGAATTTAATTATAAATAAACATTTATAACATGTTTTTATCGTTTAAATAAAACTTTTTAATATAACAAAATACTAGGTAATTATTTTTCCAAATTGAGATGGGCAATAACAATAACCAAATATGAAAAAAATTTGAAATCTATTTATTTATGTTAAAACTTTTTTTTTTTAAGTTGGGCTGTTTGTAAAATTATGCTCAGTAGTCCACAGAATGCTAGTCCAATATATGTAAAACACTAAGGAAACAAATAAAGTGAAGTTTTATAGTAGCCATAAAGCGTTTAGTGGTTAGTTTAGATAAATACTTTACATGACAGAGTGCAAGTGATAACAATTGCTGAGTACATTTCCTCTAAATGCTGTCTTGTTCCGGCATCTCCGAGGGGGAATTTCAAAGTGAAAATGAAACTAAAGAAAAACAGGTGTACCGCAAACTGAAATAGAAGGAATTTCACCTTCCAGTTTCAGAACGATAAAAGTTCTTTCCCGAAGAAAAGATTGATAGTCTTTCTCCCGTGGCAAGAATGTATTTTTTTTTTTTTTTTTTTTTTTTGCCCCTAAACAGATAACTTTATCATGACCGTACCCGAGGCGGTAAGCCATTATGCTAGGACCCACTTTACACCGAACTTCGAGTATCCGGCTTACAAAAAAATGTTTTAAGTAAATCCGTGTGCCGATAAGGCGGCCATTTGCTTTTTAAAGAAATTTCTTCTGTGTTTTCAAAGAGCCTTGGATGCGGGTGTGGGTTACGCTCTTTCACACCTGGTTGTGAGAGTTAGCGTATCGTGTCTACTTCCAAGTCACGAATGGTAACGAGGTGAATCGATAAACCGACTTTTTAGCGTAGGTACACTGTCACTAACATTATCTGATACTACGATTTATAAAGTTGTAAGTAGTGGGCATTTAATAAACAATGTGCTCCGGATTAAACAGTAAATAAAAAAAAAAAGATGACGCAATTAAAAACAAATTAGGCAATAAAATAAAATAAATATATTTCTTTATTACCTTAATTATATAGACTCTACATCACATTTTACTTTAACCAATTACATTGCTTTTTTAAATGAAAACGTAGGTAATGGTTTAATAAGTCATATAACATTATATTATCTGAATAATAATTATTTAATTTCACTGTTCATTTAAAATCGTCAATTAATTACACACTGAATTAATGTGCTCTTGTATCATACATACTTCTTTGTAAACTAATCAATTTTGAATTCCAGTATCTATATCAATCTTTTATTATTATTATTATTATTTTTTGCTTGCTTTTTAGCAAAATGGAGTATTTTTTGGTAGTATTTTTAAATTTATATTGATAGGTGTTTATTTATAAAATAAACCTACTTCTTATATAACAGGGTTAATATATAATGAAATATATATTCGGTAATCAAATTTATTTTGCTTACATAAATTTATACGCTTTAAAAAATAGCAAGTCTTTAATATTTGTTATTTATAAATTTACCGTTAGAAACAAAAAATGATTAATGAATTATGAATTGGCTTTGAAAACAAAAGGATTACAAATGCAGTAAAATGCATAAAATACAGCAGCCCCCTATCATATTTGAATAACATGCAATTAATTAACGTAACTTATGGATTTCAAGGTAATAACATCATTATTTTATGAAATAGTTTTTCATTGATTTTATATTTAATTAGTTACTAAAAATTAAGAACCATAATACAAAAAGAAAAGATTTTTCAAAAAGCTTATAGAGAAACATTCAAAGCTGCAATAAAATAGTTACACAAATTATAATCAAATTAATTAAAAATAGAAAAATAATTCAAATCTAAATAGATTTATAAAATTTTTATTATATTGAGGTAAAGAAAAAATCAATAATCTATTTATTTGTATGAAATTAGTCTTTTAATTTGTAATGCAAGCCTTCATCATGGCTAGAAGTAGAAAACAAACAAAAAGGTATTACTAAATTGTAAAGGTATGAAAAGAATAAATATATAAGAGTAAAGGCAATATCTAAAAGTAAAGAAGACAATACATAAAGACTATTGAAATAATATTAAAATTAAAAGATATTAAAATGAGTGATAGTCAACAAAGGTATTTGTATGGTCCTGGTCCTTACTATTTCATTACCTTTGTATCTACTCAGTTTTTATGTTTACCAATTATATTGTTGAATTTACTCATTATTTTTTTTAAATTAACTATCACTCATTTTAATATCTTTTAATTTTAATCTTATTTCAATAGTCTTTATGTATTCTTCTTTACCTTTAGATATTTCCTTTATGTTATAGTCTTTACTCTTATATATTTATTCTTTTAATACCTTTGTTTTTTATACTCTCTATAATTGAGTCATACTTTTTTGTTTGTTTTCTACTTCTAGTCCTGATGAAGGCTTGCAATGCAAGTTGAAACGTTGGCATTACAAATTAAAAAACTTATTTTATAATTGCTGTGTACCTTTATGACTGCATACCCCAACAATCTACTTCTCTAAATACGTAACAGACAACTATACCTCATCAATATGAAATTAGTAAAATTATTCTGAAAAAAGGAAATTGAAATGTAATATAATGGAAAATAGATTACATTTGAGACAAATTACTAGAATTTCACCTCTTCCTCTACCTTATAGTTCATATAATAATATAGTTTTTAATTTTCTTTTCTTTAATGTAACGATGTTATTTCTTTGTTTGATTAAAACTAGCATTGCAGTAAACTTACGACCAGCAAGGGTATTAAAAAAAGGAAAAAACCGTGTAACTTATGCAAATACTACATTATGCTGAATAATTCACCATAAATGTTAATATAATTTATGGTTGTTTCATTACATGTGGGCGATGCTAATAATAAACCTGTGTTCCCATATCAATGGAAATTGATGGTTTCGTATTCATTATAATAATTATAAATTAATTTTAATTTGAAACAGCATAGAAGTAACATTGACCTGTGTAAACCAATAGCATTTAAATTCTATTGTAAATATTTATTTATCGATTCTGAATGTTTTTATATTAGGAAATAGTATTTAGATTTGTGAGCTATGTTTTTTTATCTTAAAAACGATATTCTACTTGTTATTTTTTTTTTTTTTTTAGTTTTTTTTTTTTTTTTTTTTTTTTTTTTTTTTTTTTTTTTTTTTTTTTTTTTTTTTTTTTTTTTTAATTCAGTAAGATAAATATAGTCGGAAAGACGCATTTAGAAATTGATTTTTGTTCTGTACAAATTACAAATTATTGCTGAGTTCAGTATTGGAAATGTTTTGTGGTATCCTACAGCGCTACTGAAGTGTTTAGCTGTTTCGTGTTCGACAAATTCATTAATCAGGACAGGCCTGTTAATTCGACTCAATGGCCTAGCTCTGCCTTTAAATACAAAATACATTACAGTGTTCAAAGTCACTCCAAAGTACATTGGAATAGTATTAAATTGCTAATGTTCCTATCATCTCAAATGGGATACTTACACCAATATCGGCAAATCCCATCGCTTACCAATCTTATGGCTTCCCTTATACAGTAAAAATAAAATAAATATTTATCTACACGAGATTCCGCTATTTTTATAGCCTTTTAGCACTAAATAACTATGATAAAATACAAAGACAAAAATATTTTAATATTTAACAATTTTACTAATGAGCTACAATAGTAATCTATCCCTTTACTTAGCTATAAATATACCTTGAAATATAATATAATATTTAATTTATATATATATATATATATATATATATATATATATATATATATATATATATATATATATATATATATATATATATATATATATTTTTTGTTTAATTGTCAAAAAAACAATCATTCATATATTTGTATTTACTAAATGACTATTTCGAAATCTTTCCAACCTGACTCAAGATAGTTATTTTCTTCGGACTGGTAATTAGTTCCCCTGCCAAATGGATTCTCAAATAAATTTTATTTTTGGAAGAGGTTATAACGGATGTGCCCGGACATCATCCAACATTGTTTGTCGGATTCTGATCTTTAACATTATTGATTTTATTCAAAAACATTCAAATAATAAAAAATATATATATTTATTTTATTACAAAATTCAGTTAGTATTTTTTTTTTTTTTTTTTTTTTAGAATATTTTTAATTTAACTCTAATATTTAGCATTATAAAAGTGTTATCACTTCATTGAAAAACTGTTTATATTTATATAATTCAGTAATAAGAGGAAGAACGATTATGTCTTTGATTAAATTTAATTTGTCAGTATGATTTACCAAAAAAAAAAAAAAAATTAATCTTTTCATTCCCTTTAATCATAAGAATCATTATTCAAATCACAAATTCACAAAATAAATTTGATATAAATAAATTTGATATAAATAAATCGAATCCATTATACCCTATAACTAAATTCAGAAAATTCAAATAATGTTTATATTTTATAAAATATTATTCATTATTATAAATCTGATTTTAAATTTATAATAAAATTTAATTAATTATTTTTTGAATTTACTAAAATAAATATTTTTTAGTCATAGGTATATTTGCGAATAAACGTACATTATTTTGATCAATTTTATTAATATTCAACATATTTAGAAATTAAGTGTTTAATAATAATTTTAATATTATTTCAAGTGTGACAGCAATAATTTATTTTAAGTAAGTGGTTCGGCATCGTTATAAAAGTAGTTTTTAAAATTATATTTAAGTAATTATAACCTTAATACTAATTTATAATATTTTAAAAATATTTTTGTACTAATCATCTTTCAAATAAAGGTACGTTTGTATGTACCGAAATCAACTCAGAAATCGTCTCAAGAACAAAATCTTAGTCAATCAAATAAAATTAAAATGCACTTAAAACCCATTATAATAAATATATACATATAAAGTCTATATAATTTTATGGAATAAATTAACTCAACATATTTCTCAATTAGTTTTATATTTTTTATTTTGATAAGATCTATAAAATATTTCTTCACATTCCAATTTTAAGCCTTAAAAATACATAATAATAAATACCCGATGTGTATGCAATAAATATAATTAATAACATATCTTAACTTGATAACATAATTTAAAAAATATTTTTAATATCCGTTTTATTAAATAGTTCGGGTCCAACAGTTCGCATAGAGTCACCATTGTGATTCCCGACACACTTCGAAATTATTGTTGACTGTTGATTTGCATATTTCCGGGGAGTTGATTTGTGGCCCGGTCAAGTTGATTACAATCTTAATATCACCTTGCGAGGTGTTGATATGATTGATTAGGGATCAGCTCAAGACATTTGTTATGGCCGAAGACATAAGTGGCATCAGGTCTACAAGAGGAAGGAAGCATCTCAAAATTATCAATTGCATACCTGGATGAATTTAGTATCATAAGTAATAAATTTGGAGTACAGGATAAATCATTTTAGTATACTAAATCCTTTTAATTTCATAAATTAAAATAAATATTAGTTTCACAAATAAGCTGATTAGAAAATGTGATACAAATATAGAATTAAATCAAAATCAACAGAATCATATAAATGTATATAATTATGATATATAAAATATGTCAAAAAATAAAAATTAAATTTTTAAAATATATTTATTTTATAATATTTTTTTTTACTCTTATTTAAATTAAGTATTGAATGTAATAACATCATTAAACTATACCCCATATAATTTTATTTTTATGGTTATGTACTAGAAAATGACATTTGTCCACTTAAAGTAAACATCCATGATAATTTATGATATTTAATCTGTTAATGGCTACTGAGTAAATACTGTTTACACTATTATAATCCGTAAAATGAATAGTATAGTATATTTTTCAAAATAAAAATTAAATATTTAAAAATAGTTTACATATATTTAAAATAGGAAGAAAACCAATATTGTGTGATATGATTTATGAACGAAAATAAAATATTTCGCTAATAAAAAAAGCGATACCAGTTTCCATAGCATTATTAAAAAATAACACATAAATTTCGATCTGTTGAAACTGAATTATAAATTCAAAAGACAACAAGGTGAGAATGAAACATATATTTTTCTTAATGTTACATTTAATATCATGACAAGACCTTCGTCTTGTAGTATGTTATGTAAGATGCCCGAAATAATTTTCCCATTATTCAAAAACCTCATTCATTAAACTAAAAAAAAAAAAAAAAAAAAAAAAAAAAAAAAAAAAAAAAAAAAAAAGAAAAATTTAGAAATCCCATAAATTTGTATATAATATAAAATTAATATTGATGCGCGTTTCACAACAAGGCCCATTGTGCTGTAATATTAAAATTCATGAAGGGATTATTTATAAATATTTATGACATATGTGAAATAAAATTTAATGGGGCCGAGTGTGTAAGGATAGCGACGAAGCTGAGTCTTGTTAACTGTTTGACACGCATGCTGCTTTCCTAGTTTCTCAGTTAACTACGTAATTGGGCCATTAGTGGCAACGAATCGAAATTATACACCGCAGCTACACTAACATGACTTTACACTAATTGTTTGTTATACCACCTTCAGCCAATACTGTTATCTTAAAAAAAAAAAATAATACAACATGCAACGAAGACATGTAGTATGTATAACTTAGTAGTGAAGCCTACAAGTTTAAAGATTATAAAACAGCCGTTACAAAACGGTGGGAATGCCTCTATCAACAAGAAAAATTTTAATAAACAATTATTCTATCCTAAAAGAGGTAAAATTATTTTCAAGTGATTCGTCTAATGCAATATTAAAACAATTTAGAGGAATATATTTTAACGGAATTGGGGGTTCAAGGTGATATTTTTGAATAGGAAAATAACTGAATTCTCAAAGCCCGTATGTAACCGTTTTTTCGTTTTGTAAACAAAATATATTAACTGGAAACAGAACATAGAAGAAACATCACACTGAAATTCTTCTAAAATGTTTATATCATAATCCGGCTTGTCAATGAAAATTTTTATAATTTTTGAATTTACATAAAAATAGATTCTACATAAATTTTGACTGTTCCTAACAGTACGTTGCGTATTTAAATATAAGATTGAGTTTATTTTAATTTAGTCATGATTTTAAGTTACTGAAATAAAAAAAAAACATTTTTAAAAATAACAATATGATTCCAGAATATTTTATGAAAGTAGAAGATAATCCAAGAAATTCCGTGCTGGAAAAGGGACAGAGCCAAAAGCGGCCGTAACCTTCCTAGTATGGAAGGTAACATAAACAGAGCGACGTGGTCAACACAGCGCAGCCTCCCGATACTCCGCTTGGACACAGTTTATAACAACAGACCACGGATAAGAAGGACATCAAGCTAAACCTAAGATAATAATTGTCACTCACCTGGTTAGTGGGAGAGAGTGGCGCCGCAGGAAAGTGAGCCATATCTGCAAGTCGAATCACTGCTGTGGCCGCACATGATACATGTTGTCTTTAGCACATAACAAGTCCGTTCCGAGTTAAAATCACAATCACAATGATATTGGAGTAAGTTATATCGCACGTCTCCGAGCGCGGTTGGCTACGGTAGCTACGGCTCAGAGACCGTCAAAAAAGTGATTTTTCCCTCGGGCAGGCTGCCCCCACTCCTACGGTTCTTCCCCCCCACTCCACGGACACGCGAGGAGGGGGGGAGGGGACCGTACAAAAACCGGCTCCAGGGGAGGGGGCACCCCGCTTTTTTCCCCCACTCCTTAGCTAAGGGGGGGAGTCTAGCTTTTTTCCGGGTGGAGCTTGGCCCCGCCCCCCGACCAATGGGCTCCGACCTTACAAGCAGATCAATGGCTCCTCCTTGCCGCCGGTCGGGAGGGGGGGTAGAGTAGAGACAAATTACAAGACGGGGGGACTACCCCCACGACACCCTGTCCTAGGTCCCTGTAAACACAACAACACACCACCGACCCCTACACACAACCCCATCCCGCTCTGCTCAAACAACACATCCCCACTCCATGTCTTATTTTATTACTTCTTAGTTATTGTCTCCCTTTAGTTAACATTACACACACATGCGATTCTTCTCTTATTGATATTTCATTTCTTTCTTTATTCGGCTAAAAAACATATGTTATCTGAAATCCTCCTTTCTTTTATTTTTGTTATCATCTTTATACTTGATATATTATTGTACAATATCTCTCCACATTGGGATTATATTTATCAACCGAGTGAATAAATCAAATTTCCTCAATTTCCATAGCCCGATTTTGAAAATTCCATTAGGCTTTGAAATTATTGATTATTATTAGAAAAATATTTGATAATTTTATACATACACCTATCTGTTATAGGAGTATCAAATATTTTTCAATTACTTCTGATTCCTGAATCCTGCTCCTTTTTCAACATCGTGCTCTGAATAGTAAGGGAATTTGACTTACCCACTTATTCACTGGGATGATACATATAAAATTACGAATTCTATATATATGTGTATAAATTAATTTATAGTTATTTATAAATTAATAAATAAGATATTATTAGTGATTTATTTATTTATTTACATTTTGGTGCCATGTACCACCACATTTGGTTAGAGGCACCATACTCAGGTTCAGAACTATAATTCCTTGTACAGGTTTGTTTCTTTTAAAAATTGAATAATGTGTTTGTGGAGATACGAGTTGTTTCCTAGTAATGTTGCAATGTCTTGATTCGTCAGGCCGTTATCTTCTCTTTGCTTGTTGTATTTTTGGCATTCAATAAAAATGTTTTAAGTTCGTGGGACATTTCAGATGACATTTTTAGTAACATTGATTTTAAGATTTTGTTCGAGTTTCCAAGTTTAATAATTTTTCATCACCAAATGAATATAATGATTAAATAATTAAGATTCGATTAGTTAATTTTTGCATAACATACAACAAGCAAATTTGAACATGACATGTCAAAAACACGTAAAGAACTACTCACTAGTAGCACTGCAATAGTTCTACATAAGAAGGTCTCTTGGCCATCTTCTTTTCAGACACCTTGGAGGATTTTCGGGAACGGAATGTGAAACAAGTTAAAATTCGAGAGGGTATGTAATTTACTATGAAAGGATATGTATCTCAATTGGCCCAAATCAGAAACATTCGTTATTGTTAAAATTATATTTATAACTCTATTGCCATGTAATATCCTTAACATAAGATGAGATGTGATATTCCCTTTACCTGAACTTATATTTTATTTAACTTTTCCAAATTTTATTTCAGTAATAAACATTGAAGTCACCTTAACTAACCACGTTATATTTTCTGATAAAATAAAACGGCATTTAGAATATTATCAGACTATTGTAAAATACATAACATAGTAGTTATTAGAATTTTAATGATTAACCTTGAATTATCAATAACATAGAAAAACCTTCAATAAATAATAATAACTTTGGTGTGTTACAGAACATTTTAAACAGGTATTTGCTGAAAGAAGGTTACAATGTTATGGAAAGATATTGTGAAATCATGAACAGAAGTTTCTTGTATTAATTTATACATAAACAACAAGTTTTTAATTATAAATGAAATAATGAATCTTAAAATATTAATTTACTGTTTATGTAATATATTGATTGATATCTTAAAATGCAATTAATTATTGCTTATATTAATTATAGTCAAGTAATAATTAATTAAGAAAAGTTTGCAGGTTAAAAAAAAATTATAGTGGTTATAATTATGAACGGAAATGGTCTCTTCTTCTAAGAAATTAATCGAAAAAAATTTTTAAGTTTCTTCATTTATTTTTCTTGAGATAATTTAAAAATAAAAAATATTCCTTTACTATATTTCTAAACAGTTGATTAATATATTTTAAGATGGAAATTCATAACAGAATCCATATCAATGTGTAACAGTATATTGAAAATATTTCTTTTTAATATTTTACACGATAAACATTTCTTGTCAAAGTATAATTTTAGGGATTAATTGATTTTTAACACTTATATAATTGTTTTCTTTTTAACGCTTAGGATAAGTGTATATATATATATATATATATATATATATATATATATATATATATATATATATATTTTATTTATTTTGTCTTGTTCATTTCTTACATCAATAATCTTATCAATATGATATATCCTACGTACAAACAAAAATCTATGTTTTCTTTATTATTTTCTACTTTATTTATTTTTTTATCCATATGATTTAAATGAAGTATTCAATATATATTCATAAATACGAAGTTCAGCTATATCTGACGTGATAGACTAGGAAATACTGAGTGAAGTCTTTAAACATTAATTCACTGTAAAGAATATTTAGATATATAATAATATGACCCAAATATACAATTATATCTTATCTAATTCGATAGTATTATTATATTATTTTTTTAGTTGTTTAAATAAATTTTGTAAAATTACTATCATTATTATTATTTTATTTTATTAATTTTTTTTTCCCTTTCATAGTGCCCAATGTAAGAGGTGTGCTTTTAATATACTTCACAATCCATGCATTTTGTGTAATACGTGATTTCCTAGTGAGTTTAATATGATATTGTTTATGGAGTGTAGTTCATCGATAGGGATGAAATAACAGTTTTAAAAGAAAATGTAAATATATATATATGTATTTATTCTAAAAGGAGATCAAGAAATTTATAAGGATAATGAGCAATGATATCTACCAAACCAGTTTTATTAATCAAAAATATTTACAGACGTTTCATGGTTTTGTCATATTTTCAAGCCTTAAATATATTTAAATATAGTATTATTAAATATATTAGTTCTCTCCTTAAATATATTTCATATTTTTTTTTTTTATAAAATTATTTCTTATTCATTGGAATATTTGAAGTGCTATTCATTATATAGTACTATCATATCATATATGTGTTGCCACCATACAGCTCATACATATTAAAAATGCAAATAAATTAAAAATAATGAAAAATAAATACAGTACAAATTAAGTTCATAGCATGAAAAAAAAACAACTAATATATTACTTTTATTATTATAAATAAAACTTTAGAATTATATTCATGTAAATATAAAAAAAGTTATGCAAATGCAAGTTCATATTGCAAAGGATTTGTTGAATTGTGAAATAAACACTGACAGGTAAATGATTCAACAAATAATTCTCTTTGAAGTGTTCTCCAAACATCTGTAAAATTTTAATTAGATGATTCATTATTATCATAAACTAAAAGAAATGTAGGCATTTTATTCACTTATGGTAAATCGAAATGGACGGAATTAATCGGCAGGATTAAAGGCTCTACTGATAAAGATACCGCAGGGATGCCCGATGAGACCCTTGTTATATACACTTATCACCGACGATAATCTGGAGAACTATTAACAATTACTAAGCAATGTAAATTAAGTCGCAATAAGATGAGTTAGGAAGGGAGATGGGAAGCTGGAGGGGGTGAGAGGGGGTTGTCGCTGCAGGGGTCACCTCCCACCCTCCGGCCCAATCTCAGCTCTCAGCTGCCCTTTCTGCCTTTCTACTTCACGCTTCCATCCTACGGTTATGCTTCCCTTCAGGTAGATTCTCCGATTCCTCGGTCATATTAAACGGTATCAACTACCAACTCGATTGCCCTAATATGTATTTGTGTACTTTAAACATTACACATATAATCTATCCTTTATTTCAGTTGTTATAGAATACTCATTTATTCAAACGAGAAAGGAAATAATTGAACTTATTTATATAAAAATTAGAGATGGGCCGACTAGCCGGCGATTAGTCAGCAAAAAGAATGGACTAGTCGGCAAAAAGAATCGACTAGTCTGCCTTTGATTCATTTATGTTTCCACGCTTAAAAATAGTTTGAAATGAAAACATTGCCTTAATTGATTTTGATTTTTAATTTAGATTCATTATTACAGTTAATTATTTATTTCAGGAATAGAAACTTCTTTCTTTTTTTAAAAAATCAATTATCAATCTTTAAATAAGATCGTGGTATTGACAAAAATAAATGCTATAATACTGAATAAAAAACTTTCGTAATCCACTATTCTTATTTTAATCCCAGTTTTGTATTGGGTCATAATGAAAAAAATATTAATTCTTTATTGAAATATAATATAAAGGTTAGAACACAAAAAAGGAAACTGTTATTTCAGCAATTCACATACTTTTTATTTAAAACAAGCATACCCCGACGCGGCTTCGTCCGCTATTAAAGAAATTTAGATTATTTTAAACTAATAATTGAAATTCATTTGCTTATGGATGAAAATTTAGCATTATTTCTTCAATGATATTTTCACGCATGGCAGTAATTTTTAACTTGGTTAAAATTGCGTTGATTAAGTGTTTGAATTTTAATCTAATAACTTCAAATAGTATCCTATCGTTTGAATAGAAATTATTTGTGTTTCAGATAATTTCGTTTAAGGAAGATGAATGTTTTCTTTTTGTTTACCCCCGTCATAAATATAACAATATGTAAATCAGCTGATATATGTAGTATCTGCCATTATAGAGATGAGAGTAGCTCTCAACAGTAGCTTCCACTGACATTGTTCGTATTAAATAAAATTAAATTAAAAAAAAAAAAAAAAAAAATTGAGCAGTCTCCCATAAAGCTTCTTTCCAGCCTTCTGAGAGTGTCAGGCGGAGTCATATATTGTATATGTATCGTTTACAGTGGTTACATGCATATGAAAGATAAATATATTTTTGTAATCGGCTTCGAAATAACAGGCATATAAAACATTAATATGTAAATATGTAATGAATGAATGCATATAAATCGTAAGATAACACGTAACATTTTATTTCTCAGCTGCTACTTTATGTATTTTTAATTTCATTCAAAACTTTTCCAGAAATTAAATAAAGATGTTTGGATTCTAAAAAATAAGAACACCAAGTTTTGAAAATAATTGGGCAAAAGATGCTATTAAAAAAAAAAAATGTTTATATTATGAATTATCGAATGATCTAATTATTTAATTATATGATTATTCCTGCTTTTATAATAAAATAATTTTGATTTTTTTAAATATTCAAATCATTGCATTTTTTAAAAATATTTTAAGTTAGTAAGCATGTCCGAATTATGGTTCTGAATATAAATGCGGTGCAGTTCCTCATTCGTCATACAGTTTTTCCTTAATTCGTTCTAATAATAAATCTAGAGGAAAAGAATGCTTTAAAGTCCTTTATTATAGATATGTTTTTATTAGGCTTTTTAGCGGGAGTTGACCGAAGAAGGCAGCAGGAGAACCGATAAGGCCGACACTGTCCGTAAAGTAAGAGTTGGGCGAGATACGGGGCGGGCCTAAGGTGAATTTGTCGCCGTGTTGTCGGCTAGTTGTAAGGGCATAAAGGGTTGGGGGGCGTTTAACCCCCGCCCACCCCCGCCCCGCTAATTGTGGGGGGACTATTGATTCCCCCTCCCTTCCCCTCCAAGATTGCTTTTGTCACACGTCCCCTCTCCCTTCTTCTTCCCGCCAACAATATTGTCTCTAATAGTCAGGAGCCTCGCCGCTCCAATAGCCTCTCCTACAGCTAGTTCCACGTTTTATACAATATCTCTAACTCCCTACCGCGATAACTACACCAATGTCTCTATTTGTTCGAATAACTACTCCAATGAAGCTTCTTATTTGTTATTTCACTTATTCCGTTTATACAGATAATAAGAAGAAGCACTGCTTATGAATAATTTAATATGGCTTTTGCTGTAGTTCAAGAGTGGGAATGGTCTATATTTTTTAGGGATGAGTCGATTCTAGATTCTAACGATTATTGCGAAAAGTATCAGTAAGTCAATCGTTATGTAATACCTAATCACTTATTTATTTTACGTGCATCTACCTTAAAGGGTCATTAGAAACATCAAGCGTATCTTTTTTTTTTTTTTTAATACGCTTTTATTAACATCACCTGTATGTAACAGAATCTTGCATCATAATTTTTACCAATTTCCAGCTATCTGATTGTCTTTAAAATTTGCACATGTGTCAAGGACCAATAACAATACAATAATTGCACAACTTTGTTTTAGTATTCTTACTTAGTCCATTAGAAATACCCCCAACAAGAGGATCTGCCTTGCAAAAGGTGGAGTAGTAAGTTTTATGACTCAGATGGGTCCTGAGAATAAAATATCAAAAATGTGACTACATTTGATAAGGGGAAATTTTTTTTTTTTTTTGGGGGGGGGGGGTCAAAAACCCAACTTTTTTACAAAAATCGAAAAAAATGTTATTTACAAAATTAAATTATATTAAATTGTGAGACTAAAAACATCCCTTAAGCTGAATTTGATTTAGGCGTTTAGCCACAATCGATTGTAAAAAATCGACGAATTTCGCCAACTTTCTTAAAAAGATAGTTTTGGTCATATTTAAGAGCCTATAACACAAACATGGCTAATCCAATCAAAATATGTAATATACTAGGTAATAGTTTGAGACCATTACATTTTGTCTAAGATAGGTTTAGTTCTATTTGCTATTAAAGGGTGTTTTTTTTAGATTTTTAAACTATAATTTTTATTATATACATTGTTAATTCTCCATCATCCTTTGTTAATTCTACATGCCAGACTTACAAGACAAAAAACCGCTCTTTTTTCCCGACAACTCCATCACTTACTACATTTACTTCAACATACAAGCGTTCAAAGCTCCCAATAAATTACAAAGGCCTTATTTACATGACAGTAAATGTCATATCCCATTTAGTTAAGCCTTCGGGCTCCATCAAACCTTCCAATTCTTCTCGCATCCAATTCTAAGTATCTAAAATCCTTTGCTGGTATCTAAAATCAATGCTACAAGTTGTTGATTTGGCCGAAACCAGATATCTGTCGTTTCATAGTAAACTCCATACTCATTGGAATCCACTAGCCTTCCAACATGCCTCGCACTCCATCCTCGATTATTCTCCGAGGCGTCTGAAAAGAAGATGACCGAGAACTTCTAATGTAAACCTATTGAAGTGCTACTTGTGAGAAGTTCTTTACATGTTGTTGATATGTCACTGAAAACATTTTCCTCAAGTTTACTTAGTGCATATAAAGTGTACAGTTGTAAATATCAATAAATATTTTTTAAAAAGTTAACTGTAACATTGTTGGTTTCACAAATTAAATAAACATTGAACATAAGTTTTACAGTCACCAACAGTGATGTCAAGCCGGTTGTGATTCAGCAATCTTTCCTTGCATTCTTGTGTGCCTCGCAGTCCATTATGATGTGCTCCACGGTCAGGGGTACATTGCTGGTTCTGCAGGTCGGTGGGATGAGTCCCTTTGAAAGATACGTATGCGTTATGGCTGTGTGTCCAATGCGTATCCTTGCCAAGACAGCTTCTTCACGGCGATTTCTTCAACCCAAAGAAATCTTATTACTTTGAGTGTAGGCATTCCCTTACATGAATCTGAATTTTTATCGGCAAAACATCTTTTGCTTAATTATATAACTGTTATATCGATTCTTCTCCCTATGGATATTAGCCGTTGAAAAATAAAAAAGTAGGATTCTAACTACTGAAGCTGAAGCACTAACGCCAGCTAATAATATTAAAAATAATGGTATGGGTTGTTGTCACTATGTGTAGAGATGTTTATTAAACCTGTTGAAACTCTTGTGATACTGTCAACATACAGTCTCAAACAAGATATTCATCTAAATTTGACATGTAATTAAAAGTATTGGATTATATCTGTACCGTTTGGAAAAAACTAGATGAGTTGATTTTTGCTCAAAATGAGATAAATACCCCGGGCAGCCCATTGTGGTGTCCACATGATGTAAAAGTCGTTGAATCGTAATGTCAATGGTCCTTTAAAATGCATTGGAAATTTTTAGACACATATGTGCGTACCAATATATATTTGCATAATGAAATATAGAGAATTCGTGGAATATACATTGTGGGAAAATTATTTTACAACCGCCATATTTCCTGGAAAACCTATTATTTAGTCTTACCTAGTTTTCCCAAAGAGTGCATATATGTTTATAATTCCTGCGGTATGAGAAATAACATTATACAGGGTTAAGTGTATGATTTTTGAAATTATTTCAGAAGCAAATAAAACCATGAAAGCATAAAAATGTTGATGTTTTTAAATAAGGATTTTTAGACGAATGACTTATTTTTTTCTTCTGGAAATTGTCTGATTCGTAACAACCAAAGCAAATTTAACAGGTTTGTTGAAGAAACGCAACTCGACTTTTACTTAATTTAGGTTGTTTTACCGTAATCAAATAAATACAATTTGGGTTGTAGGGTAAATATAAAAACACAATTATATATGTTCATTGTTTTGTTTTTTTGTTTTTTAAATGACTATACACTTCTTCTGTAAAGAATTTTATTTCATATTCTGAATCAATTTTACTTCCTCCATACTAATTAAAGGTTTGTTTGATGTGCATCTTTGAAATAAAACATTCCTTAAAATACCTAACTGGAATAGTTAACATCTTTAAACTGTATCGTAAGAAAACGAAGCTTTCCGTGACTGAGATATCTCCTAACAGTATAATTATAAAGGCTATAAAATGCCACACCTATTTGTTACATTCTAAAATAACATAAAACAAACAGGAGAAAAATTGTCGGTTTTTTTTTTTTTTAGTTACATAAACAATAAATAAAGATACATAAACAAATAATATTATATTGAAAATAATAATTATAATTATGACTTCTTTCTGAAGTTGTTAAAAGATTCAAAAGACTTCTTTTGGGTAATGTACTCAATGTGCTTGCTGTAATTGCACAAGGAATTTATTAGTTCTGAAAATGTTTACGTTATGGTCGCTGACTTTTGTAATTTGTCGCTGTTAAAATTTGTATAATTTTCTAGACACTTTTAATCTTCCTTTTATTTTAATTAAACGAAATGGTATGGTAATATATAGAAAACAAATTTTTCTTCTTAATTTTTTTAATTTAATTTCTTTATACAATTGGCTTATTGTTCTTATATTAATTTTACAAGGGATCGGATTATTGCTACTTTATTCCAATGAAAATTGCAATTTCTAAAAATACTGTTTTTTTTATTATTATTTACTGAAAGGCAAATAAATGGAACTGGTTATAGAATTAATATTACAATTTTACTCACATTAAGGCTATAATTAAAAATAATTTAAATACAATCACAAAATGTATGCAACATCTACTAACAAGAACCCTGAACCATCCCATCGCTACTATCTCAGCTGAGTCACGTTTTTAAATCTATTGGAGCCTGAGCAAGAGTTCTGTGGCACATTTGCTCAGCACTGGCCATTGCCAGAACACGATCAAAATAAATATTGACAATACCTCTCTGGGCCACTGGTTTTTAATAAGGATGTGTGGAACTTGATAATGAATAAGCCAGAGAATTGAGATGGTTAGGAAGGTTTTAAAGAGATTTAAAATTTGCTTGGTAGGTATATAGTCGAGGACAAAAGGTATATTAAAACATTGTATAGAGTTTTTGCTGCCCTCCCCCTAGTTCCATTCGGTACTTCATGAGAGGTTTTAGGATGATCCTAAACGTATTTCAATCACAATTATTCAGTAAAAAAAAAAAAAAAAAAAAAAAAAAAAAAAAAAAGAGTGAAATATTTAGCCAATATATGTATATATTCAAAACTTAACGTAATAAATGTTGTTTCCAAGAACTTCTGCCGAAAAGTGCCATTTGACCCGTTATGGTAGATTTAACTGGAAATGAATATAATGCGTACACGTAATACATGTATGTGTGTGTGTGTGTGTGTGTGTGTGTATGTTAAATATACCAGATATTAGCAATAACAAACAAATGCTTCCTACATTAAGCGCAGATACATATATATTTTTTAAAATTATATTACATCCGAATATTAATGTCTTCTTTTACAGTTTTGCTATCATATATTTTCTCACCATTCATTACAAAACCTTGTTTTTTTTTTCTTGGACAAGGTCATTAAGTTGAATTGAGTTCACAGAACAAATATTTCCTGTTTCTGAAGCCTCATTGGAAATCATGTGGAGATGTAGATTAGAGCTGTTCGTTCGGAAAACCTTATCCAGCGGCGGGACATAATTACGGTAAATGGCGTAATATAAGATAAAACCATATCTACGGCCGAGATATCGGAATGTAAATTGAATATGACAATAAAACGGATATAAAAAGGAGGAGAGAGACGGGAAAGAGAACGGACTTTATGAGAGAACTGGTCGATCGGACAAGAGTACCGCTAAGCCGCCGCTAGTACTCGACTAAATTAATTAACAGAGCTTTAACATAAACAACATGTGTTTGGTCATGAAAGGGCATCGCTCCCCAGGTAATGATCAGCTATAAACTTCGCCAAAACTGACGTCGTCGAACAGGTTCCAGTCGCCTCTGTCTACACCTTTCCTTTCTTGAGAGTAAATTAATCTATTTCGATTACTTTTAAACATGGAATATTTCAGGGGTCATTATGAAAAATTAAAATATCAATGTTCAGCAATATTGGCATTAATTCTCAAAAATATGAGGGGATTTACTTAGAAATACACTTACGATTTGAATTCCGTATTAACCCTACCAGGCATAATTTTGTTTTTATATGGATATGTCTTTTGGCTGGAGGTCTATACTTTTTTGGTGTAATTATTTTTTACATCTATTCGTAATGGTTTGTATTATGTAGTTGCTTAATACTAGAAGCTTCTATCCAGATAACAAGAGATATCGCTGCTAATATTTTTATAGCTGTAGGACGATAAAAATGGTTGCCCCACATATGGTACTGGGGGCCTTGAAGGGTTCAATGGCTTCATTACTTTTTCACCTCTCAAGTAATAGTTGTAATATAGAGCTTGTTCATTAATAAAAAAAAAACAAATAATAACAACGGGTTGACTTCTGTTTATAATTGTTTTGTTGTAGCATACCAAAGTTTTTGGAAGAATGTTTAAATATCGACCTTTAATATTTTTAATGATTACTATGATTTTTCCTAAACAGATATTTGAAGCCCGTTGTGGTTCCAAACGAATCCAGAATTTTTAAGTAACATTCGCTTGGCTTTATAACTAAAACCGAGGTTTCATACGTAAAAAAACAACATATTATTCCTTTATATTTTCATTAAAAATAATCCTGGCATACTCTATTATTTGAAATTTTAAGATTAAAATTCATTACACAGCTTGAGATTAAAGTAGAAATAGAGGTTTATTTTTTTTTTATTTGTTCACTATTTTTCCAGAGTTTGTTTAACCTCTTCATCCTCCTTTTTAAAGATGATTGAAAATACTGCAGGGGCACTATGATTAGTTTTAATTCCCTCAAAGTGCTAAAGCCCTATCATCGGCCTTATTCATTAATTTGTTATTTTTGCAATTATTGTTGTTTGTTAATTTAACTTATTTCATCTTCATTATTGGACAGTTGTATTGATGGATTCATTATTTTCCATACTACTTATTGCCCTTAAGTGAGGCATATCGTAATACTTATTCCATTAAAACAAGAAAACTCTCTGGAGTTATCAAATTCAGTTTATTCTTCATATAAAGTAGTATAAACTAAAAAAAAAAAAGTTGAATAATGTGCATTCACTCAAGAGAAAAATAATAAAAATTAGGTTTATGTAACTAGATATTTTGCTGATATGTTTTAAAAGTTCAGGAAAATTTTGGGTGGAATTGAATAAAAAGTAATAGTAGGAAGAGAACAAAGAGAGTAATAAAAACAAAAAGATGAATATCTATTAATAAATACATAAATTAAAAATTGCATGTATTTGTGTTTATAGTATTAATGGTTCTAAACAAAGGAAATAAATAAAAATATTACTAAGAGTTCTTCTCTTTGAATGAATTTCAAAATTAGGTAAACAGGAAAACAACAAAACATATAGTTACAGAAATCCTTGTTAGGTATTGCTTTATTTCAAATTATATCTTTTCCATAAATTTAAGTCCATTGTTTCAACTACTTTAACCCATCAGAGTCAAAGAATTCTTCACATCCAATGTTTACTTTCTCCTAATTATCAGAGATCCAAACTTTTAAATAATAAGTTATTGATCCAAACTAAAATAATAATAATTTTTCCTCGGTCAAACGGGAACTATGTGTTGTGTTGCAAAATAGGCTGGTTTCTGTTTATCAAAACTTACTCTCTGGCTTGAACTCTGTCTAGCTGTTTACAGTAAAGGTTTGAGTCCACTGTCCGACCATCAGGGACATGTTAAAAATTAAAAAAAAAAATTCGAAGTTCAATCAAACAAAAACATTTTAAACCCAAAACGATGGATTTCAATAGATAACTGACTCCCCTACTTTTGTCTGCAACAAATTTCTTCCACGGCTGGACTTTTTAATAATGTCTCAAATTACAGTGAATTACAATTTTTTTTTTTTCTGACATTGCACGTGCGTTTTCCTTCCTACTGCTTTTCTCAATTTACATTTTAGAATTAAAAGGATCAAAATGTTGGAATGAAGGAATGTATTTATCCATAAGGACTTTTATATGAACCTAATATATTTTTAATTTTATATAATTTATTAAAGGTTCGCTCATATGGCATTATAATTTTATATTTGTTATGTTGATTCAAAATTTACATATTAATGAACAATCATTTCGCAACAAAATGGGGGGGGGGATATGACTTTTTTCTTTAATGGAATACAACCATTTTTTATTTATATTTACACAATACTTAATTAACTTATAAAAAGAGTCAAAATTAGGACTTTAATTATTTGAGATGTACAGTTTTATTTAAGGCATTGGATGAAAGAGTTCTTTTTTTATATTTCCCTTTGTCCTTCATAATTAGCTGATTAATACTAATATAATGAAAGAGGAATTATAATATTTTTTTCCAAGATTATTCAGATTCCGGTATAAATAATTTAACTTTAGGCATTGAATGAGTATTTTTTAGGAATTCAAATATACTTATTTGAATATTTTCTATTAGATACTATTTAGTATGTTTCATTTAAGGACTTTAATAATTGGTAATAACACCAGTCGATATTTATTTTTATTGTTATTCTGTCATGTTTTTAATAATCAACGGGCTATTATTATTATTTTTTTTAATGATAATTACTCATAGTTTTTATCATATAATAAAATTTACAAAATATATTATGTTCTTTTTCATTCGTATTTTAAATTTTTTTATCGAAATCTTACCGATATAACAAAGAACATAGCATAGTATTCACCTGAAATTATGCTGTATTTATTTTATTCAAAAGCCATCAATATTAAATTTTATGTATCGAAGAGTTGAAGAGAAAATAATTGGAAAGTAAATTAACTCTTGGTGTAACTTTAGTACATAAAATTAAATAAAAATAAATAAAAAAATAGTCGCACACCCCAACAACAACCATTTATAAAACATTATAAAAAATTATATCAATTTATTTTGCCGACGTTTCGGCAATCACTGTAAATCAATCCAGGACTATAATAAAACTCCCACTAATATTATGAGGCAGAAAGTGAATTTAAATAAGATTAAAAATAAATATAGGTATGGTACTAAAATATTTAATTTTTTCTATTATTATTTGTTTGTGTGTTTATTTGTATATATTGTATGAGATACATTATCGTCTCTATTACCTATAACCCTTCAATGTGGCAGATCGTATTATCTATTCAAATAAAAGAATTAAAAAAAAAAAAAAAAAAAAAAAGCAAAAACCAAATTACAACTATGTTTATTTTACTATATACAATTTTTTCTTTTAAATTTATCTATCGATTCTCTTTGATTAATGATATCCTTTCATTTTTGTTATAATCGTTCTTTTTTGTTTTTTTACCTTAAACGTAAATTTATGTATCGTGCATTTTTCCTTTATTTTTAATCACACTTTTCTGTCACATTTTTTTTTTTTTTTTGTACCGATGAAGGTTTCTGGTATAAGTAGAAATGTCGGCACAATAAATTGATCTCTTTTTTTATTATCTTGAATAAACGCAATGTCATAATTTTTTTCCTTATAAAATTAGAGCAACTCTTTTAAACCATTAAAATATTAGTAATTCATGATTCACGCTTAAGTATGGGTCTAAAATTCGTGGATGGTATCTATTAGATCTCTGTTATGGCAATATCTATATAATAAACATCTGATAGCTATGTATTATTTTATTATGTGTTAATTTTAAAAAAAAGTTTACTGTTTTGAATCATTCCACCACAGTTTATCAGACAGTATTGTGCAGCAAATGCATCACATTTTAGAACGAAGTAGCAGGAACCTCGAGAACATCTGGAATCGTACAAACAAGCAAATGCACTTACAACACTCAACTAAACACCCAATAACAGGTCTGAAATTTGTACCTAGAAACTTTTTTTGTGTCCGCCTCCGAGGAAATGATACTTAAAAAAAACAAAAAAACTATGACATACACGACCAAAATAACTACAGAAGTAATTTCCATTTTATCATTGTGTAATAAAAGGAAATGTTGAAGAATTTGAATTGTTGAAAATGTGTATAATATTTTATGCTTTAGGATAACTTAAAGAAAATGTTGTCAATATTTTAAGGATATTAATACTTATTTACAAGTCATAAAAAAAAAATAATAAAAATAACTAATCATAATAATTTTTAAAATAAAATACTTTTTAATGTATTTTTCTAATTTACTATTTTGAATCTGGTGTGTATAAATCGTAATAAACAATGTGGTCCTGGTAAAGAAGTGTTCACTATTTTTTTATGCCAACTAGTTTTCAAAAATATTTTGCATTGTAATAATTCAAAAAAAAATTTGAAGCTTATTCAGTTTCCTTCCTCCAATTGAATAACCTCTTTCCCAAACTTTAAAAATCTGTTTTGTTTTTTTCTTAAATCCATACCTATCAAACACAAAATTGAAAATCAGCAGAAGTGCTGAAATATCATTATAAAATAAACGGCATGTTAGACGAGAGGAGAGATGTCCCTGTCGTTTTCGATCCACTTTTATTTAATAAGGTCTATCATCCAGTTTCTTTTCAGTTTCCTCTAGGTATTCTCCAGCATGAGGGATGTGGCCTTTCCATCGATGAGTTTATTTTGGTGTCGATTTAATTTATCATAAAACAGTTTGTAGAATTTCTGTCTATTTTATTTATTATTTATTTTGTGCATTAATATTTTTTTTTTCTTTTCCAATTTTATCATAATTTTTCTTTTATTCTAACTGATTTACCTTTATTTTCAATATTTATTTGAAAATAGCTATGAATTACTGAGTTAGAAATGCAAAAGATTTTATAGTGCTTGGCATTGGCTGGTTGATTTTTTATTTATACCATTTTATTATTTTTTTCTTTTATGAAAATAAAAATTTAAAAAGTAAGGAGAAGGTACAACGATTCGTTTTGATCGTATTTATTGGTGGAATTGTTGACCGAGCGAGTTTAGAAGAGCGTTTTCGAGTTGAAGTTCGTGTTTTCGAATCCTACCTGGGCATACCAAAATTTATTTCGTGGAATGAACAGAATAAATTTATACACACGGAATGAACTTGACCTTCCCACTCTGGCTAGAATAAGTTGGTAACTTGTAGGATAGCCCTTCCTGCCCTAGTTGGAGTACACAAGGACGTTATGCACCAATAAAAAAAAAAAAATGTAAGTAGATATCTATTTATTTATTTAATCCGTAAAGCATGTATTTTCTACAATTTGGAAGGTTTAGACTTTATGATACGTGGATCGTTTTATATGTTTTTGCAGTAGTTAAAAACAGAAGTTTTCGGCGATTTCCATAATCTTTAATCATTGAAAAAAGACAATTGTAGTAAAATGTACAGTTTCTCTTCACTTTCCATTGATATGGTCACTTAGTTTAATAATTATTAATTCATGAATAATAATTAATAATTACCAGTGACTAATATTATAATTTCAGTAGTTTTTAACTGATTGATAATGTACTTTTATAAATCTTTGCAAATGGCCGACCAGAACTCTGACTGTCTCAAGAACTCAAGGACCATAATTTTAATAATCAACAATTTTTTCCCTTGAAGAAAATGGGCCATGGATCGAAGCTAGTAGTAATCCGATGGTGCGACGTCTGGAATATATGGTGGATGAGGCAGGAGTTCGAACCCATGAAGTTCTTTAAACATTTCTTTGGTTCGACAGGAAGTGTGAGGACGAGCATTATCTTGTTGGAACATTACTCCTTTTTGGTTGCTCAAAGCAGAACAACTTCACGTACAATCTTTCCAGTTGTTCTCAGTAAAGTTCAGAATTCACAGAGCAAAACGCGAAGCATGTTTTTTTTTTTTCAAACTTTTTAATGCTTTTTATATCAACCGGAACAGCATTTTGACCGCAATATAGCTATTGCTCACGGGTATTCAAATCTCGCCAGTATAACAACTTTTTATAACAGGTGACAAACTTCCGGGAAAATATTATATCAGAAGGTTTAAAAAAAAAAAAAATAAATTTTCATAAAGTAATCTCTTAGTTGACTGCTGAGGAGTAAGTTCATGAGAGACTATTCTACTGCTCTTCCTCACCTTCCCTATGGATATTAGATAGTGACTAACACTTTTGGCACACCACAATCCCTGGCAAGATCGACTCAACAGTTTTCTGCAAAACTTCATCAATAACCAATAGTGGTCGCCCGGAGCCCTTCTTCCTTTCCTACGTCGTATCTCCACTGCTGTATTTTTCAAACCAACGCCGCGCAGTGCGCTTGTTAAGGACACCTTCCCTTTTATATTTAATATTCATATTTTTCTCCAGTAATGCCATAAAATTGAGAGAATTTCGTAGGACACTGTAATGTTTTTTCTTTGAAACAAATAAATAAACTGAGTTTTTTTTTAAAGAAGTCAAATATGATTTACAAGCCTAAAATTGAGAATTCTCTAAAGGGATTATTAAGTATTGGTAAGTGTTAAATAGGATTAAAATATTTACATACCATTGAAATTTTTAATTTGATTAAATGGTCTTTTTTCTACACTCCCCATTAGTAGAATTAAGACATTATTCATAAATTTATGCGAAAAAATAATTAATACTATAACACTCAATTACATACCGTTGTTATTTTTTTAATCTTAAGAACGTTTCCTGTTACATTCCGATAACTGGAATATTTTCAAAATTTCTTTAAGCTAATATCACCGCATAATTCAACTATCAAACCAATTTATCACGGCTGCCTGACGGGGATCCAAACATCTTGATGATTATTATTTTTTTTATCTTCCACCGACAGGGAGAGGAAATACCAGGGAGTCCCTCATTACTCCATCTTGACACGTTAATTGGCCTGGGCATGTCGTCGGGTGAAAGCAGAATCCGAGTTGAGGCGTAAGGACTCTTTATCGTAGGCCTGGCTTGTTGTAATTAGCTCTGCACCGGGCGATTATTTAGGTATATGGCGCAATTTTTAAATTGCTCTATATATTAGATACAACCTTATAGAGAAAATCGTCGCATAGATATTTCGCTTTCCCATGTTGATAGCTGAATTATTGTGGTTCATTACCTATATATATCTGCTGATTTCTTGGAACGGAAAATCCAAAAGTATCTACGCTTGATCTATATCTCTCATAGCTTATTAACTAGATATAGCTTCCACTAAATCTATCAAAATCACTAGTAGTTTTTAATAATATAAATCGATAATAGATCATATATAAACGATACCTTTCTCAAGAATAACTGTAATCGAGAATCGACTTAGATATATCGATTATAAATACTCTCAGTGTTTAAATGTTAGACACACTTCAAAAATTGCTATCCCTACCCTCCCATCTTATCAAATTAACCATAAAAACAGTATTGAAATTATCTATCACCTGAAGTTTATTAGCTGCTTGCTTTCATGTCAGTTACCAAAAAAAAAAAAAAAAAAATCTAAATTTTTACCTCTTCAATAAAGGAGAATATAATGTTCAATTTCTTTTCTGGTATACTGATTTGTATTGTTCAAGTGAAATGTGAGAGGAATTTAATGTTAAACATTGTATTTCAGTCTGATGATGGGATAACATATACCGAAACATGTAACTACATTGTAGTGAGAATAAATGGAAATATGAGGAGTTAAGCTTAAATAAAGTATATCTAAAACTAAATTTTTACTTTATAAATCAAGTTTATCCGCGACAAAATGTTAGACACATGAACGACTATGAAAAATTATATTTAATATTATTGGATAAATTTTGTAGTACATTGTAAATTATTCCACATACAGAAGAAGCATTTTTTCGATTAGATTAATTTATGACGATATTCCAATTTTACTATTAGTTATATTAGGAAAAACCCAATGAGTCATAAGGGAAATTCCATAGTAAATCACAAAAATTTAACCTACCTGCCTTTCTCACGACTGGTATATTTCAGTTATCTCTTAGACCTACTGAGGTGAGTACTAATGTTTGATTTCTTGTCTTATATTTTTTAAAACTTTAGTGTATATAATCCATGTAACTTAGTAATGATGTGTTGAAAATTTTGTATGTTTTAGAACTAAAGATGAATGTTTAGCATTTGAGACTAGTATTCTAACAAAATAATCCCATTAGAAGTGGCAATTAATTCATCAATCCTAATTTTTTAGGATAGTTCATCCAATTATTATTTTTTATTATTATTTATTTTAGTCTATGTGACCAATAAATATGTCTTAGATGAAACCATGTATGCCAATATATTTTTTTTTATTGAAAAAGAAATTTTTCAATACCTTCGACTGCAGAAAATGAAATGGCCTTACTAGAATGTTGATTAACTAAATGCAAAACATCTAGTCTTGTAAACTAGAAAACAAATTGAAAATCGTACTTCAATGAGTACAAAAGTAATTTTTTGGATTACTTCAATGATTTATTTTTTAATTTCAATTTCAAGCTAAAATAATTTTAAATCAACCGAAACAAAATGAAGAGTACATTATGCCTCCAATAATAAACTGTTAATTCCATTTTGGAAAAAAATAACATGCATTAGTGCAATATAGTAAGGTTATTCTAACATTACAAAAGTGCTGACTACAAAAAATTATATTTTTCTCATAAAAACAATAGTCACCATTTTTAATGTAAACTATTTTTATTAATTCAATTTATTGCAAGTCTTTTCTCTCTTGTGTCAAACACAAATATAAGAAAATTTAATGTTATTATTATTATTATTTTTTTTTCAGTCAGACAAAATGACCAAACATTACACCTTATGACATATACAATTGAGATCAATACAACCTAAATAGATTTCAGACGTAAGATAACAGGGTGTTTGAAGGACTTTTATTGAGAGTTTTATTTATTTTAATGTTTAATCAAACAGTAATTTCTTTCTTCATGCTGATAAATTAAAGGAGTTCTTTACTTACAATCTTATTGATTGTGAATTGTTATGAAAATAGAACAATATCATATTTAGATACAGAAAAAGAAAGTTTTAAAAAATTTATTTTGAGACGTAATCGATCAGGGACGTAATAATTTGTAACACATAACACTAAAAAAACATAAACTTAATAAAATATGAATAATAAATAACTAAAGTTTTGAAACAAAAAATCAAAAAAAAATATAGAAGTTGTAGTGATATGCAGAAAAATGGGTATTGAAAAGTTAATCATTTGGATTGGGAACAAATTTTGTAATATGGAAAGTGCTGAAATACAACCTATTGATGTAAGTTATTATATACATTGTGTAATGAAATTGAAAAGTTTATCTTTCTAATAAGAGTAGACGATAAAAAGTTAACAAAAAAACTTGTTGAATTAAAAAAGTTTCTTAGTTGAAAAATTGATCAATATTACTTCTTTATTTCATTATAAATTGCAATAATAATTCGTAAAAAAAAAAAAAAATTATATACTATATACATTAATAAATACTTTGCTAAAATGTTTTATATAATCCAGCAAGATGGTGGATGTCCCGCGTTCCCAAGTACTGATGGTTCTCAATTGAGCGGATAATTGGATAGAAAGCACAAATGGTGGAACCAGTAGACCAGTAAGAAAATTCAGAAACCCAGTTTCTGGTCTATATGTAAATAGCTTTATACACCAGTATATATTCTTTATTGTATCTCATACTAAATACAAAATATTTAGGTTAATATACAATCAATATTGTATAGGCATAATTCAGCATATTGCATATATAAATGAACTTGAAGAATGAATCGACATGTGAAATTGTGAAAATAATTGATCTTAATTCTGTAATGGTTTTAGAACATATTAATAATATATAGTGTATAATATATATACTATTATATAAAAGGACAAGCCATTTTTCGTTTGTGATGACTAACCACCAAAACTACAGAGCCAATATCTTCCAAATTTTAACCAAATCATCTTCATAGTTCAAGGATGGTTTAATAATAACAAAATTTAAAGATATTCAATTATATTTCCATAAAAAAGTGATAAATATGTGGTACGCAGTGAAGTTTGATAATCGACCGATAGATAGCAGGCACAATTCGGGAGAGGTTTTAAAGGTACCTGGGTTGTTATATAGAACTAGAAATATATGATAAAATTTACTTATTTTCAATTCAATTGTTATTAAAATAGCTATAAATATAATGTGCGACTTGTGGATGCCAGTGCAGTTTAAAAATGAAATTTGCCAAACTGTCATGTACTATTATGGTTAGAAATTGAAATCCAACTGGATGGATAGATAAAATTATTTTTGCCAATTTGATGTCTGATTACGCTTTTACGTAATCTTCAAATAGCTGATCAATGCAATTTTAACCAGGTTAAAATTACTGCCATGCGTGAAAATATAATTGAAGAAAAAATGATAAATTCCATACTTCAATATAAGATTTTTATCGATGTACAAATGAAATTTAATTATTAGTTAAAAAAATCAACGTTCTTTTTTTTATGAGAGCGAGAGAAGTCACGGCGGGGCATGCTAGTAAATTTTTAATTTAAACTAATAGACAGTGAAAGATATTTGCAATCACGATATAGTAACATCACTAAAATAAAGATTCCAACTTAAATAAAATGACTTCATTCTAAGAAGATGCTTTGAAAGCTACCTGTGGTAAAGAGGAGAAAATATATATTTAAAAAAAAATTAAAAATTAATGCTATATAGGAATTAGAACTGTGTTTCAATTTAAAAATATATTGCTTTGATTTTTTTTTCTTTAATCTAACACTACAAAAACCAAATGATGACCTGAAATGCGGATATTGAACTTATTTCGTTTTTTAAAAATATCAAAAATACTCCCTCCAATCTTTTTTTTTTTTTTTTTTTTTTTTTTTTTTGTGTAAAAATTATATGATTGCATACTATTTTGGTTAATGATGGCCACGTTTCATAATGGGATTACAGTAGGATTCTTTTAAGACATACTGTTTCTTGCAAGTCTTATGGTCTTCGCTTTTTCGAGTTGGCAATGTTTAAATTTGCTAATTTGTATGTAAAATTACATGTCTTTAAAAGCTGAGAATCGCACCCATTTTAAATTTCGAGATCAATTAATTTCTTTTCTTTGGAGGTGGAAGGGGGGTTTGATATTTAAGAACACAAAAAGTCATTTTTATAGAAATCTGATAATTTCGGTTTCTTTATTTTCCGTAGTTACTATCAGTAAATATATCAATATGGAATATTATGAATATTTGTTGATTTATCATTTACAATATTTTTTAATACTTTAATTGCTATATGGTGTTGTTATAAGTTATTATAACTTATAACCTAACTTGATTGGCTAGTGATTAGATTAGAAACCTGCTATATGTTACCTCTAGTATGTTATTTTAACGATTGATATTAATTTTAGTTGGTCCATCCAGTATGTATACATGTAAAATAAAAGTAATAAAGTTTGTTGATTGATATTCTGTAATAATAAAAATAATAAACTTAACATGGCGCAGTCGTGACTTAATTGCAATGGTTACAAAAAATCTGTGATTGTGATCGGCTTTCAACCACGGAAGTGACGAACCCTCAGAATTTAACATTACTATGCATTTAGATAATTCTTAAACTCATAATCGAACCGTATTATATGCAGTAATTTAAATACCAGAATATTTAAATTTGTTGAGTGCATATTTCCAATAGAGATGAACTGACATTAGGCGGATTGTATAACAAAATGTTCTACTCAATTGAATATTCTATGAAAATATGGTTATATCTTTAGTTCAAGTATAAATCTAAATAGGAGGTGAGGTACTGAACTTCTGACTAGATTAGGTTGAAGAAGCTAGATGATATTTATTATGATTCACCACACGAGGTTCGATCTTGGGACCAGGAGACCCTCCAGGGGTATACCCAGCCTCTGTAAATTGGGTAACCTTAAACGGAGAAAAACCCGAAGTTTGAGTTTGATTTCGGTCAAATTTGTTTCCATAATCGTTGGCCAAGTAAAATTCAGCCTGACCAAACACTGGACCCAAAACAACGCCTTTAAAAGTTTTAAGAGGAGGACTTCCTATTTGCTAATATAAGATAGCAGTGAGCAGTTGGAACCATTCTTTCAACTAGTGTGGATGCAGCTTCAGTTAATGTGCAAATTGTTGTCCATTTTGGAATCCCATTTCCCCAAGAACTTCAACATATCTCTTGCTATAGATCATAACCTTCGTCCTTTGCGATGGAAAAGACACTCGGAGAGATGTGTGGGTAAAATGTTCCCAAATGTGGGAACTTAGATCTAGCCGGGGCTGAAAAAGCCAGTTATGATTGCGATTTCTGGAAATAATATTTTTTTCCTGTAATATATAAACCTACCCTTTCGAACTGTTCAAACTATTTTTTGGTGACTTTTTTGAAGAGGGCCTATAAACGGTTTGTTAATCCTCATTTTTGAAATAAAATAATTGTTGTTAATCATTGTTTTGCCTTCTCAGATTTAAGAAACTTATAGTTAGTAGTAGAGTTTCAAAAAGGCAAAAATCTAGAAATTTTCAAGTTAAAAGCAGTTTTAAATCAAAAGCAAAGAGGGTGCCCAAAAATACACCTTTTCCTCTATACGTGTTTCTAAAATATACGAGTAGTAAACAGTATTTCTTTTCTTTACCCTCCAAGAAACTGTTATTCCAATTTATAATATATAGTAAACTTATTACGTCATTAATAAAATTGTTAATAATGATCTTAATATTGCCTGTTTCTTATTTGGTCCGAACCATATACATATCCTTTTTATACTATTTTATAACACCGTACCCCTTGACACCTAGTTTCCTTTTTACTGTTAGATGGGTTTCCGTTAGTATAAAAAAGTATGAGAATGTGGATTTAATGAATACGTGCATCAATTTACATGTGTTTACAAGTCACTCAAAAGTCATTATGCTCATGCTTCCCGACTTATACTTGATGTACTTCTGAATAGTAATTAAATAAATAATTAATACTAAAAAAAAATCAGGTTACGTATAGGTTCCTGACTTCCCCAATTCCTGAGATCCTAAACGCGTCACCTGCTTGTCGTGACAGGTGCCTGTAGACGACTGTATAATTATTGATTAAAAATAAATAAATAACCAAAATTCTATTAGTTAGCTCGCATAAAATAATGTGCGCGTTTCTTCATGATTATTAACCGCAGAGATAAAGCCATAAGATTAGAATTTATACTAAATATTATTTATCTATTGTTGTTTTAAAAATATAATATAATATTTAACATTTAATATTTAATAAATAAACACAAGAAAGCATTTAAAATATTGGCGAACAAACCAGATATTTTGTGCGAAAAAATCTTCCGGATCGCGAACATAAAATTTCGAGATAAGATATAGTAGAACCTACAAAAACATCTGTTCAAACCCGGTCAAGTAGTCATTTTGTTTTATAACCTCATAAACACTTGATGGATCGAAAAAAAAAAAAATCTAAATAAAATTCTTATCAGGGAATCCATTAACTTCTTCACAAGACAAACAGTAAATTTAATTTATCTCATAAATATTTTACACATGTTCTCGTGTTTTTGTCAGTATCGATTAATTTTTTTTTTAACGGAAAAATAATTGTATTGACTTTTGCAATCAGAAGAGATTTTTTTAAAAGTATTCTGGAAAGATATATGAGTTCATTATGCATATTTAGTTCATGCGTTTATTTTCAATATTTATGTGCCATATGTTTTGAGCTACAACTCTTCGACTGCCAAAAACTGATTCCTTCTAAGGTCCTTAATCCACAGGTGGGGTAGCTTTTGAAGTTTGATTCTAAAAACGGTAATGTTTTTTTTTAAAGTTAAATCTTTTATTGTGGTATGTAACGGTTTAGAGAAAACCAGGAGCTAACCATAAAACGGTCCCAAATTTGACCACCGCTTTATTCATCTAAAATCCTTTTTATTTCCTACTTTTTTTTTTATCTAAAAGCTGGGGAGTATCTTTGAGATTACCCCCGACAGTCAACAGTATGGCGCGTTTGATCTCGACGTCATCAGTTACGTAAATGTATTTTTCGGTAAAACCCTCTATCGATCAAAATTTTAATTATATTTCACTTAAACTTAAAATCTTATGTTAATTACTTTAAATATAGTTATAGTTAATTTAAATATCAGAGTAAAAATAAAAGATTTAATAGAGCGATGGCAAGAATTCATAAATTTCATGTTGATTTCAAAGTCTTTTATATTAATGTTAATTTATTTTAAAGATTACAAAACTAATTTTAATTGCTTAATCAACTTAACTAATTTGTTAGTTGGGACCCTTAAAGCTAATTCGCTTTAGCCGTGTGTTAATAATCACGAAAATGTTGCATGATCTAGTCCAATTACATTTGTTTTCCAACTGTTTGAAACCAGTAATACAGGAAAACATAAAAACAACTGTACAAGAGCAATTTATTTTCCGAATTTAGATTTAAGTTGCAAAACTATTACTAAATTACTTTTAAGGCACAAATCGTCATTAGTGGCAAGACCATAGCATAATTCTTTTCAATAATTTTGTACTTCGCGTTTTTATTAAAATTGTCAATCAATAAATAGGTGAACGATAAGTTAATCGGTTTTGATTTTACAATGATATTTAGCTTTATATATTTAAAGGACTAAACAATTAAAAAATTATAAATTTTTAAAATGTTTTATACAATTTAAACAAATAAAATAAAAAAAGGGTAGAAACAGTTCTCTATGAAAATAACCTTATAACATCTATGCTCAGAATCTGTTAAAAATATTTTCAGATTTTTTTTTTTTAATATTGTTTATTTATTATTATTATTTTTTTTTAATGCTGAATGTAATTTTACGGTATAAAATAGAAAGACAATGCGATTTCTGTACTTCTGGCTTGGCCAAAGATGCAGTTATTGCCTGTAAGTTACAGCTGTACTCGACTTAAAAGGAGTTGTGGTGAGTTTCCCAACATTGTCCAACTTAGCGCTTAGCAGACGTTTTAAAAAAAATGAAATAAAATAAATTCTTCATTTTTTTCCCTCTGTTTTTACTAATTATATATTCCGTAAGGTTTAAATCGTGAACATTTATTTTTACATTATATCACGTACCTGTGTTTCTTAGTTAAAAAACAACTAAATTTAAGCATTTTTCGATATAAAAATATCTTATTCATTTTTACTTATTAATAAATTTAAATTGAAAATAAATAAGGACAATATTACAAATTAAATTCACATACTGAAAATAGGATGACCGATTGCAAAACTTACGTTAAAATCTTGAGTGGAAAATTAAAGGAATTTAATTTTTTTTTTTTTTTTAACTCAAATATTCTATAATAATCAACTCTTATCTTGTTGATTCTTTTGTAGGCATTGTTAATGGTTTGATAATTCCGCTGTTGAAATATTATCATTTCTTGTTTGTTTTCTTAATCAACAACTGGACAAGCCTTTCCTTGGTGTTCTCAAGATCCAGACATGAAATTAGTATACTTTTCAAAGTGGAATTCTCAGACGTGGGTCCTTGAACCTAAAATACTGTGTTTCTTTGTCATTGGAAATCATTTGATGGATAAGGCGTTCAAAGTATAACTTTGACCATACCATATTTTTAGTCCTTTGTTAAATGAGTTATTTATAAATTTAATACAAATATACGTGAATTAATTAATCAATCATTATACATAAATAGCTAATATGTATGTAAAAATATCTTACAACAGTTTACAAATTTTCAGAAATTCGGCTTATATTAATGCCTTCTTAGAATAGGCTTACAAAAACACTCTTTTAATGAAAAAATCATTCTTGAATGAATTAATATTGTCATGATTCTGTAACAAAACCTGCAGTGGATATAAGTTTATTTTCGGTTATCGATGATTCAGTAAGCTCACATATCACTCACATATTATTCTTCATTCCATGCCCAGTTGAAACTAAACTCCCCGTCTAATTTATCGCGAGACTTTTGAAATATTTTAATTTTACGTAAACGACTCTTTTTTTCAAGGAAGGTTCTGAAGTCTATAATATAAATTTTTAACTGGTCATAAATAAGTTTTATTAAAATGAATTACAATATTTCTTCCAAAAAGCAAAAAAGTTAGAAAACTTACTTCAATTTTTAATTTACGTTTAATTCGACGTATTCCTCCCTCTGGCTTGAATGAAAGCTTCCATTCGACTTGGTATACTTTTAAGAAGATTTTGAAAGAAACCTTGAGGTATATTGATTGCCCCACTCCTCCAGAGTGAAGAGAAAGAGAATTGTAACGAAAGATAACCATGGACTGAAATTCGAAATGAATAAACCAAAATTCTATCGTTTGTTGGTGTGAACAGTAAATAAAAATGATTTGTCTAATCCCTGATGTCTCTCATTTAATAAATAATAAAAAAAAGTATGAATTAAAGTCAAAACCAAGAAAATCTCAAGAATTTTGGGTGTTGCAATACTTTTGACGGGGAGTGTATACGTTTTTAAAAATAAATTCGCAGAACGTTTGTAATGATGTTTGATAATCTAGATAATTCGCTTTTCTAAGTTAAAGAATAGAAATCAATATTAAAAACCTCTCAATCGAAAATCTCTTTGACACCATTATCCTTCGTGGTTGAGAATTATCTATATCTAAGTATTGCAACGTTGTGGAATTTTCTTGTTGAGCTTTTCTGTAAATCTGTAGCTAGCCAATGTCATTCATACCTAGATATTCCTGTGTTGGGCCAAGTTAGTCTACAACCCAAGGAAATGATAAAACTTCATATATAAATATCCCAAGTAAAACTAAAGAACTCGACAAGTTTTATTATCACAATGTATTTTTTTCTTCGCATGATAATTAGTATTAACATGTGTGTCTTTGTAGGACAATATATAAATAACGTACAGGAAAGGAGGTATAGGAGACACGGTACTGTAGAAAATGTCCTTGACTGCAGGCTTCCGGTTGGTAGTCCTCACCTGTGACCAAACAGCTTTACTTTATATCAACTATTATATATATATATATATATATATATATATATATATATATATATATATATATATATATATATATATATATATAAATATATATATACATACATACATATACTTGTGTGTGTGTGTTTATAAAATGAGGATTCTTTATTGAAGTTTCTGCTTTTATTTAGGCATCGATAATTGTTAAATTATTTTAGCTTCGACATGAAGTTGACTCTGAAATTGGCAATTCACTTTACTATATTATCAGTAATCAATGATCCCTTCATTGTCTCTCAAACACTCCAATCCCATATCCTATGCATTCGAGAATGGTGTCAAAAATGGAGAATCAAAATAAATCCACACAAATCTCACCAAATAACCTTTACCCTTTGTCGTAAACTTACGACTTCCTGTCCTACAGTATCGTTCAATGATATTCCAATAATTCCTGTTGAACAGATCCGCTACCTAGGACTCCACTTGGACAAACGTCCTACTTGGAATCCACTCACAAGACTAAAGCGACAAGAAACTGCTCGTCGTTACAGACTACTTCAACATTTTCTATACAAACGATCAAAACTCCCAATTCATTACAAAAGACTTATTTACATGACTGTGAATAGATAAGGACCTATTTGGAAGTACGGTGTTGAGCTTTGGGGCTCTACTAAACCATCCAATTCATCTCGTATCCAATCCTTACAATCAAAAATCTTTCGAAAAATCCTAAATTCCCATTACTTTGTCTCCAATAAACTTATTCATAAACACATTAATGTGCCATATTTTGTTGAGTTAGCCCAAACCAGATACCTATCCTTTCATAGTAAGCTCCATAACCACTCAAAACCATTAGTTTCGCAACTTGCTCCCCATTCCATTCCCGATATTCCTCCAAGGCGTCTGAAAAGAAGATGGCCTACAGATCTTCTAGTGTAGAATTTTATAATAACAATTTATTGAAGTGCTACTGGTTAGTAGTTCTTTTCACGATTTGACATGTTATTGTAATCGCTATCAGCTCATTTACTTGATGTATATATTTGTACAATTGTAAATTTCAATAAATTGATATAAGAAAGAAAAAAATAGTTTTTTTTTATCGAATAAAAAATTAACCTCTTCTGGCAGTCTATGTTTGTTATTTACAGTGCAGAAATAATAAATTTGAATTGATTCATTTTTTTTTATATTCAGGTGTGAAACCCAAAAATTTCTTTGAAATCAATATTGGTAGACACTTCTTCCATGCTGATGAAACATAATCGCATATTTGTGCAATGATTTCAAGTGCGTTTCTCTCAACCGGCAATTTCTGGTAAAAAGGATTAGTTCGATTGCTCTGTACATCATATTGCTTAAACGTTCATAAAACGCCAAACAATATATTCTATATGCGAAACATATAAGAAATATAATTGTTGTAAATTATTAATTACTAACTTCGAACCCTTGCAACCTAAGAAAATAGATTCCTGAAAAGCATTAATATGAATATTAATATTTTCATTATAGGACTCTAAAGGTTAAATTGAAATTATTTTATTAAAAATAATTAATGTTTTAAGAAAAACATATATATATTTTTATTATAAATCCTTCAAACCAAAATAGTGGAAACTGAAATCATGTCTACTTATCAATCAAGTATAGCCCGTTGACCCTTCTGTTGATTGGTTTTAAAAAATTTCTTCTGATCTTTTGAAAACATCTGACATTTAGAACTGCTAATTTTGCATTTTTAATTTTATTCCTCAACCTCTTCCGGTTATTTGAACTATAATTAATTGCAAACGAAAGCAGATTATATTTGTTGTTAACACTTTAGTAATATTTTATTAAATATTAATTTATCACTTTTTAATTTAAAGTTTTAGTTTAATCAGTACAGTAATTAATTCTCAGTTTTTTGATCTCAATTTATGTTTAAATAAAAATAATAAAAAAATTGTCTAATAATAGTGTGATAATATTGTACTTTTCTATAACTTATAAATTCATTAGCACCTCATTTGTATTATCACTGCACTCTAACAGCTTTAACAACAAATATTGTAATACAAAATATTTTTATAAATTACGTAGAAAGGATTGAAGATTAATTTTCTTAATTTAGCTTTTGGCTTATTAAAAAATGTAGGCGATTTAAAGAACCCCTTTGTATTTAACTAATACTGGTTTGGAATACCGATTAAGTTCTTTAAATATATACTATATCATGTCTGATTGATTTAATAATTTTATTATTTTTATCATAATTTTTATTGTGTTATTAGTTTTATTATTATTTAGTTAACAAGGAGTTTTGATCGTTGAATATCTTCTTACTTGAACAATAATGTTTAGACATATCGCTCAACGTAAACAAAAGGCTATAAAAAAAAAAAATAGAACTTTGCAAAAATAAATATTCCAGCGTTGTTCGCATCATCATGAAAATTCGACAGTCTGAAGTTCTTCAGTCTATTTTGACAATTTAATTTACTCTTCTGATGTTATTATAACCTATGTAATTAAGCAAGTTGCAGTTAAATATAAGCTAATAATATGTATAACTAAATAATAATAACTATATGATCTAATAAAAATAAGAAAATCAACTAATCGTAAAAGAAATATTACCAGATTTGGCAGTGCGAATAAAGTTCTTGATTATGAAATGATAATATGTAATTAAATTATAAGTTAATAATATAATAAAAATAAATATATCCTTATTCTGTAAATTCAACTGTTATGTCGTGTTTTTATATTCAGTTAGTACTTTTTTTTTCTCTTTCATCGGTTATTTGCATTATATATTTTTGTACCATATAGACAATTTAAAATTGAGAGATTTCATTAAAACTAATCATTAAATTTAACAAATTATAGAAGTTAGATCAAAAAGCAATCAAGAAAAAAAAAGTAATATATCAATAGTTAAGAAATATTCCAAATTTGACAATAAAAATTAACCCACAACTTACTCCACGCATATATTCTCCGTTCAAAATGTTTCGGTAATTGTTTACTATCAATCTTCAAAATTATTGTATTGTTGTTGCTAGTCATTACAAATTTTAGCATTCATTTATAAACTATATCAATTTCTACTATAAATTAAAAATAATAATACATTTTATTCATTAAAATTACTAGTCCATGCTCCTTCTAGCAATCTAGGGGGATTGGTCAGAAAGGATGTTGACTAAAATTATTTTTGATGTACGCTCACCAGATTTGGGCAAAATTCAATCATAGCTATTTGACAACTAATTTCCTGGAATCAATCACCTAATTAAACAATGTTTAAATATTTTAATCAGTAAACTAATGATAATTTGACTGAAAGATTTAATCATTATTAAATTAGGCGATTAATTCCACGAAATTTGTTGTCAAATCAATGATTAAATTTTGCACAACGCTGATGCTGACGATCTGAATTAAATAATAAAATTTTAATGATTATTATGATAATGATGATATGAAGATATTCCTTTAATTGGGAAATAAAGTATTTTCGAAACATGCCAAATGTTGAATATTCATTGCATCCTCATTTAATGTAGAATAAATGCCTAGAGTTGTATGTTTATTATTGAATCTGATATAATTATAAATATAACAATTAAAATTAAACTAACACTTGTTTAATTTCATTATAATTAAATAATCATTAGTTCAATGACTGAAAGACTTAATCATTATTAAATTAGGTGATTGATTCCAGGCAATTTGTTGTCAATTAGCTATGAATAAATTTTACCCAACACTGACGCTTACGATTTATTAATTAAATAATAAAATTTGAAATAAGTTGATATTGGGAAATATGATATTTCCGAAACATGCCGAAGTTGAATGTTCATTGCATCCTCAATAAATGGAGAATATATGCCTTGAGTTGAATGTTATAATCGAATCTGCTATAATTATAAATGTTATAATTAAAATTAAGCATGTGACATAAAGAAGTTTTATATAAATTTAAATAGACCTTAAAGATATTTAATTATCCTAGTATAGTTTATATTTGTTGTAAATATATACATATGCATATACATATATATATATATATATATATATATATATATATATATATATATATATATATATATATAAATATACACAGGAATATAATAATGTTTTTTTGTTTTTTTTCAAATATTTTTCTTGACTTCTTTAATACATCTTATAATTGATTGAATTATTGTTATTATAATAATTAATTATAAAAATAATTCAATTAGGGTTATGCTGTGGAGGAGTAAGGAGCTGGATCGGGAAGAGGGATGCCTCAGGAGCGAGAGAGATAAGATAGAGTACTAACCTTAGGAGTGATGTGCATCTCCCGAGTCCTTCCCCTCCTGCGGTGGGGGTGGTTGTGCCACAAAAATGTGGGGGGGAGCCACTCCCCCTCCCCCCTCCCCTCCAGCTTCCCCCCACCACGCACAGATGGCAGCACCTCCTCCGGTCGCTGTCTTCGGCCTCTGTCGTCTTTGTGTTTGTCTCCGCTTCTCTCCTTCCTTATATCAGTAAGTACAGTATTTTGTTTATTCTTAAGGTTATTTATTAATTTTAGACCAGTTTCAAAACATTATATCCCAGTGAAATAGTGATAAGTTTTTTTTCGGCCCCTCTACATTCTCCATTGTAGTTATAGAGCGAGATAAGGTTCTCTGAACCGAATACTAAGATTCTCATTCGAGTAATCAACTACTGTGAACCAGAAATCATCTAGTGAGTTATAATAATTAAATCATCAACTGTCTCTGTTAAAACATCAAGAGCGATGTTAAAGGAACGCCGAATTTTTTATCATTAACAAATATCTATTGAATACACTCATATTAAAACAGGACAATCCGACTCCTGTGAATAATAAATAAATTCCTAAATTTAATATTATAAGTACGAGACAGTGTATCTATCTTAAAAAATATTTTTTCCTATCTTATAGAAAACACTAAAATAAAGAACAGGTTTTCCATACAAATATCTAAATTTTACCGTTTTGGATTCTTCAAAAGAATATTTTTATCACGAAAAGATATCGTTATGACCATTTACGAAACTATAAATAGACAAATTTCCAGTGTTACCATTGTATTATTATTTTTAATTATTACTGATTGTATAAACTATTTTTATATAAATATAATAGAGTGGCAATTTGAACTCCTGGGCATTATATTCTAGTAAATTCCTAAAGTTAGAAGCTATATAAGTACTAAACAGTGTATTTCGATAAATATACTTTTTATTTTATAGGAAACAATTGGTATGACTGAAATAAAAAAAGGGACTTTTCTCAACATTTCCTAAATATTATAATTATAGATTCTATAAGAGAATTCATAATTGATTTGTAATCCATTTAATAAAATGATAATAAAAAATGCATAAATTTACAATTTTATATTTATTTTTTATTATTACTGGTTGTATGTATTATTTTTTATTATAAATCTTTTCCTGTCGTGAAGAAGTGGATAAGTCAAGATACATGAATACTTGTGAATGTGCACTTTTGATTGTTCTCCCGAATTCTGTTATTACTATAAAAATATCAATAGAAATTTAGATACTCATAGATAAATAGAAATAGATACTTTAAGACCTTATTAAGAAGCACAACTTAATTTTCACAACGCAGATATTAAAAACCCTATTTTGAAGATTTATTCTAAATATTTTATTAGCTAACTCATTTTAAGAGAAATAATATAAAATAATAAATACATATAGTCATAACATTCATAAAATATGAGTATTAGCTATGGAAATTAATCCACTATCGTATGTAAGTGATACTTGGATAATTTACATTGTATACAAAATTGAACATGCATTATTTAATTTACACAAAAAGTTATTTAAATTTAAAATAAATTGTATATTTCTGGATATTGATATTAAACATTTATAATTTATTAAATAATTATGATTCTTCCTTCATAAATAAACTTCTAAATGATTTTTATTAGGATATGAGAATATAATTAGGCTAAAAATTGAAATATTAGACAAAATAAATGTTTAATTGTTTTTTAATTATTATTTTAATATTTTAAAGTAATAGTTTGTGGTTTCAGAAATGCGGAATATTTACAGAAGCTGCAGTTAACAGATCTTTTCAGGAGGATTCCAATTGTTGATAGTTCTGCCACAATGAGTATTTTTGCAGGTATATAATAAATGCTTTATAATTTATATACGTCAAATGAATGACATTTTTTTAATATTCAATAAAATCATGAACACAAAATAGAAAAAGTAAGAGACTCTGAGTTTTTTTTTTTTCAATTTTAGTAATATTATTTATAAACTGATGGTTTCTGCCACAATGAGTATTTTTGCATGTATAAAATAAATAATGTTTCATAATTTATACACGTTATTTTAATAACATTTTTTAATTATTCAATAAAATCATGAACAGAAAATAAGGTACTGAGTTTTGTTTATTCAATTATACATATTTTATATAATTAATATGTATATATTTAATTATATTATTAAATTATATAATATAATATATAATTATATTTAATTATATAAATATATTTATAATTATTAATATTTTTTATAAACTGATGGTTTCTTCCACAATGAGTATTTTATAATATAAATAAAGTTTCATAATTTATATACGTTATTTTAATATATTTTTTTTAATTATTCAGTAAAATCATGAACACAAAATAGGAAAAGTAAGGGACTCTTGAGTTTCGTTTATTGAATTTTAATAATATTATTCATTAATTTATATTAACTAATTTTATGATTAATTTATAAAATTGAACAATTATTTCTGTTAACAATTACTAATATCAAATTTGGGAAAAATTTAAGCAAAATTTAATGATAGCTATTTGACTACTCATTTCCTAGAATCAATCACCTAATTTGAAAATGATTAAATATTTCAGTCAAATAATCATTAATTCAATAAAAAATTACTAGAAGATTTAATAATGGTTAAATTATATGACATATTCCAGAAAATAATTTGTCACTATGATTAAATTTTGACCTCTGACTAATTAATAATATCTTCACATTATTAATTCAATTAATCATTAAAATTATTATACATTGTAATTGATTTATAAAAATTATTATTATGTAAATAGGAGGTGAGATAAATAATAGTTTTTCAATAAAACAATCTGTACTCAAAGCAAACAATATTTATAAGGCTTGTTACTAGAATTCGAAGTATGTAGGTTATTGAAAAATAAATAGAATAATGAATTCTTAAAAAGTTCAAATATGTTCCGAGAAAAATATAAAACGGAATGATAAAATATGTGTTAAATTATTAATTATTTATAAATCTTCATTATAAATTAACAAAACTACTTAATCCCTGATGGTTATTGTATATAAATAAATAAAATTAATAATTGAACACCTGTGTTGAAAGAAGATTATCATATTTTAAATATATAACAGTTTTATTATTCATAGTGTTTTTTATATTAGTATTAATTAGACAGTTCGTATCTTTGAAGTCTTTGGAATCCCGTTTCGGTTTCTTGTTTTTCAATGTAAATTAATGTATTTTTTTTTTTTTAATTTTTATAAAACGTAATTAAAGAATAATCGAAATATTTTGTCGAGGCAAGTCCTTAATTCCTAATCGGATCATCTGCAGCTAGCTAAACTATCTTAGGGCCACCTGTTGCTCGCTTCCGCTCGTCCAACTGGTCTCGTTCGCGGTTGTATTTAATAATATTAGCAGAAATTTATTAGAAGCACCATATATTTATATTTTATTAATTAAAAACAATTAATTATTTTTAAATAGTTGATATTTGAATGAGCAATTATTAAATTATTTAAAAATAAGGTTAAATTAAATTAACAAATTGTTATTCTAAATCTATTTCCACTGTTTAAAATTTATTTAGGTTTACAAAAATTGAATTTAGGTTAATTAAAAAAAAATTTAAACTTTAATTGAGAAATTATTACAATCTACGACAAATGTGGACAATAAGTAATATAAATGGCATATGATTACATTCAGACATTATGTACATGAGAAAAATAAAAACAAAAACAAATATATAAAATAAAAAGATAATAGAAAATAACTTGTTTATACATAAACAATATAAAGTATACAATATACATAAATAAAATAGTAAAATTAAAAATATATATATAAAATATAAATAAATAAATAGTATAATAAAAAAAATTAAATTAAAAGTTAAAAACAACTATTCTACTTTATTTACAATTCACACTCATCCTAGGAATCCCTCAGCCAGAGCTGTCCCTTAGTGTAGTTTAATTAAATGTATTTATTTTATATAATACGACCAAATTTTAATATTTTGACATACAATGAATTTCATTTTAATTAATTAATAATTAGCCTTGATTAATTTTCAAATAATTATTTCATTTTTTAGTTGTCCGATTTTAAACAATACGTATATTTTTAAAAAGGAATATCTAGTTATTATTTTCCATATTTTAGCTAAATAGTATACTATTTAATTTTAATTTGTACTTTTTTATTATTCAGAAAAAGGTTGTAAACTGCAATATATAAAGAGAAATAAATAAATGAGGTGTATACTTACATGCCTTATTTGCAGAGAAATCAATTCAATAATAAAATAAAGATACATCAAATAAATTAAAAGGAAATAATTTGACAAAAATAAAAATAAAAAAAAATGAAAAAATAAAAACTCAATTTCTTCCTCACTGAGAGAACAAAACATTTTCGTTCCTAGCAATACCACCAGTGCTAGAGCTTATCAAAGAAGTCCCAACGATTCCAAAATGTTAGCAATATGTGACGACAAATGTTATATAACAGAAATATTCTTCATGAAATTTCTGAAAAGGTTACACAAGTAAACTTTAGACCCATCCACTTAAAAAAAACATATCAAGAATATAAAACAGATAATCATAAAAATTAAAACAACTTCATTATTTAAAAAACAAAATAAGTTGTAGTTATTCAGGAATAAGTATAATGTGTGACCACTTACCCCCTATGTTAGAGAGTTTAATATCCATTTTGATAAATCAAAGCAAGAAAAAAAAAAATCTTTATTACATAAGGTTTTATTTTTTATTTTATTATATACTTTATTTTATTTTAATTTTTCCATCTGATGAATAAAAAAAAAATATAATCTATAATTTTTTTTCTTGCTTTAAATATAATAGTTTATAATCTCATAAGCCTGCATCTGGTTTGTGACGGTCAATGGACGCATAAAATAATTTTTTGTCCGATATTCTCCATCAATCCTTCAGGTTCAATTAAAAAAAAAATAATAATGATAATAATAAATTGAAAAACAACTACAAATTTGAATAGTACGGTATTAAATAAATAGCATTACATGTTAAAGCAATTAATTATATATTAGCATTATATATTATATTAGCAAAAAAAATTAATTGTATAGCTAATAACTTATTTATAAATGCTATAAGTTATACATATTCTTGAGCAACGTTTTCTTTAGTATTTTACATCTTTAAGCATGTTTTTTTCAAAGTAATTTTTCTTCTTTTCAAGGTTAATATGTAATTATATTTCTTTCTGTAAGAAGGTGAGAAAATAAAAACTGGCAATGAGTCAAGTCAATTGTTACATTATATACTTAAGTATTTTTAAAAGTATGTATTTTTTATAAAAATATTTTTCGAATCGAATTCTAGAATTAAATCATGGTAAGGCATTTTCAAATATCTCATCAGTCATTAATAATCGTTTAAATAACAAAAAAATATTAATGTATACTTAACTAAAATCGCAATTCTTTATTAGTCTTGTATTTTAGCTAAACCTGACATTTTTTTTTTTTTTTTTTTTTTTTTTTTTTCAAATTATCATTTATAAATTATTATATATTTAATTAAATTAATTTCAATTTCTTTTCACATAAAAAAATATTGTTATGAAACTATAAATATTGGTTAGGAAACTAATTACTAAGGAAACTGCTTATTTTACTAACAATAAGTTTATTAAGCTTAGTGAATGAATTAAAGGGTAGATTTTTCTTACTTTTTTTTTTTTTTTTTTTTTTTTTTTTTTTTTAATTGAGCCGTTTATTTCGAAATGGGGCAAATCCAATTTTAGTTTTTGCGAAATATTTAAAGGTTTTTTAATAGGTACATTTCTAATATTTTGTGTTACCAGATAACGTAAGTTTATGATCCAACAGTGTTTACAGTGCTGACTTAAAAAAGTAAGTTTCATTATTCATTAAAATTTATGAATTATTGTAATCATTTAGTAAATTGGGAACTTTTTCTGTCGTATCATTCGTTTTTTTTATATAATAAAAATACAATATTATTCAAATTTTTATAAATATTTATTCATTTGATTAAAAGTACCACAAAACAAGGATATAGGATATTACAGTAGAAAATGTCACATAACAAAATTTTTTTTTTTTCTTATCCTCTATTTATTAATTTAAACAAACAACAAATAATAACAAGTGGAATCGAATGATCTTATGTTTCCTTCTCAGCATTTTAAGATTTGTTGCTTCGTAGATCCTGGCGCTTCAGTTGACTATTGTCTTCCTGTTGTCTTGATCGAGTGACGAGAAATCACTCTGCTGGCTATGGAACAAAAAAAATTCAGTTTCATTAAGAATTTAAATGAAATTATACATTTACCGTTTATAGGTAGGTATAATTCAACGAATTTTAAACAGGATATAACATTTTTAAATATTCATGATGAATTTCAATGAAAAATATTCAATATAAAATTGACTTGCACCAATTTCAAAATAAATATATTTTCAATGCTGTTAAGAGCTAAATCTTCCATCTCCCAAATGCTAGAATCTGAATTTTATTTTCATAGTAAATTGTTTACTTATAAAAATATGTTAAAAAGTTTTATCTATAAATAGCATTATTTTGATTTTTTTTCTTCAAAAATTGACTTGCCCTACTTTCAAAATAAAGGGCTCAATTCTTAAATTAAATTTATGAGTAAAACTTAACTGTAAAATTTATAACTGAAATCTATGATTTATCTTTGAACCAAATGAAATCTATCTTTTCACCAGAGTTCAGTAGAAATCTTTCATTATAAAAAAAATTAAAAATAGTTTTCCATATATTAATTTTAGTTAGTATTCAAAAACAATATAGATATCGTATAAGAAATTAAGTAAAAATATGACCTTTTTTTTTTAATATTTAAACAAACCGTTTTTTTTGTTTTTTTTAATGTTATTTAGTCCTAGATTAAATATTTATTTTATTTATTTTATGTGTTTAATCTACTTATATATTGCTCAAGATGCCGGAGAAGCGGAGAGAGGAGCTCTAGGCCCGCAGATGGGTAGGCAGCTGTACATTGAGTGCTCAGCAAACACAGTCCCCCTCCAATCATCTCTTAGTGGACCCTTTGTTTATTCTATACACAGTTTATAAAGCTATTTAGAAGCCTATAATGCTCTTATATCTGTCACTCATAGCACCTAGAGTGCTAAAGCGTAAAGTTATCGGTTAACATGTGTAGTAGAATGCATCTAAGTATGCAACAGTACGTGAATTTAAAATACCTACTAAGGTCTATATAAAAATTTGAATATTTATTAGTTTTGAAAATCAATCATTAGTGATTGACCTGGATTTATTCATCAAATAATATCCTGATTTTATCAAACATCGAGAATGAAGAGGCATAACTAAAAGCATCATTTGTATTGTTTTTTATTCTTTTCTAACTCAAAAATACACATAAAGAAACGGGTGCTACTTGGCACTACCTCTTCTCATAACTAACATATCATTTGTTTTTTATTTATATTTCAGCACATCTCTTGATTGTCAATTTTGTATTGGCAGGTGTTGATTTAGAAAAAAAAATACTAAATATAATTATATTTAGCAGTAACAAAGAAAAATGTATATTTGAAAATCCAAGTCAGATAAAATCAATATTTTGATAATTTAGTTCGATATTTTTTGCATAACTTTAATCATAGGAATGTACAACATTGTTCGGAAATGCGTTACCTGATATATCCGAATTTAAAAAATAAAAATTTAAAATCCTTTTTATTGTATTTAATTTTTTTTTTCTTAACCTTCCACCGGTCGCGCCGTTGTATTTTGTACAACATCTTACTGGTTTTCTCTCCCTCTCGCTTCCGGTGAGCTTCCCGGAAAATTGGCTTTAGCTATTCCTCGAGATAGCCCTCTATTTGCCGCCAGTAATTTTTCAATTTGGTAGGAGGGATAGTTTTTTGATTAAAAAATATTTAGACCTCAGTGTTTTTTTCTCGCCCCTTTCTCGGCAATCAGCTAGATTCGTAATAATTTAAGTAGAATTCTTTTCCATTTTTACTTTTGTTTATCTTAGTCATTGAAGTATTTATTATATGAAATGTTTTGATTAGGTGGGAACCTATAAAATTGGAATATATACCTTGAATTTTACAGAACTAGGCGAGGAAGAAAAAAGAACCGGACAATTTAATAAAAATTTGGAATTGAGTGAAAAGGAAATAAAAAACGTTCTAGATGATAATCTGAAACCTATGATGGGGGTAGTGATGGAGATGACGAGAGGGGTGGGGCATCCGGGGGATATTTACATTTTATTTGTAAAGTCATTCCTCAAAAACATTTGTTTACAATAATTGATCCTAAAACTACAATTTTAGACCTGCAAATAATTATATTTAACAGTAATATTGTAAATAAAACTTTATCTAGTTATAAATTTTTTTTTTTAATATTTTCAATTATAAACATATTTTAATTTACGTTCAAAATATTATTTTCTCTGGTAATATTTTTTTACATATACTCTACATTAAATGAATAATGTTCAAAATATTTTATTTAATAGATTTAATACGAAATTTGGAGTGTTGTACTTTGTATTTTGTACACCAATTTGTGTTACGGAAATTAGCGCCACCGGTGGATGGTTGAGCTATGACAACTAATTGCTAAACAGATTGAGTGGTCCAAAAATGATTATAATAGTAATTGTTCATTGTTTATTTTTATTATAGGAATTTATTTAATTAAAAATATAATGATGCGTTTATAATATTTTTAAGGATTTTAGGCAAAGGTCCTAGAAGCAACTGTTTGCGTGAACACCCATGTTAAGAAAATCGGTAATGCTCACCCATGGAAATGAGGGTAAGGGAGGAGAAGACAGTATACATGCAAGCAGGAACAGACTGAAGCTAGATTGCCTGTAGTTATGGGCCCGTACAAAAATTTCCAACCGTAGATCACTTCACGTATCTAGGAACAGTGGTAAGTTGTGGTAATAGGATATCTCTTGAGATTATCCTGCCAATAATAAGGAATAAAGGCGTTATTTTGGGATTAGTAACCACCTGAAAAGCAATACGATCTCCCGTCGTACGAAGTGTCTCCTCTTTAAAACCCTCATCAGGCCTGTCTTCGTATATCGATCGGATACTTTGATCCTATCAGGCGTTAAAGAAAAATGATTACTTATCTTTGAAAGAAAAATTCCTCTCCGTATTTTCGGTCCCATTAAACTTTGGGAGACCTGGCGATGAAGAACAAACACCTAGATATATCATCTGTATGGGGAGGCGGATGTGATGAGGCGCATCAAGCTTGGGAATAGCGTTGGTCAGGCAACATTTCAATGAGAATGAGGGAAGAAGAAATACACAAGAGGTTGTTAGACAGAAGGTTGCACGAACAAGAGGAAGAGGCAGACCGCGTCTTTGATGGGTGGACGCCGTCATTCGGGTCACTCAGGAATTGTTGAACACCCTCAACTGCCGGGCGACAGCAGAGGATAGAGCGACCTGGCTAGGGACTCATTGAAGAGACCAAGGACTACATCGCTCTTTAGAGCCACGGAGTAGTAGCAGTAGGAACACGGTATGTTTAATCTATCTTTCAGTATTTTTTTTTATTTAGTTAATATAAAAATTTTAATAATCACTTAAACATATATTTAATTTATTTTTTGGGTATTTAATATCCGTGTGTACTCCAACCAGAGATAAATAACAGGTTATCCTACAGGTTTACCAACCTATTTGAGCCAAAATGAGAACCTCGAGATCTATTCAGTGGAGGCACATAGAAATAAGACGACCCCACATAGAAATAACTGGCCCAGGCCAGTTTTGATTTGGCACCGCTACAGAATGGTGAATATATAATTTAAATAAAATACTTTATTATATGCTCCCATATTTTAGTGAGTAGAAAAATCTAATAGTGTAACATAATAAATTTCTGATGGTTGTATGTAAGATTTTGTTTATGCTCTTATTATACTGCTACTTATAGTCTAGTCAATGAGTGCTGAAATAAGTAATGTAGATGGCATAAAATATGCGATTATTTTTTACTTGGTGGGGGAGGGAAGTGGTTTTATTTTTTTGGTTTTTCAGATTATAAATTGCTATAAAATTGTTTATATACATGTTTGTCAAAATTCTAATGGTTTTCGTGATATATGTTACTAAAATCGATAATTTTAGAAAAGAAAAGAAGTTTACCTCACTTTGCTTTAAATAGCAGAAATGTATATATGAAATCAAAGTACACTTAATGCTTAATATTTTCGATTCAGACTTATTTTTTTCTGAGAAGGTACTAGAAGCAAATGTTTGACCAAAAAGTGAGGTAAAATTTGTTTTTCCCGAAAATCACAGATTTTCAATAACGTATATATTGAAAACCGTTGGAATTTCGTCAAATTTATATATTATCAATTTTATAGGAAGTTTAATTTTGATTTGAAACATATTTTTCTAGAGTCCACCTTTTTCGAGATATAATCAAAAAATCCCAAAATGGGACCTTCTCCCCCCCACCGTAAGCTCACCCTCAGGAGCGGGGACTTTTAGTATGTTTACCTTATAACTACTTCTAACGAAGCTATGAAATCAGGAAATATCACATATTTCATGCACTCTACAATGTGTATATTGACTACACTATTACAGATCTCGAGTTGTTATACACCGCTAGTGGTTTTTTATTTTTAAACCTCACGGTTATGTTTAGACTGCACATTAAAAACCTATGACTAGCTGATTCATGATTTTGTGAGCAAGATTTGAATATTTAAACATCGAATATGACTTAATCAGTATAATATATCAATAGAAAGTGTAAATCCAATCATTTTTTAATTAATTATTCCTTTATGTGTTGTAAAATTCTTAATCCTTTTAAATGCTAATCATTCATAAAACAGCCTTCATATTAAATTTACGTAATTCAATAAGAGTTTTGAAACGCAGTACTACAGAAGTAGCTGACGTTAGTACGTTATGACATTTTATTCTCCAACTCATGCTTAACAATAAGATTATATAAATTAGTGAACAACATTGGTTTTTCTAATATTATGAAAGAATGTCCATTGTTTAAGAACTCCTTGAAAGTGTGATTTTTATTAATAGTCTTGTTTTTTACCTATTAAATCATTGTATTCTTAACAGAAAAAAAAAAAAAAAGTGTGAATACAATGACATTACAACAATTGAAAACAAAAATAGTGAGAATTTCTATTTTTGGAAATGGAATGTCTGAGTTGTGTGAAGCAAGATGATAATTAAAGAATAATAAACGATTTTCATGATAATAAAATTTATTTACTTAAATTAACTACGTCATTATTAAAATATAGCTGAAATGCATCTCTTAACTTGGAAAAATACAATACCAAAATATAATTATTCATATACATAATTAAGAAACAAAAGGAATATATAATAATTCTTGAATATGTTTTTCAATATAATTATTCATTTATATTTATTATACATATTTTGGTTTATCCAACCCGCAGGACCAAAAAAAAATTATATCACATATATCAATATATCTATCAAGCAATATAATTAATATTTTAACCTTTTTTGACACGAATAAGTCTTTTTTGGTCGGTAGTCTATAGTCTCATTGTGTAACAATTTTTTCAACTTCAAAATGAGTAATGCTTCTTTTACCCTCAACAATGTAATATTTTGACAAACTCTAGATCGTTTGGTGTTTCTCAAATTTAAAATTTGACTATAGTTTTCTATTAGAAATTTAATTGAAAATATTTTTTGTTGTATAACATTTGTCGCTAGGATTTACAGCATAGGAACAATATTGGTTTGATTGAAGAAACTTGCGTTTACCAACATGTTAAGGCTTCTTTTGACACGCTTCAGCGGTGTTGGGGCTGCTCGGATCGGAAATTTTTAGGTTTCCTTATCAGAAAAGTAGATTATAGATAGAGATATCCATGATGATTGTTTTTCCCAGTCAGGGAGAAGTCTAGTTTTTCAAAAAAATTTTAACGGTTAGTGATGACTGGAATAACAACTACCAATGAGGAAATAAAAAAAAGGTTATGAAAGTAAATCTCTTGTGAGGTCATAGAATCGAAAAATAGTTTAATTTTTTTTAAATTTATTATTTATTTACACAATTTCTGGTGCCGTGTACTACTACATATGGTAAGAGACACCATACACAAGTTGAGAACTCTTAAGTTTTTGTAAAGACTTGTTTTTTTTAAGGTGATTATATGATTGTAAAAATATGTGTTATTTTCAAGCAATGTTGAAAGGTGTTATTCGTCAGACCATTTCGGGGGTGGCCTATCTTTATGTAAGTAACTATGGGTTAGTTTTGAATGCCCAATTCTTAATCTTGTAATAATGACTTGTTCCTGGTTATTTTCTTTCATGGTCCCAGAGACGGTCTTTTTGAGTTTGTTAATTTATATTTTCGTCACAGATATTCTTTGACGTCTAAAAACTAAAAGACATTTACTGCTAATTTTGTTTTATAATTTGCTTATAAAAAAGTAATCGTTAGATACTTACAATTAGCTAAAGTAAGGCTCACATAAAATATTTGAACAGTTCTGAAAAATGATGAAACAAAAGTGAAATCAATAACAATTTTTTTTTTTAATCTGTAAGTATAATAAGAAAAATATAGAAACATTTTTTTTATTATTATTTTTTATTTATTTGTTCCTTATATTTACTATTTGTTTTCGTTAATTTAAATTAATCATAGGTGTTATATATAGGTGTTAGCTTTTAAATTAAATATTTTTTAAAAAACTCTAAACGATCTTTCCTTTTAAAACATTTTTTAAGGTTTACAAGTTTAGCGGATTTCGTTATTCATAATGACATAAGCGTAACACGCCGCAAGTTATAACTCAGAGATTCTCATGTATTTGAAAGTTTAGTGGTGGAAAGATAGGAACTTGTACTAAGGGATGTCTTGTTTGTTGTACTCGTTGTAACTTCGAGTTAGCTGGGAACATTCTACATGTTGGAGCAGCCTGGTAAACTTTATATAACACCAAACTACCGAGGAATCTCAGAAAGTAACAGATTTTATGAAATGTAAGAAGTCTGTTTTACGTATCTATTACAGTATGCTTTTCAACCTTAAATAATTAAATATATGGAAATGAATTTTAAATACTTTTAGCTCTAAATATTAGATTTTTTTAAGGCTGGGGTTTAATTCAATTATTTTACGTTTGGGAATTGTTTTATTTAAAAGGAATAATAATGCATCTAAAACCATTTACACATATCGTGATATTAAAGTGCCTGTTTTGGGTTGTTTTTTTTTCCAAAAGTAATTTATTATTAAAAAAATTCTTAGAAATAATGAATAGTTTATTTTTCTGTGCAATTCCTAGTTCTATATTCCATACATAGGAGTTTAGGTTTGAAACTTATCCTAAAAAAATTTCCAATAGTTTAGAATGTATTTTTATTTAGAAATATTACTGATCGGTACTTACATATCGAGGTTTCATTAATACCAAGTATATACATGATAAATTGCAACAAAAAAAATCTTTATGATAGAAGAAATATACAGCTACAATAAGAACATGTAAATAATTTAGAAAAGATTAAATATTGTGGCAACAATTATGGCATTGACGTTTATCTATTATTTTGGCAATCATGCTCAACCACCAGGGTTACCCACGATTAAGGGTACCCTAAATAAAGGCTGGGTGAGCCCTAGTAGGGTCTCTGAAACCCCAAAGTCCATCCACGGCCAACGAAATTAAATTTTCTGCCTTCAGCCGGTCTCGAACTCGGGCCCTGGAATTCAGAGCCTTACCCACGAAGCTACCATGCTCCCTACATATACATATATAATATATTTAACAATTATATTATTTAATATTAAAAAACTATGTAGTATGCAATATTAGCATTATGTATTAAAACATTAATATAATATTATGACTGTTAATTAACTATATAAATTGAAAAGAGGATTAAATTAATAATTAGGCAAATTTCATACTATTTCTTTAAGTTAAACAATATAGTTCAAGCAATGTTGCGTATTAAATTTTAGTTTATTTTTTTTATAATTTTGCATTGTATTCCGTTAATATATTTTTTATAATATTGAGTCCCTATTAAATTATTCTATTTAATTTAATATTATATTATTTTTTTAGTTAGTCACTGAATGAACTTTTGCTGCTTAGCCTGGTCCTGAGAAATCGAGAAGCGTTACGAACTATTTCACTCCGCAACGAAATTTCTTGATGGTAACGAGATGTTAAGGAAATTGAGGTAATGATTATTTTTACGATAGAGTTTGAATTATACTACCGAAGTTGGTAAATCAATTGGAGAAAGAAGTATACAAAAACTACTTTCATTTTTTCAATCTCTTTTCCATAATCTAAATACGTTTAGATTATGGAAAAGAGATGTATTTGGGCAAGAGAAATAAACTGCCAAACCCTCAACAGGGTTTGACAGAACACTGTCAATTCTATTCTAGTCTAAACTATTCCCTGCTTCATGTGCTTTTCTTGGAGAAGGTGGTAGAATAGTTTTAAGGAGTATTTTAAGAACTCAACAAGTTCCTGGAAAATCATTTGATTCTTAATTTTGTTCGTTTGCCAAATATTTTTTATAAAACAGTTATAGATGTCAATAAATGGATTTAAAAATAGATAGATAAAAGGAAAAGTCGATTTTGAAAAGACCTAAGAATATATTTTGAATGAAATAAAATGTATAAAATTTGCTTTAAAATAATTTATATATTATATATATATATATAAACGATTTGATTTCCGTAATTACTTGAAACGTTATGATGAATGAATATAATAATAATAAATAAAAGAAAGTATTGGCTTTGATAATTTCTGGAATTCTAAGATTTGTAGTTATAATAACATAACTTAAATATTGTATATATAAGATATAACAAACAAGTAAATATCAAACTTTTAATACATATTATAAAATTCATATAATTTGTTTCTCTGTTTTAGAATTTTCAAAAGTATTAACTGGCCTGCTCGAACTTCATCTATTAAGTAAGAACTGATGTTTTTCTGTCAGCTTCTTCTAGGTCTCTTATATGTTTATTAATTCCATACATTCATTTGGTTTTAAGACTACCATGTGAGAATAAAATCCCTGCATTATTACCATTATTTTGAAGTTTTTATTTCTTTATGAATGTATGCACTTAATTTGATGTCATTAGAACACAATTTTATACAACATAAAAATGAAAAGTACACCATCCCAGAAGTTGTGGTGACAATTAACATAACCAAGTATTAAAAATACACGGGCTGATGCACTGCTATGTTGAATTGTATTTTTTTTTTCACGCCTCGATGGGATCTTTAGATAAAACATAAAAAAAATGGATATTTTCCCACTTCTGGAGAGTTAGAAGAAATTATGAAGTTTATATTTCAAACTAATATCTGCATCAGTGTCTCTAAAAGTAATTTTAAACTGTCATGTAGTATTTTCAATTGTAGAATTCACCTGTAATGTTTCATTTTTTATTTACACATAATACTAAAACATTTATAATTTGTGTTGAGTCCTAATAACTTTTTTCTTCTATTTAATTGAAATTTTGGACTACAAAAATCAAACTATTGTTAAATCTAAACAAAAGTTCAATATTGTTCATAATCATTTAGTTTAAGAAAATATTTAACTCATGAACCTTAGCACTAATAATTATTAAGTCCGTTTACAGTGTCAGTAGCAAACATCTCCTAACTGCAGGTAAGAATTATTTTTAAATAATTCAAATTTATTTATAAATGATTTGAGAATAATCAGAATATGTTGGATCTCCTAATAAAGTTTCAATGAAATTCAGATTTGTATTTTTTTGAATAATTCTCTACTCACTTAAAACCCAATTATTTTAGTTTTGTTTTATTCTACTATATAATAATTCTAATTACTAAAATAATATCAAATAATAGTGTTACTGATGACAGAAATTAGAAATTTTCAGACATTCAGTCTATGAATTAATTGTCTTCATATTTTTTTCTGAGAACGTTGATAGAGAACAAGTTAAACCTAAATAGATTTTTTTAAGTTGTAAATAAGGATTGGAAGAACAGTTATCAAAATATTTAAATAACCATAGTGCAGGTAATTACAGATACATTCAAAATATTTGAGTAGTTATTTTATTTTTTTTTTTTTGTCATAACCAATATTGAGTATTATGCAGCATTTTAATAAACAAAACCAAAAGAATATTTTTTATTTAAAAAATGTTATTTGATATCAACACAAAATTGTATAAAGTTTTTGAAATAGTTATAATTGATATTATGCAAACACATTATGCTTCATGTAGGACAGTAAAGTAATATGATATAGTTGCAGAATAATATAATAATAAGACTAAATTATTTAAATAATTTAAAATTTAAAAAGTCGATAAAATAATTAAATAATAAAATAATAAAAAATTTGAGTTTCAGTAAAGAGTATATTTTTTGTTGAATAATTTGTAAACACTTAAACGTAAGTGGAACTAATTAAAAGAAAAAGAAAAAAGTTTTATGTTTACAGTTTTAAAAGAGATTTCACTAATCTATGTTGAACAAATCCGCTTCATAGGAATTCATCTGGGCAAACGCCTTACTTGAAATCAACATACAAGAAACTCCACGAGGTTTTCGACAACTCAATCACATGACAGTGATCAGACCTGTTTGAAGTTGAGATTTTTTGCCCCTATTAAACAATCTTTTTTATCTCGTATCTAATTCTTACAATCCTTGGAAATTACAATGCTTACTTTTTTACCAATATACCTATCCATAAAGATCATAGTTCCTATTGAGATCGCTAAGTTCCATATGAATTACCCTAAACTGGATGAGTAACCTTTCGTTGTAAACGCTATGACCATTCAAATCTACCAAGTCTCTCAACTTGCTTCCAAAAAAGTGGATAGCCACAGATCTTCCTGATATAGAACTGCTATCTTGGTGTTGAACCAATGGAATGCTTAACGAGAAACTGGCATATATCTAACTTTATCTTCATATTTATTAAACGTATTTTTTGTGTACAGTATAGAAATATAATTAAGAAATCAATAAAAAAAAGAAAAAGTTTGCAATTTATATTTATAGAGATACTTATAACAGTTAAGACATTGCTTAATTTTTAATTGCTTCGTTTTAAACGTGAGGTATTAACAAATTAATTTTGATCTATTCCAAATTCTGAACTCTTCTAGTTTTCCACATAGTAGTAACCCTGCAATGGGTGCATATATTTCTACGCGTCTCATCTCTCGACATAACGCGTATTATCATTAATATTTATACAAACATAGTTATATATAATGTAAAATATTTTAGAACAATATAGAAATTAACATTGAGTGAATATAAAATATAAACAATAATTAATCAATGGAATTAGAAGTTAGAAAAAAAAAGAAAAGAGAGATATCAAAATATAAACAAAAAAACAGGTAGAATTATAGAAAAAATGTTAAATTGTTGAGCTCTATATAATCAACATGATCCTCAAATGCGTCAAACTCATCAAAATAATTGTCTATGAGATCCTTCTTTGAAGGCGGCCATTTGACTCCGTTCAGTAGGACTTTGGATAACAGCTTGTATCCGTGTCTTTCCAATTTTCTGCAGTCATAAGATGATTGTTAGTTTGTTCACTGTTTTCGTCGCAATTACAAATGCTGTTGTCAGTAAGTTTAAATCTGTGTAAGTAAATTTTTAGTCCGCCATGTCCAGTCAAAAATTGGGTTAGTTTGTAAGCCAGTTTTCAAATTTTTTTTCTATAGTTATAATAGTTATAATTTTTTTTTTTAAGTTTAAAATATGTTTTATTGAATAAATATTACATTCTGCCTCTTACAGGGCAATGAGTGATACAGATGACAAAAAATACAAAGTTTTAATAAATTCATAAGTATGTCTACCTTTTGTTGAATTTGTCCATTTTTCGTTCCAATTTTGTCGAGTTGTTGCTCACTAATCGGAGCTTTATTTTCTGAAATTTGAAGGGTTGTATCCTTAGCCGCATTCTGAGCTCTTTTAGACTTTCCTTTAAAAGAAATATATAGAAAATTACACTTATTATTTTTTTTTTTTTAGTTTTTAGTTAGTGAATATTTTTCGTGAAATTGTTAAAGGGACACTGATTTGATAATAACATTTCCTATAATTCACTACTACCCTGTACTACTAATATCAGAAAATTGAATTTTTAATCCATATGTTTTCTGATGAGGCAACTAATACATAGCAACAAAGTAATTTATTGATGGTAAATCTCAGGTAATATTTTATCACAGCTCTGTTATTTTTTAATATCTGCAAGATGTTAGACAATTTTTAATGTTGCTGTCATTATAAAAGATGAAAACAGCGTTTTCTCGTGTCAGGCGTCCAAATCCAGCTGAATAACAGAGTGACAATTTATCTTGTATGAAGCATCAGGAGGGCATCACATGGCGTATCCGTTGTAATTGGGGCTTCCATTTTCTGGGCCGATAGGGGATCTATTTGGTCACGCGAATCGTTATGCATCGATTCCAAGATAAATTTTCATATTTTTGTTCAATAGGCCTGGATGTGTTATAACGGAGATATCCACGGCCATCAACAGGTAGTTAAAACGGAAATGCTTAACGAAGGAAATTAGCAGTGATGTGTGTCTGATTAAAACATTAAAAAAAAAAAAAGAGAGAGAGAGATAAATACTGAAAGATCGGTTGTCATAGACGTAATACAATTTGAACGATTGTTAAAGAATTATTTTCCATTCAAACCAATATACATTTTTGAATTAAAAGTACCAAATTCAAAATAAAAATAGAAACTAGGTTTTTGAACAACGTAATTTTGAGTGTTATGGAATTAGTATGGAAGGATAAATATCTGGTTTGGGCTAAATCAGCAACATATGGAACATTAAGATCTTTATGGATAAATTTATAGGTGACAAAGTAAGGAGCATTGAGGATTTTTCGAAGGTTTTATTGATTGTAAGGGTTGGATACGAGATGAATTGGATGGTTTAGTGGAACACCAAAGCCCAACTCCGCACGTCCAGATAGGTCTAATCACAGACATGTGTATTAGTCTTTTGTAATTAATTGGGAACATCGAACGTTAGTCTAATTAACGTTGAAGTAATCTGTAACGAAGGGCAGTTTCTTTTCTTTTTAGTCTTGTATGTGGATTCCAAGTAAGACGTTTTTCAAGTGGATTCCTAGGTAGCGGATCTGTTCAACAGGGATTAGTCGAATATTATTTAAGGATACTATAGGACAGGAAGTCGTAGGTTTACGACGAAGGGTAATGGTCATTTGGTGAGATTTTTTTGGATTTATTTTGATTTTCCATTTTTGACACCATTCTTGAAGGATTAGGATATGGGATATGAGTGTTTGGGAGACAATGAAGGGATCATTGTTTACTGATAACAATATGTGTCATCAACATCAAAATAAGTGGTGAGGACAGTGGTAGGATGAGTTGGGATGTCAGCTGTATACACCGTGTAGAGGATGGGGCCTAGAATCGATAACTTAATATTTATTAACTAATGTGAGTATTGGAAAGTTTAATTTATAATTCGTAAATTTTCATAGTAAATAAAACCTGCGCACTATTAATTGGTCAACTTAACTCAATTAGGTGAGTATTTTTTTAAAAAAATTAAATTTAGTCTGAAATAAAATAAAATATTAACTAAATATTGCACGAAAACATGATGATACACAAATAAACAAGGAGATGGAGTATGTTTCTGTTCCTCAAAAGAACAATTTACTATAACAAAAAGAAAAACTAACTTAAATACTATCATAACAAGTTAAAACGTAATGTTGCCAATAAGTAAAATAGTGTAAAAAATACATCACGTACCGCTTATATAACAGTACACTTAATTTTTCCGACTGGAGGTCACATATAGGATACCCCTCAGGGCTTCTTTACAAAATCACACAATAAATCAAGCCTTGAATATAGAGTGGACTCTGGTTTGGAGTTTAAGAGAAAAGTACCAGAGAGCTGGCAAAAGAAGAAAAATACAATCAAACATATTTGTGACATAACCACACCATCAAAGATTTTATGAATTACTTGAATGACTTAAAATCAGCCATCTCACTGATTTCGACAACTAGAAGAAACTATTTAAATAATGTTTTGAAATCGTTGAAAATGGTCTATTCCTATTATTTTTTTAATTTTTACACAATAAATTTCAATTACACAGGCTGTCAATTTCTGAAAAAACGTAGATAATTTGCGCTATCAAATCAACATCAGTCTTTGTCCACTAAAGGAGTAAACCCAATGTTATATGAATGGATGAAAAGCAGAATGTATGCTGATTCTAGTGATGCTAATAATCGGTTGAACAGAGCAGTTGTTATGGCCGTTAGAAATTGTTGATGAAATCGCATCTTCAAAATTTTAACCTCCTCGAAAGGGGTAAAAAATCAATATTTTTTGATTTTGTAAAATTCCACATATAAGGGTTTTATGATGCGTTAAATCAAAATGTGAGGTAAGTTGTTCATGAAAAAAAAAATTCCTCTGATTTACAGCGGATTTCCTTGGTATTTTGTCATTTTTGAGCACCCTAAAGCCGGGTAGTGTCTTGAGCATAACGAAAGTATTTTAATATTAAATAACATACATATATGCAATTAAACGTGAAAGGATCGTTTCTCTATCTTGACTGAGAGATAAGAAAAAATATAAAACATGATTTATAATTCGGTTTTGCGCTATTATAGGTCCCTACTACCCACACAAAAATCGGCATTAAAATCTGTTAGTTACAACTAAAAACGTCCCCTTGCAAGTTACATAAAACAGACAACGAAATAGCGGGAAATCAGCCGATTTGTTAGGAACTGAGAAGCCTGAAGTCATTTAAAATGTTTCAATAAGCGACCATTATTTTTTTAATTAAATATAAAAAACTAGCGGATAATAAATTTTTCCAAAAACATACAATATAATTACTGTCTACCGTATATGTAACACAAGTACTAGAATACAGAGTGAGGAAGACGCGACCTTTGACATCTTTAAATTATTCGATGTGAATTCATTAATAAATTAAGTTCATTGCAGTCAATTAACTATAATCGAGGAGAACTTAGGGCGAAACAAAATAGGAAAAGAAAATCTAAAGTATACATATAATCTAACTAAAATTAATAGAAAAACCGAAGATACTTGTGTTTTAAAGCATTTCTAAATGCCAAAGACTGTGAAACAGAATTAGAGCAAATACAATATAATATACCAATTAGTTGTTTGCTACATTCCTTTTTGTTTGTTGAAATGTGGTACACGCAATGCAGACTAAAACCATAATGGTCAAAGCCTTATCTCACGTCACAAACTTGATACATATTTGGAGGGCTAACGTGACGTGTGACAAGTTCCGATCTCTGAGGAATTTATTTACATCGGCTGTTTATGTAACAGCTTTCATGAAATCCATTTGATGATAAGTAATAAATGCGGCAAATTTATCTTTATTTTCTGATAACATGTGCTATCCAAGCACTTGGTGATGACACTAGATGGGTTTGGACGCTTACTGATTAAACTGTCTATAAGATGTGAGATCTAGTGAGTGCACTTGGAGGAACATAGGCAGACTGATAATAGTGCAAGTTCAGGAAACTTGAATAAATAATTTCTTGGAGTAATGCTATTAAATGGAAAATTAAAACAGAAAATATCATTTAATATAAAATCTAATCTAAAATTATTAGCAAAATTAAAAAAATAAATTCAATTTCACCCTGACTGGGAAAAACAATGAATCCATGAATATGTCTATCTATAATCTACTGGTTTCCAAATTTAAACATTAGAACTAAAATGATAAAATTACTTAACTTAATAATTACATATATTCGAAATGATGAAAGTTGAAAGAAAAATTTTTCCAAACGTAATTTTTTTCATTCAAACCAATATAGCTCCTAAACGGTAACCCTAGCAACAATTGTTACAAAATAAAAATATTCTACATTAAATTTTTGATCGAGAAACCGCCGTCGAATTTTCGATCCATGCAACACGAGAACTAAAGCGTGTCGCAATATTACATTTTTGAGGAAAAAACGTTACACCAAAAACGTATAGACCCCCAGCCAAAAGACATATCCATGTCAATACATGTACTAGATAAAATATTATATAAAGTTTTTTATATATAATTATCATTATATTAGGGGTCACCTGTGGTGTAGTGGTTAGCATAGCAACCTACTAAACCCAAGATCGCGGGTTCGCAGCCCGGCAGATGACCTTAGGATTTTTTAAAGGGAGTAAAAACTCCTTAGCTATGCCGTCCTTCGGAAGGGACGTAAAATGGGGTTCCCGAGCCTGTGCGATGTCAGATACTCGTTAAAGATCCCTCCTATCCTAATTATACCTGGATAGGCAAAATTTAGGACTCCCACCGTAGCATCGTCCGATTAGCCATAGCAGCATAAAGTGACGTTAAACGAAATAAACAAAACATTATTATATTATAATAATACAGTTATATATAATATACAGCTCCTGGAGTTGAGAGGCATGATAACAATTTGTGAAAAAGCGATACATTTATATAGAGCGGTGGTTGAACAATTATTGAAATTAAAATTTGTTTAATCCTACCAGAATTAGAAATTTTGGAAACCCCACAAACTTTAACAATTTGAGTTTTAGATGAAAACAAAAAAAAAAACCAATTTTTAAAAATTCTTCACTTTGAACTTTGAAGGTTGATTCACTAATAATAATGAAAATAAAAAACATTATCTTTTAGGTCTCCTAAATAGGGAGGGATCTTAGAGACGATAGTCAAGAGAAAATAATACCTCGAATAGAATAGAATAAGAAAATAATTTTACTTTGGGACAAAGTCACTTAAGAATAACAAATATACATAGATACTGGTTAAATATATTAAGGAAAATAAGATAACACTACAAATGAAATGAGAAATAAATTATTTTGGTACAACGCTTAGTGTTTTGTATACAATAGTAGAACCTTTGTGTATTTTCAGATAAAGAAAAATTTATATCAAGTAGAATGATTCCATGATTGACGATATCATTCCAGGATGCGTGATATCATTCTATTGAGTAAATAGTTAACAAATCTCAGCTTGAATAAAAATGAGGTGTTCAAAACGTATTTAAACGTTTTCAGGAATTATACTAGGGATATTAGGGTCAGAAAGACGGGATCTGGTATGGAATAAATTGCTTGCAGATTTGAATAGAAGCATTTTGTAATATTTGAATGATGAAGGGTATTGATAATTTGGTTAGAAATGTTTTAAAGAAATATTGTCTTCGGAAAGTGAGATAAAGACAAATTATTTTGAAATAGAGGTGGGAAATATGGGAGATGTCTCGGGATATAGAAGACAAACCTGGTAAAGCAGTTTACATGTACGCGTCAAATAAGGAAAATATCCTGAAATAAAACTAGAATCGTGAAAGAATTCTTAAAGACCAATTCTAGGTGGTTAGCCATTTATGAAATAAGTTCTGCTAGAAACTTAACATAAGTACACTAAGAAATTACACTAAAATCCAAAATGGATAATATTCGGATTCCGAGCTACTTATTCCTAAAGGTAACAATTATAATTTAAAATATTATTTAGTTTGCAAAAATCATAATTTTTTTTTTTTATTAAAATTTTTATTGAGTAATTATTACAATCTGCTACAAATGTGGGCAATAAGTAATCTAATTGGCTTAATGATTACATTCACACATTATGTACATTAAACAAAATAAAAAAAAAAGAAAGAAAAGAGGGAACAGAAAAGAACTATGCTATACATAAATAATATTACATATACAATATGCATCTGAGTGAAATATATAAATAAAAAAAAATACATATGTAAACAAAAATAAAGAAATAATTATTAGTAATAGTAAAATAAGACATCAAACTTTATTTACAATATACATTCATCCTAGAGATTCCCCGACCAGACCCGTCCTTCCACTTCTGGAGGGAAAAGCCAGGCACAGGGAGGTCCCAGCTCTTCTATCTTAGCTGCGTCACTGATGTAAAAAACCCAGTGGAGGCTGAGTGAGAGCTCTATTGGACATTCTAATATCCATTTACTGAAATTTACAACTGTACACAATACATACATCAGGTAAATGTGTTGATATCGATTACAATAACATGTCAAAACTTGAATATTGAATTACTCATCAATAGCACTTCCATAAAAATTCTACACTAGAAAGTCTCTGGGCCATCTTCTTTTCAGTCGCCTCGGTGGATTATCGGAAATGGAGTGGGAAGCAGGTTGAGAAACTAGTGGACTTAAGTGGTTTTGGAGCTTACTATGAAAGGATAATGTATCTGGAACATTAAGATCTTTATGGATGTTTATTAGTGTTTTGCAAAAACTGATTAATTGTTGTCTTCTTTAAAACGAAATTGATGAGAATCTTGCTAAAAGAGTCAATCTGATCAACAATCCTAGCCAACCATTTTCTTAAAATGTGTAAGTAAAAATCCTTGTATTAAGTATTGTATCATTAAAATGAAAGCTAAGGAATAGAACTATCCATAAAAGGATCCACAAGTATTCGCCACGGGGACAATATTGAGCTACATCAAGTAAGTTACTTCTTCACCACCCCTCCCCACCATCCCCTAACAACAAACAAGAGGAGGTTACGTGTTTCGACTCCATGCTCACCCTAAGTAAGAAATAGCTTACTATCTCCGCTCATGGCGACAAAAGATCAAAACTTTGAGTCTCTGTGTGAAAAATATCTTGAAAATTATAGCTTTTAATATCATAATTACCTGCAGAAACATAATATATCAATAATATTTAATAAGTGTATCTGGATTGAGATTCTTTTACAGAGCTTGAAATGGAAATTAGTTCAGGCATTACAGTTCCTTTATTAACAAGGTACAGTAGTATGCGTTCGTAAATGGCTCTTTTAAACATGAATGTTTCTTGAACAATCTACAAATATTTATTGTAATGCAAAGAAAAATTGTTTCAAACCAATTTCTCAAGAATGGAATCCTCGTTTTGACGGTGGCGGAAACATAAATTCTCAATTAGCCAATGACTGATGTGCACTCGTTTCTAGATAATGGCTATTTTTCATGAACGATGACCATCCATGGATGTGATATCATCAACCACGCTCAACAAATTCTTGGAGCCTGAGTGTGCCACATGCGTACCCTCTCATAAGACAGAATCGAAAGATACATCGGCTGAAATCATCTATTCTATTATATAAAAGAACAAGCCATTTTTCGTTTGTGATCACTAACCGCCAAAACAACTGAACTAATCTGTACCAAATTTTGACCATATCATTTTTTTAGATCAAGGAAGGTTTAGCAATAATAAAATTCAAAGATTTTCTTAAAAAGCAGTGAAGTTTGATAATTGACCGATAGATAGAGAACACCATTTGAAAGAGATTACAAAGTTATATAGAGTTCGAAATTTATGATAAAATTGACTCAATTGTTTAAAATTGATTCCATTGTTATTAAAGCTATAAATACATGGAGCGACATATGGATCCTGGTGCAGTTTAAAAATCTACCGATGTGTGGCCATTCTGTAACAGAGTTTGCAATGGTAAACTATTAAACCCAACAGTACCAAATTTTAACTAAATCTTCATAGTTCTAGGAAGGTCTATAATAATACATTTCCTAGAGTCCTAGAAACGAGGTTTGCAAACTATCATATACTTTATGGCTATAAATTAAATTCCAACCAGATGGATCGATTAAATTATTTCTACCAAATTTGATGTCTGATTACGGTTTTACGTACTACTCTTCAAACACATTATCCATGCAATTTTAAACAGGTTAAAAATTACTGCAATGCGTGAAAATATCGTTGAAGATATTTAAACCTACCATGACATGTTAAATTACTCTTTTTTGGCTTTTTAGGTGAAGTTCATGGTAACAACAGTCATTATTTTGCTTTTTGACTTCTGTTATTAAAAAATATATAAAAACTTTTTTTGTTTTTTTTTTCAATAACTAGTTTTCTCTTATTATTTTTTTTTTACTGAGAAATTGTGGTAGAAACATGTACACATAAAATATTGGTTAACCTGGTTAAAATTGCAATGATTAGATAAAATATTACGTAAAAGCACAATTAGACAACGAATTTTTAATTTTAATTCATGAGTTGGTAACCCAGATGGAAAGACAAATAAGAAACTATTGCGGATAATGGTCTGCGTTATGCACATTATTATATGATATGGTCAACTGAAGTTCCATGGATCATATTTTTACCCACAATACCAAAAGCAAAGGAACGGCATTTTATAAAAATTTTGAAATTTAGTGTTAACAATCTGGTAGTGAAGTTAGCTTAAGTAGATTTTTAAATCGACTAGTACATTTATCCTACGAGCTACAGAAATGTCATTGATATGGTTCGAAACAATTCAGAATTTATTTTTTTTTTTAGTTTTCATTTCGATTGAAAGGGTAATAAGGAATTATAATCTTTATGAGAAATTAGCGATATTTATGTCACAAAATTAGTGAAATAATTATTTATCATTGGTTTTAATTTATTTTTCAATAATATTGTAGTTAATAGGTTTGATGTTGAATCCAGACGCGGTCGAAAGCTGAAGCTCACCTGGTGGCTAATTTCAATGCTAGCGCCATCTAACCAACGGGCCTGGAACTACCTGCAGCCTCACCGTTATTTGACCTCTTCCACATTATTTCGTTATTAATTGATTAATCAAATATTATTATTTTAATTTCTATATTTTTTTTATTCTTTTAGAAAAAAAAGGTTTCATATTCGCAAAAAATGTATATAGTTCCTGTCATTGAAAAGCTTAATTATTAAATAATTAATTTTTATATTCTAATCTATTTCGTAATATACATTTCAACATACTTAGACGAATCGACAAATGGAAATTTAAAAGAATTGTATATATTTTTTTTCAATTTCAATCACAATTCTATATTTATACATTTTATTTAACTACATATTTTTGATCACCTAACGTATGTCTAATATAAAAATTGTATAAAGGCTATGTATTATGTTCGTCTAAGTATATGGATAAAAATGTATTTAATCAGTCAACATTGTAGAGACGGAGAATTTTGTCTGATTGAAAGAATAAATTATATTTTTACTAATGAATATACTTTGCTTCAAAGAATATTTTCTGTAATTTTTTGTTAGAATGGTTAGAAATAAACCATATAGAAATTAAGAAAAATTCAGAATATATATACAAACTTTTTCTGTTTTATTTTCTGATCCTTTTCTTTTTTTTTTGTTTTACTAAATAAAGCTAAACTAATCTCAGATCTTTTCTGTTAGTAATTTTCTAATAAATATTTTTGATTAATTGCTTCGATAAAACGTATTTCTATATTTTTATATTTATAAATATTTTATTTATTAGTTATTTTTAAATCTTTAATTGCGAAATTATTTAGCTTTATTAAATTATTTACTATCCATGAAGTGATTTTCATTAACGATATTGAATAACTTATTATTTAATAGTATAGTTGAATAACATTATAAGCGACAAATTACAGTGCTTATCAATGTTAAATGATCAAAGCAGTCTATGAATGGAAAATACTATCAAACGTTTAAAAAATTTATTGTTCTTAAGTTTTATTGAGTATTAATTAGTGTTCCCAAATATAAATATTTTGGAAGCGGTCCAGAGAATGGTTCCATAAATAAAAATATATATTTATGTTTGAAATTTAAACTAAACTAAACTAAACTGTTTATTGTTTTTTGGAAAGTAGGTCTGGTTTTAAGGGATAAAAACAAGCAGGGTCGCTAATTCTTACCCTAAATAAAAAAAACAAAACAAAAACCTATAAGGAGTAGTCAGAACTCCTCAAATAAAGGACTATTAAGAGTTTTCAGAGAATATGCTGTCTCTTCGAATTTTTCTGTTCCCAATATCCTTACAATCGAAATATTTTCTTGATAAAGCATAATATTATGATTGTGTTGGAAGTTGCTGATCGTTAATTTAATAAATCTGGTAATGTTTAAAGTAGCAGGAAATAAATAAATTGTTTTTGTGAAGAAAATGGACTGTGACGTTATCAGAAGTAATAAATAACACATCCAAGTTTTTAAAAAATTATATGAGTGCCGACGTTTCGACCGGCAAGGCAGGTTTGCTGAAGGGCTAAAGAGAAGAAAAATCTGGATTTTTGTTTAAGAAGGTACAAAAGAGTTTTTAAATAAGTATAATGAAAATATTTATAATCATACCCACATCTAATTTTTAATAGCCCTAAGAGATGAAAAAAAGTATTTATTTAATGATTTTTACTTTTAAGATTGAAACCGCAACAAACTTATATTAAATCGTTATTTTCTAAATCATTAGATTTTATTTTAACTTTAACGTTTTAATGTCTTAGTAAACGTAACTTACGGAAACTTTAAAATTTGATAAATACATAGTTTACTCATCCCGCTCAGAATAACTGTTAGTATAGTAAGCCATTGATTATCCGTTTGGATTTTATTCATAGCCTTCAGCTGTGGAATCATTTTTTATTTTGTTTTCCTAACAATAGCAAAGCATAAGAAAAAAGTCTTTCATTGATGTAATAATAAAAATTGCTTAATTTTGTTCAAGAATCATAATACACCATAAATGCTTTAGATCTATTAAAAAACATTTTGTGTATTATCAGTTAAATAGCATTGACGACGGACACCTTGTGTGGATATAAATTTTTTTAAATTATTGATTGGTATGGAATGATATGTATGCTACTCACTGTTAGCATTTAAATAAAAGTTCTACATTAGAAGGTCTCTTGGCCATCTTCTTTTCAGACGCTTTGGGGAATTATCGGGCATGGGGTGTGTCAAGTTGGGAGACTAGTGGATTCGAATGATAATTGAGTTTAATATGGAAGGATAGGAATCTGGTTTTGGCCAAATCAGCAATATACGGAGCATTAAGATCTTTATGGATAAGTTTGATTTTGACATTATAAGGGGCATGATTTCCCGAAGGATTGGAAGGTTTAGTGGAGCCCCAAATTTCATCACCGTAAGTCCAAATGGGTCTTATTACTATCATGTAAATAAATATTCTTTAATTTATTGAGAGCATTGAACGCTTGCCTAGTTAATGGTGGAGTCGGTAACGATGAGCTGTCTCTTTTCCTTTGAGTTTATTATATACATTTTTATATCCCAAAAATTAACTTTAATTTGTTTCTTAATTAGTGTCTAATTAAGGTTAAATATTCTACATTACGAAACATTTTCAGGATTTCTGATACATCTACTCAATCATTCAACTGAATTTTTTTGGTAAACATTATTCATTCAACGTACTTCATAGCGCAGTGTATGGGAAGAGATGGGGAAAATATTGAGCGTATCCCGGGCGAGACCACCTCCCACACCCTCACAAAAAAAATAATATAAAAAGCGGATATAGTGACATAAGTGGGGAGGGTGAGCCTGATAATGGAGAAGATAGTAGGAGCAGATGTCAACAGGAATCAATATGCTGCTTCCCCGTATGTTGGCGATTGTCCACCCTCGGTCCAGTCTTTATGGCGGCTTCCTTTCGGTCTTGATTTCTTTCATAAAGGAAAGAAATTGCTTTCCATATGTCGAAGGTGAGATATCAAACGTTTATTTTCAGAGAAGAGTAAATTTCAGGAAGTAGAGATAGCGTTTGAACACAGGAAGTCAAATAAGTAACTTTATTAGAATAACTTGTATTACCTCCCTACTATTCTTAAATTAGCTCTGACTAGCTGGTAAACAAGGATCATGGAACATGTGTATCCTAATTATTTAAAATATCTATTCAGCAGATTTGGTCAAAATTGAATTATGATTAAATATTTGACAACTAATTTCCTGAAATCAACCACCTAATTTAATCACGAATTAATCATCCACTTCACTTTTTTGGCCAATTAATGATTTAGTTGACTGAAAAATCAACAAAATATTCAATCACAATTAAATTAGACGATTGATTCCAGGATACTAGTTGTCAAATGTTTAATCATGCCCAACTCTGCTATCCAGAAATGCGTCGGTTCTCGACTGCACCGATCCTCGAGAAAATAATCGATATAGAGAATCGAGAAACCACTGTTGTTGATGATTGTTTTGTGATATTTTATTTTTCTTTGTAGGGATTTTCTTCGCCAGTAGGTTCCCCCACTGCTCGTAGTCCATCGCTTCTTCCTCCGTTAGTCTTTTTCGGCCCGTTTCTCCACCTGACGAAAAGCCTTTCCATCCTATTGTTACTCTCTGCTTCTCATCCAAATACTATTTATTTGATTATCTATGTAAAATGTCCGTACTATGTTAATCTTATTCCCTCTATTTCCTCCTTTTATATTCTTTCCTACTCCCACCCTTTCTGTAATATATTCAAGGATCTAGAGGTTCTGGCCAACCTACTCCAAAAGTCTATCCTCACAACCGGATATCTTTTGCCTTGCAATTTTTCTGAAATATAGAACATTACGCTTTCTACCAAGACTTCACATATAAATTTTTTAAGCATTTTTATACAGGTATGCAAAATGCATGGAACCTGATGTATTATTTATCAAATACACGTCTCTTCAATAGGGTTATTATGGATGGGAAAACGAAAAAACATTTTTGAACTAAAAAAGTTGAAACTAGGATATATCAAACCAATACTCAAGAAAGGAACGTGGTAATTATAGAGGACTATGCGTGACAAACCTAATTATTAGGGGTTGTTACTGTTAGGCAGAACAATCAAGAACATGTTGGAGAACGAATTGGCTCAAGCCTAAGAGCAATATCTTTGTACAAAAGGGAGATCAATTGACCACATATTTACATTTAGAAAGATTCAGAAAAATTGACGAGACTAGACTTGGGTTTCATAGATCTTTGTATTGTCTAAATATGCAATTTAATACATCGATTATTCTCCTTAATGATAACACGAGACATTATGCTCACTTCACGTTATTCTCCTACGAGTCATTAGGACATAAAATGGCCCATCACTATAATCTGGTAAGTTCCAAGAACATATGAAAAAAATTTCGAGAATGCTATCGTAATTTACTTGAAATACTTCCGTTCTCAAAATGGAATTATACCAAAAGAAACTCCTGTGGCCAGGGCAGGGAAAGGAGTGACAAAGCTCTTCATTAGAAATAAATGTAATGCTTTGATACCACGATATACCTCCTTTTCGCTTGATTCCGTTTTGCATTAATTGCTGTACCGGATACTAGTTCGATTGCTCTGTACAATGGTATTGAATTGTTAAATCATTTTTATGCTAGCGATTATTTGCGGTGAATAGAAGAAACCGTGTATAAAATGTAGTTTTTTTTTATTTTTTTTTTTATTTATTTATTTATTTTTTTTATTAATTGCTTTAAAGTATAAACTTTATGGCAATTGAGTTAGCCAATAACAAAAATAATTACATAATAGCAAATAAACAATAAATACAAATAGAAAAAGAGTTTTACATTTTATATAATTAGTAATAAGAGAAAAAGCATTTCTTCAAATTATAATAATTTATACGAACAAAAGATTTTTTTTTTTTTTTCTTACAAGCTATAATGATATATACAAACAAAGAAAAATAAAATAAAAATAAAAACATACATTTTTACAATTTATAATAATTGATATTGATTATAGTCTAGAGTGACAGAAGTTGTAGCAGCAATTACAATAGAATCCAATATTTTATTTAGTTAATTCAAAAGAAATAAATCAATTACTTTTTGCTAGCATTTAAAACATTTAAAATAAATAGGAAGACGTTATTTTTCTTTTCAATGCTATTGTAGGATAAAATATTTTCCAAAGATAAACTATCATCTGTTTGAACTATATAGTCTTTTAGGTATTTTTTTTCGAAAATTGTCGTGTCTTTGGCACTCTAACAACAGATATTTACAGCTATTTACGATGAATAAACTATAATCTTCATATTTTTCATTAGCTTTAATTTGTAAACTGTTATTTTTAAAAAATATTTTCAAGTAGTCACATTTGGCTATTCTCAGTTGGCTAACGGTTCTTATTTTGGTTATATTTTAAATAATCTTCCGGCTGAGAGTTATTAAAATTTGAAATTTTCATAAATAATGAGTTGTACCTTGTATTTAAAGTACGATCAATGTCTGTTGATAATAAATGATTCGTGGCTTTTTCTATTATGTTATTTTTATTAGATAATAATTTTTGTGGATTGAAAAAATCTTGAAAGTGTTCTGGGTTACTGCCGTTAATGGTTAATTGTTTAATTTGAGACACCCTGTTATATTGAAAATCTGGTTTATTGGTATGTAAATCTAAAAGTCTTTCGAGGCAGATACGGGGTACCTGATTTTCTGGTAATGCCATGATATTAATTGAAAAATTTATTATTTTTTTAGTACTGGGATGAATAACGGATTCCGCCCTGTTTCTAATCTTACAATATAATTTGGTGTGCATTTGGGCCAGAAATATAATGTTTTTAGAAATTTAAGTTGACTATTTTCGATAGTTTCCAGGTAGTTTAAACTCCAGATCTGAGCTGCATACAGAAGTGTTGATGAGACCATAGCATCAAAAAGAACCATTTTTGATTCCCAGGAATCACTTTTACCCTTTATAAATATTGCTTTTACTTTTGCGCTTGCAATAGTTGCTTTTTGTACAAAGTGATCAGCTATAAATTGTATGTATAAAATGTAGTTAACAATAATAATCGTAGAAAAAAAATGTTAAATAAACGGTTGTACTTAACAAAATAAAAATAAAACTTACGGGCTAAGCCATTTTTTATTATTGCCTTTCTGTTTTAAGTTATAGTATATTTTCGTCTATCCCTACTATATGTTTCACCGCTCACTAAATAAGGTGAACTAATGAGAGCCGTCCAGTTTAATGATTGGGAGAAGTTTTTAAACTTCTAAATCTACTATTTATTTATTAATATTTATTTGTAAGATCTCACAGTACTTAATGCAGGGCTTGGACTTCCTCAGTAAGTCTCCTTCATCCATCTCGATCCGCCGCCTTGCGGCGCCATCCTCTCGCTCCTGCCTGACAGAGATCTTCATGATCTAGCCATTTCAGTCGGGGTCGCCCTATAATCCTCAATCCTTCTTTCATATCTGCATCAATAATCAATAACCTATCTGCAGATATCCTCTCCACGTGCTCTAAGCATTTTTCACTAGCAAACCATGAGGACATTACAAATTTTAAATTCTATGAACGTTGAAATTATAAGAACCAAGGATGATTTTTATTTTTTGAAGAATTTCGAGTCTCACGTTCAGTCAATACTGAATGATTAAAAATATACCAATACCAATACAGAAATATTAAAAAAAAAAAAAAAAAAAAAAAAAATCTAAAATCTCAAATCTAAAATCCTAATCATAATGAGAGAGAAATAAAAAAAAAAAAAAAAAAAAAAAAAAAAAAAAAAAAAAAAAAAAAAAAAAAAAAAAAAAAAAAAAAAAAAAAAAAAAAAAAAAAAAAAAAAAAAAAAAAAAAAAAAAAAAAAAAAAAAAAAAAAAGCTAAATGTAATTTATTATTTGAAGATTATTATTAACGTCCACATAATGATTCATTGAAATTTAAAGTCGTGAAAATTCAAATAATATTATTACATAGTTTAATTGATTTATCTATATTTTGAACAGGGTTTATCTGAATTTTTGTATAGTTTTTATTTATTTATTTTTGTTATTTAATTGAATTGTGCATATTGTATAAATGAATTCTTTGTCGTCCATATCACTCATCGTCCTCTAACAGGCAGCTTGTAATATTTATTCAATAACACAATTCAGTCCAAAAAAACATAGTATGAAGGAAAGAAATGGGTATTAAAAAAACAAAAAACAACAGAAGTCTAACCGATTAACACTATCAATATTGTGAAGACCATCGATACTTACACTTATTAAATGACAATACTTTCTAAGAAATCTTCATTGCAGATCACAATAGCTGTTCATATTCTTAAGACAAATGTCATTTTTTATACATATCGCACATGTATTACAAAAGTGGCACAACTCACAAATCTAAATTAAAAAATGTACATTTTTCGCAGTCTTGTGTGAAATATCGAACTATCGATAAAGTGTACTTGAATAATCTATTAATCCCAATAGCAAGTGAGAAGTATCAGGTGTGATTTGAAGTTAATTCGATACATTTTTGACATTTCATAGAAGTGTATTTAACTGAAATATAATGATATATCAAAAATAAAGATTTTTGAGACGTGTCACTTTAAAAATACATGTGCGATATATTCAATAATTATGATGATTTAGTCGCTTCCACTTTCACTTTCAAACATGAAACAAGATAAATTCATGTGTAAACAATTTGTCTCGAAATTAGTTAACAATTAAATCCCGTTAGCTATATATTCTTTAATATTGTTTTATTAATGAACTAGGTTTATATTAAGTATAGCATAATGTACATTAATATAAACTTTTTTTGTAATCGATACGTCACCATAAAAATAAAATTAGTAAAAATAAAAAAAAACTCCGCCTGCTGAGTGTTCTATAGGCAGTTGCCGTTTTTTCTTGAAAACGGCCTTTTGGAGCCTTATTTTACTGGACTATAATATACAATGAACGATTAGATACATTTTAAAGGACTAGTCTCTATAAGATATTTATTTTAAGGAAGTGCGATTACATTGAAACCTCCCTTCTTTGTGATGATAGTAACCATATCTTAATAATTATAAAATTCCTTAGGAAAATATATATTATTCAATAAAAAAATGACTAAAACTGAAAAGAAAAGGTGCATTAAAGAAGGACACTAAAGAAACTAATGTTGAGTGTCCATTAGAAATTTAATCTAACCATCTAACAAACATTTATGGTTTGATAGTAACTGGTAATAGGTACTACTACTGAGAACGGGGAAATACCAAACTAAATAATCTAGAAGTATTAATTACTCAAACGTACAGTATAAATTACTGTTGTAAAAACATACAATTTTATTTATAGGAGGGAGGGTTAGATCGGTGGGCTAACTACCCAACAACAGTTAAAAACGTTTAGTATTCAAAAACAACTAACGGCGTCGGAAATTGGTTGGCTGTTGAGGAGGCCCGGGTAATATGACCATAGTGCCAATATAATACCATAATAATAATAAGAAGAAGAATCAAAGAAATCAATTGATGATATATACATCAAGAGATCTCATGAAATCAAGGTTTTGGATAATTTTATAATTAAGACCGAAGAGAAAACGGTAATAGGGAAATTAAAAAAAAATACCTATATAAAAAGGTATTTTTCTTGGGTACATCATATTGCTGTAACAAACAGATAAACTAATAAACGAATCTGCAAATTAATGAAGAATTAAATTCCATCTCACGTGAGGATCAAAGGCAACGGAAGCAGAATTATCGTCAATATATATCACAGATATATAAACCTCATCTGATATTTACTATGGTTTAAAATATCAAGTCAAAATTTTGGCCCAAGCCCAGCTTTGGGAGAAAGTAGAAGTATAAAACAAAATGAAAACTGTTACAAAATAAATAAAAAATGGATAAGCTCTAACTGCAAGAACAGAAGAGAAGAAGTTTTTGTAACTTGACTTATACTATAGTAAAATAAGGCTTTGGTTAAGAAAAAACTGCCGAACTTTTATATTTTTTGGGATGGTGAATCCGAATCTGAAATTCACTACCACGGCAGCTTGTGTCGGTATTTGGTATTGCTTCATACCCAAAATCGCTAACAATAGCCCAAATTACCAGATATTTTTTTTTTACTTATAACCTGACAACGAAATGAAAAAAAACAACGCCGAAATCGGGAAAATTGTAGAAATTGGCCAACTTCTTCGCGAAAACATGGTTGTCATTCTCTTTTGGCTATAACTCCGAAACTATTAGTCCGATCAAAAATTACTTTTTTTCATACTAAAGCTGTCTAAATTTACTTTAAGACTCATGTCCCTTTCATATGCCAGCATGCTAAAAATTCCGTACTGCTGAGAAATTCTGCGTGCTAGCATGTATGTTTATATTTTGGCAAAATATGACAATTATGACATGTTCAGAGGGCTGGCGAGGGTGTTTCACGGGATTCAATATAAATTACATATATAGCATTTAATATTAAATTTAACCAGCTCCGAGATGGGAAAAAAAAAAAAAAAAAAAATTGGAATCGGACGAATATTTTAGGAGTTACAGCGAATAATGGGTCCGATTTTGATTTTTTTTTTTTTAATAGAAGTGTTTTATAAATTAATATTACATTCTGTCTCACTTTAGGGCAATAAATAATATGGATGGTGAAAAGCCCATTTACACAATATATAATATGAAAAAAAAAACCAAAATAGAAAAAACAATATACATTTTTAGTACTTGTTTAATTGATCTCTTGATACTATAATGATGGTTAGTATATGTAAACCATTATTACAAAAAAAAAAAAAAAAAAAAAAAAAAAAATATACTTTTCGTAAATTACGGTACTTAATTCAGGAAGTGTACATGGAAAGGATGAAGATTCATTCTAAAACAATGTTATTATTGTTGACAAGGCTGACATGCTGTTCTCGGTAGTGCTGCCAGTTAAAAAAAAAAAAAAAGTACTCTTAATAAAGTAATGTAATCTGTTTGAAAACAAATTATCAGGCTATGTATGAACAGTGGAACTATTGTACAAAATATAAAAGAAATATAATAAATGCTATTAACAAATTGAACGCACAAAATGACACAATTTGTATCTATATATACGTTTGATTGACTTCCAGGCTATGCCTAGTGTATTGTTACAGTTAAATATCAGAGTATTATGACCGTATTAAGCATAAATTTTACAAGAAAAACATTAGAAAATATTATATTGTTGAGTGGCAGCATTTACAATTGTGATAAGCCTTGAAAGTTTGTGAATTTAATGTTGTTTTTTCCAGATCCATGATAAGAAATGAAATTTATAAATAATAAAATAGAGTTAAAATTCTAACTATACCAAAAAATAAAATCAATTTTTTTTTCGGCTCGTGTTTTTCTGCAAGAGACCCTGGGCGTTCGGCCTGCTTGCCATCTCTTTAGGCCGTGACTGACGATGATAGTGGTAACAGTTCAGTTTGTATTTTTTGAAAACACTTTAGTCATGTGTCAGTAAAGTCAACTAACCCAAAATTCAGTAATATTCACGCTCTACCGGTATGTGGATTCGCTTCAGAGTCTGGATGAATTTTCCTCTTGATCAGGCTGACGCTCGCATACTGATTATGCGACACTGATTATCATAGGCCACAATAGCTTTGCCACATGCCAGACTTACTATACCGGTTTGCTTGTTTCATTCCGCTGGCATTGAAGTCTCCTTCATAATTTTAGTCCCATTCGAAACTTTTTCTCGTCTTAATAAACCTAAATTTTCTTTTAGACAGTGAAAATTATAAAAACCCGTAGAAAATTTCATCATAGAGTTCTCTGAGTTCTACATTGCCCCTGATTCGTCACATTTATTGCTCATTGATTGGGACATATACCTCGTTTTCTCTCTAAAAATATAATATACTACATATATTAAACAAAAGTTACAAAACCTTATAATAGTTGTTTAAATGCGGGAAAGTTTTTAAGGTTAATGTTTTTAATGCCTCTTTTCCAATTTTATGTAAGTTTTCTAGGAAATATGTTAGTTTTCATTTCTGTGCCAAAAGAGCAATAATTTTCTATTTAGAAATGAAGCTATTGTTGGAAGAAGGTGTTAACTCACGTTTAGGAGAAGCATTTTCGTGTTACAGTTTTTGAACTTTTTCGGGCGTAAGAATTAGTTTTTATAAAATTGTTTCTATTTATTATCCATTGTTATTTTTGGTCAAATGCCTATCCTTACCTTAATGCGTTTTTATTAAATCTGTTGATCACCCATTGCAAATGAAAAAAACTTCATTTCCTTGAGTTGATGGAAAAACGCTACACATTTGAGGGTGAAAAAACAGTTACTACATGACTCCTTTAATTCAAACCAATATACTTCCTAAATATTAGATCCTAGTGACAAATATTATAACTAAAAAATATCCCACAATAAATTTATGATTCTAGCAAAACAAACAGAGCTAGATCGTGTCAAAAAACCCCTAACAAAAAAAAATTAATCAAACGTGATATTTTTTCATTCAAAGAAATGTAGTTCGTAAACGATGGGTCCTAGCGACAAATGTTATACAACAAAAAATATTTTCCATTAAGTTTTTCATAGAAACTAAAGGTAAATTTTTGATTCGAGCAACACTAACAGAGCTAGAGCTTGTAAAAATGCTATATTTTTGAGGTTGGAAAAAACGTAACACCAAAAAAGTATAAACCCCCAGGCAAAAGACATTTTCACGTCAAAATAATTTTTGAATCTAAATATTACCGTATCTATACTAACAATTAAACAATCCCATATCAGCAACCTCAGTGGCACTTCCATATTGAAGTTTAATCAGTAACTTTCAAACCTATTTCACACTCTCCAAGAGCTGTTTTGAACTCCAAGTTTAGCACTGACTAGAGTAACAGTAAACTTTTTTCCATCTCGGCCTGTGGAATTTTTAGATGTGAAGTTATGTTGTTACATAAATACATGACCTAGTCTCATACATGTAGCAAAGCTGATTATTGGGATCACGTAGCCTCGCGATGCCTAATCCATGTTCCTCGCTCGTCCGCACCCCTCATCCACCCTCACTTGGCAAGGATCAATGCCCTAGAGAAGTGCGGACATTAATCACACTCCCTACTATTATCGGACTCAAAAGACTATGGCGAATGGACAAAGCAGGCTGTTCAATATTTGTACTTCAAACAATCCTTTAGCCTGATTTGTTATTGATGTTAAAATTCTTGTGCATTTAAAACGATTAATAAAAATCAGTCATTATTAGGGATGGGTATGGATACACGATATAGCGAAATATCGACTTTATTCTTTCGATAATCCGATAATTTCATATCGATATGTTTTTTAACGATTTATCAATAAATCGATATGTACCTTACAGTATATCGTTTTCTATATTCTATCCTATATCGGGAGCTACAGACCAGGAAGGACCTGAGCCTCTTTACACACTTCGAAATGACCCAACCATCGTAAACTAACTTTATTATAACAGAAACAATATCCATTTCATCATAGAGTTCTTTGAGTCCTACATTGCTTCTGATTCATCACATTTGTTGCTCATTGATTGGGCCATATACCTCGTTTTCTCTATAAAAATATAATATACTACATATATTAAAAAAATAAATAAATAAATTACGACATATAAGGGAAAGTTTTTAAGGTTTATACAACTTTTCCAATTTTATGTAAGTTTTCTAGGAAATATTTTGGTTTCCATTTCTGTGCCTTAAGAGCAATAATTTTCTAGAGTAGGCTAATCATCACCAACAAGGAATAAATTAAGTTAAAATTTTGGAATAATTAATTTTCCAATTCGCTAATGCCAGCAGTGAATACTATGAAATTCTGTGTACCGACTTGTGATTGTGCTTGGTGTGGAGGTACCCATCATATAGAGGAATGCCAGACAAGTGCACCTCCAATCTGCACCAACTCTAGGGACCTACGGACCACCGCATTAGGATCTACACTTACGAACCAGTTACCCCACCAGTACAAGGTATGCAGAGGCTACCGTCCAATCAGCTTCTTTCACATATTGCCAAGGCATTTGCGCGACTTTTTCACCATCATCTCGTGGACTACTGCTGCCGTGAAGACTTCATCCTACCGAAACAAACTAGCTTCCAACAAGGTGTCGCCTGTAATCATCACTTAGTGTCAATTCAGTCACACACCAGGCGTGATTCAGGCGCACACCATTCACCAGATGCACAAGAATAACCATACAGCGTTCATATCACTCGATCGTTCACAAGCATTTGACTGTGTATCACTATAGTCCACCATAGTCATGTGGAATCAAGTTGAACCCTAGAAAGACTGCCATCATCTTTATATCACATCAAAATGGAAAGGAGTGATTGCCAACCCACTGCACGGTGGACAATAAGATGCAAACTATTTCTAACTCCATTTTCTATCTAGGCGTTCATCTTGATTGACACCTACATTTTTCTACTCATGTGATAATTAGGATTAAGTTATTAGGATTAAGGCCCGGCAGAAGACGTGTTTAAACTACCTCCAGTTATCTACCCAACTGTCTCTTCGATTCAAACTTCGGATATACAAAGCTATCATCCGCCCAACACTGCTTCACGGTACCCCACTTTTACAAGACATGTATAAAACAACACTGAATGCACTTCAGTGCTTTTAGAACTCAATTCTTCGATGAATAGTCCGCGGAAAAAGCCTCGAGAAAAACACCCTTGTAATAGAAATACTACAGCTACCATCGGTCCCATCATCCATTGGTAGCCATCAAGTCGAATTCTTTGACGGGCTGCAGAATTGTGCCAACCATCTCTTAAGGGACATAGCCCCATCTTCTAGGCCTAGTAGGCGGCAAGCTTTGAGCCCGTTGGCGGAGGTAATCGATGAGGAAAGGGGTTCAGGTTCTTCTAACTGACCCATTTTACCACCGTCACCAGCAGAGTGATCACTCGTCACGACCTGAAAAGAAAGGACGTACAGTCATACGAGGCATTAAGACAAGAGAGAAACCAATCTTAAAATGCCGAGGCAAAGCAAGATCCTTTCTTCTCGATTATTATAATTATTATTTTATTTTATTTTTTATTTTTGTATCAATAAAGTAGGAAGATAAGGAAAAAAAACTTTAAATGAATATGATTTTTTTTTTCAGTTTTACATGAGATGGGGCATGTAATGTATTCGAAATCACATTAAACTTGTAGCCCATGCATATGCCATTTATATGCACGAAGAGGCGGATATAAAGAAATAAAATAAGAGGCTTTGTGAACCCGTAGGTTCTATGCCCACTACGCCATCCTCTTATCACACACAATTTTCCAATCTACCCCATCAAAACCCAAATACATGAATATGAATAAGAAAATTTAATAAATCAATAGGGTGAAATTTTTGAATGAAGAAAGTTAATGTATTAGGTGAATTCTCACATGGCTACCTCCTCCGCGGCTTGAAGCCCCCTACCTGCGTCAACTGTCAGGAACCCAGGGCAGTACAACACATATTAGTAGATTGTCCACAACTTTCATCTCTAAGGGAGAGGTTTAATATTTCAATTACACTGAAAGAAATCTTACAAGATGATGAAAAATCAGTGAAGTCATTGATGGATTTCTTAAAGGCAATCAGGTTTTATAGACGAATATAGGGGTGGTGGGATTAAAAATCGAAGATGAACTGCCAATGACTCTGAAGGGTAGAGGCAATCAAATCAAATGAATAAATAAAATAAATATGTTAGGTTATTATTTTAACGACTACTTTACGTTACTTTCTTTTTTACAAATCGGTACCAGAAATCAATGGAAAAGGTTACAGGTGTCAATGTGATATTATTGGGACTACGTCGAGAACTGAGAGGAGCGGATATATTATAGCCAATAAGATACAGACACTCATTAAGATAGGCGGCAGGCGGTGTGTGGCTGGGTTTGGATTTAAAATTGAAATGACTCAGGCGGGGGGGAGAGGGGGCTAATTAACCACCCCACACCCGCGGGATCTGCATAGCCTTCCTTATCTTCCCGGGTAATGAGCCTAGGACCTCCGCCACCTTCCAGATCGCCATCTCCGTCCTTGTCCTCCCTGTCCAGCTTCCTGTCTCTTCGGGGGAGGCCTAAATGAGCTTTTATTTTTATTTGGTTACTGGAATAAGGTTGCTTTTTATGTAGGCATTGTTGTACGTTGTGAACGTGGGTTTTGTTGTGAATACAAGAAAACATCAAAAATAATTTACGGTTTAAGCTTTCGTTTAGTATTTTCTTATTACGAATGAACCTTCTGTGCAACAATATGATTATCTGAATAGAATGTTGTGGTTTATTTGACTGATGAAAATTTTACGATACGGTTCTTCATAAAATTTAACGCAGGATAAGAATCGTAAATAAAAATAGGGATTCCCATATGGAAAATCAAAGTTGATCACAATGCGCACATTTGAACAATTTTACACAAATGCAATCTACTTGAAAATTAAGGGGATTATATGACAAACTTTTCTTCTATCTCATAAAAAAGAAAAATAATAAATCCAGTAGAAATTTAGAGGAATACCCGGCATAACATGCCTTCCGATTTTCTCGTTCCACTCGCTTCTTATTTAAAAAAAAATATATAATATAATAACAATTTCTCAACATAAAAATATGAACATCTTAATAACGAATTTGAGTCTTGACAACGCTCAGTGGTTGAGTCATAGCGATTATACGAACAGCGCGAAATAGAGGTATTCCCACCCCTCTCCCACCTAAACCTACCACATTCCCGGGTGGCGACATGCAGTTTCATGGTCAGTAGGATCCCTTGGACAATAAACAGAATAGAACCATCGGTGCGAGCTTTTTGCAAACTCAACTACACACTAGGAATGGGATACTAGAACCACTCTCAACCATCCGGTCTAAAAACGGATCATTTTCTTAAGGAAATTTCAAAACGCCAATGATTTTGTCTGTCAATTCGAGAGGTACCCACGTGTGAGCTTCTTTACTATACCAATTTGTACCAGATGGCGATCATCTGTTGAATGGTCAACATTAACCTCTCTCTCAATGTAATTTTGCAAAATTTTGTTCGAGTAATTTTGCGAGGGTTTTCTTCTACCAAAGCTCTCAGATGTTCGTGATCAACAACAGAAGGCCTATCGCAAGATCAACATCTGCAAGACAAAATTTTCGGAACCATCCTTTCCACTGAACATTCACTGATGCTTCCTTCACCCCAACCAACATTGATGTTACGTGCGGTTTATAATCCATAATAGACTGGAAGATTATCATTGTTTACTTCGTAATCACTTGCCTAAAGAAAATGAATATTCAAAACCTGCATTATTTCTGCTCTTACCCAATAAATCACAATTCATGTTTTAATAACACTCAAAGCCGATATAAATTGAATTAAGCATTTTTAGATACACTATTTCAGCATTGCTCCTCAAAACATTCATTTATTATCCACTCAACAAAGTTACATGTTTCAGAATATTATCCCATCTTCATACAGAAATTTGTATTATTTTTTTAATGTAAATATTTCTTTATTTTTTAGTTTAACAATACACTCATTAAAATAATTTAATTTACCTATTTTTTTTTCACAGTGTTAACACACTAGGTAATACTTAAAACTGATTTATTCAAGGGTCTATTTCATTATTGATTTGTTTGTTTTCTTATTACCTAAAATATTTGTATAAAAAAATAAATTGCAGTCTGAGGGTTAATATCCCGAAACATGTAACTTCGTTGAGTGGATAATAAATGAAAGTTTCGAGAAGTAATTCTGAAAAAGTGTATCTAAAAATAAATTATATACTCCTTTAATAAAAAATAAAAAATAAAAATTATAAATTAAGCGTTCAATATCTAGGGTTTATTCAAGTTAATAATATCATTTATTTTTAATTAGTTATTATTTTTCTAAAATTAGTTTATCTTGTTAATAGTACTAGTGTTTTTTGGTGCTATGGTACTGAACTGCAGTGATTCCGGATGTTTAAACTGAAATCAGCTGAACATATTGTCTGTCTCCATGGGCCGGGCTATACGATGGCTATCAGTTCAAACCGAGGCAATAATTGATTTATGACCCGAATCGAATTGAAAGAGGCGAGTGACGAGAGGGCGGCCACGCTCCCGGGGGTGAATTAGATTTAACAAATTATAAAATGTCATTATTGCCCTCAACGGCAGGCCAGCACATTAAAAACAACTGTCGCTATTCAGTCAGGAACAGACCCGCCGATAAATAAAGGAGACTAATGAGGAAGGCAGCCGTCAGTCACCGCGCGTGTGAAGGGGCCCCAGCGACCTATCTGCCCCGCTCTTGTTAAATATGGCTCGAGTAATTAATATACAGATCCTGGAGAAGCAGTTGCACACGATACATGCCAATTATTCTCATATATCACCTAAGAGGTCTCCATGTATACTTCAAACCAGAGGATGGATGAAGTCTTATTCAAAGGATATGGTTGGTAATTTTGAAATGTGCAGATATCTTAAGCTCAATAAGCTTAAACGAAACCAGATATTATGCATCATTTTATAGATTTTTTTATCAGGTGGATCCAGATCATCAGCAGTGGATGATGCAACTTATTGTTTTAAATTTTTCTTTCTTAATTTTACTGTTTGTTTATTATTTGATCCATTGGAGATCAATGAGTAATATATATTGTTGTCGGCTGGATGGCGTGGAGGAAGACCTCCGTCAGGTGGGAGTGAGAGGATAGCGCCGCACAGTGGGAAAAAAGAGGAAAAAAAAATTCAATACCAACATTCGATACGGGAGTTAATTTTTATTGTGTTTGAATGTTCAATACCTGAAGAATTAAAACCTATTACCTTAACCCAAAAGAAATTTTCTTTTAAAGCTGAAAATATAGGTATTTTAATAATTTTTATTTTATACTCTTTTCATAAGAATTGCTAAATAACTAAAATATTCACTGTTAAACGCATTTTAAAAATCACAATAAAATTATTATTTCAGAGTTATTTTTGTTTTATTTTTGTTATTTCTTAATTTATCTTGGTAATTTTTTTGCAGGATGAAATTCTTATGTAATTTTCCAGTTTGAATTTATGACTAACAGTGATTTAATAAGATCAATATTTATTTTTTTTTCTGCTATTTTGCCATTTGGCCCCAAGGCCGGTACACAGCTAGGCGCGGACCGATATGGGTTAGGAAAACCTATGGGGAAGTCCAGGTTTTAGTGTTTTAAGTTTGTCCGCAAATAATTTAGTTAATAGAGATCGTTGTTTGCTATTTGGAGCTTAACATCCATATGTTCTGTAACCAGGAAGGATCTGTTATCCAACAGGTTACCAACCTATTTTAACCAGGATGGGAAGGTAGGATTCGACATTACGACCTTATGTACCAAGCGAGTTGTGACCTTCATTCCAACTCGTTCGCCCATCGAATCCTTAGTAATAGATATAAAGAAAACTTTTATTAAAATTTATAGATATTTATTAAAAGAATACTTAAAAGAATAAAACGTATGCTCGATAAACCAACTAAATTTGATTTCCAACTAAATCAGTCCAGAAATAGTTATCTTTTTTATAATTTATAGATAGATTTAAACAAGAAAAAGCTGGTTTCTGGATTCTCTCATGCTGGATTTTTCACCTTTTTTTAGCATCATAACCTATTATTCCGATACTAAGCTGAAATAGTTTATATGGGGTTGTAAGAAGTTGGTGGTGTTGGCATCGAACATTCCAGTTTGCTAAGCTTCCTATTGTATTACTGTAAAAATTACCTATCTGCCACTTATGGACATTCAATAATATACCTAGTTTTTATTCATATTATATAGGTTAAGAAGGGACAGAACATTTATTGGTAAATTTCATACTTTATTTTTTCTACTTTGAAGTAGAACAAAAGATAGATTCCAAAAAAAAAACTAGTTTCAAGTGGTTAAGATAGATTTGAGACTTTTTCATTGAAGAGTGTTTCGATGCTTCTCACTCGATTCCCGATGACCCTCCGAGAAGTCTAAAAAGAACATGGCTTAGGGACTTTCTAATGTAAATCAGTTCTTCACAAGTAATTGAAGATGCCATTGTAATCATATTAGCGCATTTTTACTTATTGTATGCAGTTGTAAATACCAATCAAGTATAAATAAAAAAGTCATGTCGGCACTTGCCTTGGTGTTATTTTGGAGACTGCAGTGCCTACTGATAAAATTCATAATTTTATTTTCCACTGTTGTATTCACTCTGTAAAATGCTAAGATTAAGTTATATATCCTTGTGAATAAATTCTGTTTTACAATAGCTCAATACATTAAATAGTGTATTAGTAAAGATTTAGACGGTGGAAATGCGATTATAGTCTATCGATACAACCTAGTTAGCAGAATATACCTGCAGATATGAGATGGGCATTGCTATTTTCACAAATTAAAAAAAAATGTTAAAAAACAATTTATTGATTTATAAATATCTGAGAATGCATATAAATAAAAGTAAAACCTCTGTACAAAGAGGCTGTGGTATGAACTAAATATAAGTTATTTTACTGCGTTTTTGTTTTCTGGAATGCTATTTTGGAGCGATAGAGGACATGTGATGTAAGTTTTTTTTTTTTTTTTTTTTTTTTTTTTTTTAATATCAATTCAGGAAACACCTCAAGCCCTTGCTAGTATTATGTAATCGTATGCATAATCAACAGAATTGTAACATGTTAACAACGTCCTCTTTTCTTAACTGTTCCAATCTATAAATTTTAATTGCCGGCGCTATCACTTAGAGGAAGTTACAATAAATTGTCAAAATTATATATATTAAAGGACTCCGATGCAATCGCTTTCATATGTTAAATAATTATATCCAGAAGAGGATATTTCCAACTTTGAGATAAGGGGACAACTTCCTTAATGGTAATTCGCCACAGACAGCTAATTAAAATCAAATATATCAAAGAGCTTATCAACAGCAGCTGGGGATGCAGCTACAAGGATAACAAACTGATATGCATCGGGTCCACGGTGGCGCTCTTCCTTTCCCATCATTGGGGGGATAACATATTTTATTCCAACGTTATTCAATGAATTGCATATTTTTTTTATCATGGAAATGTGCATTGTAATGGATTTATTTCCTGTATAATTACAACCAATAAATAAAGTAGTGTGATGTTTCGTTTTGTAGGGGATTCGATTCAGAGGAAGAAACAACAAAAATAGCGGCTGCAGTTGATATAATAGCATGTGGGAAGTCGAAAGAATGTGCTATAATTGCCTGCAATTAACATAATTTTCTTTAGATTAGAAATCTCTGCATAATATAGTTTTTAGAAATTTTCTTCTAAAATTGCATGAGGCCTATTTTACTTTGATTACTTTTAATTACACAAGTATGCAAAAATTCAAAGATAATTCTGATATTTACAACTAACAATTGAGATTAGTGATTTGGTTGTACAAAACATGGAAATTTCTTGTTACCGATGTTTTGTTTAAATATTAGTTTATTTATAGAGCTTATGAACTTCAAATAATTAACATTTACAGCTATACTCAGAAATGACGGGGTTATTAAAAACGCTGCTGAGAACATGGAGTAGAATGCAAGGACAGGACAGCACTGCAGTAGGTACTCGGACAAAGAGATGCCAGTACCTTGGCGACTTATTAACTACATCTGGTTTACTCATTGGGCGTGGGATGTTTCACTAGCCTTAGCACAGTCCCCGCCCACAGGACGGACATATTTGATGTGTGTTAGTGAGCCGGGAGGGCAATAAAATTTAAATCAGACTCGGAAAGGACGCCAATGTTTAACTGGTAATTAATTGGAAGCGACTGGTCCGGCTCAGTTCCTAATTACGGCACCTTTGTTTTGGAGGAGTTTTTTTGTCGATGCCGCTGCCCACACCTCGGATACGACTACACGGTTACCTACTCAGCCCCTTCCTATACGGCCCGATTAGATTAGCCTCTCCTTCCTCCCTTCTTCCCTCCCTCTATTAAGATACTCGGATTAGGAAGATATTGTTTTATTATATCTCTACACTGGGAGTTTAGATAGTTCAAGTGCTGTGCTTCAGCTTCCTTAATTGACAACATTCCCTGGTGTTTCGATTGTGGACTTACTGACACCAAGATAATGCGCATCTGCATACATTAGATCTCCTTTCAGGATTTTATAATTTCTTAGATTTGTTGAGCTATTACTTATAAAGCTGATATGACGATCAAATATTTTATAATGGAGGTTAGACAAAATTGAGAATTTCGCATTAGTAAAAGATCATGATATTTATATAAAAAATAACCGGCAGCTTTATGAAAAATAGTGATTAATGGTAAATCATTAGTTTTAAAAAACATTTCAAATTAAAGGATCTGTTTAGTATTGAATGATAATTGAAATAAATAATAAAAAGAACAATATCTTGTGCTGCTGCATTTTATTTTGATTGAAAGTATTTGGTAAAGAAGTATCAGAAACCATATTGCTTTCATAGAATTCATTGAATACATTGAAGTGTTGTGGTCAGCTTCCACACTCAACCACCAGGTTTTTTCCCTCTATTAAGGGTACTCATTTTATTGAGTGAGGAGAGGATGATCTCTGACCCCAAAGTCAATCAATAACTAAAATACCAAACACGAAATTTATTTAGCTTTAATTTTTATTGTGAAACATATTTTTCTTGAGCGTTTTCGAGATATAATCGAAAAACCTAAAACTGGAACTTTCTCCCCTCTCCCCCACCGTTACCTCACCCCCCAGAAATGTTTATCTTCTAACTACTCCTAACGAAGCCCTGATGTAAAAAAATAATCGCATCTTTCAAGCGCTCTACGCTCCTCATTTCAGCACTCATTGACTGTCGTTAACGATTGTTGTTGGAAAGATGATGTTGAGCATGACCTTCTTACGGTAGGGGTGAGAGGATGGCGCCGCACAGTGAGAAAAAAGTGGGAAAAAAAATCCATTCATAGAATTCATAGAATACATTGAAGTGTTGTAGTCAGCTTCCACGCTCAACCGCCAGGTTTTTCCCCCTTATTTAAGGGTACCCATTTTACTGAGTCAGGGTGAGTCAGGAGAGGATGATCTCTGACCGCAAAGTCAATCAAAAACTAAAATACCAAAAAAATAATTTCTACCTTCAACTGGAAAGATCATGAGACTTATCTGCCGGCTCTAAATCAGCATTATGGCTCAACTTACCTGAAAAATTCTCCCCATATCCAATCCTCACAATTGGAAAACCTCTATACTCCTCATATTAATGATAAAACCGTTGGGACTCCAAAGCCGAGCGTGTTGGGACGAAGGTCTCAGGGCGTTCGTTACTAGTGGTCGTTGGTTCGAACCCCCCCTGGGCGGGTTAAACTTTATTTGGTGGCAAAACCTGCTTATAACCCGTCCTTCTAATCGGAGTACATATGGACGTCAAGCTACAGCAAACAAACAACTAATTAATCTATTCGTTCTGACTTTAACGTCCCATTTTTTCTCCCTTTCAGTATATTTAGAATAGCTGGCAGGTGCTTCAAACATTGATTCTATCATTGAATTAAAATTATAAAATACTCTCATTTTATTCTTGGAAAATAAAATAGTGTAACAAGATGAGATGTTTGTCATGCGATTTGATCCGGTGGGCTGATATAAATAGGCGGATAAATTTTCTAAAAATTATACTTATCTACTTATTATGATAGTAGCAATTTTTTTTTTTTTCAAGTTTAAGCCTATCTAAGAGCGCTTATAATCAGCTCCTTTGGATGCATTCTTTTCTTCTCATTGCATTCTTCTTCTTTCCTGAGCCCAAACCAATTGTTTTTTCCTTTTTCTCTTCCGTCAGGGGTTTTCGACTGGTTTTAACTTTTAGTAGTGGGGACCAAGATTTCACCATACTTCTAAATTTCGAACGATCCAACCCATTAAAGTCCGAAATTCCAGCAGAATAAGGGTCTTGTTGAACTTCATTAAGCGACAGACTTCGAGTCTTATAACTTTTATTGTAACTAGCGAAATCTTCTTGGTAAGCCTATTGTAGTCCATTCGCAGTAGGTGCCCATAGTACTCCAGGAGTATCCTTTATTGCTACGTACCGGCTTCATAAAGCTGTTATGCTTATTTTGTAGATGTTTTCAGTGAAGTTTCATTTTTTTGAATTCAATGTCAATAACGATATTCAGAAAAGGGGGTACAATTTTAAAATATGTGCTTCTACAGTTTGTTTAGAATTAAAAACAGTGGGTACTACAGATCCAATTGATCCTTCCCCTTTCACTGAAATCTTAAAATGGAGTGTCGATGCAAGGAAGGACATGGACGATTGATCGCGTTTGACAAGCTAGTAAGTTTGTATCTAAGGCCTCAAAGAATTTATAATTTATTTTTGTGATGGTAAAATTGTAAATCGGCTGTCCGTGATAGCCGACTACATTAGGGCGATGGTCCAAGATGGATTTCCATTTGCCGGATATCGTTCCTTTCCTGGCGTTCTCTCAAGGTAAATCTTATAAGTTCCATGTTAAGACTGGATAATAACCTCCCCGTACCCGTAAATATTAGCCAAAAGTAGAGGAAAATGTGTAAATATGGGCACCCTCTTTTGTTTTTGATTTAAAGTTATTTTTAACTTGAAAAATTCTAAACTTTGTCTTTCATTAATAAAAATAACAATAATAACAGAAGAACAATAAGTTTCTTAAATACGAGAAGGCAAGCTAAAATTAATATCAATTATTTCATTTCAAAAACGATGATTTACAGAAAGCTTTCGAAATAGCACCAGAAAAATTGGGATGTAAATATGGGCTTCAAAAAAATCACTAAAAATAGTTTAAAATAGGATGAAACAGTTCCAAACGGTAGAGAATTTATTTATTGCAGGAAAAACAACTATTTACAGAAATCGCAATCATGTCATTCAGCTTCGGAAATAAACCACCCCACATTTGGGTTCATTTTACTCAAGGAGAGAGTGTCTCCAGAGAACATTCCATTATAAAAGATGCAAGTTGTGATCTTTAACAAACGATATGTCGAAGTTTCAGTGGGAATGTGTGTCCATATTTACACCAACTCCACCTAAGAAAGGTGGCCTCTAACACATGTAACCTAAAAGCGTGCGTGACAGATCTGCTTCAAAATGTAGCTTAAGATCTCCGCTTTCCAAATATTATCGTGAAATAATTATTAAACAAACAGAAGAACATGAAACGGAAACGATTTCACATGTCTCTCAAACGTTTATAGTCAAGTATGAACACCAATTTGCACAATAACTCAAGCTAGATCCACACAGGTTGAAAGAATGGTTCTAACTGCCCACTGCAGTCTTCAACATATCCCTTAACCAGTAGGGAAGAGTATCATATTTACACCTTTTCTTCTACCAATAAGCACACAAGCCCAATTTCGCCAACTGTTTACTAGGATCTGTAATCCCTGTAATCTGTAAGTCCGATTTCCATCTTACAGACACAATTTGAAATGTAGATAAGACACATATTGGTCCATATATTTCCTTTAAAGCCAGTATGGTAAATTTTTAACATACATGTTTATGTAAGCAAATACATTCATAATTCTTTTATAGTTATAAATTTCAAATGTTTTTCTAAAAACATTTTGATTGGGTGAATTCGTGATTATGTCGCCTAGATATAAACTACACCAACTCCAAGGGACAGATATAGCCAGCAGATAATAGAACAGAGACCTACAGAGCGGAAACGCTCTAACTTGGCAGGGGGTGTTTCATATGTATGGTAATGCGGGTACAGGGCTGGATGTAATTGCCATGGAGACAACAGGCTGTCATATCCAACAACTTTATCCAACAAGAGGCTGTACATTAGGCAAACATGGCCTCCCTCCTAGTAGTCCCTGTTTTGTACTCATTAATGTACAACCTCTTCTTCCTTCCGTCGGTGTACTATGCCCCAGTGCCTCTCTGATCTCTGGGGTGGGATGAGTATTCGTGTTCTTTGTCAAGAGTTTCCAGTTAGTTATAATAATGGCTTCTGTGAAAGAACTGATTTGAAATGTAAAGGTGAAGCATAAAAATAAATTACATAAATTCTAGAGAAAAATTTGTTAAGTTTTTGTATAATAAGATTTATTATTCATTTATAGATTTCAACCATCGAAATTATGTTGGATAAAGTATATAATATGAATTAGTCGTTTTTTTTTTTTTTTTTTTTTTTTTTTTTTGTTTTTTACAATATACAAACAATATGAATATTTACTTATAATTTAATAATTAGCTATAAATAATTAACAGTTATTCTTTGCTTTTGTTCTGAATGGGTCACTAAAACGCCAAATGCTGCTTTACTTTATCGATTCAGTTGCATAAGAACCTTTTAAGACCAACAGAAATAGGCACAATGGGCCTCAGAGTCAATGAAGAAAATAAGTTTTTGTTCACAGGAGTTGGGCGTAAACCATACGAGTGTAACAATCATGACATGTATCTTTAAGAGATTCACCTTGGAGCAAAAATTAATGCAAGAAATGACACATCGTTGGTAATCGGGCATAGAATAGCAGCAGCCAATAGATGTTATTTCGGATTATATAAGCATATGTGGAGCAAGCACATTCCAAGACAAACAAATTTCTGATTTCATAAAAGTGTTATAAGTCCTTACTTATGCATTTCAAGGGATAGAGAACTCTAGAGAAAAAGGAAAAAACGGAAATAGTATAATTTTTTGATGTTGTCTTAGCTATTAAGCTGGGCTGGGTGGAAAGGATGGAGAAACTCAGACCTTCTAGAAAGTCTTATGCGAAGATCTGCACCGCAAAAGAAGAGCCGGAAGATCGAAGCTGCGCTAGGTGGATAGTGTGTCGGCCACTGAGAGTTTTCCGGAGATATGGACTAGTCTGAGATTGGCTGCTCAAGACACTGCTGTACATCGGAAGATTCTTGAGGAGGCCTAGACCCGACTCGGATTGTAGTGCCATAGAAGCAGTAAGTATATATATAACCGATTTAATCATTATGTTTTCTACATATGTATATTTTTTATAAGCTTTTACCATGACAACTCAGTCTTCAATACTGAAGAGTAATAAGCAATTGAGGTATAATCTATTAATCCTTTCTTCCTTAACAGAGAAATCAAAGAATTAAAAGAAAAAAAACATTTTCATTGTGATTTTTATATTACTCACATTTATATATTCTACAAATTCGAGCAGTAAGTATAAAGCGTTCATGAAAAGTGGATGGTACTTGAAAAATTAAGAAACAAACAAATGACCATTGTCTTAATTTGATTTTTATCTCACTTTGTTATTTTAAGTTAAAAAAAGAAAGGACTTTGTCTGTTAAGCGAAATAAAATTATCTGGTGCACCTAAGATATTGAGATCGACGATTATGGACAATTCGTCCAACTATTTAAATTATATTTTGAGAGTTTTTCTGTGAATTTATTGATTGATTGTTCGCGTAAATAAACTGTCATAGGTGAAAAGATGAATTAATTATAATGTAATCGCAATTATTTTTTTTTTTTAAATTAGCTTTAAAGTCAAATTTAAAGTTTTGATTAAAGTTAAATTTAGCAATTCAAATTTCAATTTTTTTTATTATTATTTTTAAAAAAAAGTTTTTTGACTAAATTATCTTTAGGTAAAAGGTTTTCTCCCAAAAATAGTTAAATCGCATTAAAAATGTTCATACGAAATATAAGGCCTCTTCCTAATTCGGCTAGACCTTTGTCGACCAACTGAGAAAAGTTTTAAAAAATGGATCTGGCTGGTTTTGGAATTCTACGCTTCCATTGCAATGTTTGATCGTTTACTTGATAAGGTATAGAAAGAAATTATTAATCAGATATTAAAGTTACACACAATTTATAATTTGATAAAAAGATAAAGGGCATTTTCCTTATATTTTTTGTAACTTGTATCCCAAGAATATAATGAAATCTGTTTATTTAAGTTAAGTTGAAAAATTCACAACAGTTGTATGTGTGAGATTTCTCGTAACTAACATTGGATTTCGATTGTAAAAAATCCTTTTCTTCATTGTTTCGCCTCTATAGTAATTTAATTTACGTAGTATTTCCCTAGGCAGCAATATTGCACAAGTGGGGGCAGCGAAATTGGAAGATATTAAAAAAAAATACTATTTAACAGCCTCATCAAATACATTATTCATATAGATAATTTATTTATAATTAAGTTTAGTATAATGACCTATTTTCATTAAGATTGGCCAATTAAAATAAATCGCTGAGTGGCGCACAGTGGTCCAGAGTAGCTACTTTGGCGAAAAAACTCTATATCTCCCAACATGTATTTCTTATGTTTTCAGTTTTTGCTAACCCTCATGTAAACTTCATCCCTGAATCAATTGAATCTGGTCAGGAGCCGATGGGACTTACAGTTTTTGAGTTATTCTCAAAAATATTAGAAAAAATTGGTACTCAAGTTACATACCTACTTACCAATAATTTTATAAGGGCGAAACCACTGTATTGATTTCTCTTTTTAGGGGGAGGTGAAGGGGGAACAGAATTCAACTGATTTTCGTAAAATATGATACTCAAGTTATATTTCTACATATCGGTCATGGGCAAGAAAAGTGACACAACTCAAAATAAATTTCATCCCTGAATCGATTGAATCTGGTCAGGAGCCGATGGGACTTACAGTTTTTGAGATATTCTCAAAAATATTCGAAAATCATGTGTTTTAAAACATTGGTTGTTGGTAACCCATTTTATTCAATCTGTCGTTTGCAAATGGAATATAATGGTTATTTTATAAATTGAAAGTTTAGAGTTATAAGTTTCCAGGATGTTGAAGTGAAAATGATCTATGAGAATATAAGCAGTTTATTTGATTAAAATACATTTTAAAACTTGTGTTAAAACATATTCCGTTCGAAACATATTTATGTACGGATCGGAAGAAACTAACAGCATATGGAAGTGCCAAACGTTCACGTGGAAGTCTGAGGAACTCTATGCCTTTCATCTCCTTGCTTGTCGTTGAGGTCAGACTGATGATGTCTAGTGTAAGAGATATTGAAGTTTTGCTTGTAAACATGGCAATATAATACGTAGGTTAATGGACCACGTTTATTCCCAATCTTAATGATTTGTAGGTCAGAGCCGCAGAATGCAGCACTTGAAAACGGTTTCATTGTGTACAATAATGCCTACTGAATTGATTTATCATTGCCAGAAGACGGCGCACAGCGGCGCAAATAAGCTAAACTTTGGTAAAACATTATAGCATAATTATTATAAGTTGGATTTTGAAAATACGAATACTTCCAGGAAAGCAAATGTACAGAGTATATGAAATATAATATGAATTCGTACTAATATGAATTATAACATGAATGTAATATGGATTTGTAAACGAATTTCAAAGGAATTCTATTAATATTAAAAAGCACGAGTCAAATTTCACAGCCATTGTTTCATTGCCAAAGTATACTTTCAACGTCCTTGTGTAAACGAATAATCAGATCTCGACTATTTAACTCATCGAAATAATTGCGTTTACTATTCTTGTTTTCAAATATAATACTTAATAGTTGTATTTTGAACCTCGAGAAATCGGAGTTTTTTCGCGTCCTGGACCACTGTGTGGCGCCTCGTAGATTGGACCACATGTGTACGCGTTAAGGCAACCGGTCGGAATTAGTTGATCTCGCAATAACCTCGACAGTTAACAGAACGAGAGAAGATTTGTTAATTGGCAGTAACTATTGCAGTGAATGTGGCAGAGTTCCTGTTCCATTCGCCCATAATTTTACACCAGAAAATCATGTTTACAATAGAACATTGACTAAAATTACAAATGCAAATTGATCAGTGTAGACAAAAGCTTGATAAGTTAATTAATTCAGCAACTATCTACAATCATACTGATGGTGTAAAATCCATTTTGTAATGGTATCTTCAGCATCAGTTGAAGATTTCATTAATATTGTAAAAAACAAAACAATAATAACATGAGCTACGCATGATTGTGTAGAAGAATCAATACAATTAGAATTGACGAATCAATTGTCACTTCTTTTGGAATAATTTTATTAGGAAACTTGTTCCAAATGCTAAACATTCATCTTCAGTTCTAAAACATACAAAATGTTTTGTAACATTAGCACCTTGTTAAATGGATTATATATACTAAAGTTTTTCAAAAATGAAATACAAGAAATTAAATGTATTGGTACTCACCAGAAGAGATCTAAGAGATACCTTAAATATACCCATAGTGGAAGGGTAGATTATTATTAATTTTTTTTTTTGGGAGGGGGATTTCCTAATGTCTAATTGGATTTTTCCGTTCCTATTGGAAACCAATTTAAAATGAGGCTATTGGAAATGTTTATTTGGTCATTTAAACCAAAATCTGGATTGGTTTTCATCGATTTTATTATTTCTAATGATTCATAAATATATATATTTAATTTTAGGCTATTTTCTACTCCATGTATTATTTTCACTCCTGGGTGAATGGTTCACTATTTGTTGAATGGTTATTTTCATTGAGATGGATAGCGAAGTTGAAATTTTGATTAATCAAATTCACCTACCTGGACCTTCCCCTTTCATTATATTTCAGATATCTATTAGATCTCCTAAGGTGAGTACCAACATGTTCGATTGCTTATCTTACATTTTTGAAAACTTTAGTAAATGATAGATAAATGTTTAACATTCGAAACTAGTTTTCTAATAAAATACTCCCAGTAGAAGTGGCATTTGATCCATCAATCCTAACAATAATAACCCTCACATCCCATAAAGAGTCATGGATTGAAGATTTTTTTAACTCTATTTATTTTTATCCTTATAAACAAAAATATTTGGTTTAAAAAGGATGCTGAGATATAGGTTTTTTCTTTTTTTTTTTCACTGAGCCAACTACTACCTTGGGTTGAATTAATTAATAATTAAAGCATTGTTTTGAGATCAACGGTTATTCAAGAAGGTGATGTGGGTCAGCATTCAAACGCCAGGTTTTTTTCCTAACTAAATATTATTATGATTATTAATATTCAGGACATATTTAATTAATTTTGAGGTAAATTTATTTATTCAATTTGTAAATGATTTTTTATTTTTTTAAAGATTTTTTTTAATCAAAATTAATTTTGTCAAGATTATTTTTAATCAAAATTATTTTTTTTAAGATTATTATTTGTAAAACAAATAATAATAAGTAAAATAATAATGTAACGGGCTTAAACAGCCTGTTCACAGGCGTTTTACATGTTTTAGCATGGATTTTATAAATTTATTCTAGACTTGAATTCTAAAATCAATTAAGAAATATATGTGAGTATTCATAAATCCTCATCCATTTATATCCGTATTAAAGAGAGTTCTTGATATCGAAATTTTAACTTTATACTTTTATAAAGAAAGTGATCCGTGATGCAGTCAAATAGAAACAAGTCCAAGTAAAAATACTATAATAGTGTGCCAACGTTGAGACCTGCCATGCAGGTCTTCTTCAGGGCTAAAATGAACAAAAACTAGATGTGACAAAAAATAACAGATAGATAAATAAATGACAAATGATAATATAGAATATTATGGACATAGAAAAAAAAATAAAGGCTAATTTATGTATCAGCCCTATTTTACAGCCTTTATTCTATTTTTTTTTTATTTCTATATCCATTTCATTCTGTATTTTCTATTTGTCATTTGTCGATTTATCTATTATTTTTTGTCACACCTAGATTTTTGTTCATTTTAGCGGTTGAAACGATCATAGAAACGTTGGGATAAAACTAAAGTATTTTCACTAGGACGTGTTGTTTCTGTTTGACTGCATCCCTGATCATATCCTTCTTTTTTCATACTTCACAGTCAACTATACTTTTAACACTATAGCTTTATAAAGCTATCAATTGTTCATCCCAAAAATCTCAATAAAACATTACATTTATTATAAGCCTGTTGTCAGATATTGACTAGGAATCAAGTTGAGAGTGGATTTAATTGTTTATGTGGTTTATTATGAAAGGATAGGCATCTGATTTGGGACAAATTAGCAACATAGGACCTTTGTGGATAAGTTCATTGCTGACATTGTAAGTAGTATCCATTTTTTCGAAGGATTTTATATAGGAGTGGATACAAGGGGAATTCCGTGGTTTGGTGAGATCCTACAACTCAACTCTGTATGTCTAAATATATCTGATTATAGACATGTAGATAAATTCCTCGTCAGAAATTGGCACATTGATTTTTAAAATAATTTAAGCGATTAAGAGAACTTTTGAGACGAAGGGCAGTACATCGTTAACGTTTCTTAATGATTTATTTATATTTTTACTCTATATTCTAGAACGTGGAAATGACATTAAATTATTATCTCACTTCTTTATATTTATTTTAATGTATCTTTATATTTATAGAGACCCTTAAAACATGGATTATTAATTTGTTTTGATTATCTATGACATTGCAAATATCCCAACGTTTTTATGATACTATTTCTTTATGTTCACTATTTATAGTCTATGAATGAATAAATTAAACGTTTTACAATAAACAAAATATCACATTATTTCCTATTTCAAATTGCAAGATTTTCTACTTCTTGGGATTTTATAACTGACCTTACGTGTATTTATTTATCTTTTTACGACTCTGTGCATAACTTTTGTGCTACAAGGAAGCTTCTGCTACAAACTCTCCGAGGTGAAAGAAATAAAATTTACGATCTCGAATGGGCTTGTTTTCCAGTGTTCTGCTTAATATCGGAACAACCATAAAATGGCCATATTCCGGAATCGTAATTTACAGTTTGCTTTAAGCGCTCAAATAAAAAGAAAAAGATTGTCAATATAAATTAAGGAATATATCTTTTAAATCTATATAGAGTCGTTCTGGGACCAAGTGGGCTGACGACTGCCGGTTAATAGTTTTCAATAACTAACTATAGAGTCAGGTTTCGCCTAGTTATGAAATGCCATATTAGAAAATGTTGTAATAAGAATTGAAGAAATTGAAACTCATGACTATTTTGAAATATCTAATTTTATGTTGAATGCTCTCAGAATCTATAAAGGTTTATACCAAAATCAACTCATCTTACTATGAAAAATATCTTAGTCAGTTTATCTTGACCAATTTTGATCTATTTTATCGATTTTTGTGTAAAAATTAAAATTTAGATATCATTCAATATACTATTTCCTCACCATGAAAATAACGTTCAGTTACTTCTATAGCATATAATACACTAAGCATTGTACTCAAAGAACTTATTTCTATTTTCAAATTTTCAATTGTATATTGAATATGTATATATATACATATATATATATATATATATATATATATATATATATATATATATATATATATATATATATATATATACATTTTCATTTTTAAATTATTATTTCTTTTTTACTTTTTCATTGTATTATGTCTCTGACCAGATGTAACTAATTTTATTTTTTTTCTGTAATGATTTATAATCCTTAAGGGACTTGCAAAAAAAAAAAAAGGATTACATCTTTAATAAAAGAGCAAGTATTGTGAAATTTAGAGAATCTTAAATCTTTGTAAGGAGTGCTTACAAGTCACTTACACAATATTAAAAATCTTTCAGTGAAATATAGTGTCCATCATAAGGTATTAGTAGCATTTCTGGTAAACAATTTGGTTCAGACAATAAATTTTTATGAAAAAATTATTTTTTTTGTTGCAGTTTTGAAATCATTATTTGTGGCGAATCGTTAAAATGGATGCGAGAAAACATGCGAGGTATAAGTAAGTAAATTTATTTACACATCGTTTTAAAAATATTATCATTTCACCAGATTTTTTTTATATATATATATATGTTGTGTATTTATCTACTGACATTTACATCTGTACGCAGTAAGGTCCATAAGCTTCTAGTCTGCCCTAATCCATTCTTTCAGGCTGACCAAGACCAGTTTAACGATACTCGTCAAATACTACTCCATGTGAGGAAAAATTTAGTTTCTAAACTTGACGTGGCAACTTGTATGGAATATTGCAAGGGATGCCAGTCAAAGCTAGTTCCTCTCTTGTATCATTCCTGATAGTTTCTTCCATTTCCAAAATATTATCATTTCACCAGATTTTTTTAATATATATATGTTGTGTATTTATCTACTGACATTTACATCTGTACGCAGTAAGGTCCATAAGCTTCTAGTCTGCCCTAATCCATTCTTTCAGGCTGACCAAGACCAGTTTAACGATACTCGTCAAATACTGCTCCATATTCATCGCCTGCACTTCTTCAGCAATATCAGCCTCTATTTTAAAGTTGAAGGAAACTTGCAATATCGTAGTCTTAAAGATCGAGTAACCAGTAGTTGTTAAATTCTATTGTAAAGAGGTCCTTACGTCTGTGTAATTAAAGAAGCTTGGATCGTACCAATTAAAAAATACCCCAAGAATTCTAGGCAGCTGTGAAAAACAATATTTCAAGAAAAATAAAGAAAATTATGGTATAACGGGAACACTCATTAGTCCCGAAAACCATTGTTCAGAGGAAAATACGAATGAAATGACAATCAATGATCATATGACTTCAATGATATGACGTCATAGGAAGCAGCAGCGACTGGCTAATAAACGGTAGTTGTTCAGTGCTTTTTCGGAGAAGTATTAGCACACCATCTCCGTTGTATGATGTAACATATATGCTAGATATACCAACAGATCACAGAGCTCTTCTACACTTCAGTCTCCATCGTTGAATATTTTAGCCAACGTAACATGATGTTTTGAGTAGGTGCCCTGGGTGTGAATTCGTATAGAACAAGAAGTTCTTAGATGGTTGTAAAAGTCTAAGATCTGTGAACTCATTTTCTGGCTGTAAGCAACTGCTTCCCTGATAAGACCACAATACTTTCAACCTTTAACAATTAGATTTTTGTTGGGTTCTGCATGCACATAAAACAGTCAACAAATACGGATTACTATTTATCCAAGATACTCGAAACTGGTCCACACAGCAACGCAACAGTGACTATAAAAGTATAATCGCATTCTTAAACATATACATTGTAAAAAATGTTGTAGATTGTTGATGGGTGGTATAATAGGTATGTATGTAAAGGAAAATAGGTACTCTACCTCAGCTTACGTCTAACTTCTGATATCTGGAGCAGAATCTTGCAGATAACGATGTGAATGGAAGAATTTTAAGATCACTACTTCAAACACTTTGGCTATCCTGATGAATGGAAATAAGAAAAGGGTTCGTTCTTGAAGAAAATTAAACATACGTTACTTCTTGGACTACTTAGGAATTGACATAGCATAAACCTAGCTGAGTCGAGAATAGTTGTCTTCTGGGTTTTCATAGAAAGCGATGATTATATATTTGAAGTCATTATGTATCTAGGATTTTGGTCTCTTTTGTGAGACCAATACAGTGGACTCGTGATATCAACAAGTATGCCCAAAATTCTTTCAGTGATGCGTGGAATGGTCCTCAGGGTAATGGAAGGAATTATCAGGAAATATACTCGTACAACTAATACAAGAGAGGAACTAGCGGTGTTTGGCATCCTTTGCAGTAGTCCTCTAAACTCAAATCCATAATGCAAATTAATTTATTTGAATATTTAGGAAATAATAATCCATAAGATGATGTTGTGTATATTACGTTACATGTCAGTGGTAGGAATAAACTTATAAGTTATATTTATGGATTTGAGTCAGTAATGGAATAGCGTATGTTATTAATTAGGTAACCGAATGTTATCTAAACTTTCAATAAGTTGTACTATGAGATTTTAGCCACATTTTTATATTACACCATGAGTGTTCTAGACATTTCAGTAACCTCTATGAATGATTTAAATTATGATTTGAGATTTCTAATAATTCACAGCCCTCGACATTAGAGAAGTTTTAGAACTTTCATTAGTGAGGAAAAATTTAGTTTCTAAACTTGACGTGGCAACTTGTATGGAATATTGCAAGGGATGCCAGTCAAAGCTAGTTCCTCTCTTGTATCATTCCTGATAGTTTCTTCCATTACCTGTGGACTCCTCGACGCTTTACTAGAAGATTTATTGGTAGCCTTGTTGATTGTTTCATCTTCCAACACTTCTTCATGTATCTTTTCACAAAATTAGGTTGAAAGGTGGCACTCTTCCGTTTCATTCGGAACTTCCACAAAAATTCCACTGTTTTGATTTCACAAGGGAGGCCAAAACTTCGGATACCAAATCACATTAAGTTTATAGTCTATATGAGACCCCTGCAGGTACCTAGTCGCGACTCAGGTGGTTTTACACTATTGTTACTTCGTTAGCAGTCAAATAAATTACACATGTTGAATTTTCTTCTGAGCCTGCAGCTAGGGTGTCCACTTTACTTGGACGTATTTTTGTTCCATAAATGCTAAGACTAGTATGAGCCTTATTCTTATTTCCTTTCAGCAGGATGGCTTAAGTGTTTGTGGTATTGATCTAAAAGTTCTTCCTTTCACATTATCCCCTTTTTAATGTTATATTTTACATGGATGTTTCTTGATTTGTTGTGAGTAATTATTTGTGTATATATATATATTTTTTTTTAGTCAGCCATAATCATTTCTTTTCAGTTTTAGGTACCATTTAAAGTTATTGAAGTAAACATCTTTTTTTTACATAAAACGTAGCTGTAAACTATCTTTAGTTCGTTTTTGAATAAATAATTAAAAAAAAAAACGATTTCCTGTTGGCGTTCAGTATTTAAATGTGGTTGAGGTTTTTGAGGAATGTTTCGCAATAGTTTCATCAATATCTCATTTAGAACTGTTTCAACGAAAACAGGGAAAGTTAATTCTGAGAATTACGCAGTTGTTGATGCTCATTGAGAATTACAAGGAATTTAATGAACCGATCGTCATTGCTAAGAGCTTTTTGCATTAATGAATGGTCCGTGTCTCATTTTGTAGAATAATATTTGACATCACTCTAAATTTTATGTTAAAATCGTGTACCCGTTATCTTCTGATATTCTGAGCAAATATGTTTCGATAAATGCCATATTATCCTACGGAAATGAGAAAAAAAAAGAGAGAGAAGAAAACGAATCGTTAAGCGCTGAAACAAAAATTAATCCCAAAATGGGTTTCATAGAAAATATTTTATATCTACAATTATTTAACATTTACTAATTAAATAGCAAATAAGTAATGGACTAAGAATTAATATAAGAAGAATTGAAAAGAATTATCAGCGTTATAATGATTAGTATTTATAAAATTAATATACTAAGCATGTTTAAAAAAATATTGAATTGTTTTTTAACATACGAGAATTTCTTGCTTCATGTATTTTTTTCTTGAACCTATTTCTTAAAAATTATATGTTTATCTGATGAACGAAAAGCTACGTTGTTTTAAAATATCCAAATGGTTGCCAAATATCCAGAAGTATCACATTTATTTATACATAATATAATCACCACTTGGGGCACATTTTGAATTACAATATCACATTATATTTAAAACAGTCTAGTTCTATTATGATATTAATGTTTTAAATAGTACCTTTTAGTTGTAAAAATTCAGAAAAATTAAAAATGCATATTGAAACTATATTAATCGAAATGTTTATAACAGTCCTTCTTTATTTGTAAATTACATGGATTAATAATTCTATAGCAAATTATTACAGTTCACTTGCCATTCATATATGTATATACTATGTTCTTTTAAAATTAACTTACGTTACATTAGTTGTGGAATATTATCTTCATGGGGAATTTCGTGATTATTTGAACTTAAATAGTTATGTGAACAAGTTTAAAATTCCTTTCTAACAATATTGTACAAGAAAAAGAGTTAGAAGCTATATCATAATGAACGAAATTCCTTCTATTTGAAACTTGCATAAGAGCTCCAAAATTATCTCCTCAGTATACTATTGATAAATCTTCAACTTAAAAACCCCATGTAATATTAATATATATGAAGCATAAAAGATTATTATTTTCTATTCTTCTATTTTACATAATGTACAAGTTAATGTACCATGCCCTTTCATGGGATTAAAATGTTTCAAAAGATATTCCACGTAAAAGTGTAAATGAATAATATTTTGATTTTTCGTAAAACGTGTTCCTATGTTTGTCTATTTCTATTAATTGTACTTTGCGACTATTTCCCTGTTGTCAGCATAAAGGGTTTCGGGTTTATGTGGAGAGAGGTTGATGAACGTATTGTACAATAATGGGGCTAGTATTGATGCATGCAGTACACCTGCTGAAAGTGGTGAGGTTAAATAAATTATTAATTTATTCCAACGAAATGAAGTAAACTAGAATTTAGAAAAAAATAAAATACAATTTAAGTTGAAATCATATGGCAACTTCTTTTAAGCATTCATCATTCATTATTATAGATTTTTTTATATAGCAAATAGAATTATATTTTCTTTAGCACGTTAGCATTTAAAGTTAAAAATGAAATTCCCTCAGATAGTGATAAAACCTTATTTTGCAGTACGATTTGTAAATTTTCACCTTAAATTTAGATAATTTTTATAAACATTTTTCATAAAATTGATTAGTAAATGAATACAATTAATAACTAGAACCATAAACAGGGTTGATATCGTTAGAGAAAGTTAATTCATTTTTTTAAACTTCATTAAGGCATAGCCCCATGCTTCAAATTGATGTTGAAACAAGTTTAACTTTTTGTTTTTTTAAAATCTAAATTCCCTTGTACCGCTATGCAGTGTGGGGTAACACTAGACTGGCGTAGGTGTTAAAGAACTTGAATCGCAGGATCTAGTACTAAATTTAATCAGCTTCTAAACAAAAATATCAAATTTTGGATGGGATGAATAGTTTCGGAATTCTAGCATAAAGGGTTCCGAAAAAACGTAAATTTCAACACAGTACGGGCCCTCAGCGTGCTGGCATGAGTGTTTTACATAACTTGATCAAAATTTCATGTATAAGATTTAATGACAAATTTATCAGCTTCTAGATGAAAAAATGAAATTTTAGATAGGATTAGTAGTTTCGGAGTTATAAGTGCCGAAAAACGTGGAATTCAGAACAGTACGGAGCCTCAGCGTGCTGCCATGGGTGTTTTAGAGGACTTGATCTAAGTTTCATATATGTGATTAAGTAGTATATTTAATCAGCTTCTAGATATAAAAATTAAATTTAGGGTGAGATGAAAAATTTCCGAGTTATAGCCTAAAGAGTACCGAAAAACGTGTTTTTCCGAATAAGTGCGGCTTATTTTGGTTTTGGAACTCTCAGTATGAGAATAAATCATTAAAGTTCATTATATAAGGTTAATTAGAATAAGTAACGCGCATATAGTCTTATAGGAGGCATTCGGTTTTGAGAAATAAGACCACTGCTGAATACCAAAAAAACATTAAAATTGGTGTAACTTATGATAGATTGAAGATAAATTGAAATATATATCCATCTTTTAAAAGTAAATTTAATCCTCTACAATATTTATCATAAGGTTTTTTTGTGATAGCATGAACGGTTTAGCAGATATAGGGTGAGAACGTGAGGTGAAAATTGCTTCTTACCAAATTTTCACATTTGTCAAGCGATTATCTCGGAAAAAGTACGGAATATGGGAACAGTGTAAAAATACAATTTGTTGAGAATTTAATTAACTTTAATTTAGTAAATTATAATGTTTTGTTTAAAGCGCACCGTTTCTGAGATATGAGCGAAAACCGGGAAGATTTGAAAAAAAATTGGTACCTTTTGCCCTTCCCCCATCCTGTTTCAAGGCCCAAAAACGCCAGGACTTAAAGTATAACTTCCTAACTAACCTGAACATTTTTCCGTAGGAGAACCTCGGTTACAGAAAACGCATTCTATAACCCTTTACTGACTGAACTAGTAAGAAAATTCCGTTTATGTATATTATCAGATTTTCTTCTAATCATAACTATTTTTAAGCACGATAACACCCACCTTATTTAGCATGTGTAAAATTAATATATTTTCTTTAACCTTTTCTGAAATAATGTATTTTCACGTGACTTTAAATTCCATTTTAGATATTGTATAAATGTTTTGTTTTTTTATTTTCACGGAGGTTACCCTATTTGGATGTTAATACTAGATTTTTTTTTTTTTTTTCTAGATACTTCATATTACCTAAGTGGAAAATACAATAAGGTATTGGTTACCTATATGTTTGTTTAAAATAATAATTAAACAAGACTGTGATCTCATAGTAAAAATAAATTAAAAAAACACTCCTTGCGTTTATGTATCAACTTTACATTTTATTATTACATAATAATAACAAAATGTATTTGTATTTGTTCAAAATAACAAAATTGCTTATTAATATTCTATTTTCATGATGATATGTTACTTGAAAAATCTATTAGGAAATAAATAATTTTGGTAACCACTGAAGTAGTAATGTAATGTCCATTTTGGTCAGAAACTTCAACTTTAAAATTTATATTAGGAAAGTAGGATTTGAGTTGTACCAAGCGGTGGAATATTCAAAATACATCCTTAGTATTACCATAAACTTCATTCTTTCTATTTTGTAAAGGTTCAACATTTTTAAATTTGGGCTCTGAAAATTGACCATTATCCGTAAAGCAACTTACAAAAAAAGAGTAAGGATTATTTTAATTTTAAACATATAAAAAATTCATCTGTCCGATCAGCTATTTCAGCTATACAGATAAGTAATAGGTACTAATAGTTAATTCCTTAAAAACTTGTAAGAAATATAGTTACCAAATAAAGATGAATATATGTTGTTATAAACACGAAACACAAATGCAGGGTTTGGTGGATGATGTTACAAAACACAATTTTGAGTAATTTATACTTTAAGTTTTTTTTTATTCCTTTAGCAAGAATGTCACCCCCTGTAACCTTCTTTACATCTCGTTTTCTAGTAGTTTTGAAATGTTCTGAATTTGCTACGTAACACTTTTGCACATAAATTATTCAACCAATGATCTTGATTGTTTTTAAAAAATGTGCCATATCCCCTTCATTCACCAAAGCCTTTATTGTCCTCACTAATATAGGTTTCTTTAAGAAATATTAGAGGTAATATTTTTTATCAAGAGAAAGGAAGGCATGATGTAGTGGCACTTCATCAATATTATTGTATCTTATTCTTGGCCCTTAATGTCACCCTGATAGCGCAGAGGGACAGCCCTCGAAGGCAGGTAGCCCACCCTCCTGAGATATGATCTAGTTACCAAAGCACCCTATCTCAGGTCTTAAACTTTTTTGGGTCTGATTCTTCGTTCGACCCTCACATTTGCCTGAAACATTTTAGCTGCCTCTTTTTCAGACGGTTGTAAAGTGTCCCTGTTCCATTCTTATCTTTTGAAATGGTTTTAGCTTTAGTATTTATTTTATTGAGCTTTGTAAATGGGTATTCGTACATCTAAGACTGAAACAACAAGAATGCTTTTTATTACAAAATGATGCTTATATAATAAGCTAAAACTTAAATAGCCAGTCACTATTTAAAATTGGAGGTCTGCGGTTGAAGAGGCTTCATTCGGCTTATGGCTTTTCATCTAAGAGAAGTTAGAGAAGAACAAGGAAGGATTACTAGGCTGGATTAAATTTAATATTATATTATTAAAAGTATAGTTGACTGTCAAGATGAATGGAGATGATTGAGTCATCGTTCGTTTCCTCCGCAGTGTAGTTTGGTGGCCATGAAGAAGACCTGCAAGGCGCACATTAAAGTATTCGCACTGCATGACTGCATCCCTGATTATCATCTTCCCCACTAATATTATAATTAATTTATATCTAATGGAATAAAACTAACCAACCCTGACCCAATTATAGGGGGAAAATCCAGACTCGAAGAGTTCCCAGCGAAGAAGTAGGTACCAGCTCTCACATCCGTAGGGAGGAGCACCGCTTTGTAAATACTGATCATGATTTTGCCACTTACCTTCTGTATGCCCCCAATAGTGTTGTAAATCTGATAACAGACCTGGTTTTCTTTTACTATTCTTTTTAAAATTTCTTGGTCTATTTACCCTGACTTGCTGACAATCCTATAATGAGATCATTTTGTATATTTTTATTTACCCAGACACACAGCCCATGCCGGTTCTTGCATCCTAATTCATAAATCAATGCCTCATTCTCTTATTCCTTCTACTCCAACTAACACCATTCAATCCACTTCAGTATCCGTCTCCACACGTCCTATTAACGTAACGTTTTTTAGCTTTATACTGTCCTCCTGGTAATTCTCTCTCTTATAACCATCTTCATTCCTTATTCCGATCCCTCGGTCCGAGCTTTATTGCAGGAGGAGACTACAACGCCAAACACCAGCGATGGGGTTGTAGAACATCCAACTCTCGTGGCAGCATTGTATTCCGTGTTTCATTCTCCAACTGTTATTCTGTCTTTTCTCCATTAAATCCGACTTATTGGCCTACATCCCTCAAAAAACGTCCAGACATCCTTGATATATTTATTTCTTCCCAAATTTCCACCTCTCACACCTCTGTCAAATCCCTGGATGATCTTTCATCAGACCATAGCCCTTTTCTACTTCTCTTACATTCAAATCCCGTCCCTAAACTCTCTACTCCTAGACTGATAACTGGGCGAGTGGACTGGGACAAATCTTATTATGACTTAAAATTAGACAAAATAAAATAAATTATTAAATATGAAAATAAATTAGACTTAAAAATTCCACTAAAAACAAAACTTGATATCGACACTGCCATAGATAAACTCACCATTTCAATATCCAGCAGTATTAACGAAAACACATCACAAAGGGAAAAAAATAATTCTCATCAGACTAACTTACCACAACATATTTTTGTCTTGTTAAGAGAAAAGCGTAGGGCAAGAGCGAAGTGGCACAGGACCAGATATCCATCAGATAAAAATAATTACTGCAAACTTACAAACAAACTTAAGACAGAAATTAGGAAATACAAACTTCAAAAATTACATGACTACATTGAAAAACTTAATACAAACGACAAATCCTTATGGAATACCACTAAAAAACTATTGAACTACCGAAACTATAATCATCCCCTACCTACCGAAGCCAAAACCTGGTCAAAATCTGATGAAGAAAAATCACTCATTTTTGGCCCGGACCTTTTCCAAACTTTTAAACCACATCCTGATATCCTTAATCCTACTCACTTAGAATATATTGGATCAGAACTTAATATCCCACTTCCAATGTCCTCTCCCCCTAAAGCATTCCATCCTTCAGAAATATCAAACATCATTCATAGATTACCTTCAAACAAAGCCCCTGGACACGACCTAATTACATCCCGCATCCTTAAACTCCTTCCTCGTAAAGCCATCCTATTCGCAACATACATATATAATGCTGTACTCCGCACCACATATTTCCCTGATTCCTAGAAATTATCAATAGTTAAAATGATACCTAAACCCAAAAAGCAACCTGAGCTCCCATCCTCATACCGTCCTATTTCTCTCTTGCCAATCATGGGAAAAATCCTAGAAAAACTCATTTTAAAACATTTTTATCCTATCCTAGAATCCCATCATGTAATCCCAGATCACCAGTTTGGATTACGAACATCACACTCAACAATCCAGCAATGTCATCGTTTGGTGGACGTTGTCTCCTCTGCAATGGGATCCTTTCTTGATGTAGAACAAGCGTTTGACCAAGTCTGGCACCCGGGACTGCTATGTAAACTCCGTCAGTTCCTACCTTCTACATATTTCCTCATTATTAGATCCTATCTCACTGACCGAACCTTCAAAGTAAATCATAAATTTTCCGTTTCTTTCCTCTTTACCCAATCTGCCGGAGTGCCTCAAGGTAGTATCCTAGGTCCTATCCTCTACACAGTGTACACAGCTGACATCCCAACTCATCCTACCACTGTCCTCACCACTTACGCTGATGACACATGTGTGTTATCAGTAAACAATGATCCCTTTATTGCCTCTCAAACACTCCAATCCATCTCGTCAAACACCATCCAATTCATCTCGTATCCAATCCTTACAATCCAAAATCCTTCGAAAAATCCTCAATGCTCCTTAATTTGTGACCAATAAACTTATCCATAAAGAACTTAATGTTCCATATGTTTCTGATTTAGCCCAAACCAGATACCTATCCTTCCATAGTAAGCTCCATAACAACTCCAATCCACTAGTCTCCCAACTTGCTTCCTCCTCCATCCCTGATAATCCTCCGAGGCATCTGAAAAGAAGATGGCCTAGAGACCTTTTAGTGTAGATTTTCTTGAAGTGCTACTAGTGCGTAGTTTTTCACCAAGTTATTTACATGTCATTGTATACGTTGTCAATACATTTACTTGTTGTATATTATTTTGTACAGTTGTAAATATCATAAATGAAAAAAAAAAAAATTATTTTTATTTGAAAATATACGCAGAATTTACAGTAATTCAGATGAATTTAGATTAAAATTGATTATCAGATTGGGTCAATAAATTTAGGATGTTCTTGTTGAATAGGTAGCTCTATATGTTATCAACGGAAAGGTGAATAGTCTTCTCAGTTGGCTGAAGCAGCTGTTAAGTTTTTGCATTTCGAGTTCTATATAAGTTTTTTGTCTTAAAAGAAACCAAGATAGCGTACTATTTTAAGCGTGGGTAGCGGAAAATCGCTAAAATAGACAGAAGGGCAGTATTTAAAGTATATGGTATGAGTAAAGTTCTTGTATTAAGATTCATTTACATTAATCCACGATTGATTGGACTAAACTAAATGAGTTTGGAAGTAAAAGGAAACCTATTTAGAAACAGGATGGAACGATAAGATACTTGTTTCAATGATCCTTGGAAGGTAGCTGCAGCGTTAGGGATATCTGCAGAGAATAATGAGGATTGGACTCACGCTGTCTCGTGGAACACTGGATTCGATTTGAGAGGTAGCGTCGAAGGGTTATGTATAAAAATTGCGGTTAGTGGGATTTGATATTGAAAAACAAACCGGCCAGCTCTATGTCCAGGAAAATGTTGGAGCAATATTGTTTGCTTACAAGGGTAGAAGTTATACAGTAAATATCTGATACCAGCGGGATGGGTCGATCGAAATTCAAATTGGTTCAAGGGAATAGTTTAGGATTTAAAAATTGGCTGGGTGTGGCTGAGAAAATTTTCAAATATCTGTCTAAATTAAGGTGTTATCGGTAGGCTTACAGAGTTTCAGGAAAATGATTTTTTTTTTTTTAACTTTAGATAAAATTTGGCTGTCTGCATTATAGCATATATAATGATATATCATAAAAGAATATCATTGATCTTTGTGGACATTTTTAAAGGATCTGTTAGCTAATGAGATCATATCTAGAATTCCGGATATTAATAAATTCAAATTAAACGCTGCATTACAAGATTGGTGGACAGAGACTGAGAGGAATATCGAGACTGACGTTGATGCAAAATGTCGAAAAGGAGCTTCAAAAGATGAGATTGACAAGTCCGTTGAAGGATTCTTCAAGAGCCCGCCGTGAATGAGAGAGTGTATAATTTAAAAAATAAGTTGTCCATTTTTTTTTAGTCCATGTCTGTGTAAAGAATTTTTGTAATTACGAAAATATTTTATTTTTTATCCAGACCGAATATTTGTGAAGAAAGTTTTAAATGTTGTGGTCTTCGTTCCTTACAGTGGTTTGTAAGGATCTTTTTCTTTTTTTTGTTTTGTCTTTAGACAAAATTAATTTAAAGTTTGTTTTCATTTTCGTTTCCTACAGTCGTTTTTTAAAGGATTTTTGGTTCTGTTGAAACATACAAGCCACAAATCATCCTTCTTTAGAAGGGTAGTCCAAGATAGTGTAACGTGTATAGAGAACTAAATTGGTATGATAATTCAAATTTTTAATGTAGAAAATATTACAAATTAAATTTAATGGCAAATTAAATATTATAAATACTGAAACACAAAGATTTCAAAGAAACACTGTCATATATATCCTGAGACATATTAATCGATGAAATGAGCTGATCCAACTTTTAGCAATTTTTTTTTCTAACAATTTAATAAGGGAGCAGTTTTTTTTTGTTTTTTTTAACAGCAGTAACCCTGTTGGAAGGGATTTTATTTATTTCTGTACAAACCATAGTTAAAAGTATATAATGTGCATGTAATTATATTTTATTTTAATTATTATATTTTGATTATTATTTTACATATACATATACCTAGTACATGTGTCGAAAGTTAAATATAAAGAATAGAACAAGAAAAATAAAATAAAGAACAAGAAGTTATACAATTTTAAAAGTCAATAAAACTAAACAACAAAGTTATTTTCTCATCAAAAATACTTAAAAAACATCTAATAGAGAAATTTATGAATTTTTAATTTTTTAAAGGTTTTACATATTGAAATTCTCTATTTTTGGTATGGTAAGTTAGTTGTTATACTCGTTAGAAAGAAACTTGTATGCTCCGTGTTTCGAGTCTATAATACGTTTCATTAAAGAAAGAACAGAAACATAAAATTTAAATTCAGTTTTAAGAACAATTCCGAAATTCACACTCAAAGAAAGTTACTGTCTACAATTGTATTTTTTATTTTATATTTTCTTTTTCTTTCAATTTTTACTATTATTATTGTTTGTAATGCTGCTTCCTATTATTTGTTTCACTATATTTCTTCTACTCACACCCGCCACTCAAACGACAATAAGCGAAACTGATATAAAAATAAAATTGGCATGTCAGGCTTGTTAGAGTTCAGTACCCATAGGTAGGATAAACCAGATAAAAATATTGATAAAATTGATAAAAATAACCTTTTGTTAAATTGATAAAAATAACCTTTTGTGCTAATGTTTAGTTTCATAAAGATGGGAAAAATGTTGCTTGTGGATCATCAAAATCAGCTGTGGTAAAACATTTTCAAAATATAAACACAAACAAATTTAATGTAACCTTATTACAGAAGACTACTAATTCGGTAATTTAGAAGAGGTTTTCTTTGGCTATCCTTAAGAAACGTCTTCAGTGAATTATAGTTAATTTGCTTTTAATCGTCATTTATTATAATCATGATTTATTATTAAACATTTTAATGCATATTTCTGGTCACCAAATCTTGCATTAGAAATATCAAAATATTACACCCCGTATCAATAACTGAATTGCTGTTTTTTTCATAAAATTAATTAATTTCTTCTACAAATCAATGTCATTTTATGATATAATAATGCTGAAGTGGTTTTTAAAATTTTATTTAGCTTATTTCTAGTTATTGACATGGGTGACAATAACTAAATCTTTTGTCTAATGACACTGTTAAGATTTTGTTGTAGGGTTGAAATACATTTATTTCATTATTAATTCATTGCTGTTTTTTTCATTTTGTTGGTATTAACATATCAAATATGTTACACTGTGGAAACAGACGATTTTAGTGAATGGCAGTGAAAATGTAACAATTTAATTTTATCTTTTTGAGCTAGACATTTTATATCCTCATGGATATTGTAAAATAGATACATTAACATTATATACTTAGTTAAATAAATATGATTTGGATTTTTAATAAATTTTGGTTTTAGCAAGTGAAATATTTTATTTTTTGTATGATTTATCTGCCTATTTACTTCCTATTATTTCCATATAATTAAACAATACTAGTAAACAATGAAATAAATTTTTGAAAAATCTAGAAACGTATAGAAACAAATAGAAAAAACACGATATGATTTGAGATTATATTGCCCTGATCAGGAATACACATCCTTATAAGTCTGTTTTGAAGGATAACATGCTTAAAGTTTCCATTAAATAAATCCAAATGTATTGAAAATATAGAATAATGAAGAATAAATGGGTGTCAATAACTTTAGTGTCAATTACTGATCCGTAGGGTGTCAATAACGTAATTTGAACTAATTATTCTTAATTTATTGAAAACTCTCTCCACTGATATTTTTAGTCAAAACCTTTGTATGCAGCACTAAGTAAGGTAATTAAGAAATAGTCTCAATAAATTTCAAGTTGATTCAATTATTTTTACTATTTTTTCTTGAATTTATACTATAGGGTATTGTCTTAACGGTATCAATAACTGTCTAGTTTACCCTACCTACTCCAGTCTTGCATTTGTTTTTTCTAATTAACTCTTTTTCAGGTTGACGCAGACATATCCAAAGTCATCATGTTTCGTAATAGTTTGTTGTAATGTCCTTGAAGTTTGTCTTAAAATCTTTTGTATGAAGTGAGACAATGATCCTGTACAGTGGTTGTTCAAGTATGTTAAATTCTGTATGCAATGTTCTATTACTGATGTTATAATTTTTATACCCTTGACTATAAATTTGTGATGCGTAGATCCGTAAAGTTTTCAGTAAGGATAAATTGTTGACTGATTGGTTGTTTTTGTCGTATTGAGTAAAGCTGTTTTTATTTAATAAATGTTTTTAGTTATTCTAACATGTTTAATATGCCCTGGCTAAGGAATACTAATATACTAATATAAGGAATAGAGTCTGTAAAAACCTAAAGAAAAGTTAAACTTTTAGTCAAGAAAGTAAAACAAAAAACATTAAGCGTAATTTTTTGCCTGTCTGTACACATGGTATTTTTTTTTCTTTTATTCTTCTATTTCATTTGTTTCTTATTTCACATATTCCTAAATTCGAATGGATTCATAAACCTATCCCATATTACTTATCTTCCTCAATTAAGGCAGATTGTACTTGCATATAAAAGTTTTATTTAAAAAAAAAAAAGTTGACAAGATTGTTAAATAATATAAGAGCTACAGTTTAGCTTTAAATATGATTGGATTTTTTATAACCTGTTTTAGCATAATGGTCACAAACCAAAATTCTAAAATATTCATGGATTTAGCAATGGCTCATAGGAAATTCAATTGAATGCTAAGCAATGCGGCATTATAAGATAAAATTATTATTTTTGTTTATTTATTTCGTTTAACGTCACTTTATGCTGCTAAGTTATTATTTTTGTTATAACATTTTTATTTATTTATTTTTTTACTTTCTGTATTTACTTCCACATAAGCGAAGAGGAAATTCAGGCCGTACCACCCACTCATACTTCGACAATGCCTTCGATGGCTATCTCCCGCCCGAAGCCCCGGTATTCCGATTCCTCATATCTACTGTTAATGGTCACCAATAAGCAGCCAATATCGGATTGTTTGATAGATTAAGGCGGCCGAGGGTGGTGACAGCTTGGGTAATTTGTAACTTGGAAAGGACCCTCTCAAGACTCAACAATACTCCAGTCGGCTGGTTTATACAGCTCCGAACGTATAAGGTTTATCTGTCCCCGGCCAGATCTGTGATGTAGATAAGGCTCCTTGTGTTCATTAGATGTGTTTTTTCAAACAGCGGCGGCTTGGCGCCCTCACAGGCGCCGGTATCTGGTAAAAACCTAAATCCGGTTATGGTGAAGAGGCAGCCAGCCAATGGGAAACCGGCCTCGAGTCTGTCCGACCAATGGGAGCCCTGGCCACTCCCACACCTCCGCCCAGCTCAAAGATTTAACACATTCATATCAAGGATTTCAGGTGGGGCTACCACCTATCTTCGTTCCGACCTTTCGATATCTGCTGGTGGCGGCATTATCTTACACTCCACCTTCTCCTGCTTTTAATGGATTCCTGTTCATTGGAAAACAGGGATCTATGGTGATGAAATTGGGAGGTTACGTTCAAAGAATACAATACAATTGAACTTGAGGAAAATACTACTCGAACATTATACCTCATTAATATTTAATCCTGATCCTACATATTTACCATCTACACTAAAAATTTATTAACATTCGAAATTGCAGTAGTGAAGTTCATTTGATAAAAATTTAATTGTTGCAGTCTTAGAGATGAGCAATTTTAAAAATAAAAAAAATCTATTGGATCCCGCATACAATGTCATTCTTGTTTTGTTTTTTTTTATTTCAAATAAAAAAATAAACAGAAATATAAGATGGGAATGATCACCTTCATAAAGCCATTGGTCTCAGCATTTTTTTTTTTTATTTAAGACGTTTCACCTAAGTTAGGCATCATCAGTTATTACAACCTACAGATAACAACTTCAATTGTTTAATCTTCCCGTCCTATATTAATTTTAAGAATTGGTCTACACCCCACCTTGAAACTATCACAAAATAAAGGCACCCTATGAAAGTATACTACACCAAATTTTTTCTTCATACATACTGGTTTTGTACCTTAAATCAATAAAAATGAAGAATAAAATTTAAGATAATGTAACAGTTTTTAGATAAGACACTGATTTCCCAACCAGTCAGCTTTAATCAGTAAAACAATATCAAATCAATAACATCTTGAAGATATGTGGAAAAAATAAAAAAAACTAAAGCTGTACTTACACAAAGATGGTACTTTATAACCATTGAAGTTTTTCCATTTTTGGTTTCAGATTATAAAAGCTAATATAATTTTTAATAAATGAAATGGAACAGTTATAATATTAATTGTAAAGAATCCCTAATTGCAATTGAGACGAATTTTCGGAGTTTATAAAAAATTAAAATTGATCATGCGTCCAAAGAATACAATACTATTGTATTTGAGGAAATCACACTCTAAAAATATACTTCTATATATTCTACCCTGATTCCTCAAATTGAAGGGTTTAGTGGATGAAGGGGTTATATAACATTTTTAAAAAAATACAACCTACCTCATCGAATGAAGGATTTATGCGCAGAAGTGTTAGATATTAAAATCTGACTATTTCAAAACAACTAGAAAAAGAAATGTGTGGGAGATATGTGGAAGATGAAGGGGCAATGTAACATTTTCCTGTTTAGAAAAATGAAAATAAAAAAACATTGTTTATAACCCCATCTTCCACTAAACCCTTCATTTACCCTCAACTCAAAAATTTATTAACATTAATAATAATCAATTCTAATTACACTATCTCTACGCATAGTTATATTTTTGACAAACCTTTTAAGTTCTACAATATTATTAATATATTCAAAAGGTTCTAAATTTAATTATCATTCACTAGTATTTAGAAAATGTAGCATCGTATTTTACGAATATATCACATATTTCACTTTAAAAAAAAAAAAAAATCTATTAATTTGATTGAAAAGGATTTTACTGAATAATATATGAAAAATTCTTGGTAATATAATTTTTCGACTTGATTCAACTTTTTTAATTTAAAAAAAAGGATTTATTTGACATATTCTTATAACGTATCTGTCACCCAGAATGAAATAGATACAACTTAGGCTTATTTTAGTTAGACCTAATATTTTAAACTTCTGCTTTTATTGTTATGGATATTATATTCTGCCTGGACAAAAAGTAATTGAGATAATAATATATTCATTCATACAATATATACAAATACACACACACACACACATATAAACAAATAAAAAAAAAGTTATTTTTGCCATGATTATGAGTGATCTTGCCCTTGTTAACAGATTTATTTTATAAAAAATAGTAATAAATTTCATAATAATTTTTTAATTAAAAATTTCTTTTTGTCAAACGACTGTAATGAAAACAATAAAATATCAGCAAAAAGAAGATTAGAATTGTATATAGTATTGTTTATTTGTAACCTATTTACTTTGTTTTTATATCTTGTTCAAGCCTCTGAACCATCTTCATCACAATTCATCTTAAAATGGGACTTTGAATCATTAAGAATGACCCCTAAGAAATAAGATGATAACAGATCGGATTTAAAAGCGATTATTATTTTTTTCCATAAAATAATATACTAATTATATTTCATTTTTTATTCAAAAATCATGTTTGATTTATATAAACATTTAAATAGATCTTTGATGTTTATTGATTGGATTAAAAATAATGATCACTCATTGATACGGTATAATACAAATAATAATGATTATATTGTGATGAAAAAAATTGATCAGAAAATAAAAGTCAGCTTTTAAAAGCAGATTAATATATTAATTTAATTATAATGTATGTATACATTATTAATGAACACATTTTTTGATACATATCTTTATTTTTTTTGTGTAGTAAAAAATTAATAATGACTTTTGGATGTTAACATGTCCTGTTACTAATCGTTGATATATTCTTCACCTGCCTACTACTCCTGACTCAAAAAATATAATCTTTTAAAAAAATTATATTTTCTGAAATAAAAAAGTACGAGTCAAAAATTATTATTATTGCTAATCGTCAAAATTTAATACAAAAAATAATGATAAGGTAATGATTTTCTTTCACTTATGATCAAAAATAAAAAACATTATCAATAAAAATCATCAAACGATTTTTAAAAATTCCAGACACAAATTTTGGCCGGATTTAATTTTTATATTTATTTTTTAATTATCGATTACAAACCCTGGTAACAACAATACCGATTGAAAAACGTTTATTTATATATTCATTCTAATTTCTTATTTATATTATTTTATCTAATCCGTTTCAACAATTTTCCATCCGTAAAACGTGAAAAGAATATTTAAAAAATAATAATTGGTAGATAATGCTTGAAAATTACTTTTTAATTTTCCAAAAGGTAACAGAGAAATGTTAGCGCACAAAAAGTTACTTATGAAACTTCTTCAGCAAACTGTTTCAAAAATAAATTTTTGTATTAAAAAACAAACCAACCAAAAACAACTGATTGATTATTGAGTTTATGCCTTTGAAAAGTTGTAGTACTCATTATGATAGCTTTTTTATTATTTTGTTACAAGAAAAAAATAATTATATTATCAGAATAATAAATATTAATTGTTATTAATGGGAAATATGAATCTATACTACATTGAAACTAAATTTAAAACTATTTTTTTTGTTTTTTTTTAAATAATGTCAATAGTTCCAAGCAATATATACTTGCAAGTAAAATCGTCCACATTAATTTGCTACATAAACAGAATATTTTGAGCTATTTCTCTATGATATTTAAGATTATTTCAGATTGTGACCAAAGAAAACTAAATAAAGTTGAAAGAGTGTATTCTATTTTTCGCTTTGTTATTTATGTTCAAAAATTTTATTTTGAAATCACGTTATTATTAACAATAAATAAAAACTTTTATGAATAAAACAAAAAATTATTAACAAAAAAAACCAACAATAACAACTGAATAATAATGAATCTAAAAATATTGATAAAAACTGAAATTCCTTTTATTCATTATGTTTTTGAAGTTACAACACACAACATCCATAAAACATGTTACCAGTAAACTAATATGTGTGTATATATATGTACATTGTAAGGTTAATCAAAATAAAAATCCTTTATAGCCTTTGAGACAAATTTATATTGTTTATAAATTAAAAAAAAATTAAGTAAATAAATAAAAATAAAACTAGTCAAAGTATTGTCTTGTATTTTTAGAAATTATATTTGGAGTTTGAAGGAACTGTAATTTCTCTCAAATTTAATTTTAAGGTTTTTGACATATTGGTGTGAATTTCCGATTTATATACACTGTGTAATTTCTTTAAGTCCCTGAAAAGTATTCTTTAATAATTAAATAATTTGGTCCTGAGTTGTCTACTCTATCTCTAACATTAGCTGCTTTTGCTGTTAACACGTTAATTCTGATATGAATGCAACTCTAAAAAATGCATTACTTTAATCTTTTTTTTGCATTTATATTCTTACGATATGTAAATTTTAAACAGTGTTAACTTATTGAGTTTTGTCTCAAATATTTTTATGAGTGTGATAAATAAACCATATCAGACTAGAATGATATATTGAACCTTCCATGTAATGCTCGTTTAAAAAGTAAAAGTTCGAAAAATGATTGAGCAACATTTGGTGTTACTCAACGCTTCATTTCTATTTAAACCTATAAATTCCTACAGTTATACTTAAACAAAATAAAATTAATTTATCATTATCAAAGTAATAATTGATGGACAATGGACTTCAAAAATATTATCTAACTTTTTTTTTCAGTGTTATAATAAAGGACGGATGAACGGGCTGAAGTGACGCGCCACCTGGTGTTGGATTCAGGATTCAAGAGAATTCAGTCTACGGACCGAGGCTTATCTCGGAATTCTTTTTCTCGCCATTCGTGGATGGTAATGGCTATCTTGTACCTATTCTGACCAAATCGGTCGTTTAAATAATGTTTTGAATTAATTTTTAGATTATCGATTTTAAACTATTATCGAAACAGAGACATTGTTATTTAATGAATATATTTTGACACTCAAAACAGTATAACTAACAAATGTATGATATATATTTGTATTTAGAGCTTCTTATTTACATAATCTATATTTGTACTACTAAAAGCTATACGATTGACCAGCTAACTATAATTCTACCTCCTTTAATTCTTAGCTTTATAGCTCTTAAATGATATTGAATTTCCTGTATATTAAGAATTAGTTGTTTATCATTCTTGTAATAATATTAGTATATAACTTGTTTGTTTTTTTCTTATTTTCCTTTTCAATATTTTTCTTTAACTTTATGATCAACTATGTTAATTTTATTTTTCATTTGCATATTGACTAGATGGATTGTTGTAATATTGTATATAATTGTAAATTTCAGTAGAAAAAAAAAGAAATAAAATGATTTGTTAGGTTATTCTTCATTCCTACTCTGTATGTTCTAAAAAAGTTAAACATGGTCCATATTTGTATGTATTTATATATGTCCTGAGATGGAACGAATAGGAGGTTACTATTGCAGGGTTACTGCAATATAGAATTGTTCAAAAAAATAAAAAAATAAAAAAATAAAAAAAAAAAAAAAAAAAAAAAAAAAAAAAAAAAAAAAAAAAAAAAAAAAAAATAAAAAAATAAAAAAAAAATGTTATAATTGTTTGGAATTTAACAGCAGGGAGGACTGGGAGGTTTCTAACTTTTTTTTTTCAAAACTTTCTGAAGTGGATATGTTCTGTTTTAAAAGATAGCATCATATATAGTAATGACTTTTATTTCTATTTATCAAAAAAATATTTATTAGATCTGAATATTTTTTTTTATTCATTATATCACCAGAAATCGAACATTTATAATAACCGTTCTATCACTTTTAAAATACTAGGACATGTGGAAGACTTCTACTTTTAATTCAAAGTCAAATTTAACTCTAAATTAAAATAACCAAATTATGGAGCTCTGGAAAACAATTATAGTAAAAAATACAATAAATATGATAATTTCTCAGTTATTGGTAACTAAAAAATCTTGTTTTTACATACAAATAAAAATAATCTGATATCAAACTATGTTTACAACTTCCTAATAGTAAACACTTGTAAGATTATTTACTAAAAGCAACAGTTCAAGCACTAGTGAGAGTATAATTTAAAGATGTGGAATAGAAGGTCTAAATCATTTTACAATAAATTAAAAAAAAAAAATGTTAAACAAAAATTAACAACATTTCATTTCCTAAAAGTTCATTATAATGTTTTCTTCACATAGGCTAAAGATATGGATAGTTCTGCATGAGCTACTGCATCCAACTTTTATATAATCAAATTTTATATCCTATATAATTCAAATCTCACTTGCACATAGTTATTTTTGAAAAAAAAAACAAAAAAAAAACAATGTCGTAGGAAAGTAATTTTATGTTGTTTTACTGTAATTTTCATTGAACTTTTAATATTTTTAAATCATTTATAATATATAATATAATATAATAAATCATCATTTATATTTTTAAGAAATTATTATATTATTATACATATGTAATAAAAAAGATAAAATAATTAATATTGAGATTAGTATAGATAATTTTTTAATTTATTAGATTGCGATGGTGAAGCAAATAAAATACGAAATTTGGCCATTTTTTTTATTTATTTATTTTTTATTCACTTGGTACTTAAAAATTTCCATTATTCATGTAACTTTTTTTCGTTTTTTTTTTTTTCATCCTTTTGTCCTGGCAGGAAACTGCATTCATCAATATTCAACAGTTCTACCCCTCTTAATTCTTATCAACTTTTGAGTTTATTATGCCTTTCCGATTTACTTCACATTCTACCAGCAAGATGTTTGTTTTGGTTTCAAAACATTATTTATAAAATAGAAATGAAAATAAATGGTAACTGTTTTAATGTGAAAATCATAAATTAAAGAATTTAAATATATATTCCCAGACTCTCCAATATCAAATCATAAACCATCAATAATGGTGTCAAAAATGGAGAATCAAAATAAATCTTATCAAATAACCCTTCGTCGTTAACCTACGACTTCCTGTCTTACAGTATCATTTAATGTTTTCCACTAATCCTGTTGAACAGACCCACTACCTAGGACTTCATCTGGACAAACGTTTTACTTGGAATCCACATACAAGACTAAATCGAGAAAGAAACTGCGCGTCGGTTTCGACTACTTCACAACTTGAAAAACATTCAAACCTTCCAATTAATGAGACTCTTTAGGGGGCTCTACAAAAACCATCCGGTTCATCTCGCGTTCAATCCATACAATCTTAACTCCTCAGGAAAATCCTCAATGCTCCTTAGTTTATCACAAACCAACTTATTCAGATTAATCTTAATATATCTTACGTTTCGGAGCCCAGCCTCTATACAAGGTGAGTATCTCTTAGCGTGAAAAAATAAAATGGGTAAAACAAGGTAAAAATGTAGCAAAATGCTGCAGACCTCAACTTTCTATTCCAATCCATTGCAGATCCATTTTGTTAAAATATATTTCAAATGTTGACCAAATTTTCAGATTTAGCATGGAATTTTCTGTAATAGCTAAGTACCAGTAACCTTGAATTTTACAAACTTGGAATCTAAACAACAGCTTTCATTCACCTTATTTGGGGAAGTCACAATGTCTTATATTACTTCAACACTCACCGTTTTTCTAAAAAACTATCCACAAAACGTCAAATCTCACAAAAACTTGCAAATTTAATAAGCTTTTGAATGATATGTTAAACGTAATGATTTTATTTCGATTTCATGAAGAAATTTACTTTTGAAACCGAAAAAACATGGTGTTTTCATTTGGCATACAAATCAGTTACTTGTGTAAATAAAACATTATGACAATCTCTTAATGTAAATGTGCATTTTAAACATAATAAATTCTTTATTAGAATAAAAATCAAAGAAAAAAATTATTTTGTAATAGAAAATAAAGGAAAACTGTCAATAAAGCGACACCAGATCAGAGGATTTCATGTTATTACATTTATTTATTTATTATTATTATTTAGAATTTATTTTATTAGATTTTCAATATAATGTTTACAATCCAATGATAAGAACATAGACCTCAATTTTAGTTTCGGAATGCAGATTGTGTAGAAGAATACTACTTTTTGAGGTGAATTTTATGGGCAGATGAGTCTGTTTTTACGGGGGAAGACATTTCTACCTATCCAAGTATATCGTTGGTTTATATTTGTATTGCTTTCGAATAATGCGGAGGAGCACTATGTTGTTGGAAAATCATATTTTGCCGAACTTTAGGTGGAATAGTGTGATGAAGTTGTGGTAGGATATTTTGTAACAAATCTTAGTAATCTCATCATTCAATCTGTTGGGCAAACTATGATTTTTGAACACTATTCGACAGCAATATAAAGATGAATAAACCAACGATACTCCACATGGAACGGTAGAATGCCGTCTCCTGTAAAAACAGACTCATCTGCCTATAAATTCATAATGTTTTATTTACACAAGTAACTGGTTTGTATGCCAAATGAAAACACCATGTTTTTTCGGTTTCAAAAGTAAATTTCTTCAGGAAATCAAAATAAAATCATTACGTTTAACATATAATTTAAAATCTTTTTAAATTTGCAAGTTTTTGTAAGATTTGACGTTTTGTGGATGTTTTTTTAGAAAAACGGTGAGCATTAAAGATATAAGACATAGTGACTTCCCCAAATTAGGTGAAGATCAAGCTGTTCTTTAGATTTGTAGATTTTGTTGTTTAGATTTTTGTCAAAAGCTGTTGTGACCAAATTTGTAAAATTCAAGGTTGCAAGTACTTCGCTATTATAGAAAATTTAAAATGTCCAATGTCCATGAATGAAAAATGTCCATGAATTATAGCGGTTCAGGTTTTATTTATGTTATTATATATATATATATATATATATATATATATATATATATATATATATTTTTTTTTTTTTTTTTTTTTTTTATGTTATTATTTATTATCATAATCTACATGTTAAAATAAAAAAAAACAAAAAAAACATTATGATTATTGATATGATTGTCATAATTAATTGAAGAATTACTATTATCGTCACAAGTCACAAGTGTTCTTGTGACTTCGAACGCTATAATACAGATTATAATCCTAAACATTGCTGGAATGACATACATTCATTGTGAACTATTTTTACCATCGTTTTGCAAGACTTATAATTTCCGTTTTAATACATATCTCTAGTGGTTTTAATTATTGGAAGTCTAATTTCCCATTTCGATTAACGAAGAATATTTGAGGCGTAGAATTTCCAAATCCAGCCAAGTACATCTTTGAATATTTTTCAAAGCTGGTTGATAAACGTAAAGGTCTGGCTGGATTAGAAAAACGACTTAATTTTTACATGGCCGTTTTCTATGTGATTTGACTAATTTTCAAGTAACTAAAGATAATCTAGTAAAAAAAAATATATAAAAAAAACATTTGGAAATGGGGCCTGTCTGATTTTGGAATTCTTTGACTCCATTGCAATTATTTGCACAGAGGAAGGTGTTATTTATAATTGTCTAGATAACTTGTTATCCTCAAAGAATTTATTTTTTAGCATATCCCTACCTTTTTAGAATGTCCATGCACCATTTTATCGTCATCATGCTCAAATGATATCTAATAGATGACAGAGAAAATATATCTAATTTTTCATCAACCAGGTTTATCATCTTTCCTATCAGTTACAAATGTTGTATCTGCTTTTTAATAACCTGTAGGCTTGCCAATAAAAATCATGTTTTGCAGAATCTTCTTCGCATTGTAAGTAACTGCTAGAAATTTTTTACATAAACTGACTACAAGAAGTTCGATTTTGGATGAAATACGAGAACCATAGAAACGAAGGTGGTACTATATGCGTATCTTGAACTTTGCAAACCCGATTATCAGCCGAGGTCTAATTCTTTCTGCGAGATTTTATTCCCTTCGTCATCATGCATCAGGTAATGTTTGCGAACATCTACTTCCAATCTTCAAATATTTATGTTGCTTCTTTGATAAGTATGAATGTTTGAGCTAACCAATTGTACACCGAAGCTACTGAAATAGATCATGCGGTGTTGATGCTAACACCGAATGAAGGTGTGTTTCAAATGCCAAATCTGTGACCAAATGAAGCTTAATTTTTTTTTTTTTATTCTTCCTTCTCTAAATCAGAATCAAATTATTCTAATCTGTATATATGGTCATTCGATTTTATCCCAAACAATTTTTTTCCACTTATCTATAATATAGAATCTTCAAGATGTCATCGAATTGATATTGACAAGTTATTATTATAAGCCACTAGGTCACTACTCATCTAAGCTCCTGTTCTCTAATTATTTTACATGTATTAACTTATTCGAGTTCCAGTAAACTTTAAAGAAACCTATCTTTTAATGTTGAAAATCAGTTGTGAATCCAAGTAAACTTTTATTGAATATTGGTATGAGAAAAGCTGGAGGAATTTTCGATGATTAATTTGATATTAAGGGACTTTTAAATGCACAGATCGACAGTTTTATTAGTTGCAAAGAAATAACAATAATTGGGAAGAATTTTAAAACTGATTAATACATTCAATATTTACATATTTTGCTGTCCTCTACAGTTAAAATTTATATATTTGAGGATGACTTTTCAAAATTTTTATTAATGGAACATTGAGAAACACTAATTAGAGTAGCTTAAATTCAACTCTTGCACTTGATACTGCTATGAGAGTTCCGTGTTAGTTTTTGTTAAGGAAGAGCTAAATTACCGTACTGCAACAGACAAGAGTAATGGAATAGTCTCAAACATTTGACCACCATTTGTTCCAACGAATTTCAATTTAGAATACGAAGCTATGAATGTTATAAGAAGCCATATCAGGACCTTAATGGGGTAATGATATCATCAGCAAAAGTTGCCATGATGCTATTAGTTTCGTTTGTTTGATGTCAAAATGGATTGCAAGGTATTGTACAGTGTCAGTGTAATGGTATACCACTGAAATAGGTCTTTTTGTGCTTCGGCATTGACAGGAAAATGTCATAAGCATTAAAAGTCATAAAAAATAAATTAAAAGACATAAAAAGCTATGGTCCCAAGATATTTTAAATAGAAATTGAATACTGGCAATAGAATTTAACTCAAAAACTGTGGTTTGCTTCTAGCAACTTCATCACCAGTGAAGCGGCCGTGATCAGTGAGTTAAGGGTCTGGTTTGGAGTCATCTAAATAAAGCGCGAATATTGCATTAATTGCCGTTCGAAAATTTTGGACCACTTATTATTTATATCAAATAATATTACTTGAAATTAATAATAACCACCCCGTAAAGAATAAAAGAAAACGCTTAACGAACTAGAAGATTCGATGCCGACCCCGGTATTTTGAGGCCACACACCTCTTTCCATCTCCTTTACAACTCAAATCCACAAGATCTGTCCTGACACAATTCTCCCTTTTATGTCTTAGTCTGTCCTCGGACGGTTACGCTGATTATCTTTTATTAGAATTCGGGTATTTTTAAATCCAACGACTTAACGACTCCATTTTATCCATCATGCGGCTATTATTTGAGTTACCTTAACCTGATAAGTGTCCCGTTGATTGAAAACTATTCTTTGAAATCTTAGCGGATACCATAGATCTGAGAGTATCCTAGAAAACACCTTAAGTACTAGATAATGTTGCAAACTCTTGCATACTTATAGCAGCTTGGGACGCATTCTTATCTCGAACTTTCCCCAACACTCATCTAAAGAATGCTTTTTAAATGGCTAATAGATAATATTTATTTAAAACGCTATTCCAGAAATATTTGGATAAGTACATCTTAATGATCGGAGGATATGTAATTACTTTTCCAAGTAGGTTAAGAAGAGCTGCCTTTAGATTTAAATCCCGCAACTCCTACCTTTCCTTTCTCTCTGCTTCAGATAACTACCTCTGGAATGTAACCCATAAAAATCTATAATAACATATCTCCCATCCTCTACAACCTGAAGATGGCTTCTTGGCTGCCTCAGGTGAGAACAGAGCCAAAGATTTTGCTAAACATACGAGAATATCCAGCGCATTCATTCCCTGCCTGGACAATCGACCCTCCCAAACTGCTGAAGTTCATCAGTTTCTTCCCTAACCGATTCTCTCTCCCAACTTCCTAAATCATTCAATCTCTATGAGATCAAATTTCTTTTAAATACTTTGAAATCCCCCAAATCATAGGCGTATGACAAACATCCATAAAAGCTGCTATATTCTTCAAATACATATATAACTGCATTCTTTGAACCATCCAACAATGTCTACTATCTGAAAACACTATATCATCATTCTTTTCCCAAAATTAGGCAAGCCTCTTAATGGTACCTCACATACAAACCAATAAGTCTCCCTCCCTGTTATCAAAATCTTATAAAACTCCCTTTATCTGTACTTGAGTGCCACAATTTTTTTTATGATTACATGATTACACACCCTTTGAATTACAGATTAGTCAGTCCAGGACTCTCCAAGATGTTTGCCATATATCCTCCACCCTTGATAACCCGCAATTAGCACAGGTGCATCTTTACAGGACCAAAGCTTTGGACCAGGTATGGCATCAGGGCTTGTTTATGTAGCTCAAAATCCATTTACCTCAATATTATAACTCTGAAGGAATGGAGTCGTTGTAGTGTTGAATTTTCGAATTGTTATCCAACCGAGGCATAGGTTTCAAAAGGTGTTCCGGTTCTGAACCTTTCAAGAACCATCCCATCCAGAATCTAAAATGGCCTCCTTCAAAGACATTTATCCTAGATATATGTTTTTGCTACGGAATCCTGTAAAGTAAATCCAGCTATGAAATTAAAAGTATCCTACTAATCATTGCTGATGGGTTGGGAATGGCCAGACCAGACTAAATAGGGAAGAATGCCTCAGCCAATTGTATAGACGACTAAATAGGACATCATAACTTTCCATTGAAAACGAAGTTTTCACATACCAAACTATCCTGAGACCTATCTGAGCCGATGGACTAGAACTCCAATTATCCAATGGAACCCTATGCAATTGACTCATTACTTGGACCTTCGTCTTCGACTTCATACCTCTTAAATTTTCTAAATTTTGGTCAAACCTTTCCAGCCAAGGCAATTCTTAGTCTCATTCATTATCCAGTTCCACACATTCTTATAACCCACCTTGCAGGTTCAATAGTTCTGAGAAGGGCCGTGTTGTCCACTCAATTCTTAAATGGCTGTGACATAGTGCTTTCGCTCAACCTCCTCTGGATTTAATAACCAGTGACGAAGCTGAGTGAGAAGCGATGTGATCTCTTTGAGACTGGCTTACCCTGGTGGAGGACAGGGTTGGTTCCGTGTTTCACGAGATCGCTTTTTTTTGTAATAATTACGTTTAAGATAAAACTTAATATTGTAAATATGCAAATTATCATAAGAATATCTACAAAAAAATTATTTGTTATGTTCATATAAAAAATCTCTGAGGGATGTTTATCAAACTATTACATATATAGATGATAAATAGGAAGAAAAAATTCTATATACAATATAAAAAAAATATTTATTTCAAAATTATTTTTTATACAATTTTTTTTTTTTGTATTATTCTTTTATTAATTGAAATTTACAACTGTATTAATAAAAAACACATTTAGTAAATATGCTATAAACAATGCAAAATAATGGCATGATTAGAACTTGTAGAGGAACTACCCATTGGTAGTACTCTAATGAATATTTACAAAAGAAGATCACGAGGCTATCTTTTTTTTCAGACGCCTCGGAGGATTGCCAGGAATGGAATGGGAAGCAAGTTGTGCTACAAGTGGATTTGGATGGGGAATAAGTTTATTATGAAAGGATAGGTATCTGGTTCGTGCCAAATCGGCGACATATGGGATATTCAGGTCATTGTGGATTTATTCATTTGTGACAAAGTAAGGAGCATTAAGGATTTTTCGAATGATTTTGGATTGGAGTGATTGGATGCGGGAAGAATTCGATGGTTTGGTGGATCCCCATAACTCTATTCCGTAAGTCCAAATAGGTCTGATAATCGTCATATAGATGAGTCTCTTGTAGTGAAACGGGAGATTTGAACGTTTGTCTAGTAAGTGTTGAAGCAGTCGAAATCGACGTGCAGCTTCTTGTCTTTTTCAATCTTGTGTGAGGGTTCCAGGTAAGTCTCTTGTCCAGATAAAATCCCAGGTATCTTATTTGTTTCACATTATTCAGTGGTACGCCATTAAAGGATACAGGAGGACTGGGATGCAGCTAAAGGATGTTCGTCATTGACTGATAACACGCTGGTATCATCAGCATAGGTTGTAAGGATAGTATATATTAGGATGAGTTGGGATATCAGGTGTATACACGGTATAAAGAATGGGACCCAGGATACTACCTTGTGGAATATCAGCAGTCTGAGGAAAGATAGATGAGTATGTGGAGTTATGGTTAACTTTAAATACTCTATCAGAAAGGTAGGAACGGAGGATGAGGAAATATGTAGATGGAAGGAATTGGCGAAGTTTATAAAGCAGTCCTGGATGCCAAACCCGGTCAAAGGCCTGTTCAACGTTAAGAAAGACACCCGTGCAATACATCTTGCGCTCCAATGCAGATGAGATAACATCCACCACGCGATGGCACTGCTGGGTAGTGGAGTGAAACTGACGAAATCCAAATTGGTGATCAGGAATAATGTGATAGGAATCAAGGAAGGTATAAAGGCGTTTCAAAAGAAGCTTTTCAAGGATTTTGCCCATGATAGGCAGGAGAGCAATAGGTCTGTATGAGGAAGGATTTTCTGGTGGTTTTTTAGGTTTTGTGATCATTTTTATAATTGATAATTTCCAGGAATCGGGAAAATATGTTGTACGGAGGACAGTGTTATAAATGTAAGTTAGGAGGATTTTATACAAATGAAATTGAAACATCTAAAAGACATTGCATATGAGCAAAAATTCTATATACTATAAATATTAAATGATTTCACTATAACAGCAAATAACTATTTAAATCTAACACAAATCATTATGCACTCATTCAATAATTAAAAGTTTCTTTTAATCCAATTTATCAGTTTCTTTAACTAAATTAGTTCGTGAACTAAAAAAAAATATTGTATTCTTCAACCTTCTTTATTTTTCCTTTGAATAATCAGCCTTTCGCCGATCACCACCTTCACAGCTGTAATTAATTTCATAATTAATTATTCAATGATGATGCTACTTTGGGCCCAAGAGATGTCGTTTGACTGGAATCCTCACCTCATAGTGACTTCCTCTATTCGAACTCCTTTTTCATTGACTTCAATGCCTTCTTAACAAGCACCTTCTCTTTTGTTCAACCACTACTTATTTTTAGTCAACTATATAATCTTTTAAAATATATTTTGATTTTTACATTACATATTAAATAGATACACATTTTAATTTTACTACAATTTAAATAATTATTTATGGAAACATTTTTATAATTATATGAAGGGTGTGTATAGCTTTTGTTAATAAAACAGTTTTTCCAAAATATTGAAATATTTTAACTAAACCACTGGCTTTAAAAAATGTGATTATAAACATCAAAATTAAAAATAAATTTTCAGTGCTTCATTAAAATAAAGTGTAATAAAACTTTTCTTTTTTTTTTTTTTTAATTTATTAGTGAAATAAATAAATAAGTTAGTTTAAGTTATTTATAGATTATTATGTTTATAATAATTAATAAATAATGTAAATTAATAATGAATTATTAAGTGCATGATTTTTTTATATAATTATAATATTTTATTAATTCTATTTATCTATATAAACATCTAGGAAACTGTTTGGATCAGTTACGATATAAGGAACACATATTACTATTACTTACAATACAATAGGTCACGTATTGTTAGTGGGTGTGTTTTCTTCATTTTTCTTTTAGCAGCATATTTATTCTCTTCACTCCCCCTCATTCAAGCACTTTCCTTTTATTTTCTTCAGTGCATTATTATAATTTTCCCTCCTGTCCTCTTTCTGATAACCTATATTGTGGGTTTCGGAAACATTATTGTTGTAAGTTACCTAACCCGTCACAAGTTAGCCACATTTAAAGCACCATTCCCTAATGTTCTCGATTTCTGGATCGGGCCATTAATACCATTCAGATAGGTTCAACTCCACTAAACAGCATTCCACTAATATTTCAATGGTCAAAAGGGTCTAATACGCCACAAAATGAATATAAGTCAATGCAACAGCAAACGGGAGAGCATACGCTACATTGTAGAAGAGAAACTATATGTGTTAAGGTTTGGCATATTCTCTTTGTGGGATGATCCACATTATTCACTTTTTGGGAAATATTTTTTGAATAAATTCAATCTCAAGGAAGGAGGACGTATATTATTGTAAAAAAACTTTATTTTTTATTATTTATTATTATAATTATTTTTTGTGTGTGGTGAATGTACGAGCTCGTATAACTTCAGCTTGGTCCAGAGTTGGTCAAAATTTAATCATAGCTAATTTACAACTAATTTCCAGGAAACAATCTCCTAATTTAATCATGATTGAATCTTTCAGTCAATTTTATAGTGAACTAATGATTGTTTGACTCAACGCTTAATCATTATTAAATTAGGTGATTGATTTCAGGAAATTAGTTGTCAAATAGCTGTGATTAAATTTTGATTAAAATTTTGCTTTAAATTAAATTTTGTCACCTCTGGATTGCACATTGTATAAGAACTAGTTGAAAGACATTTATTTGAATTGGTTTTTGTCCTATTTTGATCAGTTTGCAGATTACTTGTAATTTTGAGTTTAGTGTGGTTGTCTAAAACAAAAAGCTATAGAAAAGACATTTCTCAAGTAACGACCAAATCCTCTTTGAGCAAGAGAAGTTGTAAAAATAACACTTGTATTTTATGGACATTGATGGCTTTGAGGTTTAAAATTTGTGTTTTTTCTGATTCGAAATCGTTATGTTATTTTTTATCCAATCCTCTGAACCAAAACATTGCTCTGCTGTTCTATTTTGTTATTCATCAATGGAAACATTTGGCAATATTTTTCGAGTCTGGTAGTCATAAAACAACCTACTGGCACAAGATGCTATTCCACATTGCTTATTCATAACACAAGCTTTATAACATAATGACACGAAAGAATTACATTATTAACGATCTTGTCCGGTCATTAAAGGCGTGCGCCCCGCTCTATCTTATCACCACTAAATGACGTTTATTGTTCTAATAAAGCCGTGGACAAATATGACTCATCCGCCGGGAGGGACGTCGTTCGAAGTGAAAGAAACTGCTTTAAAACGTGTCGAAGAGATATGCTATGTGTGGGATGGAAATGTCTTTAGCAGTTCGCATGCGTTCCGGTAATAAAACCTCACAATGTATTCACAATTCCGCCTGACAATTTCCATTTGCAACAAAACAATGTGAGCATCAAAATTTTGATGAATAATTTATTATTTATTGAATAGTCGCATAAAATAGTAATTAAGAGACAAGGAGGCGAGGTCGTAAATAAGAGATCCCGTGTACGCAGGCTCCGGACCAATAAAACAGCCATGAGGGAGGGATGTCAAGCCATTAATAATATTTTCTTCATCATAATTCTTCGGCGAGGACTGTTCCCTATTACACCTGGTTGCTTCAAAACAAGCCTGAGTTTTATTCTCGAACTTGAAATTGCCCTTTCGAGCCCATTCGTCTAGTCGCTTCATTTTCATTCAGTCATTTTGTGTTCCAATGAATTAAACATTTATCAGGCAATAATATCAAGCAGAATATTGTCTACTTAATTATGGTACAGGACATCTCCTGTCATCTGTATAAATTTACATATTAAAAGTATACTAAACCTTAATTTAGTTTACATTTGGAGAGGTTTGGGTTTATGATGCATATACATTTAGGGTGTATTTTTTAATTTTTATTTAACCTTACTAATGCAGAACTGAAGACTCTATATACAGCCCCCGATATTGTAGCCAGTTTGAAAAGAGGCAGAATAAGATGGCTAGGCCATTTAAAAGAATGAAAGCTAGTAGGATCTCTATGATTATGTTGGATGGATTATGGGTGGAAAGAGAAGGAGGGGATCGAAGATGTGGAGGACGATCTTCAGACTATGAGTATGAAAGGAAGGAGAAGAGAGCCTGGGTTCCGCAAGGAGCATAAGCTGATGATAATGACTAATCCGACCACAAAGGGACCAAGGGGTAGGAGCAGAACGGCTAATAGGCCGTACTAACCGGAGATTTCTAAGTAGCACATTAACACTTTGTGTTAATTAATTTGAAAGTGTTGATAAGGTAATACTTTAAAAAAGTAAAAGAAATAGAAACGTACTTTACATACACCAATAGATAAATAATTTATAGTTATGTTTTACCCAGCTATTTATGTATATTGACTATAATAACACTGTATTGTGTTTGATTTATAGCAAAATAACTTATATTTAAAATCCTTCATAACAACGTATACCCTAAATGTCGTTGTTATAAAGGAAAATCCGTAAAAAAAAATTACATTTTAAAAGAATACTGAACGTTTGAAATAGTCCCTGTTTAAGCTACAGAGCTTATTTTCAGATTAAATAGCATTAAGTTTAGTCTAGTCTAATTTGAACACAACAAGCGTTTCTTTAGAATCAATAATGCTATAGATTTTTTGGTGATATGTAGAAAATTCGATATAGTTTACACTTTGACGCTCCAAATTAGAGATCAGTGGCGCTTCAAGATCAAAAAACTTGGATTTTCGTAGGCCAACACTAAAAAATTTCTTTTGCATACCAAAACATACAATTTTACTTGACGATTGGGGGTTCCATGAAAATATTGTTCCCCACCTCCCTTCGGACTCCGCGCGTGAGAGGATTGGATTACCCGGTGAGTTGTATCAAGTACTTGAGTAACATCAAGTACTAGTTGAAATCAGATTAGTGAGGTTCCAGTGTATTTTGATTTTTTTGGTTCTGTACTAACTATGAGGATCTTCTGCTGGGTTACGTGCGTGGTTAGAGTTAACACCATGTAAATTAATATTAACCGTAATAATTCAAAGCAGACAGCCCACATCATGATATCTCTTCAGGCTAATTCCTGATTGCCCGGTTTTCTCGACGAATATCCAAACAGCTATAAATATCACTATTAAATATGTAGTGTTCTGGTGTTGTACAATTTCAATATTTCGTGGGTGTATATTTACCAATTTATGAGGAGTTAGTTTAATATATTAACTGTAAATGAGCTTAGAGAACTGCAGATAAGACATGCAATGCGAGAATTTATCTGGTGTAGTTTCATCTTTGGGACGAATAGTCATCCCGAACTCAAATGAATCTGAGGTTTAGAATGTCAACTCTCTGAATAACTATAAATTGCTTAGTTTTGCAATGACTGCTTGCGCAATTTAAAAATAAAGTTAAGTCTGTAATATTCTTTCCTTTATAAAAAATCAATACAATCAACCAGTGGGCTAAAAAAAAAGATTATCAGTTTACAAGAAGGAAGCAGAACAGATTAGTTTACTTAATTAAAGCATTGGAAAAGGTGAGTAATATCAAGTTTTTTAAAGCCTACATAAACGCACACCGTTGGATTGACGGAAAAATATAGGAGATAGTGAAGACGAATGGAAGGTGCTTCAATTACATTATAGTTTTTTCGAACAAAAAAAAAGTGATTTGTAGAAAGAACCTAAAGTGACATTCTAAAAAATGTATAACTCATATTCATAATGCCTTCACGGCAAAAAAAAAATAAAAAAACACGGTGTAAGAAGAAATCTTTGATTCAAGAAATGCAGAAAAAATAACAGAGGAAATCCACCCAAGGTCTCATTTATTAAATAATCATGCTACCAAGGGAGTAAAGTTGATGAAGGAAGACCTCGTGAAAGACCCAAAAGGTCTTCCGGCGCAGATTTCAGCGAAGACTTTAAAGATGAGTCATGCTATGAATGGCAGCAGTTGATGGAGGATCACATTTAATAGAACCGACTCTATAAACCTCACACTAGGAGATGAAATATATAGGAAGATGAAATTAGGAAGAACATAAAATTAAAACAGATAAAATTATTGCATTATAAATGAATGAACCATTAGCTTACGGAAAAAGGAACATAAATGTTTCGAAATACATAGCTCAAACACATATATCTGATTTAGCTTTTTCCTTTTTTAATTGGTCACATACTCAGATTAGTAAAAATCACAAGACAGTGATCCTTCAATTTTTATATTCTCATCAAACATAAATTTTATTTTTTAACTTTTTTTTTTGTTTTAGTTTTATTTATATTTAACTTTAAATTTACGAAATCCTAAGACTTTTCGAAAACATTTTTCAAAACCCACTTTCAGCAACTATAGTACAGGAAAATTAAACGTATAAATGCCCAAACCTTGTACTAAAAAAATAATAAGTTCTGACTGCTGGAAATTTTTCACCAACCTTATCTCTTAATGTGGCAAAAAGACTTCTTCTAAATAGCGTCAGTTTTAAGCGGAGGGAGGGAAAGGGTAGAAAACTGTATGTTATTTTCTATTTGATCAAATAACTGGGAATCCGTTACTTTTTAACACAGATTGTGTTCTAAACATTATTAATACAAGTCAAATTTGCCAAAAAATTGGTTTTATTGATTGTTTTGCTCAGGTCAACAGTCTTAGAGCTGTGGGAAAGTAAAAATTGAACAGATTGGCTTACATATAGTAAGTCACACTTCTCCCTTAAATCACGATTTTCGATAGTCTTTTTGTTTTAACTCCAAAACTATTCGTCCGATCCGAAAATTGGCATGGGTTTTTACGGGACTTGATTAAGATTTCACATATGAGGTCTAATATTAAATTTAACCAGCTTTCAAATAAAAAATAAATTATTGAAGGGATAGAATGTTTTGGAGTTAGTTCACCGGCAAACGGTTTTTCGCGGAGAAGTGCGACTTACCGCAAGTTAGCTAATCTCTTTAATTTTTTCCTCAAATCAGCTCTAAAACTATTAATCTGAGCAAAGAAATGAATGGAACCAAGTTTGTTGCAAATCTGAATTGCTTTAATAAGCTATAGAACACAAAATATGCTAAAAGTAACGGTATACAAGTTATTTGACCAAACAGCAAAGAACATGCGATTTTTAAATCTTCCTTTCATCCGCCCAAGCCCGACACTATTACGAGGAAGATTTTTTGCTTCATTTTGAGCTGTGTGGTGAACAACTATTATTTTTGGATTCCAAGGTTCGATACTAATTTCCCTGCATTGCTACGTGATATTGAATTCCAGCTGAGCTCAGTGCATGTTTAATATCGATGATTAGCTATGAATTTGACTCTGAACGATGAGCTTATCAATTTGTTTATTGCTTTTGCGTGTTGGCGCTACGTGCAATCTCTAATGATTTTTGCTGAATTCCAACTAATGTTTTCTGGAATGTAACAATGGTGGGCTACGATTTCTTCTCTTCAGTCACGGAATCCTGAACATTTATATTTTTAATAAATGGTTATGATCGATTCATGGCTTGAAAATATTACATGAGAGTTGGTTAAAGAGACGTTGCCTTCTACATTCCTCTGCTTCTTGCAATTTGCTTGGTCACATAATGTTCATTATGTATATAGCGGAAACGGCATAGAGATTGCAATGCATGACATTTGTAAGAGGATATTAGAAAATAATAAACTTACAATAATAAATTTTATATTTAATACATAGCCTTCATATTTGGATATGATTATGAAACAAGAAGCTTAAATGTTTTTAATAAATTATTTACAGATTTAAATAACCCAAAAATAAAAACAAACAACTTGTAGAATAAAGAAGTAATTAAAGTAAATAATAACAAACATTAGAAACCCACCAAAACATCTTAAAGTGGGTGAACAAAAAATAAAAATAGTCAAGGAGTTCAAATATCTTAGAGAATAGATCAGCTGATATTCAAATTACATGTAACAAAGTTCCATACTTTATATACAATATATATACATAATATACAAAGTACCATAAATAATTAGAGAACAAAAAACATGTGAAAAGCAAATGCCTCATTCTTGAATTATTACTAATTTATTTATCTTTTTTTGTTGGAGTCATAGAAAAAAGTCACAACAATTGACACTTTTCACAATCCTTTTATGAACCCTTATTTTTATTACGATTCCACAAACAGGACTAACTAGGAGGAAGGAAGTGAACCTTTTCGCAGTTATTCTGCACGCCTCCGGACAGAGCTGGGAAGGGGTTGGATTTGAAATATGGTTTAGAAACAAGGCGGGGTCTGAAAGGAACCCAGGAAGGGACCAATATTCGGGGGAGGGGGGGGTGAGGGAGGCGGTAGCTGCCGGCGGTAGGGCACGCGGCTGCGGCAGTCACGCCTGCTCATTAGCCGCCTTTGTGGCAACAAGTGCCGCTCGCCGCCTGTCGTCACGGATGCTGCCGTCTCTGTTTGGATCCACAATGCAGTGGTGTGATAGGGGTTCTGATGATGTTGACGAAAAAACATTAAAAGCACTTGCTAGGGACTGATGAAATAAGTTTTACAACTATGTTTCAAATACAGTCAAAATTCGAAAAACTCGGAAGTCTAAGTGAACACCATTTCCCGAATTTGTGCTTTTGTGCTTTCACCACTCCCGAGAATCTATAAGTCGAATTTCCTGATGCAGGAGGATCGATAAGCCGAAGTTTTTTAGAACCATGGGGATGTATAAACCAGTCTATCCCAACCCTATCCTCGCTTATCCTTAGTACTGTTTCATTTTGGGGACAAGACAGACGTTTATATTGTTAATGTTTTTTTTACAAGCCATGGCTACCAGGGGTAGAACCTTATATCTTTGCAGCTTTACACCCAATTCAGCGTGTGATAGATCGCCGCACCCCTATAATATATGCAGTTACTTACTTCCTAAGAAAGTATCAGACTATTTTAAATTATGTAATTTATTATATTATAGGAAAAACTCGAAATAATATTCTTTGTGAACTCGATTTCTCGAAAATTTGATAACTCAAAGTAAATTTGTTCACCCTTCAACTTCGACTTTTCGAGTTTAGACTGTAAATGAAAACAACGAAACGAGACACAAAACAAAGAGACAAAATAATTATAAAAATTATGAGCATGTATATAGAATAGAAAATAAACTCCATTCGAGGACTATAAGAATAATATAATCTACATAAATGAGGGATACCCTGTCATGATTATTTCTCACCACTTTACCCTCCTTTCGGCGATAATACTTTTTCGGTTCGTTCCTTTGCAAATATCTTTCCTTTACATTAACATTAATGTCATCAGTGAGTTCTTGCAAAACCAGATTCCGTTCTGCCTTAATTAATTCCCTTCAAAACGGCATCATTCAAACGTTCTTTTATTGCCTGAGCATCTGATTTCTGGAACTCCCCCCCTCCAGCATTCTCCATTCCAACACTTTCAATAGCTTTAAATCCTGACTCATCCTTTACTGATTAGTTATTCAAGCCAACGGTCATATGGACCAAGAAAATGTACATCACAATGAAATATGAATGTTCGCAATATCATTTTAATATTGTTTTCGTATTTATTTTTTTGTAACTTACATTGTTATATACGATCTCATTTACTATCTTCTAATAAGATATTTTTTTCTTTTACCTTCTTTATTTTTTATTTATTTTATGCTTTCTTAATTCCTTTTGGAAGGCGCGGTAGCTCAGTGGGCAAGGCGCTTGACATGCTCCCGGGCCCGAGTTCGAGTTCGACTGAAGGTAGAAAGTTTATTTTCTCGTACTTCAGCTTAGAAATAGGAAGACTCTCCTGAGGCTCACCCAAATTCGTTAAAATGGGTTATTTGGTTCCCCAAGATGTCATAATAAATGATTTTTTCGGTCCACCGACAGCCTGCTTCAAGGAATGTCAAACATTTAAATCAGACGGATGACCTATAAAAACCATGGTCTTTATATTAAAACCAATATATCATAGACTGAACCTGCCTCTTTCGGACATACGTCGATGAGCAAAGGGTCAATTACTGTAAGTAACTTTACTAGATCAGTGTAATCGTGCTCCTCTGAGAAAAAAGTAAAAAGTTTGGGTACTTTTAATCGCTACTCGCTTGATTGTTGACTAGTTAGCTAGTAAAATAGTCGTGTTCCGTAATGGGTTGCTAGTATATAGTAGTTCAGAAAGGAGTCGTCGTTGGAGCTTATGCTATCAAAAAGAAGTAAAAAAAAAAAAAAAAAAAAAAAAAAAAGAAACAGCAAAAATTAAATGTTGGAAAATTCCATCCTTTAATTTTGTGCTACAGTTGTCTTTGTCTTTTGAATTCCATAATACGAGGTTCTGCTGATAGACCTGAATGAATCCCATAATATTACTTAAGTTCTATTTTATTTGTTAACGATAAAGTGTCCAGAAAATTTTAAAAAAGATGAGCAACACGTAATTCCAACTCGCTAGCTAATTGGCTACTAAGAGAGTGGGAAGTTTTGTGTTACACTATCTCAACACCTGACTCGCAAGTTTTAAATTCGTCGGGTTGCAGACAATAAACTCGCTCGATGTAATCGACCTTTAAATCACAAATAAATTTTCTATAAATGACCTGTAATTGAGTCGTGGGAAACCTGACGTTTCATTGTGTATGGTTGAGCACACATGATGAATAAATGTTTGTCATAAGTGCACGGAACCAAAGGAACTGAAAAAAACAAAACAAAGACAATATATTTATTCCCAAAGTAACAGGAAATGGATATTGAAATTCTTAATCATTTCACTTTTTTTAGGCTTAGCGGAAGTAGACTATCCTCCTGTTATTATAATATGCCTTCAACTGACCAGAATTGATCGGACCAGACAAGCGGTGGAACTGACAGATACCGTATGATAGGAAGAATCTTACAGGTGCGACAGGACAACTACCTGCTCAAGAACATCCGGACCAGTGCCGAAGACGTGGAGAACATACCTCCTCAACCGGAAGGATTCCTGGCCAGCTACCTTCCGCCGGAAACACATCTTGTTACCGTTAGCTCTTCTTTATTCTGTCTTTTACAAGATCTCTTCTGAATACCAAGATGCGGTTGTGGACAATCTTTAGTGATTGACTATGTCGTGGTTACTAATGACATATGAAGCTGCGAACATAGATGCTTAATTGAGTAAGTCATAGCTGGTGGTTATCATACATTGAATAATTATTTAAATACCAGCATTCATTAATTAAAAACGTTGTTACAATAACTAAACTATAAATCTTATATTATTTCCTCTTAGATTTATCATTACAGTTTGTTATTTATTTTAAGAATAGGAACTTTTTTTGTAATCAAATATCAAACTTTAAGAAAGATGAAATTAATAAAAAGTAAATTTGATAATTTCGGCAATACTGAATAAAGAACTAACGTAACCTACTATTTTTTATAATCACACTTTTGGTATTGTGTCATAATTATAAAATATCAATTCCTTGAAATGTATCGAAATGTAATATAAAGGTTGGAAAACGAAAAGGAAACTGCAATTACAATTACATGTAAGATATGTTTGCGTTATATGTATATATACACGGTGAGTATCTCTTAGTGTGAAAAAAAAATTGAGTGAAACTAGTTCAAAAATGTAGGAAAATGCCGCAAACCTCACCTTTCTATTCCAATCTTGCAGATATACGATAAATCAAAGACTTTTTTGAGGGAACCACGTTTTTTTTTTTTCCATAAAAAGCTGTAATATCTCTGTTTTGTTTAAATATTTTTCAAATTTTGGCCACATTTTCGGATTTAGCATTACGTTTTCTATAAAAGCTGAGTACCTGTAACCTTGAATTTTACAAACTTGGTATCTAAATAACAGCTTGATCATCAACTTATTTGGGGAAGTCATAATGTCTTATTTACTTCAACGCTAACCGTTTTTTGAAAAAACTATCCACAAAACGTCAAATCTCACAAAAACTGGAACATTTTCGACTGATATGTTAAACGTAATGATTTTGTTTTATTTCATGGAGATATTTACTTTTGAAACCGAAAAAATATGGTGTTCTCATTTGGCATACAAATCTGTTACTTGTGTAAATAAAACATTATGACAATCCCTTAATGGAAATGTACATTCACTGGAATAAAAAACCAAAGAAAAAAATTATTGTTTAATATAAAGATAAAGCGACACCAGATCAGAGGATCTTATGTTGTTACATTTATTTATTTATTATTATTATTTAGGATTTATTTTATTAGATTTTCAATGTAATGTTTCAAATCCAGTGATTATTAACATAGACCTCAATTTTGCCGTTCGCTTCTATATGCAGATTGTGTTGAAGAATACTACTTTTTTAGGCGAATTTTATGGGTAGATGAGTCTACGTTATTTATCACTGGATTTGAAACATTGCATTGAAAATCTAATAAAATAAATCCTAAATAATAATAATAAATAAATAACTGTAATGACATAAGATCTTCTGATCTGGTGTCGCTTTATCGACAGTTTTCCTTTATTTTCTATAAAACAATAATTTTTTTCTTTTCTTTTTATTCCAATGAAGAGTTTATTATGTTTAAAATGCTCATTTACATTAAGAGATTGTTATAATGTTTTATTTACACAAGTAACTGATCTTTATGCCAAATGAGAACACCATGTTTTTTTCGGTTTCAAAAGTAAATTTACCTATTAAATCGAAACAGAATCATTAAATTTAACATATCATTCGAAAGCTGATTAAATTTGCAAGTTTTTGTGAGATTTGACGTTTTGTGGATAGTTTTTACGAAAAACGGTGAGCGTTGAAGTAAATAAGACATTGTGACTTCCCCAAATAAGGTGAAGATCAAGCTATTATTTAGATACCAAGTTTGTAAAATTCAAGGTTACAGGTACTCAGCTTTTATAGAAAACTTAATGCTAAATCCGAAAATGTGGCCAAAATTTGAAAAATATTTTTAAAAAATGGAGATATTACAGCTTTTTATGGAAAAAAACGTGGTTCCCTCAAAAACGTCTTTGATTTATCGTATATCTGCAACGGAATGAAATAGAAAGGTGAGGTTTGCGGCATTTTGTTACATTTTTGAACTAGTTTCACCCGATTTTTATTTTACACTAAGAAATTCTCCCCTGTATAATAGGTGGTGTATAGGTGGCAAGTGCCATAGTATTTTTAGATACCAAACTGGTCCGAGTAAAGGAAGGTATAGAAGTTTCCTGGGTGGAAAAAAATAAAAATGGTCCCAGAGTTTTGAATTTTAGGTCAAACCGTAATTTAAAGATCAAAATAAATACAGCAAAAAAACTTTTCTACCGGGCTATAAGGTAACAGCAGTAATTCTTACAAAAAAGGCAATATAAAAAGAGTTAAAGATATTTTAATAAATAATATCTACCCTAAACGAATCATAGAATATTGTCTACAGGATGCGTTTGACAGTTTGTCCCATAAACGTAATAGTTGTAAACAAACAAATCATTTTTTTACAATAGAATACATCAAACCTTTGGAACTAACTAAAAAAAATATTTTTAAGTAGTACAACATTACTTTATTACATAAATATAATGATAATTTAAATAAACTAATATTTTCCAAAATACAAAACAAAACCAGCAAAGAGAAACTGTCCAACTAAGTCTATGAAATAAATTGTAAGAATTGTGAGGAAAAATACGTGGGGCAGACCTCCCAATACCTCCACAGACGGATGTATAGCCACAAATATAGTATATAAGTATATAGTATATATACTATATATATACATGTTTAGTAAGGTTCTTGAGGTTCAGTCATAAAATAAAAAATCAACTATTTTGGCGACGTTTCGAGACTATATTGTTCTCATAATTATGCCCTGCATCTTAGTAGTACTAACCACTACCAAAATAGTTGATTTTTTATTTTATGACTGAACCTCAAGAACCTTACTAAACATTTAATATTAACAGTCAAGAAATTTGTCCATATATATATTTATATATATATAATATTTCAAAATACAAAACACAAAACCAGCAAAGAGAAACTGTCCAACTAAGTCTATGAAATAAATTGTAAGAATTGTGAGGAAAAATACGTGGGACAGACCTCCCAATACCTCCACAGACGGATGTATAGCCACAAATATAGTATATAAGTATATAGTATATATACTATATATATACATGTTTAGTAAGGTTCTTGAGGTTCAGTCATAAAATAAAAAATCAACTATTTTGGCGACGTTTCGAGACTATATTGTTCTCATAATTATGCCCTGCATCTTAGTAGTACTAACCACTACCAAAATAGTTGATTTTTTATTTTATGACTGAACCTCAAGAACCTTACTAAACATTTAATATAACAGTCAAAAAATTTATAATACACTGCGATATTTTCATCTATATATATATATACATATATATATAGTATATATTAAGTTAATGTTGATATTGATACATCATAAAATGGTTGTAAATATGTTGTGATAATAAATTTGTGTTAATGTGGGGTAACAATCATTTATGCCTATATTTATCAGACTTACTTTAGGTAAAAATTGGCTAATATTATTACAATTGGTTATCTTATTATATTATAAGTTAAATATTGTTTTGTAACATCCAGATATCTTATATTTTTATATCTAATCTATGCTTAAGTTTACAATTTTTTACATTGCCATTTTGAATTATTGAATAAATACAACTGTTATTAACTTTAATAAGATTTTTTACAATAATATTCCTCCTCGTATATACAGTCTGCTGTAAAAATGTTGTTTGGTTTTGAATGTATAAATCGTTGTCAAGCTCGATTTCGTAAAATGTGCCATTAATATATTTAGGTATGTATGAACTACGTATCTATGAATTACTTCTTGTGTGTTGAACCCAAATATTTTACTATTTGCCCATAAAATTTCTGTATGTTAGATAACTAATGGACTTTGTTAAGAAGATTTTTCAAAACGTTAGTCATAATACTGGAATGAATTATACCTAATTTGCAAAATTCTAGTGATAGAGTTATTTCTTTTACTTGGTTTAGAAATTGAGAAATATGTATGTATAAATTATAAGCGTCTTCATTTGTTTTTAATGTCATCGTATTATTGGTGATAAGCTCGAAATTTTTATTTAGTGTTTTAATTTTCGTTTTATAATTAGATATTAATTGTTTGTCGATATTAACTGAGGTTTCTATATTATGTTCAATTCTATAATTATTTTCTTCTATCGTTCCTATTATTTTATCGTAGTGTGCTTTATCATTGGCATCCATATTGCCAGTTAGCCAACTAATTATATTTCCTAAACCGTTAATTAATCCTTTTTTTGTCCTATGCTTATATTGTAATAGTTCTAATTGATGATTAACATTATTGGTTAAATCTTTTAGTATAGAATAAAGATAATGTCCTTTAAAAAAATATATATATATATATATATATATATATATATATATATATATATAGTATATAGTATATAAGCCACAAATAAATATATATGTATGGTCGTGTATGTGTGTGTATGTTTATATATTGTTTTGTTTTTTTTCTTTAGTTATAGATCTAAATAGACAAAAAATTGGACCTCGGACTCTTTGGCCAGGTAGTCCGCCGAGCAGCGCAGTACCCTGGTGTCTGAGCTGACAAGCACTTGCTGCAGGAGTGCATCCAGTTACTAACTGGATGAGTGCCAATCTCAGGAAAGATATATCAGCCAGTTACTAACTGGATGAGTGCCAATCTCAGGAAAGATATTTATGAATTGTATTATTTTTCCAGTTCTGAAGAGGATCCCATTAAAAAAGGGGTCGAAACGTTAATAAAGAGAAGAGAGGGGAAACAAATAAATAAATAAAAATATAATAAAGCATATAGTTTTTAAACAAAATATTGTTAATCATAAAGGAGGACCTATAACCCGAATATTGTAGAATAGTTATTTATATAATTTCTAAGGGTCGACAAAATATAATTTTGATATACAGGTTGTCCCGAATTTAAATGGCAAAACTTCAGGAACTTAAAGGGGACCGAAAAACTAAGACAAAAAGTCCTTTAGAGATTTGCTCGTTTTTGCTTAGTTTTAGAGAAAATCGCAAAAAAAGAAACAAAACAAAAATTTTACAGGTAGCGATTATCACCTTTCGAAGTTTGTCAGGCTAGGCAGTGAGATATGTAAACACTTAATGTTAACCATTACATTCTTTTATTTGTGTACATTTTGGCTTCCTTCTAGGATTTTAATTCCTAAATCAGTCTTCAGTCAGTTACTCAGATATTTTTGTGTGAATAGCATCAGCCACAATGCCGCATACATATTCTAATGTTGAATACGCTGATATTATTTTTGTCTATGGTTTCTGTAACGGTAATGCTTTAGAAGCGGTGCGGGAGTATGCGCGCCGATTTCCAAATAGAAGAGTGCCTAATCGACGAGTCTTTTCGTTAACTTTTAATAGACTACGAGAGACTGTATACGGTAATTCTTAATAGGTAATTAAGGCGACCAATTCCAGGCAGCAATAAGAGCAGATTATCGGAGAAGAAATTGTGTCCAACGCCACTTCGATAATCCTGAGACTAGCATCCGAAGAGCATCTGCTGCATTAGCAATATCGCGGCAAGCAATATGGCGAACTTTGAAAGGTAATAATCGTTACCAATACCATCTTAAAAAAGTTCAGAATTTCTTACCTCAAGATTATGTCAAGAGATTGAATTTTAGTAACTGCTTTCTTGACTAAATTCGCGATGATAATTTATTTCCATTAAAAATTGAAGAGGAGGAATTGTTAATCAAAGAAATTATCATGTATGGGCTCTTGAAAATCCCAGAGCTAATAGAGAGAATAGGATTCAGCATGAATTTGCTATTAACGTTTTGGAATTTGGAACGGATTACCAACGGAACGGGACCATATTTTTTACCTGGAAGATTGTAGAATGGTATCACATTTACACATTTTTTGGAGAACGACGTTTCTAATTATTTGGATGACATTCCCTTACAGCAGCGAATTGAAATGTGGTTCCAACTCGATGGATGCCCAGCTCATTATAGCAGATTTGCTCGAGCTTGGCTGGATATAAATTATCCACAACGATGGATTGGACGTGGAGGAGTAGTACCTTAGCCACCCAGATTACCTGATTTGACACCCATGGATTTCTTCGTATGGAGAATCTTGAAGCAGAAAGTTTATTCGGTGTCAATCAACTCAAGAGAGCAATTAAGAGACCGAATCATAGATGCAGTGCACCAAATATCATCAAAAAAATGTTTAGCTGCAATTTATCAAGTGAGTACTAGATGTAATGCTTGCATTGGTGCAAGAGGACAACATTTTGAGCAATATTTACATTTAAAAGAACATAACATAAATGTAAATGTAAATAAGTAAGTACAAAAATGAAAACTTGTTTTGTTTCTTTTTTTGCGATTTTCTCTAAAACTAAGCAAAAACGAGTAAATCTTTAAAAGCCTTGTTGTCATAGTTTTTCGGTCCCCTATAAGTTCCTGAAGTTTTGCCATTTAAATTCGGGACACCCTGTGTGTGTGTGTGTATATATATATATATATATATATATATATATATATATATATATATATATATATATATATATATATATATATATATATTTAATATATTTATTATTATTATTATTATAACTATAATTGAGTATCCTTGCTTCCTCTTCTTTCCACTGTGAGCTCTTGTTTAAATGTGTTTTTTCTATTTGTGGCTCCACATTTTTGACGATCATGTACATCATTTTCGGTGAGGTTTAACTGCCTGAGGTCTTCTTCTACTTCGGTAATCCATTTGAACTTATTTTTTCTGGTGTTCTTAATGACAAAGAATCTTCTTCTGATTCTGTTCTAGTGCATTATATATATATATATGTGTGTGTGTGTGTGTGTGTGTGTGTGTGTGTGTGTGTGTCCATAAAATTTTGCTATTTTTTTGTGAAAACGCTTATTATTGTTTCGGCGTGCTTGTATAATTCTGATGATGGTCGCTTAATCCATGTTCCATTTTTGTTTACTGGCCCAAATATTTTTTTGAGAATCTATATAAATATATATATAAATAATTCTAAATTTTACAATAAAGTATCGAACCAGTGTAAAGTAAATTACTGCATTTTCTTTTTTTTTTAAATATATCACTCCGTTACACACAGTCCGTGTGTAACAATTAGAAGGAAAATTATAAGATAAACAAATATTCTTAGCTACATGTACAGACGACTATAAAGCTGTAAACGAAGTGACTCGAAAATGCCGGATTTCACCGGAATTCCAAAGGAAACAATGATCAGCCTTTTTTTCCATTAACTAGTCGTCCAAAGTCATAGTTTTTATGTTTCTGAAACGTTTAATTTGAGACCTATTTGCTTTACTAATTATTTTTTTGATAATTGAAAAAAATGAAAATAAAAAAAAATCTACCTTTGAATGTTTTCATTATCTAGAAAGGCCACAGATCATCAGTCCATCATATAATTCAACCATTGAGGATACTGTTTATAGTTTTAAGTATTGTCATTTAATCATTTTGTTTACAAAAATATCGTGTATAAATGTTTTAAAATCATTAAAGAAACAAAAAACAAAAAGGTCATAAATAAGAAAGAAAAGAAAAAAATCCTCCTGAATTTGGTTATCAGGATTCCGAAGTCCTATAAGGTATTTCAAATTCCGAGGCGACACTGATCTGTAATAATCTAGCAACAATGATTCACTGTAACAAATCTCCTAACGAAAATAAATCACTAAAGAGAACAGGAAATTATTTTACTAAAGAAAACAAATAGCCGCGTGTAGGTAAGATATAATCTCGGCGAGAGTTCGATTCTGTTACGAAAAAAATACTAGACACAGCTGAATTAGTCTTTAATATATAGGCTGATCTCGAAGGGGACAGATAAAAGAATAAAAGCTGGCCCCGGGCCGGGATGATCTACCGCTTCCTCCACTTCTTTGATTCCTGTTCCTCCGAGGGCTCTGATACATCGTCGCGTGTGAACCTCCGTGTTACTCCTCTTCCGACACCCTCCCTTCATTCATAACCTCAAGACCATTTCACCACACCTCGATAAATTATAAATTTACAAGTCGTTCTAATCAACTCTAAAATTTATCCTCCTATGGTTGACGGTTAGGTGGTTAGTCATATAATTTTGTATACATTTCCGCCCACGGAGAGAAGTGTAACCATTATAATCTCCTACGGTCCTTTTTGACTTCACTAGGACTAGTCATGGTACATTGATGCTTTAATTTATTTTTTTTTAATATTTATTTGTTAACCATAATAAAATATTCTATAATAATTATATTTGAAGGATCTTGGAAATAAAAAAAACAAGTAGTCTAACATTATCAAAGTGCAAGAAAAGCAATTGTTTTCCTCTCTATTATCTATTGTTTTGATTTAGCAAGTTATTGTGAAATTATTGTATTGTTTGATAAGAAAAAAATTCTCAACTTTAAAATTGACCTAGATTTCTACTGGAATAGTGAAATTTTAAAAAGACTGAATAGAGACTTTTATAATTTACAATAGAAAGTCGTTAAAGTAAATGCGATTTTATGGATTTAAAACACTGACTGTCACTAACAGACGAGCTCCTACAAGAATTACAAAAAATAAAATAAAAAAAACTAAGTGGACCGAAATAAGAAGAAGTTCCATGGATAAGTTAGTTATCAGATCAGAATCCTTGAATGGGACCTCCGTGATCTCAAGGGCGACTGCCTTCGATTCAGGAACAGCCTCACGCTCCTGAGGCCGCACTAATCTGATTCACTATTTTGTGAGTCAATGCCTGGGCTCCATATCTTTGACAGATATCTCTCTATGCATCCTCGCTTCAAATTGCAACTTTTTCTTTCATTTTTTTGTATGTTTTAATTGTTTATATGTATTTTTTAAGTTAAAATTTATATGAAGTTGTATTAGCAGGAATATGTTGGAAGCATTGTACATGAAAGTGAATACATTTTTAGTAATAATAACTTCAATAACTATTTAATTTGTGTTCATAATTTTTATTTTGTTTTAAAGATTAGAACATGATAGTAAAATGTCAATCTGTGTTGAAATGGCTTTAAACTTCAAACTATCCTCTGTAAGATGGATACCTCAGTAGTGATAAGAAAAGATTTATGAAGTGAAGTTAAGATTATTTTAATATACTCCTAAATTATTTCACCGAAACGACTGCAAATAGACTCTGTGTATGAAGTCCTGCCAGAGAATGACTTCAATGACGTTGAACCTCCTATTGCATAAAAAGAACATAATAAATTATTATAATATTAAATACTAAAACCTCTATGAAGATAGACCTGCCCTCAACTCGCCTTTAAATGTAAGGTCCTAAAAAAAGCTGATGAACTCTCCTCAGATTCCAACGGCAAATCTCAAGCAGAATTTATACCTGAAGGAGACAGATTAAACCAGAACTAAGCGACCTTTATAGGGAATTAAACTTAAGCCTCATCGAGCCTAATAGAGAAGTCAATACAAAAGTTCACCTGAAACGCCATTTTAAAATATTTATTAAAATATTTATGCAATGCTATAACACCTCAGTATATTTTTAAAATTTGCTAATTTTTTTTCTAATAAAGATTTAGTTCGATGTAGTACATCCTCTCACTTTCTGAAGGCGCGTCTACCCTACGTAGAACATATACGAAGGGCAAATCTTAGAACACACAACAAAATTGGCAGGCGAATGCTGGGCACAATGATCCTTGGTAGAAGACGGAGTCATTTCAAATGAGGGTCTGGCCCCAATTTCAGACTGAATAATACTTGTTCCTTACTTGCGCGCTAAATAATTGTAAAACATGAGAAACAATCCTGGTAGTGTACATAACTTATCAAAGTTTCATCAAGCTCTGACAAATAGGATCACAAAATGGAAAAACGAAAATTAGTCATAATGGAGGCGTAGATGACGAAACCAGTCCAATTTTCTATTTTTTTATTTTTTTTTTAATAATTCTTTTACTGGATAATCTTTAAGTGGAAGTTTTTCTCCCAAAAGTAGTTCAATAACATTTAAAACGAATATAAAAAAATAAGGCCTCTTCTCAATGTAGACCTTTTACTTTATCGACTAGTTGTGAAATATTTTCAATCATAGACGGCTGGTTTTGGGATTATAAACGCAATTAATCTGTAAGATGAAGTGACATGTTTCTGTTTTGCCAACGGGGCGGATCTTTTGGTTGAAGGTTGTGTCCCTAGTAGCTTTCTGACTCCTCACCACTCACCAAAGAATGCCTCGGATTTTTCCATGGTACATCACTGGTCTCAGGAAGATACACTTTAATCTGTTAGATAAATTACAGCCAATCGAGTAAGTATTTTTTGAAAGGTCTGTGCAAAGAGCTTTGTTCGTATAGGGGGGCCTGTATTTACATGCCACGAAGGGGAGGGAAATAAAATATGTTCGTTTCTCAAAGTATAAATGACTGAAATGTGACAATGAAGTATTCTGTTTGGACCTTGCCCAGAATGTTAGGTGGAAAATGTTAAGATCCAGATTTTACCGAGGTTGAGCCTGGGTCAGGTCATGAGCCTGAATTCATTATTCATTCATACTTATTACTTACTTTTTTATAATAATAAAACGTTATATGGTCTCAAGTTTGTTGGATTTTGAATTAAGTTTGCAAAAAAATTGCCTATTTTTTCGTTCTGACTGAGAATGTTTTTTTAGTAGTTTTATTTTTAAAAATTAGAACATTTTTTATTTTTATTTAAAAGTGCAATGTGATATGGAAATTTCCCCTAATAAGTATAATTATATAAGTAAACACACACAAGTATAAGTAAAAAAGTCCACACTCGCAAAAATGGATTTATTAATCTGTCATTTGAATGTGTCTGATTGTTTCACAGATTGATTGCGTCAATCGGAAGGTTAAAAACTGGTATTTGTTTGTTATTTAAAAGACTTTTTTTTTAAGTTATTTTAAATTAAAAGAGGGGATATATTTTACAATCAAACCCCAGATCGCAACAGAGAGAGATCAAGTTCACCACGAAATAAGTGGGCCGTTGCAAGATGGCCGGGCAGATAGTGGCTGTGACAGAGAGCCAGTAGACAAAAAAGGACAGCCCCTCCTAATTAACAAAACATCTAATCCTTCAAAGAGAAGAGGACTATCCTAGGAGGACTATCCTGACTGCCTAGGGACAGGCGGACAAAGACGGATACCCGGGGCTATCTTGTAATCTGCATGTCAGTCGGATGGCTTCCGGGCTCTCCATTAGTGAACTCCTCTTGCACACATTAATTGTCTGGTTTTATTGAGGCAGCTAGGACATCTTGGAGGACATCTCCAGGTAGCCATTCCTCGAGGAGATCACAACCCATAGATACGGGGTTGGGTCATCGGCGCCGCAGTGTCGGACCACCGCCTCACTCCCAGGTCACCCCTTGACAAATTGGGTAACGGATAGGTTCCTCTGTAGTAAATGCAAATTTAATCCCCGTTATAACATTTTAGAATTCCAGTAAACAACCAAAAATAAAGTTTAATAATTTATTTTAATTATAATCATAGAAATCTAACAATAAACTTTGACTTCGACACATAAACCTGGTGTTCAATACTCGATTGAAAGAAGCATGCGTTATTAAATCAGTGGCTGCCATGTAAGTATTGCGCATACTAGAAGATAAAAGATGAAAGTATATTTCCAACTTTTTTTAATTTATAAAATTGTACCAGATTTTTAATCTGTTTTATTTTATTTTTTCATACCACACTTAAAATAGAAGAAATTGATCGTAAATCCGACTACTCCAACATTTACTAGACAAGAGTTCAAAGCTCCCTAAAAATAAAACACTTATTTACATGACAGTAATTAGACCTTTCTGCACATACGAAGTTCAGCTTTGGGGTTCCTCTAAATGGTCCAATTCTTCTCATATCCAATTTTAACAATCCAATGTCCTTTGTAAAATCCTCAATGATTCTTATTATATCACAAACCAACTTATCCATAAAGACCTTAATACTCCGTATGTTGCTGACTTAGACAAGTCAAATATGATTCCTTTCAATGTTAACCATACCCAGTGGAACCCACTAGTCTTTCCACTTGGTTCACACTTGATTCCCATCATAAATTTATGAGCCAACTTGTAGCTACTCGATTATGACTATGAATATTATGAAAAAGAACAACAATTACTTTAATTTTTGTTATAAGTAAATATATTTTGCCTTTCATGCAATTTTGAAATTTTATCATTTCGAAAACGAACAAGATATAAATCGTGAGGTATGAAACGCTAAACGTTTCTAAGAGCCTCCTATAAAAAGTATATATTTTTTCTCATATTTTTTTTCCCTGTTGTTTGGTAAAGTGAAAGAAAACACTGTGACCTAGGGCAAGGGATTCGGGTGACAATATCTCTCGAGGATAAGGGGCCTCGAGTTTCTTCACATCATTAAGGCAGTGGAAGAAAAACAGATATTGGGGCTAAGTCCGGCGGGCGGGGGGAGGGGGCCCAACTGACAGGGGGCCAATTAACAGTCCCACCTCAACTAACAGTAATTAATGGCTGCCAATTCCTCTCCTCCTGGTCACTAGCAGCTAGTTAGTCCGTCGTCAAATCCCTGCAGACCTCCAGTGCCCTTAGTGCACTGTTTTTTTTTTAGATTTTTTTTTTCCTGTAGAAACTTTGTGTCATGATAAATGTTCAAATAAATTACATATAATTTTGGAAAATTAAAAATCCAATGGTGTGAAATGAATTTGTTAAATTTAATTAAGTAGAACCTCACTAATCCGCCTTCCGTTAGTCCGACTGTTTGTGTAATCAGACCTGTAAAGTCTGGAGTGGCGGAGGACAATAATCCACTAAAATTGTACATCATGGTAGGCAAAAGATCTTGAATTTTTAATTTATTTATACATTATTAGTGTTGCTCTCGTATGCCAAAAAATCCAAGTTTTAGACATTTAAGTGTTGCCGCTCGCACTGGTTGCGTCAAAGGGTCAAAACTTTCGACCTTTTCTTTCTAAATATCTGCTGCACGGTTGATTCTAGAGGAAATATTTTTAACTTCAGAACTTAACCAAACTAATATTTCTACAATTTCAACAGAAAATGTGAGATGTAGCTTAAACGAGGACTGAAATACAAGTCTTCAAAGTTTTGGAATTTTCTCAAAAAGTAGCGGAAATTATTATTTTCTTGCGGTTTTTCTCTATACTTCCTTAAAAACGACGTTTAGTGCATATTTCGTTTGAAAGATTTTAAAGGTGAGTTAGTTCGCTACAAACCTAACACAGTATACTGTTACTGCAGTCAATGCTTCTGTATATAAATAGCTGGCTGAAACATTTCTGGGCCAACATATTAGTCTATACAGGGTGAGTATCTCTTAGTGTAAAAAAAAAAATGGGTTAAACTAGATCAAAAATGTAGCTAAATGCTGCAAATCTCACCTTTCTATTCTAATCCGTTGCTGATATACGATAAATCAAAGACTTTTTTGAGGAAATCACGTTTTTTTTTTTTTTTTAAAAAACTGTAATATCTCCATTTTATCTAAATATTTTTCAAATTTTAGCCACATTTTCAGATTTAGCATTACATTTCCTATAAGAACAGAGTACACGTAATCTTGAATTTTACAAACTTGGTATCTAAAGAACAGCTTGATCTTCACCTTATTTGGGAAAGTCACAATGTCTTATTTACTTCAACGCTCAATGTAATAACATATCTCCATGAAATTGAAACAAAATCATTACGTTTAACATATCATTCGAAAGCTGATTAAATTTGCAAGTTTTTGTGAGATTTGACGTTTTGTGGATAGTTTTTACGAAAAACGGTGAGCGTTGAAGTAAATAAGACATTGTGACTTCCCCAAATAAGGTGAAGATCAAGCTGTTCTTTAGATACCAAGTTTGTAAAATTCAAGGTTACGTGTACTCTGTTCTTATAGGAAATTTAATGCTTAATCTGAAAATGTGGCCAAAATTTGAAAAATATTTAGACAAAATGGAGATATTACAGTTTTTTTTGGGAAAAAAGTGATTTCCTCAAAAAAGTCTTTGATTTATCGTATATCTGCAATGGATTGGAATAGAAAGGTGAGATTTGCGGCATTTAGCTACATTTTTGATTTAGTTTAACCCATTTTTTTTTTTACACTAAGAGATACTCACCCTATATAAAATACGTTTATATTTCCTGTTGTTTTTTTTTTTTTTTTTTTTTTTTTTCAATTTTATTTATTATTTTCATATTAATATATTACTTTTAAATTATATTTACTATATATTTTAACTATAAAAAAAAAAAAAATGTGTTTCACTGAAATCTTTTTGGTCGTACCGAAGAAAACTAGAATTCGGGTCGGGGAGCTTGGCAGTCTAGTGCATCACTGAGTTACCGTGCCTCACAATAGGGTATTAAGTCCAGTAAAATTATGAACTTTTTTATGCAAAAGATCGGAGTATTTTCTTTATTGTTATGCTCATAATAATAATATGCTATGCTACTAATATGCGTGCTGCCGCACGCTGATTAGTAGCGTCAGAGTCAAAAATTTCAACCTTTTCTATTTTGCCCAAAATTTTTGTTGATGGTTTTAAAGAAAACCAAGTTAAAACTTGTTATTTTAAAAATTAAACTAGACTAGATTCTCTGCAATATGGTCGGAAAATAAACACTGCAGCTTAAATGGAGACTGAAGTGACGGAATTTTTTTCCCGGGAAATAGTTCGGAAAATTAAAGATTAAATAAAATTAAAATTATATAAATAGAATGCTTACAGATTGTCTTAATCAAATATCTAGAGTGAATTTAATTTGGCGTACATTTGGCGCTTATGATTTTACCAGTTCTGTAACAGTTGAAAATATCTAAACAGGCATATCGTAAACACAGCAAAGAGGACAAACAGTTTAAGAGAGGCAGATAGGTTGGCAGATTGGAAACGTTTGTCAATGGTTGAAAAACAAAGGGATAATGTATTCTACCTCCCATACAGTGGGCCGCCGCTACAAAGAAACAACCAGCTAAAGCCATTTGAGGACTCTGACAAAAATTTCTACTTTCCTATGTAAAACAGAATCCCTTCAGCCTAAAGTCTTCAGTTCTACTCCAATGGACTCCCAACGATTCCAAAAGTCAAACCCCTTCCAAATTATCATATTTTCAGTTTTAAATCCTGCTTTTAGTCCCGACATATGGAAACCTTCTTATCAAATCGATGTTATTTTAAACCCTGTTAAACAATCGGAAGTTATTTCAATGAACCTAATCTTTGTGTTTCAGTTAATAATAATGAAATGTATTTATTGTTTAATTAAGTACAATGGATTAGTGATATTATTTAAAAAATATTTATATGGATAACGTATATATTTTTCAATTCATCCTTCATTATTGAACTAATTCAAAAGCCACTGAAGTGTATTGGTTTTATATATGCCAGGATCTGACGACTTTTTGCTTCATTTTTGATATGTTGTAAGGGCATGTCTGAGTAGTTTAAGTTTGCAACCGAAAAAAATGGATGGTAATACTTTTGGTGGCCAAAAAACATCGAAATTTTAGGGGTTAATTCAGTTTTTGGTCTGAATCAAACCTTGGATTTTATAACAGCTTGCGGAATGGGTATTACATGGAATTTAATCAAAATTTAATATATTGGATCTGAAAGTAAATATAACAAGTTTTGAGAAGAAAGAAAGAAATTTGGGATTGAAAAAATATGTTTGGTTATAACGTTGTAACAAGAAATGAACCGAAAAAATAAGGATTTCAAAATAGTACGGGGTTCTGAGCGTGCTTGCATTGATGTTTTATGGGACTTCATCAAAACTTCATATTTAGGTTCTGAAAGTAAATTTGACCAGCTTTCAGATGAAAAAAAAAAAAAATTTAGATCAGACAAATATTTTCGGAATAAATCAGACCAACAGAGCTCCGATTGGGCTCGCATTGTAGAAACTTTAATCTAATTTAAAAATGGTGACACATGTTTTTACCAAAAACGCATCAGGAGATACAGGCCAAAAACTGAAATAAATCTGAAAATTTCGATGTTTTTCGGCCACCAAAAATTTTCCCATTCGTTTTTCCGGTTGCAAACTTTAATTTACACTATTCAGATATACCCTTACAACATGTCAAAAATGTAACTCTCTTCAATTTTATGCGACTTTAAGCCTTTTTTTGGTACAAGGCCACCTGTTTTCAGAGGAGAATTAAATTACTTGAACTATATTTCTTCTAAGCTTCCTCAGAAACCTTACAAAAATATTTTTATTATCCGATTAATTGCATCCACAAGTGTCGATATCAAGATTTGTCGATCCTCAATACCTTTACCGTTATCGAAAGATAGATTCTCGATTTTTAGTACTGATCCGCTGTTTGTACATTGGTGTTGCAAAAAATGATAAATTCCAGAGCTAAAGAAGCAAGCTAAGTCTATACAAATAAAAAAATAAAATTATTCAAGAAGTAATATTATAATTAAAATTATATAATAATTATACTTACACAAGAAGAGTTTTGAGAATATAAAAAAACATATTTAATTTTAGTAACATTCATTATATTGAGATAAATGAGGAGTAGACTTTCAAAATGGGATAAATCCACTATTTTTCAATTTAAAAAAAAGTAAAAAAAAGTTATGTTGATTTACTTACAACTAGTTTCTTCACTTCTATATTTAGTGTATATCGAGTGGTATTATTTCTAATCAAAACGTAATAAATGACACAATAATGAAAGGTACTGAATCCTCCTAGCCAACGGGATATTAAATTTACAAAAGCTAAAAGATTTATTTCGAAAACATTTAAATATTGGGTGAAAGAAACTATAGCATAGGCACTGGTAGCATCTTACCTGTGATAAAGAAATATTCAAAGATTTTGGACCCAGTTGCCCATTGAAGATAAGACTTTCACACAGTATTTATTTTTTTTTTAATGAAAGTTCATGGAAACATATGAATGACAAAGAAAGTATTTGTATTATAGTCTGAAATGTATTTTTAACTTTTATAATCATTCTGGCTAAAACGTTCTTTCAATCTCCTGATTTATTTTTTCTGATTTGCACTTGTCCCGTATCCAAAGTCATTTATCACTTAAGAAATCGTATAGGTATACGAGTATTGCTAAAAACCTTTCACAATACAGTGTATATGTATATAGACACTTAAATTTCCCTTAATGTAATTTAATAGTGAATTAGAGCTTGAAGACCATTATGAACATGCATTGGAATGAAAAATAATTTCAATTCCGGGGTAACAAAAATCCTTTTAAATCTAACAAAATCGTATTAGGAAACGGAATATTTGTACAGTTTGAAGTATTAAATTTTCTTTTTCAAATGGAGTTGTCCATGAAAGATTCTATGTTGCAAGTACATGTTGACCCAGCAGGTGCAGCATAAAGAATACAACATGGCTTTCGGAATACAGAAGTGATCTTGGCATTTCACATACATGACTACATTGTCGCATAAGTTAGTGCCCAAGGCTTATGAGTTACCTGTCTTTCTTCAAAGAAAATGGCTAGACTTTCGTAAGTGAAAGATTGAATTATAATTTATCTGTTAATTATCGCAATCATCTATTTGTAAGTTTTCTGTAAATATTTGGTTTCTAGATGATTTTTTTTTATTTTAATTAGAAATTTGTTTTTATTGACAAATATTGAAGTCCGCCTCATCCTTGAGCAATGATAAATAGTCTCTATCATGAATCTATCAGTAAATAAATCCCAACCTATACAAAAGATAAAACTAAAACAAAATATGAGCGATAGGAAAAATAGATAAAAGCGCTTAAATAATGAAAAATAAATAGTTTATGTTTAAAGCTTTTTTTTTACAGTTTTTGTTTGTTATAAATAAATAACAAATGAGTATATTACACATTACTTAAGAAATGAAGAATGTGGATTAAGTTAAATGCTCTTAATTCAGCTATCTTATAAAGTCGGTTAATTAGATAAAATATACTGAGCATATGGAAAAATAAATCATTGAGGTTTTTAATTATTTAAATTTTGAAAAAATTTAAATTTCTCAGTACATTCACTAAACTTCCTTCATCCTAAACAATTATTCGACTGTATGAAAAAACTGTTTTTACCGGATGTTTTGTAACAGCTTATGCCAAAACTAAACCAATATTGACAAAGTTGTGTTTTTCTGTTTTAACTATGTCAGTCATGAACTGTTTCTATTGTCCCCTAACATCTCGTTCTATTGTCGTATACTCGTCCTTTTGTAACAAGAGACCTTTTTTTAGTCACGGTCCCTGCCGCTCAACGTTTTGGGTACTTTCTATTGATGTGATTCGTGAAATGTTAGTTAAGGAAGCTGTTGTCTTTGTATTTCATGAAAATAAAATTACGAAAAAAAATTCAACAGCAATCAAGGCAAAAGGAATTTTAAGATTCTTAATATTTTGAGTTTGTCCAATTTGACAAATTGTTCTAATGCTACTTAAAGGGGCGAGGAGTTGCCTAATTGTGAGCTATCATTTATACAAAATTTAAGTTTTATTATGAAGTACATTAAAAAATATATATATACAGTTCTATAGTAATTCTATTATTATATTATTATTATATATAACGATAATTTATATTTTATAATACTTTTAGCCCATGGCTTTAGCGGGAATATGTTACATATCCCCTTCATCTCTTTCATGCATCTTTTTATAGTTGTTTTTAAATATTCAGATTCCCAATTAATTTTTTTTATTTATTTTTTTTATTCATTTATTGAAATTTACAACTGAGTAAAATATATACATCTAGTAAATGGGCTGATTATGATTACAATAACATGTCAATACTTGAAAAGAATTACTCATCAGTAGCACTTAAAAAAATAAATCTGTACTAGAAGGTCTCTAGGCCAACTTCTTTTCAGATGCCTTTCAGTGACATATCCCTTCAAATAATTTTTATATCTTCAAATAAATAATAGTTTGTTTTAATAAGGATTTATTTTTGTAATAGCAACTTGAATTTAAATCGAGGTAATGGTACCTAGAGTCAAGAATAGATTTTTAGTACCTGTACCTGTATCGAAAATCGAAAAATTTTGTTATCGACACATCACTAATATTTATTATTGTAATATTTTTAAAAATAATTTTTTATCCATAAAATGCGTATTGAAATCATCCATTTATCCATATCCATCCGCTAAACATAAATTGTTCGCTAAGACATATTAAAGACAAAAGACTGCTCACGGTGGACTACATTGCTGTACACTGGCACCCCCCGCCGGCAGAGGAGATCCTATCGACCAAGGCTCTGGCCACTTATCACAATCATCTGCCCACTAAATCATCGGGACAGGAAGAGTGGACCATTTTTAATAAACCTACTCCCTGCCTGGATCGATTTTATTATTCTGATATCCGAATAAGTATACTGACAAATGGAAATGGCAGGACCTAAAATAGGCCAATAGAAATGCTATAATGCGAAGCATTCATCGTGAAATTGCTCAAGAAAATAAATTTCAAAACATAAATATCACCTCTGAAAAGTAATAAAACATGCTGGAGAGTCGTCATGCTATCCTTATTTTCTCCCTTGACGTTATTAATTTGTTTTAGCGATTTTCAATTTCACTGAGTTGTAGGAAATAATAGGTATCAAAATCGATTATCTAGAGTCGATTTATAAATTTCTATTACTAAAGTTCTTTAATTCGATTTTTTTTTTTTTTTTAAGATTACTTATTTATTAATAATTTTGGTGACTATTCGATAACGCCGACTTGCTGGCCATTTTATTAATTTATATTTTGTACTTAAAAATAGATTGATTAAATAGAATCGTCTTTTATTGATTATAATTTTTATTTTATATTCATCTTAACAGTTTGTTATTTATTCTAGGAATGCGAATTCTGAGCTCTTAAAATACTGAATAAAGAACTTACGTAATCTAATATTTGTTTTTTAAATCACAGTCTTACAAACATTCGAACCTCCCAATTAATTACAAAAAAACTCATATTCATGACTGTGATTTGACTTTTTTGGACATATAGAGTTGAGCTTTGGGGCTCCACTGAACTATTCAATTAATCTCGTATCCAATCCTTAAGTACAAAATCCTTCGAAAAATCCTCAATGCCTCTTACTTATCTATAACAATCTTTATGTTCCATTAGTTGCTAATTTACACAAAACCAGATACCTATCCTTTTTATAGTAAGCTCCATAGCCACTCAAATCCACTATTTTCACAACTTGCTTCCCACTCCATTCCCGATCGTCCTCGGAGGCGTCTGAAAAGAATATGCCTAGAGACCTTCTAGTGTTGAATTTTTATTGAAGTGCTACTGATGAGCTGTTCTTTTCAATAATTTTAATAAATGGATATATATAACAACAAAAAAAATACCAGACTTGTTTTTGTGTCATAATTAAAAATATTAATTCTTAATAGACATGTAAACTAATGTTTGGAACTCGGAAAATAAAACTGCTATTTTAGCATTTACATACATACAAATACATTAAAAATATTGTGTTACATATGTAAGTCCATAGACATGGCAACCTTTGTCGGCATGATTTAATTTCAAATTTCACAATTAACTATTTAAGTTAAGTAAAGTAAATTGCTGACTTTTCCTTTATTTATTTAAAAAAAAAAAACACCTTGACATACTAGCCCGTTGGAAAAAAGAAAAAAAGAAGAAGAAGAAAAATATAAGATAAACCAAGAGCCTTTAGCTACATTTACTGAGGGCTATAAAGCTATAAAAGAAGCACCTCGGACATTGCCTATGTCACCCGAATTCCAACGGAAACAATGATCGAGTTTGCCGACTAATGCGCCTTTTTGCCAGCCGACTAATAGGCCAAAGTAAAAGTCAGCCCCCATCTTTAATATTTATTCATAATTAAACAACAATTAATTTTGGTTTATTGCAATATTTCTTTCTTATATGACAGTTTTTCCGCTAGATATGTATAAAGAAAGTAGAGGAACTTATTTGTAATTGTAATATTATTTATAATAGCTAAATCAAATTTAAAAAAAAGAAATGATCAATTTAACTCATATAAATGGATAAATAATAAGCCAATAGGGACTCAATAAAACACCGGCTAAGCCTCTCTACTAATGCAGCAACAATAAGGCTATTCTCCACAGTGAAAACACTTGTTGATGCCGAGGAAGAGATGAATTTTGCGGGAATGGTAATTGTGGAGAGCATAGAGGACCACAAAAACCTTGTGCTTTATTGTTGGGGTGTTGGGCTTCTGCTGCGGCCCTAAATGTCCACTCCTCCCGGACCCTATTTGTGGCTGTCCTCCCCCGCCCCTCGCTTTCTCTGCCCCTGTTTGATGGCGATAAATATCAATTTAGTGTTTATAACAATTTATTTAAATAATGCTAGTTTAGCTTATTAAAAAAAAAAATCACAATTGACCATTAACATAACAATACTGTAAACAAGGTTGTTTAATCATTTTTTTACGACTTCTTTTAGAATATTTAATGAATTCTAGAAGATTAATAAGGTTACATTATGGAAATAAATAACAATTAGTGGTATTACAGAATAATCCAATTGGTGTTATATTTTTTTTTTCAGTTAAATATTAGTTAATGTTGAGTGAATAAAATTTCTTACTACTATTATTACCAGTATCCTCCCAATTTCTCTAAACTGTAGTGACTGTTTTACTTTGATTACTATTTCCTTGATTTTACTCGATTCAATCTGCTGCAAGGTACACCATGGAAACGAAAAAAAAAAAAGAAAAAAAACTTGCTAAACTATATCTGAGCAGTACTATCTGTTGAAGCATCGTCCCTGTAAACACCACTTATCTTACTTTGGAATCCGAAGATCCTGACAATTGGAGGAAGCATTTGAGGGGGCCTAAACATGTACCTGTGTTGTAGCGTCGTAAATAAATAAATGATTCTATACTATTGTGTTTCAGAGTTAAAAGTAACTTTGAAATTGCTCATGGTTCCATTTAATGCATTTTGGTGTAGTTAGAAAAGTGGTAAAATATGGAGGCAGGAATGTTGATATAATAGATGAAAAGAGATAAAATCTTTGTCATCCCTGATCGCAAGAGCAACTGAATAGTAGTGCCATTACACACACACAGAAAAAAAAAAAAAAAAAAAAAAAAAAAAAAATGGTTAGCAAAATATGTATTTAATATTTTGGATGGGGCCGGTGTAGCTGAGCGGACTAAGCACTCATACTCAGGCTAATACGAGTGGGTTCGATTTCCGCATGGGGGCAATACACTGTCTTCACCCTAAGAGTCACAGAGAGGTGAGAGTGACCCCTGTGCCTGACATAGCTCCTGGTCCTCCAGGTTGGGGGCTGGGTAGAGGGCTGGTAACTATATCTTGGTGAAAATCTTCCTACTACGAAACCTTCAATCAGCCTTCAAAAATCTGTTTTAAAAAGTGGCAATGACCCCGGCTTTGTATAACAATACCAGAAGAACTATAGGCAACAAAGTGGACAGCCAAAGATAAGCAGAGGTGAAGCAGATTGGTTAAGGCGTCCAAGGATCTGCAAGGTCTCTAGAGCCAACCGAACAAAAAAACAAGCCAATATTTTTTATTGTGTTTCAAAGTAAAAACCCTTTATTTAAATTGTGATGAAGGCTCGATCAAATTATGAATGTTTTTTTTTTCAGCCAAAATTCACACAAACACCTTGGAACGTAAGTAACATAACTCTACACACGGACTCAGGTCCGCTATCAAATAAGACATATACACCTACTACAAAAGATTTCACAATAGACAGTGAAATCTTTTGTAGTAGGTCTCCCCAATAAACTCATACATGAAATGTCTACAACAATGATGCCCAACAATATTTGTAGAAGGTCGAAAAGCAGCTGGATGAGGTGTCCCCTTCAGTAAAAGAAAATATGATTAACAAGATAGATGAAGGTACCACTGGGCTATGCTCCTCATCATGCATATCATGTCAGAACCTTATCATTGCTTTTATAACCATAATTTTTGCTGGTTGTTATATTATGTATTTGACAGTTGTAAATACAGACAAAAAGATGCATATGTTTAGTTGCTTTATGGGTTAATATATATTTTCGGGATACAGCAGTGATTCTTCTATCCTTTGTTCAGATTAATTTGAAAACCTTGCGCCTACGAAGAGGTAGCAACCACGGCCAAATAAATGGAGGACCGGCGCCACCAGCAGTAAAAGCCCCGGCCGTAGCTTATTACACCTTGTACAATATAAGACTAACAACATTGTAAACCAGTCGTTTCATTGGCGGCCATAAAACCTTATCAAGGGCAGCTGAATTGTTTAGCTCTCGCTTTAACCTTTATAGGCCCCTTCATTTCTTTTATTTCCTCGCCAGGTAATTAAAACAGGGCCATCTCACTCCATTTGGGCATTGCTAAGGCTCTCTTAGTGCCTAGTTCCAAGGTCGTGTACCTGTCTTCGGAGTGTAATAGTTGTTCTTGGAGGGTAATGAGGATCCATGTCCCGGCTCCAGTCTTTCTGTTTTTACTTTTATTTCGTAATAAATTTGGATTGTTTGGTAATAAAGATTTAGCTGTGTGTATCGGATGCAAATTAGTATTTGCACAAGGATAACCAATTATTGTAATTGCCTATCAGTCTCATAAATTTAAAAACAAAATAGGAGAATAGAAAAAAAATAAATTATTGTACAGCAAATGGACAATTAATCGACCTCACATTAAAAGTAACTTTGCTACAATATTTTAATTTATATTTTTCAATATTCTTTAGATTCCAATAATTTAATTACTTTCGAGCCAAATAAATAAAAATAAATCAAATTTTTTTTCTAGACTTATTAATGTTCTTCCTTAATCTCATTCAAGCAATTTATGTTTATCTGCCCATGTATTGCCATTTAAAACTAACTAAAAAAATAAACATATATCCAGTAAATATGATAACATAACAAAATAACATGACAATTGTTTCTGAAGCAACTATCCACTGGCAGCACTTCGAAAGTTTAATAATAATAAAAGTAATACATCAATGGAGATTGTTGCCTAATGAAGTGGTCTATCAGAAGAGTGAGTCAATAGTAGACCCAATGAGGAAAAGAAAAATTGCCTTTTTTCAGCCACATATCAAGATCAACGGAAGCCAGACTATTGAAACAACTATTTGACTACTTTTGAAAGAATAAAACTAAAAACAATTGTTCAAAATAACAAATAAAAAATATAAAAATAACAATACAACAAATTAAAAACAGAGAAGAACAGAAGATTCTGAAGGACAGTCACAAAACATAAACGCAAAACATTTCAAAGGAGAAAATACACTATAGCCAAAAAATAAAAAAAATAAGTAGTCTATATACATGTAGTAAATGTGTGGGAAAATGAATATAGTAACATGACAATAACTTGTAAAGTAACCACCCATTTATGATACTTTAATAAAATTTCGATAGCAGAAGGTCTTGAGGCCATCTTCTTTTCAGACTTATCGGAGGGTTGTCAGGAAGCAAGTTGAAAGACTAGATTTGAATGGTTATAGAGTTTAATGAAAGGATTTTGTAATACAAGACTGGATACAAGATGAATTAGATAGTTTAATGCAGCCCCACAGCTTAACTTCAGCTTAGCATGTGTAAATTTGCTGTTTCAATTATTAGTAAGGCCTATATTTCATTCAAGGAAAACCTTAATATAATCCATTAAAAATACTATACTATTCATTATAGTATAAATATAAATAATGGTATTATACAGCAAAACATTTAAGCATATGATGAAATTAAAATAATAATGATAAAATATGTAACTATAAATAGGTAAATCGAAGAAGAGATATTTCATGTTGCTGTGGAACCTCCCGAATCCGACCCCTAACGACCAAGGGGTAGAGAGAAACGGCCAAAAAATCGGATCAACCGGAGATTTCAATAATACATGTTCTTCATAGTTAAAAGTGTGTATTATAATTATATTAAGTATTTTATATGAGTTTGAGACTGGTTTATTTTTTGGTACAGCATTTAAAATTGTGAATTGTAAAAAAAAAATATATAAAAAATAAAACTAATTAAAAAAAAAATTATATTATAATTTATATATTAACATTACTAAAAAATAAAGGAAATAAAAACGTAAATTATATACACTAATATAATAATATATTTGCATAGGTATGGTTTAGCCAGCTATTTATACATAGAAGCCTTGGCTGTTGTAACACTATATCACATTAGATTTGTATCTAACTCACTTTTAAAATCGTTCATAATGGAGTTTAGTTTAGTTCTGAATATAGAAACTTTATATTTTAGGGCCAGCAATGCGGCAGATATTTAGGTGAGAAGTAGGGAAGGTCGAAAGTTTTGTCGCTAATAATTAACGAGTGACGGTGCTTCAAGGTTCAAAACTTAAATTTTAGTACACAAAAACAACACTAACATTACATAAATAAATCAAAAAAACCCGACCTTTTCCCCACCAAAATGTACGATTTTACTGGACTATTCTGGATTCTGCAAAAATAATGTACACCCCACCAACGGTGTCTGGAGGGTTGGATAACTCGGATAGCCGAAACAGCGGGAGGTGGGTTAGCAAGGTTCTACTGTATATGTTTTATGTAATTTACATAAACAGTTTTATTTGGAATATTTAAAATCCAAGGCTTTAGTTCCTCTAATCAGTTAATAGCAAACCGGTCAACAATCTACGATTCATCATGAGAACCATAACACACTAATAATGTAAAAATAATTGTTTAAGTTACGTGATTTCTTTTTTAAAATGTTAAAATATAAAATGTTCAGTAATTTTTCCAAAAAATTAATTTATAGATTTAATAGTAGTAATTTGAATTTTAGGTATTTATTTTAAACTTTTTTTATTTATATTTCAAGTAATAAATAAAATATCCAAATGAGGTTAAGGTCCGAACTAAGCCTATATGTAATGAAATAAATATTTTTATTTTGAGATTTTTCGTTAGTATGAAATAGTGGTCAGACTGAGGTCTACATTAGGAATGATATTTCAACTTCTGAAGTCTTCATTCCAGGCCAATTCCTAAATGCCTTCCACCTCCCTTGTATTTAAGTGTTCACTATCTGTCCGCCTGTTCTAAATAGCCTCAAGAACTGTCTTTAAAGGCTCCTGCGGTCCAAACACATGTTGGTCCAAGAGATTTCTAAAGGTCCACGTGTGGCACCCCGCCGTGTTCCTAGGACGCCAGGGCGGTCAGGCGACAAATCACGCAGCGGGAGGACCAGCTAATTTAGGGGAGACCCACAACAAGGGTGCGGAAAACTGATGTGTGGCCTATGGCTCAGGTAGCCGGGATGTGTTTATTTCTTGGGTAACCGATCCATGGTTCTTAGTGCCACTGAATGGTTCTGAGGTTGGTACAAATAACGGAGCGCATATTTCAAGTGCCAGGAGGAACAAGCATTGTGTTACCTACGATTGAGTCTTTAACACCCTATTGAAATACTAATTATAATCATGTTTCGCTGTAATATTTAAGTTTATGAAAAATAATCAAAGTGTTTTTGACTGTCTTTTTAGAGCATGTAAAAAATGACAATTAAAGCATACATAATAATTTTTTTTTCCAAAGTACCTCCCAAGTATGTGTTACAATCGTTGATTAGGTATCATTGTTAAATCGCATTATCTTATAAGAGATTATTGAGGTAGAGACCGCATTATTGAGGTGGAGAATCCCAAAAACCAAGAATCCCAAGATAAAGATCTAGCTGGATAAGGAAGGCCTTATTTTTAGTACGACTGTTTTCAACGAGATTTCACTACTTTTGAAAGAAAACCTTCCACCTAAAGATAATTTAGTAGGAAAACTAATTTAAAAAAAAAATAATAATAATAATAAATTGGGGTTGGCTGAAATTCTACACCTCAATTTTCGTAGTATGGACACTAAAATAACTTTGTAACATAAACCTAAAAAATATATTTACTAGTTCATTCCCTCTTATGAAAGTTGTCAGGCTAAAAGGTGGAATGTTAAATAAAAATCGACACTGTAATAACACTAAAGGCAATCTCATGTGGGCTAGAAAGAGACTGCAATTAATGGCTGAAACGACAAGAAACTGCCCGGTCGTTACAGACTACTTCAACATTTACTAGACAAACGTTCAAAGCTCCCAATTAATTACAAAAGACTCATATATATATATATATATATATATATATATATATATATATATATATATATATATATATATATATATATATATATATGACTGTGATTAGACCTATTTGGACGTACGGAGTTGAGCTTTGGGGCTCCACTAAACCATTCGATTCATCTTTTATTCAATCCTTACAATCCAAAATCCTTCGAGACATCCTCAATGCTCCTTATTTTGTCACCAATGAACTTATCAATAAAGATCTTAATGTTCCATATGTTTCTGATTTAGCATACACCAGATACATATCCTTTCATAGTAAGCTCCATAACTACTCAAATCCGTTAGTTTCTCAACTTGCTTCGCACTCCATTACTGATTCTCTTCCGAGGCGTATGAAACGAAGATGGCCTAGAGACCTTGTAGTGTAGAATTTTTTGCTGCTGATAAGTAGTTCTTTTCAAGTTTTAACATGTTATTATTATCGTTGTCAATACATTTACTTGATGTATATATTTTGTACAGTTATAAATTTCAATAAATGTATCTATAAAAAAATTTTTTTTTTTACATTTTTTAGGACTATGGTTACCTGAAATTCATTCTACTAGTCTAACCCACTTAGCTTATTTCGCACTATTTGGTATCAGTCCTTTTATAAATGTGTCCATGCGCTAATAATTATGACAAGGAATATACACTCCAATGACAAGAAGCTTCTGTGATATTTTTATTGTTTTAAATTCACATAAGCTCATTCAAGATACGTTCATATTTGTGCACGGATCCGAAGGAAATAATTTAGACCTATTTCAAATTTTAAGTACAGAATAAATTAGTTATTAATTGTTCTTATATAACAAATAAAAAAAATTCCATATTACTTAAAAAATTAAGAATGAAGAGTAAATTAATTGTTCGCAATTCTGTTATAAGTTATAAGTCGGTAAAATAGATATTTTACACAACCCGCGCGTGTAAAATAAAAATATAGAATTTTCCCGAATACAATGAATAATAGGGATTTTCATATGTTTTAAATTTTAAATAATTTAAACTGCATTGTATATTATGTGATGCTTCCTTCAACCGATAAATGATTGATGTTACGCGCGGTTTGGATCGACATTATTTAGTAAGGAGAAAAAACTTTGCCTTTACCGGATGTCTTGTCACAGCTTTTTTCAAAACTAGAAAAATATTGACAAAGTCATGTGTTTGTTTCAGCTGTCAGTCATGAACTGTTTCTATTGTCCTCTTACACCCTTGACAACCTTATACTCGTTCTTTTGTGAGAAGAAACCTTTTTTTTTAGTCACGGTCCCTGCTGCTAAACATGTTGGGTACTGTATATTAATGTAATTCGAGAAGTGTTAGTTAAGGAAGCTGTTGTATTTGTATCTCATGAAAATTACTTGAAAAAATTCAACAGCAACCAAGGGAAGAGGAATTTTAAGATTCATGATATTTTTCTTTGTCTAAATTGACAAATTGTTCTAATGCTTCGATAAATAATAGAAGTTGCCTGTGTAAACGATTATTTGTACAAAATTTAAATTTTGTTATGAAGTAAATTTTTATACTAATTATATAGTTCTGTATTTCTATTATTATTATTATATATTACGATAATTTATATTTTATAATTCTAGTAGCCCATGATATAAATTCTGCTGATATATAGTTTCAAGCAGCTTCCACTGCTCTTCGACTCTTATAACGGGGTTATGAGAGTAGCTTTGAATCGAAACCAATAAAAATAGATCAATTTATTGTACTTATCGACTTACATTGTGAGCCATGTATATACATACTCTATAGCTCTAAAAAAAGCCAAACAAAATATTTATTTTTTTTATTTTACCACAGGGCTCGTATTTAGAATGATCTTTCTATTCCAGTATCCCTTCATTTTCGGGTCATGAGCCAGCTTTCTATGTTCTGCCCATTTGTTCCCTGTGGTCTTCTTTCTGTTAAGGGATATTAATTATTTTATTTTTGAAATATATCTTATAATTAATATCTACTTTTTTTTATGGTTTTCTAGGCTCAAATCTAGAAAAAAAACAACATAATTTTTAATGCTGGCATCCACCGAAATATGACCGTTAGTTATACGCCTTGAATGAGTCACCTCCTGTAGGCTATTGGTTCTTTTTTCTCGGGGAGAGGTGTTTAGTCATCGGTGGACACCAAATCCTTCGCGGTCACCCATCCAGCTAAAGCTAGTTTATAATTAACTTCAATAACCATAAATACTGCAATAGTCCAATTTGCCCCTTACTATAATTTAATTTTTTAAAACTGTTCATTATATACAACAAATATATTTGAGGAAAATGATTACAATGACGTCAATAACATGTAAAGAACTACACACTAGTAGCACTTCAATAAACGTTCTACATTAGAAGGTCTATTGGCCATCTTCTTTTCAGATGCCTTGGAGGATTATGCGGAAATGGGTGTGAGGCAAGTTGGGATACTAGTGGATTTGAGGAGGTACTGATTTTTATATGAAAGGATAGTTACATTCTTCGGAACAAATCAGCAACGGATGGAACATTAAGATCTGTAAGGGTAAGATTGTTTGTGACATAATAAGAAGTAATGTGGTTTTTACGAAGGAGTTCGGATTGTAAGGATTGGATACGAGAAGAATTGGAAGGTTTAATGGAAGCCCGAAAGCTCAACTCCGTATGTCCAAATGGGTCTAAAAATTTTATGTAAATAAGTCTTTTGTAATTCTGTCTTGAACACTTTTTTTTCTTTTGTAATAAGCCCTTAGACATTTCTCTAGTAAATGTAGGAGTAGTCGGAAACGACAAGCAGTTCTGATGTGTTCAATATATTTAAAACAAAAAATAGATTTTCTTAGCATATATCTATTTATTTATGATGAGGATTATATAGTTGACTGTAGGATGTAATAGTAGATAAATAGTCATGGATGAAGTCAAATATAATAAACACGTCCAAGTTTTTAAATTAAAAAAAACTTCATATTTGGAGTTTCAACCTGCCTTGCAGGTCTTCTTCAAGACTAAAGTAACAAAAATTGGATGTGACCAAGTTGATAAATAAATAAAAAAAAAAATAAGGAAATTAACAATGCAAAGTAAATTAGTTTACCAAATAATTAATAGTTGTTTACATAAACCTGTACCACATTTACATCCCATGAAGGGTCTCCGGTAGGCTCTACTGTTTCTGAGCCAACGGTTGTGAAAGGAGGTGATTTGGCCAGAAATCACGCTCAACCGCCAGGTTTTTCCCCAATTAAAGGTACCCACTTTATCAGAGGCTGGGTTTGCCCCAGGAATCCGACCTCGAATTCGATCAAACTGCTAAAATGACAGAATATAACTTTTCTGCTGTCAGTCGGACTCGAACTCGGGGCCGAGAGCACGTTAGTCAAGCGCCTTACCCACTGAGCTACCGTGCCTCCCTGTTGTTTACATAATTAGAAGAATATCTGAAATTAATTACATAATTGAATACAAAATAGTAGCAAGGTATAGTTGAAAGACACAGTTGTAATAAGATAATTTTAATTGAATAATGCAAATTAAAAATTGTGTGAACTAACATAATGTTACAATTTTATTAAAAGATATAAAAAAAAGAAGGTATAAATAGGAATTTAAAAAAAGGATAATGAAAATATACGGAAAGGAGAAGGGTTAGACAGAAAGGTAAGAAAGAAAATAAAGTTGGCATAACAATAAACCATGGAAGAGGTAGAGGAAATATGAGAAATTAAAATTAGTCAATTTATTTTAATTTCCTTTATTATTTTGTGATAGTAGCCCTGAAGAAGACCTGCAAGGCAGGTCTTCCGTCGGCACTCCAAATATAAAGTTTTTTATTTTATTTAAAAGATGGACGTATTTATTTATACTTTACTGTATCCCTGACAATATCTCTACTATGTCTATTTATTTATTTATTTTTAATCAATCGTCAATAATTTTGAAAGTACTGTGGTGGATTTCATCCAAAAGGATGAGCTACCCAAAAAAAATTATGTTTCTTCCCGTTTCATTTTACAACTTGGCCATAAGGTGAGAAGACACAAGCGGCTGGACAGATAGTGGACTGTTAGGCCGCGGTAGCCGGGAGATAGAGCGTACCTCCACGGCGAAGAGGTACTCCTGATGACGATAAGGACCCGCCTGTTTACGAGGGGCTCAAGAATAATAAAAACCCACTGACGAAGTGGTATTAATTAGAAGATGTTGGATATTGGCCATTTATCACCGAGATAGGACGAGCCACTAATGGCAGAACCGTGTCCTCGCCTCCCTGTCCATCGAGGGGCTAATGAATTCCCCTCCCCACCCCTCCATAGATAATTCCCTCCTTTACACTTGTACTCTTTAACTCCTCTATCTTATCCCCATATACTCAATATTTACTTTTACAGTCTTTTATACCACGCTTCATCCTCGCCCGCCTATATATGACTTAATAAAAACCGGAGTGTGGATGTCATAACAGATATCGACTCAGCAACACTTGGGCCTGTGTTCCAGCCGTTCACTTTGGCTTTTACGTCTCGCCATATTCCCTGTTATTTTTTCATCATGTTCAAGTAATAAGTTAACATATATCATATTTTTATCACTCTTAAACGGAAGTTAATTTTATTATATATACACACACACATACCACACATTACAGGCAAACAAAAAATTATTTTCAATTTGATTCCCCTAAAATTATTCTCTATGAACAAAATAATTTTAAACGAAATATTAAAGATATGATAACCACAGAAAAATTAAAAAATCGCACATTTAATACATTCAGACTAATGAAATGCAATATATAGCATAAACCAATAACCATTTATCCATTTATATTCACACAGAAAATAGGGACATTTCATCTCTTCCTGCACCTAGGAAAACCTTTTAAAATTCCCATCCCTAACATTTTTTTTCAGAAATTCCCCAGTTCAGTTGTATACTAGAATTGTTAAATGTAGTAGTTGGTACTAATAGCATATCCCCCAATAACATTGTAAGTAGTTTCATACTCCTCCATATTTTTTAAATATTGTAGTATATATTCTAACGTATGTTTTTATATATTTATATTGCAGCTAACTTTATGTTTTGAAATAACCTGTGTAACTTAAATTTTTTAATTTAACCTGTTTTTTCACTGCAGGGCATGATTATGCTTAATGTTTTTATTAGAAGACTAGTCAAACTAACATCAAACATTAATCATGAGTTACTAAAAACATATCAACATCAATGTACAGCACTTTATGATTTGAGGAGGAAAGTGTCAATACTAAACACAATATGTCCCCAATAGTAATAAATAAAAAAATGAAAAAAAGTGAAGATTTGTTTTTTATATATAACTAACATTCCCCGTCGCACAGTAGTGTTGAAAAATGTTGAAAAACCCCTAAAATTTTATGATTTTTTTTTTTTTGTTTACCTAAATAAATGTAGCATCTGGTTGTGGAACTAATTTTTCGATTATTTCATTACCAGGGTCTGTACACGTCCTTGCAGTTGCCCTTTTCTAGAGGTGAGAAAATAACACTGTTTTGAAGTTCTGTTAAAATAATTTTTTATGAGACTGAATTTTCTGCAAACATTTTGCAAATCCTTTTGACCTTCACTATCGATCTGTACTAGTTTATGGACGATTTTTATTTTGTAAATGTAGCCCCAACCTTGATTGCCAGGAATTTTCAAAGTTAGCTGTCTCGTAAATCTAACTTATCTTAATTTCACTTGGTCTTTCAAGAAAATCTCCACCAAACTAGGGTCTCTTTAGGGGTTCAGATTGAAGTACAGGTATCTGAGAAACTGTGTTATAAATATAAATCCCAGCTTCGGCCGTTGTTCAGGGGATCAATTTATGTGATATTATACAGAATTGCTCTTTTTATAACTGGGATTTGAAAATTTTCTTACTAAATATGTATATTTGTTTTATTAGTCTGTCTTATTTAATGTTTTCCTTTATTCCTTGTAAAATGATCAGATATGATTTCTGGTTTTCGATACAAAAATAACTAACGCATTGCTCTTCTGTATAGGAGAAAGATTAAATTTCAAAAATAGCTCTTCAAATAAACCAAAAATCGATTGAAAATAAAAGTTTCTTTACTTTTTTCCTCGTCGGATGACCAAGTTATTAGTATCACTCAGTTCTAATTATTCCATACCTCAATTCTCTAATGTAGATTACTATTTTATTTATTTTATTCTTGTATATCAAAGGTTAGTGTATTTTACCACTGGAACCATTTTCGCTCGATATTCGTTACTAATTTGAAATATTTAATATCAAATTATAAAAAAAAGAAGAAGTTCACATTAAATGATGAAGCTTCAAATTTACTTTTAGAGAAAAAAATGAGAATCCGATATTTTTATATGATATATTTTTCTTTACTTTTATTGTTAATATCTGTACCTAATTTAACAAGTAAATATAGTCTTTTTAATTATTTTGCAATTTCCTTTTGTTGAACGCCGTTGTACTCCTTTTTCACAAAAGGGGAAACCACAAGCACGAACTAGACAGCTATCGTCCAATAAGTCTTCTCAACGCACTGGAGAAACTCCTGGAGAAGATTATCGAGAAGCGTTTCCGCTCACATTTGAAGACAACGAAGTTATTCCGCAACATCAGTTTGACTTCAAGCCCCACCACTCGGCAACACACCAAGTCCAACGAGTCGTCGAAGTAATTTACCGTGGCTTTGAGGCAAAAAAATATAACACGGAAGTATTCCTAGATGTGGCAGCAGCATTTGACACGGTGTGGCACCGTGGTTTTCTGCACAAGTTGAAAAAGGCTTGGCCACCACTCTGCCTTTTCAGCATTATAAAATCATTTTCGACCAGCAGGACGTTCCAAGTGAGAATAAAAAATGCTATCAGCGAGAGAAAGGTTATCCTCGCCGGAGCACACTAGGGTGCCATACTGAGAACTCTTTTATTCAATCTTTATTGCTCGGATATTCACTAGTATGATGAGGACACAATTATTGCTCAATTCGCTGATGACACAGCACTCCTTTCCCAAGATGATGGAAAGGCTTCACGAAACCATCGGAAAACTTCAGTGTGGTCTTAACGGTGTCTCGTCATGGTTCCGTAATTAAAAACATCAACTACACCCATCGAAGACGGAAGCGAAAATCTTCACCTTACGTCGCTTCAACCTTACCGACCTGATTACACTTTAAATCGATCACATCCCAATTCCCTGGAATCCTAAAGACCAGGCAGTGCGTTACCTAGGAGTACCTTAAAACCAGACTGACTTGGAGATTACACACTAACTACATCTTACAACAAGCTAACGCAAGACTGAAACTTTTATACCCTCTTTTAAATAGAAAATCATTTCTTCGTCACAGAACTGCTATCTTAGTATACAAAACCATGCTGTGGCCCCTACTGACCTACTCCTGTCCTGTCTGGTACAACACTTCAAAATTAACAAAAAAGAGACTACAGACATTCCAAAACAGAATTCTGCCATGGCGGTTAACGCAATCTGATTTATAAGGAATTCCCAGCTTCACCGGGAAGTGGGAGTTGATCGACTTGAAGTGGTCTTTAACAGGCTCACAAGACGACACCATGAACTTCTCCACGTCGCATCTGGAGCTCTGGAGTATAACTTAAGAACCTCAATAACAAGAAGATTGAAGCCTAGGACATACTTCATTTATAACATTTGTTCATCAAACAGTTCGTGTATAACATTTATTGTTGATGCGAAATTTAAATAAAATTTGTTTGTTTGGTTTTTTTTTATATTAGTAGTTCATTATGAATTTTATAGATCATTATTATTATACATATAAAAATATGTTGATCAAACTTCTTTGTTAATAAGAGTGATAATATTAAATAACTGTCCATTCCATTCAATAAAGTTCAACTAAAATTACTTTATAAAATTTATTACATTTTTAAAATTATATTAAAAATTTAAATTTATTTCCAAATGCAACTCAATAATAAATTTTAGCCTAATTCAAAGAATCTTGAAATTTCATTCAATTCAGCACCAAAAAAACATAAAATAATAACAAACATGATATTTTTTAAACTGTAAACTTGGCTCCATGCTGATGATCAGATTGCTCTGGTTATAGTTTTATTCTATTCAGCGCCATATAAAAATAACCCAAACTTGCTTTTTTAATTGTTTCGACTTTTTTTTTCTTAATTGTTGAGTCTTTCTGATCATCAGATGAAAATTTCATGATTATAGCACGAACCGTTTAGAAGACATGAGATTATTACCCATTTTGAGCCGTTTTGCCCTACTTTGGGGCGATTTTCAGTTGGTCAATTGAGGAATAAAGTCTTGAGTAATTTTTAAAAGAGCGGATTGGGTAGAATAACCTAAACGGAAGCCTGATCGAAGAGGAGTTAGGAGATCTTTATTTTCAAGGAAGGTAGTAAGTTGAGAAATGGACTATTCTTTCTAGTGGCTTAAATAGGTTTGATAAGATGTAAATAGGCCTAAAATGGGATGCAGTGGAAGGTGAAGGAACTTTATTCAATGGACGAACTTGGACCTTTTCCCATGCTGTGGGAAAGGAAGAAGTTTGTAGGGAAAAGTTATAAATATGTAGGAGAGCAAAGAGGATGACAGGAAGAGTTAAAAATGATTTGATCATTTCCATAGGGGTTTGATCAGTACCGAAATCATTCGATCGGGATTTAAAAACAGAGGCTATTATATTATCAGTAGGAATGTAAAGAAAGTAAAAGTTATCTGGAATAAATGGAAATGGAGGAATAGGATAGGGTAAAGTATTAATTAGAGGCTCATTGGGAGAGGAATCTACAAAAAAGGAATTAAGTTGGTCAGGCGTGACAGGATGATATGTACTGGATGTGGAAATAGTAACCGAAAACTTCCTTAGAATTCTCTTCTCATATTTTGGATCTGGAGCTACGGATAGAATGATAGAAAAATACAGTGCTTTGGCACATCGTAAGGTAGACTAGGTGAGGTTTCGAAGGGATTTGAAAGTGGAATAATCATCAGGAAATCTGGAACGCCTGAAGCGTCTTCTTGCTGCATCACTTCTTTTCATCAGATTTCTAATTTCTTGATTGATCCAAGGGGCTGGTAAACGTCGGAAGATTGAGGTTTTGAGAGATGCTAGATGAAACAGACATGTAAGTAGATTAGACGAAAGGCATTCCACTATTTCATCTGTAGAGTGGGGGAATAGATATGTTTAATGGAAAGGGATAATGAGTCTAGTAGAGGGTTTATATTTTCTGGAGTTGAGGAACTAAGTTTGCGCCAGGAAATTATCTTATTGAGTATCGTAAGTGTGGCAATGTTGTAGGAGATTTCTTAATCCCAATCTCCTACAACATTTTCACACCTACGATTTGGTAGAATGACCTAAACGGAACCCTGACTGAAAAGGAGTTAGGAGATCTTAATTTTCAACGAAGGTAAAGTACAGAACCAATATGTTCACCTCTCCCCAATACTAGTACCAGTTCATATAGATTTGGTAACTAAAAGAAGTTGTTAAAGCATAGATGAAATCATGGTTTTCAACTATTTTAATCCAATAGAAATTTTAGACAGCTAAATAAGGGATTGTATAGCTGGAGTTCTATCTTGTTGTTAATTATTAATTTAGTAATTACAACATGTAAATTATTACAATATTAAATTCTTTATGTAGTTGATTATGTATCAACTATCTGATTCAAACCCCAGACTGTTAGCTCTCTAGTTCAATGGTTCAACTATTCCACAAATGATGTTAGCTTTATATTATTAGCTTATAATTTAGTTTCCAGTACTTTCTTTTATGAAGAAAAAACTTAAACAAAAAAGGGTTATATCAGTTACACATTAAATTTTGTTGAAAGGATCCATTTGAATCTCAATATGCCATCCAATGAGGAAATAAAGGTGAACATGTAAAATTGACTGAGGGCCTCAAGGACATTCCGGCATTAACATTCCATGCAATTAAATTCCTTAAAGCAGCACAGATGATACTTGAGTGTAGCAAACCTTAGGTAATTTTAAATTATAATATAATTAGTTGTCCAGTATCAGCAGAAAATCAATGAATACGTAAGCATTTTCAGTTTTAGAATCATGTTGAGTGGGGTATAATTCTTATAACAGTCTTGGAATTAATATTCTATACTAATGTATACCCGACTTTTTATAAGTTATTAGGGTTATGTTATGGTATTAATAAATTAGATTACAAATAAAATCAAGAAGAATCATTATTATCTCTTTCCCACATGTGAAAATAACATATATATATATATATATATATATATATATATATATATTCCAGTACGCCATCGCCAGCTTGCTAAAAATGTCTATCCTGCGGGGGTCTCACCCCACTGTTCTCTCCTTTCCAGGTGAACGGTGTCCATTTGCAGCTGCACTGAGTGGTGCCCCGATGGCGTCCCCGAGTTACTGTGCCCGCAGTCCCGTAGGTTGGTGTCTAATCATATTTCGTCGGCTGGCACACCTCGCATGCGGCCTATGTACCCCTCAATCGGCGTCTTTCCCTGTTTTTCCGTAAGATCGCCGGCCACAGGAGTAGCCTGGAACGTTTCATTTAATGCCCCTGGTGATTGGTCTTTCCTTGTGGTACGGCCAGTGTGACCTCCTTTTGCTTATCCGGTTCCCTGAAAGTTTCGGGTTTCTTCTCCGATTTTGGTGCACCTGGTGGAATTCCGATCGAACACCCAATCTTTTCTTCCTGCCTACAGTCCGCCGGGATTTTGTCCCATACCGTGTTTATTTCCCCACGTAACAAATGGTAGCTCTTTCCTGGTGTTCGAGGAATCATTAAGCAACCTTTATGATTTGATCCTCCCTAACCCCTGGCTGTAGACCAAATGGTTGTTAATGTAACACTCCTTCTTAAGAAACGAATATTCGATCTTCATTAGCCCTTGAGCCCTTGTTTTCCAAATGTAATTATGTCGTCGTATCTGTTGTTGATAATGGGCATCGTCCCTCTTCCATTTGTCAGTCGGGCGGTTCCCTGACAGGACTCGACTCTGCATCGTCCTGTTCTCTCAGTCTCGTCCTGTTTTCCCTGTAGGCCCTCTCCCTCCGGGTTTCCATTCCCTGATGAATCCCCGAATACCGCCCGAATATTTCTCCCCTTCCTCTCTCTCTATCGGCGTTTCAACAACTGAATCGCTCGGGATAGCCAATCGGCCTACACAACGTTTTTCCCCCGTCCGGGTTTATAGCCTATCTCCATATTGTAATGCCTCATGGACTCCTTCCACCGGGTGACTCCCGGTTCCTACGACTCCGTTAATTTCCCCACCAAAGTAAAGTCTGTGGTCCGCCCCTGTACTGTAAAGTTGCGGTCCAAACACTTACGGCCTAAAATGTTCTAATATCGCCCATATTACGCCCCTAACAGTTTCCCTTTCCAACCGCACTATAATACCTTTGTCTCTGCTTCGGTATGGCGCTACTGGACATATGCTACCGGGCCGCTCCGCCGCCCCGTTTCCCCTTCGTGTGAATAGAACCTGCGCCACCAGTGCCTATTCGCTTTGCGTCCGGAGTTTATCGTGAACTGTTTGGTAAAGTCGGGGAATTGCTAGAATCGGCTCTGCGTGTGTAAGGGGCTCCCTCCACTTTCGGACCTTAGTCCTTCGTTTCCGGCGTTATTACAATTTTTTTTCCTTTCTTTTAGTAGATTATTCAAGGTACTAAATATTGCGCCATCTCCGGAATGAACCTTCTGTAATAATTCAGCGTACCCATCATGTCCTCCGGATACCCTTTGCGTCTGTGGGGGATTGCCATTTTTTTGGATCGCCTCAACTTTAGCCCGGTCCGTTTGTAATCCCCTCCCTGCGATATCTTGTGCCCCGAGAAACGTAATTTCTTCTCATCCCTAATCTGGGACTTTTCCGGTGATAGTTTCAGGCCCGAATTCCCTTAGTCGTTTAAACACAGTTCGTAAGTCATCGACATGCTTCCTTTCGTCTTTGCTAAAAAACCAACAGGTCGTCCATGTACACTTGACAAACGTTCTCGTCGCCAACCCTCTAAGGAATTCATCCATTAACCTCTTGGAATGTCACCGGCGCTGTTCTTCAGCCCGAAAAGGCATCCTCGTGAACTCGAAAGTGTCCCCTCTCAAAGGTGAACGCCGTTTTTTGCCTGTCCTTAAGGGTGCATCTTAATAATTCGATGTGTTAACCTGCTTTTACAGAGTCCAGAGTTGCGAATATAGTTGCCTCCTCCCGTTGCTGTCCAGTATAGTCGTCCGGTCGCGGTATTGGGTATTTTTCGTGTCTGGCCAACGTGTCATGTCGTCTCAGTTTCCTGAAGTCGCACCCACTACTGCTGTATTTCTCTGTGTCCCTTCCCCCCATGCACTCTCTTTTTGACTATCCACAATGGACTGTTATATTGTGAGGTGCTATTCCACAATGCCATGCCCTGTCTACCTCAGTTGTCTCAGAGTTCCTCGCGGAGTGTTGCATCAGGAGCTTGAGTTGGTACCTCCTTTCCTTTACCTATACCACGCGTTTCCTGTTTCAAACGGGATCTCATGCACCGTTTTCCCCGTTGCGCTCAGAGGTTCTCCTTCCCTGAAGAAAACATCCCGGTAGGCCCTCATGATTACCTGTCGCCAAGATCCTCCGACGGTGCCCAGACCACCCCTATCATTCCGTGGGGGGGGGGGTTCGTCGGTTGTCCCTTCCTTCCCCGATATTTGTGTCCCCCTATGTGCAAAGGGGCCGGTCCATTTCCCGTTTCTCTCCCTCACTCGGTCGGCCCCCTAGCGTCTCTAAGAGATCAGCACACCTATGTATCGCCCCGTACTGGACTCCCGCGGCATCTTTTTCCACCACATGTATCCCTCATTTTGTACCCCGCTTTTCTCCCCCCCATTTTGTCAGTTCCAGTTTCTAGTTCAATGAAATGGTATTTAGGTGGAGCTACCCGTATCCACTAACACTTTTACTACCAACCGCGTGACTCTGATGATATGCAACCGTACCTCTCGCTCCCTCTATGTTGTTTAAATACTGCGCGGTTGCCCCTCGAAGCGCACTCCCCTCATTCTTACTCCTGTAGCGCCCTTCGCTCTCCTTCCGCGGTTCCTCTGCCCGCGCTCCTTGGTTTCTCGCTTCCGTCCTTCCTTCTTCCGTATCTCCTGGTTGCTGCTCCTCTCCTCCTCCTGATTCTGGGACGACTCGACGAGCTGCCGACTCTACTGTGGACCTCTCTCTGACCGCATACTCTCCTCTGCGCTTTACCTCCATGGGCGCTCCTGATACCTGTCCTTTGCCCCTACTCCAACGGTGGACCACGCGTATATCATTTTCAGGTTTTCTTCCTTTCTGCCCAAATTCTTTTCATTTTTTTGCCCATTTCCCTCTTTCTCTCCTCCGTCCATTTCTTACTTTTATATATATATATATATATATATATATATATATATATATATATATATATATATATATATTTTTTCTTTTGAATATTTGTATTTTTACTTAACATAGATAGAAATGATTCAAGAATCATCGAACATTTAGGGGGATAACAATTATGGATAGCTGAGACGATTCCATTACAATGCTAGTGAAGATTCAATTCACAAAATGCTTTCCTTAAAGCATAAATTAGACGTTTTAATCATCTTATTAAATATATTTCAACACAATAATAATAATGAATATTTTAATTTATTGCAGGAATAGTTTCGAATGTTAATCATCTGTTCTAAAAACATACGAAAATTCCAAACAGCACAGTTGTCCTGTCTTTATTGCAGATTTACCTGACTAATAAATGTAAGAATCAAAATGTATTTACTTTACTACCCAGCTCCCATTTCGGTCTACTACATTAAGTAAGTGGTACTTGATACTTGATTGTCGGATTGCCTGTCAGAATATCCATTAGCCAAAGCAAACCACACTGATGAATGCAGTTCATCTTCTTGGCACTGAAGATATTGGGGTTCTGTACCACTCCAATTCTGTGTAGGTGTCTCTGCAGGTAATCATGTCCTGAATGAAGATTCGGAAGGATGTCACAAATACTTGATGATTGAGTGTGCAATTGACCTTTTGAGCAAACTCTCTCAACGTTTTCCTTCTGCCTGTTTATTTTCCATGTTCCTTACATCTTCCTTATAAAAAGTCAGCCGCTCCTTCTATCCATATTTTAAGAGATTTTACACTAGTTTTCACCTGCAGAGCCACCACAGGCGTAGGTTTTGCCGCTCCAGTAATCAGCCTCAAAGCTTTATTTTGCGCAAATGCCTTACATTTGCAAATTTTAATATATCTATTGTCTATGTAGGAAAGTGTAGATATTTGAAATTTTTGTATGTTTTAGAACAGATGATGACTGTTTAATATTCGAAACTAATCTTAGAATAAAAAATTCTTGTGGAAATAATTCGTTTATCCTTAGAAATATAATAATATTTATGAATTTTGTTATATTATTAAATTTTAATACCGTTCCTCTTTTAAAATATTGACTCCATTATTCGAACACTGGTTATTGTCCTTCACTAATTTGAGCTTCAGTTCAGCAAAATCGATTTTTACACAATACCCCTTGTGAAGAGTGGGGTAGGTCAGACCTCATCGGTTGAATATTTATTCATTCTGAATTTTTCATCCCTGAATAATTCGACACTACAACGGGAGTACAGCTCGTCTTAATTGTTTGAAAAAATGCACTCTCCTAACAGGGCCTTCAGCTCGGCACTACATCGAAAAACAATAAAAATTACTAAGGGAGGGGGGCGCTCCTGGCACTTGTTGACTTTTTTAATTCAATCCGGAGATCATTTGATCCACGGAAGGGGGGGGGGAGGAGGGATAAAAGTGAAAACTCATCAACGGTCCTCCTACTGCAAGGGATGCATTATGCAAACGATAAAAATGCAGGATCTGGGACAATGGGCGAGGCAAGGGGCTCCTGTTGGGATTTTTCAGTATCGCCATGTCCCGAACGAGGGTGGGTTTAAAAGCATTTTTAGCGAAGACTCCATTTGTGCTGTTGTATAATTGATGACACTGTTCCATGCTGTATTGATGAGGATACTTTTGTTTTTTAAAACAAGTCCCGACAAGGACCGACAATGAGAGCTTTTTAAATGATTCCCGCCTGGGGCCGGGTGGCGATCGTTAAACCCAAACGTTCCATTGACATAATACTTTAACAAGTAAGCTGTAATGATGGAAACGCAAAAATGTCCAATTTTTCTCTCCTACACGATTCGGTAATGGACTTTCCGTGAAAAAAGTAACAAAAATTTCAACCCCATCCAGTATATTATATCATGGTTATTATTTTTTCTTTGGATTAAAAAAAAATAGAAATAATGTTGATTGCTTTTAACATGTGAAATCGTGCTGTTGATTGATGGAATCGTCAATACCTTGATTTGTTTTTTCGTCAAATTATTCAGTACATCATGACTTAATGCAATACCTGGTTCAGTATTTAGATTATTAATTTTAGAAATTTTTTTAGAAAAAAAAAAAAAACTCTTACCTTTCCTCGTTATATTTAAATTTTCGAAATTCCATATGTCCTGGTAATGGCCAGTTTATTCTATACTCAAAATTTTGTCTTTTATCTATGTCCTGGTAGTATACTAAGTCTTGAGTATCTGCAGCAATAGTCTTCTGACTCAGCCTCCACTAGACCTTGACATGCTGAGAGAGCAGCATTAGAATCCGGGCTTTGAGGGGACAAATACGGCTCGGTGGAGGGTTAAGTGTTGTAAATAATATATATGGTATGTATATTTTTTTTAAATTATTTATTTACTGAAATTTACAACTGTGTTATTATACAAAAAATTTTAAAAATACATCTAGTTACAATGTTCGTTGTAGCATCTCAATGGTTGTGAAGTAAGCACCCACTGGTATTATTTAAATAAAAGTTCAATATTAGAAGATCCTGACATCCCTACACATTCCAGTAACGTCCTCACTTCGTACGCTCATTACACGTGTGTTATCAGTAAGTATCCTATCTCATATCACAAGCCTTTAAGAATGGTTTCCAAATTGGAGGATTATAATAAATCTCATCAAATACCCTTTACCTTTTGTCTTAAACCTTAAAATTCCTGTCCTACCGTATCCTTTAATAATATTCCACTGATCCTTATTAGAACAGATCTGCTACCTAGGACTTCGACTAGACTAATGTTTAAATTGGAATCCATATACTTAACAAAACTTCCCGTGGTTTTCAACTTATCAACATTTACTTAAAGCTTCTGATTTACTGCAAAAGACTCGTTTACATGACAGTCATTAGACCTATTTGGACATATGGAGGGCTCCACTATACTATCCACTTCATCTTTTATCCAATCATTTCAATCTAAAATCCTTCGGAAGATCCTTCACGCTCCTTAATTTGTCACAAACAACTTTACTAATTGATAAAGATCTTAATGTTACACGTGTTGCTGATGTAGCCTAAACGTTAAAAAATCGTTTTTTAAATTATATTATTAATTGGGTAGTACGTGTAGGGTCTCCAAAAATATTGATCCAAAAAAAATGTCTCCCCTCCCTACATCCACAATATTTAATGTATGAGAGAGTACAGTGATCAATTTTTAAAATTTACATTTTCTGATTAACAACTAAAGATAGTAAATAATATCAACACCAAACAACACCTTTCCTTTCATAGGTAGTAAACTTCATAATCATTCAAAGCTTCTCAAGTTGGTTACCCTTTTATACCCGACAACCCTCTGAAAGCGTCTGTTTGTTTCTTCTTTTTTTTTCAACAATTTATTGAAATTATAACTGTTTACCATATAAAATATAATACATCAAGTAAATGTGATGGTAATGCTAAAAATGACACGTAACTTGTTTTTAAAGCAACTACCCATGGTTCTATATAATGAAGTACTATATTAGAAGGTCCTGAGACCAAATCATTTTCAGGTGCCTCGGAGGTTTAGTCGAAATGGAATGAGAAGCAAGTTGTGATCCAAATGGATTTGAATGATTGTGGAGTTTGCAATGAAAGGATTGATATCCGGTTTGTACCTAAATTTCATTTTTATTTAAAGTAGGATTTTCAGAGTTTTATTTTATTTTTTTTTTTTTTTTTTTTACACATTGTACCAATGTAATCATTGTCACTTCTGTCACTCATTTCCCTTGATATTGTAGTATTTTTCCAATAAAATCGTTATCGTGCCTTTATATTTCTTTATTCTTTTACAGTTTCTTCTTTCCGATTTCTTTGTCCTTATATTTGTTTTTTTTTATTTTTTTACTCAACATCTCTGTCTTGTTGAGGTTGAGTTGAAATGATTGGGTAGTCCGTGTAGGGTCTCCGAAAATATTAATTCACTAACTTAAAATATCTGACTCCAAAAGAAAAAGGCACCCCTCCCTGCATCCACAATATTTGATGTATGAGCCAGTACAGTCTAAATTTTTTAAATTTGCATTTTTTTCGTTGACAACTAAAAAGGATAAATTATATCAACACCTCATACCATTTTTTAATACGCTTTTATTTTCACCTGTATGTAACAGAATCTTACATCGTAATTTTCACAAATTTCCAGCTATCTGATTATCTTGAAAATTTGCACACGTGTCAAGGACCAATGAAAATACAATAATTGCACAACTTTGTTCTACAAGTTGTTTGTTATACAATATAACACAAAAATGGCTAATGCAATGAAAACAGTTATATAATAATAGTTTTAGATCATTGGATTTTGTCTAAGATTGGTTTAGTTCGGTTTGCTATTAAAGCGTGCTTTTTAAACCATAATTTATTTTATTTATTTAATTTATATTCAGTCTTATTTTTTTATTCTAAAAACATGTCGAACATCTTAGAAAATTGTTGTTAACTTATTATTTAAGAGCCTCTATCCTTGGTTATTCGATGAATAAGAGTAATGCTATGACATTCGTAAAGCGTAGACTATACTACTGAATAGTCTAAGAATAATATAAGAATTTATGAATATTCTGTTTTATGAACGCTGTATTTGATTTAGAAAGGGGTTGAAAGAATTTGTAAATACACAGATAAAGCATTCAATTTATCGAATAAATAAATGTATTTTCCTTTTCTTTCTGTTTTTTTTTTTTTTTTTTTTTTTTTTTTTAAAGTACCCGGAAAGCTGTGCATTTGAGTGATACAGGGCCGACTACAGGGCATTGTTCGGACACCAGTAACACAGAAGAGGAACATTGCCGATAAAAGTGTAAAATGGAAACCCGTGTTGGGACACTTCTCTGAAAACATGCCGCTCTTTCGTTGTAAAATCCTCACCTGGAAAAATTTCCATTCCATCAACATGCTGTGTATCTACGTGTTACACTTTATTATTTCTTAGTCGTTTGCGCATGAAAAATAAAATGCACCTAGTGTTAGAGTAAATCATTAAATAATCAAAAATACTTTAGTCATTGTTAACTCTTGATTTTATTATTTCTATACTCTGTTCTGTAAACTGAAAAATAAATGTTCAGATACAATTCAGCCCGAACTACATATTTGAGGGTTGATATTTTGTATTTGTTTAAGTTTGATATGTTACAGACTACTTCAATATTTTCTAGACAAACATTCAAACCTTTCAATTAATTACAAAAGACTCCCATACATGACTGTGATAAGACTGTAATAATTATTTGGACGTACGGAGTTGAGCTTTGGGGCTCCACAAAATATCTAATTCATCTTGTTTCCGATCCTTATAATACAAAATCCATCGGGAAAAACTCAATGCTCCTTACTTTGTCACCAATAACCTTTTCCATTAAGATCTTAATGTTCCATGTTCCTGATTTAGCTACTCAAATCCTTTAGTTTCTTGCTCTAGTTTCTTGCAAATCCTCTACTTGCTTTTCATTCCATTCCCGGTAATCCTCCGAGGCGTCTGAAAAGAAGATGGCCTAGAAACCTTTTAGAGTAGAGTTTTTATTGAAGAGCTACTGATGAGTAGTTCATTTCATATTTTGACATGTTATTGTAATCGTTATCAACACATTTATTTGTTGTTTATATTTTGTACAGTTGCAAATTTCAATAAATGAATATTTAATAAAAAAAAGTTTAATTTGAAAGATTTTTGCGAAATTGATGGTCATAAGATTTGTTGTAGACGCAATTAATTGAAACAGTAAACGCAATATTCACCGCTTCTATTCATTTAATCTCGATTGATATGTGATGTATAAAATATATAAATGAAATAAATATTATGGTATAACTGATGCTGTTGGCAGAACCAAGTCAGCGTTTTAAAATACGTTCGTAGCGATAATCTAATCAAAATGTTTACATAACGTTGGAAATTTATTGGTAAAACTAATATAATTTAAAAACGCAATATATTTCTTTGGCATGTCATAATATTTAGCATGTTGGAACCACCTGAAAGAGAATCCATTGTAAAATATCAGAAGAAAGTCACAATGAAAAAGAATTTTTCTCCTTAAGTTTAAAAAAATATAATTGTTTTAAATAACAAATACATTGCACTCTTAAGTATTTATAGGAGACTCAAAAGTTTTATCACACTTTACACTTTATTAGTAATTATTATCTATGAGCAAACGTCGTCAGTATATTAATGGTGTTTTATAACTTGGATGTGGTAGTTTTCAACCTGACTGAACTACTGATTACATAGTCTATAACGATTACATAATTAATTTTTATCAAGATCCATTATTTTTGAAGAAAATGACAAATTGGGCTGAACCACGGCAAATCTCATCACATGGCATTTTATCATGAGAGAGACATGTTCTACCGTCTCCGTCGAAAATGAACAGATCCGCAATCTAACCAAGTACCTTAAAGTACCATACAGACCTACTACTTAAGATTTCACAATAGACTTCAAGGTTAACCCATAAACTCATATATTACATGTTCACAACAATGATGTCAAACAATATCCGTAAAAGGTTGAAAAGGAGCTGGCTAAGAGATCTCCTACAGTAAAATGAAAAATGATTAACAAGAGAAATGGAAATGCCGCTGGATAATGCTCCTCATCATGGCTCTCATGCCAGCACCTTCTCTTTGTTTTTATTACGTCACATTCGCTAGTTGTCATTTCATGCATTTAACAGTTGTGAATAAAGATTATTAAAGACAAAAAAAAATTAAGATTGGTTTCTTTATGAAGAGATATATTTTCGGAGTATAGCAGTGATTATTCCTCTGTCTAGATAAATTTGAGGATCGGCGCCACACGCTCTGTCACACGCGGTTTGGACCGCAATTTGACCAACTTTGAACTTGAAAAAATAAATTTGCCGAAAATCTTGTTTTTACATAGTGAATTTCAGAGGTTCTTACTCATAGAAAATGTAACACAGACTAATCTTTGAGGAAAAACAACATAATTTACTTAACAAACAAAATGAATATTCAATACCTGATGATGATGATCTGTGGCGCTACAGCCCAGCATGGACCTTGGCCTCCTCTATGAGCTTTTGCCATGTATCTCTTTCTTGTGCGGTCGCTCGCCAGTTGCGGGCTTTCAGAAGGTCCCTGGAGTCCCTGCTCACAGCATCCCTCCCATCTAAGTCGCGGTCTACCTCTTCCTCTAGCTCCATGGAGCCTCCCATCCAATAGCTTCCTTGGGATTTCGTCAGCTGACATCCGGGCAACATGGCCCGCCCAGCTCAGTCTTCCCAGCTTTATATACCGCTTCACCATACATCTGGTAAAGTTCCCTGTTAGTCCGCCTTCTCCAATAATCACCAACTTTTATGGCCCCAAATATGCGGCGCAGTATTTTTCTCTCAAAAATGAGAACTTCTTTTTCTTCTGCGCTTGTCAGGGTCCAGGCTTCCGATCCGTAGGTGAGGACTGGTCGGATTAGGGTCTTGTAAAGCTGGCATTTCGTGCGGCGAGTAATAGCTCGGCTTCTCAAATGTTTGCTGAGCCCAAAATAACTCTTGTTGGCCTTTAATAGTCTTTGGCTTATTTCAAGAGATATCCTATTTGAGCCACTTACAATTGAGCCCAAATAAGTAAAATGGTCAGCCGTTTCAAAAGAAAAAGGTCCCATTCTCACCTCTTCTCCTACTGCAACACCCGCTCCAGGTCCAGCTAGCATGTACTTTGTTTTATGCTGGTTTACTGACATGCCTATGGATTCCGCAGCTTCAGCCAACCTCAAAAATGCTTCTGATAAAGAAGCAAACGATCTTGCCACCAGGTCCAGATCGTCTGCAAAACCAATATTTAATACCTGCAACATAATAATGAAAAATATTATTTTTATTTCCTCATCAAATTTCTTCATAACTTATCCGTTTTCATATTTGAATTTATATTTGACTTCTGAATAGGAAAGGCGTAGGATGAAGAATATTCGATACTTATTTTAAATAGTTTCCTTCCCGCTTATTAAACCTATGTCCTTGCTTCCTCCCCTACTACCTACATGATCTTTCATTCTCATTCCAATTTACTTACAAACCTGATCCGAATAACAAGATCCCTCATCAGAAAGCTCCTTATCTGGTCCAGAATTACAGAGAATTGTCAGCTGTGCATTAGTAGGGTAATCGATATGGTGCGCCGGGAATATATAATATCCCAATTAAATGTGGGGAAGGCGTGGGAGGAAGGACGAGGGATGGGGAGGGGGGAGTAGATGGAGATAGGGGCTATCACACGGCCATCTCCTAACTAACCTCCCATTGTCTTAGCCTCCTTCACCTCTCCTCCATCCCTTGATACAGTTACCATTCTTACTGGCCATTTTTTTTTTTTTTTTTTTTAGCAGTATGAAGGAACTGAAATCTAGGAATAGTACGAAGATAAAAGAGTTAGTATTTAGTGCCAACCAGGCAGTTATTGACACACTTAAGGAAATATTTATACTTAAAGAAATAATAGTCCAATGAAGTTTAAATTTGCAATCATTTTTCCTCAATTAATATACTTTTAGCTAAGCAAGAAAGTTCGCACCCAACATTATTACTGGAATCTATTTTACAAGATAGAGACAATGGATAATGTAAAATCAGTTATTGCCACCCTAAGGATATCTTTTAAAATACGAACAGAATTGAAAGTACTTTTACTCTATTGAGCTATAGTTCAATTATTTATATTTTTTTTTTTTACGATAGGGTAACAATATCTCTCTGGGGGTGTCTAAAACTACTCATTAAAAACCTTCAAATTCTCAGAAATTAATTAATATATAATATAAACTCCCCGTCAAAAGTTTTGCAACACCCATAATTCTCGAGATTTTCATGGTTTTTACCTTAATCCATACTTGGTTTATATTCATATTAATATTATTTATTAAACGTGAGATATTATGGATTAGACACATCAATGTTTTTACCAGTTATTATCAAACGAAAAATTCCTTTAGTCCATGTTTATCATTCGTTTCGTCATTTACAAGTATACCAAGACTAGTGGAAGCAGTCATTCAAGGCAGAGGGGGCAATGTATCTTATTAAATATAAATTAAAAAATTCAGAAGCTAAATTTTAAAAAGTAATTTTTCTACCTTTTTTGTTTATTAGAAGAAATATTGTAATTTATTTTAATAACAATCTTTTATATACTTTTGACGGGGAATTTATATATATATGTATGGTAGTTAAATTGTTGACCTAATTGAATTGATATCTGCCTAAGTATATGATCTACTGCCTACGTTTCAACTCAGAATAAACTACATTTAAATTTGAAACATTTGAATTTTTTTTTTTTCAAATTAATAACTGAAGGTAAAGACATTAAACCTGTGCTTCACTACAATATCTTTACATACCAATTTAGAAAACATTGAAAATATAGAAAACAATGTTAAAAACACTAAATCAATATTGAAAGCAATGTTGTTATCTTTGAAATCGAGCTACAAGAGTGATGCCGATTTGACAAATTTTGTGGATCAAAGGTCCAAGGTCATTTCCTAAATTAACTCATTGGTAAAATTTGGTAACTCTATAAAGAATAATCTTCAAAGAAAAAAAAAACTATTAGGATCTAGAGTTACAAACTTGGTGTAAGACCCTAGAGTTAAGCAATGATCAAATTAACGCAATTTGAGAAGTCGACTTAACTAATTACGGCCAGTGACCAGAGAATTTTAGATTGATTGCAGGATTTTGGAAATAGATCAAAAATGCCATAATGAAAAGTGCATAATTTTGACTTATATACTTCTTCAGGACAGCCAGGGAAATAAGTAGGTAGAATGGTAAAATTTAGAGAAGTATCGTATTGTAGAAAGTATTGCCAATCCTCAGTCTCGCTATAAAATGAAATTTGGAATCTGACAAATATTTTTGGAGTTATAGCGAGAAATGTGCTTTAAAAAAAGAGTATTTAACAACAGTACGCGGCATTTAGCTGACTGGTATGGTTACTTCATAGAAATTATTGAAAATTTCATATACGGGAACTGAAAGATTTAACTTGTTATCAGACGAAAAAAATAAATTTCGGATTGGACTAATAGTTTTTGGAATTACCGTAAAACGGCGTGACTTAGCACCACTTTTGTTGAATTTCATTCCTTAACTAACTATCAATAATGCATGTATTAAAATATTTGTTTTGAATAATCAGCTTTAAAATCCAGTTGATTCATCGCACAATCTTGGAATTGCAAAATTTACAAAACTTGAAATTAATTTTATTGTTTTTAAACATTGGTGCAAAGTCAGCCGGATACCCGTGACTTTGCACCACCACATTTTTTCAAATAAAAAAGCATTAAAAACGTATTCTGGAGGAAAGTCATTTCTTAATAGTGTTTGGAGTTTAGCCTAGTGATGTTTTTCTCTGTTTCTAAGGATTTTGTTAAAGGAAAAAATTGTAAATCACAACGTTTTCATTGAAATGAGAAACAAAATTGCACAAATTTTAAAAGTTTATTGAGGAACGATAGAAAATACAAGAACATTCCAACCAAATATTATATAGAAACAAAATAGCCATTTAAAACATGCCTAAATAACGTAAACAACTATAATTTTGGTAAACAAGGAACATAATGATACCTATAAAATAAATTGCACCCAGATTCTTAGAGAAACACTTTTAGAAAAATGCAATCTGCAATAGTTAGACAAAAATTGTTAAAGTATAAAAACGATGCCACACTATGGCTTGAAAAAATTTAAAGCTATAACAAGACAAAATTTTAATAGTCAATATATGACATAGACTTCCAAAATCTTATTAACAAGAAGCAAAACGCTATCCCAAATAATTTGGATTTTAACCAGCCTTAACTTCAAAATATTCTCGTTTATTAATTTGTTTAGGAGGAGCAATGCTGCCTAAGACTTCTTCCCACAGGGAGGTCACCTTGCACTAAAATGTACTTGGTGCAAATTCATTCCTAATTCATATCAAAAAGGGGATTCTATTTTATTTTCAAATACCATGACTTTTGGCAAATATTTTGAGCAAAACGAATATCATATATTTAAATTACAATAATTATAGAATAAAACTAATGGAAAATTTAATCGATTTGTGAAATATTTAGTTGTCGAAAGCGCGACTTTATCCCATAAAGGAATCACACCTGTTGAAACACTATAATCAACTAACTGTTGTAAAAGTAACGGTTATTTAATCAAACAGCTAAGAACATACCATTTTCAAACCTTTCCCTCCAACATTCACAGCACAAGGGTAGTGAACAATTTCCAGCTGTCGGATCTTTTTATTTTTGGAGTTCAAGGTACGATACCGATTTCCCTGTACTATTGAGGAGGTTTGTTATTTTGCTTATAGAAAGCATGTGTTCCTTTATAAATTCCTAGAGAAATGTTTTCAAAAATGTTTGAAAAAAAGAGGCGTTTTATTTCCGTTCAGCACATATTATTTCTGAAGTGACTCCAGCAATATTAGAGCAAAAAAATTGATAACGAATAGGAACGTATATTTAACCCTGTGCAACCCTGAGGAAAACAATATATATTTCCCATGCTGGAAACTATCCCTTCCACCACGGTGGGTAGTAATAGGTGGCAAATAGAGGAGGGTCTCAAGGAATAACGGAAGCCAGTTTTCTGAAAAGCTCACCGAAAGTGGGAGAGAAGGAAAACAAGTCGGTTGTTGTACAAAATTCAACTGTGCAACCAGTGGAAGGTTAATCCAAATATTCTTGGTACAATAAACATCTATCTATTTTGATATCAGATAGGAGAATCTATACCTCGTTCCACACATAAGTAAGAGAAAGAACTACTCGCTATCCTGTATTCTTTTTTCATTGACTATATAATTCCCGATTGTCGAATAGTAAAGACATTAAATCAGCCCTCGTCGTTTTGTCAGCCTCAATCGTGCGGACGGTGTGGCCACGGTATAGATTTTGTACTGTTTTCGCACCGACAGTGGCCACAAATCAGAGCTAACAAACGAAGAAGGAGCCGACGAATGAAGGATGAAGGAACAGTGGGCGCTGCTATCTCCTTACCATTACCCGCTCAATTTATCGCTACTTTCCGAATCGTATAATGTCTCCATCCAAGAGCGGACAGTCTCGCGGTGACTTATTGCCCGCCCCTCGCCTATCTATGTTCCATTCTCCCGAGGAACAATTCTATTTATTAGCGCCTTCCCGAATATTAACGCCCCTAGCTGCTCCTATATCCCCTGTACTCTCTTCGGGGCTCGTGGATTCAGCTCTGCGCCCACAGATTCACATGAATAACTAAACACACTTTCTTTCCACCTTTGAGGGCCACTGAAGACAAAAAAAACAAAACCAAAAACTATTCTCTGCCAGGAATAGACCCAAAAGACAAAATAGACCCGTTCCAAAAAAGTGGTGTATATTAATTACAACGTAATGACTGTAGAACTAAATACACGGGAAAAACTGTACCATCAGAAAATCAAAGATTAAAAGAACATAAAAGAGGATACAATAATAAGACACAGAATTTCAACTTTGCTACCCACAAATTTAACAAAGACTCGGAAGTGAAAACAATTCATCAAGTACAAAATAACCTAACATTAAAATTTTTATGAATCGTTAGAAATAATAACATCGTTTAAGATTCTAGAGTTTTGTTTAAATGACCAAATAAACATTTCCAATAGTCCCATTTTAAATCAACTTCCAATAGGAACGGAAAAATCCAATTAGCCATAAGGGAAACCCAAAGAAAACCTTCAACAATTTTAACCTACCTGGGGGGCCTTCCTCTTCCACTATTGTTGACCTCCTCCGTTGAGTACTAATATATTTGGTTTCTTGCCTTACATTGTATGTTTTAGAACTGAAGATGAATGTTTAGCTTTAGAAACTAGTTTTCTAATATAAATATTCTAATAAATTTGGCAATTAATCCATCAATCCTAAATTTAATGATAGGTTATAACTGGTTTGTTATTTAGTCTTTATACTATTACAAGTACAAAAGATTTCAAATACAAAAAAAAAAAAAAAAAAAAAATGCATATTTATACTAGTTATGTTATATTAGAATGAAAGCAAAACATTATTACAATTAAGATTAGTTAAAGATGTTTCGATATTTTGTTTTTACATCACTTTCTTATTGTGCATAACGCGTGAATGAATCCATTAAATCATCTATATGAACGTATACTTATTGCCCTCTTTGAGGCACATTGCAATTCTTCCTCCATAAACATATTTAAAATAAAATTATAAAAAAACCTAGAGCTAGTAAAGCAAAGGATAGGAAAGACTGTATATGATTCATGATATAGAAATATTAAACATTTCATCATATTTATTTTTAGGTCACATATTTGTTTGATTTTCTAAAAACATATTTTTTATTATCATCCAGCTATTTCCTAATTTCTAAATCGTTATTTACTAATGAAAAGATTATTGTTAGGTGTAACTGCTGATTAATTTATGTATTTTGCCAATTTTCTAACTGTCTGATTTAAATATACGTTTAGAAATCTAACACCTCATTGTTTTTTATCGGTATAAAGATTATCCGTAATTGAACAATGAGATACTAATTCAATGTTGCGTAGGATGTTGAGAGGATGTCATAAAAAAAAATAGGCAATGTTTAATATTAATAAATATGTTTTATTTTTTGGAAAACGTGTTGATAAACAATATCAATAATATTAGGATTAATTAGAATATCCATATTGTTAATTTGCCTTATTATATTTCATTTTATTTTTATGTTCTTTATGATCTTATAATTTATCTACATTTCCTTAGATCATATCAAATTTTTTATTAACCCTATTATTTATTTTTTTCCCTTTTATTTCTGTATTCGCCTATTTTTTGCTCTATCCCCCATGATATGGCCGAAATGCTGGCAAAAACATTTTTTATGATATATCCCTCTCAACATCCTTGTCAATATATTCTTCTAGTCAATGAACGTAGCTTTTCAAATATAATTAAATGGAGAATAAAAATTACTATTTGTAAATTTTAAAAAAATGACAGTTTATAGTATCGTTTATAGTATACTATAAAAATAGTATTATAGTATAATATAAAAATAATACATATTGCAATTTTACAAATAGAATTAAGATATATCTGTAGAAAGTTATAGGAAAGAGAATAGATGTCTCATTTCATTACGATCTTACTCAATACTCCTTATCTTTATATCAGGTTGCGTAGCAAACTATAAACAACCATTTAAGCCGATCTTTAGGTACTGTAATCAGCTCCTGGTCTACACCTTCCTAGTCAGAGATCCCTGGACGGGAGTGCACCTCCTCAGGGGACAAGATGTAGCGCACCCACGACCCTAATTCCCGTCATGAGGATAATAAAGGAGCCGGTTGGGTTCGTGACGAAGATTGCAATAAAACCCCACGAACGGGGAGCATTGTGCACAATCTCCGTTTATCTGCCACCTTATCCGCCACCATCTCGGGGACAATATCTGTTCCCACCTACTGCGGCTCATAGCTCACTGGTGTCTTCGGATGGACCGTAGCAGTAACTCCTCTGCAACTTGCTTAAACGTGGTGGTGGTGCATCTCCACGGACTGTTGTTCCCACTTCCATATTTATTTATTTAGATAAACACTTTCTCCACATTAAACTGTACTTCAACAAATTGACTAAACCTCCCATCAACACTTTAAGTACCAGGTCCTCCAAAAAGTCCTGTCGTTTTTTAATACAATATTTTATATTTTTGTTTTAACAACATGTAAATTCCTTTCTGCCTAATTCCATTTGTTCTTATGTAAACAATAATGTTTACTATTCACAATAACAGTGGCAACCTTAAATTCAGTCTCTCTGTGTATTTTAAAAATTGCGGTCAAAATGGTGAGCACTGAAATTAAAATTAGATCTGCTTTGCTGAATGAATTCAAACGCGGTCCAAAAGCAACAGAGGCCGCTCGTAATATTTGTCACGACTTTGGCAAAGATAGTCTTACTGAGCGGAAGGCACAGTTTTGGTTTTCAAAATTTTGGGAGGGCGATGAATCGCTTGAAGACGGATATCGGTCTGGAAGACCAAAAGTGGTTGAACAAGCACAAGTGCGTGATATAATCGCAGCAGATCCACGCCAAACATGTTCAGAAATTGCTGAACAGCTCAAGATTTCCGAATCTACAGCTTGGAACTACCTAAAAGAAAAGGGAAAAGTAAAGAAGTTGGATAAAAGGGTACCTCACTAACTATCGGAAGTCATTTAACTAGTTCGGGTAACAACGACTTCTTCTTTATTGTCTCGATTCAACAAACGGGAAACTTTGCCTCATCCACCTTATTCTCCTGATCTTTCGCCAAAAGATTACCATCTTTTCCGGGCTTTAGATAATAGTCTAAGAAAAAAATGTTTTAACAATCGTCAGAGCTTAGAAATGGAGTTGGACAACTTTTTCCGTAATAAAACAAAAGATTTAAAAAAAAAAAAAAAATTTGGGACCTGTCATCGCGTTGGGAGAAAACAACTGAATGTAATGGTGCATATTTCGATGAATAAAATGTATGCATACTTCACAGCTGACTTTTTATAGTCTACTTGAAAAAAACGACAGGAATTTTTGGAGGACATCTTTGTGTTTAAATCTACTCTTAAAGGAACATGCAGTGCCTATGTTACTAGAAAAGTAATAGAATATAAATTACAGGTTTGTGAGTATGATAGCATATGAATTTCAGTGATAAAAGTCATAGATACGTTTTAGAAGAAGTTTCGAGATTGTCAAATAATCCATATATATCTACAAATAAATATAATTTTTTTTTTTTAATTAGGATTGATGAATTAATTGTCACTTCTATTGTGCAATAGATCTCCAATATCCGATATCTCTTAGATCTCCTCAGAACTGAAGATGAATATTTAGCATTCGAACCTAGTATTCTAATAAAAATAATTCCAATAGAAGTGGCAATTAATTCATCAATCCTATTCGTATTGATCCTTCTATACTATCATGCGTACCACAAGTTATTTGTTTAAAAAAAAACAGAGTTAACACCTTCTTTAACTAATTGCTTGAATTATTTTGTATCAGTACATTGAATGTCCACTCTTTGCATTTTAGTCATTGAACGTTGGTTTTATAGCTTAAAAATTATATCGAACTTGGATTTAGAATCCAGTTAAAAACAAGTTGTTAGGTACTGATAGTATATATTTTCATTTTAGAACAAACTACAAGTTTGCATTCAACTGATCCGATGAAAAGCCAGCAGACTGGCTGTACAACATATTATTTGGTTCTAACAAAATAAAATTAAATTCAATCGCATTGACTGTAGAAAATCATTGATATTTACTATCACTAATTCGAGATCAGTTAAATACGATGATTTCGTTGTACGATAAACTACGATGCATTTGTATTCCTCGTTGGGAACAGAAACATTGTTTATCTCCTGAATTCTGCCGGGAAAAAAATGCAGGAGGAGAATTGTGAAGTTTTATAATTGAGGATACATTTCGCAAGAGTAAATTAGGATCTTATTTTCCCGTTTGTTTTTCCTCCTCTGCGAACAACCGGCGATATAATCACGGGAATGAAAAACTGGAATAAAAGTCAGATGTGAAATCGGACAGAACAATTTGCGGGCGGCATTGTGTAACATCCGCATCGGATTCGGTGGAAACGGCTGTATCCGAGCCTCTGGCCATTGTGAGGCGTCCCTGTCAGGAAACCATAACTCTGCCCTGACAATGGCTCTGTGGGGGCAGTCTAGTTCTCTGGCGTCTGTCTTGGTAGTTTGTCTATGTGTCCAATGTGTCAATCTCATCTATTCCCAGCAATTAATAATGTTTCAGGGTGGGGCGGTGTTGGGATACACAGATGTTTAGCAAATGTTTACATATTATTTATTCACATTTTACCGAGTCTACAAATTTTAAACTCGTTAATTAATTTTTCAGGAACCTTCTTTATTCACTTTAGAAAGTGGAAACTATTTTATACTAAAACATATTATTACACATAATACACTTCACTCAAAAAAATAATTTATAGCATAATTTAAGCCTAGCGCTCTTCTATGAGTATTGTCATAGAGCACTACTTCTTAAATTATTGCCTGCTAAAGACCTGTTAAATTAATTTAACTAAATATTAATTGAATTGGAATTTAATTAAATATTATTTGAATTGAAATAAATTAAAATTTATAATTATCTCTAAAAAGCATATTTCGATACATCACCATTCTTCTTCATGGCTCGAGGTAAGTTATTAAAAGAAAGTACATTCTTTATTTTAAATTTCTCACTGACTGGGAAAAACAACAGATCATGGATATGTCTATTTATAATGTACTTTCCCTATTTACATTTTAGAATTGAAAAGATCAAATTACTTTAATTACTAATAAAATTAAAGTAACAACCAATGATTATTCGAAATACAAGAAGTTAAGAGAAAATCATTTGAAACGTGACTTTTATCATTCAAACCCATATATCTCCCAAACGGTAGGTCCTCCCGACGATTGCTATAAAAACAAAAATATTCTTCATTAAATTTATCTAATAGACAGTAAACTGTTTGTAAATTTTTGATTTGAGCAACATCAATAGAGCTAGAGCATTTCAAAAGTTACATTTTTGTTTGCAAAAAAACGTTACACATTTTGAGGGTGAAAAAAACGTTGCAACGCGACTTTTTGTTAATTCAAAAGGATTTTGTCAAATTTGCCGTGACTAAGATTACCCGCTTCGCTATAGATCCACGGCCATAATAACACAATATAAATGTGTACCTAATTTAGTTATTTTTGTTTATTCTTTTATTAATAGAAATTTACAGCTGTATAAAAAAATACAGTCAGTATATATGCGGTATACAATTAAAAGTAGTGAAATGACAAAAACTTGTAGAGGAATTACCCTTTGGTACCTCTCTAATGAAATATCTACAGTAGAAGACAATCCCGAGGCCAAAAGCAAGTTGAGAAACAAGAGGATTTGGGTGAGTATTAAGTTTATTATAAAAGAAAAGGTATCTGATTCGTGCTAAATCAGCGACAAACGGGATATTAAGGTCATTGTGGATTAGCTAATTTATGTCAAAATAAGGAGCATTAAGAATTTTGGATTAGAGTAGGAAGATTTCGATGGTTTGACGGAACCTCTTAAGTCTATACTGTAAATACATATAGGTCTTACAATGGTGATATAAATGTGTAACGGTAACATGGCAACCCTGAGTACTTAAAAAGATAACGTTGACTAACCTTCTAGTGTTTGTGAAAAAAAGTAAACGAGTGTTGTTGTGTGTTAGCTAGTACTTCTCAAACTTTACTAGTATTATTTTTAACAGTAAAGAATTCCTGTAAGTTATTTTCTTTATTTTTGTCCGAACTTTATCAAAATAAAAAATGAAATTAGAACACGTATGTTAAGCTACCTCTTAGTCTTTAAATACTTAACAAATGATTTTTTTCGCAGAGAATCGGGAGATTAGAACGTTTGTCAAATAAGTGTTGGAGCAGTCGAAATCGACAGTGCAGCTTCTTTTCTTTTCAGTCTTGTATAAGGGTTCCATTTGAGTATCTTTTCTAGATGAAATCGAAGGTATCGTATCTGTTTAACATAATGTAAAGGTACTCCATTACAGGATACAGGAAGATTTTCGACGCAGGGTATTTGAGGTTTGCTGGATTTATCTCAAATCTCCAGTGATTAGAAAATTCTTCACGACCCTAGTTATATATTTCTTTATTTTCCATACACGCGGTTGCTAGACCACATTATATTACCTTCTGTTAATATTACACATGTTATCTTAGTCTTGAAGCTACTTTAAGTCGCACACTTTTGTGCTAGAGATAAAAGAGAGGGACTGTAATGAAATTGAATCGTTTGTGGCGACAGGAGCCGGGAGATCATATCTCGTGGGCAAACATCATTGAGGTGCCACGTGCCAGGAGCAGTATTTGCCTAAGCTAGAAGGGGAGAGGAGAGGAGGGGGTGGAGTAAGATCTAGAAGGCAATGATATTTCGAGTGCCAGGTCAACAATCACATCCTGACATCCCTTTGAGCCCTATAAAGCTGTTGAATATTTCATTGCTTAAAACAATAACAACTCTATAATCGAGGTTCGATCCTTACACTACAAGCAAGTGGTACGTCATTCATTAAATGAACTAGTAGTTCTTGAATATTTATGATTAAATCTTTCTTCTGGATATAATTAAATAATGCGTGTATATAAGAAATCTGGCGGTTGAGCGTGAATTCTGGCCAAATCTCCTCCTTTCACAACCGATGGCTTAGTAACAGTACTGCCTTACCTAAGAGAAAAAAAGAAGAATGTACATAAGATAGGAATAGAACGAAAGCGAAGAAAACAATATATTTTCAAATTCATTAATCGATTATTTATACCGTCAACATTTTCTATTCAAACAATCATGCTAGATGGAAACTTGACATTTTGGACAATTTCTTAACGACAGGTATTTCAAATGATAATAAAATATGATTAGATTACATTCTGATTATATGGAGAAGATTTCAGATACTGATTATTTCCGAAATTTCAGCCACATTTGGACATCAGATTTAGGTTTAAAAAAAAAAAAAAATATATATATATATATATATATATATATATATATATATATATATATATATATATATATTAGGGTTTTTTTTCCACTTGTCAGAAATCTTTATGGTTGCCTTTTTTTTTTTTTTTTTTTTTTTTTTTTTTTTTTTTTTTTATTAGTATTAGAATATTATTTTGACAAAATAAAAATTCTATGGAGTAAGTAACAATCGGGGAAGTTATATCTCTAACAAAAAACCTTCCTTCACTTCTCTAATCACAACCTTTCCTTCAATGCCTCTGGATCAAGCATTATCAAGTTCCACACTTCCTGATAACCCACCTCGTAGATTAAAACGGCAATGACCCCGAGACCTTTTCTAAAAATTTATTTATATTCTAGTTCTGGCTATGGCGAGCTTCTTTACTCATGCCCTGAGTGACTATACTATAGCGCTCTCATTCATCCTCCACTGGGTTTTTTTACACTAGTGACACACTTCAGAGTTAAGAGCAGGGATCTCTTTGAACCTGGCTTGATTTAGAACCTATCAAAATTGTCATATTTTGCTAAAACACAAATTTAGCCTGATGGCGTGGGTAATTAACGCGATTTAATGAAAACTTCATATATAGGACCTAATTGTTACTTAAACCAGCTTTGATTAGGAAAAAAATGTTTGGCTCGACTAATTGGAGTTATAGCGGAAAATGTGCAAAAAAAAAACAACTTGTATTTCACACCAGTACGCAGTTTTTAGAGTGGTGACATGGCACGTGATTTAATTATAATTTCATGTATGGGACCTGGTAGTAAATTTAATCAGCTTTGAGATAGAAAACATAAATTTTGGATCGGACCAATATTTTTGGAGTTATAGCTAAAAGAGTACCGACAAAGGTGTTTTCGGGGATAAGTGTGGCTTACCTGATTAATCTGAGCAAAAAAAAAATAATAATAGAACTATATAAGGAATATTAATCACCAATGTTATCTCCCATTTATAATTTTATTTAAACAATTATGTTATATAATTCTTTTTTTGGGCGAAGTTTCATGGCCTATACCACATTTCCAAGCCCAAACAACATAAAAACACATATGGGAAATCAGGGTCCGATTCTGATTTCCCTGTACTATCTAAAGTATCTATACCCCTTCAGGCATTTGCAACTTCTTAAAATAATGTGCCAAGAAGGCTTAAGGATTAAGGAATAATCATAATTACTAATTGAATTATGAGAATGCACTCCTGTAGACAAATTATAAAGTATTAAAAGCGACATAAGAAACTGGAATACAGTAGTCTGTATCTTGTATTCTTCAGGAATTCCCGCTATATAAAATCCACTTCCTGCAGGAACGGCTTAAAAGAAAATTTTCGGCTATCCTTGGAAATATCAAATTCAATATCAATAAAATTACTATTTTTCTCAAACAAGATAATTTATTCCGAAAACTAGAATAAATAAAAACTAAAGGACAGGACACTGAAGACCTTGGATAATGAGTGTTCAAAAATAAATAAATTTTATTTCTGTTTGAAATAGAAGTTAGCAGTTTGAATGTCAAATTTTAAGATTTCCGAGTATGGTCAGAGCTGCAATAGATTCAATTGCTAAAGAATCAACTGTGTTTCACCAAAGAATCTTGAGTTTACCATTTTTAATTTTTCTTTTCTTTGGCAGCACACCGAGCTGATTCCGATCACAAGATTTGGGAGTTGTGCCAGATGAGAACCTCCGCTGACTGTTGAACAGGAGGCCACTTAACCAAACTGATTCCCTGACACAATTTCCGGACGATACCCTATCGGATCTGCGGCTAATAAGGCGGCGGTGGACCAGGCAGATAGCTCGGCGAGGATATCGACCCACCCCTGGCTTCAGCAGATAGCCAGTAGACATTGTCCTCTGCTATTGATGTCGTCTCGGGCACGCGAACTCGATCATATCGCCTCCCAACAGATCCCGGCTCCCTGTTCCTTCATCCTGTCCTATTTGCATAAGAATAACGAGTGGGTCTCTCTCCTTCTCTCTCTTGAGAAAAATTATCTTCATTTGTCTCCGTTCTAATTGCGTGGGCACTCTCCCGCTGCTGGCTGTCCTGTTCGCTTAGTCATGTTTCATTTCGCATGCATCGTACTGATAAATGGAAGGAGGGGGCAATGCGATGGCCGCTTCTTGTTTTCTTTCCATTATGTGCTGCTTTTTTGATCGATAATGTCCAATCCCCGCCTGAAGTCGGATCCAATAGCGGAAACATTGTTCCGCAACTTCTCGTTGGGATAATTAACCGATTGTATGCCGGTTCGTGCTTTGTAACTTTCCACTCTCTCCTGACTTTATTTGCAATACCTCTTACTTAGTATCATAATTCTTCAACGTTAGATAGTTCACCGATTTATTTAAATAAATTACGATATCCTAAAAAATCGCAATAGTTTTAAATGGTATGGACAGTTTAATCAGAGTATGAGCTTAATCATTTATTAATTAAACAAATTGAACTCAGCCTTTATTTCATTGGAAGGCGTAGTAGCTTAGTGGGTAAGGTACTTGAATACCAAGCTCCTTTTGGCAACTAAGTACCAAGCTATTTTAGCCTCTTTTTTATTTTTATTTTTTTTTTTTTTTTTTTTGTGAAAAAGATTAAACATGATCACGCAAAGCTTTACTTCTGGTTGGCGCTTTTGCGCTTCTTCCAGGCAGCCTTTAATTTTTATCTCATTCTTCAGTTCACTTAGCCTCTGCCTTTTTCTTGTGATCTCTCTGATGAAACTTCCCACTTGTTCACTTTGTTTTAGTAGAAGTTTTTATCTGTGATGTCTATTTCTTCGACTCCAGCGTTTCGGAGGTCCTGTATGACTTCTGATGCTAACTTGCTTGACTAGAGATTTTCTGTTGCTTCCAGTAATTTCTTGACGAGTCTGTGTTCAGGGAGTCTGCGAATATGGCCTTAGAATTTTAAACGGTGTTTTCTGATGTCAGCTGCGAGATTTGATACTTACCCCTCGTCCGTCAGTTTTGAGCCAAGAATTTTCCTGATAATACTTCTTTCCTCCTTTAAAATATTTTCTAAAGCACCCTTTTTGTTGAGGTCAAGTGTCTCACTGGCATAGAGAACTTCGGGTTCGATCACGGCGTTATAATGGCGAAGTTTAGTAAGATACGAGATACATTTTTTGTTATAGACTCTTCGTGTTTGGCCGAAGGCTCCCTTCATTTTCTACATGCGAGCTTCTTGTTCTCTTCCTTCTTTCCCTGACTATTCTAGAATTTTTCCCTTGTATCTGAACTCACTCACTTTTTCGATGGTACCATATTTTGTATTTAGGTTTTTATAAAACACTTGAAATTGCTAATGGTTAAGGCTATTGTAGCCTTTAGTTTTAGATTTTTTTCTTTTTTTGTTATTTCAGCCGTGGATCGACTTCGAGGTTATAAGACCCTCCTGGGGCACACCCAACCTCTATATAGTGGGCACCCTTAATTTGGGGAAAAACCTGGCGATTGAGCGTGATTTCGGCCTAATCTCCTCCTTTCACAATCTTTGGCTCTCTCCTTTACACATCCTTACCTAAGCCAGTAACCGAAGACCCATAATGAGTTGTAGTGGTACAGGGTTTTTTTTAAATTTTTTTTATTTATGTATATATTATTATCGAGTTAAAAAAAACAAAAAAACATTTATCTAAATGCTTTTGAAAAAGTGGTTTAATAACGAATGCTGTACACATCCTTCATAAATTATTATAAAAATTCCATACATAATTATTCATGTAATAAAAAAAATATGTGATTATTTAAAATGTAGTGTAGATAGTTAAAATATTATATAGCTAACTAAACATAAGTATTGATTAAACAAAAGTGATGGCAGTAAAAAATGAAGGGAGTGAAGGGAATGAGAAGTTTTTTGGAGGAAGAGGCATTTCGATTTCGAAGGAAGAAAGAGTCATTTGATTATTAATAATGACGTTATTTCTATCGTTACGTTATTTAAATATATAATATTTAATGAACTCATAAATTTAGAGAAGATAATAAATTGGATTTAAAATACATTTAATTACAAATAAAATGTCTAATAATTTAATATAATTTTATGCTAGCTTTAAATATTAGTTGTAATAGTAAAAATATTTAATTCTTATAATATATTGAATTTGTGCTCATGTATATCATCTTTTTGATGTTTTTATTTCACCCATATAATAAAATAATTTTTTATATATGCTGCTTAAAAAATCTTTCTATTTTTTATCTATGTATGTAATTAGATCGTAAAACATCTCAGATATTTCATATACCAACATAACAACTATGATAATATTTTTTTTTATACTCTATCTAATTATTATTTACTATTTACTATTTAGTTTTTCTTTGATAACATGATTGTGTGTGTGTTACACATTTATATATTACCATTTGATATTTGTTATTCAACATAAACTCCCTGTCAAAAGTATCGCAACAATTTGAAATATTTGAATTTTATAAAAACGTATTTTTTTTTCATAATAAAGAAAAGTTCTGAAGTCTATAATAAACATTCCTAAACTAGACATAAACAATTTTTATTAAAATAAATTACAGTATTTCAACCAATGAACAAAAAAGTAAGAAAACTTACTTTTTAAAATTTTTATTTTTTACAATTTAACTTTTAAATTTTTAATCTATATTTAATCAGACTTATTGCGACTAATCTTGGCATACTTGTTAATAAAGAAACGAATGATAAACATGGGCTGAAGGAAATTTGAAAAAATAATCTAAAATTCCATTGTTTGTCATTAACAGGAAAAAACATTGATTTGTCTAAAATCCTAATGTCTCACGTTTAATAAATACTATTAATATGAATATAAACCAAGTATGGGTGTTGCAATACTTTTGACGGGGAGTTTATTTTTTATTTAGGTCTAGTTTGTAATTATTTTTTATATTACTTTTATTAATTTTAATTATTAGAGTATTAACTCTACCTTTGCATATTGTTATAGTTTTAATAACAAGATTATTATTATTCCATTTATTCCAACGACTTGGGCTTCAAATCATGTGTAATGCGGGCTCAACTGTGTTCATTGAAGGCGGGGTATAGTATCGTTTTCAGCCTTCATTAAATCCAACTCTCATTAACTTACGTCCTACTTATACTAATACAAACATATTTATTTGATAATTATCAATTTTATTATAGTTAAAATGTTTTAACAATTTCGAATATTGTAAGAACTTTTTTCTTAATTGTGTTTAGCTTCTACCCCATATAGTCATTGGCAATAGCAGTTTAACTATACTCTTTTAAAGTGATTTATTATTTCTAGGAATTTTAGCAATTTATTTTTTGTTTTTGTTTCCATGAACACGTTTTATGTCTTCCGATTATCTAATTTCTTGATTTTTTCAAACTCTTTAAGGACAAGTTTAACCCATGTCCGTTCGCAGTGCGGTGAAACTCCGATCAATCCAACTTTTCTTTCTGAAATTGTTTAACTCCCACCGCGGATTTAACAACATTTTTTAAACGCCTTGTTCCTTCGTTGCCATAGTTTCAAGTGTACTCAAAGATTATATAACTATTAATGGAAAGAAGATATTATATTCGCCAATAAACCACTATGCTTGTCGTATTGCTGTCGCTTCCAACTGTAAAAATATTACACCATGTTTCGAATTTTGCTGTATCTATTCATTCCTATTCGCATCACATCATTCAATAGTTATTGGACACAAATCTTTTATGCATCAGTAAATATCATTTCATAGTCTATATTATTATATTTTTAAGCCATTTTTCGTTTGTGATCATTAACCACGAAAAATACTGAACCAATCTGTACCAAATTTTAACTATATCATAATTCAAGGAAGCATTAGCAATAATAAAATCAACACATTTTTATTTAAATTGTCATTAAAAAAATAATAAACATGTGGCGCGAAGTAATGTTTGATAATCGACTGATACGATAGGTGACTCTAGGGTCATTCAAGAGAGGTTACAAACTTAAAAATTACTTAATTTCAATTGAATTATTATTTTAAAAAAACTATAAATATGCAATGTGACATATCACTCCCAGTGAGGTTAAAAAATCGACCAATATGTATGGTTAGTTTCATTCTACAACAGTCAACGATAAAACTACTGCATCCATCTGTACCAAAATTTAACTACATCATCTTCATAGTTCTAGTAAGATTCGCAGTAGTAAAGTTTACTATAATAATAATACAAATGTACAGTGTTGAGTGGCAGGAACGAGGTATGCTGTCATAAGCTTTTATGGTCAGAAATTAAAATCCAACTAGATAAAAAGAATAAATTTATTTCTGCTGCACTAAAAATTATCGCCTGATAAAAATATCGATCCCTTGTTGATATTGTGAGTAAAAATGTGATTAATGCCTCTTTAGTTGTAAGTGCTAATAATGCAGTCCAGAATTTCTTAATAGTCTCTATCCATCTCTTAACAAAGCATTCTTGCTTTTGCATAATCTTCAACCAACTAACAAATGGATTAGTACCAGGTTAAAAATTACAGCTATGCAAGAAAATGTCATTGAAGAAATAATTATCAATTTCATAAACCAATACAAGATTTTAATAAATAAAAAAAAAAAATTAGTTACTTAATTAGTTAAAATTACCTAAGTTCTTTCCTTATGAGAAGACGCGGGTGAAGACGCGACGGGGATGCTGGTTTATATAATTTTCCAGTCACTCCGTGTTGGTAATTGAATGGGAAGAGCGGAGGAGAGAATATACATATATATATATATATATATATATATATATATATATATATGTATATATAGGAGTCATATTAAACCATCCATGTTTTAGGAGTCTTTAAACCATCCATGTTTTATGGCTTTACTATCCATGTTTTAAGTTATGAATGTAAGTCAAATAATACGATTATACAATTGTCCATTGATGTATTCATCTTAATAATACTGAGTGTAATAATACAGTAAAAACAATGTTTAAAAATGCAGAAGAAATAAAAGGTTACTGTAGGATGGAAAAAAATAAAATAAATGACTTGCTTATAAACAAGTTAAAAAAATAAATATAAGCTCTAATAAGAGTTTTTTCTATTAAAATTATAACACACTATTTATTGACACTATCCATGTGAAACATGAAATTCCCGTGATTTCATTCAATAATATATACAATTTTGTTTTTTTATTCTTTATTGAAAATGAATGTTTGGATACACAGAAATAAACAACACTAGTTAAATTATAGTTAATTTTTATGAATTATAATAAATAATATTTAACAGTATAATCCAAGCCAGAGCAATAAGGATACGATAGTATAAATAAAGATATAAGAATAATATACCACTTATACAAATTCAAAATACAAACAAAATGATAATAAAACTATTTTTATGATATAAATATACAATAGTTAAAGCGATTCTCATAATTTTATTTATTTTTTGTTTTTTTTTAAATGTAGAATCACTAGCTCTTAACTGGCCTCAGTTTTTCGTTGAAGTTTCCCGTTCCTCTACTTCACCGCTCAGTGAAGCTGAGATTATGAAAAAGCTAAAAATTTTCCGGTACCTTAGAAAGTTTTTCATTGATGCTATTGACCAGACTTCAGAACCATATAAAAAACCCGATCATTTCACGTTCTGATGAATTTTCATACACAGAAAGAACGTTAAAATTCCTAAAGGACAATTAATCGCAATTAATACAGAACAGCTATATACGCAAATATTGTATGCCTATTCTCGATAAGTTGCTTAACTGATTGTCTGGTTCTCCTGAAACTTTTCCGTTGACTCAGTATTTTCTGTCATTTCTTTTCGGTTTAAAAAATATATTTTAATCTAATACATATTAGCTTGTTTACCAACTGATAAGAGAACCTCTTGTTTTTTATTTGGTCACTCCTGAGTGACATATAGCAGATATGAGAATATTAGGAAAATATTTTCACTTATAATAAACCCTTCGATGGAATTAAGATATTAATAATGGGATAGGTAACGTTTATGAATTAATTTCCCCCACTCTTCTTAATAAATTGGTGTGACACCATTGCTTTATTAATATTTATGTAAAGTTCTTTTTCCAGTTCCCTATATATTAATATTCACCCTGACAGTAGAAGTCGCTAGCTATGGAAATGAGGCTGGATACTACACTATAAATATCTGGCAACAGGTCTACTCACCATCGCTACGCTCCATTTTAACATTTTAATTCTTTATGCCTCCGATTTATGGCTTTCCTCGCATAAATATTTATAACTATTGTTTGTTCAGTATTTAATATTTTTATTTATTTTTTTTTTTTTTACTATCCGAGAAGATTCCGGAGAAAGTCGGTGACAAGTGGCGCCGTCGAGTTGAGCTTCCTCCTGCCGTCGCGAATCGACAGTAACGATCCCCCTCCCCCGGCCATTACCATAAATGATAATAATTTACAACCTGTTTAGTCAGTTTTACGGTTCAGGTCTCAGTGAATTTCAGTGTTTAAGGCCCGTAATTATACCTCTGATGGTGGACATTTTTATAATCATTTCAAATCCGAGGAGTTCTGTTAGCTCATAGATGCCACACGCATGTGAATCGTATAAATCCTCAGAAGAATGTATATTTACAATATATCTGCATTTCAATGTCTTTTCATCCTTTACATTAATTGAGCGTATTTCCATGATTTACAGACAATCTGGTTTAATGTGTTTGGTTTGGCCCGTACGTTTTGTGACGTTACTGCTTGATCATTCATACTTATCATAGCCTGAAAAATAAGAAAATAAACAAGAAATCGTATGGATTATGATACTATACTTACTCCAATACATTTCCACTCCAAAAACAAACAGATTTAAATAGAAAAGTGAATCTTGATTAAAATTCGTGAGTAGACAAATTATCATAATGCCAGTTGAAATTTATGGTTTTGAAACCTGGGTACTGATCAAGAAAAGTGAAAGATTGCTGCGAGGATGAGGACGGAAAGTTTCCGGAAAGATATACGGAACGCACGTTCCCTGAACAAGATCTGATTAAATTCATTTAGAAAAATCAAATAAGATGGCTAGGCCATGTAAAAAGGATTCCTGATGGTAAACTTCCTAAAAAGCTTTTATACGGTATACTGGGAGGAAGATTACCAATAGGAGGAGAACCACGTGGTTTGACGGCTTTAATGGTATCATGAAATCTATGGAAGTGAGAAGATGGAAGAAACTTTGTTTCTTCAAATAACGATTCGCCATTGTTTTTTGGCCAATTTTTCTTCAAAATACCTGATTCTTGGTCCACTATCGGTCATCTTCCTCCTGGCTTGCCATCTAAAAGCTTTTTAGAAATTCTACCATCAGCCATTCTTTCTACATACATGTCTATACCCAGCCATCTTATTTGATTCTTCTAACTGAATTTAACCAGATCTTGTTCCGGAAGCATGCGTCGAATTTCCTTAATTTCCCTTACCCTCCACCGTCCATCTTCACAGACCGGTCCGTATACCATTCTAAGTACTTTCTCTCATACTTGCAGCAATCTTTCATTTTTCTTGGTTAGTACCCAGATTGACTCAGCTATATCTGAAATTTTTAATTTCTAGGTTTAGCTTTCTTCAGTGGTCCAGGATAGGATAGGATTCTTACAGCTTGGATCGTGCTAATATCTACTTGCCTTTAAGATAGGGTTCATTCTATACACCTTTCTGACTCCCAGTCTAATATCATTTTTACGTCCATTAAACAGATAGAAAGCTCTTCCCCTTTCTTAATGAACTTCTCTATAAACTGTCTTAAAGTGAAATCAAATCCTGTACGATTCTCGAGTTTTTTAATTCATACTGTTCCTCTCCAATCGATCCCCTTCGACCCCCTTACTTCTGAATTCAAGTATTATATGGATCTTATAGATTATATAATGTATGGATCTTGCTAGGCACGCCAAGCAAGAAGGCGTCAATATGGATATTGCATTGCCTAAAGTTTCACTTCTTGTAGACGGACAGAATCACAGTGATCTTTGCATCTCTCAGTATTAGTTTCTAATTTTTATAACAGGTTTTGAAGATGAATTTTTTACCACCGCTCATTTACCATGTCCTTTCCATTCATCCAGTTCAGCTGGAATGTCAAGTTTTATCTTGGAGATTGCTTCAAGATCCTTCATTCCTTCACAATGATAAAATCATCTTATTTGGAATATTAAATGAATAAAATATGATTCCTTACCTCAAAAATACTGTATTTATTTTAAATTGAACTTAGCATGTAAATGTCATTTTCAAGTATTTTATTTTTTGATTCTTTTTTATATAAAGTAGTATTACATTAAACGTTAATTTTGTATTTATAGAAATAGATAAGAAATTAATTTTAGATTTACAGAAATACTGATTGCAATTTTTAGTACTAAAAAATATTTGTATTTTTGTTTTATCTAAGTTTCATTAGCAACGGATTTTTAATTTAATTCTGTTGTAATAATTAATTATTTTTAAGAACTTGGACAATGAACGCACCACCACCTTGTATCCAACAAAACCTCTTATGTCTTTGACCATAGAAACAATTTCTCTATGGGCATGTTTGACAGTTTTGATTGCATGGAATTTTCCATACAGCATGCAAATCACGCAGAAGATATGAGATACTCACGATGGCCGATAAGAAATCCGCATTATACTATTACTTATTTTCTTTAACAGCGGAAATCTGATAACTATTTCGTAATTGTTACTTTGCTTACCGATAACTTTTATTCACTTTCTTTCAATTCTTTCATTTAAAAAACTTTCCTTTGAGTTTGTATTAGTCCTTGCCTATTATCATTTATATCTTTACAATCAATTTTCCTTTTGTTTTCTTCCAAGATGAGCATTACCATCAGCCTTTCATTAAATCTTATCCCGCAGTAGGATGGAACAAAAAAAAATCCTATTTTTAAATACAAAATATTAAATATTTCAAACATCAATGGAATAACTGCTAGTTATAAACACTTGACATCCTGTGGTATTACTATACATATAACTAGCATCCCTTGAATTATTTTCTCAACGATATTTCAAAGGGTAGCTGTAATTTGTGACCTGGTACAATTGCACATATTTGGTGGTTGAAGATCACGTAAAAGCATAATTAAACATTATAGTTTTTTATTTTTAATTTATGAGTTGGTAATTCAGACGGACAGAGACTATTAAGAAACTCTGGAAATGATGAAATGCATACCTAACAACAAAAGGAAGCGCTAACAATCCTATTGATAGAGAAATGATCTCGGCTGTTATTCTCTAATATTTCAATGATAATGTTATTAATTTCCTCTGCCATAGTTTTTGTAAATGAAACTATAGCTCTTTCGGGCAACCATTGGTACGGTTTGTTTAATAAATTCTAAACATCAGTACAAATTAAAAAAAAAAAAAAAAAAAAATCATCGACCATTGTAACTATCTTTTAGGCTCTCCTCCTGCAAGAGGAGCCCTCATATTTTTTCATAATTTAAGTTGTTCAATGCTGTACCTAATAAGGGAAGAGTTGAAAGAATCTTTTATTATATAGGTTCTAGAACTATTTAGAATCACGGGTAAAGTCGAAAACCTCCGGCAAAAAGAAATATCCCGCTCATTAATTTATTGCTTAACATAATATCGTATAGAGATCGATCAACTGCTTCACTGTGAGCACTGTGACTCGTTATTAATTAAAATTGAGAAGATTTTAATACCAATTTCAAGCTATACATAACACCATCCCTTTGTAACATCTCATGTTGATTAACATTTACAACCTATCTATTGCTATTTTAATAACAAATGAATTTAAATTAGATTTTACTATTGCTAAATCTTCCTGGAACTATGAAGAAGATACGGTCAAAATTTAGTACATATTGGTTCAGAATTATTCGCGGTTCGTTTGATCACAAACGAAAAATTTGTTTGTACTTTTATATTACAGATATAGATACAGACTAGCATCCCTCGTTACGGCTTCAACCACTCTCGTAAGTAAAGAACTTTTTAACTAAAGACAATTTTAACTAATAATTATAGTTGTTAATCCAAATAGGTCTGATAACTGTCATGTAAATGAGTCTTATGTTGTAAATCGGAAGCTTTGAACGTTTGTATAGTAATATTCTACATTTAAATTATTATTATAGTAAATTATGTTATTGCTAAATATTCCTAAGAAGATACTTTAGTTAATATTTGGCACAGATGGTCTCAGTAGTTTTACCATTGTAAACTTTATTGTGTAATGGTGCTAACCACAATCGGACGATTTTCAAACTTCACTGAAATCCACATGTTGCTACACGTATTTATAGTGTTGTTTTTTTATAATGCAATGAAGAAACGTAATTTTAATTATCAATTTGAAGCTCTATACCGTACCTTTGTAACCTCTCACGTAGAATGGTCCACACCTCCAATCGATCAATTTCCAAACTTCACTGCTGTCCTTTAATATAGGTTTGTCCTTTTAGATAATAGGGTGGATATCCTTTTACGAACTTTAATTATATCGGATCTTTGTAAATTAGGGTTTAACTTGGCCAGTCTACGTCCTTCTGATTTTCAAAATGTGTCAAAAAAGTGTGTAAAAACAGGAAGGACAGAGATGAGGAAAAGACAGTGGAAGAAGCGGACTGTAGAGCATTAGTATCCACTATGACGGCCATCTAGATAAGATCTGGAAGAAGGCGATGTTCCCATGGCAATTAGCACAGCATCCTCAGCTACCGGGGCACTTCACAATGTCTAGCGGGTCACTGCCCTCATTGTCCTAAACAACAACCCCCCACAGTTGTTAAGTATTTAATGGATACTTTCTGTTTTTAATCACCAACACAGGTTTATAATTATTCAATTAAAAATAATAATAGTTAAAATCCTGAAACATACTTAATGTTTTCATCCTGGCTTTCTTCAATGTCAAAATCTCATAAAAGGTGATATAACCTAACTAGCATAACTAGCATAGCACAAGACTAGGTCTTGAAATTATATTTAGGAATATATGATCTTCTTCAGGTCTAAAATTAACAAAAATCTAGATGTGACCAAATGATATAAAAAATATACTCAATAATCACAAATAAGCTAAATAACGAATGGATATCAAAAGAGGTAATAACATACCGTAATCGGGGGTCAATTATAAAAGTTTTGCACATGTTGCACTGCAGCGCGATCGTTGTGGTGGATATTTTCAATTTTCTTGGATCAAACGACAGCAACACAACTCACCTTCACATTTCGATATGGGCGATTCCGCTATCTTCAATACAAGATACGGAGGAGTCATTTTTATTTTATTCAAAGTAACTCCTCGAGAGGGGTTTTTGCCTCAAAAACGCTTGTCTCAGAGCCTTGTGTAACCATTTTTATTAACAATCTAATATAAATTGTTTCCGAAGTTAAGGATTTTCGTTTTCAAGAATTGAGTCGAAAAACCTTGAAAAAAAAGATTACTTTACAGCAAAATGCAACCATTTATTCATCAATTTGGTTCACTTCATCGCCAGATTTCTTGAGGAAATACAGATAATAAAAATATTTCTGAAAACGTAGACTGCTTAATAAAAATATATCTGAGCCGTTTTAATCAGGGCTTTGTTTAGTTACCAACTTACAAAAATATCAATTACCATATATTTGATTCACGTTTCTAGGAACATTGGTCCTTACAAAACAAAATAGACCAGCAAAACCTGAACAAAATAAAAAAAAAAAAAAAAAAAAAAAAAAAAAAATTACTATGAAAAGAGGAGCGAAAGTACATAGGTAAAATCCAATTCAATTAGTTAGGTAACATAAATTTGATTTTGTTTATATTAGAAACATAATACCTTATGTTACCCTTAACAGTAAAAATCACAGAAAAAATCTTCATTGTTTGAAGTAACCCAGTCTTCTAACAGGTGTCTACAACTTAGTTCAAAGTAACGACTATAAGTTGCAGTCATAAATATATGCCTAATAAAAGATATAAAATTGAAGAAATGAGTTAGAGATTTGAAACAAAAAGGGAAATGTAGTTGAATAGATTTATAATCAATGTATTACTCACATTAAACGCGGTGTAAGGGAAAATATGAAATATGAATCCAATAAATGAAACCAGGAATAAACGATTATTGAACAATAGAAAATGATCACACGATGAACGCAGACATCCAAATTCCAGCCATTTGTAACCTTTTCATTGTAACCCCTAAAAAAAAAACTAAAAAAAAAAAAATTCGATTTCTCCATGAATGGAAAAAACAATATATATTTCTATCTATAATCTCTTGATTTATTAGGTCATTAATTCTCTTAATCATTAATTAAAGGTAATAATGGCTGAATATGACTTGGTGGGAAGTTGTAAAGCTGTATACTTTGTTATTGCATTGATCTTGTTATTAAGTTGCTAATTATTTTCTTTTTAATGTAATAGTGTCTAAATTGTTTCTATATTTAAAATATGTTTGTTGCACTTATATAATTCAATCTTACATATACAAAGTCCTAGCGCTGCTAGACAAAAAGAATTGCTTTATTTCGTATTTTATTTGAACAAGAAATGTCTTTTGCAAATAAATAAAAATATTGATTGATTAATAATCTCTCGATTTTCCCAATTTATATTTTAAAAGTAAAAGAGTCAAATTACTTAAATTCATAATTAAATTAAATTAACAATCAATGATTATTTGAAATAAACGAAGTTGAGAATAGCGGGCAAATTTGACATTTTTTCATTCAAACCTTTATTAGACCTCCCTAATCGGTAGGTCCTAGCGAAAAATGTCATAAAACAAGAAACACCCGTTATCTTTATAAAATTTATTATAAGGAAACTGTCATCAAATTTTCTATCTGACATCAACTGAGCTAGAAAGTGTCATAAAAGCCCAAACACTTAAAAAATTTAGGAAAACGTGACTTTTTTTAATCCAAAGCAATATAGCTCCTAAACGGTAGTGTTCCTATCGAAAAATCTTACATAACAAAAATATTCTCCATTAAATTTCTGATCGGGTATTGATGTAAAATTTTTAATCCAAGCAACGCCAACAGATCTAAAGCTTGTCAAAATGTTTGAGTTGATTTTCGAGTTTAAAAAAAACCTTAAACCAAAAAAGTATAGACCCCCAGCCAAAAGACATATCCATATTAAAATTTAGCGTCAAATAACAAGAGGAATATTCCTTATGTATTTAACCATATCGAAATACTGTCTTAACTACATTAATAAAATCTTGTGATTGCGGGGTTTGGTGCATGAAGGGGTTATGTCACTTTCTTCTTTTTTTCTTAAATACAGCCTAGTTCATTGGAAGAAGAATTTATATGCAGAAGTGTTAGGTAGCAAAACCTGAATATTTCAAAACTACTAGAAAAAGAGATATGAAGAAGATGAAGGGGCTGTGTAACATTTTCTCGCTAAAGGAACATGTAAAAAAAAAAAAACTTTAGTCATAAATTATTCAAACATGTTTCATAACCCCTTCATCCAACAAACCATTTAATTAGGATTGATAAATCATTTGTGGCTTCAAATATAGGTAGACTTTGGAATGGTAATATTGTAACTAAGAGGTGTCAGATACTTTTATATTTAGAATCATATACAATCATAATAATTCAAATTTAACGACATTTTTTAAGTATGTCAGGTTTAAATACTTACTTTTATTATTTATTTTTTTTTAAATTATTTTTTGTTCAGCTATGAGAAATAATTAATAACATCCAATGTTACTCGAATTCCTGATCAATTTGGCACTACTAATACTAATATAAGTGGCCTATATCTTGATCTTTATGTTAATCACAACACATTACTACCAACATGGTATTTGCAGATTAGTCGATAGTTAAATTACTATTATAATACCTAATTATAATAATACTATAAGTTAAATTACCTACCTAATGCCCGAATTTTCCAAAATATCTTTGCTAAAATAGCACGAATTTCATGTTAATTTTGCAATCAAGCTGCCTTGAATTTAATTATGTTTAGAATGGTCAAATTTAATTTATATGTTGGTTATATTTTGTAATATAAACCGCCCATGTCAGATTCCTATCGTTCCTGATTGTGAAATAATCTCCTGAACACGATCTTTTGAAGCAGAGTTACGCAAGAACGGAATGTCAGGTAACCTACCAACCTCAATCATTCCTAGCGAAAATTCAAGTCCAAGTTTTCAACTAGATTTTTCAAGTGTGTGTCAACATATTGAAGTTTATTAATATAAACATAATGGGGTATGTTATATAAAGAACTATGTCTAGAAAAAATGCTTCAGCAATAATCTCTGAGGATCAGAGATATTCATATTCATACAATAATGAAAATGATATTGTAATAATCTATGCTTTCCACCCGCGGTTAAGAAATTGTAAACATCGTAAATATCAATAATGCTTTTATTTATTTATTATTTTATTTTTTTTCAAGAACTTCAACGATGTTTTTGTATTCTTCTTACAAAGATTTTGTTCATCATTCCAAGTTTCCTTCAGCCAATCTCCTCCCTCAGTCGGTTCCTCCTCCGTTAGTCCACGGCCAGCCACACTTTCATCAACAGCTCCACCTGATACGAGGCCTACCTTTCCTGCTCTTATCCTCTGCAAGAATAATTTATAATAATTTAAAAATATAATACATAATTAATTGTTATATTATTTATACACAATAAACTGAATATACTTTTTTACCTTTTTATTTAAATGAACAAACATGTACACAACAATACATCTAATAAATGAGAAGATAAGCTTCATCATAGCTTGTCAATTGCTTATTAAACTACTACAAAATTAATACCACTTCAATTATAGTCTATGTAAGAAGGTTCTAAGGACATCTTCTTTCAGCTTTATTAAGAATAGAATTGGAAGCAAGTTGAGAGACTACATAGTTATGGAGTTTATTATGAAAGAATAAATATCTGGTTTGGGCGAAATCAGCAACATATGAATCATTAAGGTCTTTATGGATACGTTTATTTTTGATAGAGTAAGAAGCATTGAAGGTTTTTCGAAGGATTTTGATTTGTTAGGATTGGCTACGAGAAGAATCAGATGGCTGTTTGAAGTCTCAATAGCTCCACTCCGTAATACGCCTACTTTCATTTATTTGAATCTTTTGTAATTAATCGGTAACTTTATAGTGGTGAATTTCTAATTGAAGGTTGAAGAAGCCGAAACTGCGAACAGTTTCGTTTCGTGATGGTATTTTATTCCTAATATTCAGATTACTCTCCCGTGTAAAGGGCTATATGAAAACACACCATAGTTTGTAAGTTATTCCCGGTTGTTACTCCACATGCGCCTCATTTTGATATAAGCTAACTCCGCAACATGATATTTAATATATCAATAACGATTTTTGTTTTATTTAGTCCCAATGAAGAGTTGATGTAATTATGGTTCTTGATTCTCAATGTGATATAAATAAGAAATTATAATTACAATGAATCATTTTAAACATGATCGCCATTAAATTGTTTCGCATAAAGTAGAAAAGAGAAAATAGTGGCTCTTTAGATCGGGAATAAAATATAAACATATATAAGAAAGCGTGGACTGACAACTGAGCCTTGAATTTCAGAATATAGGGACTGCAAAAACCTCAAAAAATATTCAAGAGAATCAGACTATATCTGGGAAAGACAAATGAATTAAATCTGTAGAATTGTTGTATTACAAAACATAATAATAATAATTATTATTAAAATAGTAACATAATTGGAAATTGCCTGCATAATATTATTTTTAAACATCATTAGTGCTTTCATTATTGTTGTTTTGGTCCGCCACGAAATAAATATTTACCCGCAAAGATGGGATTGAACCCGCGAAATTCAGTACCGAGTGCGCTGAGATCCTTGCCTCAATTCACTAGGTTATCAAGTTCCTATTATTATTTGAAAATAACTAGAGAAAAATTCACAGAGGAATATTTATTTTACGTTGTTTCATACAGTGAGAGCCTGTTGCTAATAACTATCTGATATTATTAATAACGTACGATCCGACAAAATTCAAATTGAACTTGAAAGATTACTACTCATTCAGCTCAAGGGATGCCTGTAAGTTAAATAACAGGAATTTTCAATTTCCACCGTCAACTTTTCCACCCCCTACACTCTTACACTCTTATCCGTGTCCGGCCAACCCTTCAGTTTGCTTTCCACTCTAGAACCACTCTCGGCAGCAACCCTTCCTCATTCTCTGAAACCTTTCAACATCAAGCTCATTATATGGAACAATTTAATATGATACTACTACTTCTTAGGAAAGTCAAAATTATATCATATTTTTTTTTCTATATTCACTCAATTTAAAAATATTAGACATACCCTTGTAATTTTTTTATTTATTTAATTGAAATTTACAACTGTATATACAAATATATTATACATCAAGTAAATGCGATGATAATGATAAAAATGACACGTCACTTGTTTTTAAAGCAACTACCCATTGGTAGCACTTATAAAGGTTCTATATAATGAATTATATTATAAGGTCTCGAGGCCATCTTCTTTTCAGACGCCTTGGAGGGTTATCTGGAATGGAATGAGAAGCAAGTTGTGATACTAATGGGTTTGAATGATTGTGAAGTGTGCAATGAAAGGATAGATATCTGGTTTGAGCTAAATCAGAAACGTAAGGTATATTAAGATCTTTGTGGATAAGTTTGTTTGTGACGAAGTAAAGAGCATTTAGGATTTTTCTAAGGATTTTGGATTGTAAGGATTGGATACGAGATGAATTGGATGGTTTAATGGAGCCCCAAAGCTCAACTCCGTAAGTCCATATTTGGGCTAATCACAATCATGTATATTAGTCTTTTGTAATTATTCGGGAGCTTTGAACGTTTGTCTAGTAAATGTTGAAGTAGTCGAAAACGACGGGCAGTTTCTTCTAGTTTTAGTCTTGTGTGTGGATTCCAAGTAAGACGTTTGTCGAGATGGAGTCCCAAGTAGCGGATCTGTTCAACGGGGATCAATGGGACATCATTAAAGGATACTGAAGGACAGGAAGTCATTGGTTTAAGAAAAGGGTAAAGGTTATTTGATGAGATTTATTTTGATTCTCCATCTTCGAGACCATTCTTGAAGGTTTAAGATATGGGATTGGAGTGTCTGGGAGGCAACAAATGGATCATTGTTTACTGATAACACACAAGTGTCGTCAGCATACGTGGTGAGGACGGTGCTAGGATGCGTAGGGATGTCAGCTGTATACACCCCTTGTAAATATGAAAAACTTTTTATGATATCATTGTTTACGATTGATATTAGTGTTTTAACATAGCTTGAAGTGTATTTTAAGATATTTGAAAAGGAGAATGAATTCTCAGACCTTGTTAAATAGTTAAATCCAATATTAGTAAATTTATGTGGGATGAAGAGACATATGGAACGCACCGCTTAACTGAGGTTCGTCATTACAAAAAAAAAGTGCATTTAACTCATGTAAAACAGCAACGGCAATCGCTGAGGAAGACTGGAGTTTAAACAAACCTTACGAATGTCCAAAGGTTATTAATAAATTCAAAAACACTAGTTAGAAAAAAAGAAAGCCAGTTTTTTAGCCTCGCAAATTAGTAACTTTTCCTCCTTCCAACTGCTGCTTAGATAAAATCTTTTCTTCTTTTTTCTTAATATGCTTTCATTAACTTCACCTGTATGAAACGGAATCGTTCATCGTAATTTTTACTAATTTCCAGCAATCTGATTATTTTAAAAATTTGCACACGTTTCAAGAACCAATGACAATACAATAATTGCACAATTTTGTTCTAATGTTGTCACTTAGTATAGTTAAATTACTCTAAAATGGGGGTCTGCCTTGCAAAATGTGTGGTAGTAGGTTTTATATTTTTATATAGACCAAGTGGGTCCTGAGAATAAAATATCAAAAATGAAACTAAATTTGATAAGGGGGAAATGTATGGGGGGCAGAAAAACCCAAACTTTTTGAACTGTTTTCGAATTTGTGAAAAAAAACATATAAAAAAATTCTTTCAATCTTATTTACAGAATTTAAGCTTAATAAATTTTGCGTCTAAAGACATCCCTTATGCTGAATTCGATTCAGGCGCTTAGCAACAATCGACTGTCAAACATCGACGAATTTTGCACACTTTCAAAAAAAGTTTTGTTCATGTTTAAGAGTCCATAATACAAAAATAGCTTATCAAATCAAAAAATGTTATAAACTAACAGTCGTATACCATTACATTTTTTACAAGATTTTTTAAGTAAACATTTGCCTATTCCTCCTCTGAAATATGTCAAAAAAACAAATATTGTTGGTTGATTTTGGATAAACTGTGTTAAAATTGCAAAAAAATTCACGACAAACCAGCAGGCCCTCAGTTAAACGGTGTGTTCCGTATGTCTCTCCATACCACATAAAGTTCGCAATTGATGAAAAACTCCGTTAGATACGGTGTAAGATATCCTTAGAACTCATCACGTCCTCATTAGTGAAGAAATTAAACGGTGCTCTTCATTTTAGAAACATTACTTTTTTGTGCCATAATTAAGGTGCTTTGTTGAGTCTACTTTCGTACAACACAGCTCTAATGTAGAAATGGTATTTATTGGTCTCAACCTCAAGATTAAGAAAATCGACAGTGTGTCTATCATTTTGAAGCACATAAAATATATATATTTGCTATTATTGCATTTAAATATTCAACAAGGTCTGATAATTCTTTCTCCTTTTCAAATATTCTAACTTATATATCAAGCTGTGTTAAAAAACTAATATCAGTTGAAAATAAAGAAATCATAAAACAAATTTCTTATTCACAATTCTTAAATATTTATCATCTCTCTAATTCATTGTACATTGTTTAGTGTGTTATGGAATATAATGTAATAATCACAGGTGGTTAACACGACTAATTTTGAACTGACTGGATACAAGTTGAAATGGCTGAGAAATCAACCACCTGATTTAGGAGTTGTTTTTTTTTTTTTTTTTTTACCTTAAACTTAGACAATCACCTGCCCAAAAGCTGCAAGAAACATTACCACAGTGCTTAAGGAACAGTGTAGTAATGCCAAATATCCAAATAATTGTTGGTTTCTGTGTGAGGGTCAATAATTAATAATAATAATTAATTTTCCCTTTTTCACCCAGATTTAAAATCATCATATCCCCACCGTACTCTCACCAATGGATCCTGCAAAAAATACAAACTGCTCGGCCACTGAACAATCTCTTTAATCACCAATTTCTGTATTTATCTTTGTAATAGTTAGGTAAAACGACAATACATTTCTCTTCGTTTTTGACAACTTCATCGCTTATTGTGAATTATAAAAGTTTAATTTTCAGGATAGTAATTTGATCTTAAGTGAGTTTCGCTATTCTTCTTAACCATGCAATTCAACTTGTATCCAGTCCTTAGAATTCATAATCATTCGTAACATCCTTTATACAAAAATATAAATTTATTCATGATCTTAATGTGCTATACGTTGTTTGTTTTATCTGTCTTACCTTAAAAAATTGTTTCCGTTGATATATAGTTTCAACAGTTAATATAAATATTATTTTTATTGTATTTTCTACTCATGTCAGGCTTCATATTAAAGAAGGATCGGTTAATTTAAATATTGGCTTAATCACACTCCCTCAGTTTAAATGCCTAGGATTGGAAGAAAAGTCACTAAATCCAAGTCATTGCTCAAAGTCAATATTTGCACTTTAGATCAGGAGAAATCCGAGATTGGTGTTTCTGTTTTTTTTGTTTTTGTTTTTTTAATGGTTTATTAGGGTCTTGCTACACATAATATCAAAATTAAATATAATCTGCTCTTTTGTTATAGAAAAAATTTGATTAGGTAAAACTCTAAAAAATGTATGTACAAAATAAAGGTCCATAACAGAGCAAAGAAGGCAACTCGATATAGTTTTTGTAAATTGTTAAAATAATAGTGAGGATATTATTAAGTCTTATCAGCCTGCAATCCAAAATCCTTCGAAAAACCGTAAATGCTACTTATTTTATCAAAATGAATCATATGAAACGATTTTAATGTCCCATATGATGCAGATTTAACCCAAACCGGATACTTATTATTTTTATAATAAATTCCAAAATCACTCAGATCCAATCTATCAACTTGCTTTCCTATCAGTTTCCGATAACACTCCGAGGTGTCTGAAAAAAAGATGGCCTTTGGAGCTTCTAGTATAATCGATTATAGATACCTAATGGACCTTTATTGAAGTATTGCATGATTATTTATTTTATCGCATTATATCTCACGTATAATTAATGTATTATTTTATGTAGTTGGAAATATCTATATTATTTATTTCTTTAAAGATCAAGCTGCATGTCAATTGAGTTATACAGTATTAATGTATAATAATGTAAATTACAATAAAAATAAAAGAAACACCAGAAAAAAAAATCCCTTTCTTTTTACTAATACATAATAGTTCTTAGTTAATACTAATTTCAATAAGAATAATAATACAAAATTAGTAGCAGCAGTAGAAATAAAAAACAAAGTTTCAGCTCTTCGTGACTATTTTTATATATATTAATATTGTCAACTTTTCATTTATTTTATGTTAAAAAAAAAAAAGTAAATAAAACTACATTTTTTTTTAATTAAAAAATATCTCATTTTTTTATAATTTCACAAACCAACGTATTATTTTCATTCAATATAGCGTGAACTAGAAAAATTATGAAGACCTAAGAATGATTTGCAAAATATTATGTTTTGGTTCTAATGCCAAAATTGTGAGGATGAAATGGGCGATTTGTTAAGAAATATTGAGAAAGAAAGGAAAGCCAAGGAATATTTATATTTATACAGATGAAAACAAAAAGACGCGGTTATTTATAGGAAGGTATTATTTATCGGTGGAAGGAAGAAGGACTGCTTATTACCATATAGGACAGTGTGCCCAGCTGGGGCCAAACACTGCTGTAAATTCCTTCAGATAGGATCTAATGTTTACATAATTTACTGCTAGGTACCAAACATATCCGAAACATATGTTGGCGGGAGCCAGGTGGCGCCGGCGGGAAAAAAGGCAAACGGTGGCGGTACCTTGCGGCTGGGCGGGGAACTATCAGGGTGGACAATTAAAAAAGCTACGTATTCGCACGTAGAGAGATCATCCCGAGCTACCTGTGTGCCCCGGCTCTCTCTCAACCTATCTCTATCTATACACTCACCGCCTAGTATTTTTCTATTTTTTTCTTTTAAAAATTAATCTTAGTAATTGTATTTTACATTATTGATATATTAATATAATATTAGCCTTATAAATTTAGAAATAAAAACAACAAATATATTTTAAAAAATATTATATAATTTGTCGAGAAATCATTAGAGAATTGCAATAACCTTGTGAACTAAAATTAAAAATAAAATATTTGCAAAAATATTAACTATGTACTTGTTTAGTATACCTTGATATATGGCCGCAAATGGAATTAAAGCAAACAAATATGTTTATTTAAAAGACAAAGTGAAATTATCTGTAAAAGGGGATTGCTTCGTTCTTAGAGACATCATATCGCTTTTAATATTAGAAGTGTAATGACAATAAAATAAAAAAGTTCAATAACACACAATATAAAAAATGATCTAGAAATACTAATTCAGGCTTGTAAATAACATTTATTACATATAAAAATATACACAGAAGCCACAAGTATATTATTGATAAAAATGAGATGAGTTCCATCCTATGATGAAGTTTATCTCATTTTTAATGTATTTAATTCAAAAATCGAAACAAGAAACAATGAAAGCTTGCCAGTCTAAATGAATTTAAAAAAAAACATATATCGATTATTTGAATGTGGGCTCTGAAGTACAATCTCGATAGTCAGATACCTCCAGTAATTTAATTCTCACAAGAACCCTCCCTCGAGACGAAGAATCGGACGATATTAAAGAAATCCCACAATTTCGAGGAAACAAGGATTGCAGTCTATGGATAAAGTTATCTTGTAGGTAGACGATTTTTGTGATGTAATGAGGTAGTGATGCTAAGAAAATTAACAAATATAGCAATAGAACTAAGAAGCTATCGAACAAAATTGATGAGTTTTTTAAAAATATATAAATAAGTTGCTATTGTAGGTAAGTACCTAAATACATGTATTTTTGAAAAAGTGTTTTTGTGAAAATAACTTTATCACTTTACGTATTTATGAAAAATTATCAGTTAAATCGAGTTCCTAAAGTTTTATTAGCATATATGATACATACATACGAATTTTATGAAGTTCCTATTACTTTTCAGATGTTACATACAACTTTTGTTTTCCTTCTAAATAAGTTTTAAATATTAGCTATTTTGATAACAGTTCATTTTGTTATAAAAGATGAAAAATGCAGTAATTTTTAATTTTTTGTTTTATGGCTTTATATCCAGTGATCCGCCATTTTAGGTAATCATGCCCTTAACTGGTCTCATATGTGTCGGATTGATTGAGATTACTGTAATTACTGCAACAAGAAACGTTTTTACTTTGGATGGAAAAATATTAGGAATATTTTTTTGGAAAATACACTCCAGTGGGGGGAACACAACCAAAAACAGTCTCTACAGTTTAATTCAGTCGTTCGCATATGAAAAAAAAATATGCATATAATACATTTACATTACTATTCCCCAAAAAACTCTCATTTTTTTTTTTTTTTTTTTTTTTTACTTGATGACTGGGTTGTATTTTTTAACATTAGTGATAAGAAAGCAATTTTAAAAAACACAGAGTTGTCAATTATAAATACTAGAGTTAAAATTTATAAAGACGTGGTTGCTTCTGATTATTGAATCGAAAAAAATTTAAAATAAATACCTTTATACTTTATTTATAAAAGTACTTTATATAAATTTTATTGAAATTTTAGATCTAAAAATTTATATTACTAATAATGTAATTTATTTTAAATAAAAATATTTCCTTTTTTCTCCAAGAAAAGTTTTGTTTTATTTAATATTTTATCGCCATAACTGTTTTTCCCTATTACTTTGGATATAACATTATTAATTCTTTCTATGTTTACACTAACCTCCTATTAGTTTTCTTATTCTTCTTTTCAAAATCAATATTAATAATTGAATGTGCATGAGTGGAATATTTGTATAATATTTAACATTATAGAATTAAATAAAAATATTTTTTTTTTATATTTCTTTATTGCATAATCAAATTAGATTCATATAAAACCAGTCCTTATTTATTGCTATTTTTAATCCAGTACTCTGTTTATTGAGAATGCATTACTATCTGCCTCTAAATGGGCAATAAGTAATATGGATAACATTGAATATTAAGTTAGGAGATAATATTTGGCTGGCAAACTATAACAAACATCTTTTTACTTCAATCTGATTTCCCCCCGCAGTAGTACGATAAAAAATGAAAGTAATTTTTATGTATGTCAAAAATAGGAATATATTCTTCCACCAGACAAATAGTTAAAATCTTTTTTAGAAAAACTGAAGAAACTACACTATGACCCGAACATTTCAAATTGCATAGGGGGGAAATGCATATGAATATAGAGGGCTTGGAGAGGTATAGAAAAATAAAATTAACTTACTTCACTTAAGAACCAAACAATTTAATTTAAATAGCCTTAAAGCTGATTCTAATCACATAATTAATGTACTGTTAATTAAACTTCATATTTTGCCTATCAACTCAATGCATATCTATTCTGTTTTACGTTGGAATTTTATGAATTTCCTATTTTTTGATATTATGAAAAATTTACAGTCTAAAAAAATAAATAAATGGATGAAACTAGATCAAAAATGTAGAAAAATGCTGCAAACCTTACCTTTGTATTCCAATGCGTTGCAGAAATACGATAATTCAAAGACTTTTTTAAGGAAACCACATTTTTTCACCACAAAAGCTGGAATAAACTTACGATACCCCACATGGATAGGTAGAAACACCTTCCCCTATAAAAACAGACTCATCTGTTTATAAAATTAACCTCAAAAAGTGTTTTTTTTTTCAATATCATCTGCATTCAGAAGCCAACGGAAAAATTGAGGTTTATTTTTATTATCATTGGGTTTTAAACCTTAATTGAAAATCTAAAAAAATAAATCCTAAATAACAATAATAAATAAATAAATATAATAACATGAAATCCTTTGATCTGGTGTCGCTTTATTGACAGTTCTCCTGTATGAAAACTTTTCTACTAAACAATAAATTTTTTCTTTGCTTTTGATACCAATGAATAGTTTATTATGTTTAAAATAAATATTTCCATTAAGCGTTTATCATAATGTTTTATTTACACAAGATACTGATTTTTTATGCCAAATGAGAACACCATGTTTTTCCTGTTTTAAAAGTACTTTCTCCATAAAATCAATGCGGAGTCATTAATGTGATTATACTATAAGGAAGCTGGTTAAATTTTCAAGATTTTTTATATTTGCAGTTTTGTGGATAGTTTCTTCGAAAAACAGTGAACGTTGAAGTATTATAAAACATTTTAACTTCCCTAAATATAGTGAAGATCAAGCTGTTCTTTAGGTCCCAAAATTTTAAAATTCAAGGTCACATGTACTCTGCTCTTATAGGAAATTTAATGCTGAATCCGAAAATGTGGTCTAAATTTGATTTTTTTTTTTTTTTTTAAACAAAGTGGAGATTGTTACACCTTTTTTTTTTTTTTTTTTTGGACACTTTTTTTTATTGTTGATCTAGTTTTTTTTTTTTTTTTTTTTTTTTTTTTGCATTATGAGGGACTCACCCTGTATACGAATCTTTTTGTCTTACAGATCTGATATCTTTGATTCCACCATGATTGTTTAATACAGGTTGACATTATTAGAGAAACAGTACTATTTAAATTCTAGGTAAGTTCTGAGAGTATGCAGCAAGAAGCCGCGACTGAGACGAAGATTACCCTCGGAGTAAGAGATGGTTATCTGCCCGTGCGTGGGTGTGCTCCTCCAGCTACAGTTAGTTTTATTTCCTACATCCACTGCCTCTCCTCTTTACAGGAGGTCTAACTAGCGGCGTAGCTTGAAAGTTTAGCTTTAACAAAGCACAATATCAATGCAATACATATAAATGTGAAAAATAAATGCTTATATTAACATACAGTATAGTTTGCAGACATTGAGATAAAGGTTATTAAAGAATGAAGTATTATTAAATTCCTCCAAACGTCTATCATTAGCTGTCCATAATAATTAAAATTCAACTTCTTGATTTACTGATTACAATATATTATTTGTATATTTATCATATATTGTACAGTGAGTCCTCCTCTTCTGATTGGTTCAGTAGCCCTGAAGAATACCTGCAAGGCAGGTCGAAACGTCAGCACACCATAAACGTTTTTTTTACTGCAACCCTGATCACCTTCCTATATTACTTCACAATCATCTATAATAAATACTTCACAATCATCTGTACCTTATAGTTAATTTTTATAGGTAACTATAATTTTACAATGTAAATATATTTAAATATTTACAAAGCTAAAATGTTATGAATTTAATTTAAACAAACTGAAGTCCCTCAATTTCTATAGTATTATGTTTGTTTCAAGGAACCATTTAAAAAATAAAAAGAACTTCATAACAAACAAATTTATAACTAAAGTTTGTGCTAACTTTTATTTTCCTCACAATTTATAACATCTGCTCCCTTTTTCCTATTCCCATTTCCTATTTATTTTCCCTAGCTATGTACTATTAGCTTTACAATACAATACCTTTATTGCAATGTGCTATCTAAATATTATACTTTATGTAACATTATTGTTCATCTGCCTAGTGTAATTCTTTACTTAAGTATTTACTTATCAAATATCCACTTGTCTTTTGCAACAATACATTTTTGACATTGTAAAAACTAAATATTTAATTTATTTATTTCAATCTATTTTTCTTGTTTTTTAAACTTGTATTTTTTTTATTTACATACTGTTCTTTTCTTATGTTTTTTTAAAAATCCACTCCCTTTTTTTTCCATATTTGTTTGCTTCTTTTTCTTCTAGCCTTGATGAAGGCTTACATTTTTGGCCGAAACGTCAGTAAAATAAATTAAAATTTATATTTTAATATAAATATTAGGTCTCAAGCAAGATTCTAATCTCTCTCTGCTAGTCTCGTAACGATAATTTCAGCACTTCACTGTATCTTCAATAAATCCAATATTTATGATTTGGTACGCCTCCGCGACTCTAGGCCAAGTTTAAATTCATAGAGAAAAATCATACGAATACCTCACAAATTGATATTGAAACTGATAATGAAGAAGGATTAAATGCTCTTCCAAACAGTACAAATAACATTATTATTTGAGTACAGATAAGCTAATGAACCAAAGTGCAAACAAACAAAATTGAAATTTCGTATGTAGCGACTCAACAGCTTATCCAGCATTTCCATAATAGATTACCACGCTTCTAATCGTAAATACTGTTATATTTTATAAAATTATTGTTCTATGGTTTTAGAACGGTACTTCTAATCACAAACAATCCTTTATTATGACTCTTCATAGGACGTGGCTGCATATTTTGATTTTTTTATTAAAAAAAATTGTGCCAACAATGTAAAACCCATTTTAATGTTTGGAAATCTCGAGGTCATCTTATTTTCAAACTTTAGATTATTGAATAGAAAGGAAAGCAAGTTCGGAGACTAATAAATTTGAGTTCACTGTAAAAGTAAGATATCTGATTTGAGATAAATCAGCAACATTTGGAACATTAAGATATTTATTTGTAACAAAATAAGGAATATTTAGCATTCTCTTAAACATTTGTCTTTTAAACATTAAATATTTGTTTAGGAAATGTTAAAGAAGTCGAAAACGCTAAGCAATTTCTTGTAGTTTTAGTATTGTATGTGGGATCCACGTAAGTCGTATGTCCAGATGAAATCTTAGGTAGCGAATCTGTAAAGCAGGGATTAATGGAATATAGTTGAAGGATATAGGACAAGAAGTTTAGGTAGGTTTAGTAGGTTTAGGACGAAGGATAAAGGTTATTTGATGTGATCTGTTTGAATTTATTTCAATTCTCCAATTTCTACACCATTCCTGAACGCTTATGATATGAAATTGGAGTCAATGAAGGGATCTTTATTCACTGATAACACACAAATGTGTTATCCTCAGCATATTTGGTGAGGACGGTGCTAAGATGGGTCAGGACATCAGCAGTAAACAGTGTTTTACCATATATACAAATAAATCATAAGAAGCTCCCTACTTTATGGCAAATTTTAAAAGTTTTGCCTCATCTTATAAACTCTACTGTTCTCATCAACCTCGTGCACTGCCCATTTCCTTCTTCTTTGGAAACTTTTTTTCAAATTAATTAAAAAACCTTCAATAATGATCACTTCTTAACACAGGGGACTCGATGACCGAGGGCGTGGTGTACCCATGATGAATCTAGACTTTCCCAAACTAGCTAGAATAGATTGGTAACCTGTATGACATACCTTCCTTCCTGACCTAGTTGCACGAGGACGTCAAACCTCAACCAACAAACACGAATCATACCTCTATAACACTACAAACATACACATTAACAAAGCTCGGGAAAGGTGTAATGACGTGACACGCGCTACCTCCTCTACAAAAATCAACGAACGTAATGTACATGTAAGCAATTATAAATGTATTTCTTATTTTTCATTTTTATGTTTATTATTAAAGCTTTATAAGGACATCTATCCAGAATGGACTCAAACAGGCTATCCCATAGGATCTTCAAGGCTGCTAACAAAGGCAAAACTACTGGATTCTTGTGGATGAAGCAAGTGAAGAAGGATCTTTCGGAACTCCATATAAATCAAAATATAGGAGTAACTATCATACAACTAACAACAAACAACGACATTGACATCAAGAAACATCTAAAACGCACCGTGGTCCATAGATAGCCTTAAAAAAAAAAAAAAAAAAAAAAAAAAAAAAAAAAAAAAAAAAAAAAAAAAAAAAAAAAAAAAAAAAGGATTATATTTTGATAGCTTGTGATAGACCTATATGTGGTATTTATGTAAGTCATAGCATTTTCTCATTTTAAGTACTCTCATCTCTGAACAACCGAATACCTTAAAAGTTGAAATTCATTAAATTATTAATTGAAGGAATCCGTGAGTCAGTTCAATACGGAATGTTTACAATAATTTATTTTTTTTGTTTTTGTTTTTTGTGATGAAATAATATGTTACTACAATTAGGAAAGATACAAAGAAAGGATGAACACGTGTTTATATAGAATAAATATGATCCAGGAAACAACTCCCTCCACTTTAACCTTTGGCTGATGATGAACCACACCATTACCCATTAAAACTGTTCTTACTGAAATTACCATCTGCGAAGAAGAAAAGCACCCATGGGAAATATACCCTTAGCCCGAAATGAAATGCTTCCGCAATTCTGTGGCCAAGCAGTTATACCCAGAAATTATTGAAGAATCCAATGAAATTATTTTAAGTTTATAAAGCTTACAGCTGAGGGTAGCTGAGTTTCGAAACCACAAATCTAAGTTTAGTTCATGATTAAATATTTTTAATCAAGAAAATGGAAAACAGTTTATGTTACCTGGATGGACATTCATTTCCTAGCACCAATATTTAAGATTACATTTTGAGAAACTTTATACCAACAAATATATTTCAATACATCATTGTATAATCAGGTGTATGTATAATAAATAATAATATTCGTAATTTTATTTTTTCAATAAAAAATAAAAAATAAAATAAACATTTTTATGCTCAATAAGTTTTTTACCTATTTTTTATTGCTGAAAGAAACTGCCGTTAATTGGTGAAGAAACCTGTGACAACATGCCAAATTCAAGTGCTCTTTTACCCTTAGTGAATTTTTTTTTTTTTTTTTTTTTTTTGAGTCAAAACACCAATGGTGATATTTAAATAATAATCAGATGTTAATTTATTCCTTTTGAATAAATACCAGCTTGAGGTTATTCAAACTATATATAATATAGATACAAGCCGGAGATGCCTGTTATATATAAAATCTTTCAATAAAAGATTATTTTTTATGCATAGAAAGATAGATTTAATGTTCATCATAATACCTGAATCCCATTTTTTTTCAATGGGTCAAATTTTATTAAATCAGTAAGAGAGTATAGAATATATGTGTCTACTAGAATTATTTACGTCTAGAATCATCAAGTAATGTATCAAAACTGTATAAATGGTATTTTCCTAATACCAACTTTTGTCCAGACCATTGTCTAATCAAAAATATTACTGAAAATTCATATCCCATTTAATCAAAACATTAGAAAATGGCCCCAGAACATAGTTAATTTTCATTCATTAATTTTTTCATATTTTGCAAATATGAACTACTAAATTACAGTATGTATCGTCACGTAAGATTATTGTTTATTATTTTTATAATTTTTATTGAAGAGGAAATAAAGGCAAGCCTATATGCCAGAGATGCTTATTATTTGCCAGTCTCAAAACCACTTTGTTCTTAATTACTAAATTATATTATTGTTGTATACCTTAATTATTAAAAATTAGGATATACAACACTATTTCCATAATACTCTTATAAAAGTGTCGAGTATTTGACGAAATAGAACATCACGCTCCATCGTGCTTAATTCATGAATAGCCTGTTATGATGCACTGATATATACTTGATGAAGTTAATGAGTATCACTGAAACGTTGGAACTAATTTAAAGTCTTATATTACCGATTGTTTTAATTATTTTGACTAATTGTAGCCCAAGCATTTGATAGTGTTTGACATGACTGACTTCGTTTTAAATTGAAAAATTATCTTCCTTTTACCTATCATCTGATCCTTCATTGATTTCTCTCTGATAGATTTTTCTTTGTCCGACAAGTCTCGGATATCTCTTCTATTCATTCAGTAAAAGCCGGAGTACCACAGGGGTGAATACCAGCTCCACTTTTATATATTCTTTACACTCGCAAAATGCCTCTTAGCCCAGATATATTAGCAACAACATACCTTGATGATACAGCTATATTAACTATAAATAAAGACCCCACCATTGCACCATTAACTCTTCAACACCACTTAATACTTCATAAACAGTCGACATAAAAACTCCGAAAACGACTGAATGCAAACACTTACATAAACCCATATGGACATAAGCCTCACAAATATACAAGACTGTGAAAAATGCACACCTTAAAAAAATACGAATATTCCAATCAAAAATACTCAGACTAATCACAAAATCATCTTGGTACATTTCAAACCACACACTTCACTCTGATTTAGAAGAACCCACAGTAAATGAACATATAATTTCATAAAGTAACATATAATGAACATATAAAGTAACCTTTATAGACGATTTCACGACAGACTTCATGGACATAACAAGATGACATGGCCACGACTGATATACCTGGAATTTACAGTATACCTGGAACACTCTCAGAAGGCTTAAAAGAAGCTGGATGAGAGATCCACTTGAATACATTTTTTTTTTTTAATCCATGCCAGGAGAAGGTGCTATTGAATGCTAGTCTAAAAGCCCTGTCAATATCAAATTCACTTGTTACTCTAATAACAGATAAATAAAAAAATAAAGAGAGAAAAAATATTGACTAACGCCGAGATTAAAATATATGTCATTTAGTCACCGAAAATTCTCTCATCATACTAAACTTACTGAATTTTTCAAAATGGAAAATACTCTGGAGACGAACACTAAAGGTTCTGGTATAACCATTAAACTGAAACCGTTACATTGAATATTTATTCACAAGCAGTTGTAAGCGTTATCGCCCCATCGTTTACACGATTCCTAAGCAGAATACTGACTCTTGACCCCCACTTATTTTAATCTATGGCTAGGCGGCCATGACTTCCTAGACGAATGTTCATTGCGTTTGCAAGCACGATGGCTAGGTTCCGTGAGTGACTGCGCGTGGAAAGTACAAATTTTCATTAATTGTCTTCCATAATTTAGCTATCGAAAGACGTGAATTAAACTGACATTTAGTTAAGGTCCTACAACCTCACCCTTTGCTTGTCTCCTTTGATTGAATCTGAGACAAATCATTAAACAATACTCAGCATATAGAATACTCTAAAAGGTAGATCGTTCATTATTTAAAACTTAAAAATAAAATCATAATTGCGATTATGTTCTTCATTTATACTATTATATAAAAGAACAAGCCATCTTTCTTATTTGATCACTAACCACAATAATTGCTCAACCAATCTATACCAAATTTTAACAACATAAATCACTTTTAATAGTATTTTTCTAAGACCAACTTTTGTCCAGACAATTATCCAATCAAAAATATTATTGAAAATTGTGAGCGTTGTAAATAAATGTATGGCGTGTATGTAACTATACTAAATAAACAGTGTGTGTTGTGAATAAACATATGACGTGTTATAACGACACTATCAGTAAATAGGCATTGACTACCATAAGCCAGTTCAATGCAGTTTAAAGTTCTTTCAAGTCCTCATTTTCATTCACTAAAATGCAGATTTTAAAAAACAAAATAAATTTATTTAATCATTTTATGTATTTCAGATTTTTATATAAAATAGTGTCTGTATTGTTTGTTTTAATGTTTACAATGTATTCCAGTATTTAGGTAGTTATGATTTGAAAAAATATTTTTTTTTTTAATCGATTAGATGTTTTAGATGTACTGAATCTGAATTTTGACTAACTACCACGAAGAACTGGAGTGTTACAAAAAACAAAAATATTTTTTCGGTGTTTTGCTTCACAATTTTTAAAAAATCGCTGTTTTATAACACAATAACCTTCGAAATTGAACAGAACAAACAAAAAAATATTCTGTTTTTGGAGTCCTGGCAATGGCCAGGTTCTCTATTCATACGCTGAGTGAATGTATGCTCTCAGTTAGCGCTCCACTGGGTTTTTACACCAGTGAAGCAGCTGAAGGAGAAGAGCTGGGATCTCTCTATGTGCCTGGCTTGTTCCTTCATAAGTGGAGGGACAGGTCTGGTAGGGGAATCCCTACTATGTTGTAAATAGAGTATGAATGTATTTTTAACTTTTAATTCAACTTTGTTCTATTTTTTATTATCACTATTATTTATTTATTTTTATTTGATTAAATATAACTTTTTTTTATTTTTTATTTTTATATTTTTTTAGCCCAAGACTTCCATTGAAGTCCTATACTGGCCTGGGTGGGAAGGTGAAGATTCATTTCGTGGGTCCGCCACAAAATAATTTTTTTTTATTTATTATTTTTCTTTATTTTAACTATTTAATTTCATGTGTACATATATTTTATATTATAGTTTTTTTTTCTCATTTCACATAATGTGTGAATGTAATCATATGCCATCTATATTAGTTATTGCCCACATTTGTGGCAGATTGTAATAATTGTTCAATAAAAGTTTGTTTTTGTTTTTTTTAAATAAAAAAGAATTCAAACACTGATTCTGATTCACTATTATCTCCGAGGGTTGCTGAAAGATCAAGATTTAATCCAAAACTATTGAGTTGTAAAGTAAAAAATAGGCATTTCTACAAAACTCCTACCTACATCTACGGCTGGATGTACCCAAGGGATTGACTTTTTCCTTTACTATTCATAGTGTTATGCTTTATTATAATTATTATTATTGTTATGTAAATTTACTGAATTTTTGTTTTGATTGCTTGGGCTAGAGATTTCGTGAAGCAAATTAACCCTCTGATGAATTTCTAAGCATTTTGGTGCTCTCAGAGCGTTTAATCATTGTTGAATTAAAATTATAAATTTCAACTTCATATTTCAGTTCCGTAAAAATTTGAAGAACTAAGAACCAACGGATCTGTTCAATAGCTAAGAAAAGAAGTATTTCTTATACTGTTATTATTTGTAGGCACCTTTGAGTCTGAAAAATGAACGTTTTGCATAGAACTAGTGATGAATTCAAGTGAATGACCGTTAACCAGTCTAATTAATAACTTAAACTTTATAAACTAATTTGTTTCTTACTTATAATCGATTGGTTGGAGAGAGGAAATCGATAAGTCCAATTAACTTGAAAACGAGTTCTGTGAGTTTAAAACTCGATTTATCGATTTAAATGTACAAGTTTTGTTTCTTTAAAAAAAACTTAAAGTATTTGGTGCAAATAGTATTTTTAGAATAATTAAATGATTTTGGAAACCAGATCAAAAATTTGCGAAGATTCAAAAATGAAAAGATTTTGACACATCTCTAGCTATTCACGATAGCCAGGTGATCAATATTAGTGTTGAGTATTTTTTTTTTTTTATAATTTCTCTTCTTTTTAATGCTTTTTATTTGTTATTTTTTTATTTAAAATATTCATTAATATTATCATTTGTCATAAAGGTTTTAATTTATTCTGTTCCTTATACGCATGGTTGCATATC